>OY728161.1:1862835413-1864265080 GCA_963277665.1 Viscum album | reverse complement strand
TGAAATCCACATTTCCCCATAATGTTAGGTTCCCAAAAATTGCAATCACAAACTATTTTTGAGATTTTTCAGGCATCCTTGATTCTTCTACAAACCACCATTCTTATTATGCATACTATTTAGTGTATATGATACACTTACCACCTCTTTCATGTACTGCTTTTTCTTCTTCTAATGCATACCAAACAACCTTTCTTCACAGACTGCCTCTTTTCAAGACTGTTTATCCTCCACTTCCACATATTGCTTCTCGTACTGCCTCTCCTCCATGTATTAGGCCTTCCTCTATCATGTACCACGTCTTCCTCCACCACCTATCGCTTCATTTTCCGGCTATAGTTCCCTGCAAAAACCTTCAAAAAAATTCCTTCTGTGAGAACCACTTCATGGAATTCTCCCTCTCAAACCACCTTTGTACTTAACTGAATTCCCAGACCGATGATTTTCTCTAATGGAATTCACTCTCCTTAATGATTATATTATCACTCATTATATAAGAAAATAGATCCAAAAAATATGTTAATCCGAGATTACACAAATCCTTAATGTGGTCCATTCATCACTGCATACCACTTCTCCCATGATCCATTAATTTATATGAGTTCTGCATACAACCTTTCTTCCTTCTTATGAGGTTCTCATACTACATCGGCATACACCAACCATATAAATGTGTGGTCATTCTGCTTTGTCACCAAACACAATCCTATACAAAAAATATCAATAAGTCATCTTGAGGGATTTTTTCTCAACAAATTTGAATAGTTTCAAATAATTCTAAAATATTAAATTTTATGGTTTTATATAGAGAAAACCGATAGATAAAAATACAAAATTTTCAATAATTTTTTTATGCATTTCAAAAAAAAATATTTTGAAAAAAAAATATTTTTTATGTATTTTTTGAATAATAATAAAATTAATTGTTTAAAATTTTATATTATTATTTTCATATGATAAACATAATTTTTGAATTTATATTATTAAAATTATATTAGGGTTAAATTTTGGGATTTTTATAGAAGTTTCATTTTTAGAATGAATAGTAAAAATGTAGAAATTTAATTAAAATTTTCATTTTTATTTAATTTATTTATAGTGTTAAGTTATATTTTAATTTTTGAAATTATATTTACTTAAATTATTCATTTATTAATCAAATTTATTTCATTAGAATAAATTTCTTATTAAAAGTTGGTATAAAATTTTTGTAAACTTTTGATCTTTTCTTCTTGAAAAAATCGTTTTCTTATCATGCTTGTAGGATTATTTTTAAATTAATTTTTTCCAATTATGTTAATTGAATTTGTAAAAATAGATTACATATATTTATTAAGAATAATTAATAGTGTTTATAAATTCTAACATAACGATTTTATAATAATGAATAGTTAAAATTGTAATAAATATTTACCACATTTAAGGTTAAAATGGGTTTACCGAGTGGTTAAACTAAAATAATAATGCTAATATTTACATATGTACTTGTCTAAATAATATTTTATGGATATATTTATATCTTATAATGTCTAGTGTTCTAATTTTATCCATTTTAGACCATTTCTTTAGGTTAAAAATATAGCCTACCTTAATTTATTTCAAAAATACAAAGTGTGTCCTCCCTCCACAAATAAAAATCCACCCCATATACTCTATTATTCAGAAATTTAAACCCTTTTAGTTTGGTAAATACCTTCATAAATCACTTATAATATTCCCTCATCCCATACTATATGAAGTATTTTTTGGGTAATGGAATCCTAGTAAGGCTTTTAATGTAAACATTTGGAGGATACCCAAAGAAGGGGTAACGTTTATCAATGAGTGTCATTGTTTTCTTTCTTATTATATCATTATTATATAATAACATAAGTATATTAATTATAATAATATGTTTTTATGTTAGTTAAATTTCCTAAAACTATATCTACTTCCATCTAATGTGTTAAAAATCATCATTCTTGTTTACAGTGGACTGCTGCCTCACGAACCGATGACATTCGTTTTCCCAATAACATCGATAAAGTTTGTTCATAATGATGTATTTATTGTTTATATATTATATAAAATATTTTGTTATTTTTATATAATTATTATATCACACATACTTCTATAATATCCATTTTTGGGAATATGATAACGTTGCTTGGGTCTACGGTGGACTACCGCCTCACGAAGTGATGTGATTCGTTAATACATTACATTGAATGTATTCAGGATGTATTTAATAAAAATATATGATATATATGAATTATTAATTATTCTCAAAGGAATAATATATATATATCATTTATTATTATATATTTTAATATAAAAATAAGATGGATACATCGTTCATGCATACGCATGAACTACCATCTCCATGAACGATGTATTTCAGTTCCCATCACTAATTTTTATGAATTACTCTAAATAAATATATAATTAATTTATATTTTATTTATATTGGGGTTATTATTTTTGAGTTTATTGAACTATGTTCTATGTAATGGTACCAAAAATGTAACAAACCACAACATTTATGAAAAACGAAGCAATTATTTCCTAAAAAGAAAACATCACATGGAAGTGTTGATAAAGGAGTAATAAATGGTTATAATAATATAAGATATGGTATGATATATATGATTATGTATCTATAATATATTTATAATAAACTTATATTTATTATATAAGATATTTTAATTAGTAACAAAGAATTCAATACTTATGTTAAGGAATTTCCATCTCACTTTTTAATTCTATGAGACATATGACAAATTCACCACCAATTTATTTTATGTGGTTTATATAATGACCATGAATTCATATTATGATTCTTCTATTGAAATATATTTGGGTTTAAATATCAATTTTGGTATCTCTCGCTCATGGGTATAAAGTTTCAAAAGTAAAAAAATTGGTAATGGATTTTTGTCTCAATTTCCCTTCTTTGAGATGTACGTTATGTTATGAACCTATATTATTTGATGAAGTATATATACAAAACCATTAACATATAATATAAATAATTTATATATACTCATTATATTTTATGTTTCACTTTATATTATTCATTCTTGAGGATTATGATTCAATCATACCAAAGTGGTAATGATTTTATGTTACAGATCATTATTTATCATGATTGTTTATGATTATGTTTCTGATGATAAAATATTATGATCACCCTATCTAGAAATTCATTAATTTAATTCTCCTATAGTGATAAATGATATTTGAATTTTTTAGTACCATTTTCCCACTTTTTTATTTATTCTAATTGAGAAAATATTTTTAATAAAATCTAACATTATTTTCTCTTTGGTTGGATGTTTTTTTTCAAAAATCATGTTTTCTAAAAATGTTTTCAAAAATATTGTATTACTCAATTATTATTTTTAAACATTATTTTTTTCCCTTGTTTTAATTTTTAAAAAACATAATTCAATATTCATTTCTTTTTTAAAACAATTATTTTTTAAATTTTATAAAAAAATATAAAAGGAATATTTATTTATGTGTACGACATGAACAAAATTTTCCGACATTATGGCCGGTAAATGCTTGAAGGTTTCACTTATATTTTTTCAAGGTTATTTTCAAATAAAAAGTTTTTAAAATTTATTTATGTATTACATAACCTTTTTTAAAAGGGAAATTATATTTTCATCATGAAATTTTTTAAATGATCTTTAAAATTTATTTTCCATATAGGATTACATCCATTAGTGTTACATATGACTTAATGGGTATATGATCCAATGAAACCATTCATATTTCTTCTGTGAGTGGATTATATTTTGAAAGAATGATTTTTATGAAACCTATTTCTCTTATACAGGTTATATTATGATATAAATCTCATGAAACTCAACTCTTTTCTTGGGTTATTCTATGATGACATGAGTAAATGATTATGAATCATGTCTCTTTTATACAGGTTATGATATGATGAAATGATTATGAAACCCATTTCATTTTATGGGTTCTGGTATGATGAAATATTTAGGAAACCCATTTCATTTAATGGCTTATGATGTAATTCATGTTTAGGATTTTGTGCCACACATAAATATGGTATTCATTAAGATAATGTTGGGACCTATATCTTTATAAGTTGCATTATGTAAAAATTTATATCACATGAGATAGATAGGAGTAAAAAAGGGAGTGAACTCAGTTTAGTAAGAAAGGCCTAGAAACGGGATCGAACCAATTTTGGTAATACAGTATTGGAATAGAGAGTGAACACGGCTCTGAAGGGGACATTTTATAGTATGATAGCCTGGGAACTAAGCCTTTATAAATAGGGAAATTATTTTATATGCTTACATGTATACCGCAAATTCCATGTCTTTTTTCAATTATATGATCTCATGGATCATGTTCATTAATTCCCTTATGATTCATGTATTTTAACTACCAATATTTATTCCATTACTCGAGACTACGATCTTTGATATGAAGGGTATGTTTTTCAAACGTTATTTTCATGTTCTCATACCCTTATTTGAATGTTATTCTTAGGTATCTCCCTTGTGTACCCTTACAGAGCATCTGAGCTCACCCTTTCCTATGTTCCCTATCCCTAGGTTATGAAGATATGTATTTTTATGATATTTTTAAGAAGAGTTATATTTTGAATAACATAGTGGGACATGATGTAGCTCACCTATATATAGTTTTTTTGTGTTTCCATATTTTCAATTACACTAAACCATTACAGTCCTCTAGTGTGTGTTTTTGTAATGTTATGAATATTTATAAAAAACGATTTAATATCTATTTATGATAATCTTGGTTTTCTATAGTTGGTATTAGAGGATAGGTTTAGTTAGTCTTTGGAATCTATGATGATAAAAACGTAGTATATATCTTTATGGACATATTTATGTATAATTCTAAGTAAAAGTCAAAGTATTGATAAATGTAGTGGAATTTGGGTAAAGGATTGAGTGATTGGTTTCAAGGAAACTAGATCCCTATCTAGAAACTACTAGTGGATGTGGCTCTGACACATATTTGACTTGGGATAGTAGACCCAAAACACTATATTCATCAAGACTCAATTGGGAAATAGTCCAGGAAAATGGGCTTTGTTGAACAATTAGTTTGACACTACTAATAGATATGATTTGTAAAATCACACTCTCTACAAACCATCATGAATGATTAAAATAGAATATGACTATGAATAGATGAGGATAAACCTAAGGTGTCTTAGATTATACATAAGGATTCATTATTTAGATATCCTATAAGTTGGTTTTCATGATTATTTGGTTCCTGAATATTATTATTGATTTTTACATAATACCTTTTGGTTTTATTCAATGGATGGAACCTTATATATAAATGACGTAATGATGAGTGTCATGGAAAATGAAATGATTGTTCTTGAGAGGATCCAAATGTTATGGGAGATGGAGTAAAAATATCATTTCTATGATCCCAAAACATTCTCAATCTATGAATAATGTTGTACATTTAAATGAATAGATAAGGTAATGATATTCTAGTGAGTCCTTCATCAAGAAATATCCTCCTTATTTTAGTGGGTCTTTAGATCCATTAGTTTTTTAACAATTTATTAGTACCACTGAAAAGATATTTTACATTTTCCATACTTCAAAATGTTAAAATATAATTTTGGATGTTTAAAATCGTTAAGGTAAAGTGGATCAATGGTAGAATCTTATAAATAATACAAGGTAACAAGATTAAATTGAATCATGTATTGGGAAGAGTTCAACAAATTATCTTTCAATAAGTAATTTCCCCATATTCTTAATATGAATATAGAAAAGGATTTCCTTGATCAAAATTAAAAGGTTAATGAATATTTTGGTACCAATAAAGAAACTTTTATAATACTTTTGAGGTATGGTTATGGTATTATGATCAAAACTAAATTTAATGATGAAAAATTATTTAATACCTTATAAAAAACTCTCCAGAAGGCATTATCAATAAGATAATTCAGTATCTATGAAGATATTTTTTGATGTTCTATCAAGGTGGAAATAGAGGATATAGTAACATATCAGTCTCATGATTTCTATAAGAAAAGGAAGACATAGTACAAAGAAAAATATAAAAACCATAGAGGGAACAAGATGAGATTCCCTTTATTGTATAATAGAGGGAAGAAACATGGAGGAAAATTCGTTAAGGGGGGGGGGGGTAGTAATTGTTTTATGTGGGTAAGGGAAGGTCTTCAAACAATTGATTGCTGATTTCATGGGAATAAGTGAGCTAAAGATGAAAATAGAGAGAAATGTGTATATAATTTCTCTACTGAACATCAATATGTTAAGGGTAATGAGGATAAGATTTGTGTTAACCAGTTCCCAAAACTAAGGTTTAATGGTGATGATTTATTTCATAATCCACTTAAGATAAGGGATAAGGGGAAATCTTATATGATCACTATTTCCGATGAGGGTTGCGAAAATGACATGTTGAATGGTCTACTCACCATCGACTATAGATCAAATAATGCATTATTTGAATCTATATCTATCTATTATTTCATATCTAAATAATTTTATAAGGGTATAATGATTCCACCCAAGTTATTATATGAAGAATTATAAGTAAAATTTACTAATGTTACAAAGATCACACATATAGTGTATTATTCCTCTATGGTGGACATTTGTGGGAATGTGCTTCAAGAAAATATTGTTGTTCTTCATCTTCTAGAATTTAATTTCATATTAGGAATAGACTGGATTTCATTGTATAAATCCCACATAAATTATTGAGGAAGGATATACATTCTTGAAATTTCAATCTAGCTTATGACAATCTATCAATGTGATAATAAGTGTGAACTTCTGATGCGGATTGAATCCATTGTGTATGTCTTAATTCCTATTAAGAAGGGGTGTTTATCTAAAATGGTGGGGGGGACTCAACATCGATTCGATATTTTTTTAGTTTTTTATTCCTTTATAGCGTATTTTTTCTAATCTACTAAAAACATTTAATGTTTTTTTATCAATATAACTCATTTCTAGTGCCAAAAAATTTCAACTAATCCATATTGAATAGCATTGATTGAGTTGCAGGAAGTAAAGAAGAAACTCCTAGAAAAAATTGACAAGGGATTTATTCTTCCAAGTGTGTCACCATGGCATGTACCTGCTATTTGTTTTTAAAATTAAGGTTAATCAATGGGACTCTACCTTGATTATCTATAGTAGAATAGTACCGTGATCAACAATAGGTATCCTACACCATATATTGATGACCTATACGATCAGTTGCATGATGCTCATTACTCTTACAAGATTTCACATTATTATATATATCATCAATTGAGGTTAAAGAAGCGGGATATACCCAAGACAACAATATATACAAGGTATGGACACTATGAATATAAAAGGATTCCATTTGGTTTTACAAATCCCCTGTTATCTCAATGAATTTAATGAATATTATTTAGATATTACTATAATTAGTTTTTTAAATCATTATAGATGATATTAGAATCTATTAAATGATAAAGGAAGAACATGAAGAACACTTGAGAATTGCAGTAAAGACCCTATGTGATGAGAAACTATATTAAAAATTTAAAAAGTGTCAATTTTGACTGAATAATATTTCAATTTTGGGTTATACAATTTCAAGAGAAGGTATATCATTAGATACATAAAAGATAGAGGCTATTGAACATTGACTAAGATCATCCATGGTGACTGAGGTCCATATTTTTCTTAGTTTAGATGGATATTATCAAGGGTTTATAGAGAATGTATCATGACTATATAATCCTGTGACTGAGTTAACAAGGATGGGAGCCAGGTTCCTTTAGATTGATGAATGTGAGTAAATTTTCAAGGAATTGAATTGAATATTAGTTAACACATCTGTTATTACATTACCCTATAGTGCGGAATGGTTCCTAATCTATATTGATAAATAAAATAAGTGATTGGGATGGGTTCTTATGCTAAATGACATGGATATACCATATGCCTCATGACAATTGAAGGTTCATGTGATAAAATATGCAACTCATGATTTGGAGTTACTTGTGTTAATTTTTTCATTAAAGATGTAAAGGTATTATATTTATAGATAAAATTGTGATATATATACTAATAATAAAATTTTAAAGTATATATTCATATATAAGTAATTGAATATGCAATAAAGAGGATGGTTAGAGATGATTAAATATTATGACTTCTCAATACATTACCACCAAGGTTAAGTGAATAAGTTTGTGGATACTTTGAGTTGAAATGATCATACTATATTATCCATGATGAGGATAAAAAAAGATCTAATATTTATGGATTTGAAAAGGATAGATATGGATGTCCTGAAGGAAGTGGATAAATATTATCCTACTCAATTGAACATTTGACCATCTATCCAACTAAATATTAAAGATTAATTAAAGGAATATATAGTGATAAAAAATAATGTTATAATTTTTCTTAATTTTATTATTGATAAATATAGAATGATAAGGTTCAAGAACCATTTATGTCTTCCATGAAATCCAGAATTCAAGATAGATTTAGTATAGTAATCTCATTGTTATTAATTCTCTATCCATACTAGAATTATGAAGGTATATAGAGATTGGAAAAAATACTTCTCGTGGGATGGAATAATGATAGATACCATAGAGTTTATATATCAGTGATTTTTATGTTACTAAGTTAAGGCTTATATACAAAATTCTAAGGGGATGTTGCTACCATTACCCATACTATAATGGAAATGGGATAACACAACCATGGATTTTGTATTTGGACTCCATAAAACATCTAAATAGAATAATCCTATAGGGGTTTTAGTAGATCTCCTTACTAAGTCATCACACTTCATCCTTATCATAGAAGGCTTCTCTCAGTATCATCTTGTCAAGATATAAATTAAGAAAGTGGTAAGGATTCATGGAGTACCAAATTACATTATTTATAATCTAGATCCATGATTTACCTTGATATTCTAGAGAACTATTGAGAAAGATCTGGATATTGATTTGAGTTTTATAAGTTCTTATCATCTTTAAACAGACAATCAGTCTAGAAGAAATATTCAAACCCTACAGGATAGGATGAGAACATTATCTTTGGATTTCAAAGGTGGTTGGGATTAACACCTTCCTCTTGTGGAGTTTTCTTTAAAAAATATTGTTCGGACAATAATTTAGGTATATCCTTTTCAATACCTCTATAGAAAAAAATTTATAGTTAAAACATGATGGAATGAAGATGGAGGAAGAAAGATATTAGGGCTTAAGGTAGCTTAAGAAATATAAGGTAATTTTAAAGATATTCAACAACATATCAAGGTATCTTATAGTTACAAGAAATTTTATACATACAATAACTAATTTGATCTATAATTTAATGTTCATGATAAGTTGTTTCTAATAATTTCTCTATTGAAGAATGATATGATATTTGTGAAGGTTGGGAAACCAAGCACTAGGTATATCAGTCCGTTAAAAATTCTTGATCGCATTGGGATAGTTCTCTATCAGTTGGAATATCCACTTAATCTCTCTCATGTCCATAACACATTCAATGTATCTCTCCAAAGGAAGTATATACCTGACCTATAGCAAGTACTGAAAGTAGTGGTCATACCATTAGACCAAGATATTTCTTATGTGGAACAACTATTAGAGATTCTAGATCGTACATAGAATGTTCAGCAAAACAGGACCACTCACCTGGTCAATGTTTTATAGTGAAACTACCAATCAACTTAATCTGCACGGGAACTCAAGGATAATATGAGGTATGAGTAACCTAATTTTTTGTATCATAATTATGAATTTTGATGGAGAAATTCATTTTATGGTGGGTAGAATTTTACACCTTGAGTTTTAATAAGTTGTTATTTTTTGAATAAATTAAATTATTTTGATGGATTACATTATAAAAATATACATTTTAATCTTTTGTAAAATTTGACACCAAGTTGGGCTTACAATATAAGAAGCATTATCTTAGCTTGTGTTACACAAAACATTGTGTTTTGACAATGCCCTGATATATTATTAATATATTTATTTAAATATGTCCATTATAACATACACATTAAACTTAGTGATATAAATAATAATAACTAAATATCAAATATTATGTATGATGGTTTTATATAAATGAAACATATTGATAAATATATATATAATTTTCTGAAAATACCTTATATGTTTAAAAAAAATATTTTAAAAAAAATATGTATTGTGTGAACAATATTAATATTAATATTTGAAAATTTTATACAATATATTTTATAAAAACTCATTTTTAATTAATAATTTCAAAATTATATTAGGGTAAACATTTAGGATTTTTCTAAAAAAATTATTTTTTTGATGAATAGTCAAAAATACTGAATTGTAATTGAAAACTACCTTGTTCTTTAATTTATATATAAAGATAAATTATACTTTAAATTGATTAGGAAGTTTATTCTTTTCAATTATTTTTATATTAATCCATGTTAGGTTATTTTCGCCAATTTCTTATTGAAATTTGATATTAAAACGTCGTAAACTTTTTAAAATTTATACTTTAAAAACCCACTTTCTCATCACATCCATGTGATTAAATTAAATTTTTTATACTTTTATGAATGGAAGTAGTAAAAATAGATTCCATATTTTTAATCTGAATAATTTGTAATATTTAATTAGGAAAATTTAATTTTGGATCAAAATTAAGCGTAATAATAGTAAAACTTGTTTACTATAGTGAAGATAAAAATTGGTTTATCGAGATGGTTTAACCAAAATGATATGGATAAATTTACCAATAAAATTGTATAAAAAATATTGGGTATATGTATTACAACCTTATCATGTCTAATTCTCTAATTTTATCCATTTTAAATTATTTTTCATTTAAAACATGGGAGCACTCAATTATTTTCAAAAATACCATTTGAGTCCCCACTCCCACTTATAAAAGGCCACACCTCTATTCACTTATTATAAACATCAATAACTTTCTGTATTAGATAATAAAAAACCTAATAACATCAAAAAAATCACTTTACTCATACGAGGATCAATATTTTTGGAATAAATCCATCCTAGGAAGGCCTTTAGTGAAAACATGTGGATTATACCTGAAGAAGAGGTGACATTCATCATCAAGCATCTCTATTTTATTTCTTCATAAAAACAATTAAATTATTATTATATAATGACTATATAATAATATATATATCTAATATAAACTTATATTTTGTTATTTAATGTTTATGACCCAAACCCATATCAACTTCTATCTACTGGGTTATGAAATCATCATTTCTATGCATGACAGACTACAACCTCATGAACCGATGACATTCATTTTCTCCTTTAACAAATATCATGGCTAGTCATAATAATGTATTTATTTTTTTTATATAATATTAATTATTTTATTAGGATTATATAATTATCATATTACACATAAATTTCTTCTCTCTATTTTTTGGAATACTATGACATCACTTTTGTGTATAGCAGAATACCGCCTCGAGAAGTGATGTGATTTTTCTGCGCTTTACACAGAATTTATTAATGGTGTATTTAATAAAAATATGTGATATGAATGAAATTTAAATTATTTTTGAATTAATATACATATATATAATTAACTTTTTTTCTTTCAATACGATTATAAAACAAAAACAATGTTCATGCATACGTAAGGCTTACTGTCTCAATGAATGGTTTATTTCATTTCCTATCACTAAATTTTATGACATACTATAAATAAATATATAATTAAAATATATGATATTTATATTATTGTTATCATTCTAGATATTATTAAACCATGATCAAATCCAGAGATCTAAAAATATAACAAATCAAAACATATACAAAAAACAAAATAGTAATTACCCAAAAAGAACTTTGACAAGGAATTGTAAATAAATTGGTAATAAATAGTCATAATAAAATACTATATGGTATGATATATATGATTATAAATTTATAATATGTGTATAGTAAAAATATATTTATTATATATGATCTTTTAAGGAGTACAATGGAATTCAAGACTTACAGTGAGGGATTTTTGTCTAACTTTCTACTTCTGTGAGACAAATTCCATATTCACCACAAATTTATTTTATGTAGTTTATATATTAATAATGAATATAAATTATAATGGTTATTCTAAAATATATTGGGTTTCAAATATCTATATTAGGATCTCTATTTCTTGGGGTTTACGTTTCAAATGTTAACAAATTGATTAAGGGTTTATGACCTAATTTTTCTTCTTTGAGACGTAATTTAAGTTATGAACCTATATTGTTTTATGATTTGTTTATAAAGACCCATTGAAAATAAATATTATGAATTTTTTATCCTCATGATATTTTGAATTTCATTTTATGTTACTCCTTTATAGGGATAATGATTTAATATTAACTTAGTGGTAAATATTTAATACTACAATATAATCATTTATCAGGATTGTTTATTATTATGTTTATAATGATAAAATCATGTGATCCATATCTCATGAAACTAATGAATTTTTATATTTTCTTATTCATCATGATATTTTAAATTAGAAGTACAATTTTTTCACTCTTTGGTACTTATAATAATTTATTAAATGTTTTTATGAATATCTGAATTTATTTCTCTCTTCTGTCACAAACCAGTTTTCTTCCATAACAATGTTTTCTAAAAATGTTTTCCAAAATGTTTTATAAATATCTTATATTTTTTTTAAAAAATTATTACCCATTATTTTGTTTTTAATTTTTTATTTAATCTTAATTTCTTATTCCCATAAATTCATGTTTGACATTTATAATAAATTTAAGAGGAATCATAATTTTTATGTGTACGACATGTACACAATTTTCCAACATCATGATTAATTATTTCTTAAAAGAATAATTTATATGTTTTTAAGGTTATGTTCAAATAAAATGTGTCTTAAAATATTTTAGGTTTAAAGAAATCATTTTTTAAGAGTAAATGATAATGTCCTCAAGAAATTTTTTAAATTATCATTTAAAATTATTTTCTATCTATGATGACATCCATTGGTGTTGCGTATTACTTACTAGGGATATAATCCATGGATATAATTCATATTATTACACTAAATGTATTTTTTTTATTTAATTATATTTACTAAACCCATTTCCTTTCCATTGGTCATACCATGATAGAACTCTCATTAAATCTGCTTATTTTAATGAGTTATGCCATGATGAAATGAAGAAATGATTATGAAATATATCTATTTTCAATAAGTTATGATATGAAGAAATGTTTATGAAAAAAATTTCCTTTCATCGGTATTGATATGGAGAAATGTTTATGAAATCCATTTCATTTGTTTGATTATGATAAGATTCTTATTTATGATCTTTTGGAACACAAAATTACAACATTCATTATGATACAGGTGTGACCTATATCTCCCTCCAATGCATTTGGTAAAGATTTATATCTCAAGCGACTAATAGAATTGGAATGGAAAGTGAACCTTGTGCAGTAAGATAGGGATATAATAGTGAGTAAACCTAGTTTAATAATACATGGATGGGATAGGGAGCTTCTTGGTTTAGTAAGGTGCTTTTTTATGAAAGCCATGGTAGTGAGCCTTCACTAGTATGGAATTTATTTTCTATACTTATGTGTATGATAGAAAATCTTTATCCTATTCTCTAATGGCTTATGTTCTTTTATCCCCTTATAATTCATGTTTTATGAGCTTCCAATATTTATTCCATGACAAAATATTATAATCTTTTAAATGCATAGTATGGTTTTCAATTGTTATTCTCATGTTCTCATACTCTGGGTTTATTTTATAATTATGTATCTCCCTTCATTACCCTTACTGAGAATTTGATATCACCCTTTGTTATTTTTCCTTACCTCAAGTTGAGAATATATTTATTATGTATAATATTTCTAATAAGAGTTATAGTTGTTAAGAACATAGTTGGATATTATGTAGGTCACCTTTGTAAAAGATATTTATGTCTCCTAGTTTCTAAAGACAATAAATTGTTATATCCCTTAGGCGTCTGTTTGTATAATGTACAAAATATTAATAAAAATTATTTCATATCTATGTATGATAATCCTTGGTCACTATAACACCCCTATTATAGAATTAAAATAGAGCAGAAATAAACAATAATAATAAATATTAGAGTAGTCGAAATATCAGAAATAGTAAAAAAAACTGGGAACTAAAAGGTGGAACTAATGAACAGATAATTATTAATCCTGTATTGATATTTTGATATGTATCTATAATTAAAACTGAATGTAATAAAAATAAAACAACCAGATAACACAAATTAAATTAAAATACCCTTATCTCAAACACCATGTTGGCCTCGCCTCCAAACACCAGCCATCTAGCAAGAAACAATTAGCTACAATGTACCTTTCCCTTTTTCAAAATTATATCCATGTGACACAATCAGGTACCAAAATGTGGCCCAAATATAATTTGAGTGAAACACACCATGTCAACTCCACCATGTATAAATAAATCTAGTTTGATAATAACTGCATGCAATAATGAAATAAAAAAGTTTATTATTAGATAAAATTAATTTCATACAATAAGAAAACAACTTTTTCACCATGAAATGATATTTATAGTCATGTAGCACATCTATTCCAAACATAACAACATAACCATGAAGTAATCAATTAACCCGACAAAGCCATTTGTATTAGAATTTTAGAATCTAGTCTAATTCCTCTATATAAGCATTACAACATGAGACTACGCCAAGCCCTTTATATAATCATTTTTGTATTTGATCAAATACCTATATATAATAATTAAAATATGAGACTGTTTCAATCCATATATAAAATCATTTCACTATCCAAGACAAGCCATATATCTAAACATTATGATGTAAAACTTTTCCATTCCCACTACATAAGAAATACAACATCTGGTCTATGCCCTCTATATTATCCTTATAGAATGAAAATGGTCCAGACCCACTATATAAGAATTATAGCAAGGATATCAGGATATCATATCAAAATCCCCAATGGTTAATTCTTAAAATTACAATTTGTCTTTAAATTATGACTTTCATTTATCATGTGGTTCTTAAACCAATAAATTGCATGTCTTCACCCAATCATATTATATAAACATATCCATTTCAATATATAGTTATCCATTATACAAGGTAAATATTTCACAAGAAATCACCTAAGATCACATGTCATGATAAACACACATTAATCCACTAGCAAATTCATTATTATTCGTGGGTTCTCACACTCAACAGGTAGCCACTTCCCAGGTCACTGCACCATTGAATCTATGGAGATCTAAGGAGTAATTCAATCACATGGTTTATCATCACTAAATATTCAATTAATTAGTACACACATTTTGTTATATAAATAAAAATATTTCACATAATTAATAATAAAATAGACTATATAGATAGTTTTTTGACCAACTAACTTTAACCGATGGTCAAGAAAATTCTTCTTAACAAGTAATTCTATGAAGAATATAGGTGAATAAGTTTATAAGCAGTCAAAAAATATCATTATAGACATATAAAACAACCACAATAATGAGATCCCACCACTAAAATAGAGCGAAATAGAATATAGGGTGGAAAATATAATCAAACAAACTCATCGAAGATTGATTTCTTGAATAGGACTTCTATAATGTATGAAGGTTCTCCAAAATCACCAAAAAATCACCTAGGGAATCAGAGAGTATAGATTTATATAATTGAAGGAAAAAAATAGTCATACGACATGGCTTATAATCCGTGAGGCCATTAAATATATGATTTTTAAATGTATTACACAACATGTTATTCCCAATTTATGAGTACGCCAGAATTCATGTTGCCAAGGATGAATTTTACCGTGATCAAACATCACACAACATGAAATGTAGATTCAAAACATGTAACATGTTCACATAATAAACAAATTCACTACATTTATTTCTTTCATTGAATGTGGATGGTGATAGGTACATGTTATTTAATACATATAAAAGGTATGTAAATCCCATACAGGTGGTTTTAAACACAGAATTCCAAAAAAAGCCCGAACAACCTCTTAAGACTTCCAATCTCATGTAAAACCCTCATATTCCCAATTAACATGTTCACCTAAACTCTATTAATTTAAAGAAGCATAAATCACCAAGATTTAGGTCATTTCCCCCAATAAAGACTTTTCTTCTCTAAACGTGAACCACCCACCAAAGATTAATGACAAGAAATAACCTAAAATAAATATGTTCAATGAAAAATTCAAGGTGGTTTGTACCCGGAAAAACATGGGATCTTGGATATTATATTTTTTATTATGTTTTTATATTGAATAATATTATGAAATAAATCCTATTTTTTATTTTAGGAAGGAAGTATTAAAGAATAAGATGGAGAAAAATGATCAATGTATTAGGAAGAATATTGAATGATCGATGTGTGAACATATAATTATTAAAGTGTTTTGATTTATGGTTGATCATAACTTTGAAATAATTTTCACTATATTTATTTTTTATGTGGTGAGAGTTCCTTTGATACATTTATTGAGTCTTAAATAATGTTTATGATATATATAAACTTTAATGTTAACTTGTGTTTTAATGATATGTTATTTTAGTAAGAATGGTATTATATTATGTGGAAATAAGTTGAAATACATGGATAACCTTTTTGATTAATATGATGTTTGATATTGAGGTAATTATGGATAATTGGGAACCATGAGTTTGAATAGTGATTTTGTGACTATTTGATTAATGTTTTTTTTAATAATTTCACTATTTTTTGAACATTATATGATAAATTTAAATAGAAATACTTCAATTTTTAATTATAATTTATTTGACTAATAAAGGTAAAATTATCTTTTGAAACATTATATGATTTTTTCTTTATAGTTATTGTGAATATCAATGAATAAGATTCACATATTTTATAGACTATATGATTAGGAAAAATATTGTTAATTTTTGGAATATAATGTTATGAGGGAATAATGTTGTTTAGAGATAAATATTAAGTTGATATTGGAATAATTTGATATCAAATCATTATAATATTTATATTTAAGTGCTGCTTAGATATATTTTGATGATATTCAATGTTAGATATTTACTTAATGATTTAAGTTAAAAATTTATTATTCTTGTTGAATTATAGAGATTGATTATTCATATGAAAGATTATAAATTTTGGGATTTATCTTTCCTTATTCTAACCGTTTTGGTTTCAGAAAATGTATAATTATTGGTGGAATATATTTTTTTTCCTTTTATGGAATATATTATCCCTTGGATTTACATTTTTGAGCTTCATTCACGAAAAATTGGTCTTGAATACTCATTGGTTGAAGATCAGTATGTGATTGTTTCCGAAATTGATTACATTATGATATTATACATTTCAACCAAGTATATTTATTTTGATACATATTCTATATGGTAATGTAATTCCTCAACTCATGGAAAAGGATATTTATATTTAAATGTTATCTTATAACATTAATTTCTAAAAAATAAATGGTCAATCTCCAGGGATGAAACATTAAACATTGAGGACTCATACTTGTTTCTAGATGACCCTTATTCTAAATACATATGGAGGAGAGTGTTGGCCAAATCTTCTCTGAGGGAGACTGGGTGTATTCTTAGTGGAGCTACAATGGAGAGTTCACAGACTTCTATGTCCATAACATGGTAGGTCATTCATTCCTAGATCTTTGCTATCGTGGTTTGGGAGAAAGTGACCCATAGAAAATGGTTTCGACCATGGTACTTCATGCAGGCTTCTAGTGCTTATGGAAGGAAAAGAACAAGGATAGGCAAGAAGGAGTTCAAACCTCATGAAAATAAATCATTTTTAGAACAAAGAACCCACTTCTTTATATGGTCAGTCTCATCAGCACCTAGTGTGATGCACCCACCCTTCAATAGATTCTAGTGAATACCAACATCATCCATCCTAGTAGATGTAATGAAAGATTATTTTGGGTCCATTGTCACCCCTTCCATGGGCCTTAAACTCAACACAGATGAGTATTTAAACTTGAGTGTCATGCGTAGAAGAGGGGTCATCCGTGACTCCACTAGTTCGGCCATATTGTCGTTTTCATCTTGCCTAAGACAAGGATACTATATTTAGGTAGAGGTTAAGGAATTTCTCTCTAGATTATTATTATGCCTCCAAAGTATGAATGATTTATCATAGGCAGAAACCGAATCAAAGATACTTCAAAATATCTTTCATGGAATTATATCCACTCCTTCATCAATATATTACATCATAAAAAAATGTTGTTTCATGCTAACCAACAACATTGTAGTGGTGTATACATGGTTTGATGGAAATAAAGTTGCAGACCTCCTTTATTAGATTGATGACCTTAATCTGGATCTCATATGTTTACATAATGTTCACACCTTGAAACTGCAGGGGGTCAATCTGGTTAGAGGGGATTTCCTCTACATTTACTACATTAGGCCTCCTTAGGCACTACATGTCCTAGGATAGCTATGGTTTGTTGTGTCCTACCTTGTACCATTCATTTTACCTGAATAAAAATTTACATAATGATGATGAAAAATTGATGGTCTTTTTTAGACCTATTTGGTTTAGGGTTATGTGGTAATTAACTATCTCATAATGATTCATTTTATTATGCTTGATGATCTATATCAGTCCCCCTAATTATTTGACTATTTTTTCCTCTATTTCCTCATTTTTAGTTCCCATTAATGTTATCTTATTTTGAATCCTTGTTGTGTGTTATTCCAGACGTCCTTTTTATTTAACTTTTCCCTATTTTAAGATAAAGTTTTACTATCCCTTCTAATAATGTGGGTTTTAAACCAACTTATTATCTAATTTTAAACACTAGATTATTGAGATCATTGTAAAATTTAGAGGACAAAATTTATTAAATGGGGGATGAAACATCCTGATATTTTAAAAAGAATACTATACTTAATATTATATATGACATGTAACACTAAGCATAAAAATACCACAAAATATTGTTATTTAAATATTATGTTTATATCATAGCCATTTAATTTTAGGATATGAATAGAAATATCCACATTCATAAGGTAATAATAAATATTTATTTATTTATTAATTCTTACCAAATAAGTGATCAGTTTTAAGTAAGGTTATTTTATGCTTCAAAAATATGATTTTTGAAAAAAATAGTTTTTATTTATTATTTTGGGAAAATATTATGATTATTTTATGAAAATTATAAAAAAAATATTTAATAAAAGGGGTATAATTTTTTAAATCATCATAACAAAATTATCATAGGGTGAACTTTTTGTATTTTTCTAAAAATATTGATTTTTTAGTGAATAGTGGAAAATACAATTTTTTTAAAAAATAATTTATTTTCATTAAATAAAACTATTATGATTTGAATAAAATATTCAATTAATATAAGTATAATTTACTTAGATATAAACTAAATAATTACGTATTAATCATCTTTATTCTTGATTTTGGTATAGGATCGTTTTTGGCTCACAAACACATTTTTTCTAAAAGATATCTTTATTGGGTTTTATGAATTTATATTAAACATAAATTACATCTATTATATCAATTTTATTATATTAAATGGAATTTATTTCTACATTCATCATGTAAAATTTCCCCTCAAGTAATTTATTGATATTTTTTTGAAGAAGCTAAATTTTTAGTGAATAGTAAAAATGTAGTTTTTATGAAAGATGGTATATTTTATGAGATTGATGAGACATAAATAGGATATAAAATTTTATTAAACTTATGGAATGAATCAGTTATAAAAATATAATATAAAATTAATATAAAATTAATTATAATAATACTAATTTTAAATTTATATCAAGATAATTATTGTATACATTTTCAATATCGACCTAGGGCTTGTACAACACAATAAAAGTAATATTTGGTGTCTTAAATATACATTTTGATTAGTGATAAATATTATTTATAATTTTTTCAAAAATATATAATATTAATTATTATATTTATTTATATATTAAAATTTTGTAGTTAAATAACATGTGGATTATATAATTTTTTTTGTAATACTTATGCAAGGACAGACAAGTAATAATAACTTATAAAATTCGTTTTCATGAAATATATGTGAGTAAATATAAATTTATAATGAATTTATAAGATTATAATGAACATAATTTAACAAATTTTATGATAATAATTTCATATTAATTTTCAGTAATGAAATATTCTTCTTAAATGCCTACACAAGCAGTAGAATAGTCATGTGAATGATTTTAAATAACTATAAAAGTAATTTTTTTGGTGAATTATATATTCCAAATAATTTTCTAGAAAAATATAAAATATTAGTTATGTGAAAAATTTCTATATTTGAATTAATTTTTTTATGATAATTTTAACATCAAATTAAATTAATAGCTCTGAAAATTACAATAAGGATATTTATAATAAAAAATATTTTAATAAATGAATTAACATTAATAAAAATAATATATTTATCCATTTGAGTGAGATTTAGTAAAATATATCAACCATTATCTATTTTTAGTACCCTTTTACTTTTATAGTAACTTTCTTGACCCCTAAAAAGTAAATAAGTATTAATATCATGGTAACTATCAAAAGGTATAGTGAAGGGTTAAAACTAACATATAAGGGTTAAAAATAATAATAAAAATATTCAAATTATTTTATGAAATTATTATAACCCATAATAATATTATATTAGAATAAAATGAATTTGGATCCACTTTTCTATGAAAGGAAATTTATATTAATTTAATACTTTCAATAATCCAAGAGTTCTCATCCCCTTACCTATAAACGGGACCCTCCTCTCCCCTCTTCCTCACACATATATAGAACTTTTTCATGGAAAATACATACAAATAACTTTTCTTAAAAACCTCACCATGTTCTAGATTCCCTTATATTATTATACAACCAACCTATGATGTATTTAGGTATAAACCTATAGCGGTTGTGCAAAGATGATGTATAGTTGTTAACATAGAGTTTTCAATTTCTTTTTTCTCCAGCTTCATTAAGATATTATTCAACCATGATGATATAATGGAATTATTATATATAACTTAATAATATTTTATTATTATAATTTAATAAACTATATTAATATAATTATCTATGAAATGATAAATGAAACAATCTTTCTTGTGTATGGAGGAATACCACATTGTGAACCAATATAATTTATTTTCCATCACTATAAAAAATGATTATAATGATTGATTTAAGGTATATATTTTATATTAATGAAATATTTATCAATATTTATATAAAATATATATTATACCTTCTTAACATCCAATGAATTGGAAAATTGATAATGTCATTCGTGCAAACATGTGGATTACCACCTCCACAATGAGACGTGCTTCCTTTTTCTTCAGTACATCACATGGCTGATATATAAAAGTTTATTAAAAGAAATAATTTAATATTAATTATATATTAATCATTATTTAAAGACATAATAATACTTAACTTCTTTATATAGTGTTAATTTAAAAAGGGAATCATTTTCCATGAGTAAGTATGACATATTATCCCAATTATTGTAACATAATTCATTTTTCCTATCCATATTTTATAATTTGTTTTAAAATTATAATTAATGGATAATTATGATAATTATTTCATAATTATCATTATTTTGATGATAGATTAATTAACACTTTGATCATGGTCAACATACTAATGTCATTTTGGATATTTAAGTTGAATATTGTCAAAGTATTTAATATGAACTTAATTGATTATGTATTTGTAAATAACATGGTAACAACTTACATAAAAGGGATAATAAATTGTAAAATATTTATAATAATTTAAATAATTATCATATTTATTACTATCTTGGAAGATAAATAAAGTATGAGATGATTCACACTCTAGGTAAGAGACATTTTACATTAAAAACATTATTTTAAATATTTTAATGACTTGTTTTCTATATTTTTTATTTTATCTACATATTATTAAAATAATTTTGTCAATTTATTTTTATGGAAATAAATGGATTTAAAAGTAAATTTTATGTCACCTTTTTCTTTCATTCAAATATTTTTAAAAGGAATATTTTCACAAAACAATTTAATTTTCTTTAAAAAAGAAAAATAGAATGTTCTATATTATCATATACGACATCAATAGATTTTTCCACCACAAAAACTATTGTTTTTGTTTATATTTTCTTATAATATTAAATGTTTCATTCAAATGAAAACTCTAATTCCCTTTTTTTAGTGAAATTTAGTTTTTAAAATGGGGTTTTAAAAGAAATACATATTTCAATATCCGAAAATTATTTTCATATGGGTTTAAAAGAATATTTGTTTGATTTTGATAATGGAAATGAAATATTTTATTTTATTCATTAATTTTATTGTCCATATAAATTGTTTATGATGATAGATGGTATTGATAAATCTCATGATGGTGGGTGATATCGATGTAGATTATAATTATGGGTGAGCTTGATATTTCTCTCAAGTTCATTGGGTAATGATTATATTCTACAAGTAATTATGTTGGATGTAGATTGTAATGGTAATTACAATTTTAACAGTTCATGTAAGGAATCTTGTACAGGACCTATGAAGATGATATCCCAATGAACCTTCATGATTTTTATATGTTTTTTAATGATTTTTCATGGAAATCAATTTATTTTAAAGTTTATGTTATTCATCATTTGTTTTAAAGGAAGTATTATGCCATTTTAGGGTAAAATGTTATGTAATTATGGGATTTTTTTCATAGATTTAGATGTTTTATAAGAAACAAACATTATTATTATTTTCCCTCTATGTTTTATAGTAAAATTTTTTAGGATAAACATGGGACAATTAAGCTTGTTTAATGTGCAAGTAAATTATTATTTTATATCAATGATTATTTTGTTAAAGGATAACTATATTTTTTGACCTCGTAGTTTTACAATCGACTAACAGATTTCTTTAATATGTTTTTTTATTCCTTATTTGTGATTTTAGGTTCATATAATATTTTAAAAAAATCATAGGATTTAAGGGTGAGTAGGAATAATAAGAAGTAAATTTTAAAATTATAATGATTTTTCTTGAAAAAATTGGTTTTATTTTAAAATTAATGTATGTTGGGGAAACTATATTCTATTTGGATACAACCAAATTATAATAAATGGGTTTTTATATAATTTTAATGAACTAATTATTTGAAACTATAATTCAAAAAATATATTCTATAATTAAAGAAAATTAATTCTTATTTATAAAATAATTGTGGATTGAATTTGGGTTGGGTCCTTATATCAAGGGTCCATCCATCATAGGTTTTCTCTCCCAACCAGTTTTTTTAGGTTATTTTTGATACCCTATAGATTTTTTTACCACTATGGATTTTTTAATATCATCATCCTCATGACCATTATCTTTGATAGTTAAAATTTCTCCTTGATCTCTAAAGTCATCTAAATGAGATCCAACTTATGGATTTTCCAATGAATAGTATTTGTAAGACCATTATTTTCATGATTTAACATTAATTTTATATTTTAGTAGTAGATTTACCAACATTTACTATTTTTAATAATATTTAAATCTCTCTCTATATTTTGATTCTATTGAGGTTTTGGGGGTTCTCGACCGTTAATATTTCTTCATCTTTCTTTCGTCGAATGATGTTTTTGGGAAGGATTATTCCTTGGAACTATGCTCATAAATTAAACAATGATGCCCCTTTTTTTGTGTTTTATGTACTTTCTCAAGGGAAAAAACTCTAACTTATCTTCATTGTGGATTATTTATCCCAAACATCTTATTTACATTTCGAATCCATTATTGAAAAAGAGAATTGGTGATTCACTCAAGCAGTTTCTAAGGGATATTGAATATACTCTGAAGTTATTTTATCTGATGTCCTATAATATCTATATAGAGTTGTAAATTTTTTATAAGATCTTATAATACATTTAATATTTTATCGATGAGAGTTTTTCTTATTGGAAGAATATTGTGTAAGATTACTCCATTCAATTTTTTTCATTGTATCAGCTTCAAGGATGTAACCTCTCCTATTACCTCGAGAGAATCCAATATCTAGTGTATACTGATAATACTCTTGGTTTTTCGATATGTGAGGTCAAAGGGTGAGGGGATTCATATCAAAAATCATATTAAAATTACCTAAGGAGAAGAAGAATCTAGTTTTTTTAGAATCCACCTCCATCACATCCAATTGTTGTTAATTTATCGAGTATTTATGATAAATTTTCATTGGTATATTCTCTTAAAAAAAATATCAACATAAATAGGGTTATAATGTACCTTTCAATTATTAAATAGAAGTTATTATTGGTTAAACCACTTATTATTCCTTATATACCTATGATGCTAAGGGAAATTTTGTTAAACCTTCTCCCTGGGAATGGGTAAGTACATAATTTAATCTATTGGCTTTATACGTGGATATTGATTGAAAAATCTAATGTGTTATCCTATATAAATAGGTTTATGGGTATTTTGGGTAGAAATATCCCTTGAAATCCTTGGTTTATTCATAATAATATAACTAGGTTGGTTACCAAAAAACATTCCCTCATTGGAGAGGGTCATATACAAGCTGATTTAGAAGCCCATTAACCTTATATTCTTTAACACTCTATCTTCTCATCCTAATTCATTTTATATCTTATAATTTTTGTAGGGTGTTTCCCACAATAAAATAAAATGTATTGAAAAGGAGGTTGTATTTTCAAATATTTTAGTTTTCTATCTTATAGAAACAAATCACAGTTCAATGACATTACACAAATTTTCTAGTAAAATTGGATTCCCTAATTTTTTCATGCCTCACCTATCAATAAACACATTTGGATTTTTTAGTGTGGTAACTCTAAATTTGTTTAAGTTTGTTAATTGAGGAAAAATATTACTATTTATGTCTCCTTGAACAAAAAATCTCTTATATCTATCAATAGTATATAAAAAATTATATTTTCATATAAGAGAAGAAATTTGGAATGAGTTATTTTTTTCTTCCAAGGGCTTGATCCATTAATATTAAGAGTTGATTTTACTGATATCATAGATGTATCTATACCTAATTGTGGTATATTATTCTCTATGATTTCCATACATGACTTCAAGGAATTCATAGAATCTTTGAAAATTATGGACATAGTTTTCACCAGTAGTAAATTCCCCACGTGAAATAATCAGTGGGTCAATAAGATAATTCCAATTATGTTGGATTATTTTTTCTCAAATAATTAGGGACTTGATGATTTTCTAAACAAATATGTTGTAGACCTTCTTTTCTCACTATAATTCCATTCTATATTATTGCTTAATCTTGTGGTTTTTGGTCTCTCACCCAGGAGGTTCAAATTTTTTATTGTCTGGACTTATAAGCATTACTTTCTCAACCATGTGTCTCATAATTGGGAAATATTAAATATCAAACCTCAGTGGTAATCACATTAGGGTATGCTTAAAAATAATTTTATACTTTTATATGAATAGGATGAAAAATAAAAGAACCCAGACCTTTATTCGTTTGAGCTGCACCTAGAGGGGTTGCTCATAGACCTAGCTATACTAGTGTCATGGCATGATAATCAATTAAAACTTTTATATTTTAATAAAATGGAATTATTTTATCTTCTCAAATTAGAACCATTTCAATATAGATATAAATTTAGGGGTCATTGGGTCAAGGATAGTTATCCCAACTCTGCATATTTTCATGATTGTTTAAAATAATGATGTATGTTTTGTTCACATATCTTTCAATGTTAAAAAAGGAAATTCACAGATGAAATTGTTTTTAGGGATTTTCGTAACTAGCTCATTTTCAATCTATCATGGATTATAAATTTGAGGTGCATATCCTTCACAATGTTTGTAAAATGGATACTACTTTTATATCCATTTTTAATGACATTCTTTTTCTAATTTACATAAATTAAAATGAACACATGTTAGATTTTTTAATAGATTCAAATATCTTCATTTACTTTAAGAACATGATAGTCATATTTCCCCTATTTTAAGGATTTATTGGTTTATTCTTCTCTTATATGTGAGATATCATTATATTTGATGTGGTCAAGGCTCTTCAGGATTTTTTTATGGGATCCAGTATCTAGATCAGTCTCATAAACAAACATTTTTCTCATAAAAAAATTATATAGCCCACTTAGTTCATTAATTTCAACCATATGAGCTTATATAACTACATATATAAATCTATGGAAAAGGGGATTAATTATTTATTGTTTAAAATCCTCCCAGATCTGATCATGAAAGAGAAAAACAGTTTTGTTTATAAAAGGAATAATGAAATTGTGGTTTGTATTTCTATTTAAATGATTATGATCATAAACAATAAACATCATAGTGATATCCCTATTATAAATATTGATTCTGATAAGGCCTATAATATATTAGAATAGGGATGTATTATCATTATTCTTTGGAATTATGAATTCCTAACAAGTTGTACTGATTTCCTTTTCCTATTTTCTCATCTCTATGTGTTTTTATTAGATATATGGGGAAGATTGTTTTTAATAAATATATATATTATAGGTCCAAGACAAATTGGCCCACCTTGACCTAGTTCTTTTAATTTTTATTAGGATGATATCAACAGACATCTAAATTCTCTCATGGATTTAGTGATGTTTAGGAGATTTTATGGTATGATTTTCATCCTAGTCTCCCATATTTTTGTGGATGGAATAATAATTTTCACTAATGGTGGTATATATTTTTATTTACATCAATGAAAAACTAAATGAGTATTATGGTTTTATTAGGAAGAAGGATAATACTTCTAATAGAATTATTCTTTGTCAATTATTTCTCTAATATAGGGGTTAAAGGTGAAGTAATTTAACTTGGTTTTACTAAATAAGGATTCCCATTCTATTACCTAATAACTATATTATCTTCTAGTATTGTTATAGTCCAGAATTTTTATTTATTTATCAATAAAGTCATTCGTTTGTTTGGAATTGAGAAGAAATTCTCTTTTTTAGTGGCAAGATTACCCTAATTTATCATGTTCTTTCATCAATATATTTTATTGTCATATCTTTTATCAATATTTCAAAGGGCATAATCATGGATATGGAAAATATATTTTCAAATTGTTTTTAGGATATTAATCTTATTTTAACGTGAATTTTGTGATTTTGAATAATATTTCTCATCATCATAATTTTGTAGGGATAAACACCCCAAGTCTAATGATTTTTGTGTATGTTTCTCATGCAAAAATATCCAAGGAGTTAGTGGGGGAAGATCCTTTTTATAGATATTTACATGGTTGATATTCATAAATCCTCATGATATTATTGGGGAGAAAGGTATTTTTAATTACTTTTTATTTTAATGTATAATGATAGTCACCTCTCATCCATCTTCATCTGTTCAAGGTGGGGGTCAGTGAGGGAACCCTCCCATTTTGGAAATGCACATGGGTAGGTGATTCATTGTTCTTCCCCTTGTAAAACACATGTAATTTACACCTTATTTAATATTATATATTTAAAAAAATTGAATCCATCCTTAACAACAACAACAATAAGGTCTCTTGAGTATTTATTTTTTCTAAGGTCCAAATCAACCCATTTTCATTAAATGTGATGATGTTTCATTATACAATTATTATTATAGAAGTATTATCCACCATAGAGGTCCTCAGTTTTTGTGGGGGGAAATTTTATGGACTTATCTCATTCCAAAGAAGATGGTATTTTTGGTGTGTATGACTTATATAAATTCACTTCCTACCGAGATCAGCTTGAATGATAGGTATCTTTCACTTATGTCACATTTCATATGCTATAATTCTCTTAAAATTATATCACAGATATAGTTGTATTTGTTGGGAAGGATGGGGGGAATGAACATTCTATCTTGAATAACTTTGGTATATTTATTGAACTCCTTCTTTTTAGGGGCTTGTTAAAAAATATCCTTTATTAATGGTTCACTAGCTTTATAACAGGTTCACATAGTAACAACCTTGGTATCATTGTTTTTGTCACCAAATATTAGTTTTAATGGGTGTTTTATAATGGGGATGTCCCTATATGTTACTCTATATTTAATTACATTGTTTTTATAAGGATTATCTGTATATACATGGTTTACATTTTCATGTCACTCATTGATGCTCATTTGATTCCTAGATCTTCTCATATGGAAAGTGATACACATCCCTATACCCCTCAAGAAATTCTCATGAAGATTCTATTAAAAATGGATCATTCCAAGTCATATCCTAATGATCAAAAGGGAGCGTTCATATTGTGAATGTGTGATGGAAAGTGGAGGCTTACTGAAAATCGTATTGCTGACACTTTCATTGCTTTCGTGGTTCCGGTTTTGAATCTATTTTAAGGTTCATCATTTATTTCTATGGAAGCTAATGTGATCTCGGCTTAGCTTACTATATTTAGGGATAAAGAAATTATTCTTGAAATTGTGTATCCTGAGTCCTGTATTATTTATCAATATCTTTCACCAATATATATTTCCCATTATTCCATCATATATTGTAAATTTATGTTTCTTATAATTTATGGAGGATAGTCTCACATTCAATAAAAAATTAGAGAGAGGAATTCCATTGAATACTCCCTAATTGAATCTATTAAATCATTGTAATCTCTTAATATTTTTATAATTATAGGATCTTTCCCATGATTGTGAACATATTTTGAGGGTAGTGGCTTTGGGTTATCATTCTTTTAGATAACCTTATTGCTTATCATAGACTATTCCATTCTGTGTACAATTATTAATTTATCTAATAAAACAAACCTTAATTTTATTATCATTATCATTGATAAAAATTTTATTTCTCCCTTTGTAGAATATATTTCTATTTTTTACAATTTTCCCATGTCATTTCAATATTTTCAAATTCCATTGATGGTTTATAATGGACTTTCTCCTCATATTTATTACCTGTATATTTTTTGGAGAGGTGAACAACATTACTTGAACTATAATACATGACTGTATGAATTTATTTATATTTTATCTTTCCTTGTGAAATTTTATTTAAGAAATGTGACATAATGTTTTCGTAAAACCCCCTTACTTGTTTCATAATATTCCTCTTGAGATATTAATTTCTTCACAAAAATCTCGCATAAATTTGAATTAATTTAAATCTAAATAGTTTTCAATTTTTCTTATTCTTAATTGGTGGACCCCTTATCATCTCATAACAATTTTGGAAGTTTTGAATTTTTTATAATTACATCCAAATCATGGTTATAAAAGCAATATGTTTTTATATCTATCTAGTTTAAAATAATTCATAACAACCTCTTCATAAAAGTGGAGTCCTATAGATTCTCACCATCACCTCATATAGTGTATCAAACCATATTTACCTATATATAAAATTCATAAACATATTTTTCTTTAACTATAAAAAATATTCATATCTTCACCTCAAATAGTATCATTTTTAACCCATTACCTTCTTATCCACTTTTTATATGATATGAATCTTTTTTCATGTTTCCTTAATTGATTTTTACCCAATGTACATCATGTGATTCTTTTATGAATGATAATATAACCATTCATTTCAAATACATAAAAATTAATATTTTCTTGATTTGTTCTATAAAATAAAATATATCATTTTAGTAATGTATGACATATTGAAATTATTTTCAACACATCAATTCCAAAATAAATAAGACATGGGACCATATAGCTCTTCTACATGGGAATATATTCCTATTAAATGTATAGATTTAATTTTTGTTAAATTAGTCGTGATTCTATACAAATATAGAATATTATAGTATCTACTCATGAATAATTTTGATCGATATTTAAAGGATAACCTAATTGACTAATACTAATTAAAGAGCCTGAGGATTAGAGATTATTGATAAAATGTATGTATCATTTATTGTAAGTAATTAATTTTTTAAACTAATTTTCATCAACTTGGTTTATTATTTCATTCAATTTTATTGAACATAAAATTAACCTTTCTATCTAGTATATTTTTTCATCACTAGTTAATGAAAAAATATGAAAATTGTGAGAAATAATGTGTTTATCTATAAAGGAAAAAAATCAATGAGAGTGTATAATTCTTTTTATGATTTCATTTTTCATTCCACTTTACAGGATTGTTATTTTACTCATAATATAAAACTAGAAAATGGTAATAATAGGATGACCAAAAAAATTCATAGGAGTGTGTTTCCAAAAAAATATAGGTTCCTCCCACACAAATACTATTTACAAAATAATTTTGGTTAAATGAGAATAATAATATCTATTTGATGTTATAAAAACCAAAAATTATATGGTAATATTCTCTATGATTTATAAACTTACACAATTCCACCACGAGAAAATTTTCAAATTTTTTGAACTCTCAATATTAAGATACATCAAGTAAACTCAATAATATTTTATGAATTTTTATGAGGAAAATAGGATGATTTATATCAAATAAGTAAATAATGCGTAAATAAATCTAATGAACAATATTTTTTTGTCAAAGTTGATATTATATATTTTTCTTAAGTGTTCAAAAATATTTTTTTGATCAACATTTTTTATCATTAAATTAAAAAAAAATATCAACCTATTTTCAAACTAATTAAAAATCCATAACAAATCAAAAAAATAAAATAGAAGATAAAAAATTATAGTGGAAAACCTCACTTAATTTTTAATAAAATAATAAATTATACCAAGAGTTTATATATTTTTTTGAACCATCTACTATAAAAACAGGATTAGGTGAATCCCTAATATAACAAGGACTTTTGAAAATGGTTTAGGATAAATTATGTGTTAGGGCCATCAATATTACACATCACGATTAAAATATTTAAAATTATGTGAGTTCTCAAAAATAAAAATTAAGGCTATTGGAATTACATAGCTCATCTTTTTTTTATTTTAGGTCAATCCCAAATCATTATAATGATAATAGAAAGTCTACTTGAGATTTATTGGACCACATAAGACTATTAATGGGCCTACTATAAGAATATTTTTTTTCAACAACCACAATCCTAAAAAAAAATTTAACACTAAAATATTACATGCATCTTTCTTCTCTACATATACATTTTATCATCCATAAAGTGATTAATTAGTGCACAAATCTCTTATAAACATATCTTACATCCTATATAATGTTATTTATAAATATCAAAGTCAAAATTGATAATAAATTCCTTAAAAACATGACTTTCTACCGTGTGATAGAAATTTATATACCATTATTCGAAACTCTATCCATTTTAGAGAAATTTCATTTCTCACTCACAAAGTACATAATTATATAACTATAAATAAAATATTGTATTATTTTTTCATAAATATGATTACTTGGGGATAAAAATTATTCTTCTTATAAAATTAGTCAATAATATACTCAATTTCCACTTAATTATATACTCGCCTGCCAATTTTTTTAGGTAAACATTTTTTTAAATAATTAAAATTAGTGGCTAAATAAATAATTTTTTAATTTTTTAATTTTAATATTTTTTAATATATAATTTAGTAATATGTTTATTTTTATTTAATCGTATATTTTGCTTATAAATTTTTTATTACACAACATCTGTTTATTGTCAAAAAAATGATTTTTTAAGTCAATTTCCATGATTTTACTATATTAGAATAAAATTTCATTTTTATATTTTATACCAAAAAAATTATATATATTGTATAACATGTGTAATAAAATAATTATTGTGTGAATGTATTGTTTTTCGTTAGATGGGTAATTTTTCTAAATACTTCATTTATTGATGATTTAATGCAAGATGAATTGTGTTGTGTGTGAATGAATAATTTTTTATATCATTTTATATTTTTATCATTTTGTTATTAATCCATTGTATGTATGTTAATAAATGTATTATTGTCTAAAAGTGTTGTGAACATATGTTTTCATTTTTATAAATTTTTAAATTTTTTATAATTAAGTCATATAAATGATATTACTTTTTTGTTTTTTGGCACTTCTAATAGAGATTTCTTTCACACCATGGGATCTACATCTCTGGGCTAGTCATAATATTGGTCAAGCCACATCCCCCCTTTGCAAAGGTGAGTGTTCTTCACCATCATGGTTGTTGATGTCGAATCATTGATAAAAAAAAGATGATGTTATATTTTCTCTTCCATCCATATATCCTTACTTGGATTACATCACATTGTATGGGTCACCCTTACTAATCTACGACATCTTGGTGAATCTTATTCCTAGATCCATTATCTAGTGGGATATAATTAGTACACTAGATACTATAATGGATGGGATGATACTTATGGTTGGAGATGATGATGAGGCTAGGCATGTTGGGTATCTATAAAATTCTTCATAATTTGGGTAACGAGGGAATACTATGCTAGTGAAATACAGAATCTTATGTGAAAAACTGAATCCATCCCATGATCATGATGAGTCAGCTTACGTTTAGTGCATAATGAATCCAAGGCTCGATTCCTCAGGAATCCTATGTTCATCATATTGGGAGAGTCATTTTCATTATGTGAGGTATTAATCACTCATCATACCAATGAACTTATTATCACCACATAAGTCTTCCTAGGATCATCACATAGGGTACAGACTACTGATCACACCAAGTAAGAAATTCGGGCTCATCACCTGAGTGGGGAGGGAATGACTATATGAGCGTCTCATATGATTTTTATGCTCGTCACCAAAGGTACCCTAGGTTTATCACAAAGTGCTATGATTCTAATATATTATGAGGTGTAACAGGTTTAAATATATACCAAGTAACTTCACATATTTAGAGTCATTTGCAGACTATCTTGTAAATGATTTTCATGTGTGGGTCAATCATAGGTTTAATGTTCAGTGGGGAAAGATAAAATATTTCGGATCTACTGTGGATACTACCACATACCGTCATCTTATATGGGTCAATCATAGTTTTAATGACATATGGTGATTCCAATGTTTAGTGTGGACCTCTTATTTTTATGGTGATAGGTTTGACATAATTCTAAAAGGTGATAAAACCTCATAGTTTCCACCTTCTATGTGGTGAATGGATATGTGGTCATGTTGATATTGATCCTTTAAGAGGCATCCTATATACCCTCTTAGAAGGTATGGTTAAGAACCCACATTGTTCTATATGAAACCAGGTTTTTGTATGAGGTAAGGAACCCATATTTCTCAATTTGAATGCTTACGTATGGGATTTTGTAAGTATCCTTTGAGGTAATTGGTGTAGAGGGGGTGTTTGGGGTTTATTCATAGCTCAGAACATGAGTTTGGGGTGTTTTTAGGCCTGGAACATGGTTAGTGAAACCCATGTAGGCAGGACACATGGTTTGACTACATTGTGCAAGGTTGGGTAGAGGGGGTGTACATGTCACACTGTTTGAATAAACCATGCGAGATAATGCCCACGAACATACAACAATGTCAGTTTTTTTTAAACATGATTGTAAAATTCTGCAGAGTTTCCACATGGTTTTCAAATGATGTGGTTAAATATTTTGGGTTCCCCTCATCCTACAGGAAGTCATCCATGTTTTTTCAATTCCTGGGACCTAAACCATGAGACCCTTGTAATTTTGAATTTTTATTAATTTTTAATTAAATAAATTTATTTTTAAAACCTAATTTTCGTTGTCTTACTACACAAAAAAAGGTAGGAGTTGACAAGCTCTCAAAAGAGTCGAACCTTGGATCTGAGATAAATCATTTGTCTGATCTCAAATCCAACTGTAGTTTTTCTCATCATATCCACATCAATTTATCCAAATATGATTCAAATTATGAATTGATATTGGGAAATAACTGCACTACCAAGCTATGGTAGGTGGTATATACATCCCTTTTGAGTTTTGGTGCTTTATAGGGATATATTCTATTATGCAACCCATTTTACATTCTGACATAGCCTCAGAATTAAATAGATTAGTTGAATTAGATGTAGTAGGACTTATTATTAATGACCACATGTTCCTAGATATGTGTTGGTGGTTATTGACCAAACCCAACACCACCCATGTGGTGTGACATGATTTTTATTAGGTTTTCAACATTGATGAACTACCCAATGGGTGTGTTTTGAGATTTCCATGATTTGGAGAGACGATTTTAAATGCAATGAGTTGATTTTGATGATTATGAGATGGGTTCCCTCCTTTTACTTGTTATATTGTCTTGAAATTGAGTTGGTCAACTATTGAATTGATCAAATAGGTTATGTTAAATGTGAAATGGATTACATGAGTGGGTATACTTATGAGATGTAATTGGTTTGAAATTTATTTAATGAGTGTGTATACTAATCATATGTAATTTGATGTAATGGATGATATGAGTGGGTAGAGTCATATGGTATTGAATGGTTAAATTGTATGAAATTGGATGAAATATTTATTTGATACCATTGAATGCTCTCCATAGATCTAGAACATGGTGGTGGACAACTTGGATTAGGATGATCATCAGGCTTGATTCTGTGTGATGTCTTTGGAAATTCTACTCCTTGGATCTGGCATGCTTGGAATCACATAAGAAATTTCTGATTTAGCATGCTACTAGGACTCCAACAAGTGCCTATAATGATTTTCCCTCGAGATTCTACAGTGATTTGATGAAAATGACTTATTCTTTGACACCTTCTATCCATCCCTTAATGGTCTGAAACTTTGGTTATTGTGGTGTGGTCATGGGAATGTTATACATTTGGTTATACGACATGGCTGGGGATACTTTTACATTTATGATTACACATAAAGGTCGTGTTTGACATGATCGGTTAATGAATTCCACTAGGAATATGGGCCAAGTAATACTTACACCTACGGGCCTTGTTATGGTTCCACCTCACCCCTTGAAAAGTGGATTATCAAAAATCAATAAATATGAAGGTCTTCGGGCCATTGGAGGAGGTATGATGAGGTCATGTTCATTTCTTCTTTTTATCTCACATCCCTATTATAGAATATGGCACTTATTTGTAGGGAATCCCAAAAAGGATTTTGGGATCACATTTTAGTAGTGGTCTACGTGTCATGGGAACAATACTTTTGATTCCTTCTTTCTTAGTCACTTGATTTACTTAAACTTCTTAGCATATATTTCACATATTATAATGTATTGATAATTGGGTTTCTACCTACCAGGATGTTATCTCACACACTATTTGGGCCTCCCTTGGGGAACCTAAACTAACTTCTTGGTTGTAGAAAATGATAGGGGAAATTTCCCATGGTTTTAGAGTTTATTATTGTGTCATTCTTGGAGTAGGGGAGCACGAGACCGAGCTGGAGCTCATGATTCTATTTTAAGATAACACCTTATGTTCTTTTGGTTTTTGGATATATGTATTCTAACACACTATTTTTTACAATTTTTCTAGTTTTATTAGACATATGAAATGTTTCATTATCATCATCTGAGTATGATATTGCTTATGGATTTGTTTATATATTCATATATTATTTTTTTATCAATTATCTACTTGTTGTATATGCTTATGCTATTGTTATGTTGTTGATATTACAATTTTTACACTCTGGTAATGAGATCAATGCCACCCCACTAACACACAAAGGCCCTAGCTGCTAGCCATCATCATCTAGAATTTGGTGATATACACTTGAGTCTATGTAGAAAAATAGGGTTCAAGGCACTATTGAGGGGCATCCATATTTGGGACATGAAAAAGTTGAATTATAGAAGGTTTTTTCTAATTTTATTTACTATTTTCTGAAAATATATAGGGATAAGAATGAATGGAGTTTCATGATGAATTGTTCTTGAGATTAGCTACCCTGTGTACAAGGAAAATCCAAATTTCCTTAAATGAAAATGTTACTTTTTGGATTTTTACCACTACAGTTGATTTGATTCCACTTTTGTGTGGCACACTTGATTTATATTGTTACTATTGATACAGTCATAGGTTTTATTTTTTTTAAACCTGATGATATGAGGGAATTCCATCTAATGCATCATATAGAAACTTTTTATAAATCACATGCCATGTCATTTAGGATGCATTACCTGTTGCATGTTGTTGTGATATGTGATGTGATATATATTCTTACTATTATAAAAGATTTTGAATACTAGATAGGGAAACTTACTTCATATTTCATATCATAAGTATAATTGTTCATTATAGATCGGAAAGTGAAATGACTTATTATTCAATTATTTCATGTGAATTTGACATGGTATGGATTATATGGGCACCAAATTTATGTTTATAAGGTGTTATGGGACCTCATGGATTGGAACATGGGGAACCATTGGTTTACCATTATAATTAATTAATGTTATAAATTAAATGTAATTGAATATTAAATTAATTTAAATGGGAATGTGGACTTTGAAATGGAGTCTTGACATAGAACCGACTTTGATTTGGAATGAGACAGTGCCTATAGTGCTTATTGGTTACTTTTCATTTTATAGTACTAGATTTAGGAGTAGGTTGTGTTTTATGACCTAGTTTTATGAGGGTTTTGACCTTTTAAATTCTTTTGACCTATGAACATTGATTTTTTTTCTTTTCTAAGGTGGGTTATTGGCTTCAAAAAATCAAAAATGGCCCAGGTATGTGATTTGGGACATGTTTCTTTTGAGATGAATCTTTATGGGTGTTTATAACCTTGATAATTAAACAACTGCTATTGGTTTTTTTTGTACAGGACTCTGGTAGGTTTAACATGACTCTCATAGGCCACATTATCTTAAATAATTTTAAAGTATTTTATTTTGATAAATTTTATAATTATGACTAAAATTTAATTAATGGTTAATTCTTTAAAAATGGTGTTTGATAAGACATTCTTGTTTTTAGATGGTGGGATCATTAAACTAGGTACCAAGTGATTTTTTTATTTTTGGTTCTTGAATTTCTATTTAAAATCATTAAAATGTATAAATATTAATGTTGAATCAAACTATTGACTTTAAAAATGGAACCTGGTGTGGTGTCCTTCGTTTAAACCCATGTCTAAGGGTAGTTTAAATGTTCCCTTGAGTTTCCTTGTAATAGAAACATGATCATTTTCCATTTTTCATTTCCTTTTTAAAATTGGATTAATTGATAGGTTCTTAAGAATAGTTACTTTTATAGGAGTGTCCTTATTATGGGTTGTTTATTTATGTATTATAAGGGGAATGAATGGGGTTGGTAGCATGCTAGAGCCTATGTTCCTTGTTAAATGATGTGAGTTTCTATCATTTGGTGTCTTTTGAGTGTTTTTTCCCTAGTAGGAATATTATATTTTTAATGACATCCATGTTTGGATTGGTGTTTATCGTATTCTTGAACATTGTTATGGGAATGAGCATTAGGTAATGCTGAGTTTCAATAGTCCGGACATGTCTATTGAATGGTCACCTACATAGTAAGTCTCGTGACCCGCTCCATTTCAGTAATGATGGATGAATTGATATGTCATCATCCAGGTTAATGGTCATATTGGGAAATTTGAATTCGGGTTAAATAAATTTTATGGACTACCTGATACATGGATTCCTTGGGTGGACAGCCTATGGACAACATTGGTGATTGCTATCTAGTTTCTAAAACCTCATGGTATTGTGTGTTTGTATACACAGTACCTGTTGTGTTCCAAAATTATATAATGAACCTGTTTATATCAGTGAAATCGTTGATCTTTGATCTATTATATATGTAACCAGGTTATCTATGGAGTATAGTAACCTGAGTGTTAAATCAATCGATCACATCACAATGATCAGGATGACTTCTTAGAAAATCGGGTGTTTTGACATAGTAGTCAGGCTTGTTTTGGTTTTATTTAAAAATATGCCTTGATATTGGGAGTGTTTCTCATAGGGTTGTCACATGTGTGTTTATTTTGAATTTGTTCTAGTTTACTAATGGGCAGTTCTTTTTTCACTTATTTTAATGACTAGGACACTCTTAATGTGGGGAGCATCACTTCAGTTCTAGTGTATCTGTTAGTGCATGGTCAGAAGCACAACATTAATGTGGTTTACTGGGTATGAAAATCTTGAGAAAAAACATTATCCATGTATGGACTTTAGTGGTAAGGCTTGAATGATCACATGATGCCTCATGTGCTAAAGGTGTCTGATTGGTTAATGAAAGTCTGTCGGTAGTTGAAGTCGAGAATATTTCAAAGGAAGTTGACTAGTAATGGCTCAACTGATCATATTGTTAATCATTGGTATCCTATTGTGGGATATTTTTCATTGACAATCATTTCCCCTATCCTAATGTCATTTTTGATGCACTGGGAGAGCATTGGTCTTATGTCGCACAAAATTTTAAAAAAAAGTTGGCTAGTCTGGGTGGTTTTCTCAGTGATTCACACTAACATGTGGTTCTTATCAAGTTGTGGTTAGTGTTGATTGATACTTGGGTTCCCACGTAGGAACACCTTTTATGTACACATGGACACTCACCCATTTCATCTAACTAGGACACCATGAGAATTCCACAAGGGGCTCAGTTAATCTTTTTAAGTCATCCTCTTGGCCTAGTACCAATGTCACATCTCTAAACATGGAGTATATACTACATAGTGTTATTTATTTATACTCTACTTTAATGAATCTGAGTATAACATAGACTCGTGTCAGGATCGGAGGTGATTCTTTTTAAAGGGTAAAAATTCTAGTTGGCTGGATATGAGTTACCCCATTGTGCGTGGTGTGGAATGATAGTTTGAAATGGTTGGGTGATGGAATGAACAAGGAATGTCGTTGAGAGTCGTGTATGTACTTTGATGTATGTGTTCATGGTAAATTCATGATGTCTTTGAAGAATGTGTTGAGATTTGGTTTGTAATAAGTTGGTCATATAATGACAATATGAAATGATCATGTCTCTAGCTAAACAGGATCGCTAAAACTTGTGGCCAAGTATAAAAAGAGGTGTAGTTGGTTTTGTCAAGTGATGTTCCACCTATCAGTGGGTGAATATAGAACACCAGTGACCAGTTATAATTTTATAGAAGTTACCCATTTCCTTTATTGGAAATGTAATGATGTCTCATTGGACATTATGATCGGTTTTCCGAGGTCACATCGATATAGAGATGTTGTGTGGGTTGTTGAAGAGAGGGTCATGAAGGTTTTTCATTTCTTTTCAATCAAGAAGACCTTTAATGTGGATGATCATTAGAATTTGTATATCCATGAGATTGAAAAACATCATGGGGACCCATGAACAATCATTTCAGATAAGGACACCCATTTTATGTCTCTTTTCTAGCAGATTTTGCAGAGGGAACATGGTTCATAGGTTCTTCTAATCATAGTATACAACCCTCAGACTGATGTCCAGTCGGAGAGTATGATACAGGTTCCCGAGGAAATGATACAAGACTGAGTTCAAGATTTTGGGGGCTCTTAGAGAGTCAAATACCCCTAGTTTTGTTCACATACAATAATTTCTATTAGGTGATGATACATATGGATCCTTATGATAATTTTTATAGTATTCCATGATGATGGCCCTTGTACATACTAAAGGCAGGTGAGACAACTTTACCGGTATCATATCTTGTGCATGAGACTTCTTGGTAGGTCCAGTTGACTTGAATGTGGATGTCCACTACACAATATTTAAAGAAATCATACGATGATCTCCATAGACCACCTCTAGATTTCAAGGTCGGGGGGGGGGGGGTTCTTGTGTGTTTCACTGAGGATGGGACATAAGAGAATAGAGAGATAGGGTAAGCTTTCAACATGATTTTTAATCCATTTTATATTTAAAAGAGATTCGGGTCGACAACCTATCAGTTGAAGTTACCTCATAGGTATCGAGCCATGTCAAACATCTTCCACATATCGCAAATACATCATTATCATTCGGATTGTCTCATACTTTTTATCTTGAGGAGGTTGAGATACAAGTAGATACATCCTTTTAGGAGAATCCATTTTTTTTGTTGATAGGAGAACAATGGTTTTCTGATTCTGGTTAGTTTTTATAGTGTGGGTTCTATGGAATAACATTCATTTACAACAGGAGACTTGGGCATGGGAGGCTGAAGTATGTGATCAGTGGCTAGAGTTGTTCATTTATGAATCTGTGCCACACACGAGAGGGAAATTCGGGGACAAATTTCTTTAAATGGAAGGTTGTAAAAACTTAGGTTTTCTTATGAGTAATGGATCCCTTATTTTTAAATTTTAAAGATTAAATATGGCATTTTTGATTAAATTTTGAGGTAATAGTTGTACCAATGGTGCCCGGGGATTTTTCGGAGCATGTATGTTGAGTTTGTGGTGTTTCTAAGCCTGGCGCATTATTAGTGAAAATTGTGCATATAGTGACCCTACTTTTCTTACATTACTTTGAAACCATTTTATGGATAAACAACACAAAATCATTATACAAATAATATCCAATGGTTTAGTGTCTAGGGAAAACAAGGATCATTTACAACATACACATAGAAATTTATTTAATTCCTTCTTCTATAGCTTCTTATTAGCCCATGAGTTCTCCTTAGTACATGTAATCACCTGATGATATAAATAAAAAATTGGTGAGAAAAAATCCCAGTAAGAGGATAGATAATAATATGAAACAATGTAACACTGTGTAAGAATAATAATTTTTATAACATAGGCATGGTTTAAAAATCAAGAGAGGAAGTATTATTAGAAGACTTGGAATTGGTAAATGCATAAAAATGAAACATCATGTCTTAGTGCTCAACTACCACACATAGTTTTCAACAAATCTAGCATCATTTTCACACATACATCACTTTACTCAGGAGTTTCTTCAAATTTCCCAATTAATTGGAGAACTATACACTTTGAGGCGCACCCATCACATCATAACATTTTCATTACACTATATAATTCCGGGTGCACTCATCACATCATAACATTTTCATTATCATGCATGCCATATAGAACATATACCAATATTGAACATAAAATAAACCATGTAAAGGAATGTGTTTTAATTCCTAAAGAATAAATTCACAAGATTTGGGTTCTAAAATGAAATAGGTAATAACATACTTCATACAAGTATCATCAACATTGAGTGATAAGTAAAAGGTGTGTTTTGGAAATAGGAGTTATTTTAGAAAAAATTATGTTTGACATAAACTCCATTAAAAATCATTTATATCCCATTAATGTAAATATAATGATAAATAAATTATTTTTAAGTAATAAAAATACCTAAAATGTAGTGAAAAAGGGAAAACTCAAAGAAAAGATGTTGGGATTGAGAATTCCCCTTACCTTGTATCTGAACGCTATCTTCACATTAATGTAATGTATAATGAAATTAGATTATTTAATTAATAATTATAGAACCTTTTATACATGTAATTTATTCTCTACTCCAATGGCCCGAAGGCCTTCATTTTTATTGATTTTGATAATCCACCTTTCAAGGGTGAGGTGGAACCCTTACAAGGCCCGTAAGAATAAGTATTACATGGCCCATAGGCCTTAGAGAAATTCATTTCCCATAGGCTTCAAACATTACATACAACCTAGATTAACTACTTGGAACTGCTCCTCCCCAGCATCTTCATCGTGAAATCAACTCTCCACCTTCGCATGGCTGTTCGGCTAGGCATTTTGGTGCATGCACAGGCTTGTCCCGATGGGAGGCATTATACCCTCTCATTATTGTAATCCATTTAGCTTTTGTTATGTTGAATGTTCCTTGCTCCTCCTCCTTCTAAAGCTTTTTCCTTGTAGTTTTTCTGGTTTTCATCTACACTTATAGTGTCCCAAAGGCCTTGAGGTGGCCCAAAAGCCTTATTGACACAATGTCCAGGGTGGCCCGAAGGCCTTAAAGGACCCAGGTACCAAATCGGTGGCCTAAAGGCCCAAACGGGGGAATATTCCCAGCTGCTACAGTTCTAAACAGTGCCTGCTACAGTCCCCGCTATAGTAGCTGCTACAGTTCTGCACAGTTCTTTCTACAGTACTTGCTACATTACTACTATAGTATCGAGAAATTAGCCTCTGCCTGGATTTGATCCTGGGTTTCATGGATGCACTTAAAGATTCCTCACCAACTAGGTATAGGCTCATGTGATTCATGTAATTTATTCATTATGGTTTTATTATGTTCTTTTATGGGACTTTGGATGAGTTATAGAGTTTAAATTCATTGATTGTGGGTGTTCTATTTCTTTTTATTCATGAATGGTTCACTTGTACACATGAACATAAGTTTTTATAGAACATGGATAAACATACAAATTTGTTATTACATGTTATTAATTATATTCTAGGACTTTAAATGATCTTATAACTAATATATTTATATACCATGAGGATGAATCCTTAGATAAAATTTAATGATGATTGTTTTAGGTTAATTTGGGCGGTTTTTGGATCACAACGAACATGTTTTGTTTATTCATTTATTATTATGAATAAATTTTTAAAAAAACATAAAAGGGTTTACTTAAAAAATATTAAAATATTTTTTTAACCATTTAATGGTTTTATGGGCATCCTTGAAGGTGTGGAAGGAAAATGGAAGTGCATTGCCCATGATGTAGGTAAATTAACACATCAAGGGTGACCGTTTCATTTTTTATAAACAAAGACATATAAGGAGGAATAAAATAAATAAAATTCCATTAAAATGTTAACATACCTGTATATCAATCATAATATAGATATCGTGGAATTTTGATAAGATTATATGAGGATAAAAGAAGAAAAGAAATGAAATTCAAAAAAAAATTGAAGGAAAATAGATATTGAAATTACCTCCTGAATATATCTTCTTTGGGAGCCTATTTATGATAGAGTTTTTAGTATTTTTACTAGAAAAAGAAATTCTGGACATTTGGGGATATTGGGAAGAGATTTGATCAGAATTTGGAGTAGGAACAAGGCTTGGGAGGTGTGAGGAAATGAGGTTTTAAGGGGTGGTATTTATAGTGGAGGGGAGAGGGGTTTCCAAAATATTTAATTCATTAGTTTATTAATTTCCCTCAAGACAAGAAATAATGATGATTAGATGACTAAACATAATAAATTGAGAATATGAGATCGAACCAATTTCTATTTACTTCATCCATGACTCAAGCATGTTGCAGAAATTCATTTATTTAGCATATTTGGTAAATTATAAAATTTCACTATCCACAACAAATGAAAGTATTTTAGAAAAATCTCAAAATTTATCTGTAACCATTTTTTTATTTTTATAATAAAACAATGTTATCCATTTTATAAAAATAATTTTCTAAATATTTTTAATTTTAATTTTAATTAAAATCAGAATTTACTTGAAAAATACAAATTTTAAATTTAAAACCGATTTTCTAATACTTTGAAAAATTAATAAAGTGTCATAACATTTTCATATAATAATAATACTGAAAAATACTTATTTATGAATACAATTTATTAAAAAAAACCTTTTAAATTATTAAATCAGTCATTAAATATTCTTGACATATTAAAATACCAACACTATAATATAATTATATTAAATTGTCACTTATAAGATGGATAAATTTTTATGATATTATCATTGGTAAGGTTACTATTCATTTAGTTGATTTACTATTCATAAGGTTCATATTATTATTCATAAGGGTAATGTTACTATTCATAAGGTTTTGTTACTATACACAAAAAAATAAGTTCGTCCTATTGGACTCAAAACAGCATACTGATCGCAACCATGTATGTCAAATTATTGAAATTCAAATCACAGAAATAGAAAAATTATGTTTAAAGGACACTTAGAATTTAGTTTTTAATTTATAAATTATGTTGCAATATGTTTTCTAATGTAATTTTATATGGTTATAAGAAGTGGATTCCATTTATAAAACTTTGGGTCATTATATTCTTCACCCCTTTCAATATTTCACCCTCAAAATTTATTTTTACATAAATAAGTTAGGGTACATCTCCTTCATCAACCCCTCTAGTTCCCAAGTAGCTTTTTCGTAATTATGGTTCTTCAAAAACACTTTAACAAGGTGGGTTTTTTTTGTTGCTTAGAACCTTATCTATCTGGTCCAAAATCATTGTTGGTTTCTCCTCATAAGAGAGATCATCTTCTAGTTGTACCACCTCTGAGTTCAATACATGTGAGGGATCTGGTATGTACTTCCTTATGAGTGATATGTGAAAAAAATCATAAACATGAGACATATTCGGTGGAAGTGTAAGCCAATAGGACATGGATCCTATACAGTCAAAGATCTCAAAGGGGAAAATGTACCTAAGTATTTACTTCCCTTTCTTTCAAAATATCACAACTCTCTTCCATAGTGATATTCGAAGGAATACTTTATCACTAATGTCGAACTTCATGTACCTTTTATGGTTGTTATCATATCTCTTTTTCCAAATCTAAGAATATTTGATGTGTTTTTGGAAAGCTTGAATCTTTATCGTCACCTCTTGAACAAGATCAGTTCCAAGTAGATTTTTTTCTCCTACTTCATCCCAACAGGTTGGAGTTATACATCGATTTCCATACAGAGATTCATGTGGATCTATCTGAATACTTTAGTGGAATCTCTTTTTATATGAGAAGTCCGCCAATGAGAGATACCGATCTCATTCACATTTTAATTCTAAAGAGTAGTATCTTAGTTTATCTTCAAGTGTATAAATAGTCCTTTTACACCGCACATCATTTTGGGGGTGATAGGTAATGATAAAATTTAATTCATTACTCAATACATGTTCAATACACTTCTATAATTTAGATGTGAACCTTATATTAGGATTAGAGTCAATCGAGAGTGGAATCCCATACAATCTCACCACTTCCTTCACAAATGTTTTTGCAAGTTGTTAAAGTAATATATACTGTCAAAATAGCGATAAAGCATGCAGTATTTGGGGGTTGGTCTACCAGAACCCATATCACATTATTTCCTTTGGATGTCTTTGGGGACCTATGAAAAATTTCATAGTGACATTCTCCTATTTTCACATGGTTATAGGCTATTGTTGCATCTTCCCTTTAGACATCTATCAGACTACTTTAACATTCTAGTATATCAAGCACCTTGATATATACTCAGCAATCTCCTTCTTCGTTTTGTCCCACAATAAGTGTTCTTAGAGATCACAATATATCTTGGTGCTACTAGGATGGATAGATAAAGTTGAGATATGTTCCTTGTCCAATTGATCCTTCTTTATCTCATGTGATAAAGGCCCAAAAAGTCTCATTCGAAACCAAATCACACCATCATCATCAATATTGAACTCTTGAATATTCCCTTACATTACTCCATTCACCTTATTTTGTAACCCCAGAACTTCTCTTGGCGCCTCATTAATCATATCTTGGATAGATGATTGGGAAATAATTTGGGAAAGGAAGGATGTATTCCCTATCGTTATGATTTCCAAATCCATCCTTTTCATATTCATAAAGATAAGGTCTTTCTCAATCCACAACATGGATAGAGTAGCAAGTTATCTTTTGATAAGAGTATCAGCTGTATTATTCACCTTTCTATAATGATAGTGAATAGAGAAATCATAGTATTTGATTATATTTAACCATCTCTTTTGATTCATGTTGGGATCCTTTTGTGTGGATATATAATTTAGGCACTTTTGATCAGTATATATGTCACACTTTTTACCATAGAGGAAGTACTGCCAGATTTTTAACCAAACAAATCACTATTACTAAATACAAATCACGAATTGGGTAGTTCTTCTTATGTATCTTCAACTTTTTTGAGGCGTAGGCTATCAAGTTATTGTTTTTCATGAGTACACAACCTAATAATTTAATCGATTCATCACTATATATCACAAAACATTTTACACTTTTTGGTAATGTGAGTACAGGTGCAGTGATCAGCCTTCTCTTTATCTCTTTAAAAATTTCCTTACATTATTCTATCCAGACATACATTTCACCTTTATTCGTTAACATAGTTAGCGGGCTTGACAATCATGAGAAATTTCTCAGATAAAATTGGTATTACTCAGATAAACTAAGAAAACTATGTATTTCTGTGACAATAGAGGGTTTGGGCAATTCCACAATTGCTTTTGTTTTGGAAGGTTCGTTAGAAATTCCCTCACTTGTGATCATATGTCCCAAGGATATGATTTTGTTCCTACAAAATTTACACTTTCTAACCTTGGAATACAACTTATCCTTTATCAATGTTTCCGGCACAATTCTTATATGTTCTTCATGTTCCTCCTTTCTCTTGGAGTAAATTATAATGCGATTAATAAACATTCCCACAAATTTGTCAAGGTAAATTCTAAATACTCTATTAATAAAATTAATGAAGATTGAAGGGAAATTAGTAATTTTGAAGGGCATCACCAAAAACTCACAATTCACATACCTTGTATGGAAGTAAGTCTTATGAATATCTTCTTCATTCACCCTGACCTGATGATATCCAAAATGAAGTTCCACCTTTGAGAAGTATTCATCTCCTCATAGCTGGTCAAACAAGTCTTCAATCCTTGGGAGATGATACTTATTCATTATAGTGATCTTGTTGAGTTCCTGATAATTGATACACAACCACATTGATCCATACTTCTTTTTCACAAAGATCCCTACTTCACCCAAAGGCTTTGCATTAGGGTGTATAAACCCTATTTCCAAATACTCTTGCAGCTACTTCTTTAACCCCACCAGTTCGATAGAATCTATCTTATAGGGACATTTTGAGATAGGAGTATCCCCAGTTACAAGTTATATGAAAAAATATATCTCAATATCCATGGGTATTCTGGGTAACTCTTCAAGAAATACATCACTATATTCCCTCATGATGGGCATTTCCCTTAGGCTGATAGCTTCCTTTGACTGAAAATTTTGAGTGATGTATGATTCTTCACAGGGAATCAACACCCACACAGTTAAATGAATTTTCAAAGAATATTCATGATATTCCTTTCAATTTTTATGGATCATGGGATAGATTGGAATATGAAAAAATATTTCCTTTTCCTGATAGTTTATATGTGCTCTATATAAAGAGATCCAATCCATCCCAACTATAACATCAAATTATACCAAGGGGAATATCATGAGATTTTCTAGAAGAATATTCCCATATATTCCAATAGGGTAAGAGTCCAACACTTTTTTTTCAATAATTTCACACATTGGTGTTTTTATAGATATCTCTACTTCAAGTTTTTGAGGCTTTGATTGAACAGTTTTATCAAACTTGTGAGATATAAAGGAATACGTAGAACCAAAATAAAATAAGGATTTTTTCCATTATTTAGTGAATATGAATTGTACCTCATAAAACTTAATTTTATTGCTCAACTCATATATTAGTGATGTCATAATCCATCCCTCGTTCCATTTTCTTTGGTGCCTGATGATGCTGATTACCCTTGAGGGCTTATGGTTTAGTTCATTTTTCTTGCATAGTTCCCTTTCTCCCTAATATTTTAGCATTGGATCATGTGTGGTTCTCTCCTTTCCTCCACAACATTATCATACCTTATCATGTATTTTCAAGACTCTTTAGGTTGGTGGTATTCTCTCCTACACAAGGATCATTTTGATATCCCATTGAGGAAATTCCCATGATGCTACTTCCCACATTTTTGATATGCGGGTGGTTGAGTTTTCTTTCCAGGTTTTTAATTATATCCTCTGGATTGAAACTCTATAATTCTTTTCTTATCAACATAGGCATGGTACAATTCTCCAAAATCTATATCTACTTTGAGATCACATCAAATAGCTTCTTCATAACTCATAAAATCTAAAATTGAATAATCCTTTCAATGGTGTGGTTTTAAACCACTAAAGAATATATCAATTTTTCTATCACTGTTGATAACGAAACCCAAAGTGTACCATCAAATCTTTGTGAATTTTTATTTATAGTCCATGAAAAATTCTCTATCCTTTTGGTTTATCTCCATGAATTCCCTCTCTGTCTTTATATAAAGTGTTTTTGGGAAATAATTGTTAATAAGCATTGTCTTAAATACTTCTCGCTCCATCTCTTTGATTTCATCTCTTAGTTTGGTGTTCTTAATCAAATCCCTCTATTTTTTGGCCTATATATCAAGCTAATAAATGACTAGAGTCACGTTCTCTGTCTCATAATAGTGAAACAAAGAAAATATCTCCTCCATCGAGTTGACCCACTATTTATTAATTAGTGGATCAAAAGATCCACTAAAATTCGGTGGTCATTGCCACATAAAACACTTGATAGCCAGTTTCTCACTCTTAAGTGAATGAGTTCGTTCCACATTATTTTGATTATTATTCATAACCTGAGACAACTGGTTAAGCATATCCATGATGTTTTTTACTCCACCTCCTAAAGAAATGGGGTTGTTGTTTCGGCAATTCCTACATTGTGTCTCACATGGGTTGTTGGACTTTTTTCACCTGGTTCCCATAATTTTCTAAAACAGAAAAGATTAGAAGAAAACATATGTCAACAAGTTAGGAATAATTAATTTATTTCTTTGTTCAATTAACACTAAAATAATATCTTATGGGACCCCTATGTTTATTAATTATTCTTGTGTGCTTATATATACTTAGTCTCATAGTAGGGTTTTCACTAAGGTTCTCTAATCGTAATTCCCAAATTAACTAAATTGTGCCTCTGATACCAAATATAGAGAACCCAATTTTCTTATATTACTTTTACCACATTTTAAATATAAAAAAAAAATCATTACAAAAATAGGATCCAAAGGTTTAGTGTCTTGGAAAAACTTGTACCATACATAACAGTTACAACATAAATATAAACATTTATTTAATTCTTTCTTCACTAGCTTCTTATTGGACCTTGGGTTGTCCTTAGTACACATACTCAACTAAGGATATACCTCAAAAATGGTTGATCTAAAAGCTTATTAATAGGATAGATAATAATATTAAACAATATAACATGGTGTAAGCATAATCATTTTTTATAACATGGTTATAGGATTATAATCACGAGAGGAAGCATTAAGAGTAGACTTGAAATGTGGCAATGCAAAAAAAGGAAACCTCAGGTCCTAGTTGTCAAATACCACACATAGTTAGGAAAAAATATAGAATCATTTTCAGACATAATTCACTTTACTCATGAGGTTCTTTACATAACCCAATTCATTGGAGTGCTATATATTTCTGAGCACACCCGTCACATCACAACATTTTCATTGCACTATATAATTCCAATCGCACTTGTAAAATCATAACATTTTCATTATCATGAATGCCAAATATAGCATATATCAATATTAAACATGAAAAACCGATGTAAATGAATTTATTTTACTTCATAAAGAAGACATTCACAAACATTGGGTTCCAAATGAAAGAGGAAATTATATATTTGATACAAGGACCATCAACCTTGAGTGAGAAGTAAAAGTTGTGTTTTTGAAAGAAGATTTATTTTGGAAAAAATTACATTTGGCATAAAATCAGTTGGAAAATATAATTATGAAGAAATTATTTTTAAGGAATAAAAATATAAAAATTGGAGTGAAAAAGGAATAGCTGAACAAAGAAGGTTGGGTATGATAATTCCCCTAACTTTTTTATCTGACCACTTTCTTCACATTAATGTCATGTATAATGAAATTATTATCATTAATTAAAAACTCCATAAACTTTTACACTTGTAATTTATTCATTATAGTTTAATTATGTTATTTTATGGGCCTTTGGAGGAGTTATATAGTTTAAATTCATTGTTCGAAAGTGTTCTTTTTCTTAAATTCCATGAATGGTTCACCTTTACACATGAATGGATGTTCATGTAGAACATGGATAAACATCCAGAATCAACATTACATGTTATTAATGAAATTATAGTAGTTTAAATGATCTTATAATTAATTTTTTTACATACCATGAGGATGAATCATTAGAAAAAATTTCATTTTGATCATTTTAGGGTAATTTGGGCAATTTATTTACCACAACAAAAATGATTTGTTTTACCATTTAGTATAATGTATAAAAGTTGTTACAAGAACATAAAAGGGGTAAAAAATAAATATTAAAATCTATAATTTTACTATTTAATGGTTTTATTGGAATCCTTGAAGTGGTTTACTGAAAATGGATGTGCATCACCCACGATGTATGTAAATTAAAACATCACAGGCGATGATTTCATTTTTGTAAACAAAAAGAAAGAGGGAAGAGTATAATGAATAATATTACATTAAAATGATATCATACTGGTATATTTATCGTACTGAATTTATCATGACACTTGGATAATATAATATGAGTATAAGAGAAGAAATGAAATGAAATTTGAAAGGAATTTGAAAGAAAAGAGAGTGAGAATTACCTCTTGAATATATCATCCTTGGGAGCCTCTTTAGGGGAGAGGATTTTGTATTTTTATTAGAACAAGGGCTTCTCGACGTGGTGGAGGATATTATAAAGGTATTTGGTCAGAATTTGGAGTAGTAACAAGGCTTGAGAGGTGTGAGGAAATTAGGATGTGAGGGGTGGTATTTATAGTGGATGGGATAGGGTTTTTTCAATATTTAATTCATTAGTTTATTAATTTTCTTCAAGACAGGAAATAGTGATGATTATATGACTAAATATAGAAAAGTGAGAATGTGAGTTCAAAACAATGTCCATTTAAATCATCCATGACTCATTAATGATGAAAAAATTCATTTATTTAGCATATTTTGTAAATTATCAACTTTCACTATTCACTAAAAAATAAAGTGTTTTAGAAAAATATAAAAAAATCACCCTAACCATTTTTCAACATTTAGATTAAAAAAATTTTCTCCATTTTAAGGAAATAATTTTAAAAATATTTGTAATTTAATTTTTAATTAAAATCATAATTTACTTGTAAAATATAAATTTTAAAATTAAAATTACTTCTCTAACAGTTTGAAATTTTAATTATGGTCTAATAAAATTATAATATAATAATAAGACATAAAAATACTTGTTTATGAATAAATTTTCTGAAAATAAATTTACATTGAAATTATTAAATTAATCAATAAATATTCACTACTTACAAAAATACTAACAATATAATATAATTATATTGTATTGTCACTTATAGGATGGATAAATATTATTTATACAATCATTGGTAAGGTAACGATTAACTTGTCTGATTTACTATTCATAAGGGTTGTATTACTATTCATAATGGTAACATTAATATTCATAAGTGTATGTTACTATTCACCAAAAATTATTTTTGACCTATCAGACTCCAAACATTTTATTGATCGCAACTGTGTATGTCATATTTTTTAAATTCAAATTAGAGAAGTGGAAAAATTATGTTTAAAGGAAACATATGTTTTACTAGTTCATTTAAGCATTATGTTGAATTGTGTTTAATAATGTGATTTTAGATGGTTATAATAACAGAATTCCATTAATAAAACTTTTGGTTGTTACAGTTTGGGGAAGACCGCACAGATTGACTAAATCATGCAATGCTGGGAAAAGGTGGTGTACAAGCCATATGGTTTGAGGAAAAACATGGGAGAGGAGTTGCATGATCATATAGAAGTGTCCATGTTTTTAAGAACTTTACATTTCATTTTTGCATCGTTTCTTAATCATTTTAAAACTGTGTGGGTAAACCATACGGTTGCCCCTTGGCCTAAAAGAAGTCGTGCATGGTTGTGGAACAGTTTTTCAAATGTTGCATCCTAAACCACGTGAGCCCTAGAATTCTTTGTTTTTTTAATTTTTATAATTAAATTAATTTATTTTTATAAACTAATTTTATTTTCCTTATTATGTACAAAAATGGAGGGTTTGGGAGGCTATCAAATAACTCTTACTATGGATTTGAGAAAATTCTTCATCTGATCTTTGAATTAAGTGATGTTTGTATCATTGGATCTGTATCAATTTATACTAATACGAGTAAAATTTGGATTCTATTCTTAGTGAGAAATCCTATATCAAGATAAGGTAGGTGGTCTAATCATTTTTTTTTTATTTTTGGTGCCTTATAGGTCTATCGGCCATTATGTTACCCACCAAACATTTTTGTAGGGGCCAAGAATTATATAGATTAATTTAATTATATGTAATATGCCCTGTTAAGAATAAAACTAGGTTCCTTGAGATGTGTTGGTTGTTTTTGCACCAACCCAAGGCCACCCATGGGTGTGCCATTAATTTTCCTTGGTTTTGACCTTTGTTGAACTACCCAACGGGTGTGTTTTGAGCTTTCCTTATTTTATAAAGCCAATTATAAATGAAATGATTTTAAGGGGATGATTAAGAGATGGGTTTCCTTATTTGACATGTAATATTGTATTGAAATTCAGTTGGTTGATTGTTTAATTGACCAGACTAGTTTTGTTAAATGATAAATGGAATATATGATTGGGTATAACCATGAGATGGAATTGGTTTGAAATGTATTTAAAGACTAGTTATTATCATTGTATGGAATTTAAATTAATTCATGATATTACTAGGTAGAATCATGAGGTATTGGATTTTTAAATTGTATGAAATGGTTGATAGATTGATTAGATTCTATCAATGGCTCCCCATGGATCTAGAATGTAGTAGTGGATGCCTTATATTAGGATGTCCCTTGGGTATTGACACTACTAGAAATTTGGGCTATAACCACGGTTTAAAACCATGGATATAGGTCTTCAAACCATGGATATAGTTAATAGCCACGGTTTGAGGAATCGTGGCTATGTTTGGTGTGGCTATAGGCCTAGAATTATAACCACGGTTCAAAACAGTGGCTATATGTCTAGTGCCATGGTTCAAACTATGGTTGTAGTTATACAACCGTAGTTCTAACCATGTTAATATCTCTATATATATGGTTTAGAACCATGTCTATACTAGAGGAGGGACACAATTTATTGCCACGATTAGAAACCATGGCATTAGACCTATAGCCAGTGTTTTTAACTATGAAATTAAACCTATAGTCACGATTAGAAACTGTGGATATAGGGTCCGAAAAAACATAAAAAATAGCCACTACTCCCTTGCACACAGCCCCTTGCAGTAGCCCACCCCATGTAGACCCCTCCCTCCAAGAAACTGGACACCCCCACCCTATATAAACCCCCTCCCCTGGACAGAAACCCGGGATAGCCCCCTGCAAATCCCCCTCCTGGCAGACCCTTGACACCCCCCGGACAGACCCTCAACACCCCCCGGATAGACCCTGGACACCCCCAGACCCTAGACAGATCCCCCTAGATAGCCCACACCTCTACTCCCCTGGACATCCACCCCCACCATCCTGGACAGACCCTAGAACCCCCCCTCCCCCCAGAACCTAGACACCCCCCAGACCTTGGACAGATCCCCCTGGACAGCCCAAAACTCCACTCCACTGGACAGCCACCCCCATCCTCCTAGACAGACCCTGGAACCCCCCCCCCCCCCAGAACCTAGACACCCCCCACCCTACCCATTTCCCCTCCCCCCTGCCCCTGCCATCCCCCACTTGCACCCCATACCAGCCCCCACCTGCACCCCCTGCCAGTTTCCCCTACCAATCCCTTCCAAATTAAATTATACACAAAATCTACTTATAAAATAAGAATTAAACAAATCCAAATATAAAAAAACACATAACTTCACTTACATGAGTCTTATTATAAGAAAAACTATCATAGAATTCTACAACCAGCTCAAACGTACCTACAAAACAAGGTAGAACATAGCAGTTCTCATCCCCCAAAATAATGGTAAAACAAAATAACTTAGAATATTCACCAAGAATATAACTTAATAAACAAGAATAGTGTAGCCCCGCCTATTGGACCCCCTGGACAGCACCCCCCCACTACTGGACCCCCTGGACACCCCCCCCCCTGCTGGACCCCCTGGAAAGTATCCCCCTGGACCCCCCTGGACAACAGCCCCACTACTGAACCCCCTGGACAGAACCCCCCCTGCTGGACACCCTGAACATCTACCCCCTGTTGGACCCCCTGAACAGCTTCCCCCCTACTGGACCCCCCCTCGACAGCAGCCCCCCTTCCACATCCCTTGCACACCCTCCCCCCCTTGCACCTCCTAGATAGCAGCCCCCCCCCCCCCCACACACATCCCTTGCACCACTTTCACACACCCCCTCGCACCCCCCCCCCTTTTTGGACCCACCGTTACACACAACCCTTCCCCCCCCCCCATTGTGTGGAAAGTTATATGGAGGTGTGTCGGTGTGTGTTATGGTTCTTCCTGGTTTTAGGTTGGGTGGGGACGGGATACTCGGGTGGAGGGTTGTATGTTCTTAGGGAGTGGTATATAGGTTACTTTGGATGCTTCTTAAGGTTGAGGCTGGGAGATGATGGGTTTATCCAATAGAGACTTTACATAGATTCTCATAGTGGGGTTATATGTTTCTTGTGAAGGATTTAGGAGGTGGGTTGTGAGTTTCTTATTGCTGTTTGGAATTATAGGACCTTTGAATATTGGTTTCAGTTGGGGCATTTCTATTTTGATTTTTTTTCAAGGTGTAGTACAAGATACACTTACATGGTTCATGGTGTTGGTTGGTTTGTGATTTCTAATATTGTTGGTAACATGTTTTGTGTGCATAGGGGTTGGATTTCTGGTGTTTCTTCTTTGTTTTAGATTACTATTGTAGGCTTCTGGTTCTCTTCATTTTTTATTGTGGTGGATATAGTTTGGGGTGGGCCTTCGAGTGGTGGTTTAGATTATGTTTAGTTGTCTTGTGCTTGGTTTCCCCATCTTGTGTATTTTGTTTGTTGATGGTGTAGGGATTTATACGGTGGATGTTATAAAATTACTTTGAGATGTTGGATGCTGTAAGTTGGGAGGCATGTTTCTAGTAGATGGGTGGTTCTCTTTATAGGGTGGTTGCATGTTTACTACTTGGTGGGTCTAGAGGTGTTGGATTTAGGGTGGTTATTTTCTCACATTTGGATCAGGGACTACTTGGGGATTTTTGAGGTTGTGTGATGAGTTAGGCGTGGGTGATGTGGGGCACTTCGGATGGATGGTACTAGATTATTGTTAGTTTTTTAGAGATTCTTATGGTGGGGTGGACCATTTTGATGCAAGGTGTTCAGATGGTGATGGATGGGGCCAGATGGTGGTCTGGGGATGATTTGTTTTCTAGCTAATATTTTTGGGTGTTGTGTCTACTATAGGTGCTTATTATGGTTGGATATAGTGTGGTTTAGGGTTCCTGTGCAAGTAGGTGTTGGTTTAGTGTCCATTAGTTGGCATGGTTGTCTAAAGGTCTTTCACTCTAGGCTTTGTTTGGATAGGGATGTTGGTTTGGTTGGTTGATGTTGGCTACAGGTCAATGGGTTTAGTGGTTCTATTTCTTTGGATAAAGCTAGGCTTTTAGATGAGTGATAGATTTTGGCAACGTGTGTGTGGGTGCGAGGGTGTGTGGGTGGGTGGGTGGTTGTGAGTGATTTCATGAATGTGTGTGTGTTTTTGGTTTCTATCATTTGTGACTACTTCTTTTTGGTTTTTATATTTCTCCTTTAGCCTCCTTGTTTCTTTGGTTATACTTCCCCTAGGTGTGCTTGTTGGTTTTGTGCTTGGGAGCTTATGTGATTCCTTCTACTGGTTTGTAAGTGGTGCATATGTTGGGATCTTATGTTATTTGGTGGGTTTCTAGTGTGCTATTGATATGATACAATATATATGTGGAGTATTAATTAGATAAAATGTGGAAAAACAAGTGATGGAAGTTGTAAAAATAAAAATTAAAAGAAGTGAAAATGAAATAAAAGTGGAAGGGGGATAATCAATTAAGAACCAAAGGATAATTTCTCCTTAAAACCCTAATTATAAGGCACCAAAAAGGTTGATCACTCCTTTGATAATCCTTACATGAATTCACCTAAGAACACAAGAAACACAAACATAATAGTTTTAGAAAATCCCAAAATTCGTAATTAACCTTCAATGGGTACAAAGAGGTGGCTATTTATAAGCAAATGTAAGGGATACATGTCAAAATTCATGGCCCCAAAAAATATAAACCCTAACCCACAATTTTGAATTTCCTTACACATTTCCATGGGTTTAGGGGACAATATATCCACCGAGAAGACTTTTTGACATCACCATAAAAACTTTGGAGATTCCCACCATGACATTGGAGGCCAGGGGCTGGTGGGGGCTGGAACTGGTGGCTGGGGCTATTTGGCATGTCGCAGAGTGTTGGCATGAGTGTTTTTCAGCAGGATGGGGGTGGTGATTGGTGTGGTGGCTGGTGTGGGGTGGATTGCAGGTGGTTGGGGGCTGGTGTCGGCTCGAATGCAGGTTGAAGGGGGATGGAATGCTGGTGGCAGGGGTCTAGTTGCAGGTGCTGGGGGGATGGTGCAGGATGATTCGAAGGAAGCAGGGGGGGCTATTTTGGTCTGGAATGATGCTGGCAGCGGGCTGAAATGAAGGTGGAAGGGGACTGGTGTGGGATGGATGTGACTGGAGTAGAGCCAAATCATGGCATTACCGTGGATTGACCGCGGCGTGATTGCGGTGTGTTGGCGGGGTCCAGTGACATCTGTGGGGCAGCATCATCCGACCTAGAGTGAAGAGGGCAGGAGGAGGCAGGGCAACATTTTGGTTGTCGCCCCATCAGTAGAAATTGTGATTAGTCACTCTCAACATTGATCACAAGACTCATGGAATACTATCACTACGAACCTCCGTAGGGTGTCGTCCTAGAGCAGGGCCATGTCACGACATTACCATGGCATGACTGCGCCGTGACCGCAACGTGACTGTGGCGTGACTACGGCGTGATCGCAGCGTGTTGGCCTCGTCCAGTGACACCCATGGGGTAGCATCTTCCGTCCAGGAGCGAAGGGAGCGGGAGGAGGCGGGGCAACATTTTGGTCATTGCCCAACTGGTAGAAATTGTGATTAGTCAGTCTCAACATTGATCACAAGACTCATAGAATACTATCACTACGAACCGCCGCAGGGTGTCATCCTGGAATAGGGTTAAATCACGGCATTACCATGGCGTGACCACAGTGTGACCACGGCATGACCATGGCGTGACCGCGGTGTGACTGCGGTGTGATCGCGGCGTGTTGGCCCAGTCCAGCGACATATACGGGGAAACATCTTCCGGCCAGAAGCGAAGGGAGCAGGCGGAGGCGGGGAAACATCTTGGTCGTCACCCCGCCAGTAGAAATTGTGATTATTTAGTCTCTAAATTGATCACCAGACTCATGGAATACTATCACTAAGAACCGCCGCGGGGTGTCTTCCTGGAGCAGGGCCAAATCACGACATTACCGTGGCTTGACCATGGCGTCACCACGGCGAGACCGCGGCGTGTTGGCCCTGTCCAGCGACATCTGTGAGGCAACATATTCCATCTAGGAGTTAAGGGATTAGAAGGAGGTGGGGCAATATTCCGTTATTCACCCCACCCTCAGAAATTGTGATTATTCAGTCTCAACATTGATCACAAGACTCATAGAATACTATCACTGCGTACCGCCACAGGGTGTCATTCTGGATCAGGGCCAAATCACAGCATTACCATGGTATGACCGCGGCATGTTGGCCCGGTCCAGTGACATCTGTGGGGTATCATCTTCCATCCAGGAGCGAAGGTAGTGGGAGGAGGTGGGGAAACATTCCGATCGTCGCCCCGCCAGCAGAAATTGTGATTAGTCAGTCTCAACATTGATCACAAGACTCATAGAATATTATCACTAGGAACCACCATGTGGTTTTGTCCTGGAGCAGGTCCAAATCATGGCATTACTGCGGCGTGACCGTAGTGTGACCGCGGTGTGACCACAGTGTGACCGTGGCATGTTGGTCCGGTCAAGCGGTATCCGCAGGGCAACATATTTCGTTCCGGAGTGAAGGGAGCGGGAGGAGGCGGGGAAACCTTCCGTTCGTCGCCTCGCCCAAAGAAATTGTGATTAGTCAATTTCAACATTGATTTCAGGACTCATGGAATACTATCACTGCAAACCGCCGCAAGGTGTCGTCCTGGAGCAGGGCCAAATGGCGGTGTGACCGCGGAGTGTTGGCTCGATCCAGCAACATCCACGGGGCAGCATCTTCCAGCCCGGAGTGAAGGGAGTGGGAGGTGGCGGGTCAACATTCTGACAGTCTCCCCACTGACAGATGATAGAACATATCAACTATTTAATATTCTCTAACAAGGGATCACTAGAGAAGGTTTTAGTGAGCAGCACAATGACACAACGTCTAAAGGGCAGAAAAATGATGGAAAAGAATCACACACCCTACACAAACCACTTAAAAATTCATTTACTTTGCCTAAATATGTAACTTTTATTCATAATATTCAAAGCGGGAAAAGAAAAGTGTCATGGTCAAGGCATATTCCAACTCGGGAAATGTCATTTGAGTTAAACGAGTATGATAAGCCAATTTATATTATTCACAGAAAACAAAAACTAACTACCCAAAAAACAAAAACCAACAAGAGGTGTATAAAAGACTCAAACCAAATCCAAACATGATAAAAATAATTATCACTACTCTTTGGTTAAGAAGACAACACACCTCTATTGGAGGGGTTTTATTATAAAATCATGGCATTTCTTTATCACACAATTCATTTAATTATATTTAACATTTATTCTCAAACTCATTCAGCACAAATAAAATGTGATAATTTAAACAACTAGATCAACATAACTATAACTATGATTTGTCACAGATAGTGCACCTTAGTTGGAGGGGTTTTATTATAAAAATGTGACTTTATTTATCAAATGAAATAATTATATTAAATAACACTTATTCAAATTATGAAATTCAATATAATTAAGAATAATTAAGAGAGAAGCTAAATTCAATATATATAATTCTTGAATTGAAGAGGCTAGAAGAGGGATCCTACCTCAAGGTGGAACCAAACCATCCACATCAACTATTGGATCTTTCTAACTAAAAGTTTTTTCTCCCCAACTGGGTATATGCACCTTCACACGCATGCAAGAGTTACAATATGTGGCAGCATGAATGAATTGTTCTAAGCAAGTAAAAACCAAATTAAGTACTTCTCAATGATGATATGATGCATTTTTCTTCTTTTTAATCAGCCAACAATCCTTTTATATTTTTTACTCAACCTGTATGTTATCATTAAACTACCTAAAAAGAAAAAAAATCAACATCATATTCCCAAAACTCTATTCCTTATTAGACAACATTAAATAATCAAACCCCCTGTAACACCCTAGGTAAATAAATAATATGACATCTTTATATTTATCCATATTTGTGAATAAAATATTAATATTACATTAAATGGGATGCTATGCTCGATGGCGTACCCAATACGCAACAACGAGTTTCTTGAGAATCTTACATTGTACTCTAATAATAAAATAATATTATTTTAAATGGTAGTTAACGCCTAGCCGTTGTAATGGAAGGAATGAATAGAACTAAATACAAAATTATTATATATGTTTGTAAAATATTTTTACTTTTTATAATAAATGTTAGAGAATTAAAAATGCGAATGAATCCAATTTTAAGCGTAAACATTCTAATATTCTTTAAAAGGTTGATTAAAGGCCTTTTGATGGAGAACCTATTTTAAATCCAATTTTTGACAATATTATGTGTTATATTTGACTAAATAAGACTCTCCTTTAGAATCGGGACATCAAAATTTACTTTGTGTAAATTTTTGGTGTTTTTCCAAAAAAGTTCAATTTTTAATGAATAGTGAAAAATGTTGTATTTTAATTCAAAACCTCTTTTTAATCTAATTTATTTATATGATTAGATTATCTTTTGAATTGGTTTTTAAAGTGAAATTAGAATATATTTTTACCATTTAATACAATAGTGGTCGTTGGAATTAATTTAACTTTGAAATTGGACTTAAACTAGTGTCAATCCTTTGATACTTATTGTTTCATAAAAACACGCTATTTGTTCTAACAGCGGGAATTAATTATTAAATTAATTAATGCAACTAATATGTTTTGAATTTTGTAAAATAGAAACCATTTTTGAATTCGGAATATCAAATATAGCTTAGGGTGAAGTTTTGGTATTTTTCTGAAAAACTTCAATTTTTGATGAATAGTGAAACCAGTAAGTGGTACTTATAAAAACCGATTTTCCGTTTAAATGAAATTTTGCCATCATTGTGTTTTGAATTTCAAAAATCCGACATACATGGTTGTCATTATGAATTAAAATGTGGTTCAATGGGATTAAAATATTTTTTTGGTGAATAGTAACTTATTAAGTTTTTAATCGCGATTAGAGGTAATTAATGTAGTTTAAGGTAAGAATAATGTTTTAATAAAATGAAATGACCTAGAAACATGTCCTACCCTCATTGGATGTGTCATGGCCGGCCAAGAAAATCCATGGGTCAACTTTGGGACCCCATGGAGCCACTTTGGTTGGAAAATGACAAAAATACCTTTTTATTTAATGATAAAGTAAAAATGACACAAACATGAGATGTTTTAGTAAAACAATTTTTAAATGGGGTTATACAAGTAAGATTTTTTTACTATAAATATTCATTGGAAAGATAAAACTATTTCCTACATCATAGTAATTTTTTTATAATTTTTAGAAATTAAATAAATAAAATTATTTATGACATCATGATGATGCAGCGATGACCTCATTATTTAACGATTTAAATAAAATGGAAAGATAATGTAATATATAATGCCTACACATGTCCAAAACCTATTGGTTGGGTGGATTTCGTACTCTTATCACATTATCCACGAATTGTATCAATGTGGGACCTTTTAAATCCGAAACTCATTTTCAAATAAAGTAACATTTTCTTACTTTCCAAGAGTGCCCCTCCTCTCTTCTTATAAAAAGCCCTCACTTCTATCTCCTTACCCACACATCCAAAGCCTTTGGCTCAGACAAACTCTTCACATTTTGTCTCTCCACATCCTTCTCTTACTCCTTGAAGCCTCACATTGGGCAACAGTCATCCCAAGGAAGCCTTTGAGCTGAAACCAAAGGGAGTTACCCGATTTTAAGGTAATGTCTTCACTTGAGTCCTTTTGTTTTATATTGCTTCTCCAACCCCCTAAACTATTTTTATTCATTTATTTTGTAACAAATAAAGTATCTTCAATATACTAGGATGTTGTTATAATATTTTTTTGATCTACACTTATAGACACCTACATCTAATGGTTAAAGAACATACTGTTTCCGTGGATGGCGAATTTCTTCCTCCCGAAACGATGATTGTTCAACATTCTTCTAACACCTTCAAAGGAGGTCGTTAAGATGACACTATATATATATATATGATATCTAATATGTTTATGTTTTACTTAAGCTTCTGTATTTTTCATTTATGGCATACCTTTATGGTTTCTATTATGGGTAAACGTGATATCTTCATTTAAGGAAGTGCAGACTACCGCCCCCTCAAAGTGATTTGATTCGTTAATACCATATGTGGTACGTATAAAGGATATATTTAATGATATTATATTAGATACCATACTGGAATTAAAATACTATTATGTATCATTATGTTTTAATTCCATTAAATTTTAAATAGAAATGGAAGTAGCGTTCATGCGTACGTACGACTTACCGTCTCCATGAACGGTGCATTTCATTTCTTAACTCTAAATGTTATGTAATATTATAAATGCATGAATATACTGGATATATATGATATATATGATATATACATAATGAATACAATTCATGATATAATGAACCTTTGACCACACGAACAACATGTAATTGTAAGAAGTCCACTTTCGACTTAAGAACCAAGTATCGAAAAAACAAACATTATTAACTTAAATGATTAAATAATGTCTATGACATGGTAATAAGTGATATAAAAGGAATAATGAACTTGAAAAACGTTCTTAAGGAAGTATATATTAACTCAAGTTTATTATTCAGGAGATTAAAGAACAATCAAGTGAAGTCAGACTCGAGGTAAGGGATCTTACTCCTCTCTTTCTTTTTAAGTACACTCTTTTATGTCATTCCTTCTAAAGCTCATATTTCTTGTTATTGGGATGTTATTTTATATTAATCTTACTGTAAATTTTATGTTCATGTGATGAGAGACCCTATTCTCTATCATCAATCCATTTTGGATGTTTTGAGTGGCTTCGTTAGACTGCCGAATTTTCGTAAGAGATCTGACCTCTCTCTTTCTTTTTAAGTACTCTCCTTTATGTCACTTCTTTTATTATCCTATTTTTTATGTTGGGGGATGTTCTTTTATATTCATCTTTCTACAAACTTTAATGTTAATATTATGAGATACCCTATTTGATCTCATCAATCCATTTTTTGTAAGTTTATGTGGCGCCGTTAGGCTGCCGACTTTTCATAAGGGATTTTTCATCTCACTTTTATTCTCGGGAGATTTATGCTACATTTTCCACAATTTCCTTTTAGTGGTGTATGTAATTCCCATTATTATACTCTTTGTGTAATATAATTTCATTTATGGGAATGTACATATTCATTGTATGACCCTTCTTCAATGGGGTGTACATTTCGAAAGTTACCCAAGTCCGTAAGGGAACCTTTCACCCTCCTCTTTTTCAAAGACTTATTTTGTTATGTCTTTTAATTTACATCTTATTATGTTGGGATATGTTCTTCTATATCCTTATTTATGTAAAGTTTATATCCAATTGATGAGATACCATTCCCTCTCTCATCTACTAATTTTCTTAATTTTGATGTGATGCCGTAAGGATGTCAAATTTTACCAAGGGAACTTCTTAACCCAATTTCGATTTCTTTGGGTTCAACATGTAGTTATTGAATATGTCATCATTTGAATATGTGTGAATTACATTTGATTGTTTTACACTTAATACCCACTTACATTGGGTGTATTTATATTTTTCACACATAATTATGAGATTTATTTATCCTTAATTTAAGGATACCTTCTTTATAATGGATTTCATCTCAATTTTCATTGCCATTGAGACTTCATTGTTGTTACGCACCAATTCACTATTATATGGTGAGAATACTATCCTTTTGACATATTATATCATGAATCCCTTTATTCTCATGATATTATAATGTTATGATTAATTGTTATTCCGCAATTTTTTGCATTCAAGAGTCTCTCATTTTGTTAAAAACTCTTTAACAAAAATATCGTTTTAAATGTTTTAAAGATTTATTATTCTAAATCTTTATCTTTAATGTCCATGTTTTCAAAATGGTTTTTAGTATTTATTTATATGGACATTAATGTTTTAAAATTATAATTCCATTAAAAGCATCAAAGTGGTATGTGACACTTTGATTCAAAAATCTCTTTTAAATGGTTTTTGAAAATGGTTTGATTGATTCAATATCATCGAATTACTTATTGTGATTGCAAATGAAATTATGTTGTTGAAATGTTTATATTTTCAATATTTTATGTGTAATGATAGTACTTGGACATTTTACGGGTGGTTACGTGATAAACCATATGGCGGGTGGTGCCGTGAATACCAGGACGGGTGGTTACGTTATAACCTTCAATGCATTGGGTATGGAAGTCAGTCGTATGGCTATTCCATTAAGTATGTGTGGAAGTCGTCCGTATGGCTATTCCATTAAGTATGTGTGGAAGTCGACCATATGGTTATTCCACTTAAGAATGTTTATGTCTCAAGTTACCTTTATATGCTATGTGATTTTTATATGGGTTTTATGGTAATCTTTTGGTTACAGAAGGGTAAGTAATGAAATTTTATTTAATGAAGTGTTTTTTTACTACTTCATAAAGGTGAAAAGTATTACATTGATAAAGTATACATGGATTACTTGTCGTTTTGATAAACTAACAGTTTTCATTCTTTGTGTATCCCTTACTGAGCTTTTTATGCTCACCCCAAGTTTTTTTTGAAATGTCTTTCACAGGACTTAATGTGGAATAGGGTCAAGGATGGGATCAAGGGAAAGTCATGCTATCTAAAATATGGAACTAGACATGTTTATTTTTAAAATTTTTTATTTTATGGAAACTTAGTAGAAGTGTCTACTTTGTAATCTTTTGAGATGTAATAGTTATGTTCTAATCCTCTAAAACTCTAAACCTGAAAAGATCCTCAATGTGAATTATTCATTTAATTCAATATTAAGTAAGGTTTAAGGTCGGGGCCTTATAGTTGGTATTAGAGGTCCGTTTAGATAAATTTAGAGGTTAGGGTATCCTCTAAGCATAAGTGACATTACAATAATGGTTAGGATTTCATAAAGAGTCCTAGTTTTAGATGAAGTGAATGAGTAAGTATATCTTAGTGTTTATCTTCCTCATTAGTACATGATGGTTTTGTTGATATACTCACACTGACCTTTTTGGTTTTAGTAAATGGCTAGATCTATTAGGCACCAAAGTAACAGTGGATGTAAAGGAAACATTGACAGTTTTTTGAGCAAGCAACTGAATGATATGGGAGCTGCAATGAGAACTCTTGTGATTATCCTCAACCAACTATCTGGAGTCATTATTGACCACCTAAACCTTGGTGATTTCTCTAAGTCATCATATATGAGAGAAACAAATCCCTACGGAACTATAGGTAACAATCATAAAGGTAAGTGGGTTCAAAAACCTATGTGTCAAAAATGTGGAAAGAAACACCCAGGAAAATGTTTCAAAGGGACAGAAATATGCTATAGATGTGGAAATGAAGGTCATAAAGCAAGAACCTGCCATGAAAAAAGGAAGCATCCAGTTGACTCGAGGAAAGGGAAAGAAGTTCTTTCTGAGGGATCAATTGAATGTTTAAAATGTGGTGTGCATGGTCATTATGCAAACACATGTTCTATGAAGAAGTTTCATGAATGGGATCACCAAGATCATACAAATGTTTGTTTACCAATACCTAATGCCATTCCGATTGAGGATGAAGAAACTGAAAATGACCAATCAATGGTATGGATTATTTCATAACTATTGTTTTCATATTTTGGAATATTAGGATATGATTCATGATTTTGTTTGTAGGAAAGAAGTATTTCAGAATAAGTTTGAAAGGAATGGTTAATGGATCATGAAAAATGTTGAATGAGTAATATGTCAACATATAAGGGCATCAAGAGTTATGGTGAAACTCTTAAGAGTATTAAGTCTCTTTTGATGATGGGGTTACATTAGAAGACTTTTTATAGTATGTGTAACCCTGATGTTTAATATATGAAAATTTTATTCAAGGAATAGTTATCTGTTATTTTGTGGACATAGTTATAAAGAACCATTTGGGTTTATATGATCCTTACTTTTGAGGTAATTATGGGTTACTATATGTTATGATGGAAGTGAAATGCTTGAGTTAAAATTGAGGATAAATTATGTTATGGTTATTTTTGATGATTTTATCTCTTTTTGGGGAATGATTTGAGAATTATATAGTTTTGGAAAAAGGACAACATGCAGACCGTGTGACAACCCGTCGCGTCGGACAAAGCTGCGGGAATTGAACCCACAACCAAAGTGCAACTGGTATTTATCGCCTACCACTGGACTACGTGAAGTCCCTGGTTAGTTTGACTGATTCTTTTTAGTTAGATGATTTTATGAATTAAGAGTAAGTTGATTTTGGGTTATCTATGGAAATTTATTAACCTATCATGGAGGATATGTGATTAGGTTAATTACATTTCAATACGAGACATTAAGAGCAACTGATGTTTTTTGGAGATAAATGTTACGATATAACTTGGAAGACTATGTGACTAAATCCTTCAAATATTTGGGTTTCAATCTTATTTTTGTTTACTTTTAAGAATTTTATGGACAAATTGATTATCGAATGGTTCTCGTTGTACTTTGGGTTTTGTTGGACAAATTTTTGAGGTTAAGAATAGATTTTCTTTTTATAAAGGGTTATCCTTTTCTGGATTATCTGATCTTGTACTGACCGTTTAGGTTTTGGTTTTTGTTAAAGTCTAAACAAATGAGAATTATATAGTTCTCTTTTGTGGATTAGGTGATTCTCTAGAAGTTGATTATAGTACTCTTAATGTGAACAAGTCTTCCTAAATACTCGTCTTTTGGAGAAAATATGAGTTTGTGTAAGGAATCTAATAAAAGTTGAATGTCAACATGATAAGTGATTATGTTTCCTTATGAATAAATCCCTCAATAAAAAGTAACTTAAAACAAAAATGATGTCTATTAACTTTTCATACTAGGGAATCGAATAATGTTTAACCCATCACAAGTTTGTGATTTTCTTGTGGTTAACTTTCTCCTAAACATGTTTTCTATCACTATCCATCAGAACATGAACCTTTGTTTTTTTCCTCCATGTCCATATTTCCATACATGGAATCCTAGTATGGGTTAACTCGGGTGACCTTTGTACTTATCTTTCTTTATTTTAAAGTGATTGTTTTACCGACTCTTGTTCCGATGTGGGACTTTCAAGGATGTTTCCAAGCCCAATTTTAAAATTGCGAGGACGCAATTCCCAAAAGGAGGGAAGGATGTAACACCCCAGGTAAATAAAGAATATGAAATCTTTATATTTATCAATATTTGTGAATAAAATATTAATATTACTTTAAAGGGGATGCTATGTTCCATGGCGTACCCAATACGCAACAATGAGTTTCTTGGGAATCTTACGTTGTACTCTAATAGTAAAATAATATTATTTTAAATGGTAGTTAACGCCTAGCTGTTGTTATTGAGGGAATGAATAAAACTAACTAAAAAATGATTATATATGTTTGTCAAAGATATTTACTTTTTATAATAAATGTTAGAGAATTAAAAATGTGAATGAATCCAATTTTAAGTGTAAACATTCTAATATTCTTTAAAAGGTCGATTAAACGCCTTTTGATGGAGAACCTCTTTTAAATCCACTTTTTGACAATATTATGTGTTATATATGACAAAATAAAACTCTTCTTTAGAACCGGGACATCAAAATTTACTTTGTGTAAATTTTTTGTATTTTTCCAAAAAAGTTCATTTTTTAGTGAATAGTGAAAACTGTTGTATTTTAATTCAAAACCTCTTTTTACTCTAATTTATTTATATGATTAGATTTTCTATTTAATAGGTATTAAAGTGAAATTAGAATATATTTTTACCATTTAATACAATAGTGGTCGTTGGAATTAATTTCACTTTGAAATTGAACTTAAACTAGTGTCAATCTTTTGATACTTATTGTTTCATAAAAACACGCTATTTGCTCTGACAGCGGGAATTAATTATTAAATTAATTAATGCAACTACTATGTTTTTAATTTTGTAAAATATACATCATTTTTGAATTCTGAATATCAAATATAGCTTAGGGTGAAGTTTCGGTATTTTTCTGAAAAACATCAATTTTTTATTAATAGTGAAACACCTAAGTGGTACTTATAAAAACTGATTTTCCATTTAAATGAAATTTTGACATCTTTGTGTTTTGAATTTAAAAAATCCGACATACATGGTTGTCATTAAGAAGTAAAATGTGGTTCAATGGGATTAAAATATTTTTTTGGTGAATAGTAACTTATTAAGTTTTTAATCTCGATTAGAGGTAATTAGTGTAGTTTAAGGTAAGAAAAATATTTTAATAAAATGAAATTACCTAGAATCATGTCCTACCCTTATTGGATGTGTCATGGCCGACCAATACAATCCATGGGTCCACTTGGGGACCCCATGGAGCCACTTTGGTTGGAAAATTACATAAATACCTTTTTATTTAATGATAAAGTAAAAATGACAAAAACATGAAATGTTTTACTACAACAATTTTTACATGGGGTTATACAAGTCAGATTTTTTACTATAAATATTCATTGGAAAGATAAAAATCATTCCTACATCATAGTATTTTTTTATAATTTTTAGACATTAAATAAATTAAATTATTTATGACATCATGATGATGCAGCAATGACCTCATTATTTAACGATTTAAATAAAATGGAAAGATAATGTAATATCTAAGGCCTACAATGTCCAAAACCTATTGGATGGGTGGATTTAGAACCCATATCACCGTATCCATGAATTATGTCAATGTGGGACCTTTTAAATCTGTAACTCATTTTCAAATAAAGTAACATTTTCTTACATTCCAAGAGTTCCCCTCCTCTCCTCTTATAAAAGGCCCCCACCTCTACCTCCTTACCCACACATCCAAAGCATTTGGCTCGGCCAACCTCTGCCCATTTTGTCTCTCCACATCCTTATCTTACTCCTTGAAGCATCCCATTGGGCAGAAGTCTTCCCAAGGAAGCCTTTGAGCTCAAACCAAAGGGAGTTACCCGATTTTAATGTAATGTCTTCACTTGAGTCCTTTTGTTTTATTTTTCTTCTCCAACCCACTATACTCTTTTTATTCATTTATTTTGTAACAAATCCAGTATCTTCAATATACTAGGATGTTGTTATAAGACGGTTTCTAGCTACACTTACACACACCTACATCTAATGGTTAAAGAACATATTGTTTCCGTGGATGGGAAATTTCTGCCTCCCGAAATGATGATTGTTCAACATTCTTCTAACACCTTAAAAGATGGACATTAAGATGAAACTATATTTATATATGATATCTAATATGTTTATGTTTTACTTAAGATTCTCTATTTTTCATTTATGTAATACCTTTATGGTTTCCATTATGGGTAAACGTGATATCTTCATTTAAGGAAATGCGGACTACCGCCCCCTCAAAATGATTTGATTCGTTAATACCATATGTGGTACATATGAAGGATATATTTAATGATATTATATATGATACCATAATGGAATTAAAATACTATAATGTATCATTATGTTTTAATTCCATTAAATATGAAATAGAAATGGAAGTAGCGTTCATGCGTACGTACGACTTACCGTCTCCATGAACGGTGCATTTCATTTCTTAACTCTAAATGTTATGTAATATTATAAATGCATGAATATACTGGATATATATGATATATATGATATATAAATCATGAATACAATTCTGGATATAATGAACCTTTGACCACACGAACAACATGTAATTTTAGGAAGTCCACTTTCGACTTAAGAACCAAGTATCGACAAAACAAGCATTATTAACTTAAATGATTACATAATGTCTATGACATGGTAATAAGTGATATAAAAGGAATAATGATCTTTAAAAAGGTTCTTAAGGAAGTATAAATTAACTCAAGTTTATTATTCAGGAGATTAAAGAACGATCGAGTCAAGTCGGACCCGAGGTAAGGGATCTTACTCCTCTCTTTCTTTTTAAGTACACTCTTTTATGTCATTCCTTTTAAAGATCATATTTCTTGTTATTGGGATGTTCTTTTATATTAATATTACTGTAATTTGTATGTTCATGTGATGAGAGACCCTATTCTCTCTCATCAATCCATTTTGGATGTTTTGTGTAGCGCCGTTAGGCTGCCAAATTTTCGTAAGAGATCTAACATCTCTCTTTCTTTTTAAGTACTATCCTTTATGTCACTTCTTTTAAGCTCCTCTTTTTTAGGTTGGGGGATGTTCTTTTATATTATTCTTTATATAAACTTTAATGTTAATATGATGAGATACTCTATTTGATCACATCATTCCATGTGTTGTAAGTTTATGTGGCGCCGTTAGGTTGCAGAGTTTTCATAAGGGATTTTTCGTCTCACTTTTATTCCCGTGAGATTTATGATACATTTGCCACCATTTCCTTTGAGTGGTGTATGTACTTCCCATTATTATACTCTTTTTTTAATATAATTTCATTTATGGGTACTTACATATTCATTGTATGACCATTCTTTAATGGGGTTTACGTTTCGAAAGTTACCCAAGTCGGTAAGGGAACCTTTCACCCTCCTCTTTTTAAAAAGACTTCTTTTGTTATGTATTTTAATTTACATCTTATTATGTTGGGATATTTTCTTCTATATCCTTATTGATGTAAATTTTATGTTCAATTGATTAGATATCATTCCCTCTCTCATCGACTAATTTTATGAATTTTGAAGTGACGCTGTAAGGATGTCAAATTTTACCAAGGGAACTTCTTAACCCAATTTCGATTTCTTTGGGTTCAACATGTAGTTATTGAATATGTCATCCTATTAATATGTGTGAATTGCCTTTTATTGTTTTACACTTAATACCCACTTACATTGGGTGTATTTATATTTTTCACACATAATTATGAGATTGATTTATCCATAATTTAACGATACCTTCTTTATAATGGATTTCATCTCAATTTACATTGCCATTGAGACTTCATTGTTGTCGTGCACCAATTAACTCTTATATGGTGTGTATACTGTCCTTTGACATATTATATCATGAATCCATTTATTCTCATGATATTATAAAGTTATTATTAATTGTTATTCCGCAATTATTTGCATTCAAGAGTCTCTCATTTTGTTAAAAACTCTTTAACAAAAATAGCGTTTTAAATGTTTTGAAGATTTATTATTCTAAATATTTATCTTTAATGTCCATGTTTTCAAAATGGTTTTTAGTATTTATTTATATGGACATTAATGTTTTAAAATTATAATTCCATTAAAAGCTTTAATGTGGTATGGGACACTTTGATTCAAAAATCTCTTTTAAATGGTATTTGAAAATGGATTGATTGATTCAATATCATGGAATTACTTATTGTGATTGAAAATGAAATGTTGTTATTGAAATGTTTCTATTTTCAATATTTTATGTGTAATGATGGTACTTGGACATTTTACGAGTGGTTACGTGATAAACCATATGGTGGGTGGTGCCGTGAATACTAGGACGGGTGGTTATGTTATAACATCCAATGCATTGGGTATGGATGTCGGCCGTATGGCTATTCCATTAAGTATGTGTGGATGTCGGCCGTATGGCTATTCCATTAAGTATGTATGGATGTCGACTGTATGGTTATTCCACTTAAGTATGTTTATGTCACAAGATACCTTTATATGTATGTGATCTTTATATGGGTTTTATGTTAATATTTTGGTTACAGAAGGGTAAGTAATGAAATTTTATTCAGTGAAGAGTTTTTTTACTACTTAATAAAGGTGAAAAGTATTACTTTGATAAAGTATACATGGTTTACTTGTTCTTTTGATAAATTAAAAGTTTTCACTCTTTGTGTATCCCTTACTGAGCTTTTTATGCTCACCCCATATTTTTTTTTGAAATGTTTTTCATAGGACTTAATGTGGAATAGGGTCAAGGATGGGATCAAGGGAAAGTCATGCTATCTAAAACATGGAACTAGACATGTTTCTTTTTAAGAGTTTTTATTTTATGGAAACTTTGTAGAAGTGTCTACTTTGTAATCTTTTGAGATGTAATAGTTATTTTCTAATCCTCTAAAACTCTAAACCTGAAAAGATCCTCAATGTGAATTATTCATTTAATTCAATATTAAGTAAGGTTTAAGGTCGGGGCCTTATACCCCCCCCCCACCACCACTCCTAGACACACCCACTCCTCCCTTCTTAGACAGAACCCCTGGAACCCCCTCCCATTCATCCGGGACAGACACCCCCACCCTACACCACCCCCATCATTTATAAACTAATCTATTTACACTTTTAAATTCAATGATTATTGACATATTACTAAGACATGCTTCATTATAGAAACTTCTTAAAGAGAGGGGCACTAGGGTATACTGGGTAAGTTTGTCCTGTCATGAATTTTAGTTGGATATATACTGTGTTGGGATATATGAGCCAATATAGTGATCAAAATTCCCTATCTAAAATAATTAGGACTTCATTCCAGAGATGTTGAGAAATTGGACACCAGGGACCACCAAATTTCTCCTACATCATTGGGAGGTCAGAAATGGTATATGGGATCTCTACCACTTCATGAAAATCTATATCTAGGGGGAGATGTATGATGAGCTCCAACTTGATAAGGACATATGTGATGATAAGAAGGAGAATCCAACGATCACATGGGCGTCACAACACTTGTCCTAGGGGAGAGTGACCAAAAAATATGGATGATAGACATCCATTTCACGCAATGTTTTGGGTATTTTCAGAATGAATAAATGGACATACATACAGGGAAGTTGTGTCATTATCTAAATGAGATTTAATAAGGCAAGGAGAACTCATTTTATAAAATACTAAAGGAGAACGGATGGTAGTTTTGGGGATAAATCATGAAGATCAAGGATCCCATGGTCAGGTTATCTGTATGTATTACTATTATTATTTGTAGGTGGATGATATCAATTTGGGATTCACACATACGAGTGTGTCTAGGTGGCCTTATCCTGGAAGAGATTTTAGATATGAGGTAGGGAAACACCTTTTAGTCCCAATGTATGGGAAAACATGGTTTGACACTTAATAGAATGCATGAAAATTTATGCACAAATCCGGAACATAAATATTGTAAACTCACCTAAGTATCTCAATTCTTGAGTATCACATTGGGTGAGGAATGTGTACCTTATTTGGCCAGGAATAGGAAGTTCCACAAAAATTAATAGCTCCAAAAAATGACTACAATGAATATAAAGACAAAAAATAAAAAAAAAATTAAATACCTGTGATTTTATGAACACATGTTATTCATTGTGCCATATTATCTCACATCCTACAAGAAAAAAAACACATGTTTTAAAAATTCTCAGTCCATATAAATTAACACTCAAAAAAACATTGCATTGAGGAACTTATGCAAGCCATCTTAGTAATCATAAAGTATTGGAAAACACATCAAAAAATCCATCATGGATATTCACCATTAATAACCAATAGAAGAGTTATATAATAAATGTGAATAAGAGTAAAAGAAGGTACAATATAATTTGTTTCATTTTCCCAAAATTATAAGACTGATGTTATGAATGCAAGTATTGGAAATACTGTTAAAAATAGATATTTCAAGTCATTGACATTACAGATTAAAAGTGAGCATAAAAATAGTATATTAATGAATAATGGTTATACACTTTTATCATATATATTAAAACATTTAAGAATACATTGCATTTTTTGAAAAACTGAAAGTGTATTATACATGTATAGAAAATAGAAGTGTATACAGAATATGAATACAGAAAATTGATACAGAATATGAAAAGTGGAATTCTCTTAATGTTGAGAACCCATGTGTATACCAAATTTATATATATAACAAATATATAAAAAACATATGTATAAGAACATCAAAAGTGTACAACTCTAAATATTGAAAACATTTTTTTGGATTTTCCTGGCACCAAATAATTGAAATTGATTAAATTTTATGGTTAATGTCTTCGGAGGATCCGCTGCTTCTGAGGTTTTCAAAGGCCATCAACTATGGTTAAGCTCGATTGGGACTGAAATTATCTCTAGACAAACATGGGTGATTTTTAAGGGCTGAAAAGATTCAAGAAAGTGAACTTTTCTTCAGACTCTCTAATGGAAACACTGTATTCATTTTGAGAGTGTAGAAAGTAGAAGTTGTTAATATGCCTACTTGATTTGGAATAGTTATTAAAGAAACAGTTGCATTTTTTTATTCACTGATCATTTGAAATTATAGGTTTTAATCATATTTCTACAAACTAAATTTGTGATTTTAAACCCATATGGGGGATTATTTTTTGAAAAGGGTAAATGGAATAGGATTTTGTGGATTTTAGTGGTTCTTATACTTCCTAATTTAGAATTTAAGATATTGACACTGAGTTTTTGGCTTCTATAAAATCAGTTAATTCACACAATCACAAGATTCCAGTTCAAAGTTAATAATATAATGGCTTATAATTCTTGTTCTACTAAATTTTGATTTAATTTTCTAGCCCATATTTAAGTAATCTATTATATACCACTAAACATGTATGTTTAAAAAACATGTTAAGTGTAATAGAAAATAGACATAAAATAAATATATAGAGAGAGTGTGTATATGGAATGTACATAAATATATGTGGAGGAGCTTTCCTAGAAATTGGAATTAGAGAAATGGCTAAAGAGTGATTTGGAAGAAGCAGAAGATGAGGAGATTACAAACCATCATTGTGCCTAGAAAATTATACTGAAAAAAGTGGATGAAACATATGAAATATTTGTAAGAAAACAATAAGAAACACAATCTTCAGCTGTAAAACCAATCAATGTTTTCATAGATGATTTGATTGAACAAAACACCATCTTAATGGGAACACTTGCAACAAATGTTGATAATCTGATGTTAATTCAGGAATTTTCACTCTTAGAGAAATATAGAACCGATGATATAGAAAGGAAATACAAAAAATCCTTCAAATCAAGTGAAGATAGAAAAAAGAAATTATAAAAAGCGGAAAGAAGAGTCCATCAACTCCAAGATTCTTTCAACAGCGTGCTTTAGGATGATATAATCCATGTCTAGTCAATTTCAACAGTTAAAAATGATATTATGTGCCTCATCCTCCACTTCTGCGTCTATTTTTGATGACCATGAAGTTGATGTTAGTTATGCTATCTCTGAAAACTCATCAACCAACTCTGAGTTCACTTTTCCAAACCTATCTTTAGTAGTTGAGAATGGATATCCCTCTAATTTTAATGCTCTAAATATTATAGTTCAGGACATGTTAGTGACTGAAATTTAAGGTTCTGAAAACTATTAAAATATCGCAGAGGGTGGATTTGAAGACTTCTTCCAATGAACTATTATTCCAAAACAGTATGTTGTAGTGTTTATGTCCATACTGATTAAATGTTCTAATCTAGTTAAAATTTCCCTTTGTCCATGTAGAGAAGGATAACATAAGATAGATTTTTACTATGTACAAATCTGATGGAATATATCAGCTGTCAAATTATTCATATTTCCTTGTTCTTTTGAAGGAAATTATTAGGAGGGTGATTGTAAATCACCATGCATGATAAGTGTGAGTTCAAATTACACTAGTAGGCCTGTAAACAAAATTTTAATGAAAGGGATAATAAAGGATTCAAAAGTAACACTTATGATACATAATTAGTGAGCTATTTTGATAATGGAAACCTTATCACTTGGCTAGATGAAGACAGTGGATCTTGAGCACCAGCAACATGGACATGGCTAAGGGAAACATAAAAATGTATCCAATCTTGTTTCATGGCCTCCAGGTAATACTCTTGTGTGTTCTACAAGAAAACTTTAATGCTTGAAAAAGTTTTTATTGGTAACATGTATGTTCATAGAAAGGATAGATCAAGGCAGTTTTCATCATCATGTGTTTCTTTTTTTCTTTTTTAACATGATATTAGACCGAACCCAAATCCCACCATCCCTACCACTTGGATAATTTCACCCCTTACCTTATGTGGCATAAAAAAGGAGGTGTACAAATATTACCATAGGTTCTCTGACTTGTAAAATATGTAGATAAGATAAAGATTCGACATCAAACCCAGTTTTGGTGAACATCAGGGGGTTAAAATATTTATAAATCCAAAACCAAAAAATCCCAAATGACTTCAGCAAAAAAAATGATAACATATAACTTTTATCACTTAAAAACTTTCTCTATCCTCTTTCCCAATTATGTATAGAGGTCCATCACAAAATGAATCAACATAGATCATAGTCCCAAGGCATCAATAAACTTAGATGATATAAATTAATTTGATACACATATGTCAAATAAATCTAAAGATATATATAAAACAATGAACATTAACCCTCTGAGATTTTATGGCCCCACATCTAACTCATATAGATTATTCATCCCCACATACAAGTGCCTATACTCAGGCCCACTCTAAGATTTAATATAAAAATGACAGTCCCTTTCACTTAAGAATGAGATCATGCTCCCTTTCATTCATATAACTGTATAAGGGAATCCATTGAATTAGTGGAACCTACTTTAATACCCTAAGAAAAGTACATGAAATAACACTAAATATGTAACAAGAATATACACTAGTGTAAGATACCCATAGTTTCTTAGAAATATGATTCGGTATGTATGTCCCTCCTACACTGATAACACACAACTTTCTTTTTACTTGTAGAAGCTACTAGAATATGGTTTGAAGGACATTATACACTCCCACTACTTTCTTGATTCAATTACATTCACTTAATATTTTGACCTAAAGAGTAACTCTAGATTACAACTATAATAGTTAGATAATGGCTCAAACTGATCAGCCCTACAATATCTAACATGTCAATAACCACATTTTTCCACTTCATCAAGGTTAGAAAACACAATAGAATAATAATGGACCAAATTCCTAACATCAAACCCATTTTAAAATGATGTTCATTCATGTATTAATTCGAAACGATCTTGGGTTAAAGATGTAATGATTTGATAAATTTATTGGGCTACTTCATGAGGGATCAGTCACCCTTCTCCAAAATCATGAGCACTTTGGCTTTCTCCACACTTAATATCTCCAGGTAAAATTTCTATTGAAACCATTTTTTACCCAATTAAAGTAAGATATTCATGAAGTTTAGCCATCACTACCAAGTCCCTCTATCTTCTCCTCATCCCTTGTAATATATATGTTTCAAATCACACCATTGACTTCATAGGGGTCTTGAGAAATTAGAATTTATTTTCAATATTTTCCATCCATTCTTCTGATTATTAAGGCCCTAGATCACCCTTAAAAACAGGTAAATTTTTCTTTCTGAACTCCTAGGACAAATCTATCAACTATACTTTGTTTGGTTCAAAACTTTTCTTAAGAGACTAAATGGTTATGATCACTAATTTTGTGAGAGAATGGTCTATAGGAGGATTGGTTGGTGGAGTGTTCTCTATAGATTCCTCCCTCTGGTTATTAAAGTTCCTTGCATAAGGCATGATCTAAATATATAAAACAAAAGAATACAATAAATACATAATTTATTAAAAATGGATTCTAATAAAAATATTCCGAGGAATCATCCACAAAAAAACATAATAGAAATAAATAATCCCAAATTTCCAAAAATTACTCATTATAAATGTCAACAACATAAAATTCCAACTGCCCTAGTAACTCAAGGTCTAGAAAAAAAAATTTGGCCAAAAATTCCCCTCACCTTCACTATTGTTCTGACATTCTTAACAAAAACTACCACACTACCCTTGATAACTAGATGGGCTCATATAATATTTTGCAAAATACAGCCCTAGCCAATCTTCCATGTCACTTATGTCATCTCGCTACATAGCTCAAAGTGTGTTCTAGATCACCTAGGGATAGAGAGTAGCACCAGGGTAATAATGCTATCCCATGGGAATAATTTCAACCTCAAAGTCAAAGAAAATATTCCAAGTATTCCATTCATATTGTAAAACAATAATACAGCGGGATCCAAATAAGAAATTATTGTAGCGAGAAAATTATAAAATTGTATGTTCATGAAAGAAATATTGTTGATTGTCTAACTAAACACATATTATAACAAAATAAATATCAGTTTATATGGGGTATGGGATTGGGGAAAGAGAAATTCATAAATATAATTCATTTGTAGTGGTATATTAGGGGAACAAATAAAAAATAACCACCTTGGTAAATGTAATCTTGTAAAAATGAACTGTGATGGGTACCCTAGCTTGTTATGAAGATGAAATTCAATAGAGAGTATGAGGTAGGAGTTTTTCATGAAAAATCACTGAAGGGTGGATTTACCTATTGTCTATGTTAGTATGAAATCACATGAGAAAGTGCATCTCGAGGGTAAGGTTGGGTTCGGGTAAGAAATCAGGGAAGTGGGGTGGCCACGTCGGAGGAGGACGATCTCATGGTGGTGGGGTAGCTGCATCAAAGGAGGATGGCCAAAGATGGTGTGGCCAAGTCAGAGAAGCGGCGAGCTGCATCAGAGGAGGAGGGTTGTAGTGAGGTAGGGGGAATCAGAGCCGCATCGGCAGGGAGGTGGGGAGGTCGTGTCCACCAGGAGGTAGGCGTCAGAGCTGCGTCAGTAGGGAGGCATCAGAACCACGTCAGATTCACGTCAGCAGGGAGGTGTGATGACTGCGTCGGAGCCGAAGGGGGAGGAGGATTCGTGAGGGGAGAATGGGGAGGAGGGGAGTAGGAATGGAAAGGTAGGAGGAATGGCGGTGGAGTAATTTTTGAGGGAGGGAGAAGGGTTTACAGGTGGGAGAGGAAAGTTGTGATGGTGATAAAAAATATGACGACCTATTGCCATGCCCACCTTATAACCCATAGTGATATTTCACCTTATAGCCACGAATCATTTAAACCATGTCTATAGATCAGTGGCTATAAGTTATTTTTTTGTAGTGTGATTTTTTGGGATGACTTGAACCTTTATACCACTTGGTTCTAGGATTTATGGACTCTCATAAAACCTTTCAAGTATGTAATGATCCTAGGACTCCGTCTAATGCGTATATTGATATTTCATCGAGATACACTTGGGACTCGATGAGGATTCCTTGGTCTTCAACACCATATATCTGGCCTTTCATGGTATGAAACATTGGTTATTAAAGAATGTTTGTGGAAATGTAAATCATTTGGTTATATGGCTTAGTTTTGGGTACTTTGAAATTTCGGATTGAATGAAAACGCCGTGTTTGACGTGATAGTTCATAATGTATAGCAAGGTCATGTTGGTTAATTATTTTTATATAGATGTCTAGTTATAAGATATGACACTTGTTTTTAAGGAATACTTGATATTTAATTAGTATCACTTGTTATTAGTGGTCTAAGTTCCATGGGTACAACACTTTTGATTCTTTCTTTCCCATTCATCTTATTTACTTACACTTATTAGCTTATATCTATAGATTGTAAAATATAAAACATTGGGTGGTTTCCTATTTGTATGTTATCTCACACCCGGTTTGGGCCTCCTTTAGGTAACCCAAATAGACTTCTTGGATACAAGAAATGATAGCGGAAGGATTCTATAGTTTTAGACTATATTTTTCTTCCATGCTAGGAATAGGGGAGCACAAGACTGTGTTGGGGTTTGTGATACTATTTAGAGATAGCACCTTTTTTATTTTGGTTTTTGGGGACATGTATCGTAAAACTCTATTGTGTACCTTTTTTGGTACATTTATTATAAAAAATACATGTATCATTATCATAATTTGAGTATGAGACTCCTTCTTTATTTTTTATATATTCTCGTCTTATTTCATTATCATTTTTTTACTTTTGTATCTCTTTCAACTCTTGTTATGTGGTAGATATTCTGTTGTGTATAAACTGGTAATGATGGCATAGTCTACCCACAAACACACTTTACCCTAGCTGCTAATAGACAGCTTCTGACATTTGGGGAGATGCGTTTGAGTCTATATAGTCAACCAAACATGGGTCACTTTTAAGTGGCATTAATGTATGATATGTTTTGGTTAAATTGCATAGTTTATGGTTATGTGGAAGGACCACAACATGTTGTTTAATATCATGCGATGAGGATTATTTTATCTAGAATGGGGTGACTACATGGGATAGACTAGGGATTATACATTGATTTTACCTGAGTTTTTTTGGGGGGTTATTATCACAAGAATCTCATGTTCATCATATAAGGATTTATTAGATCGTATCCTAGGGTATGATATTCTTGTCACATATGGTAATACTACAGTTAAACATCATGCACTAAGTATTTTGTTGTATAGTTTAATATCATATGACTAGGATATTAGTTCTATGTAGTTTAAAGTCGTATAAATCAAATGTGGTGTTATTCTGTTTAATTTTATTTTGACCATATGTTGTTCTATTGATTCTAATTTATAACAACTTAGAAACCACTGAGGATTACGTCAAATGATTTACATGTGCCGATAAGGATAAATCATGGTGTGTGTGGAACATATATGAGTAGTATGCTCATGTGCTGCTAGGGATCATCAACTGTATAAACATGGATTGTTCGAATGTGATACCCATTATACTAAGTCAAATACCAGTCACTCTACATAATCCATCTTATGCAGGGTATCCCATTTTTATCACATGGGTCATCATTTTTTTTCATTAAATGCATATAATTATATTAACATAGAGTAAGAAACAACTTGACATCATGAATCATGGATTTTATGCTATATATTTTATCGTCGTGAAGATAGGATGTTGTGTGTGAGGATTATACATTGACAAGTCCATTTTTTACACATATTAGGTCATGAGAGAATATATATTATCTAAGGGGTTTAAGAATATGATTCCAGACATAAAACCAAGTAGGATGCTCATGGGGATGCAATATGGAGTTCATCTCCATCTAGAGAAGTGGAATGTGTTGGAGACTTAGATCAGACCAATGATGGGGTCTTATTGTGTATCCCTATAAAGGAAATAAAAGAACACATAATATAGTTTTACTTAATGGGACACATCATACCATTTATTTTCATGTGACAAAGACAATTGCAGTGCCTTCTAATGTTATGAATCCATGACTGTAATAATTTCTTTTTAAGGTTGTGAATAGAAGACCCTTGTAATACACAATTAAGAGTCATTAAGTAAGGATTTTTAGGGTAACCTCATGCTTATACCATGAGGCATTTTATGTTCGGTGTTTAGGACATCATGTTCATGTAACATGAGGTGTCCCATGCTCATTGCATAGGGTATAAAATATTTTAACATAATGTAGCATGGTCTAATAGGTAGTATATTCTACGAAATTGATTGTGTGAGACTCACAATGAAGTGACCCTTTTTGGTTCAACCTGATATATGGGTCTTGTGAGATGATGTTAGGAATACCATTAAGATTATTTATACTAAATATATTCAAGGAAACTAAGTGGTGTATCTCAACTCATAGAATTGTAAAGGGATGAAAACAAACATGTTGACTTAGGGTATTTCAAAGATTTGAGAGGTCTATATCAACTCATGGTACCATCAGGTATGAAGTTTCAGGTCGTAGATATTACAACCCAAAAATAAACTTGACTTAGACCAAGAAACTTATGGTCTGACTCTTTTTTTTCTTGGTGGGCTAGTGATATTAGTGAAGGGGGAAGCAAGAGTCCTGATACCATGAGGTTAGTTCACACATATTTGGGATATTGTGGTTTCATTAATCATGAAAACCAAATTTTCATTAGACAATAGAATTATCTTGTGGATATCATAGGTCCCCTAAAAAATGAGGGTTGATGCCACATTTATTTGCATATTGGATGTGACATGTAACTTTTCTGATGTTTGTGAAACTTTGGGTTTTGTCCCACAACTTTAGAGTTGAATGAAAATGCATTTATTTTCATTGTTTTTCTCAAGTATCCATAAATATTATGAATTAAATGTCACCTTCATCATAAAACATTGAATTGAAACATTTAAATAGTTTTTCACAATGTTGGAAAATTGTGTGAAATTACAAACATTGGTTTAGAATGTCCTCAGTTGGCTATTTTTTAATGTTAATTTTAGAACAAAATCTATGTTTTAGTTCATATGTAATTATGTCCTACAAAATATGTAAAATAGAATCTTAATAATAAATTCATGGTTTAAATAAGTTTTTTCAACATTAGAACATTTTGGGAAGTAATGTGTCGAAAAAAAATTAAACTTGTTTTAACAATACCAAGGATCAGTTTTGAGTTTTTTTGTTAATTATAGTCGAAGTTACTTATAGATTAAAATTTATCAAATATAGATGATATCTATTATAGTTTTCATTCTAAATATTATTAACATAGTTTATATGAATGATCCAAGGATTATTTTTTTAATGAAATGTTGATATAAGTTATATATTTATAATCTTTTTTGAGGTTATAAAATTTTAATGATATAAATTTTGGGTATATTTTTCCCACACATATTACATGCTTTATTTGTATTATAAATTATATTAATTTTCATTTTTAATTATAAAATAACTTATCATGGAACAAATATGTAATTATTTATTGATTTTTTATATAAAATATGTGTGTTAATTATATATATATAATATTTTGTTTTTTATTTGATATTATTTTTTGTAAGAGAATGTATTTTGTTCCAAAATATGAAATTTATAAAAAAATCACTCTTTTTTTTCCAATTCAAATGTAATTTATTAATTGTAAAAAGTATTCAATACAATGAAAATACAGTTTTGTTTCTCATGTATAGAAATTATATTATTTGAATGTAATATTATTTATAAAAAGGACATCCATTATTTATGTTATAGGGTAGTCTATTGAAAAATCATTGGTCATAAATGGTTTTTATTTCATTGGATCTTATTTCAAATGTTATTTATCAACTATTTTTTATTTAAAACCTTGAAAATGTATAAAAATGATGATTATAAAATAATGTCTAAAAATATGTGTAAGTGAAATATAAAATATGTTTTTTTATTTATGAATAATTTTTTTATTACAAAATTCAATTATCATAAAGGAGTACCAATTATAAAGATGTCCCTACAGTAGAAATTATTTTTCAATTAATTTTTCTGGTATGATTTTTTTGATATATTGGAGAAATATTTATAAATATTATTTTTTCATAAGACAAAAAATAATTATTAGATAATATGTTATGTAGAATATATTTCATGAGACTAATGTTAAATAATTTCCTGTGAATACTACTAATAACAATCATAATTTTTCATTTCCATATATATTAGGGATCAATATTATTAAACTACTCAATTAGTGGTATCAAACAAAATTTATTTATAATGAGAGTTTCTTGGGTTTATTTATAATGACACAAATATTGTTTTTTTTGAAAGATTTGTTAAAAAATTACTGTTTTTTCGAGTTATTATTCAATTTTATTGATTTTGTTCATAAAGTATTCAAAAATAAATGATATTAATATTTTTTAAATAATATACCCATCCATCACATAATAATAATTTTTCTAAATTATCACTTAAGAAAAAATGATTTCATATAATATATAATGCATTCTTTATTCTTAATAAGTTAAGGGAAAACAATATTAATATTATTAATAATATTTTTTTAAATTTCTTTTAATTTATTAATATGGAAAACATATGTTATTTTCATTAATAATAAGACCAAATATGTGTTTTATTTTAAATTATTAATATTAGACATGTATTTTTTGGAATTTAATATCATTTCAACACATTTTAATCTTATAATATTTTTTATATGTTTTTAATTAGATAATGGTGAAATAACATGCGTTATGTTCAATTATTATGGATTTTAGAGGTTTTATAGTTGGTAAATTTGAATAGAATATATCTTTTTCCCCAATAATCTTTTTTTTATATCTTTTATATTAAATATTAGAGAACAAAAATAGTTTTGTTTTATAATTTTAGAGGAAGTATATGTACTATATTTTAAACTATTATGCATTTATTTATTGAGATTTAATTTTATTTTATTCATAAAATAAATACTCAAATGTGATTTATTTTCAAAATTATTGTTTTTATTTTTGTTATAATAGATGAATGCAGATATAATAATGATTATATTCTACTTAAATTAGTTTTATATGTTTTATAATAAGAGAATGTATAAAAAAATTATTTTATACACAATAATCATTTTTTACTGTAAACTAATTTTTGTAAAAACATTTATTATCTCTTTTAATTTTAAAGAAAAAAATATGTATTTTGATTTATTTTTTTAAAATAAACTATTTATTTCATATGATTTATTATTATTATATTATAAAAAATTTATTAATCATGAATTTGTTTAAAAAATCTCAATAAATACAAATCATGAGGTTATATTATTTGAGGATAATATCAGTACCTATCACTTTATTGGTTAATAATGTGTAATTATTCCATTATCTCTATATTTTGTACTATTGATTTTACCATATATTATTATGATAATTAATTTGATAGTATTTGAGCACTTTAGGATTTATCCTTAATTATAAACCATAATATAAGTAAGTTTTTTGATGTAAGGTTATAATTATCAAGAATTTTATATAAATTTGTGTGATTATAATTATCTTATCAGTTTTCAATTGAGATTTTATAATTATAATGTGACACTAGTTAAGAAACAAAACATAGATGGCCCCACTATTATAATTAGTGTATATATTTTGGTATAAAAGTCATAATTTTTTTATAAAAAATGTTCATAGGAAGACCAATATGAGAAATTTTATAAAATATTTTTCATCCTATGTTATGTTTAGTTTGAGATAATATGATGGTCATTGGTCATGTAAGGATGTCACCCAAATGTGGGGTAATATTTTTTTATAATTTAGAAATTATAGAAATAATTGTCATTGATTATGTGAAACTATGGAATTTTATTATCATTCTAAAATTAATATGTGATTTGTATTATTAATTTCAATTAAATTATTGAAAACTATTAGGTAACTCAGAAAACACAAATACTTTCCTTGACATTGTTCCATTTTCTATGATAGTTCGCTTATAGTTGATGGTATTGTTTCTTAAAATGTAACTTAGGGATAGATATGTTTTATGGCATTGAGTTCAAACCATAGAGAATGCAGATAGAGGATCATCTAATTCCTAAGTATTTGAATATTACATTAACTAGATTTATTTTAAAGAAAATGGAAAACATAAAATGGGAATGACTCAATGGGGAAGTAATGGGCCAGATAATGATTTCATTTTACAAATATGTTTCCATTATTATATGAGAAGTGAAAATTACAATTGAGATCATGAATTCCATGATTGATATGTATAACAAGCCTATAAAACATAATTTACTCTTCATGGTGTGGATATTATTCTCCGTATGGTTATAAATGGAAGACTAGTGGAAATTTTTGTAAATAATTTCAATGTTATTAGTGGGAGTCTCGAATATGTAAAGGTAATGTTCATATATTATTTATTGGAACATTTACTACTATCATCAATACCAAATTATTGGAATGTGATATAATCATTAGTGAATAATCTGTGTAGACAAACTAATTTGGTATTTGAGAATTTTTAGCACTTTATAATCAATGAAGAAAATTTGAAGTGGGAAGTACATGAATAATTTTGTAATACTCTACCTACCAATGGATGAGTAATATCACCTGATAGAATAAATCAAAATAAATAATAATATGATAAGTCTCTATAGAAAATTTGAGGCATATTGACTAGTTTTGGTTCTATAACTATAATTTTGGGAAGTAAATTCTTCTTAAATATGATTTCAAAAGTCTCAAGGAAGAATTTTTGAAGTCAATTTCAAGAAGCTCAAATTATATTAATTATAATGAGTAATGTAATAACATGAAAATAATTTTCCAAACTCCCATGGAGAAATGGTTGATTGACTAATGGGGCAAATTACACTCAACAAAAGTGAAAGAATTAATGGTGAATAATGTCTTTGGATGGTTCAATAAGGTTCATTTAGAAGATTATGAAGCACTAATAATCATGATCAAAAGAGATGATAATGTATAAGTGATGAATGTAAGATTTTAAAAACTGATTATAATTATATATATACCATTTTGGTAGAAGAACATATTTTTTCTAGGGTATCTATATAAAGAAGGCTATCAGACTAGCTTTATGTTTGGAGTTTAGAAGTTAAATTGAGGACCAATTATTATTACATGATGAGGAAAGTATGGGAACTTATAATGGATTATAAAATTAGATATAAATTTATTTTCTAGAGAAATAAGGTTTGATAATCCAAAATTGTGGAATTTCCATATTGATCATCTTATTGAGAATAATTTTAATGGTATAATAAAGAATTTTAAAATAAAACATGATCACACTAACATCATAAGTTGTGAGAGTTGTGTGCTGGGAAAATTGAGAAGGGTTTTATTCATCATGAATATATGAAACCCCAAATATAAGAGTTTTAAGATGTTTCCCTCATATATTGAAGGACACTAGTGCAAAAACTATTTATCACATCACCTTTTTCAAATTGGTTATAAATAACCTATGTACAAAAATAAATTTTGATGGATTTTTTTACAACAGATATTAAATACCAGATGTTATATTTTGTTTAAAGTTGTATGAATAATCTGGTAGATTAAAATTTTTTTTCTTTCACTCTCATAACAGCCATGTCGCTTCTATTTAATGGAATCCCTTACATTTGTTTCTTTGATCTAGTGGACACCAATTGCCCATTAAAATATTCACACATCTATTAGTTTCATCAACCCCTTAATTTTCCATTAAAGATTGATATATTCATCTCTCCAGTAAGCCTCAAACATTGTAATTCATCTCTTTTAGTCATTCTATTGTTTAGAAACCCTAACACTTTTTTGTTTGATTCAGTTGACTTCAATCCCACATTATCATATTTATTAACCCTTTGGTTTTGTCAGCCTCATCATTTCACATTCTTATATAAATATCATCATGTATCAAGTAAGACTCATTCATTTTTTATCCTCTCTTTTAGTCGATGCAAGGATTATTCCTCAAAAAATTGATTCTATGCAACTATTTTTACAATTTTAGTGTTTCAGTTTTATAGTGTTCCTTTTTCATGTTATTGGATCCTTAATTTTTTGTAAATTTAGGTTTATTACCCTTTTTATTCGTGGTATTTTTTGAATAATTACTCCATTAGAAGCCCTGGATATTTAAGTTATTGACCAAACAGTTATGATTATATCATAAATTTTATTATTATTTAGTTTGTTGTATTTTTATTTTTTATCTCATATTACCATTTAGAATCCACTTGTTTTATAAATCAAGCTAACTCTTTTGTGTATTTTAAACCTTCATTTTTTTCACGTTATTGGAACCTTAATTTAGTGAAAATTGATGTTTATTACCCTTTTTATTCGTAGTATTTTTTGAATAATCACTCTATCAGAAGCCCTAGATTTTTAAGTTATCCACAAACCAGTTATGATTATTGCATAAATTTTATTATTGTTTAGTTTGTTGTATTTTTATTTTTTTATCTCATCTTACCATTTAGAATCCCCTTGTTTAATAAATCAAACTAACTCTTTTGTATATTTTAAACCTTCCTAATGTAATTTCATAAAATGAGATTAATACCCCTGAAGTGCCCGGATCAGTGTGAATCACTGAGAGGGGGAGGGGGTGAATCAGTGACCCTTTAAAACTTTTGACTAATTGATTCTTAATCAATTAAACCTCTATGGCTTGTTAAGGCCTCGATCCACTCTTCTTGTAACTCTCAGCCTTTCCTCGAATGATGCAGTAAATTTAAAGCCACAGGACACAAGGATTTACAAGGTTCGGCACCAAAGGCCTACGTCCTTGCCATGTTGGTTATACGCCCCAACATGGTTTCTCCATTATAACTTGTTAGAATTACAATGGTCGATACAGCATCCCACTGTATCTCTCCTGAGTCCCACAGGAGGGTCTTTATACTACGTCCCACAGTGTTACCAGAGTCCCATTGGCCTGCTCCAGAATCCCACTGAAGACTTCTTCCACCCTGAGTCTCACAGGGGGCTTCTCCTGGCTCCTCAAGTCACACGAGTAGCTCTTCTTCTGGTTCAGCTCTTCAAGTATCTTCAGCAGCCTGGGATAAAGACTGCTGGCCTTGCTCTGTACCTCTGATCACTTGAGTTGATCAGGTCTTCTCGTCTTGCTCAGGATTTATCTCCTTCTTCTCAGGATGACCTGGCTTCTCTCCAACTACTGAATACTCAGACAACTGATATCTTTAACTTCAGTCTGGTCCAGTCTCACATCAGAACAACTTTATGCACTGAGTTCATGGTATCTCTGCTTCCTCATGCACTGACTGCATGGCCTCTTAATTCTCTTCAAGAACTCTTGGTCTTGGAAAACTCAAATGCACACAGCCTGATTTAGCTTTGTTCACGTGTGCACGTGCATGCATGCAAGCATGCACTCCCATTTTTCTCCTTGGTGTGATAAACCCACAATGGGTGTAAATACTTTTAGCACACACACACCTTCTTCCTTCTTCACACTTTGTTCTTTTTGTTTACACACTCACAAATGTGTTATTCTTTAGTGTGGGTCTTGTTCTTCTTCAAAGTGTGCACATCACTTTGTATACACTAAGGTTCGGCCTCTACTCTTCACACACACAACTTCTTCACTTTGGTACACACTTGATCTTGGCCTCCTCTCTTGTGTTTAACACCCACAACCCATTTTGTTTTAGTTCATTTTGGTGTAAGCCTCGGCCTTCTTGTTTTGCACATACACCACTAGGGTGTGTTCTTTCACTTCACACAAGGCACTAAGGCCTCGGGTCTCCTCCCTCTGCTTGCACACACACACTCGGTGTGCCTTGTCTTCACCCGAACCACTGCCGCATGGGAGGCGCGCAAGTGGTGTGCCCTTCCTCTCCTCACAGCCGCACAAGGTGCACTGGAAAGGGCCGCGCAAGGTGCAACACCCCACTGCCTTCTTCAAACGCACAAGCACAAGGTGCAAGGTGCGCAAGATCTCGCTGCAAGGGGCAGCCGCGAGTCGCACAAGCACCACTGCCGCGCAGGGGGCGCGGTGCACAGAGGGAGCGCGCAAGGTCGTGCTTCCCAACTTCTCCTTCCTGTCGCGCAAAGGGGTAGCGCGCAGGGGACCTCCTCTTCTCTTCTTTCGCGCAAGGGGTGCGCAAAAGGAACCTCTCGGAGCCAAGGTAGGCTCTGGGCTGCTTCGTCGCGCAGGTGGCGCGCGGGACAATACTTCGCTAGGAAAGAGCTTCGCAGGACTTCTCGTTTTTCTCCAAAAGATCTGCAAGCAAACAGAGAGCCTCGGCCTCTCTTTTTATAGGCAGAGGGATGCCTCAAATCTTCCGCGTGGGATAAATCTAATTCCCGAAGTTTTCGGGTTTTCATGATTTTTCTCAAATCTTGATTTCTTCTCTGTTTCAACGCGGGTTCTCTCTTTTTTTATTTTTCCTCTACGTGCATGCGACTTAGAACGCATGCATGGCCTTATTTAAAATGCAATCCATGCAGAACACGAACACATGAAGCCTCGGCAACTTCGTTTGCCTCGGCATTCGTCGAAATCTTCCAAACATTGCATGCATGCATATTTTCATGCATGATCGTGTTCGTTACGTCGAGACGAACCCAATGGATCCTTCAGCTCGAACAACGGTGGCCGGGAGCTCGAATTTTGTCATCGGGAGGCCTCTAGTTCGAACGGAGGCTGCGGGTGGCATTCGGGCGAGCTCAAGGTTGAGGACGACTCCTCAACTGTCGGATCCGGAGTTTGAAATACATCGGATGGCTGGATTAGATCGCGGCGCGCGACAGATGAGATGAGCGGTTGCGATCCAGCGCGCGATCGATCATGCGGCCAGGATTCGCTCCGCGGAAAAATCCCGCGTCCCACATCGAAACGAAGCGCGGTTTTTCCGCGTTTTATCAAACATCCGCTCCCTTTCAACGCTCAGTTGCACTTCCCCCTCCACGGTGCCACCCCGCACCGTGTTCTCTTAGCGGGCGCGCTCTTGCGCCCACCTCTGCTCCCTGCGAGCGCGCTACTGGCGCCCACTATACAAACACGGGCACGCGCTTTGGCGCCCCGGCTGCGCAGGCTTGACCCTCTACGTGGCCCCGGCTTACACACAGCCGCGGCCTCTCGGGCCGGCCCCATGGGATCCCCCTTGGGCGTGGCGACCTCGAGTCCCACATGTGCCTTGGGGTTGAACCCTTAAGACTGGCCCTTGGTGGCTTCCTTTTTTGCTAGAGTAGAGACTTAGGGACTTTGTATAAAAACAAAGTAACCAAGTTTCCAATGCCAAATGACACTTCCCTCCAAGCCATTCCTTCTCTCTTCTTCTTCCATTTCTCTTCTTCTTAGGAATTCATTCATCCCTTAGGAAGGAATTCCCAAGGTTCTTCATCAACCGAAGCTCCTGAATCAAATAAATCTTCAATGTTCTTCATTGATCCAATTAGAGATCAGATTGGAACTTCTTCAAATTCACATGCACTAAGTGATAGTGCATGGACTTCATTAAACCACTTCATCCACTTATGAGGTGTGGATGGATCATCTTCATCTCCTCATGCATTGTCTTAACAATGCATGGTCTTCAAACATTGGTGTGACATTGTATCCACTTGATACAAGTTCTTGGAACTTAAAGATCAGCTCAACAATCGTCAGATGTGATGATTCTCCATCATCATTCATTCTTGATGTGTTGTAACTTAGTATCACCTTGATACAAGTATTGAAACATTAAGAGTAGTTCGACAATCATCTGATATTCATAGAGAATGTTTCAACCACAACATCCTATGTCACTTAGTGAATCTCCTAAGTGACATGAATCTTAGTACCATGGCCATTCTCCTTTCCTCACCAACACCATCACATCCTTTGTCATTCACATATTGAAACTCCTTGACATCCATCCATTCTTTCCTTGAAAACAACATAACTCATTGACAACAAATGCAACACAATTCACTTCAATCTCCCCCTTTGTATTTGTTGGCAATACACTAGAGCACATATGAATGGGTCAATATGTGTGCCAATATTTTCTCTCCCTTATTGGCAATCAAATGCAAAGGTGTGGTGTGGTTCTCTTTCAATAATCTCTTCCTCCCTTTGAAAAGTATTTTCTTGAAAAACACTGAGAGAGGGATGATGTCACATGTTCTCTTTAGCAAAGAACCTTTAGTAAATCAACTCTAAGTCTACTTGGGCTAACCCGGTGTAGAAAACAAGAGTGATGTAACCAAGGTACTCAATGCTATCCATCATTCACTGTACATGTGAGATCATGCTTCAGGGGTTTGAAATTTTTCAGATATATCAATGAATTGCTAAATCTTGCACATACTTCACCAAACACGTCAGAAAGTTCAGGTGCAAAGATAAAGCTCCCCCTTTCAACCATTTGCCTTCAATCTATACTCCCCCTTAATTGTCATGATGAATACAATTAAGAAACAATGGATGAAAGTATGATTGGAATACCTTCATCTTTTATCAAGATGGTATTAATCTCAGAATCCCATCTTTTTCAGATAGGCTCCCCCTCAAGGGGTGCACTCCATTCCTTCCAAACCATCCTCCAGCTGAGAATGATCATCATCTTCAATTCCCTGCAATGTCAGCACATGTAAATAAAAGTGATAAGGGAATAAGATGGAACCTCCTTGGTTCATCAATGTGAACAACAAGGTTGAGAAGATTCTCTCAACCGAGAAGTCCCATTTTCACCATTCTTCACACTTTCACGTTTGATCTTCATTGATGTTTGTGCTGGTGTGGATCTCAACACATCTTCATGTGAAATCTTCTTCTTCCCTTTTGCCTTAGCAATTTCCAGAACTTCATCTTCAGCTCTTTGCAGTTCTATGGCAAGTTGCAACTGATTTGGCCATATGACTAACAAGTCATTTGGTATTGTGGCCTCAGTTCTGGAAGTTTCACATGGTTCCTTTGATGCTGTCAAGCTACCTCTCTTAGGCAACTTGTTTTCAATCAATCCCTTCTACTTCTTTTGGATTGATTGTCTGTTTGAGTTCAGTTGGCTTCTATTGATTTCCATGGCTTGTTTGCAAAGATCCATGGTATGACCTTTCTTTCCACATTAGAAGCATGTCTTCTTGGTGGCTCTTCTTGATGCATCACCCTTCTTGGATTTGAATTCCAAGGACTTGTCTTCCTTTTTCATAATCTTCTTGGGAGCATATTCCAATTTATTATGCTTGCTTCCCAAGGATTCTTTCTGAGCCAGGTTCTGTGATCTTTTCTTCTTTCCAGCTTTGGATACAGTTGTAGATTGACATGTATCATTCTTTTGACCACTTTTGCAACCATCCCAGATGTTGTCAAGAAATCCAAATCTATTAGCAGTAAACAGATGTCTCTGGACCTGTGGATGTTGCTTATTTCCTTCTGGCTTGCTCCCCCTTGGCATGGGCTTCCTTTGTGCTTTGACATTTAGTGGATTGTACCAACAATCCTTTGCACAGTGCCCATACTTATTACAACACCAACATTGACCCACAAATCTTGACTTCTCCAGTCCTTCTGATTTTAGGGTACTTTTCTGGATTTGTTGTGTTGTTTCAGGAGAGCTCTGATTCTTCATTTTCTTCATCCATACTTGTTTGGAATTATTTTTCCATCCGGAACTTTTTTTTGGAAACACAATTAGAAGCATCAGTAGAAGATGGTATGGATGGTACCTTCTTTCTAGAAGATGTTTCCCTTTTATTAGAAGATGTATTTCTTTTAGAATCATCCTTCTCAAAGCTCACTTGAGTGGAAACATTTCTTCTTTTAGCTGATTGGGAGGATTCAGCTTTGGGTGATTGCAGATTTTTCAATATCACCTCTAGTTCTAAGTATTTCATGTTGAGGGAGTTCTTCTCATCCTCAACAGTTCTTAGCTTTCCTTCCCAATTCTCCACCAGTTGTTTCATCTGGTCTTCATGCACCTTCTTCAATTCTTGCAATGAATTGTCCAGATCCTTCACCAATTTGACTTTTTCTTTGAGTTGAGCATCTCTGACATTCATTGACACTTTGTGCCTCTTTTCCAGTGCATGGAAAACATCTCTGACCATTATTTTAAAGAAATATTTTTCATAAAGGATCCTTTGCAATTCTTCAGCAGTGCCTTCATATCTATCATTGAAAAGAGAAACTGTTTCATCCTTATCCTTCACCAGCTTTCTGAGAGTGTTGGTTATGCCAACATTTTTAGCCAACTGATCTTCCATTGTATTGGCTTCTTCTTCTAGCTGTAATTTTTCTTCTTGAAGATCAAGGATGCATGTAGCTATACACATTGCCACTTCCTTGGGGACTGTCTTCTGAAGATATTCGATTGCACTTTGAAGATCTTTCATTGTTCCAACTTCATCACAGCTAGGACAGGCTTTCTTCATCTTCTTGGCCTGTTTCTTCTTTCTATTTTTCTAAGTCTTGGTAGATATCTCCATTTGAGGCTGGTCGCTCATTTCCTCAAATCTGCACTTCATAAAGACTCCCTTGGATCTTTTAGAGGTAACCTCCCTCTGATACCAATTGAAGTGCCCAGATCAGTGTGAATCACTAAGAGGGGGAGGGGGTGAATCAGTGATCCTTTAAAACTTTTGACTAATTGATTCTTAATCAATTAAACCTCTATGGCTTGTTAAGGCCTCGATCCACTCTTCTTGTATCTCACAACCTTTCCTCGAATGATGCAGTAAATGTAAAGGCACAGGACACAAGGATTTACAAGTTTCGGCACCAAAGGCCTACGTCCTTGCCATGTTGGTTATATGCCCCAACATGGTTTCTCCATTATAACTTGTTAGAATTACAATGGTCGATACAGAATCCCATTGTATCTCTCCTGAGTCCCACAGGAGGGTCTTTATACTACGTCCCACAGTGTTACCAGAGTCCCACTGGCCTGCTCCAGAATCCCACTGAAGACTTCTTCCACCCTGAGTCTCACAGGGGGCTTCTCCTAGCTCCTCGAGTCACACGAGTAGCTCTTCTTCTTGTTCATCTCTTCAAGTATCTTCAGAAGCCTGGGATAAAGAATGTTGGCCTTGCTCTGTACCTCTGATCACTTGAGTTGATTAGGTCTTCTCGTCTTGCTCAGGATTTATCTCCTTCTTCTCAGGATGACCAGGCTTCTCTCCAACTACTGAATACTCAGACAACTGATATCTTTAACTTCAGTCTGGTCCATTCTCACATCAGAACAACTTCATGCACTGAGTGCATGGCATCTCTGCTTCCTCATGCACTGACCTCATGGCCTCTTAATTCTCCTCAAGAACTCTTGGTCTTGGACAACTCAAACGCACACAGCCTGATTTAGCATTGTTCACGTGTGCACGTGCATGCATGCAAGCATGCACTCCCATTTTTCTCCTTGGTGTGATAAACCCACAATGGGTGTAAATACTTTTAGCACACACACACCTTCTTCCTTCTTCACACTTTGTTCTTTTTGTTTACACACTCACAAATGTGTTGTTCTTTAGTGTGGGTCTTGTTCTTCTTCAAAGTGTGCACATCACTTTGTACACACTAAGGTTCGGCCTCTACTCTTCGCACACACAACTTCTTCAATTTGGTACACACTTGAGCTTGGCCTCCTCTCTTGTGTTTAACACCCACAACCCATTTTGTTTTAGTTTATTTTGGTGTAAGCCTCGGCCTTCTTGTTTTGCACATACACCACAAGGGTGTGTTCTTTCACTTCACACAAGGCACTAAGGCCTCGGGTCTTCTCCCTCTGCTTGCACACACACACTAGGTGTTCCTTGTCTTCACCCGAACCACTGCCGCATGGGAGGCGCACAAGTGGTGTGCCCTTCTTCTCCTCACATCCGCACAAGGTGCACTGGAAAGGGCCGCGCAAGGTGCAACACCCCACTGCCTTCTTCAAACGCACAAGAACAAGGTGCAAGGTGCACAAGATCTCGCTGCAAGGGGCAGCCGCGGGTCGCACAAGCACCACTGCCGCGCAGGGGGCGCGGTGCACAGAGGGAGCGCGCAAGGTCGCGCTGCGCAACCTCTCCTTCCTGCCGCGCAAAGGGGTAGCGCGCAGGGGACCTCCTCTTCTCTTCTTTCACGCAAGGGGTGCGCAAAAGGAACCTCCCGGAGCCAAGGGAGGCTCCGGGCTGCTTCGTCGCGCAGGTGGTGCACGGGACAATAATTTGCTAGGCAAGAGCTTCGCGTGACTTCTCGTTTTTCTCCAAAAGATCAACAAGCAAACAGAGAGCCTCAGCCTATTTTTTAGAGGCGGAGGGATGCCTCAAATCTTCCGCGTGGGATAAATCAAATTCCCGAAGTTTTCGGGTTTTCAAGATTTTTCTCAAATCTTGATTTCTTCTCTGTTTCAACGGGGGTTCTCTCTTTTTTATTTTTCCTCTACATGCATGCGACTTAGAACGCATGCATGGCCTTATTTAAAATGAAATCCATGCAGAACACGAACACATTAGGCCTCGGCAACTTCGTTTTCCTCGGCATTCGTCGAAATCTTCCAAACATTGCATGCATGACTATTTTCTTGCATGATCGTGTTCGTTACGTCGAGACGAACCCAATGGATCATTCAGCTCGAACAACGGTGGTCGGGAGCTCAAATTTTGTCATCAGGAGGCCTCTGGTTCGAACGGAGGCTGCGGGTGGCATTCGGGCGAGCTCAAGGTTGAGGACGACTCCTCAACCGTCGGATCCGGAGTTTGAAATACATCGGACGGCTGGATTAGATCGCGGCGCGCGACAGATGAGATGAGCGGCTGCGATCCAGTGCACGATCGATCGTGCGGCCAGGATTCGCTTCGCGGCCAAATCCCGCGTCCCACATCGAAACGAAGCGCGGTTTTTCCGCAGTTTATCAAACATCTGGTCCCTTTCAACGCTCAGTTGCACTTCCCCCTCCACGGTGCCGCCCCGCACCGTGTTCTCTTAGCGGGCGCGCTCTTGCGCCCACCTCTGCTCCCTGCGGGCGCGCTACTGGCGCCCACTATGCACACACGGGCACGCGCTCTGGTTCCCCGGCTGCGCAGGCTTGACCCTCTTCGTGGCCCCGGCTTACACACGGCCGCTGACTCTCGGGCTAGCCCCATGGGATCCCCCTTGGGCGTGGCGACCTCGAGTCCCACATGTGCCTTGGGGTTGAACCATTAATGCTGACCCTTGGTGGCTTCCTTTTTGCTAGAGTAGAGACTTAGGGACTTTGTATAAATACAAAGTAACCAAGTTTCCAATGCCAAATGCCACTTCCCTCCAAGCCATTCCTTCTCTCTTCTTCTTCCATTTCTCTTCTTCTTAGGAATTCATTCACCACTTAGGAAGGAATTCCCAAGGTTCTTCATCAACCGAAGCTCCTGAATCAAATAAATCTTCAATGTTCTTCGTTGATCCAATCAGAGATCAAATTGGAACTTCTTCAAATTCACATGCACTAAGTGATAGTGCATGGACTTCATTAAACCACTTCATCCACTTAGGAGGTGTGGATGGATCATCTTCATCTCCTCATGCATTGTCTTAACAATGCATGGTCTTCAAACATTGGTGTGACATTGTATCCACTTGATACAAGTTCTTGGAACTTAAAGATCAGCTCAACAATCATCAGATGTGATGATGCTCCATCATCATTCAGTCTTGAAGTGTTGTAACTTAGTATCACCTTGATAAAAGTATTGAAACATTAAGAGTAGTTCTACAATCGTCTAATATTCATAGTGAATGTTTCAACCACAACATCCTATGTCACTTAGTGAATCTCCTAAGTGACATGCATCTTAGTACCATGGACATTCTCCTTTCCTCACCAACACCATCACATCCTTTGTCATTCACATATTGAAACTCCTTGACATCCATCCATTCATTCCTTGACAACAACATTCCTCATTGACAACAAATGCAACACAGTGCACTTCAACCCCCATGTCTATATTCAATGTATTGTTTTATTGATATCATTTTATATATTTTTATAATTTCATATGGTTATATATTTTTTATTTTTTACTTTAGATATGTTTTAATGTAATCTATTTTGTATTTACTTATGCATGAATAAATTTTTTCATTCCCAATATATGATGGTGTATCTTATATAGATTTAATATCTCATGGACAAGGTAACATACTTCACATATTGATTTAATTATTCATGTAAACACTAATTATGGATGAGCATGTTGAGTAAGAATATCTTGTGTTTCACTCATTATTTGAGAATATTGTGAAATAGGGTATCCAATTAATATCCCTCAACGACCTCATCCTTCACTAGAAAATATGAATACATTTCAATCAACCCGCACATCATACATTACTTTTTGAAAATACAAATTTTATAAAAATGGGTGTGATCCTGAAATAATAGATTCCCTTTGAAAGAAATGGAAAATGATAGAAAAAATTCATTCAAATAATTTTCAAAATGGGTAACAAAATTTCCACCCATTATAATTCCCTTATACCTCCATTACAAAAAAACAATTAAAAATTATACTTCATATCATCAAGTGGCTTGCTAAATACATTATTTAGGTAATCTAAAGTCTAACTATTTCACTGAATAATAAGAGTTCACCATATGAAGACAAACATGGGTGATAAAATATCAAATACTCTTAAAAAGTAATTTTTCTCAACTCAGTGGTCATGGTATTTGAATGATCATCTTTACAAAACATGTCATCTTTGATCTGAATATATATTTTATGAGAGAGATATATTTACTCAGTTTTAATATGATATTAGCATTTAAAAGGGTTCATTCAATGAAATATTCACATGTTTTTTAGATTTTTAGTCCCTGTTATATGGCTTGAATTTATTTATTTTTCTTTCCTATAAATAATTTTTTTTACCCTATAGTGTTAAAAAATTATTTTTATTATTTTTATTTAATTGTATAATCATTCTAATTGACACTCAATTTCAACTAAAATATATATTATTAACTTTTTAAACACTATATTCACTATCATTGAAAATAATATCAAATTTTTACTAATGAATTATACCATAGCTATGTCTTCTTGATTATCATCGATAAAATCTAAAATTCCCCCCTCTAAATCACTATTATCACCACTATATACTTCTAAAAATATAATTTTTTTTTCTATTTTTTTGTATAAAATAAAGAACCAAAGTTGGATTACTTAACATTGAATAAGTGGTGAATATGAGGATGGTGGTGATAAATTTTTTGAAACCTTGTAAACAAAATGTTTGAAACAAAGACATGTTTTTCTATCCATAACACAAATTTGTAAATATGAAGAAGTTGAAACGTAGAGAGATCAACTATCATTTAATTTCTCATGTTTTTAATAAAAGTTACAACCATTGGATTCAGAATTGAAGAACTGGGAATAATTTTAGATCTAGTGATTATGATGCTTTTCAAGATGATATGTATGATCAAATTGAATAAATTATTCATGATTTTTAAATAGAACAAATTAATAAAAAATAGATAATTGTGTGCCTATGTGGTGATGCTGAAAAAATTGTATCTAGGTTGTATAGGAATTTATTATTTTATTGATGGTTTTTATATTAATTATATTAATGGAAAAACATGGATGGAGTGACAAGTGCTTTATATTGTTTCAAAAATTGATGAAATAAATTATTCCAAAAGACAACAATCTTCTAGATTCACATTACAATAAAATAGAAATATTACACCCAATGATATTAGGGTTCTAGAAAATACATGCCTTCCCGAATGACTATGTTCTATATTGGAAGGAATATTAATTTATGTTATGTTCCCCTAAATGTGTGATTTCATGGTATTAGTTGAAATAAAAATCAAAGGCATATTTAGAAGTTATAAAGGCCCCTGCCAATGCAGTTTAGTATCTTCCTATAAATCTTAATTTGAAATGTTAATTAAAAAAATTAACTAGATTCAAAAATGTTATGATGCCATGAAAATTCATATATATTTGACGGAAAATCACAATATATGTCTAATTATACATAGTAAGAGAAAATTTATCATGATATTCTTATATTCATAAATGAAATTAGAAATATCATACATATATTGTCCATGGATGGAATGAATCCATATAGAAGCCTTAGTAAAATACATAGTTCATGGATTGTTTTATTGGTAATTTAATACTTATCTCATGAATTTTTTATTAAGTTAAATTATTTCATGTTTGGTATAATGATCTCTAGACCAAAACAGTCCAAAATTGATATTGATGTTTTCTTGTCACCATTAATTGATGATCCGACACTATTATGGATGGTATTAGGGTTTATTATTCCTATAAACTAGAATATTTTCAATATAATTGCATGATTATGTTCAGCATAAATGAATTCCCATTTACATGGAAACTAATTTGTATACAATGTTACAGGGCATAAATATTGTCAAATTTTTGAACAAAAGAATTCATTTTATCAACCGCATCATGGGATAAAAATAGTATACATGGGTTGTCATATTTTTTTGAGTATGTATCACTATTATCAAAAATTTAAAAAATAATTCAATGTCTTACAATAATTATATATTTATCCAAAAACCTTTTCCCACTGAATACTATTTTGAGAGGGTGCAAAATATTGATGGGAAATTCAAGAAAACACCAAAATCTGGTAGTGATAGATATATTGGGAAGAAAAGATCAACAGTTGTTGAGATACCATATTGAAGAAATCAAAGTTAAAACATAAAATTTATTTCATACATGTGGAGAATTTATTGGAACATTATTATATATTAATGGAATTACTAAATATGGGTTGAATGCAAGATCATACTTACTCTATATGGGAATCCATTTAGAGTTACCTCTCACTCCTAATAGAATACAGACATTCCTACCCCGACTCATCACACATTATTCAAGGGGGAGAAAATTAGTTATCAATGTGATGAAAGGTTATAATTATAATTTAAAATTTCTTATATATTTTAATAATTTTACGTTTAAATATATGAAATATCATGATTGTAAGGTTATTATGTAAAATATTCTTCCAGATCCATTGTATGGAATATTTCCCATCGGTTTCAGAATAAATTCAGAATAACTATCATTAAGGTGTGTTAGTTTATCAATTTAACTTTTAATAAGGTAATTGGTATGAATACTTTGAAAATTTTAGAGAATGAATATTATCTTTTTTCAAAGAGAAATGTATTTTTCTCTCTATTTTCTTAATATCATGGTGCATGTAGTAGTTCATTTGGAGTATGAAATAAAGCTTTATGGACCGTTATATCAATGATAGATGTATAATTTTAAATGGTATGTAAAGATATTGAAGGGGTATGTTATGAATACACATCTATTCGAAGCCTCCAATTTTTATAAATATATTTCTCATGATGTTTCATAGTTTTGTATAAGCTACTTTTCTACAGTGGATCATATCGGTTTGCCTACATCTTAACATTAATGTGTCAATTTTGGGGGAAATGGTACTCATGGTTTGAAATTAAAATTCTTGATAGGTGAACAGATAAATAATGTTCATTTATACATCTTTAATAACATATATTATGTGTATCCATATATCACATTTCATATTAATGTGTTGAATGAATATTATGAAAAGATTAAAGATTTGTAGATTTTTAATTTTCATACCAAAAAATATTCCCATGGTTTTTAGAGACCATACTAGGAATATTTGATGCATAAAAAAACATTTATATGATTAGTGGGTGGTCCAATATTAAATTTGGTAAGTTGGTTCGGGTATGAAACTAATGGTTATACATTCTATATCAAAACTCAAGAAACAAAGTGCAGTTTAGAATAGTAATATGTTAGTGTTTGCAGAGGCAATGATTTTTTCAAGGGCCAAAGACAAAATCCCAATAATTGCATCAAGTGTATATTGTAGAGTCATTAATGAAAAATGGAAGGCTAATTACATTAAATTTCAAGTTTTGGTGTTTATCTTCAAATGGTTTATTATTAACAATAGTTTCAGACATGATGAATTTGGAATGACACTAGTTAATTTGAATAGATTGAAATAAAAAATTGATCTTTTTATCATGGAAACACAAGGGATAATTTTTATATATTCTTGGTCATTATGATATATAATTGTATTTTTTTAATAAGAAAAAAAAACAGTATGATAGTGATGATAAACTTGATGAATATTCTTATTTATGTGAGATTCTAACTTCTATGAAAATATTAGCAGATAATATTAATGAGCACATCATAGTCATGGTTTATTCCATATGGAAAGATAAAGATAATGCAATTTCAGTAAAAAACAATTAGTACATTCATAATATTACAGGTAACATATGTTTATTTCCCTTTTACTTTTTTAAATTTCATAAAAATTTAGATATTTTAATTTTATTTTTTTTATTAAAAGATATATTAAACTAAGAAGTAAAATTATTTGTTTATATTAGTTTAGTATTGTTTATTTTACCATTTTTACACTTACATAACTTATCTATTAATTGATTTTTTTGAAAAAAATGATATTAAATCTAATATATTAAAAAAATAAAAAATATTTTATGATATTATATTCAAAAAATATTCTTTTGGGTGTAAAATTTTATTTTTTTAGGTTAAAGAATTTTTACTATTCACACACCACATTTGGATTTTTTTTTATTTGTTTATGTCATTTCATCTCTCATTAATATTTTTAGAATTTCAGTTAACCAAAAAAATGAGAATAAAAATTTGATTTGTCTATATTAATCTAATTTAATTTTTTTTGATAATTTTTCATTTTTTATTTACATTTGTATGTAATAGTAATATTTTTATATTTGTGTATTAATTTTTTGTTTTATGAATTTTTAGCATAATGATATATTATTCATTTGATCCCCTACACACTTCTATAGATTATAACAGTCATATCTATAAGGAGGAACATACACATTATTCTATTGGTAACCTTTTCTTTTTTATAAGAGACAACTAATTTCATGGGGCCAAAGAATAGTTTGAGGGTTGGTAAACATGGCACAACACATTTTTCCAAATTATTAGTTTCTCATATCTAGAACCAAAGGATTCTAGTAGAAATTGCTTATAACTATATTCTAATATTAAAAAATTAAAAACAACACAATATGTTTAAATCAGTGGAGGATAAAAAGAATATTGGTATTTTGATTGATGATTGGAGAAGTGTTTACAAATTAAAAATATCACACTTATAGTGGACCAGTTTTTTTGGATAATTTTTTTTATTTTACATATATTTAAATTCTTATAGTAATATATATGTCCCCCTTATTATTATAATACATGTCATACACATGTTACTCGAGGAGTCGGGGGGAAATGTTTATCATAGGGTGCTAGGAGATGGAAGGATTTTAAATAAACCCTCTCATCAAATTTCAATATTTTGGGCATAGATGACATCATAATCCATGTTCTATATATAATTTTATAGATAAATATACATGGAAACAATTTGTTGAAAGTAGAATATGTGAAGAAATTTTGGGTAGTGTAATGTTACCTTTTAGAGGTTTTTATATTAATGATATTATTAAAGATTTCATTATTAATAATTTATAGAAATTGAGGAGATATCATTAGGAGATACAATCTAGATATGTATACCCTATATTTTATATCATGGATGGAATATTTTATTAGAGAAAAATGATAGGTAAAATTTTTCCAAAACCGAGAGTTGATTCGAGAGGTTCTAAAGAGGTTGACCCCCCACCCCCACTGGGAATGGAAAATAGAAGATGGATTAGATGATAAAAAACAAAATATCTTCTATATGAGTTGAGGGTTATAGCTGAGAGGAGTGTAAGATGTTTACATTATCTATTTAATTATGTTAAGTCAATTATTTATATATTGTGATTCATTGAAGGTTATTTTTGAATATTACATACAAGATTCTCTTGAGGATCAGAGCACATAGTTGGTGTTTATACCAAAGGGTAGGAAGTATATTTTAGCTGAAACATTGGAAAAAACCAACACCAAGGTTGTGTATTAGGATACCCAAAATTTATATTAGTAAAAAAAGTGTTTCCCCATTATATATATTATTCAATTGAGGATATTTATAAAAAAATTGATTCTTTAGAAGCTGGAATTCATGATATTCATGTGATCATAGAGGATAAGATAAGATATTCTGTACTATAGATGTTTGTTGACGTGTAAAGTGAGTTTCAAACTACTGATCGCGCTCCTCCACATTATCTAGTAGATCCCACTCTTCCACCTCCACTAGAAAACCCCACTCCCACATATCCTACTAATACATCTCCACCTACAGACCCCAATCTTTCTTATCCTCCCCATACACCCCATCATCCACATCTTCTCTATTGTTGTAAGTTATATATTGATGATTCCCAACATCATATTATGAAATATGAGATGATATTTTATATTAGAGTTAACATTAGTCATCAAAAGATAAAGATAGATCATAATAGGGTTAGTGTAAAAGATATTATAGATATATTAGCAAGAATAACATTACCAAAATATAAGGTGAGTATAGTTGGAAAAAGTATCAACCACTTTTTGGTTTGTCCATCTAGACTTGTTTGACATATCATCATCTAGGTATGTGTATATTTTATCTTTTATTTCATTTTTTCTATTAAATTAATTTTAAATTTTAATTGTTTTATATTTATCTATTCTTATAATATTTTTTTAATTATAATGAAAAACACTATTCAAAACAAAAAATGAAATGTAATATCACTTTAGATATAATTTCTACTAGTCTTGACAGATTGTCATCATATTAGAATTTTTTTTAGATTTTTTTGAGATTCCAATTTAATCTAGAATTTATTGGTGTCTAATGACTATGGATATGTGGATAATGATATCATAGAGATTTTTAATTAAGATAGGTTGGGAATCACCATGATGCAATTTGTTTCTGTATAATTCGATTAAAAATATTTTACCATTACTTAAATTTATTTAAAATTTATCTGTATTTTTGTTTTACATTATGTATATTTATAAAATTTGTATGAAGAATTAAAAAAAAAGATATTATGGATTTCTGAAACCATATTTTACTTCACCTGTATGGAGGACAATGATTGTTGTAGATCGAACAATTTATATTGCTACAATATTTCAAAAGAATTCAATGATTCAGTGTTGGATAATTCAATATTTTCAATTGTATGAAACATATATCTCAAAAATTTATATATATATATCTTTCCATAATAACCAATAACAATAAATTTTCTTTTATATTAGTTTCCATTGGATGTTGGATGTTTGTTTTCAAGGGAGAAGAAACTTTAAAAGTTATGCTCTATCTATGGGGAAGTGATAGAAAATTTTATGAATGTATGAAACAGATAAGTTTAAATTTTTTATTACTTTATAATATTATAATGATATTTAAATTTATTTGATTCATATTATATTAAAATAGGGAATGGGATTATTTTATAGAGACCCCATGAAAGAAGATTTCCAATTTCATATATATATATATATAAGAAAATGCGATTTTTTGTTTACAATTACAAAATTTTTGATATATTAACTAACAATGTTATTTTAAATTAAAAAATTGTTTTAAATAGAATTTTTACCAAAAAAAGGATATAAGGAATTTGGATATTGTTTTCAGGATTTATGTGTTAAATAATTTCAATTGGGACAATTTTGATATTTTATAAGGTTAGATTTCATTATAAAATTTTCGTTATTATTTCATTCATTTTATTCAGAATACATTTTAATTACTGTCAATTTAATTTTAAGATATTTCATGACCCTCATCCTTATTGTTCACTATATCTGAGAGACTTACAAATTGAGTGGGTGAATTATTTTGCAGGTTTGATTGTATATAATTTACTTGTGCTATATATTATAAACTTGGGTTCTCAAATGGAAAGTGTCTATTTGGATTTTTTTCTTATATTATCTTCTATGGAGGGGATGAATAAAAATAAATTTATTTAAAAAATATCTTTTCGATTATTTCATAGTCACCATAAAAAAATTGATGTGGGGGTTTTTCACTCATGTTATTTAGAAAAACCGAACTGTAAATTTGTTTGTAACATCGGTTATTACATAACTATCATGAAAAACCTATTATTATAGATTTCTTTCACAACATTTAATAGATAAATGATGTGAAAAATTAATCATTATGGGTTTTCATGTCGTTTATTAAATTACTAACATGAAAAATCCCAATTAAATTTATTTAAAATGTCCATTAATAAAAAATGATGATAAAAACTTATTTACAATGTCTCTTACAATAACATCTTGTAATAACTAACCTTAAAAAGAAAAATAATCAATATTAAAAAGAAGTTTCTACATTAGTTTCTACCTTCCACTATATAAGTTCATAGTGGGCCACTTTAATTTATAGATTTAATTGATGATACTACTAGGAAAGTATGTGTATACTTATTGAAGTATTAGTGATAATTCATTCAATGGAATGTTATTATTGAGATAAAAACAAGTTGAAAATTAAAATCTATAAAGTATGAAAATTGTGGGGAATAAAATGGATAAGACGTAAAAAATTTATACCATAAGAAGGAGATTAGGCTACAAAGAATTGTACCTAGTACAATGAAATAGAATGGATGGGTAAAAAAGATTAAATCGATGTTGATATACAATTATGAAATTATTCATTTATACTCAATAATTACAATGGAGATTTTGTTGGATGTACTGAAAAAATATCATATTTGGTTAGATGAAGACCATCCATGCCTATGATATAGGATGTTTGGGAACAAAAAACATCTCATCAAATACCATATGTTGGACACATTAATTTTTTTAATGTAATACATCTATTATTTTGTATACTACGGATAAAGAAAATATTGAGGCAAAGAATATGGCATTCTTCATTATTTAATATAGAGATAAATATTTTGGATATAATATAGAGGTTAATGATCAATTGAAAATAATTAGGATATGATATTTTCTCTTTAATTGGAAGGTACTTTGGAATAGATGAAACTTACGTAAGATGGATGTTTAAATAAACGAATCAACTGATGAAGTCCTAGTTCTTCTAAAAAGGAGTATCAAATTGAGGCAAGTTTTGAGAAGTTTAGATTTTAGTACTAGAATTATGATCATGAGACTGAAAAAATATATTCTACATAACTCAAGGGTTTTTTATGTTTTATTGGGAGTACTAGAAGTTAGTAATCTATAATACAAAACATAGAACATTGAAAAACCATACAAATATTAATATCATGTTCCGTTGAGAAGATCCACTAGACTAAAAAATGGGTCAAAGGGTTGTGTCTAACATATTTTTTTATTCTTATGGAAAATAGAGAACCTAAAATACAAGAAATGTAATAAATTCATATTTACTCTAGATATTGTGATTCATTCATGAAGGAAGAGAAGCTTTTATTTGATACTAATGAAACATGATAATCTACAGAGTTGTAATAAGGGAAAAAGAATTTAATATAAATTGGGAGTTTTCATTTGAAATATAATGCTGAAATAATGAAAACATATACAGAATTAATGGTGAGTAATAAATATCAAGAGAAGGGAATTGATTTCCATAAAATCTTATCACTGATTTGTTAGAAGAGTACTACTCAGGAAATGTGGTGTATAGTTTTTCCTGATGATTTTCTCATAGAATATATGGATATAAATATGACCTTACCTGATGGTGATTTGGAGAAAAATATTTACTTGGATCAATATATGTTCTTCTTTAATGATGTAAATAAGAACTCTATGTGTAATTTAAAGAAAATCCACTACGATATGATGTATGTGGAAAGGTATTCGAACTAGAATTTTGATGATTTCATTTTCAATCAAGGATACACTTGGTTCAGTATAGTGTATTGTTTATAGTGTAAGTTATGGAATGATGGGATAATCATTATTATAATCACGTATATAGACACCAAGTTACTATATAGACCATAGAGTAAATGTTTTCGGAAGGTGATGAAGGATCTATCTAGATGGTTTATGATGAATAGTCTCATTCTTGAGAGAAATATAGTGTTAATAAAGATTAATAATGATATAAAATCTAGGATGCGACTTCTATATCAATGATTTTACATTCCAAAATTCATTTAAAGATTGGGGATAAATTGTTAGAAGAAGTTCTTAACTCCATTTGCTAGAAAAATTAAATTTTATAAGGATATAACACTTAAGATGGTATATGATGCCACATATATAGAAGAAGTTTTGTTTACACAAGTAATTGCATGTTTTATGCACACAAAAATATATAAATTATAATAAACTGCATTTTTAGTGGTATTTTTAGATTATTCATTCCAAATCATGGAAGGGACCGTTATAAGGGTTTGAAATGGGTCATTTTGTATATCTGGGGATCAAAATATACAACATTGATATTTTGGGTGAATGATTCATTTTTCGGCTATGTTGATACTAAAATTTTTAAGGATTTAGACACCCAAATAGAGGTCCATTAGTTTTATCTTTACCTAATGATGTGTGATAGTCAACTGGATGGGACTCTTATAATTAATTGTAATTTTTAATAACTAATGATATGTTTGTATCTACCAAAAAAAGTAAGAAATGATATGGTAGAGTTTATGTGGGTTTTAAAGTATGGGGGAAACTTTTAAGAGTGTGTACTATTATTTTGTGGTATTTAGTGTACAATTCACTTGTCTTGGATACCAATTCTCTATAAATGGATGAATTATGTCAACATAAAAGATGAACTCATCTGAACACTCCTATAAGAAAATATTATAGAGTTATGGATTATCTTCAGATGATATAATCTTGCTAAAATGTTTATCAAAGTTTTACTCTAAGAATTTTTAAAGAAATAATGCTCTTTAGTGATACTTCGATGAACTGATAAATAATAGGGAACACTAAATGTTGAGGAATTTATAGAACATTCCTATGTTTTCGAGACATTCCATAGGTTCCTTGAATTAGTCTTTAAGAGTGGTATTGTTTATATTTTAATCCCATTTTAGTTAACTAGACTTCATAGAATTGGATGGTTTGAAACAAATTTCATATTTTCTCTGGTGTTAAAGTGGTGTAAATATCTCTCTCTAAATGTTAGAAGTGTTTTTAGATGGTGATATTGTATGATGTAACTGTTTAAGATTATTTTTTTTAGAAAAAAGTAAAAATAAGTTATTGGTGAAAGTGAAACCTGGAATATTCACTTGGAAATTTTGTCTATTTCAGAGTGTTACAGAATATCGGAATTCACCATTCTAAATGGAAGGACCTCCATGTGGATATAAGGTCTGTGTGACTTGGTTGGATGACTAAATAATTCCATAAAATTAAATTGGGGATATCATGAACTGTGATCTTTAAAAATAATTATTATCATTCTAGGAATAGAAAATTATAAATCATTCAATTATTATAATTGGTCCTTACTAACATATTTTTTATTGGAAAGCCTGAAACTTATTACTTATTATCTTAATGTAAATAGTAAAATTTCATCTCTTGTGTATGTATGACACTTTTTATGAACCACATAAATCCTCTATATAGTATTCTTTTTTCCTTTTTAAGTATTCTAATGTGTGAATTCACTTTAGTGTGTGTTAGGATGAACATTGTGCATTGAGTTGGGTGGATATCTTCCTATCATATTATACACTAGTAAATAGAGTCTATCTGGTAAGCCTTGTTTCTAGTTCATTTCATTTTGTGGTCATACATTTTAAAATTAGATACTATGGGTGGATTCCCAAAACTCAATTTATCAAATGGTTGTGTCATGCTAAAGATATTCACACATTGCCTATCTTTTATAACTCATCCTAAAAACAATTACCTAATTTTCAATTTTTGGATGTATGTAACCTAATGATATTTATTTATAAATTCATATATAAGGGTATTAATGATATGATTATGGGAAATATGTTTTCCACTCAACAATTTAAGACTAATATCAAATAGTAGTAATCCACCAAAATAATTATTACTTGAGATAAAATTAAATTTTGTCTAAAGACATAATAAAAGATGGATCTTAAATTATTGACCCAAATAATGGATATATTGGTGAGTAAAATGAATAAATGTTTTATTAAATATTCTAAAAAATTATTAACATAATATATTTAAAAAAAATATATAATATAACTTGAATCCCAACAATGAAAAATAAATTATCACTATAAGGAATGTCTTTAAGAAGTAAAATTTGTTCAAAAAAATTCCTTAATAGACATTTTAATATGAGGGTGATTATCAATTGTATGAAAAAAAATAATGGTTTTATACTATATATTAATAACAAGTCTCATACATTTAAATTTTTATTAACATATGGTTTTAAATTCCATTAGAGTAAATCATGGTATTCAATATAGATTAACTCCTCCTATTTCTTTTATAAATCATGCAATATATAAAATGAAAAATATTATTCATTATTATTTGAGGAAAAAATAATATTAGATATGCTAAAAAATATTGTTTTCATTAAAATGAGTTTGATATATAACTATAATATCAGTATTGGGAAGCTACGAGATGGGATATATTCCACAAGAATAATTTGTTAGTATACGGGCTAATACTTATTTATACTTAAAGGATATTAAATACATTTTATGAAGATTATATCTGAGATACATAGAGTTCCATAAGAAAATGATAATTAACTATGAATATATAAAACAATTTATATAATATGATACAAAATATATTGTATTATCATGAATAATTAACAATCAAATGTTAATATTTTCATAACCATTACCATGTAGACATATGATTTCAATATTTCTTATATTGGAAATGAATTTATTATTCCTAATTGAATAAATATATTTCTATATTTGGAGTAAAAAGGACTCATGGTAACAAGAATTTATCTTCTATAATTGGAAATTATATTCCATTTATTATTTTTTTCATTTAATGAACAATTTTAGTTAAGTTAAATTGAATGAGAAATCATATTGGTCAAATATACACCAATGTTTCCCCTATCGGTCATGGTTTAGAGATTGTATTTTTACTAATGTGATTGAAACTATATAAAATTGATATATAAATGCGTTGAATATTTTTTAGTGAATATTCTAATATTATTAAATATTTTTTAATATTTTTTAGTTCAATTAAGGTTTCTTCAACTTATATGTGAGGTTGTATGCAAGGACCCTAATTTTTTTTAATATATTCAACATATATAGTAGAGAAAAAAATAAAGAAATCCAAAAATATGGATACGTATCATTATTTTTATGTTATAAAATATAGTATCATATATGTTAGAATGTGTTGTCAAATATAATTTAGAAATATTGATTAGTATTACACAAAAAAATTAGTACACTTTCAATTGGGGAAAATTAATGCATTGTTTTAGTTAGAAAACATAAACAATATTACACATGATAAAAGTGTTTGTACAATGCCAATTTGAATTATTTATCAATGACATGTATATAAGAAAATTTTCACTACAACAAGTGTAACAAATTATCAATTATTCATTAATTATAAAAAACATTTCCTAACTATTTTTATGTAATCCTTCTATGTTCTTAAAATATATTATTTGTATGGTATATTTCACCCTCCTAATTCTATGTCTATTAAGATAAAATACTAATATAAAAATGAAATTTTCAGGGTCAATTGTATAAATTTAATGGATTTTTTTGTAATTTTATCATATTTTACATCAACAATGAAAAATAATATTCAGAGGTAGAGAAAACATGTTTTCATGGATAACTGTCGATGAATAATATTTGAAAATATGAATTTTAAAGTTAAATTGGATGATTTGAGAATGTAGTCCAATCATGATTACTATTTACAAAATAAAAACAATTATGTCGTTGTGTTATATTTATAAAGTGTTTTTTTTGTTTTATTTCTTGAAATAGTAGTTTTTATTCAAATATTAACATAAAACCACCTAGATGAAAAAATATACTTAATAATTTATTTACAATATCATATTGTATAATTTATAATATGTCAAAATATTGACACAAAGACTTTTTTTATGATTTTTTTGACCAAGTAGGTTATTCAAGACCCATCCATGTAAATTAAAGTAGAATATATTGGAATAATTTATAAAATATGTTGAAGATACTTGACATCAATTAGTGAATAAATTATTGAAGATATGATTTTACTTTTTTTTCAACTAATTGAAATGATTATATATTCTTGGGGGTTATTATCATACATCATGGGAATTCAATTAATATTGTTTATAGTTAAATTTTTTTATAAGTGATAATTGGGTTTTAAGTAGTAAATATTGAAGAGAATATAAATGAACCAAATTTATAATACATCATGGACATTTATCCTAGACTTGTGGAAGAAACATAGAGTAATGTTGTGATATGAAACATATGAAGAAAGAAATATTCCACAAAATAAAGGTATGATAAAACAATAAAAGATAGTGAAGAAATACTTAATATAAGAAAATGGGAGAGGAAATGAAGATATTGAATAAAAAAGAGGTAGTACATTGTATATCTAAGGAAATTTATAACTCCCTGATCAAGTTTACTTCATTAGTATGTGTTATAGGATAATATAATTCCATAAAAAATTTCTTTGAGATAAGGGGTTGGAAAATAGTATTAAGGTATAAGAAATAATTTTTAGTGAATAATTTTTCCATAGAAGGAAAAATAAAACAGAAATGAATATGTTTATAAAAAAATTAAAATATATATAATTTAAAAAGAGTAACCACAATAAATAGAAATAAAACAGATAAAAGTTTTCTATAATAGAAAAACCCAATGTAATAAATATACACATAACCATCATGGATAATTTAGCTACATGAAATATATGCATCCAAACACCAACATGTATCTCTGTAAATGAAACTCTTAAGATTTATCACTGATAAAAAAAGTATTTTTCCTTTTTCCTATGTCATAAAAATTGACATATATATATACGCATTGAGATACATAGGTAGGTGTGAGAAAACAATTAATCTATAAGATTTTACAACATCACTCGCATTCCTTCCTATGTATTATTATTCAAAACCTAAAAATAATTTCATTTTGAAAAACTGTTAAACAAATTGGCAAACATATTTTATCAAATAGTTCACATAAATATGTCATTCTAATTAATCTAACAATATTTTTCCAATTTTAAAGTAAAACCCTATATATTTACCCATAAATTAAAATAGTTTATTAGCCATCTAATATACTTGAATAAAGGGAAATATAAATCAATATTCTGAGATAAAATGTATCTATGATTATAAAATCAATCACCATGGATCTCAATCCATAAAAGTGTTTACCATTTGAGGATTCTCAATAATATATATTTTAAAATCATAAAGATTATTTTCTTTTTAAATATCAAAACTATTAATCATTTCCCTACCCATCCATCTATATCTTGAAACTTCACAGTCAATCCTCAAATCCATGATATTTTTAATTAATTAATAGAAAAATTTATTCCTAAAATATTTTCCCTTTCAAGTATATAAAATAATCATTATTAAATTATAATCAATATACAAAATAAAAACACATTTTTAAAATAAAATAGTAATTTATCCCAATCTAATGGTTTTCTAAAAATAAAATAGTTTTAATGAAGAAAATTCCATGGTTTCAAAATCCAAAAATTCATGTTTTCCAATAAAAACAGTATTTCTTAATTTATGAGAAATCATCAAAATCAAAAATATATATAAAAATAATTTCCCATAATTATGGGTTATAATAAAAAAATTTATTAAGTAATTGAAAAGAATATCAATCATACATTAAATAATAAAAGTCATCTAATGATGAAATAAGAGTTATCTACCAATATATACTTATTCATAATATTAAAAACCTTCCAAATTGAGGTTCTTAAAGAAATAATCCACTAAGTACTATAATAAAATTACTAAATAAATAATAAAACATAAATTAAATAAAAAAATTATATTTAAAGTTGTTGGAAATGACTTCTATACATTTGGGAGAACCTTATAAATTTTGACTATGACCCCCCATGTAAATCATATTACATGTACAATAAATCTATTGGGTGGCATAACCCCTCATCCGCTAGTTTTAAGCCTAGTGAAACTCACTATTTCAATGGCATAGAAAAAGAAGATAAATGGTAAAATCTTAAAATATCAAATTAATACCATTATATCTTTCATGATCGTATCCCAAAAGTTATAAAAGTTAAAAATGACTCATCAAAAGAGAATATATAAAAAATAATTATTCATGTACTTTTGGAACATAACCATGAACTAATGATGAATTATATATCAATTTTTTCATGTTTTAAATGATCTAAAATAATTCTATAATACACCATGATAATACATCTAAATATATAATCTTTAATCATTATAAATCACATGTATAACCTCTATTGAAAAATAGTATAAAGATCTCATAGAAGAGAACAATATAATTATTCATGATAACTATTTAAAAATATTTCCATCATTCCAATAATAAATTCACTATTTGAAACATATATTTTAAAAGGGTTAACATTTATCCCCAATCTCCAGTACCATGATTTGAAGTTGGACTGATCATAATAAATGGTTAAACATCTATCATTTCCACTAATACAAACATAGTATATTGAATTCACCAAGAAACACTTCAATTAAAAATACCTAATTAAATTACTTATATTTCCCATAACAAAATTATATTTTCAAATTCTCTATTTATATTCGAATAGTGTATCAGGTATTTAAGTAGTAATGGATAATATCATTATTCCATGTGAACCATGTGTCAATAAATTCACTCAATTAATTTTATATATCCATTAAATTAAATAAAAATTATATATGTTATAAATCATACCCTCATAAAAAATTCACCAAAATAAGTCACGTGACCTAATAAGGTAGAAAAATGTTCTCCCACTGATACTTCATATGAGATTCACTATCTTATGTTTCCTATTGAACCTAAATGTTCTTCCAAAACACTCGATTTAATAGAATAATTTGTTTTCTTAAATTGTCTTTAATATATTGATAATATACACTAATGATTAATCAAAGGTTATATTTGGTTACATTTCTATAAATATTCATTAAAAAAGTATTTGGGTCTATTTAGTACATCCCAATTTGAAATAAATGGAAAAATCATGGATAAATTCATAACTTAGTTCCAATTATATCTCTCTAATTATCTGAATGAACAAATGTTATCCCACTAATAAATGTGATATAATTCCCTGATTCTTATTTCATTTATTCCCCTCCTGATCATACACTCTAGAATACTCAATCCTTAACCAAATTTTACGTTCCATTATTGAATGTTAGTAATATACTTTTTTCGAGTGTGATATGTCATTAATCCATTATAGATTACATAAAAATAATATATCATATATTACCCCAAACTATACCCCAAGATAACTTTCACCCAAATAAAAGCGATCAACATTAACATACAAAAAGTTATTGAATATATCAATCTAACTCAATTATTGAAGACTATTGTTATTATAAAATTATATAAAATGAATTATCTTTAAAAATTCTCCAATTTATCTTAAAACATATATTCTTTATTTTATTTTGTTTATTCTAATTTCTAATATGTATGAGGGTGATATTACATCATTATCTCAAATAAGTATCCATTGACATCTATAATCCTCCCAGAAACATCTAGAAAAAATTAGGATCTCCAAATAATAAAATTATTAATTGTAGTGCATGAATCATCACCACTTATATTGACTATAACTTAACTAGAGCTTTTATAAAAAAATCATGAACCAACTAAGAAAATTATTGATATAGGAACCTGAGCAAGCCTATGACGTGGATCGAACCACCTTCAAGGTAACCACAGGTTAAATAGTAGTTTGGGTAATAACGTATATATATAATTAGGAATAATTTTCCTTAATAAAACAATAACAAGAAGATTAAATCCACCCGAAACCCTATCATGAATACTCTTTATGTTATATGATCACACACACACAGAAAAATAAGTAGTTTCATAAATAAAATTAAAAAAATATGGAATAAAAATAAATATTACCCATAAATCATAAACAAGTTCAACACACAGCCAACACATACCAACATCAATAAAAATAAACATTATTAAAAATTTAACAAAAATTAGAAAATAAAGATAGAATAAAAATTCTAACATGGAATAACACATAAAAAGAAAAAACCTCAAAACAAAAAAGTATAAAATTGGTTATCTCCTTCAACCAACTGAATAATATTCACTTACTTCCTCTAAAATATCTAAACCAAAATATAATATCCAACCTCTACATCTATATCGAACCTATACTGAACTTATAATATGGTATGTTTGAGTAAAAATGATCAATATATATCCATCCCACACCACATGCATAACCTTTAAAAATAAATTTATTTCATTTATGTTTGAAAACACTATAAATGTAATATCTTACCCTTTTATTGAAAACCAATAACATGTTATAGGTATATGAAACCATTCAATTTTAATGATTGAATTTACATAATTAAAAATATAATGACTTTTAATCTTTGTAATGAAATAGAAATCATATGATATGATAAAAAATGCTAAATAATTACATTAACATTACCCAAACTATTATAAACTCTTTTTTGATTTTAAATAATGAAGGAACCTCTGTTATTATAAAATGGAAATCCCTATAGAAGTAAAATATAATAATTATAGTAACACAAAAAGTATTGAATGATTAATAAAAAATATTGAAAAGTTAATTGTCATAGAATTTATTGAATAAAAACCATCATAATATAGTCATTCACTGATAATAAGGCAAAAAATTATGATCTCTTGGGATGATGTAACAAACAAAAATGAAAGATATCCAATTGAAACTTGTTGTGATTCAATCACCCTAATAATAAGTCTTTACCTAACTTACCTGACCAAGGGAAAAGTCCTCAAAGGAGGGAAAACTTATAACTTGGGGACACTGGAAAAACAGTATAAAAATTATTGCAACATGTGAACTGAATAATCAAATTAACTAATACTGGTTCCCAATGATATATAAAATAGAGGTGAGTCATAAAAAGTAAAATGTCAATGTTTACTAAAAAGGAAACATAAAATATCCTCACCTTTTAAAACATTTAATAGAATAATCACCATTTCATTAAGGATAAAAAACATTAAATAATGTTTTTATAATATGGATACCTTCACCACATATTAGAAAAATAAATGATGGGTTATAATTCATGGTTTTTTAAAAATTTATAAAATCCTTTTTATAAGATTCGAATGAATCATTCAGAACATGTATTCTAAAAACATGTTGCTGAATAACTATTTTATAGACTAATAATATAAACTTCAATAATTTTCTCATAAAACTGATAAGTATCTAGAAAACATTTTTTGGGAACCCCAACACACCATTATTTTGAAATAAGAATCATTAAATTAGTTTAAAAAACAAAACAGTCCTTTAGTTTAGGGAATTTAAATATAATAAGAATTCAATATTTACACAATAATATGGTATGCAAGGATAATTAAAAAATATTCAAATTTTTTGGACCCATAAATATTGAATAAAAACCAAGTTAGAAACTAAATAGTTTATAAATGAATAATTACTTAAATTTTATATATCCCTAAATAATTGAAAATGTGGGAATAATTACGAAATAAATATTTTTTAAAATTTAATAGATCAAGCATAGATAAACCTTCTTAAATCTATTGATTCCATATATAATGATACTAAACCAATATGAAATAAAAATAAAACCATTATAAGTCCAAAAGAAACCCTAAAATTAAAATCTATAAGTTAAATGTTTGAAAAAAATAGGTCACTCGGATTATTCTAAGGCAAGGAAAGAATAATAAAATGAAGAAAGAGATGAGTGGTGAAGGTCAGGATCACTTTAACTTCTTGAATACATATCAGAACATAAATAAATACAATGAAAAAATTACTAGAGTAATTGATTACTAAATATGGGATGTGAATAAGAGATATGGGATCTTAATGGATGGAGATATAGGGTAAAATTTGAAGAGGTAATAATGTTAAATTTAAAATTTTAAGGATCTAGATAGTTTATTGGTTTAGCTATATGGTTTACCAAGCCTGCACCAACCAAGTGGATGACACTGTATGAAATTAGTGGTACCAAATTCTTTGTCCTCACAGTTAATAAAACCATGCACTAACGATGAATATGGAACAAGAAAGCTTAGGGTATGATGTATGTCTTGGAAGTATAGTTGGGGAAAAGTGTGAAAAACATGCCCAGACCTATGAATAAACTATATAATTTTCATGGTGAAGTTTCATGGTTGTCACTAAATTGGAGACATAATCAGTTCCCCTAAATCCACAAAATTTTTAGGATAAAGGTAGAGAATTTAAGAATAATTATTAGTAAATAAATAATAAAAATAATAATGAATATTTAGGTTAGTATGTGAAAATTATCTACACCATTTAACATTATTCCCACCTAAAGACTTAGTATTATATACTGATTAAATAATAGATGAGGTTTAACTACCTTAATATAATTAAAGTTAAGATAAATAGGGATCACATTGATATAGGAATGTAACAAAGTTGACAAAACTAACCAATATGAATCAAAGAACCAACCACAATTACATTCCTAGAATAATCTCATAAACTAAAATCCAAAACTCAATAATTAAAAATCAATATATAAGTTAATCATAACTTAATCACCCAAATTATTTATATAAATTAAATATAAAGGATCCCAAATCAGACAACCAAAACAACTAATTTCAATAAAACTACATCACATCATAGTATATGAGTGGTTCAGGGAGATGAGACACCACACTTGATTAGCTCACACAACTACCTCTGTAAAGACACATAGAGTGTTAATTAAATTCATATCCTCTATGGTGTCTCCCTTACATTTTATTACCCAAATAATCCATTTATTATCCAATGAAAACTAATCACTCCAACAAACCTCTGAACAAAATATCAATGTAAGAATAATACTCATAAAATATTGAAGGGGGAAAATTAATCTACAAAAAAATTCCAGATTATAACAATTGGATACAATACCCAATAGGGTGTAACCATTTTTTAAAACAAAAAATATTGAGAATACCATGACCTAAGAAAAGAAAACTAAGATATAATGGGGTGTAGAATGAAAAATACAATTGAAATAGTGCATTTACAAAGATACCTTAATAATAAAAACCATAGATCTAGACATAGGTCAAAGGATAAAGGGATAATAATCTATGATTATTCTTTTATAAAAAAATCTCACAGTGATCCTCATCAAATAAACAAGACGCTATATAAAGAATAATCTAAGATGAGGGTAACACTCATCCCATTCATCGAATAACACACAGAATATTTCCCTGGTATAACCCCTCAAAAGAAAAAACTCATCATAATGAAATCATCACATCCAAACCAAAATGGAAAAACCATTCCCTAAAGAATAAGATTTACTAAAAAAATCAACATTATATAAGGAATTACCAAGAATATAAAAAATAGATACATCATATAATACAATTTTAAAAATATTTAAATGCACTAACTAATCAGGCATAAATCTAAAAATAGATAACCAACACCATCCAGAAACTGAGTTGTACATATACAATGGGATGATCCACCCTAAGGATCAATAAAATATATATACTTTCAAACAAAATATAAAAACTTTTCTTGTAATTATAATATAAATAACAAAAAATTAAAATTAAACCTTTAAATTTCTCAATTCAAGTCAAACTATCCTAATATAGACTATAATAAAAATCCTAATTTATAAATCCATTAAAATAAACACATTTAAAAAACATCATTTCCAAACCAATTCTAGTTGAAGGAAAGTCTAGAAACATATTTTACAAAATTAATTCACCTAAAAGAAAACATTTAACCTTATTTGAAAAAATATAGAGATTTTATTTCGTAATACTTCCATGAGGTAGAATTCTAACCTCACAACTAAGATGTTCCAAAAATTTATAAGAATTCCATTTTATTTGATTTTTTTAAAAATTATATAATTAAATAAAACATTTTCAAAAAAAAATCATTAATGGAAGAAATAATTTTTCCAATAACCCATCCAAAATATATTTTAAAATGAAAATATTTCTTAAAAATTATTTTTTTCATAGAAAAACCTTTAATAACACAAATGAGTTATAAAAAACTATTTCTAACACTTCAGAAAACATAATAAAAAACTATTTTAAATCCAAAAATCCATTTCATATTTGAAATACTTGGTTACACTATTTTAAATTATATAAACTAGCCATTTTTTAATGAAAAAAACCAAAAAAAATTCCCAAAAAATAAATTTTATCCATTGTAAATAAAATCAAAAAGTCCTTATTAAACAGTTTAAATCATCTTAATTTAACAATGAAAGGGATTTGAAATGGTTTTGATCCTTAAATAATAAAAAGCAAAAAATTTGAAACATTCACAATGTATTTGGTTTGGCTCTTTGTTTTGGAAAATAATATATTAACTATATGTGTCTTACTGGAATATTCCTAGAATAGGTTGTATGGTTTGTACATCATTTTTAAAACCATGCATTGTAATCAAGCACCCATGAGTTCTTAAAAATTTTTCCATAAAAAGATGATATTCCAAAAATAACTCATAAATATATGATAGAAATCTCAAACAATCTAATAATTTTAAAACATATTTAAAATGACTAAAATGAATAAATTTTGGGACAAACATATCCAAATAATCCCTGGTAACTCATGTATCATTTTGAAATGTGTTTATCAAACACCTACTCATGACACAACATATAATTTTTGACAATCCTATCTCTATATCAATAGACTACGAAAATAAAAAAAATATCACTCTAATACAATTTTATTATGATCCAACCTTGGAAACCTGTGATTATAGTACTTGATTCCGCCTATTATAAGTTCGGATGTGTGTTCCTCATCAAATTTGTTAGTAAAATGGTGATGAATTTTCAATCAAACACCATTTGGACCAATTTATCCAAATTAAAAAAAAACTAAGAATATAAATTCTACCCATAATTCTAAAATTAACACGCCATAAGTCTGATAATCACACACATAATAAATAATAAATTATAAAAATAAATAGTCAAAAAATAAGGAATAAACAAATAAATATAACACATAAATAAAAAACATAGACACCACATAGCAGATACATCACAAAATCAAAAAATATATTATTAAAATATTAATAAAAATAAATAAATAAAACTTATTATAAAATGCTGATATGGAATAAATTTTCATAATATACAATGTGAAAAATAAACAAATTCTACAACTAGTCCTATCTTTATCTGAAGTCGAACATATTCACTTATAACCTATGACATACTCTAACTGAAATATAATAAAAAACTTCTAAATCCATGTGGTACCTATATTTATCCCATAATATGATAAGTGTATGAATAAATTACCATTAGGTATCCTCCCAAAACCCCATGCATAACCTTTAAAAATATATCCATTTTATTCTAGTTTGAAATAGAACTACAAATGAACGATTTTCACATTAATTTAAATCCCTTAACAAGTTATCACTATATGATTCCACTTAATTATTAGAATGACATTTTTACACTTCAAAATAAAACATCCCATTAACACAATCATATAAAAACAAAAAATTTGATATAAGAACCCATTTTAATGCCTTATTTTAAAAATAATCATACCATTATAAACTAGTTTTCATTTAAAATAAGGAATGAACCTTTTTATATTTATAAAGTAAATAAAATCGGAGTAAAATATAATAAAAATTATTATAATTAGAGGAGAGTACTAAAAGCCTACCAAAACACTCACTAAGGCTCCCTATCTAGTCAAGATGCATCACCCCACTTGGAATAAAAAGCACCTACCCCGCCTATTTTATTACTTATGATGGATTGATGTCTTATTGCCTCAAAGGATGTTACATGGTTAAATATATTATCTCACCAATGGAAAATAATGTGTCCTAAAAGAAAAATGTAGTATCCTTCATCATGTTATGTCACTAACTGAACTCCTCGTGTCCCATATAAATAGTCATAAAATCATCTCATAATAGTAACACCAATTGAAATAAAAGGTCATCATAAATAAATCAAAATTAAAATATTATGAAATTAAATGAATCATAATAATAATAATATATTCCAGAATCAATAGTCATGGAAACACCTAATAGATATTAGGATGATATTATACAAAAAATATGATCCACTATAAATGAACCTAGTCTGATTCAATCCATCTAATGCTTAGTCTTACTGTCCAGGACCCAACTAAAAGGAAAATACCTAGAGTAGATAAAATTAACAATATGGGGAAACTATCTATATAGTATTAATAAAAATGTGAGTAATTTGTAACAATATATTCCACAAAGATAATTTTGGTTTCACTTTATATATAAAAGAGGGGAGATCCATTAATATCATAATAGAAAAGCATACTAAATAAAAATGTAACAAAAACATTTCTCCAAATATAAAAACCCAAGTAATAATTGAAAAAAAATATAAATTAGGATATATAAGTATTAATTTTATGGATTCATAATCATCAAAGTTTTATAAATAATTTTATTATTTTTCTCTTTTGAAAATGGGATTACATTATTTAACCAAATTATTTTTCCATGAACTACATGATTTTATTTAAATGATAAATTTATAAATTTTAAAAACTGAATTTAATAAAATAGAATTCATTTTTTATATCATAATATAAAATTTTCCTCAATTTTATTTTTGGGTATTTTTTTGAAAAGGTTAATTTTTGAGTGAATAGTGAGAAATTCCATTTTTGAAAAAAAATCATCTTTTTACATTAAATTATGTAATTTAACATAACAATTTTGTTTTTTAATTGGATTTAAAGTAATATAACATTAATTTTATAAAATATAATAAAAAAATTCACAATATTAAATATTATATTTTATCTTTGTATATATTTAATTTAATGCTTTACAACATAGTTTTCAAAAAATTGTTTTTCATTGCGTTTTGTAAAGTAATATTAAAATAAACTTCTAAAACTTATATAAATTGATTATTTAAAATGAATTATTTATTTATAATTTAGAGTTTAAAATTTATTAATGTGTTCAATACCATTTTTGGTCATTATGAGCAGTAGTGATGGTAAAAATGGATCACCACAGTAAATGGGTAATTAAGGATAACTAAGAAAATATTAATGTGATAATAACACGATATATTATCTAAATTATTATTGATAAATGGAAAGTTTACCCTTATAATGTTATATTATAATTTTAGTTGTTTAGGTTACAATTTCCAATGAATAATACATTGTATTATTTTAAAATGATGAATAATTACAAGTGTGACACTCCCTTCATTTATTACAGGTAATATCTTATCAACCATTCCTTGAACATTTTTAGAACTCTATCTTTTATAATAGTAGATTTAATCCCTCCCCAAAATACCTCTATGGTTTCATGATGTTTTATTCTCCCCATAATACCAAACCTATATGTATTAATGTGTAATCCAATAGAGTTTTCCTATAGTAGAGGTGTAACTGCTAATCATGTGTTTCATTTTTATTCATTTTTATATATCCTTAAAATATTCTTCTACCCAGATAAAAAAATAACATAATTATATTCCATGTATATAAATTTTATTATTATTATTTCATAACCTTTTTTATCTCATTTTCTATCCATTGGGAAATTAAATCATGGCTCGTATGTACGTGTATACTACCGCCTCCACCAAGCGATGTGTTTTGTTTTTCACCACCAGAATATATGGATTTTTAAATAGATGAAAAGATGAATATATATTATAATAATGAAATAATTTTGATTCTTTAAATATTTTATATTAGTTAACTTATTACCCATTCTCTTTGTTGGAAAATGATAACGTTGCTTATCTGTAAGTGTGGAATACCACCTCCACGAATCGATGTGATTTATTTTTCATTTCAACCATACATGGAAGGACGTAAGGACGTAAATAATGAATAGATATTACATATATAATATATTTATGATTATGTAAAATAAAAATATTACCAAATTTATTTATTTTCCATCTATTAGAAAATTGAAAATATCATTCATTTGTATATACATACTACCATCTCCATGAATCGATCTTTCTCATTTTCATGAATGCCTAAAATAGTTGGTTTTAAAAGTATATTTAGTGTATTAATATAATTATTATAACATTGATAATTTTTTTCAATTTAACCATAAAATATTTTAAAATAGTTAATGCATTGATGTTATGTTGATGTTATAAATCAAACGTTCTCAAAATATCCAATGCAAACATAATTATCTTCATAATTAAATAAAAAATGTAATACATGAAATATAGAGAATAATACTTATTAAATTAAAATTAATATTTTAATTAATTTTGTATTAAAATAATATAACATTATAATTCATGAGTTATAGAACATATAAATTAAGATGAGACTTAAGGTAAGAAAATTCTCATATCAATTTCCTTTTATTTATAATTATGAGATATTCACCCCATGTTCTATTTATTGTGGTGTATTAACTAAAATATAGAATTATATTATCACTATGATACTAAAAATAATGTGGTTTAGAAATCCATTTCATTTTCACTTCTATGACATCATCTTATTTCAAAAGTTATAGAAGCCTCCATAGATTTTTCTTTAATAACATTATTCAATATATTCCTTTTAAATAATTTTACTCCTTGTAAATGTTATTTAAAATGTCTCTATAACATTTTTATTTACAATTAAAATTTTATTAAAATTCATTTTCAACTATATTTTATATTCTATATAATTTTTTTTAAAAGGAATGTTTTTAACATTTTCCATAAGGGTGTCTTTGGACAATTTTTAACAAAGTAGAAAAATATGATTTTTTACATGATAATAATTTCTCATTTCCATTCCCATTATTCATTATAAATATTAATCAAAATTATTTCATGTTTTTACAAAGAAAATTCAATTCCTATTGTATTTGGATATTTTTCATTTTAATGATATTTAAAAAAAATTTATAATTCTTCAAATTTTTATACAAAAATAGAGAGATATTTTCTTATGGTTTCAATTTATTTTTTCAAGTATTTTATAACGAAAAGTCGTAATATAAATTTTTTTGTTCATTATATAGTAAATTATCATTATAGATGATGTATTGTGATCCCGATATACCTCATGGGGAAGAGAGAATCTAATATATATATCTAATTTATTGAGTAATGAATAGTCTTATAAGAAAAAATGATGGAGATAACATGGTAGGTTACTCTTACAGAATGAAAAAGGATTAATTTTTTTATATCTTGGTTTAAACATGAGTTAACATAGGTTATTAATTTGATTCTCCAAGATACATATATTATGATTTAAAAAATTTGTGGAATTAATTTGATTTCATGGGGTAAGGAATGTTTAAATGTGAAAGGTTTTTTTATGAAATGTTTTCACGAGTTTACACTTGTCTCAGGATGCCTTTATGTTTTCTCCTATTATTAATAATGGTATTTAAAAGATTTATTTGAGAAAATATTTATTTTGACTGGTGGAAATGTAATATATACATGTAAAATATTTTTTATAAAAAAGTTAAAAATCTACATGGTTTTTCATGTCTTTCACTGGACTAATGAGATTACATTATTTTTATATACATTAATATTATTTCTTTTATCCCACATATTAAATTATTTTAATAGGATTTGAAGATGAGTATAAATTTGAGAATGTTTAAGATTTCCCCAATGGGCACTCATCCTAAATGAAGAAAAAGTGTTTTTGATGAATCACAAGTGTAAACTTAAATCTCTATTTCTATCAGAAAATGTATACTATGTGAAATTTTACACTTTATTGTGTAATTTTTTTATATAATTATCAAAATAATTAAACTGAAAAGATCTTTAAAGTTTAATATGGTGTAACCCTTGTTACAAATAATGTGATTAGGGGTTATTATATTATTGGTCATTATACTAAACACCAATCATAATAGTATATCCTTTTCATTGAGGATAATAATATAATAAACATTTTATATAACAGGGAAATTTCCATCCTGTAATACAAGAAACTATGATAGGGGAACACATCAGGGGTTCATTAATTTTAGAAAAGTCATTTAATAAGGATCCAACATGGACGTTGGAACATTAATTATTAAGACATGTTCTGAAACCTTACTTTTAAAACCAAATCCTTAAGATCTCTTTAATTTTATTAAATAACTAATAAGTATCAATATAACAATTTTAAAAAACCCTAAAACTCCATTAGATTTAAATATAACCTATTACATTAGTTTGAAAACCGAAAATCTTCATTTTTAAATTATTTCAATAAAAGATCCATTTGAGTAGTTAATTTAAAATTCTCATTGAATGGATAATTAAAAAAGGATTAGTTATTTGAATATAATAAAATCTATTTATGATGGATAAAAATAATTGAGAAACCAAATAAATTAAAATTTAATAATTAAATATATTTTTATAAAATTTTAATCATTGAAAATATGGGAAGAAATAACAACTCAGTCATGGTTTTAAATTTAGTTCTTCTAGCATCGACAAACCTACCCTAATCTATCTCTTCCATAAATCACATTACTAAACCACTATAACATGGAAATGAAATACTTGTATGACCAACATAACTATAACATAAAATATACAACTACATTAATTTTTATAAATAAGAAACCCTAGGTTACAATGAAAATTATATGGAATGGAAAAGGGAAGAATGGGAACAAGGAGAGGAGGTGAGGAGGTCTATAACACATTATCTTGGGTAATTGTCACAAAAAAAGGAGAAAACCTAATTTGGGATCCCTAATGTAAGGGTGGAAAATGGGGGAGATTCTAGGAGAGAGGGGTAAAAAAAGGTAGGAAATGACCAGACCTAAGGGATAAATTCAAAGAGAATATAATAGAAAATATTTAAGTTTTAATGATATAGGATGTATTCATAGTTTTCCCACATGGTTTTCCAAACAGCACGAAAACCGTACAGATGGTGCTGGATGAACATGAGGGTTCCATTTGGTTTATTCATATGGTTTGGAGTACCAGGCTCCAACATTTCATGTAACATTAAAACACCAATGGTTTTCCATATAGTTTGGACACATAGTTTGACAAACATTTCACCAACTATATACACATATTAGATAAAACATAACTCATTTCATGGTGAAGTCAAGTAGATTGAATTGAATGTGTGATGATAGTTCATTTTTCTAAAACACCAAATTTCTAAAAAATCTTGGATAGTGACCCAAAAATTTAAGAGTAAATGTATATTTTTAAGAATAAATAAAAAAATGATATTTATATGAAAAAATATATCTTGAATGAGTAATATGTGATCTAATTTTATAAATTGATCTATATTGACCTATGTAATATTATGATTCTATAGTAAACTAGGTAGAAAAATTAAGAAATGGAATAAATTTTGATTCCACTTCTACATAAACACTTTCAAATTTACAAATGTACCACTAGTATTTTATACTTGGGCTTCACAAATTAAAAAAATTAAACATTGATATGTAAATGTTACTTTAACTTTAATTATTCTTACCCGTAGAATATTTTAAATTTATTGATACATATTATTCACATTATTATAAAATATTAAAATATATTTTTTAAATGACTTATAACATCTTCTTTAAATCTCTAGGGAACCACCACTCTATATTTAAAATAGCATGCCACATCAAATATTATAGATAACCCTTAAATGGTCCCCTGATAATTTGGGAGTTAATAATCTTCATAAATTCATTGTTATTTGTTTTACCCACCTTCACCAGGTCCATAAGCTCTAAAGTAATTTCAATCTAATATAATACCATATTGTCTCTATATTCTAATACATATAAACCATCAAACTCTTCAGTTTTTAATGGATTTCCAATTCTTTACCAATTTTATTTTTCCTAATCATGGAATCTACACACAAAAATTAACCTTACATAACATGTAAGATAACTCGATGTTAAAATATTGAGCTATTTCAACAAAGATCTTGGTTGTTTAATTTTTTTGATAATAATATTATATAATATTATATAATTTATTTATAATAATGCATGCATGGTCATAAGGATTATTATTATATATGGGAATCACTATTTCTGAAGGATGTGTGAAGTTAAAAAATATGGCATTAGAGTTTGAGGATGATCATTGAAGATATGGTGATGTTGTATTGAATCCCCTATAGTGGATAAATGGATGAAAATTTAATGTGTCGCAATGATAGAATATATACCAATGACATGGAGTGATCTTTCTGTGATTGGTTTTTAAATTTATAGAGGAATTTTGGTGAAGCAAGTTCACACAACACTGTAATGGTATACATAATTTTTTAATGGAATCTATGTAACAGTAAACTATCATGATTTAGGTGATGTGCTAGACCATGGAGTTAGTGATATAATCATAAGTGGTGTTGTGTATACATAAAATGCTATAAAATTAGGTATTATGATTAGATACAATGCTACAACAAGTTTCTATGATACAATATTTTATGTGATGAATTTTTTATTATTTATAAAAATGAATGCAAATATGATGGGATACAAAATGTTGTTTCATTATAAGAATGTATTTTTCTCCATGAGAAGGGAGTTTTTTCAATTTTTGGTGGCTCTAGTTATGGTATTGAATAATCCATTTTATAATGGAGATAAACATCACACTACAATGATGTTGATCTTTGAATAAATTTAAATGATTATATCATCATATTCTAAGAGTTTTATAAAGGATATTATTTGGATTATATTGAAATATTGTGGAGATTAAGGTAAGACCCCAATATAGGTTTTCATGCAATAACATGGGTTAAGTCAAGGAAAATCACTCTACAATGAAGAGAACAACACCTTGGTCAAGTAGTTTATAGAAATTAATTAAGTTCTATTTTGAATTAAAAAAAGATTATTTTTAATTCAAGATTATGATAATTAGTTTCATGTGAATAGTAATGTTTGACCACATATAATTATATTGGAAAAATGAAATAATCTTAGTGGAAAATAGGATTAGAATTTATACCAATGATTAATCAATAGGTTGGAAGTATAAAATAATTTATAAAAAATATTTTAGTTTGTTTCAAAAAATTTAAGGGAATATAATATTCTTTTTTAGAGAATAATATAACAGTATATGATTAATATATCGAGCTTGGATAGAAAAATTAGTGAGGATATCTGAATATGGAGTTTAATTAATCTCATCTAATAAATCCGAGGAAGGCCAAGTTAAGGAGGGATTTTATTCATATATCTAGTTCGTGAAGATGCAACACTGTGAAAATATTGAATAGTTGAATAATATTAATTTAGATGATGTTAAAATACAAGGGATAGATTTTATAGATCCTCCCTTTATGTTTGCTTGATTCTTCTAGGTGCTGAGAGGTAGTTCAGATGTGATTTATTGGCTAGATAGAGGTTTCATTAATTTAGAATTTAATTTTTTTCTAGAGCTTCTATTTACCCTTATGTCAAACCTACTACCTCTGTAAAGGGTAAACCAATTATGATCTACATAAAAGTAGAACCACAGATCAAATATTTATTAAATGGTATAACATTAAGTAATATCTTGTATCAGAGACCGCTAAATATAGGAAGTCCTGAATCTATGTAAGTATAGATCTCATAAAAGGTTTCTTTTGTCATGGTATTTATGTGAGAATATATCTAAAAAGTGCGAGGTTATCCAAGATGTGTGAATGAAATATGATCTCACATGAGTGTTATTACAATAATATCATCACATCAGGGATACTAGAGTTGTCTTTTTGGTGGTTGGAGTGAATCAAATATAGTGAAATATCTAGGGAGGTCATTTCATGGGGTGTTTCATTTTTAGAGGGTCACCTGTGTAAAGACGGGTCCCTTGAAACACCTATTGATAACCATGGTGGAGGATGTGTTCTTTTATGTTAAATAGGATTCTAGAAACACTAGGGGAGTCCATTTTCAATGGAGTGGAGGTGAATGGATGTGGAGTTGTTGGGAGAGGTTCTCGGTTAGTCGTTTTGTGTGAAACATGGAGACCACCACATCATTGATCTTGGAATCATGGAATAAGAAGTCACGATACAGTCGAGTGGAGTTAGGGACTGGGGAAAATGGAATGTGGGGTTTCATTACACCATCATATTCAAAATGTTTACATGAAGTATCTATTGGTAATCCCCTATTCAATTTTCAAAGGTGTGGTGGTAGTTAAGAGTTGGTCGATGTTGTTTTAAAAAATGTTGTCAATATATATTCCAAAGATTTAAAATAATATCTAATTTTTGCAAAGAAAAATAAGATTTATAGGGATATCGACACATTATATAGGAGGCCAATTTCCTTTAGTTAAAAATATAAGGTAAAAATATCCTTGGTTGGGATTCATTACACTTATCTTTAACCATAGAAGACACAAAGACCTCTCAACACTCTCTAGTCATCTTTTATGATTTCTAGATTAATGTATCAATAATAAATGAAATCTATATTCTCATACATTATTATTTATACCTATTATCCTTCTTTTTTATGTTTTATTATCTCTAGTTAATCTTTTTTGTGATAAAAAATTAGAAATAATTAAAGGTTTCTTACTTTGTATAGCACTCTGTGGTGTTTTCTTTGTTGGTGATTGGCCCTTGATTGTCCATTAATGTTCAAAAATAAATAACTTCTAATCAAGGTAAGGGATTATATTGTTATACATTTAATTATATTGATGTTTGAATATATCATACATTTTCACTTTTAGGTAGTAGTAGAATTAGCCAAAGAAATAAAAAAAAATCTTAATTCAAGAATGAAATGTAATCATGTTATTGGGATCACATGGGTTTTTATCATATTTTTTTGCAACTTGATTCTCTAGAATGTGTGACCTCTTTTTTTATTTTCTTGTTTTTTTTAACAAACATGATTTTTATAAATTGAACAAATAATGTAAATATGGAATTAAAATTCATTGTTTAATGAATAGGGCATATAAATTTATTTCCATTAATAATTGAAATTCATGGGATCAGGAAGAAAGGATTGATGTATGTTTATGATTAATCTCCCTATATGGGTTGATGTTGATTATAAGAAGGTAATTAGTGTTAAAAAAATATATAATGAACCTATTAATTCAATATGGTAATGAAATGGATATTTTCAAAATATAATTAGTTAAGAATGAGTGATCTCATCTTTTTTTGGGAAAGGATTGAAAGCAATAGTTACATGGCCATAATTACACCATGATTGTGTTGTGCTAATAATTCCTTTGATAATTTGTATGCTTTCTCTATATTTATTTATCCTCGATTTTATTCATTGATAATTGTAAATGGTTGTTAAATTAAATAATAATGGTCTGGTTTTACCAGGAATCCTAGGATGACTTGATGATGACAGTGGTGTGATGGAAAGTATTATGTGAAATGGTGTTAGGGATGAAATTGGGGTGGATATAATTAGATTAAATATATGTTTTCACATTGATTAATTCTTTATTATTTCATATAAATGGAAGGATTATAGAAAATATTTGGTATGGTTTATAACCACTTGATGTAGTTTGGTTAAATGGACAAAATATTAATCATTGGATTTGGTATATTATGACGACTCCTAGAGTACATAGAAAATTATGTAATGATAAATACATTGATAATGAACCCATATGATTATGTGTGGTTGATTGTATAAATCATTAATGGTTTATATATTAATGAAAACCATGTAAATGTTGAATTAAATACTCATAGAGTATGGGTTTTAAATATAAATAATTTAATGAATTATAAATACAAGATGGCTTGGTTAATGATTATAGAAATTTGTAATATTAATCATGAGAAAATTTTCTAATTAGTTTAAATAAAATAGTCAAATTGGGATTAATGATGGTTTAATCGAATATTGGTAATTTATAGACTACCAAATGAATAAAGTTTAATTTCCAAAGTTACTATGAAAATATGATTAACGTTGTTAATATTGGTTCTTTTGTTGAATATAGTTCCTATGACTTAGTGGTTGTAGAACTCCATGGATTTGTTGCATTTATTAAAGATGGTTGATAATTACTTTACTACTAGGGATTTAAAGTTGTTTTATTTTTTTTTTAAAATGTCATGAGGTGCTCTCAAATTAGGATGATAATTGATCTATTTTTTATAGTCATTATCTCCTAGATGATAGTTTCATGTTTCATGAAAGTATTTTTAGGTTCGATTAAAATATTTGGGATACAACACTATGATTCAATATGGGAAAGAGGCTTTTACACATTGAATTTTTTCTAGGAATTTTTGAGCATGAAGAAGAAGATTGGTTTCACATTGTGAACGGGAATTCATGACATAAGTCATTATTGAGAAATTTTTTGAACGGTTTTTGGAATTGTTTTCAAAAATAATTCTCATAATAAATCATTAATTCACATTATGGATTATAAAGAGCAATAGGTATTAGTTATGTGATGATATATCATTTTAGGTAATGATAATTATTATTTTTGGTTAGAAAATGGGATTCACGTCATAAATATGATAATCACACAATGAATTAGTTAATTAAAGGTAAGGGAATAAGTTTTACTAGGAGATTTTAGAGGGATTTATTTGGTTTATTAATGAATTTTTAAACCATTGACACACATGGAATGATTTAGTAAATGAATAAATGTGTGGATTTGATCCAAAAGATTGATTCTAGGTTAAATTTTTTTGAGATTTTATTTGGATACAACATCATGTGGATTTTATAAAGATTTTTTTTGTTGTTTGAAAAGGGAAGAATAATAAGATTATAAATATGATACTTGATCTTTATCAATCATCATATTTTTAATTTCATTGTTTTTGGAGAATTTTATTTGAGTCTGAGATTATTTGTGCAGTCTAATTCAAGCATTCACTAGGATGGATTACTTATTGCATATTCTAGAGGCTAATTGAAACATATCTATATAATTTTTTGAAAAGCAAAACTAGTATATTATTTTTGAATTATTCACCTTGTATTCAAATTATTTCTACTACAACATGAATTGAGGATGTTGGGGGTGAATTCGGATATGAGTGGTGTGACACCACAAACATTATCATAATTAGAACTCAATTATTCTTATAATTAAGGGAATCTTAATTTAGGGAGGGAAACCAACCATAACAATGAGTATGATTCAAAATTAGGTCTAAACAATTAAAAAAATTATTTTTTCCTTGTTTTTTATTCTCTGTATGATTATGTGGAGAGATATTTTTTATTGGAGTAGATCATACTCTAAAAAGACACAACAATTTTTTTTGGATGTAAGGAATTTGTAAAAATACTTCCATTGATATAACCCATGATTCTTAGTAGAGGAAACTGATCCTACTATACATATACATTGGTATCTGAGGGATGGTTAACTATATATGATCTAAGAAGTTCACTTTTTATAATGGATAATATTAATTTATTCAAAATTAAGGGTATACCAATATTAGATGGAATAAATTAACTTTTTTTGTAGGAATTAAATTTTTCTATATCATTTATCTCTTGGAATGAAAGTTCATGATACAGATATAGTGGTGTTTTTACACTTCTTAAGTAATGTATAGATAGTTTTTGATGCTAAGAGGAATATGGAAGTGTCTTTTAATGCATGTAATTCTATTATAATTTCATTATTAGATAAATTATACACTAATAGTATGGGATTGAAAAACATAAATAATTTTGGAAAAGCTATATAGAAGTTATGAATGCAAAATGATAAGCAAAGAAGAAAAGTTACAGACCTAGAGAAGAAATTTTACAGACACTAAAATGGAAGAAGATGATTTTATGATGACTTATTTACTCAGTTAAATTAAATTATGATAAATTTTTGAAGTTTTGGTGGTAAACTTGATGATTATATATTGATGAGAAATTTTATGAGAAATTTTCTGAATTTTATTTATCATAATATTTCTTGAATTGAAGATATAGAATATCTTTCACTTTAGGAGTTATATAATAACCTCATTTCCTATGAAATGAAAAATATTATAGAATTTGAAAATAACGTTAAATGATGAATTTTTTTTGGAGAAAGGATGAATATAAATTTTTTAATGATGATGATGTTACAATGACAAGTGATTCTACGAAAAAATATTAATATGAAAGAGTTATTTATTTTATTTAAAAAAATTCAAAAATCATAAATGTATGAACAAAAATATATTCTCTATTAGATGTTATAAATTTAATGGACTTTGAAACTATTTAATTAATTTTATAAAGAAGAAATTAATAGATTAGAAATTTGAAAATGTTAAAAATAATCAAGAAAATAAGTTGATAAAAACTAATAAAGAATATTCAATGTTAGGTGGAGGAAAGAATCGGTTTTGAAGAACCAAAAAAATTGATGAGAAAATAAGTGGATACTGATATTATCCTCTACAATGATTTTGATGAATAATTACATTATAAATTTTAATATTTTATGGCCCATGTTTATAAACCATTCATTCATCTAGTATTAATAATGAAAATTCAGAACTAAGAGAGTATGAATACATACTCAAAGACTAACTCGAGGCATTTCTTGATAAAAATATCATGGTCAAGAAGAAGAAGAAGAAGAAGTCATTAAAAGAGTATAATAATTTGGTAGATGAAAAGGTGAGTATGTTTGAAGGGAGACAAATATTTTTGAATAAAATAAAAATCATAGGTCAAAATATAATGAATATGAGAAGATGATAATTGATCTTGAATAAATAATCTCTCTGAAGGATGAATAATTTTCAATGACATAATAAAAATCTATTGATGTTGAGAACAAAATATTAATAATTACTTAAAAATTTATTTTGAAGTCAATGGATAATCTTTAATAGATTTTAAATAAGTTCAAGTAAAATTATCATTTAGAAATTATGTTTCTAAAACTTTTGGCATTAATTCAGGTTCAATTCATAATTCTAGTCAAATATAGACCAATATAAACGTATAGAAATTGATTCCAAGGTTATCTCATGAAATGAAAATCTTTACTAACAATTATATTCTAATTTAGAAATGAATTTAAATCCAAATAGTTCAACAAATGTCAAATTATATTTTTTTATAAAAATTTTGTATTTGAATAAAATTCATATTTCAAGTTTATTTTTGGTGCTATGGAATTTTGGTACATAAATTATATAAGTGTTTTTATAACATTTATTTACTTAAGATCAGTAAAGAATCCAGGTGGAGTAGTACCAATGAAAAATAAAGTCTATTCTGGAAGATAGACGAGGGATATGGAATCTAACTACAAGTTAAAAACAAAAAATATGTCTGATTTCCAAGAAGGTCTATGTGTAAGGTTTGATCAAAATGTACATATAGTAGAGAAAAACATGAAAATATTACCAGGTTAGTTCCCACTCATAGAGTGTGTTAAATTAGTTCAAATCCACATGAATAAAATTCATTCATGATATAACATTCTTTCACAGCACGAAAGAAGATAAATGTATGAATACATGATAATGGGTGTTCCTACCATATTAATAGAGATGAAAAATCATTAAAGAACATTTAGAAACTTGAATGAGGTAAAATAATATTTGGTAATGAATCTTCTTTTAAAAACAAATGTTCTGGAATAACTCCAATTGAGAATGATAATTTTAAATATGATGATGTTATTTAGGTTGAAGGGATAAAACAAAAATATATTGTTAGATAGTTTTTTCATAATGGGCATGCCATATGATTCATGAAAAACACATTCATACTTAAAATAAAATGTGATAGAAAAGTTATTTCTCAAGTATGTGTAACAAATATAAATTTTTTCCTTATCAATGGTCCTTTAAATACTTGTTACATTAGCATGAAAGATGAGAATATTTTATGATATAGAATACATGGGAATCTATGTTAAATAATCCTAAGAAAATTTATCAATCATGACATGGTAATAGATCTACCTAATCTGTCAATAGAACATTATAGAACATGTGGACAATGTTATAAAGATAAGATTACCCAGAAGACTCACAAAGAGGTGGATATTAATTCCATAAGAATATTGTAATTATTCCACATAGATAATTGTGGATTTATTATATATAAATCAAATCAAGGTGATATTTATTTCCTTTCTTTAATAAATTACTATATTTACATAACAATTTTTTTTTTCATCAGGAATAGTTTTGAGGTTGTTAGGTTGTTTAAAACATATAAAATATATGTTGAATAAAATCATAGTATATGAATCAAAAAACTGAGATCAGATAATGGGAAATAATAAAAAAAGTGTTAAATATTAGATTTACGATATAAAACATGGAATCATGATTCTATATAACACACCATATATACCACAATAAAATAGTGTTGTATATAATATTAATAAGAGAGTTTTAGAAATAGATACAATAATGTTGGTTGAAAATAATCATTAAAAATAATTTTATAGAGAAGTGGTGTGTGTGGTGGTGAATATTAAAAATAGATTTATATTGAGTCTTGGGACACATGATACACCTTATGAGATGTGGTGAATAAATAATCTTATAGTGAAATATTTCAATGCCTTTGGAAGACTATGTTATATTAAAATAAATGGAACAAGATTGGGAATGTTTGATGAAAGGGCTGATGGTTGAGTCTTTATAGGATATTTATCTAATCAAAATGGATATAGATATTGTAATAATATATTTTATAAATAAATTTATTGTTCATATGTGAAAAATCAGGAAAATTTGTGAAAAAAAATTAACTAATTTAAACTAAATTTGAGTTCCTATAGAAAACAATAAAAAATTTCTTAAACAACAATTGAAAACATTACAAAAATCAGTCTTGAAATAGTTGATGCTAGTTTAAAATGTTCCAATGATGGTGAAGAGGCTAATAGAGGTTAAATAAATCAGTTTTGGATTTTTTGGAAACATATATTGATAAAAAATATCATTCAAAATCAGAACCCACCTGTTCATAACATATTGAGGCTAAGTGTTGAGAACCAAACAGCTCTTGTATCATAAGTTGAGCCTAAAATATAGAATATTGAACATGCATAATTTTTTAATGTTATAAATGAATAACCAATAAAATTGATAATTACTATATAGGGGAACTTGTTATAATACTAAAAATTAAAAATAAGATTGGTAAAAAATGGGTTTTTGGGAATAAAAACAATTAGAAAGGTGAAGTAACTTGGGACAAATCTAGTATTGTTTTAAAATAATTTTATAGAATGGATGGATTTTAATAGGAAGAGACTTTTTATCTAGTTTTTATACTTGAGATAATAATAATGTTCCTGATAGTGACATCTCATAAAAATTACATGGTATTTCAAATAGATATAATGTTTTTATTTGAGAATGGCGGTCTTCAAGAAGAATTGTTTGTTGAAAAACTATAATATTTAATAAATGATAATTATATGATAGTCTGTATATTGAAGAAATATTTGTATGGATTATATCCAACTCAAGTATCCTGGAACTCTAAACTTGATGACTCTTTGAAAAAAATTGGGTTTTCTAAAGGTACTATTGAAAAATATTATACTTGTAGAAGAATTAATAAGATCCATTGATTGTCATTATACATATGGATGAAATATTTTTTTCTAGAAATTAGAGATTATTATGTGGTAAATTTACAAATAAAATATTTAATTAGTTGTATATGTTTATAATGAGGGAACTAAACTATTTGTCAACATTAAAAATATATAAAAATAATATTATATATTTATTTAAAAATAAAATCTTGTGAAATAAATATTGATAATTTTTGGAATAGAAGATTCAAAAACTCCATTTCTATACCCATATCAGGTGGGAAAAGGTTTAGAAAATATGAAAAATTAAATAAGGTTAATCATATAAAAAAAGAAGTATGGTTGGAATCATTCTGTACAATGTAGTTTCCAGACTAGAAATTGCCTATATTGTGACTCTATGTGTCGGGTATTAAAGTGATATGAAGGTGTGAAATAGGATTTTAATTTAAAGAATTTTCATCTATAAAAAAGGCACAATGAATTATAGATTTATATATAAATATAATTCAGATCTATGTATTCTTGGATATATTGATGTAGATTGGGTGTGTGACAGTACAGATTATAGATCCACATTAGGTGGTGTTTTCATTATTGGTGATGGTAATGTTATCCGGTATAGTAAGAAGAAGTGTTCTATGATACAAAGTGAAACAGAATCAGATTATATGGATGAAACTCATGTAGTTATGTAGGCATTATGGATACATTCTCAACTAGTATATTTTTTTCCTGTTCATATTCGATTAAATATTAATTATTATAATAAAAATTATGTTTATCTATCAAAATATATCATTAAATAATCTCAATAAAATAATATTAACATACATTATAATTTTATTAAAGAGAAATAAAATTTTGGTAAATTTAAACTTTTATTTATTAAAAACAATAAACAACCTATAAATATCATTACAAAGGCTATTCCAGATGAAAGGTTTTTAGAGTTACGGATGAGATTGCATGTTAAGCCTTCCCACACACTAAATTTTTATTTCTTTGATACCCTCAATAGTCCTTTTAATATTACATACAAAGGGGTATAAATTTATTTTATGATGGGGTGAAAGTGATAGTGGGAGTATCATATTATCTATTTTCAGCTTGAGAAATAGATTCGGTTAAAATACTCGACCTAAACATGATTGTCGTAGAGGGATGGAAGTATCTTCAAAATATACATTATACTATAGTGTAGTGTGAGGATATATCTAAATGATATTTATTATGATTTCATGATTTATTTCTGAAGGAAATATAATTAAATTACTTTTAGATTGTTTGCAACAAATTTGAAAAGGGATATAATGTAGAACCCTTTAGATTTGTGGCATTGTTTGAAGATGATTGAAGATCCCATGGATGTTGGAGAGTTTGAGTTGTTGTGTTTATTGAAAACCATCTATTGAGGGTCTCACTAATTTTGATAGTTTTTTGAGTTTATTTTTATGGAATATATATCATGGAAAATATATTCATTATCGTTGGAGGTGTTTTTGTTGATGGAAGGATGTTTTTATGTTGTAGTTATAGGTTTTAGGATACGAAATAGGCTTTAACACTGTGATTATTACTGGGATGTTTGGAGTTGGAAGAAAAATAATTACTTCACACCGTGAATGTGAAATCATGATGTGACTCATCCATAATACGTTTTTAGCATAGTTTTTGGGTTTTTATTTAAAATTTGTTCACGTCTTGAATCATCAATTCATGTTGTGAATAATTTTGAGTTGGAGGAAATAGATCCATAAAAATAATTCCCATGTAATAATTATAGTGATTAATATTATTACAAAAATGGGATTTAGGTCATAAAAGAAACATTTAAACTATGAATATAATTATTATATTTTCAATAAAAAGTTTTATGACCTAATTTAAGAGGTATTTATTTAGTTTATTAATTAATTTTTAAACCATCTGTGTCACAAACTGACCTAGATACCCTGGTACCCTGAAAACCAATCTAATCCCAACATAGCTTGAATGGTATCCTTGATCCCTATAGGCTGGAAAATAGCACCTAGAATCATACAATATTAAAGGGGGTAATGTTTTTTCCACAAAAATAGCAAAATAAACAATTAAAAGTTAGTGTAATCAATAGAAATCTCCACAATGAGAATAATCCAAAAAGTCAAACAAGTTTATAAACCCAATGTATGACCACATCATACCAAAACTAAAATAAAACCACCCAATTTCCTATAATACATATATTTAAAAGTTCAAATGATCAATAATGTAAACCACCTCCAAGTGGTACATTCCCCTTGCTCGAACCTAGAGGAAGATAATCTATAAACACCGAAAGTCATGGGTAGGGTGTGAACTAAAATCTTGGTAGGGTTTCACCAAGAATCCCACAATAATATTCCACATCAATTAACCAAATAAATCTATTAATTTTAAATAAAAAAGAGTGGTAATACAAAATAATATTTAAAAAAAGTCATTCTTTACATCTCAATTGATGTAAGTAATCCAAATAATGTCTTATTAAACATTTTATATAAAACAAATATGTAAATTCACAAGGATTTTGTAAAAGAGTTTAAAAATAATGGAATATATAAATATAAAAAAATTATAAACATCCTCATCTTCCTAGAGATATGATAGTTCTAGGTTATAGGATCCTCGCACACTCGAATTGGTGATGATAAAGATATATGTACACATGTCCCTTAAACATTAGACAAGAAGTATTAACGTCATCCCATGATGGATTGATCTATTACACTATTTTTTTAGAGTTTTAAAGAATCAATAAAGTGTTATCTTAAATACCTTACTAACTACCTACTAATTTTTGTTCTCAAAAAACAATCAATAATGTGAAATTTATCTACAAACTATTCAATATATAATTAACCGATTTCTCATTTCAATATGTCAATTTCCATTTAAAACCAAAAATGGGGTTTTAATCAATTCATCCCTTTTCCAGGATAAAATGATCCAAGGTTCTTATCAAATCAATTTAATCCATTTTTCCCAAACATAACATTGAAATCAATTTCAAAAATCGATTTCACAATTAAATTCTTCAATTTTATTTTATAATTTCCATTAAATTACACTATCACACCCAATTCATATAATTTGGGGTCTTCCCAAAATTTCATGCCCAAGAAAACTCAAATCCCAATTAAATGAAAATTAGGATTTTCATAATCCAATTGAAATAAATTTAATTTAAACCAAAGGACCTATGTTTAAATAATTTGGATAATCTTAAATGAAACTACCTACCAAAACCAAGAGATCACATCTCACAATGCTCCCAATAGGAAACTCAATTGAAGAATACCGATAATGGAGATTTTTGGATCAAACCTATATTAAAGATCTAAAAAATATATATTAGATTCTCCAAAAACATTTATATCTACCATGCCCTCACTAGGAGATAGTAAGAGATGGGTAGATAAATAAGGGAAGAAGAATTATTATCAGGGAGAGATCGAACAACATTTTTCATTCTTTGATCCACCATGTAATGGGTTTGGAGGAGCTAAAATGGGACCATGAGAGATCCAAATATCCTTGAACTATATCAAATACAAATTTATGGTTGATTGGGGGAATAAATTAGTGTTCATAAATTAGGAATTTCATTTTGGGAAAAAAAAGAAATTTTCACGTATAGTTTCCCCGAGGGGGTTGCTTGGTTTTTCAAATTGTATTCCATAACCATGTGCCACCTCTAATTGGGTGAATGGTTTCTACAAGGTGGGAGAAGTATTTTTCAAACCATGTCCCTACCTTGCAAACCCTAACTGCCTGGGTTTTCACACTTATGACTAGTAGGGAGCATGGTTTTCCAAAACCATGTGCCAACCGTACCTAACCTGAGAGCCTTCCAAAATTTTCCAAATTTTACCCGAAGAAACCCTATATGAGAATAATCCAAATAATGATCAAAAAAGCGGTTGAAGAGTACCAGAAAATAGTAACAAGATATTAAAATCTCTCCACCATACAATGTTTCTCTCTCTGTAATTCCAGTTAATGAAGCTTCTATGTTAAAAAAATAAGGCCGATTTTGTCTCATTAGTGCCTATATCTCCCAATTACCATGACTCTCATAACTATGATGCGATATAAGTAAAAAAATGAATTATCCTCCAACAATGTACCTTGGATTCAAAATAAACTATTCTTTCTAGAGTCTAAACTTTGGATAAATAAAGAACGTCATCAAGATCACTCCAACTCCGAACATGAGATGGGTCATAAAGATATTTCCTCTTTTGTGATACATGAAAAATGTTACGTATTGAGGTCAAATATGGTGGAAGTGATAAATGGTAAGATGAATTTCTCACCTTCTCAACTACCTCAAATTTTCTCGCAAAATTTGGAGAAATTTCCCCCACCACCGAAGCCATCAATGGTGAAATGGGGTGAATATTTAAAGAACACCTGATCACCAACTGAAAATTCCAATTACCTGAAGTGATGATCATCATAAGAATTATACCAGATCTGGGTGATAAACATTCTATGACTAATAAAATGAATATTTTCTCTGGTTTCTTGAACTAATCTTAGTCCATCCAAGGAACATTCATAGATCTCCAACCAACACAATAGATATTTATAAGGATGGCCACACATGGGCTTAAAAGGATCCATTCTAATCATGGATTGGTAACTATTGTTATAAGAATAGTCAAATAGCCCAAAAATGGTTATCCAATGTCCTACCAAAGTTGAGAACATAGTAATGAATAATATCCTAAATAATCTATATAGATCTCTCTATCTGGCCACCCGACTACAGATGGTATGCCATTAACAAATGAACCTGAGACCCCAGAGCCTCCTAATGTACTCTCCAAAAGTGAGAAGTAAATTAAGGATCTCTAATAGATTATATAGAATATAGATATTCATAAAAATGAAAAATATATTTCACACATATATTTCCAAATTCCTTAACATTGTTTCTATCCCAAATGGGTAAGAGGTGAGATGATTTAGTTAGCCTATCAATCACAACCCACATCACATTCTTATTTCTATGGGTATTTGGAAACCCCCATAAAATATCCCTAGAGACATCATCCCACTTACATGTTTATATTTGAAGAGACTGAAGTAATTTAGAAGGTGTCCAATGCTCATAGTTGATGTTTTGGCACATATAAGAATTAATGACAAAATTAGATATACCTCATATCATACATGGCCACCAGAATTTTCATTTCATGTCATAAAACATCTTTATGGTTACTAGGTGCACAAACCACTGGGAATTATGGAAATACCCCATAACATCATTTCTCAAAGGAAAAGGTACATCAAAATTGTTTTTGAAACATAGAATATCCTCTATGAATAATGACCAATCATCCATGGTCTCCCAACAATAAAGAGAGTCTTTGATACTATAAAACTCATCATCATTATTTTTTCCTTAAGAATCATCTCGAGAAGAGTGGAGGTCAAATAAACACTAGAAAGAACAACCATAACCCCAATTTCCTAAACTCTTATATACAACTGTGTATAAATATCCATCAAGTTCAACTCTTATGATGATTATTTTATGGATTGGGTTGGGTCTTTCATGTTCAAAGCATTTTAAATAACATTTCCTTTCCCTGAGATATAGTAAATTTCCAATTCAGAATATTTTAAGTGCTCCTTCCAATGCCACTGGTGGAGATTCAAGTCTTTTCAAGAGAATATATAACTCAGGGTATTATAAAAAGAATACATGGAGGACAACTATTTGAAAAGGTAATGCCTCCAACTCTTAACTTCATCCATCATATATTCATGTTCATGGTATAAGGTAGGATAATTATTCTCATGTGGACTAATATTTTTAGGATCGTAGGATACCATGTGATCACTGTATATAAGAATACAACCCAAAACTAAACCTGAAACACCATAGAAGATCTCATAGCCCTACCCTGCCTCTTGAAGATTCAACAATGGCATAGTTGTAAAAGATGTTTCATCTCAACAAAATAACTCTAAAATTTGTCATCCCAAGAAATTATTACTCCCTTATATGTCATAGAAGTCAATGGAGATGTCTTTTTAGATTAATCCATTACAAACCAGTGATAATATCCTACTAAATCCAAGAAACTCTGAATCATGAAAGCATTCCATCATTTATCCAACTTCATAAAATCTTTCACATTTTCACTATCAAATAAAATACCATGTTCTAAAACTATGTGTCCAAAGAAAATCAATTTTCAAACCCATAAATCACATTTAGAAATATTTTAATAAATTTGATGGTTTCAGAATAATTCTAGAACTTCTCTCATATGATGTACATGATCATCCAAGTACATAAGTAAAAAAGTATGTCATCCACAATTCCAACCCAAAACATATCAAGATACTCATAGAAAATCCAATTCATTAATTACATAAATAATGTTGGAGAGTTTATTAGACCAAATGACATGTTGAGGTACTCATAATTTTTATACCTGCACCGGAAGGTAGATTTCTGAATGTGATATTATTTTATTCTAAATTAATGGTAACTATATTAAAGATCAATCTCCAAGAACCACTTTTACCATTTAAAATAGTCAAATAGATCAAAATTATGTGGAAACATATTTTATTTATTTATTTTAGAATGATTGATATTTTGGTAATCAACATAAAGATGAAGTGACCCGTCAACCCATGATAAAGAGGATATCATCCACCCATTGTAACATAATTAGGCATATAAATACTTAATATAAAATATCATCCAAAAGAGTATTTAACTATTTCAATTCATTTGGTTCCATGGGGTAATAAGAAACAGATACAAGATAATTACCTGGCACTAAATCTATAGAAAACTATACCTCCCTTATCAGAGAAAACCAAAGAATTAAAAATCGGAAAATATTGGGAAACTCAATGATAACTGGAGGGAGATCACCACTCACAAATTATTTTTCCAAATAAAAATGAAACATAGATATTAATTTACCCAACTATAGATATGAAGGTCTGGATCAACTCGACCTTGGGTTCTATTCTTCCTAAAAGGTAAGAAAAACCCCATCAGGTGTAGTAAAGAAGACCCACTAAAGATAACAGTCATTTTAAGAATTATTATCAATGAGACAATCAATCCTAAAAATTACTTCAAGAGGTTTAAATTCATAATCCATAAATCCCATGTGAGATCAATATTTGATAGAGATATGGAATAATTAGGAAAACGAAGACCCTTCTCTCCCTTTTTTCTATGGGGTGTTGTAATATCCATCACATAAGATAAAAAATCTATAGAAATATTTAACTAACTAACAAACTGGGTTGAAATTAATGAATCACAAGTGCTAGTATCAATTAAATCAGTCACTAAAGTTGAATAAATAGTGATGGTACTTCTCACAGATGCTGGACCCATATCTTCTTCTTCTAGAGACTCTTTCACTACAAGAATAAGATTTATTCCAGATGCATGTGACATGAACCCCTTATTCCTTGAAGCATCTGTTTTCACTGAAATTGTTCAAGGTGAAGATGATCCCATACCAATATGGAAAGAGGTATAGATATGGGAGAACTCATGAATTTTACCTGAGTGTCTGTAGGAACCAAATACCTTGGGTGACTAAATGCAAAACAATTTTGAGTTACCAGGATTTCCATAATGGTATAAAATCAAAGGTTCTATTCTAGGTATTGTGGGATGTCTAGAAGAACCCTGATGTTGAGTATCTCCATGATAATCATCACACTTCATCTTCCCTTTATGGTAACTCACTGAAATGTCACTAGGAGAAAAGGGAACTCCCATCAACATTAACTTACAAGGAAATTACATCTCCATCATCAATGATCTAACTATAAAATCTATATCAGAAAGGATCTTAATTAAGAAAACATGATAATGAATATCATATTTAAGTCTCATGATAAACTATTGAGTCTTAGTCTTCTAATTTGATTCTATCTCATTAGAAAATTGCACAATCTCAAAAAATGGTTCCATATTATTTCACGTTCCTTTTTGGAATGGTTTACCTTGAAAAAATCTATAAACTTGGATAAAACCATCGACTCCGGATAAATATAGTTAGTGAAAATTTATTTAAAGACTTTAAAATCTAAGAACTCATGCTTCTCATCACCATAATGTCCCATAATATTCTCCTAGGTCCCTCTAGCTAGAAGGTGGCATATTTCACAATTATAGAATTAGGTGTCTCTGAGAACTCTGATAAAATTTCAACCCTTCTCAACCAATCCTCAACCTCTTTAGGATCGTTTAATCCTCGGAACACCCATTGATTATGGTGAAGGAATTCCTTGGTACGAATCCTAAATTCATCCCTATGAGGTTCCACTATTAGAGCCTGAACGGTTATATGTAAAGTTACTTTCCCAGATCATGTAAATCACACACAATAACCCCAACCAGATTCTGGTCCATGGGAGGTTTTTTACACTCTGATTCATTAGAAGCTTCCACCTTTATTAAACTCATGCGTCTTCTTGGATGCATGATGCTATGAAAAATTAGCAGTCAACATTGAATACATAAGTAAGTTTACTCAAATTGATACTCAAATAATATAAATAAGGAAATTTAACCCATCAAATAAGGAAAAAATATTTCGATTTCAACTACTCAAATCAAAATTTGATAAGATACTATAACTAATCCTTAAAAATTATTTCCAAAACTACCAATGGTTACATAAGAATCATTATGATGAGATATGACAAGGAAATCACTCAAATATACAACCTATGTATCGACATGATTTTTAAATTCATACATAAATCAAGGAATATTTCTTAACCTACACCTTTGATACCACTTTTTTATTGTCAAATCAATTATCAAGGTACCAGAGTATCAAGTATAGTTCATGATTATAAGGATATATAGAATGATCTGGTTAATGGTATAATGAGTGGGATCAATTTGGACATTTAAATATAGGTTAAAACTTTTTTAGAGTACATATTTTTAGGGTGTATCATTATATGGATTTTGTTAAGAGTTTATTATTCTGTGAAAAGGAAAGAATTAGAAGAGTCTAAAGTAATGTTTGGATATTTTATGATGAAAATAGGATGTTTTTTTTGGTTTTAGGGGATTTGATTTGATTATACATTTATTTTTATATTTAATTTTATGTATACATTATAGAATATTCGTTCTTTCATATTTAAAAGACTCATAAAAGTGAATTTTTATCTTTTTTTTTGCAATTAAACCTAGTTTATTTTATGTTCTTCTACATATAGTATTCATCTTATTTTCAATGAATTGTGAAGAAATGATGTTTAGTGTATATCCTAACATTTGTGGTGTGATTCCAAAAACATTATTGTAATTGAGACTTAGTTATAATTATTGTTAACAGAACATGTTATTAGGGAATGAAACAAGACATGAAAAGAAGAAGGATTACACATTCTATCAAAACCGTGTAAAACTGTAACACCCCAAGATTTCATAGTGTGTTATTTCTTCAAAATAATTCAATAACTTGCACTACACGCAACACCGAGTTCAATCGCACCATGACTTACCAAACAAGCCATTAAAAAGAGGTCATGAATAGTATTAACTAAATTTTAAACTAATATATCCTTATAATTTTAGAATCCATATTACGAGTTTCTTAGACATAATGTAAGAACCAATTCATTTTCAGTATTGCACTTTTATCAACTTTTAATAGTGAAAACTTTTTAAATACAATATTTTAAACTTTTTGACTAAATGGGGACATCAAAAATTTAAAATGAAACATCCCAGGCTTCTACGGTACGCTTCTCTTTAAATAATGTGATAGCGTGTGTTGTACACAACACCGAGTTCTAACACACCATAACCAATCAAACTAGCCGTTATGAATAGTAATACCTACTTTTTGAAATTATATATATTATATATTTCAAAATGGACTTCATTTTTGGATTCGGAATATCGAATTTAGCCTAAGGTAAAATTTTGGTACTTTTCAGATAACTTTAATATTTTGATGAATAGTGAAAATTACTAAATTTTAATTAAAAACACCATTTTTAATCAAAATAATTAATAGTGATAAATTATGAATTTGAATGGTTTTAAAGAATATTTAAAATATATTTTTACCATTTAATATAATGTTGGTAATTGGAAAAAATTTTACAATTAAACCGAACATAAACAAGTGTCAATCTTTTGATAGTTGTTATCTCTTAAAAACACGCTTTTTGTTTTGACAGCAGGAATTAATTTTAAATTAATTTCTGCCACTTCTGTGTTTTGAATTTAGAAAAATGGATTACATATTTGGAATTAGGATTTCCAAATTTTGTATATAGGTAACTTTTATTTTTTGTCATTTTGAATAATTACTGCGGTAAATATTTTATTTACCATGGTTAAGGGTAAATCCGGTAAATAACGGTTAAACAAATAATATTATAATAATACTAAATTACCCTAAAAAGTGTCCTAGCCATATTGGTTGATAAAGTTTCGACCATAGGAATATTTGGGTCAATTTTGGGACCCCGTGGTGCCACTTGTAGGTGATAGGGACACTTTATTTTAATTAAGTTAAAATGAATACAAAAATGACACAAGCATATATCTTTTAGAAAAACAATTTGTACATAGGGTGATATATGATGGATAATAGATTATAAATATTAATTAGAAATATAAAAAGATTTCCTACATAATTATATTTTATTTATAATTTTTAGAAATTAAATAATTTAATTTATTTATGACACAATGATGATGCAGTAATTAATATAATAGTGAAAAATGAAAATAATTGATATTATAAATACCCAAATAAATATAATATGAAACTTTTATTGAATTAAACTAATTTTCTAGGATAATATTATATATTAGGATTGATTTAATTGACTTTTTGTGAAGTAACCAATCTGTTTTGAGTTTCACAAAAATCAACTATTGAATAGTGTCAAAATTGACATAAAAGAGTTCTTAAAACAAATATTATATTATTAATTGATATTAAATTCCTAAAAATCTAAGGTTTGGCCAAGAGACTTATATAACGATAGGTGTCTCATTCATGGACCACTTGGGGTCTCTTGGATGTATATAGTAAGTTTATTAACCATATTATATAAAAATACAAAGAGACATTGTAAAAGTGAAACCAATTAACTTAGAGTTAATACTTAAAGATAAGGTTAATATAAGTACCCAAACCTGTCTAAATTAAATTGGTTGAGTTGTTTTCAACCCATACCCACCTTAAACCTTTAATAATCAACTTTGGAGCCATTATAAACCGAATATGAATTTATTATAAATTAATATTTCTAGCTTTTCCAAAGGTGCCCCTCACCCCTCTTATAAAAGGGCATTCCTCCTTCTCTTTTCTTCACACCTTCAAAACCATTTGGTTCGGGAAAACACTGCCCAAATACTCTCCCAACATCCCTCACTAAAACCTAGAGGCCTTAGTTTGATCCGAAAGCCAACCTAAGGAGCCCTTTTGATCAAATCAAAATGAAGAAACTGAAGAAGAGGTAATGTTTTCACCACCCCTTTTCAAGTTCCTTTCTTCTTCCACTTCTTCTTTCTTTGTTATTACCATTCTAAAATAATAACTCCAGTATCTTATATATACTATGATGTTATTATAAATATGGTACAACCATATTCAGTATTCTATCCACCCTTTGAATAACATGTCACCATACGTGCGTACGTACGGCTTACTGTCTCCACGTCGTGGTGTAATTGTTATTCAATATATTATTATTTGGATGGGTATAATAATGATGTGTAACTCATGTAAATAATAAATATAACATGTTAATTATTCTGCATATATGATATAACATCCATTTATATATTATTTTAATATCAAAATAATGATATTGTCGCTCGTGCGTACGTACGGACTACCGTCTCCACGAACGCGATGAGATTCATTCTCCATCATATCCATTATAGTATAATTATCATTTGATGATTTAAAAATGATGTTTAAGGACTTGATATCATTCTGTATATGAATAAGATACAACCTATCGATAACATAAATGGCTTATGTAACAAAACATATAAAAGAAAATGAGTAAGTTAACACCCGAAACAACAATAATTAAAAGATATTATTAACAAATCAATGTTAAAAGATCATATATGATATCTTATTAATATATATGATTCTTGAATAATTTAACAACAATTATTTCACCATTATACAGGAGGTTAACCTACCCCAACCAAGGAAAAGTACAAGGTAAGGGGTTTTCATCTCACTCCTTATTCCCGTGAGATTCATGCCATATTGCCACCATTACCTTTTGTGTGGTGTATGTACTGCCCATAATTATATTATTTGTGTAATACAATTTAATTTATGTGTATTTACATATTCATTGTATGATACCTCTTTCAAGGGTGGTATGTTTCGTAAGTTACCAAATTGGTAAGGGTATATTTCACAATCTCTTCATTATCCGAGGTTGTTTATACTCAATTATCTACTAGGATCTCTTTATCATCCACATCCATGTTTCTTCGAAATGTATTTCAAAACATTATTACGATTTACATGAATATGGGTTAAAGTCATTTATACCCTTATTTGACTTTTTATAAGTGGTTTATAAAGGAATATTTCCGTCGTTTTCCAAAAAAGGTGCTTTTTAACTTTTCAACAGAATTAAGGTAAGAATGTTTTTTTAACTTATATGGTGGGTGCAGTTATTTTCCACCGTTATAAAATCGTCAAATCTTCCCTTACAAGCTTATAAGAATATTTTAAAATTGAATGTATTATTTTATAATTATGTTACTTTTAAATGATTTCAAAAAAAAGTTATTTCTCTAAAATAGTTTTGATTTCATCTATGTCAACATCCTTTGAGGGATTTTAAGCTTATTTGAAGTTGATTTATTATGATCCAAAACATCCATATTTCATTGAAGGTTTTGTGATATTTTTGACTGTGGATAAGTTATTATTATTTCACTCATGGTTTTTGTTTAAAGTATTGACATTTCATAATTTATTTTTAATCTGAATGTTTATGTTATATTTCAACCTTTCATTCAGATGAATGTGTTAGACAAGTGTGTTCCGGGTTGGGGACCGGTAAAAGTAAGCCCTCCGGTTTGGTATCCGGTTATTAGAGGAACTCCGGTTTGGTCTCTGGTTATTAGAGGCACTCCGGGTTGGTGTCCGGTTATTAGAGGCACTCCGGGTTGGGTTCCGGTTACAGTTAGCCCCAAGGTCTTGGGACGAGGCCTTGACAAAGAAATTAATGTTCATCATTATGCATTCCATCATTATGAAAGTGGTTATTGATTTTGCATGTGATTATTCGATTAGTAGAATATCCATGTGAATAAGTAAATGAGATTATTTCATTTTATTTATGCCATACTATGTTGAAAGTTCAAGTTTGAAAGGATTTTGTTTTAGTTATACATTGCCTTAAATGTTTATTCTTATTTATGAAAGTTTCTGCTATATTGTTATCCTTACTGAGCATTTGAGCTCACCCCTTTTCTATGTTATATTTTTTCCCAGGAAGTGAAGAAGTAAATTATGAATGACCTGCAAGGATATTATGTGGGGATATGAGTGTGGATTATGGAGACAATATGTTGTAGTAGTAGTTTTTCATTTTATGATGTAATGTAAGACTTATGAATATATCTAGTGTTTCCAAGGCTACTAAACCAATCGGTCTTTCAAGATTTGATCTTTTTTTTGATCATGCCAATGTTATGTAATAATGCACCGACTTTGGGTAATTAGGGTCGGGGCGTTACAGTTGGTATCAGAGGAAGTTTAGTACAAACCTTGGAAGCTAGATTTAGATAAACTCTGATTTGAGCACGTAGACCTAAGATGAACTTTGAGGATTAGTATAGAAGAACTTCCTAGAATTTTCGTATTGTAGAGATTTTTTGAGCTTTCTGAGCAATACATCCCTGTCTGGATATGAGCAGGTAGAGGTGGCTCTGGCACAGATGTACCTAGGGGTAAAACCCGAAAACACCGCTTTGAGCTAGACTCGAACGGGAACTGGAGCACGACAACGGGCCTTGCTGCACTCTTGGTTACGACACTCCCGGGGGATATGCTTAGGATAACACTCATTTTCTTTACAAATCATTATAAAGGGTTTATGAGTATATACTTCTTCAAAGGAGACATTTTTATGATTATGGATTATATCCATAAACTATTTAATTTATGATATGTGTTTTACAAGTTTGGGATTAGGTATTGTTATTCATAAACTAATCTAATGTATTCCATTGTTTAGAAATGGTGCCCAGTAGAATGAATGAGAACTCTAGCAATGCACATGATACAAAGAGAAAGAAGGATCATATATTTTATTGTCTTAAGCCAGTTTTTACAAGAGAAATAGTCTCGCATGTATTATCATCATCAGAAGAAATAATATCATGTGTTGATAAGATAAGTAATGAGTTTACTGAGTCCTATGGCTTTGAAGGGAAACAAGAGAATAAAAGGATGGAAGAGAGAAAGATGGATAAAGGGAAGAGGGAAAAGAAGAATTTTCCCATATGTGATAACTGTGGAAAGAAACACCCTGGAACTTGCCTGAAAGGAATGGGAGTTTGTTATATGTGTGGAGGAAAAGGTCACAAAGTACATGACTGCAAGGGTAAGAAAATGGTTTCAAATGTACAATGCTTCATTTGCAAGGAGTTTGGACACTACGCGAACCTATGTCCCAGTCATCAGACTATGCCGCAAATGATGATATTGGATAATAATCAAGTTATGATACTACCACAGATGAAGAGGAATGATTAGAGTTCTTATGTTGATTATGTCAATTGAGTGTTGTATCAACAATGTACTTGTTATAATAATTATGGAGTATATAAGGATTGTACTGCAGTACTACTTCATTAAGGACTTGAGATTGTGTGGAACAAAGAAAAGTGACTCAATAGCAGGATAAATTTTTTGGAAAATATATGGTTGAGAGAATGATAAACCATAATACAGTTCTGATACCGAGGTAGTGATTTTGGAATAATACATGATTGTTTTGGATAAATTATATTGGATATTCTTGACTACCTTGGAACTGATTAATGATTTGTATATTCCATCATTGTTGGGGTTTAAAACATTTTTGGATTGATGAAGTATATCCAGCATTCTATATGGAATAAGGGAGCATGAATGTAATAAATAAGGAATATGGTAATTCAGGATGTTTCAGTGAATTAAAAGAATACATGATGAAAGTATTCATATGCTATTACAGGGTAAAAAGGATCTACATTATGTTTACCTTCCTTATAAATGGTTGACTGTGAGTTTGGACAGAAGTATTTTGGATAGTTCTAGTTTGGATTATTTTGTATTTCCATAAAAGGACAACCTGGAGGTCGGGCGACAACCCGTCGCGTCCGGCAAGGCTACGAGACTTGAACCCACAACTGAAGGGCGACAAGGGTGTATCACTTACCACTGGCCCACGAGGTGTCCTGGATTAAATAATGTAGTTTTTATTAAAAGATCTTGTAGATTAATTATAAATTCGTTTATTTTGGAACCCTATATGAATAGTGTAAATATAATTTTTTACGTTCTATTATCATTTAGAGTGAAAGATGAGTATGTGGTAGAAATTTATTAATGGATAAAACTCTAATTATAAAGTAAGTATATCTCATTATGATCTTAGCTAATATCATAAATAAATTCCTAAACATTAAGAAAAGGAACTTAGAACAAAAATGTTGTCCTAGATGGTACCTTAAATCATTACTAATTTATGGCTTTGGGATTGTTGGCCTTTTCATAGCCATGTTCTCTACCACTCTCCATCAGATAATTGATGGTTAGATTTTTCTTCCATATCCATATTTTCCTACATGGAACCCTAGTATGTGTTATTTTCGGTAATCTTCATACTTTCCACTCTTTATTTTAAATAGAGGCCTCATTAGTTCATTTTTCGATGTGGGATTTCAACTAAGATATTTTGAAACGTCAAAAATGTGTTATCCTAATACCCTATGTTTTGTTGAACCGATGGTATTTCAAATCATCGTAGATTGATGAGTTTAAGGACCTCAATTTTATACTTGTTTTGATTGATGGCCTCAATCACTACCTATAAATATTTACGTTTTTCCTCCAATTATATGTCTCTAATTGCCACAAATGTTCTCCTAATCGAGATCATAATTTGGTGGTGACCCTTTCATTTCTCTTTTCCTCATATTAAGACTAAATTTTAGTAACCCAATTTCCGATGTGGGTTTTCCCACAAATATATATTCTATTTTAAACCTTTTATTTTCGAAGAACAATTTCAAATTACGAGGACGCAATTTATTGAAGGAGGGGAGAATTAACACCCCAAGATTTCATAGTGTGTTATTTCTTCAAAATAATTCAATAACATGCACTACACGCAACACCGAGTTCAATCGCACCATGACTTACCAAACAAGCCATTAAAAAGAGGTCATGAATAGTATTAACTAAATTTTAAACTAATATATCCTTATAATTTTAGAATCCATATTACGGGTTTCTTAGACATAATGTAAGAACCAATTCATTTTCAGTATTGCACTTTTATCAACTTTTAATAGTGAAACCTTTTTAAATACAATATTTTAAACTTTTTGACTAAATGGGGACATCAAAAATTTAAAATGAAACATCCCAGGCTTCTACGGTACGCTTCTCTTTAAATAATGTGATAGCGTGTGTTGTACGCAACACCGAGTTCTAACACACCATAACCAATCAAACTAGCCGTTATGAATAGTAATACCTACTTTTTGAAATTATATATATTTTATATTTCAAAATGGACTTCATTTTTGGATTCGGAATATCGAATTTAGCCTAAGGTGATATTTTGGTACTTTTCAGATAACTTTAATATTTTGATGAATAGTGAAAATTACTAAATTTTAATTAAAAACACCATTTTTAATCAAAATAATTAATAGTGATAAATTATGAATTTGAGTGGTTTTAAAGTATATTTAGAATATATTTTTACCATTTAATATACTGTTGGTAATTGGACAATATTTTACAATTAAACTGAACATAAACAAGTGTCAATCTTTTGATAGTTATTATCTCTTAAAAACACGCTTTTTGTTTTGACAGCGGGAATTAATTTTAAATTAATTTCTTCCACTTCTACTTTTTGAATTTAGAAAAATGGATTCCATATTTGGAATTAGGATGTCCAAATTATGTAAATAGGTAACTTTTATTTTTAGACATTTTGAATAATTACTGCGGTAAATATTTTATTTACCATAGTTAAGGGTAAATCCGGTAAATAAGGGTTAAAAAATAATATTATAATAATACTAAATTTCCCTAAAACGTGTCCTAGACATATTGGTTGATACAGGTTCTACCATAGGCATATTTGGGTCGATTTTGGGACCCCATGGTGCCACTTTTAGGTGATAGGGACACTTTATTTTAATTAAGTTAAAATGAATACAAAAATGACACAAGCATATATCTTTTAGAAAAACAATTTGTACATAGGGTTATATAAGTTGGATTTTAGATTATAAATATTAATTAGAAAGATAAAAAGATTTACTACATAATTATAGTTTATTTATAATTTTTAAACATTAAATAACTTAATTTATTTATGACACAATGATGATGCAGTAATTACTATAATAGTGAAAAATAAAAATAATTGATATTATAAATACCCAAATAAATATAATATGAAACTTTTAATGAATTAAAATAATTGTCTAGAATAATATGATATATTAGGATTGATTTAATTGACTTTTTTCGAAGTAATCAATCTGTTTTGAGTTTCACAAAAATCAACTATTGAATAGTGTCAAAATTGACATAAAAGAGTTCTTAAAACAAATATTATATTATTAATTGATATTAAATTCCTAAAAATCTAAGGATCGGCCAAGAGACTTATATCACGATAGGTGACTCATTAATGGACCACTTGGGGGTCTCTTGGATGTATATAGTAAGTTTATTAACAATATTATAAAAAAATACAAAGAGACATTGTAAAAGTGAAACTAATTAACTTAGAGTTAATACTTAAAGATAAGGTTAATATAAGTACCCAAACCTGTCTAAATTCTATTGGTTGAGTTGTTTTCGACCCATACCCACCTTAACCTTTTAATAATAAACTTTGGAGCCATTAGAAACCGAATATGAATTTATTATAAATTAATATTTCTAGTTTTTCCAAAGGTGCCCCTCACCCCTCTTATAAAAGGGCACTCCTCCTTCTCTTTTTTTCACACCTTCAAAACCTTTTGGTTCGGCCAAACTCTTCCCAAATACTCTCCGAACCTCCCTCACTAAAGCGTAGAGGCCTTAGTTTGATCAGAGAGCCAACCTAAGGAGCCCTTTTGATCAAATCAAAAGGAAGAACCTGAAGAAGAGGTAATGTTTTCACGACCCCTTTTCAAGTTCCTTTCTTCTTCCACTTCTTCTTTCTTTGTTATTACCATTATAAAATAATAACTCCAGTATCTTATATATACTATGATGTTATTATAAATATCGTACAACCATATTCAGTATTCTATCCACCCTTTGAATAACATGTCACCATACGTGCGTACGTACGACTTACCGTCTCCACGTTGTGGTGTAATTGTTATTCAATATATTATTATTCGGATGGGTATAATAATGATGTGTAAATCATTTAATAATAAATATAACATGTTAATGATTCTGTATATATGATATACCATCCATTTATATATTATTTTAATATCAAAAGAATGATATTGACGCTCGTGCGTACGTACGGACTACCGTCTCCACGAACGCGATGAGATTCATTCCCCATCATATCCATTAATGTATAATTATCATTTGATGATTTAAAAATGATGTTTATGGACTTGATATCATTCTGGATATGAATAAGATACAACATATCTATAACAAACATTGCTTATTTAACAAAACATATAAAAGAAAATGAGTAAGTTAACACCCAAAACGACGATAATTAAAAGATATTATTAACAAATCAATGTTAAAAGATCATATATGATATCATATTAATATATATGATTATTGAATAATTTAATAACAATTATTTCACCATTATATAGGAGTTTAACCTACCCCAACCAAGGAAAAGTACAAGGTAAGGGGTTTTCATCTCACTCCTTATTCCCGTGAGATTCATGCCATATTGCCACCATTACCTTTTGTGTGGTGTATGTACTGCCCATAATTATATTCTTTGTGTAATACACTTTAATTTTTGTGTATTTATATATTCATTGTATGATACCTCTTTCATGGGTTATATGTTTCATAAGTTACCAAATTGGTAAGGGTTTATTTTTCACAATCCTTTCATTATCCGAGGTTGTTTATACGCATTTATCTACTGGGATCTCTTTATCATCCACATCCATATTTCTTCGAATTGTATTTAAAAACATTTTTACTATTTACATGAATATTGGTTATAGTCATTTATACCCTTATTTGACTTTTTATAAGTGGTTTCTAAAGGAATATTTCCGTCGTTTTCCAAACAAGGTGCTTTTTAACCTTTTCGACAGAATTAAGGTAAGAATGTTTTTTTAACTTATATGGCGGGTGCGGTTATTTTCTGCCGTTATAAAATCGTCTAAGCTTCCCTTACAATCTTATAAGAATATTTTAAAATTTAATGTATTATTTTATAATTATGTTACTTTTAAATGATTTAAAAAAAATATATTTCTCTAAAATAGTTTTTATTTCCTCTATGTCAACATCCTTTGATGGATTTTAAGCTTATTTGAAGTTGATTTATTATGATACAAAACATCCATATTTTATTGAAGGTTTTGTGATTATATTGACTGTGGATAAGTTATTCTTATGTCACTCATGGTTTTTAGGTAAAGTATTGACATTTCATAAGTTATTTTTAATCCGAATGTTTATGTTATATTTCAACCTTTCATTCAGATGAATGTGTTAGACAAGTATGTTCCGGGTTGGGGACCGGTAAAAGTAAGCCCCCCGGTTTGGTCTCCGGTTATTAGAGGAACTCCGGTTTGGTATCCGGTAATTAGAGGCACTCCGGGTTGGTGTCCGGTTATAAGAGGCACTCCGGGTTGGGTTCCGGTTTCAGTTAGCCCCAAGGTCATGGGACGAGGCCTTGACAAAGAAATTAAAGTTCAGAATTATGCATTCCATCATTATGAAAGTGGTTATTGATTTTTCATGTGATTATTAGATTATTAGAATATCCATGTGAATATGTAAATGGCATTATTTCATTTTTTTATGCCATACTATGTTGAAAGTTCAAGTTTGAAAGGCTTTTGTTTTAGTTATACATTGCCTTAAATGTTTATTCTTATTTATGAAAGTTTCCGCTATATTTTTATCCTTACTGGGCATTTGAGATCACCCCTTTTCTATGTTTTATTTCTTCCCAGGAAGTGAATAAGTAAATTATGAATGACCTGCAGGGATATTATTTTGGGATATGAGTGTGGATTATGGAGAAAATATGTTGTTGTAGTAGTTTTTCATTTTATGATGTAATGTAAGACTTATGAATATATCTAGTATTTCCTAGGCTACTAAACCAATCGGTCTTTTGAGATTTGATCTTTCTTGTGATCATGCCAATGTTATGTAATAATGCACCGACTCTGGGTAACTAGGGTTGGGGCGTTACCAAAACTTTTGTGTTCCCTATTCTTATAATCCACACATGATAATGTGATGTTTATATAATTCTATTTTGAGTGGATAATACTATATTATTTCATATATGATTATTTCAATTGAATTTAAGTCTCAAAAACATAGATTTATTTATTCAACCCCCCCCCCTCATTGGAAGAAACTAATCCTTTTAGAAATTTCAGTAGTAGTAGACATGTGTCATGTGAGATGATGCCTACAGTTTTGTATATGGACAGGTAGTTTCCATTAGCTTTTTTGTATTAAATATATGTTAAATTTTTTTATTTCTAGGTTTATGAGGGAAAAATAGATGAATTTTTCATATTACCTACTCTCCATTTAGTCATAGTATGTTATGTTGGAATATATGGGTTATGATGCCTTAAGGTATAGAGTATAGAATCACATTGGACAAGATGTCTCTCATTTCACTAAAAATTTTTGTGTAGGTTGTAATTTCTAATGGTTACTAAACATATTTGTATATAGTCATGGTGACAATGTTTTCCCATGGGTTTTTATGCATTTGTTATCCTAGATTTAAGTATAACATTTGTTACATGGGTTTTAGTAATTTCTAGAAATCTACATACATACTAGATGTAAGATGAGATCATGGTATGATTTATAGGTTTCATGTGTTTAGATATCATTTCACAAATTGGGTTATGATATATTCTGGGAGGGATGAGTACATCACATGTGTTGTTGGGGGTATGGGAGAGACACACTAATGGGGATTTGGAAGCAATGCATGATTCATATATATATATATATATATATATATTATTTGTATATGTTTATTCTTAGTTTTGTGCACTATATGGGGAATGATACATGGTTAGGATGGGTTTTTTTCATTTATTTTTCTAGGTAATGAGTTGATTTTAATTCTTTTTCACTAAAATTATTTTTCTATGTTAGTAACGAGTTTTTACTTTTCGCTTTTAGTTGTGTATGCCTTTAAATTTATAAATTGGTATAACTTTTATATATGTAAGGTGTTGATTTTTATATTTATTCTTATCTATTATTCCTTGAATTATATAAAGTGGGTAATTATTGTCATATTTTATTATATACGCTGGGTTATAGTACCCAACCCATGGTCTATTCGAGGAGGGATTCAAGGTTCATCATCTCTCTCTTAACTACCATCCCGTGATGGGTAGCATTAGAGGGTGTTCACGACATAATTCATACAATTGTATTTTTGTAAAATATGATGAGTTGAATCTCACATATATAAGTATCCCTCATCTAAAATTATAAGGAGAAGACATGGATAATACATATTCTTAAGTATTTTTTCTATCTTTTCTAATATAAGTATAAGTGAAATAAATGTGAATCATAGTAGTTAAACTATTATTGAATTTAACATGGAAGGATAATTTGTTCCTTATAATAAAATTTAATGGGATTTGACATTGTTAAACTAATAAGATACCTTAATGTATATGAATAGATATCTAATATAGTATTATTCAAAGGAGTATAATAGAATGACCCTTGGGTGGTAGTTCTCTTACCCTGAACATTATTAGTGAAGATACCCATGGCGTGAAGTGGTCATGAAAAAAAATTTAATCCGCAAAAAATGGACATCAACACATCAATGATGCATTCTCATTAAATTTATCCTTTTTTGAGTAAACCAAATATAATCCCCATGTTCTATATGATTTAAATTTATAAAATTTGTGGATTTCATTTTTTGAGAATGTTTCAAGGTATAGCCATGATTGAACTTTAATTATTTAAATCATGGTATAAAATCTAGCAGGAGTTAGGTTTAAAGTGAGAAAATTTAAATTAGGAAATCTCCTTAATTAATAGCCCCAATTATAGGGAAATTATTCACCCCTGTTGAAAAAAGTGGTAAGAGAGACTACATACACTGATTTAGTGTTCAATATTCTAATTTTTTTAATATTTTTTTTCATAATTGATTTTATGGGGATGTATATTTTATTTAATGATTAAAATTTCATTGCTTGAAAAAATGAGATTTGTAGGTTTCTATAGTCTTGTGGTGATGAGGTTGTGAAATAATTACTTTAAGATGATTATTTAGTGAGCTTTACTGAAATATTTTTGGATATAAACACATATAATTTTTTAAAAAGAGGCATCTGCTATGTGGTATTCAAGAAAAACATATATTATTCTACTAAATTTGATATATAGAAGATCATAGAATAAATATATGAAAAATTAGTAAAAGGAAAGAATGTTTTAGTAGATACCACAAAATAGGATTATAAATATAGTGATGATGGGATATTATTGAAAAAACATGATGAAAATTATTTATTATCAAAAGGAAATAATATGAATATAGAGAAAAATAACACAATTGAGAAAATGTTACACCATCTATGTTATGTGTTATTTATTCTAATTATAGATCAATTTATAATAATTTTTTGAAAATTTCTTTTCAATATAAAATGATAAACTCTAACATAGTGGTTAAAGTGAATGATGATTTATTTTATGAAGTGATGATTGAGTAAAATCCTCAATCCAAAGGTTATTTATACATTGACCAATATGGGATCAAATATTTACATGAAACAGTGGATCAACTATATTTTATATGATATGGATTAATTTTTCCTCCAATATTTGATTTTAGGGAACATAATGTTGATGAAAAAAGATACAGACACTAATAAATAAATTTATAAAAGGAGTAAAAATATGAATGTCTAAAGAAAATTATTCAAAGTACATACACATTAATTGAAACATAAACTATCTATTGATAAGTAGTTAAAAGAAAAATTAATTCTTATTAAAATATAACATAAACATCCAACCAAATTTTTAAAACAAATATTATATATAATGAAGTAAATGGGTACTCAATTTAAGTAGAATTACATAAAGATCAAGGATCCTAATATGATTTTGAAACCCATAAATTGAATGATGTAGATCTATCTCATGAAATTGTAAACAAGTAGATTCAATAATGGTGGAAATAATTAATCAGTGAAAAGATATAAATCTATTTTCTAATTCTAGAGTGAAGGTCCCTTAATGATGGTGTAAATGAAGTGATAATATTATGGAGTCATGGGAAACACTATGGATGTATAACCAAAATTAAAAAAAAAGTCACAATTGAAGAAGGAATCCTGCAGTAATATATCATATGAGATAATGATAAATTAGTTATGGTTTTCTAAGTATAATTTTCATTTCTAATATCCATGGAAATATGGAAAGTAAATAAATAAATAGTGGTCAAGGTGGCTTTTAGAAGAGAAACGGTGTTCCCATTTTTAGAGGGTGGGGTGTATAAATTAAGAAGGAAAATATATGTCAATGAAAATCTGATTGAATAGGTTGGATGAAATAAATAATGGAATGCATAAAATAATTCCTTAAAGATAAATGGCTACTTATTCATAATATGTTTTAAAGAGAGAAGACAACCTAATATGGAGAATTGTGAAAGAAATTATTTCCTATTTATTAAAGGAGGATTGAAATTTGAGGAAATAATCATAAAGAAAAAACATCTCTGAGATGGTATTAATGGGTTCTAAGGAATAGAAGCATGAATCATGCCTAACTGGTTTCACAAGTTATACCATAATGTGAAAAGATAATACCAATGCAAGATCCCTCTTATAGGAGAGAAAGTATGTATAAGGATATAAAAAACCATCAATAGAAGAGAAATGTACATGTTGAAGTAGTCTCATAATGGAGTGAATCCCAGGATAATGGAGATGGGTAATTCTATTTAAAAAATTTGAATTGAAGTTTTTAGAATTTGTGATGCAAAGAGAACCATTAAGAAGTCATGGAAGAAATTTGGAAGAAAACGGTTGGTTCCTCATGAACAACCTCATTCATATACTTGATTACATTCAAGATATACCACACTCCAATAAAATCCTACAATTTTGTGATATATTTATCTTTAAATAAATAGGATTTCATTGATTTATTTCTTCATACAAAATATTGATATTAAAAAACTATGATATAATATTATAATATTATTATTTATTGTGACAGTTATTACCTAGCTCTTGAATTGTTAGTTATGAATAGGACTAGATAAATTATGAAAAATTATTGTTTACACATGTTTAAAATTAATTAATTTGTTATAGATTGAACCTTTATTCATATACTATGTTTATTATAGTAATAAATTTATAAAACTATAAGGAATTCTATGAATAATTAATGTGATGGCCTATGAAACAAATATATTTATGAGTGGCCAAATGGATTAGGAGATGGGATGCAATATCTTCTTTCCATTCTCACTAAACTCTCTCAATCAATGATAAATAATTCCGACAATTTTGTACTTCTGAATTAACTGAGGGGGGAGAAACATTTCATTAAGACTTTTATGTGAAAATGTCTACAATACATTGCCTAGTCTTTAGATTCACTATTTATTGGGAAATAGATTAATTTTATAGAAAATATATTTCCCTATCTTTAGTTCTCAAAATATGAGAATTCTTTATTATCATTTTATTTCATAGAAGTTGAATCCAATCCATGGTTTAATCTTCTGAAGAACATGAGTAAAGAGGATAAAATGAACTCTATTGAATAATAGGAGTTAAAGATGGTATTTCTAGAAAAATAATTTCCCTAATATCCTTATACTCAGTAGAACAGTAACTTTCATGAGCTAAAATAGATTGATGATGAATACATTAGTACCTATGTATCAAACAATATAGAATTTTAAAATTATTATTTTAGCTTTATAATCGACCCAATGAGAAAAATTGATTCATTATATTTTGTTTTAAAACCACGTATTTTAAATATTGTCCTCATAATTGACATTGGTTACCATGAAGAAATCATTAAATATTCTATAAAGGTTAAAATATAGTGTGGGAACTCCAATTCTTTTTCTAGTTTTAGTGATAGGAAGAGAAAAATATATCATTATGGAAATGATAATGGTAAATGCCATGGAAGAATTAATTATTAACCACCTATGTAAAAATTATATAAGGTAAAAAATTATTAAATTATTTAAAAAGAACTTGTAAATGATTGAATTATGTAAGGGCTGGCTATTGAGAAAGTAATTGTCTATATGGGATGAAAAGGTCTAAAAATGAAACAAATAAGAACAAGGATTTAAACAATGAAGTTTAATTTTTTCAATGAAAGGATATTGGGAAATATGTAAATCAAATCCCTAATAAAAGTGATAATAAGGGTGGTAGGCCTCAACAACACCCCTAAGGTAAATGATAAAGGGAATGGATTTTCTATTACAATTGATGTTGGCCCTGAGAAATATGCAGTGAAATATAGACATACAATCCATTCTAGAACTAAAAATGTATTATTTGATTCTAGATTGGCCAACTATTTTATATCTAAATAAATTTATAATATTATTAAATCACTACCTCAATGACTAGAGGTTGAGTTTGCAATAAAAACCTATTATGGAAGGATGATTACATCTCATTTAGCACTCTGATAAGAGTTTGGGGGAACTTGCTTCTTGTTAATCATGTAATTATCCCTCAAGTTGAATTTTATGTGATTTTAGGAATATATTGGATTTATCTATATAAATCCCATATCAAATTTTGTGGAAGGGAATTAATAGTTGATATTCCAAAAAACCCTTTGATTTTGAATAAGTGTATGGATGAACATGAACTTTAAATGGGAATTACTTCCATTGTATGGGTCTCACTACATATACATGATAGGTATTTATATCAAATGGTAATGGAGATTCTAAAAAATAAATATATACATATTATTTTATAATATGATGACGTGTCTCTGGAATAATTTAATAGTCTTCCACTAAATCATGAAGTTGAGTATTCAACTAATCTTATACGCAGTGCTACATCTATTTCAAAGACAAAATATAGAATGGTCCAAGTAGATTATCTATAATTGAAGAATAAATTCTTGTAGAATCCTGAAAAGGTATTAATATTTCAACAACCCAAACTTTTATAAGTGAAATTACATTTTTAAATGAGTTAATTACTTTTTAAGAAATGAAGTTATAGGAAAAAAAGACACTAATTTAGATATTTTTGGATATTTTCATTGTATTTAAAATTTAAAATAAAGTTATTAATCATAACCATTGATTATATATCCATTCTTTGGTACCATTATGATTATTATATTAATGGTTATGATAAAGTAAATTTGATATAGGAAAAGGAAGAATTGGCCTTGACCTGTAGGATCATAACTTATAAATCAAATTTATCAGATCTTATGAGGTAGATAGAATCAATGTTATTTTCCCTTGAGAAATATCAGTATGATATTCAACTACTAAATAATAATAGAAATCATTCATGGGGGATTTTTAGGCTCATCAAGATCAAAACCCAAACCATGTTCGTTGAACCACCCCATGACAATATCCCCATCACACACCATACCATTAGGTAATTCACTTATGTAATAAAGTGATATTTGTATCGACGCTAAAAAAATAATTTTAATATATCATTTTCAATACAATAATAATTATATTAATACATTTTTAATATTAATTTTTATAATATTAGATGATGAGTTTGGTTAAAATTAGATGTTGATACTCTGAATAAAATTGTAATTTTGGGAAATGTATAGTTTTAATCAAGATACTATATTTTAATGAAATCGTGAATTTTTAAAAAACTATATTTTAATAAAACATTATTATAAAATACTATTTATAAAATATAAATTATAATTTAATTTAATGTAGTGAAAAATAATTTTTATAAGGGTCACGAAACTCTTGTTTTTAAAAAAATTATTTTTTAATCAATGTGGTTTTTTGATTTAATAGTGAAAAATATCATACATAGAGAATCATTTTTATAAAATATTTTTTTTAAATAGCATTGTTAAATTATCCAATAGGTATTTTCCTATAATTTATTTAGATTGTTGAATTTTTGGGTCAAAATTAAATATGGTATAAATATGTAGTGTGTATTATGACATTATAATGACCCAAACATGTTCTAATATATTCTATAAAAGTTATCTAAGACAAAATATATTTTTACAATTTAAAATAACATGTTTTTAGGGTTTTTTATTAATTTTATAGACCCTTAATAAATTCTCCAAAATATATATTACATTTTAATGTTTTGAAATCTATTCTTTATAACATGACTCACTTAAACATCATAAAGTTTGTTATATAAATTATTTAAGTTATTAAAACTTTAAAATAATTTATACCAATTATATTTAGAAGAAACAATTGGGAGATTATGGGAAGGTTTATGGGTTATGATACTTTATCACATGTATTGAAAACCAATGTTTGAAAATTAATAAAGAACTCTCTACTCTTTTACTATATAAATTCACCCAAAATTCTACCTCACTTCCCTGATAACCCTTGGATTATAAAATTACTCGGAATTTATTACTCTAAATCCCTACCATGGTGCCCCATTCACATAATAATATCTTCTGAAGCTCTTAAGAAGCTCCTCCAAAGCATTAAAAAACAAGCTCTCAAGCTAAGGGATCCTCCCCTTCTCTTTATTCAAGAACCGTCCTTATGTCGTGGACATAAATTTACAATTGGTAAAGTTGGGATATCTTTTTAAACATGTATCTGAATGTTATTATTATTACCAAGTAATTATATACCCCTTTCTCTATCATTATGTTTACCCATTATGCAACTGAAATTATCCTATAATTTTTTATGCCAAACATTTGAGTTGTGAATACTCTTTTCATTTTCACGCAAGGTCATTCAACAAGATTAACTAATATTTCATTGATTTTATATTTACATATATTTAACCCAAAATATTAAAGTGTGTGGTTAAAATTAATGAAAGACATCATTATGTTGTATGATCTATTTTCACTCTTATGCATATACATGACAGGAAAGTGACGGGTGGGCCCAAAATTATACATCCCTCCAATTAATTGGGTAATGTTTTTATCTTATAAAATTACATTTATAATGAACATTCCACTATTCTAAGTACACTTTTATAGGTTCTCATAGTGGTTATCCTTGAATTTTGTTTATGATGTCATGTTTTATGTTATTATTATATTCTTATGTTGCCTTTATGTTATCATGTCACATCACACCTCAATGTTAAAATTTATGATTCTCACCCATGTCATGTTACCTTGATATACATCATGAATCATGTTTACCACTTTACCTACTATTATTATTATTATATTAACTTATATGGATTTATATCTCACCCTTTTATTATGTACATTCATAGGTTATCCAAGGGATTTTTAGAAGAAATATTTAATTTACAAGAATGTTATAGAATTTTTCAATAATGTCATTGAATTTTGGATGAAACTTGTTATGTTATTTACCTAATTCCCCAATGATATTAAGATTCCTGATCTTATTTAATTTTATTATGTGTACCCTTATGTAAAAAATCATGAAATAACATGAATTAATGATATGAGTTGTCGAAGTTGGTATCAAATGGAAGACTAGTTGTTTTTTAGAATATGATAAGAAAAATATTTAGAAACACTTAGGGGGTATACTAAATAAAGGAAAAAATACATAAATTTTGGTAAAGTATAGATAAAGAGGTTTCTATGAAAATACAAACCTTTCTGGATACTAGAAGTGGATATAGCTCTAGAACAAGGGTACCAAGGGGTGACAACCCTAAAAAGTGCACAATGAGATAGACTCAATCATCACATGGTAAAAAATTGGCCCTTACTACACAAATGGTTTGAGATTCCTAGGGGATATTCTTTGGTAAATTTAGAATCACTTTATAAACCATTACTATGGGAAAAAATTCTATAAGATTTTATGTTAGGAAAAATATCATGGATAAATTAGATTGAAAAATAGAAATTCCTAGGTTAAAGAATATATGTAATGTTGATTTATCTATTTATTGTTCATGTTTTTCCATTTATGTTTTTAGTAGTTTAAATATAATCATCGAAAATTTCCAATTTATTTTTATTGGATGAGTCTAAATAGGAGAAATCGAGCCAATGTCCTATGTGAGGGGAAATGTGATGACTTCCCAAATGAGAAGACCAACATAATGAGAGAAAAAATCACAAAATTTGTGAAAATAATTTCTAAATTTACACAAGTTTTTAACAAAAACCTGAATTATGAGGAACACCTAAATACTTTTATAAAATTTAAGGTTTCAATATAGTACATTATGTGAAATATTTGTATAACTTTTAGTGGATCTTATGATCCTCAAATCATAAAGAAGGGATCAAATCCATTGAAAAGAAATTATCAATCCTTAAATGATCTAAAAAATATAAGTTCAAGCTAAGTATTTACCATAGGAAAGTGGAAGTTAATAAATGTAATATTTTTTTCATGAATATGAAGAATTATTATGTGATCAAAGTGATGGAGTGGAAGGAATTTTGGAAAAAAATAGAAACAAATAATTTCCTCAAACTCTTTGACTAAAAATAAGGAGGTAATTCCTTATCTTCAAGAAAAATTAAAATAAATCCATTAGGAATTATTGGGAAAACACAAAAATAATCGAAAAATACAGCTCCATATTTATCATTACCCCCAAAATTAAAGTAGACTGCTTCTTTGATAGGATGAAGCTGAGTGTATAAAAATCCATGGTGATTCAGGATTTTGACAACTATGAGGAAATTATATGATGTACCCTCAAATTAAAAATAAATATAAATGAATCTAAATGTTTTAATGTGGATAAGAAAATGAAAATGGAGTGGAACTCTCGCAGTATGGTGGAGAAACATAATTGTGGATTGATATTCCAACTTCCCACTTTTCAAAAGTGTGTGGTGAAGCAACTTGGAAATTTCCTAAAGGTTATAATGAAATGATTTATTCATGATATAAATGGGAAAATATCTAGATATTGGTGTAGGGAGAAATAAAAAAAATCAATTAAATAATGTAATGTATTTCTCAACCTATAACTTATTGTCTAATGTTTCAACTACAAGGAACATGGAGACTATGAGAATCAATGCCCTATGCCAATGGTTGTTAAAGATAACTGATGACAACCACCTCCAAGGACATGAGAGCATTGGTGTTATTATGAAATCGCAACTACTTTTTTGGATCCTAGTAATTATTCTGTTATTGATATTCTAGTTATTCAACCAATAAGAATAAAAATACTTTTTAATTCTAGTTCTACACATTATTTCTTATCATGCAAGATTAATGTAACTATTCAAATACTAACTCAAAATATGGAAGCCGATTTATCAATGGAGGTAAAAAATGTTTGAATTGTTTTATCTAAACCATAAAAATCATCCCATATCTAAATTCATGGGATGAATTTCTCATCAAAACATGTGATACAAACTTTATTGGAATTCGATGTCATTCTGGTCATGGATTGGATTTACTATTATAGATCCAACATAAAATTACAAGAAAATAAAATCACCCTATTTATTGAAAATTTCATTAATGGACCTATCCATTTTCACATATTATTACATTGTTTTAACCATAAAATACAACCAAGGATCATAAATTCTAGTTACCTTGGACGATTAGGTACATAAAGCTGAAAACATGGGAAAACCATTTTTTTTTAAACTCCATAATGAGATCCTAAATTACATTGATCCCTTACATATTTATAGGATAACCTATGTAAAACATGGAAAATGGGGTGATATAAAATCCCAATAAGGGAATAAGAATATGAATAAATCCTAACACATGGGTTAGAAGGCATAGCATAAAAGGCATGAGTATACCTAAGGGAGCATAACCTATGTAATCATGATGTCATAGGATATGTGGAAACAAAATACAATATGTCATAAAAATGATTCAAGGATCACATAACATGCATGAGAATGATTCAAGGATAACCACCATGACCATTTCACATGGAGGATGAGTCAAGGCAAACCACCATGACCATAGCACATGGATCCTGAGTCAAGGGTAACCACCATGACCATTGCACATGAGGCCTCATGAGACTAAAAATCACCCAAAGTGATAGAGAACAATATTTGTGCATCCATCATAAAATGTTCATGAATATGATTTCCACATGAATAATCATATATAATGAATCAAACATAAAAATAAGGGTTACTTATGGAAATAATTGGGTATCATAACCATGTTAAAAGGCATAACAAAAGGGAATATCATAATGGTATCCATGAAAATGTTTTTAAATCATATATGTACATTTATAATAGAAAATAGTCATATATCATGATAATTAATGTCAAAATGTAGCGAAAACATGTAGAAATAGTGTTTAAGAAACATTATAAATAAAACATATTAGAGAAGTCTAAGGAAAATATTAAAAATAATTTAAAGAGAAAAAGGCCTAACCTTTTATATAAAACCAAAATAGAAACAATGGAGTTTTTAATGATAAAATGAGTAATTTCAGAAAAATAATGGTTCTAAAAACATATAATGGAGTTCACTTAAAAATAAGAGATAATTTGGGAAGTTATTTTTAATAAGTCTTGCTTATCGGGAATAATTGAGAAGGGAACCTTTTTAAAACATAGAGCTCCCTATCAGAGAAGGATTATTTGATCTAGATAAATGAGTTAGGAACATATAAACATAATTTAACAAAAAATTAAATAAAAATAAATAAGAATTACATTTGGTTATAGAGTGATAAATATTAACCCATTGTAAAAAATAGAGGTTTGGATAGATTCTTTTACCTTATGTTCGAAAGTGTTTTGCACTTGTACTTAAAGTCTACTTGAAATTCTTCTGCTTTAGAACCTCCTTAGGTCAAATGGTTTGGTCTTTCCTTGAGACCAATGGCTCCTGGGTGTGAGGGGAGAGGTTTGGGGGATTTTTGGGTATAAATTAGAAAACCTTCAACGCCTTTGAGGTGTGTGGATAAGAGGGGTGAGGGTGGTATTTATAGTGTAGCATAGGGGTCTTCTATCATTATTTTATTCATTAGCTTGTTATTTTTTTCTCAATACAAGAAATAGTGATGAATATATGACTAAATATAGTAAATAGAAAATAGAAATTTGATATTATGGTTCTCACATTATTGATGACTCAAGGAATATTGTATTTAACTTATAATGTATATAAATCGTGACTAATTGTATTTTACTATTCACCAAAAACTCAACTATTTTAGAAAAATATAAAAAATTACCCTATAAATTTTTTGACATGTATAATGAAAATATGGACTCTATTTTATGAAAATAATTTTCTAAATATGAGAAATTTAATTTTCAAATAAAATCATCATTTATTTGAAAAATACAAATTTTAAAATTATAACTGATTTAATGACACTTTAAAAAACTAATTGAGGTCTCATAAAATTATCATTTAATCATAACATAATAAAATATTGGTTTTTGAATACATTTTCTAAAATTAAATTTTCTTTTAAATGATTATACTAATTATAAAATGGCAAATAAAAATTTATGTTATATATAAATATTAACACTAAAATAAAATTTTCTAAAAATTTATTTACTTGTACTGTGATATAATTATATCATATTTTCTTTTATGAGAAAATTAAATTCTATTTATACTTTCATATGGGGAGGTTACTATTCTATTGCTCACTTTACTATTCACAAGGGTCATATTACTATTTCAAATGTCAAGTTACTATTCCATTGGTTTAGGTTTGTTAATTTTTATAAATACTTCTTATTTAATTTTTTATTAATTTATAAAGTCTTTATTGTGTTCTATTAGTGATTTTATCTAATTTATACTACATAACATAATGATTATAAGGTAAATTTCATTGGTTAAAATTTTGGGTCATTATAATTTCCATATTATTATATATAAGTGCATGGAGGATGATTAATATTCCTTGTTACCAACATCTCAAGCATGGATATTAGTGCCTTGAAATAAATATTATATAGCTCAAATGATATAGTCAAGTGAAAATATAATTCTTGATAACATGCCAATTATACGTGATTTTCCTTATGTTTATCTTGATGAATTGTTTAGTATTCCAACTAGATGTGAGTTTGTGTTGACAATTGAGTGTATAATTGGATATTTTCCATTATATATCATTCCATATTGAATGGATGTTGTTAAACTAGAAAATATTATGAATAAACTATATGAGAATTTGGATAAATGGTATATGCACCTAAGTTCTTCATTATGGGGTGAACAGTTACTTTTTTCAAGAAGAAGGATTAATATATGTGCCTCTACATTGATTGTCGTGATATCAACAAGGTCATGAAAAATAATAAGTATCATTTTCCTTGGATTGATGGCTTGTTCGATCTGCTATGGGAGGTCCAATACATCTCCAAGATGGATCTTCGATCGAGACATTATCATAGAAATGTGAAGAAGCAGTATATCCCCAACACTACTTTTTATAAAAGGTATGGGTAGTACGAGTTCATAGTGGTTTCATTTAGACTAACTGATTCTCTATCGATATTCTTGAAAATAATGAGTAGATTATTTATGGACCCAGTCAACAAATTAGTGGAATTATTTAAATATGATATTCTTATTTACTCCAAAAGAAAGGAGGAACTAGAGGAGAATTTAAATACTCTAATGAAGATGTTGGGGAAAGAAATTTTAAATTAAAATTATAGTAAATGTGAATTTTGGTAGGAGAAATTAACTTTTTGTGGAATTTTTTCACCAACAAAGGGATATATGTGGTTCAATCAAAATAGAGGCATTAGAAGGATGGACCATACCAACATCTATGATTGAAATCCATATATTCCTTAGATTACATGGATATTTTCATTAATTTATGAGACAATTCTCAAAATTTTCAATCCCACTAACTAAGAATACTCATAAGGGAGTCATGTTTTCCTAGATAGATAAATGTGAAGATAGATTTAAAGAGATGTAGAACATAATAATCATTGAACATGTGCTTACATTACCCACCGGTGGGGAAGGATTATTGATCTACAATAATGAATCCAAAAAGGGGATGGGTTACGTACTCATGAAATATGAAAATTTGATAGTCTATTCCCCCCTCCAATTAAAGATACATGAGAATAACTACCCAACACATAATCTTGAATTGCCTTCCGTGATCTAGGCATTGAATATTCAGTGATGTTATCTCTATAGAGAAAAGTGTAACTTATAAACTAATAACAAAAGGCGCATGTAGATATTGAGAAAAAGATCTTAGTATAAACCAATAAAGGTGGTTATAGATGATCAAGTATGTACGTTATTCAATATATTACCACCGTAGGAAGTCGAACAATGTGGATGATTCCCTAATTAGAAAGTATCGCATCACCCTATCTAGTATGAGTATTAAAAAGGATCTAATGTTATTAGACATGTAAAGTATGGACATTTGAATAATAAAATGATCATCATTTTACCTTAATCAAAAAAATACTCTACCATCCATTTTGTGGATGATCATGGAAGCCCATAACGATGGTGAGATTCTAGAGAAGAAGGCATCATAATTTTAGAGTTCAACTTTTCTGAATATAGATTTATAAGGTTTGAAAGATGAATATTTGTCCCTTGAAAACCATCACTAATGTGGTAACTTCTATATAATTCTTATATATCATCCTTATCTATTTATATATGATTTACTATGATATATAAATATTTAAAGAAAATATTATGGTGGGATAACAAGAAGAGGGATATTTCAAAGTTTGTATCATGATTCTTAGAATGTTAAAAATTGAAGGATGGGTGATAGAACTCAATCGGTATGATTCAACCATTTCTCATACCAGTATGGAAATGGTAAAAATAACCATGGATTTCAATAAAGGACACCCCAAGACACTTAAAGATAATGACACTATCTAGATGGTCGTTGATCACCTTACAAAGTTAGAGCATTTCATTAACATCATCAAAGACTTTACTCTTGACCAACATTCCATGATATACAAAATGGAATTTATAAGACTATATAGAGTTTCGTTCTCTATTTTATCATATTTTGAATGTAGGTTTAGTTTGAGGGTTTTGGATAATAATTTATCAAGCATTGGATATAGAGATAAGCTTCAACGCATCTCAAATAGATGTTTAGTCTGAAGAAACCAATCAAATTCTGAACGATATGTTGATATCATGTTCAATAAATTTATATGGATGTTGGTATCAAAAAACATCCCCTAGTAGAGTTCTTATATGATAATTGTTTCAATTATTGAATTCAAATGGAACCTTATGAGGCTCTGTATGGGAAGAGGCATCGGGCACCAACACGCAAGGATAATGTTAGAGAGCGGAAGATAAAAGGACATGATCATATCTAAGAAATAAAAAAATTTGTTTCAGTAATCAAACCACATATGAAATTATCACAAAGTCAATATAAATTCTATGGATAAAAACATCGATTGGTCCTATAGATTGAGAGTAGAGATATAATTTTCCTTCATATTTTTCCATGGAATAATTTTATTGGTTTTGAAAGAAGGGAAATTTTATTCCTAGATACACTATCCCTATAAAGATCCGTGATTTCATCATAGTGGTAGCCTATATATTAACACTCCTACCTAACATATCTCATGTTCATGATATGTTCCATGCATCCCTTATGAGGTAGTATAAACCCGGTAACTCACATGTATTGAATTTGAAGGTGGTTCCATTGGAGAATGGTATTTCATTCAAGGAGAAACAGTGAAGATCATATACTGTAGAAACATAGTTTTCCAAAACATGACAACTCACCTAGTCAAGATTTTATGGTGAAACCACACGTCTAAAAAAGTGACCAAGTAACTATAAGAGGAAATGAAATAGAAGTAAACTCGTTTTTTAGTGTATGAAATGAAAATTTCAATGGTAAAATTTATAAATGGGGGATAATATGAGGAGATAAACTTTAATAAGTGAATTTCCCTTTATAAATGAGTGAATTACTTATTAAGAAATTATATTATAGAAGAAACATGAAAAACTTTGTATTTTTGGAAATTTTTATATTCTATCCAATTTAAAATACTATTAAGAATTATAATTATTGATAATATATATATTACTATAACCATTTTGATTATAATTTTAAGAGTTATAATAATGTCCATTTGACACAAAGAAAGGAGGTAATGACCTCAAACAATAGGAGCATACCCTATAAATACCATTTATTAGAGGTTTCAAGGGAGATACCATCATCGAGATTCTCCCTTGACCAAATACAATAAGATATTAAAAAACTAAATCATGATCAAAACCATTTATGGGAGAAGTTCAATATCATCAATGTCCTGGCCCATCCCATGCTCATCGAACAACCCCATGAAAATCTAACCATCACACACCTAACTATTAGGGAATTCACTGGTGGTATCAAGGGATATGTATGAATACTCTAAAATTATGATTTTAAAAAAAGATAATGGTTATATTTATCCATTTAAAATATTTATTATTAGATTTTTGTATGGTGTTTTAATTTAAATTAGAATTTGATATGATGAAACACAAATTGTATTTTTTGGAAATGTATTGTTTCAATCAGGACACTAAATTTAAATGAATTCATGTTTTTTTGAAATAATTTATATTTTAATAAAAGAATATTATTAAATAATATTAATTAATTGTAAAGTATAATATAATTTTAGAAACTCAAAAATAATTTTAATAAATGTTATAAAACCGTCGTTGCAAAAAAACGAGTATAATACAATAAAAGAGAATTTTTTATTTGAAAGTGTAAATTATCTTAAATATATAATTATTTGGATAAAACTAATATTATTTTTGAAATCATAATATTGAAATTATACAATGTGGTTTTTTTCACGATTTTCATAGACAATCATTTTTTTTGGCGTAAATTAAAAATGGTATTAATATACTCTGTCTATTATGACATCATAATGACTCAAAAGTGATTTAATATATTCCATAAAAGGAAACCAATACAATATATATATTTTCCATTTAAAATAATTCATATTCTAGTTCATATTGATAAATTTTACGTGACCTTAAAGAATCCTCTAAAACCAATATGATATGTTACGGTTTTAAAATCAATTCTTTATAAACATGAACCACTTTCACATCACCAGGAATATTATTTTGATCAGTTTGGTTATGAAGATTATAAAATAAAGGAAACCACTCCTAATTGGTAGAAAAAATGATAAAAAAACCATGTGATTGTTTGTGGTTTTCATTACCTTATCATATAGAGTCAAAAACCCATGTTTGGAAATTAATAAGGAACTTCCCTATATTTTTCTATATAAACCAACCCAAACTCCCAATCTAACTCACTAAAAACTCTTGGATCAAGAAAGTAATATTCCTTTTACTCTATATATCCCTCCCAAGGTTCATAAAATCTCTTAATAAGATCACAACAATCTTTAATAAGTGCCCTATTATAGTAAGAGATCCACTCCTTCTCTTCTCTATTCAAGAAACCTCTTTATATATTTCATTTTTATTTCTATTATTCCATTTGTGATATGTTTTTAAGCATCAATATTAATATCCTTATGATTTACAATTAATAAGTGACCAATTTCACTTTTATTAAACACTTCTATAAATCTTTATATACACCCATTATGCTTCCAAAATTGTCCTTTCATTTGTATGCCAGACATTGGTTTAGTGAATACTTATATTCCACTCAAGGGTTTTCACCTAATTGTACCTATCCATCATTGATTTTGGATTTAGATGAATTTAACCAACACTTTTTAATAATGTGGTTAAAAATGATGAATGATATCCCAATTTTTTATGATCTATGTGGCACTTAATGCATGTACATGAAATAAAAGTAACTAGTGGGTGAAGAATTATATATCCCTTCAATGCATTGTGTAATGTTCTTATCTAATGATATTCCATATATAGTTCATGTATTGTTACCCTAAGAACACCATGTCAATCTATATATATTATTACCAGTGAATTTTGTTTATGATGTCAGGTTTTAATTGATTTCTACATTCCTATATTCCCTTTATATTATAATGCTATATCATCTCTCATTATTTGATATTAAAATTCTCACCCCTCATATGTTACCTTGAAAAGCCTTTTATCTCCAATGTTATACTTTAACATATTTTATTCATTGTTTATTCCCATAATGGGATTTATAGATCACCCCATTATTATGTAAATACACAAGTTTTCTCGTTCATTTTTATAAGAATGATAGAATTTTAGGAGAATGTTAAGTAAGTTCTAAATAATGTTATTATATTTCTATTGAAAATTGTTATGATATGTACCTACTTTACCCAATAAAATAGGATTCATGATCATCTATAATTTTTTATATTTAACCTTATGTAATAAATCATGAAATAATGTGTATTATAGACATGGTTTTTCAAACATATGATTGAGATCATCACCATAGGATGAACCAATTATTTTTTTAAGAATAAAGATGCTTCAATGTGAACATTCATTGATTAAAAATAACATATAAATATCACTATCAAGATCAATTATCTTTTACCCTTTATTTGTGGAATTTTTTAACAATTTCATAGAGCTCAATACATTTTAATTATTTATCTTTACTTTAGATTTCATGAATTTAGGGTCAAGAAGGATGATATACTGAAGACATCCTTCTATATGAGGTATGATCAATATGAATTTATATAAACTCCATTTGGACTCACCAATTCCCCCTCTATCTTCATGGATATAATTAATATATTCCATATAGATTTCATTGATTAGTTTCTTATAGTCATGATGGAGACTCAGTTTATGGTGGTCATTATTGATGACATTCTTATTTATTAAAAGTTTAATTAAGACAATGGATACAATTTGAAGATCGTGATAAAGCCCATGAGTAAGGATAACTTGTATTCCAAATATACCAATTGTGAATTTTGACTATACATGGTTTAAATTTTGTGAAATATAATCTCAAACGAGGGTATATCAATAGATATATCAAAGATAAATATTATTAACTAAGACCCTAGACCACCAACAGTAATTTAGATCCATAGTTTTATTAGGGTGGTTAGATATTATCAATTATTTGGGAGGAGTTTCTCATAGATATATAATATACTAACTTAGTTTATAAGAAAGGGGGCTATGTTCTTATGTATATATAAATGTGAGGAAAATTTCAAGGAGTTAAAAAGAATCTTGATCAGTGCACCTGATCTAACACTACCCCATTATGAAGAATAGTTTATGAAGAAAAATGATTCATAAATGAGGGGAATGGGATGAATCCTCATATATAATGACATGGTGATAGCTTAGGCCTCATTCAATCTGAAAATTCATGATAAAAAATCCTGAATCATTAATAGGAGTTGGTAGTTGTAATTTTTACATTGAATAAATGGAGGAAATACATTTATGGTGAAAGTTGATATCTATATATACATATATATATATAGGAATCATAAACTATCATGTTATATATTCACATATAAATTGTTGAATATGTGATAATATTGATGATCAGAATACAGTAAGGATTATGATTTCTCAATAAGCTACCTCTCTGAGAAGGAAAACTTGGTGGACGATGCTTTGAGTCAGAATGAAAATGTTAGTTTTTCAAAGACGAGGATCAAAATAGATCTATCCATTATTGATTTGAAAAATTAAAACCTTGAAATTATTAGGAAAGATGATACATCATATCTTTTGAAGATGAATAGTGAATCTTGTATTCTTATAAGGAATAAATATTTATAAAAGGAGGATATAGAGCTAAAAATAAGGTCAGAAATTTTCATGTGGTAAATCATGATTTTGATGGAATTATAAGGTTCAAGAATCGAGTATGTGTCCCATTAATACCAAATTATAAGGATCCATTGGGTGAAGCTCATAGTCTATTATTCTTTATTCGTCATAGAATCATGAAGATGTATATATATATATAACAGAGTATATTTGGTGGCATAAAATGAAAATGGATAATTTAAATTATGTATCTTAGTTATTGGTATGTGAAAAAAATTATGGGTTAGGGAAAAAATTCTAAGGGGATGTTTGTACCATTACACATACCATAATAAAAATGTGAAAACATTACCATGAATTTCATCATTTGACTCCCAAAAATTCAAAAGAACATGATAATATATGGGTTTTAGTTTATCACATTATGAACTCAACACATTTCATTACAATTATATAATATTTGTCTCTTGATAAAATTTCAATGATATAAACTAAGGAAGTGGTATGGTAAGATGAATTACTACATTATATTTTATTTGATAAAGATCCAAGGCTTACCTCAATGTTTCGGAGGAAAATTTTGTCGGATATGGATACAATTTTGTTTTTCGTTACTATATATCATCCTTGGAAATATTTTCAATTTGAGAGGACCTTTGATGTAACACCCGAGACTTTTATGAGAAATATTTTTTATTTATGTTATATAAATCATCAAAGGAATCTTTCACTACACATAACACTATTGTGGATTGCTTTCTACACAATCACGGCCTTCCTCAATAGCTTGCATCGTACGCAATACCGAGTTTCACTAAACAACGATATGCTATTAAAATATTATTAAAACAAGCTATTATGAAGAGTAATAACTACTTTTTGAAATTTTATAAATTTTATTTTTCAAAATGGACTTCATTTTTGGATTCGGAATATCGAAATTAGCCTAGGGTAAAATTTTGGTATTTTTCTGAAAACATTCAATTTTTGAAGAATAGTAAAAAACTAGGAGACTATTTAAAAACCGACTTTTTATTTAAATAAATTTTTAGTTTATTTAAATTTATTTTAGGTCAAAATTTATACATAATACCTATACAAGTTCAATTCAATTCATTGGAGTCATTTTATAATAATTATATATATATATAAATTTTATTGAACTTTTCACCGTCTCTTACCCACCTCCATGGAGAATATACAAATTTACATAAATCATAATTTTACCACTTTTGTGAATGGAATTTCAAAATATTGAGAGACACGATTGATTTTAGTAAGTAAAATGTGGTTCAATGAGATGAAAATAATTTTTGGTGAATAGTAACATTTTACTTTTATTCACCACGGTTAAAAGTAAATAGGGTAATTAAGGGGAAAAATGATATTATTATTACCCTAACACATGTCCCAATTCTATTGGATAAGTTTAATTCGACAAAAAACAACCTTAGGAATAAAATATGACCATTTAGGCCCACTTGGATTAGATTAGGACATTTATTATTAATTTATTTAAAGAAGGGTTAAAATAGTTAAAATCATAGTTTAATAACTAATTAATTTTTAATATAGGATTATACATAAGATAAATTCAACAAAAAATATTTATTAGAAATATAAAAAGATTTCCTACATAATTATATTTAATTTTTAATTTTTAGACATTAAATAATTTATTTATTTATGACAAAATGATAATGCAGTAATTATCTTATTAATGAAATATTGACATAATTGATGTTATAAATATAGAAATAAATGTAATTTGAGACTTTTTATGAATTAAACTAATTTTATAGGTTAATATGACATGTTAGTATTAATTTTTTTACTTTTTTCGAATTAATATTTCTATTATGATTTTCACAAAAATCAATTACCAAATAGTGTCAAAATTGACATAAAATAGTTTTTAAAACAAATATTATATTATTAATTGTTATTTTATTCCTAAAAATCTAAGGATCGGCCAAATGACTTATATAAGGTTATATATATTAATGAAAAACAACTTGTGGTTCTTTTGTCTTGTTATAGTAAGTTTATTATCCTTATAGTGTAAGAAAACAAGAAGACCTGGTAAAAGTTAAATTATCTATCTTAAAGTTAAATCTAAATGATATGGTTAAAATAGATAACTAAACTTGAAAAAATTCTATTTGATGATAGTATTTCTACCCATCCCCACCTTAGCTTCTAAATAAATCAATTTAGAGCTATTAAAAACTGAATATGACATTATAATAAAATAATAATTTTCATTTTTTCAAAGGTGCCCATCTCCTTCGTTATAAAAGGGAACCTCCTCCCTCTCTTCCTCACACCACTTTTAGCCTTCAGGATAAGCCAACCCATTAAAATTTCTCTTATCCACTTTCCTAGTAACATCCTAGAGGTCCTGGTCTTCTTCAATGACCAATTTTAGTTCCCTAAGAGGAGGTCTCAAAGAGGCGCTTCAAAGAAGAGGTAATGTCTGTTACCGATTCTTTCAACTTTATTTCTTCTTCCACTTATTCTTCTTTAGTTGTTTCAATATGACGTAATAACATAAGTATAACTCATATATGGATATGTTTTTATTAGTATGAAACAACCCTATTTCACAATCTATCCATCCTACGGAAAACGAAATCACCGCGCGTTTGTGCGTACGGAATACCGTCTCCACGACGTGGTGTAATCTGTTTTCCACCACCACCTTACTTGGATGGGTATAATGGTGTAAATAATTACTATAAATGATTATTTTAAATTGATATTTATTCTTAAATAGTATACATACACTCTAATACAATTCCACGATCATGGGAAGGATATCAACGCTCGTGCGCAAGTACGGAATACCGTCTCCACGATGTGATGTGACTCGTTCAACATGATCTTCACTTCATAATGATTATATAAATGAATTGAATGGATGAATATGATATATATTACACTAATACCATTCTGTAAATGTGGTATATATAACCTAAAGATAAGAATAAGAATTTATTCGACAAAAGATGTATAAGAACAATAAGTAATAAACACTCGAATAACAAGTAGTAATGAAATATTACAAATAAGAAGCTAAAAATATGACCATATATGTTATCATAAAAATAATTATGATTATGGAATAAGTCAATAACATTATTTAAATCATTATACATGGGTTTTAGACACTTACGAAGCAAATCGGACCTAAGGTAACGGAAAAACTCACAATCTCATTTTTATCCGAGATTGTTTATACATCAGAATTTACTGGGGAATATTTATCATACACATCCATGTTTCCTCAATATATAATATTATTTCCATCCACCTACAATTTTTTAAATCCAATTTTACCCTTCAGTGAGTTTTTAGTAAAAGATATGAAAGGAATCTTTTGTCATTTTTCGTAAGCGGTACTTTTTAACTTTTCTGGCCAAAGTACGGGAAGAATGTTTTTAACTTATACAGCATGAATGGATTTTTAGAACATTATTTCCATGAATATTACTTTAAATGTTTTCAAGTTTATTTTTAATCAACTTCATTTAGTTCAAAATTATATGATGTTTTAAGAAAGGAAAATGTTTTCGAATTAGAAAGGATATTTTCCTCAAGAATGGAGTTTAAGTGTTTTATCAAAATTATTTTCCATCTAAGATAATATAGGGTTCTGTTTCTATCCCTATTATTACATTGATTTTATTATGTTGTGATGGAATTATTTTTATGAATTCCTTTATCTTATATGAATTGTTTTATGTGCTCATGGGGGCTGGGTGAGTTGGTTCAAGGCGGTGGCGACCCGTCGCTGAAGTTCCAGGTTCGAGTCCTCACAAAGGCAACGCGCACCATTTGTCAACGAACCTCTCGTCCCCTCGACTCAGTGGGAACTGGCCCAAGCCCAAGGGTAGGCCACCTTGGGCCTAGCTGGGGGCGTGTGGTGTGCAGGTGGGTAGGCCAGCCCTGTACCTGATTACCCATACAACACATTTTTTAGATGGGGTTTGGCTTAGTGGTAAGCACCCCTTAAATCTACATGAAAAATGGGGGTTCAAAACCCATTGGGCGTAGGTACTGTAGCAGTACTTTAGCGTACTGTAGCAGTGGAGACACTGTAGCAACGGTAGGCACTGTAGCGGCGACAGAGAACTGTAGCGGCGACAGAGCACTGTAGCAGTGGCGAGTACTGTGCAGTACTGTAGCAACGCGGGTACCGTAGCAGTACTATTTACAGAATGGGATTTGGGCCAAAAAATGGGCCTACGGGTCATGTAATGGGCTAAATGCCCACTGGGCCTTCGGGCTATGTAATGGGTCTCCCTCTACCCAATTAAAGAGGTTTTTCTTTGCTTTAATAATAAAATGAGTCTTTTTCCCCAACCTTTTAAAAAAAATTATATGAATTGTATTATGATGTCATGATGTTTAAGAATCCCATTTTTATTACATGGGTTATGCAATGATATAAGATTTTTTTTTGATTTTGTGGCACACATAAGAATGGTATCATTATGAGATAGGTGGGACCTATATCTCCCTCTAATACATTAGGTAAAGATTTATATCTCATGAGATAGACATGGCTGGAATGACAGGTTAAACCGGTTCAGTTAAACAGGACTGAAACGAGTAGGGAACTCAGTTCAGAAATGGACTTTGTCCGCTAAGATAGTCTTGGCAATGAGTCTTGACTACTAATAAATGATTTTCAATAATTATGTGTGTATTCCATAAAGTTTCATGTTTTAAGTTATGATTATTGGGATTACATTTCACTACTATGATTTATCCCATGTTATGAAATTATGATCTCTTCTGCTATTTAATATTTCAAAAATGATATGTTCTTATGAATATGATGTGATTGATATTTCTTTTGATTACCCTTACTGAGCATTTGAGCTCACCCTTTTGTATGTTTTCTTTTCCCCAGGTCAGGAAGTAGGATATTAAGTAATATGTACCAAAAGGGACTCTAGATATGATAAAATAAAAGGGAGACAACGTAGATGATTTATGAACCAGTTGTTTATGTTTCTCAGTTTCTAAAGACACTATACCTATACGGTCCTTTGATGGTTTTGTTAATTATTGTAATAAGTGTAATTCAATTTTGAAGTATTAACAATGTATGTAAAGTATGGGTCATTATAGTTGGTATCAGAGGAAATGTATATTCAACCTTTGGAAACTATGATGTGAAAGCCTTAGTAAAAACACTAAGGATAAGTCTAAGAATAGATCACAATATTAGTGTTTTAGAAATGGCCATGAATAACCTATGATAAGACCTTAAGTGTAAAATTTTATTCATGATTATGTGGTTTTCCTTTTATAATTAGTGTTGCTCACACTATTCTTCTTGGTTTTAGTCAATAGCTGGAACCCGAAGGAACCCTATTATGCGGAATTTGATGGGCAATGCAATGATTGTCCCCCTGAGCAACCAAACATTATGGGAGCTGGAATGAGAAATCTTGTAGCCATGCTCACACAACTTTCTCAAGCTATGAATCTTGCAGAACTTCCAAATGAGCAAATGAAGGAAAAACATTATATTGAATCCTTCATGAGGCAACGTCCACCTTCATTCAGCGGTTCTACTGATCAATTAGTTTCTGAACAATTGATTAGTAGTACTGAAAAGATATTTTCAGTTCTTCAATGTTCTGATAATGATAAAGTCATCTTAGCAGTGCATAATTTGGAAGGAGATACCGATCAATGGTGGAATCTTATCAAGAATACGAGGAAAAGAGATGAAATTGAGTCCATCGAATGGGACAAGTTCAAGAACTTATTTTTCAATAAGTAGTTCCCTCATATTCTTCGAAAAAAGATGGAGAAGGAGTTTCTTGAACTAAAGCAAAAGGATGATGAATCTGTTGGTACCTATGAAGAAAATGTTATAAGACTTGAAAGGTAAGCTTCTGGTTTTATTATCCAACATGAGAGTAAGATCGATTGATTCTTTAGTGGCTTAAAACCAAGTATTTGAAGGGTGTTATCCATAACGGACTTCAATAGCTAAAATGAAATCGTTCGATGTGCTCTCAAAGTTGAGATGGAGATTGGAGTAACCCATTAGTCATATGGGTTTGATAAGAAGAGGAAAATGGAATTCAAAGGGAAATCTAAAGAGCACACTAAAAATAAGATGAGGTTTCCCTTATGATGAAAGTGTGGAAAGAAACATGGAGGGAGTTGTCTTAAAGGGACAAGTAAATGTTTCAAATGTGGAAAGAAAGGTCATCGGGAATTTGAATTCCGCAATGATGGGAAGAAGATGTCTAGTGATGTAAACAAAGAAAAGTCTACACATAGTGCACCTCCTACACTTCAATGTTACAGGTTCAAGGAAATGGGGAATTATGCCACTCAATGCCATAATCCAAGGGTTGTTGATGATGATCGAAGTCAACAAACTCTTAAGGCTAAAGACAAAGGAAATTCACATGCAATTTCTATCAGCGATGTGGAGTATGATAATGAAGTGGTGAAAGGTACACCTACCATCCACTCTAAAGCAGAAAATGTTTTATCTGATTCTAGATCCACCCACTATTTTATTTCAGAAGAATTTTATAAGGGTATCACCGTATTACCTCAACAATTAGATGTTGAGTTAGCTATGACAACCCCTAATGGCACAACAGTCGCATCGAAAGATTATAATTCTTCTCCGATTGAAGTTTGTGGGAAAGTGCTTCCTGCAAATCTTTTGATCCTTCCTATAGTGGAATTTGATGTGATTCTTGGAATGGATTGGCTTTTTCTATATGGAGATCATATCAATTTCCAAAAAAGGCATGTCACATTTCATATTCCGGATCAATCTATGATTGTCTATCGATGCATGGATGAACATAACCTTCCAGTGGAAATTTATTCCATCTTCTGGGTCCTGATTCCACTAAATGAAGGTTATTTACCTCAAATGCTTGAAGAGAAAATCATGACTAAGAATATGCCCATTGTACAAGAGTTTGATAATGTCTTTCTGGAGGAATTTCTTGGTCTTCCACCAAATTGTGAATTTGAGTTTTCAATAGAACTCATACCGGGTGCTTTACCTATTTCAAAGACACCTTATAGAATGGCCCCAATTGAGTTGCTGGAATTGAAGAAGCAAATCCAAGAGAATCTTGATAAAGGATTCATACCCCCTAGTGAGTCACCTTGGGGAGCACCTGTTTTGTTTGTTAAGAAGAAATATGGATCAATGAGACTCTGTATTGATTATCGAGAACATAACAAGATCACTATCAAGAACAAATATCCTCTCCCGCACATTGATGACTTATTTGACCAACTACGCGGAGCACAATACTTTTCCAAGATTGATCTGCATTCAGGGTATCATCAATTAAGGGTCAAAAGGGAGGATATACCAAAAATGGCTTTCCGTACAAGGTATAAACACTATGAATTTATAGTGATGCCATTTGGTTTTACTAATGCCCCTACTATCTTCATGGATCTGATGAATAGAGTATTTAGAGACTATCTTGATCAGTTTTTGGTAGTCTTTATAGATGATATTCTTCTCTATTCAAAGAGCAAGGAATAGCATGAAGATCACTTGAGAATTGTATTGAAGACCCTGAGAAAGGATAATCTTTATGCCAAATTTACCAAGTGTGAATTTTGGCTTCAAAAAGATTCATTTTTTGGTCACATAATCTCAAAAGAGGGGATATATGTGGATCCAGCAAAAACAGAGGTTATCAAAAGATGGTCGAGACCAACAACAATAACTGAGATCCGATGTTTTCATGGTATGGATGGATATTATCGATGTTTTGTGAAAGATTTTTTACAATTATCTAATCCACTCACCAAGTTTACTCAGAAAGGAGTTATGTTTGTTTGGACTAAGGAATGTGAAGAGAATTTCAAGAAGTTGAAAAGAAGGTTATCCAGTGCACCTGTGTTCACACTGCCTTGTAGTGCAGAAAGGTTTGTGATCTACAGTGATGCATCCAAGAAGGGTTTGGGGTGTGTTCTTATGAAAAATGATATGGTGATAGCTTAATCCTCACAACAGTTGAAAATCCATGAGAAAAATTACCCAACTCATGATTTGGAGTTAGGTACTGTAATCTTTCAATAAAAGATTTAGAGGCATTATCTTTATGGAGAAAGGTGTGATATTTATACTGATCATAAAAGTTTAAAGTATATTTTCACACAAAAGGAGATGAATATGTGCCAAAGAAGATGGTTGGAGCTAATTAAGGATTACGACTACTCAATTCATTACCACCCTGGGAATGCAAACAATGTGGCAGATGCATTAAGTCGATAAGACCATGCTAGCTTATCCATGATGAGGATCAAAAAAGATCCAATATTTATGGATTTACAATGTATGGATCTTTGAATTATTATGGAAGGGGGAAAATCATATCTTTCTCAAATGAATGTTCAACCATCTATACATGTGAAGATTAAAGAGGCACGTAAATAAGATTTAGAGTTACAAAAGAAGGTGAGAAATGTTCCTGAATTCAACCCTGATTGTGATGAAATAATAAGGTTCAGGAATCAGGTTTCTGTTCCTCCTATCCTAGAATTAAAGAAGGAGTTGCTGGATGAGGCTCATAGTTCTTTATTCTCTATTCATCCTGGAAGCACGAAGATGTATAGGGACCTGAAAGAGTACTTCTAGTGGGATGGCATGAAAAGAGATGTTGCTGAATATGTCTGTCGATTCTTGGTTTGTTAGCATGTTAAATCTGAGAGACAGAAGTCTAAGGGGATGTTACAACCATTACCCATACCAGAATGGAAATGGGAAAACATCACTATGAACTTTGTCACCGGACATCCTAAAACATCCAAAGGAAATAATTTTATCTGGGTCATTTTTGATCGTCTTACAATGTCTGCACACTTCATTTCTATTACAGATGGTTTCTCTCTAGATCAGCTTGCCAGGATATATGTAAAGAAAGTGGTAAGATTGCATGGAGTACCACTTTCCATTATATCTGATCGGGATCCAAGATTTACCTCGATGTTCTGGCGAAGTCTTCAACATACTCTAGATACAGAGTTGAGTTTCAGCACTGCTTATCATCCTCAGACAGACGGTCATTCTGAGAGGACAATTCAAAATCTAGAAGATATGTTTAGAGCATGCTCTATGGATTTCAAAGGTGGTTGGGATAAACACCTACGTTTGGTGGAATTTTCTTATAATAATAGCTTTCACTATAATATTTAGATGGCTCCTTATGAAGCTCTCTATGGAATGAAATGCAAAACTCCAACTTGTTGGGATGATGTTGGGGAAAGAAATCTATTAGGACCTGATCTTGTGGATGAGATGGCAGAAAAGGTCAAATCTATTCAACAACACATGAGAGATGTTCATAGTCGGCAAAAAAGTAATGCCGATAACTGAAGAAAATACCTAGAGTTTGAAGTGGGTGATAAAGTGTTTTTATGAATATCTCCCTGGAAGAGGGTCATGAGATTTGGAAAGAAGGGAAAGTTGAGCCCTAGATATATCGGTCCTTTCGAAATAATGGATCGTGTTGGGAAGGTAGCTTACCGATTGGCGCTTCCACCGAATCTCTCCCAATTTCACGATGTGTTCCATGTATCTCTCCTAAAAAAGTACATACCTAATCCTTTACATGTACTCAGCTCAAAAGTTGTACCACTTGAGAAAGATATTTCTTATGAAGAACAGCCGATAGATATTCTGAATCGTAGTGAAAAAGTCCTATGGAACAAGACCACTCTCTTGGTGAAAGTTTTATGGAGGAACCACCAATTAGAAGAAGCTACATGGGAGCTTGAAGATATTATAAGGGAGAGGTATCCTCATCTGTTTGTTACAAAGTGACGAATTTCGAGGGCGAAATTCATTTTAAGGGGGGTAGAATGTAACACACGAGAATTTCATGAGAATTTTTTTTAATGTTTTATAAATCATCAAAGGAATATTTCACTACACATAATACTAGCTTGGCTTTCTTTACACGCAATCATGACCTTCCTCAATAGCTTGCGTCGTACGCAATACCGAGTTTCACTAAACAACGATATGCTATTAAAATATTATTAAAACTAGCTGTTATGAATTGTAATAACCACTTTTTGAAATGTTATAAATTTTATTTTCCAAAATTGAATTCATTTTTGGATTCAGAATATCGAAATTAGCCTAGGGTGAAATTTTGTTATTTTTCTGAAAAATTTCAATTTTTGATGAATAGTGAAAACACTGGGTTACTATTTAAAAACCGACTTTTTATTTAAATAATTATTTATTTTATTTAAATTTTGTTTAGTTCATAATTGATACATAATACCTATATAAGTTCAATTCAATTCATTGGAGTCATTTTATAATAATTTTAGATATATGAAAATTTTCTTGAACTTGTAACCGTCTTTTACCCACCTCCTAGGAGAATTTGCAAATTTACAAAAAACATAATTTTACCACTATTGTAAATGAAATTTAAAAAATCCGAGAGACACGGTTGATTTCAGTAAGTAAAATTTGGTTCAATGAGATGAAAATAATTTTTGGTGAATAGTAACTTTTTACTTTTATTTACCACGGTTAAAAGTAAATACGGTAATAAGGGTAAAATGATATTATTATTACCCTAAAACATGTCACAATTATATTTTATAAGTATAATTAGACCAAAAAACTACCTTATTAATAAAATATGACCATTTAGGACCAATTAAATTAGATTATGACATTTATTATTAATTTATTTAAAGAAGGGTTAAAATAGTTAAAATCATAGTTTAATAAATAAATCATTTTTAATATAGGGTTATAAATAAGATAAATTCAACTATAAATATTCATTAGAAAGATAAAAATATTTCCCACATAATAATATTTTATTTTTAATTTGTAAACCATAAATAATTTAATTTATTTATGTCAAAATGATGATGCAGTAATTATCTTTTTAATTAAATATTGACATAATTGATGTTATAAATACCCAAATAAATGTAATTTGAGACTTTTTATGAATTAAATTAATTTTTTAGGTTAATATGACATGTTATTATTGATTTTATTAACTGTTTTCGAACTAATATTTCTGTTATGATTTTCACAAAAATCAATTACCAAATAGTGTCAAAATTGACATAAAATAGTTTTTAAAACAAATATTATATTATTAATTGTTATTTTATTCCTAAAAACCTAAGGTCCGGAAAAATGACTTAGATAAAGTTATATATATTAATAATAAACAAATTGGGGTTTGTTTGGCTTGTTATAGTAAGTTTATTAACCTTATAGTGTAAGAAAACAAGAAGACACGGTAAAAGTTAAATTATCTAACTTAAAGTTAAATCTAAATGATAAGGTTAAAATAGATACCTAAACTTTTCCAAATTCGATTTGATGAGATGATTTAGACCCATCCCCACTTTATCTTCGAAATAAATCAATTTGGTGCTTTTAAAAACCGAATATGACTTTATAATAAAATAATATTTTTAGTTTTTCCAAAGGTGCCCCTCTCCTCCCTTATAAAAGGGCACCTCCTCCCACTCTTCCTCACTCCACTTTGAGCCTTCCAGCTCGGCCAACCCCTACCAAATTCTCTTCTCCACTTCCCTAGTAACATCCTAGAGGTCTTGGTCTTCTTTAAAGACCAATTTTAGTGCCCTAAGAGGAGGTCTCAAAGAGGTTCTTCAAGGAAGTGGTAATGTCTCTTACCGATTCTTTCAACTTTATTTCTTCTTCCACTTCTTATTATTTAGTTGTTTCATTATGAAGTAATAACATCAGTATAAATCATATAATTATATATTATAATAATCATTAAACAACCCTCTTTCACCATCTATCGATCCTACGGAAAACGAAATCACCGTGCGTGCATACGTACGGAATACCGTCTCCGCGCCGTGGTGTAATCTATTTTCTACCACCACCATACTTGGATGGGTATAATGGTGTAAATAATGACTATATATGATTATTGTAAATTGATATTGATTATGAAATAGTATTAATACACTCCAATACAATTCCATGATCATGGGAATGATATCATCGATCAAGCATATGTACGGAATACCGTCTCCACGATGTGATGTGACTCGTTCTACATGATTTTCATTTAATAATGATTATATAAATGAATTTATTGAACAAATATGAAATATATTACACTAATACCATTCTGTAAATGAGGTATGTATAACCTAAAGAGAAGAATAAGAATTTATTCGACAAAACATGCATAAGAACAAAAAGTAATAAACACTCGAATAACAAGAAGTAATGAAATATTACAGATAAGAAGCTAAGAATATGACCATATATGATATCATAAAAGTAAGTATGATTCTGGAATAAGTCAATAACATTATTTAAATCATTATACTGGGGTTTCAGACACTTATGAAGCAAATCGGACCTATGGTAAGGGAGAATCTAACAATATCATTTTTATCTGAGATTGTTTATACTTCAGAATTTACTGGGGAATATTTATCATCCACTTACATGTTTCCTCAATATGTAATATTAATTCTATCCACCTACAATTTTTTAAATCCAATTTTACACTTCGGTGTGTTTTTAGTAAAAGATATGAAAGGAATCTTTTGTCGTTTTTGTCGAGGTACTTTTTGACTTTTCCGTCCAAAGTATGGGAAGAATGTTTTTTTAACTTATACGGTGTGAATGGATTTTTAGAAAATTATTTCCAGGAAGCTTCCCTTATAGGTTTTCAAGTTTATTTTTAGTCAACTTCATTTATTTCAAAATTATATGATGTTTTAAGAAAGGAAAATGTTTTTGATGTAGAATGGATATTTTCCTCAAGAATGGAGTTCAAGTGTTTTATCAAAATTATTTTCTATCTAAGATGATATAGGGTTCTGTTCCTATCCCTATTATTACATTGATTTGATTATGCTGTGATGGAATTATTTTTATGAATTTTTTTATCTTATATGAATTGTTTTTTGATGTCATGATTTTTAAGAATCCCATTTTTATTACATGGTTTATGCAATGATGTATGATTTTTTTTTGATTTTGTGGCACACATAAGAATGGTATAATTATGAGATGGTTGGGACATATTTCTCCCTCCAATGCATTGGGTAAATATTTATATCTCTTGAGATAGACATGGCTGGAACGGCAGGTTAATCCGATTCAGTTAAATAGGACTGAAATGAGGAGGGAACTCGGTTTAGAAATGGACTTTGTCCGCTAAGATAGTCTTGGCAATGAGTCTTGACTACTAAGAAATGATTTTCTATAATTATGTGTGTATGCCACAAAGTTTCATGTTTTATGTTATGATTATTGGTATTACATTTCACTAATTTGATTTATCCCATGTTATGAAATTATGATCTCTTTTGCAGGTTATGATTTCAAAAATGATATATTCTTATGAATATTATGTGATTAATATTTCTTTTGTTTACCCTTACTGATCATTTGAGCTCACCTTTTTGTATGTTTTATTTTCCCCAGGTCAGGAAGAAATATATTAAGTAATATATGCCAAAAGGGACTCTAGATATGATAAAATAAAATGGAGACAACGTAGATGATTTATGAACCAGTTGTTTGTGTTTCCCTATTTCTAAAGACACTATAACTATACCGTCCTTTCATGGTTTTGTATATGTTGTAATAAGTGTACTTAAATTTTGAAGTAATAACAATGTATGTAATGTTTGGGTTGTTATATTTGAAGCCCTATAATATATATTGATAGAATTCTATATGGATTTAAATTTTCCTTGGTATCAAAACCTTTCTCTAGTTATTTTTTTTCCACAATTGCTTTCAATCAATTATTCAGATATATTCTTATGAATTCCACTATGGTAAGAAGAACATAAGTCCATCATACTGGGATAAAATTGGTGAAGGATATCAATTTGGACCTGATTTAGTGGAGAAAATTTTAGTGAGGTTTAGATCTATTTAGCCACACATCAATGAAACACAAATTCATTAAAAATGTTATACATAAAATCGTTTGTGAGTTCTAGATTTTTATGTTCATGATATGGTATCCCTATGAATATCTCCTTGGAATGAGGTTATGATATTTGGAAAGAAGGTAATGTTGATCCATATATATTCCTTTGAAATTATGGGTGTAATGACCCACCAATTCTCATTGTCTTGAAATTACCATGAGTCATTACTTAGCCTTAACCAACATCCCAAAGATGCCAAAGGCTGGAAATAAATGACTAAGGGTTTCAAATACATGTGGGGGTGATTTAACCTTTAAGAAATAAACCAATAAACCAACCAACAATAACCAAGAAATCACTAAATTATGCATGAACAAAAAAGGAAGAAAACTAAACAACTTCATGTATCTCAAAACTACATCAAAGTGTGTAATAGTGAAAGACCGAAATAGTATCAATGTAAATAGGAAATAAAAAAATACCCTCAAAATCCCATATTACACTAGGCTCCACAAGCTCTAAGATCCACAATCACCAAACCTCCATGGTAGTGCTAAAGACATGGGAAATGTTACCTTTGTCCATTTCCTGAATGATAGCATCTACAGAAGAACCAAAGTACCAAAGTAGGGGTTAGTATAAAACATAGTTGGTTTTCCCCTCAATTACTTCCTTAATCACACCACTAGGATAGAATGGTTAGCACATTTACATAAAATATTTTACGTAAAAAATTCACCAAAATAGTTTATAACTAATCCTAAACAAGTTCAAAAATCATTTATAACCAAGTGAAAACAAAGGTATGTGAAACCGATTTCCAACTAGTTATTTTCCAAAATATATCTTATCAAACCTTAAAACCGAATTATTATTATCATTTTGGAATATCAACTCTAAAGTTTACAATACACCAACCTATGCATACTTCGTTTGATAGTTCCATACTCGTGAGTGACTCTTATCCAATTACATTGTGTCCCAATGACACACACCGCTGATACAAGGTATCACACCTAGTACCATAATGGTAATAATCCTTTACTAAGGTCCCATTAAGAATAAACTCGCACCAACTCCATTTATGGAAAATATTTCCATTTCCAAAATAAACCCATTCAATAAAACTGAACTTTTATTGAAAAATAAACCACAACCAATTTTAAGAAACATTATATTTCAAAAAAAACATTCCCTTTTACTCAAAACATCTAATCGAATTCATGTTCCAACAATCCAGAAAAATTCCCTTTTTAAAATCCATATTTTAAAACCAAGAACCAAAGCACTCATTCCAAATCCCCAATTTTCATGATTTAACCATCGTCACTCAAGAATTTTTCCAAAAATTATTTAACAAACAAATAACAATCAATACAGAACAATATTTTCAATTTGAAAGCATTCCAATTATGTCTACTAAGAGGATTCAAGATTAAAGCCACCTACCTCAAAGGTTTTGATGAAAACCAAAATGAATGAAGAACGCATAAGAAAAGTGAGTTGATTCTCCAAGAACCCACCTTAGATTTCTTCTCCTATTGAGAAAAATGAAAAATATCTTCATATTTAGCATCCAACAATATAGATCTCTACCCATAATTGTAGTAGATCTGGGAAACCAAAATAAGAGGAGAAGTAGAACTACATAGATCTAAGAAACTGACCAAGAACGATGAAGAACAATCACATACCTCAATAATCTAACGTCAATTCACTAAGGGATGCCTTTGGATCACATATGAATCAATGGGAGAACCTTATTTGACATTAAGGGAAGATAAATCCAAAGTTAGGGCTAGTTTGGGGCAAAATTAGGGAGTTATTGAAAAAATGAGTGAGATCATATTTTTAAGGAACTCATTTTTTACTCTGCGCACGGTTTGACCGCATGGTTAGGGAAAATATGCTCTAACCGCACTACTGGAAATGGGGACTTTCCCAACGGTTCAGAACCATTGGGAAAGGCCGTATAACTGTTGGTATACCATATACCAACAGTTCTGCAAACTATGGGGAAGTAAGCCATTGGGAAAACCTATCCCAATGGTTTACAAAGAACTGTTGGTATAAGTTATTAAAATTAACCTATGCCAATGGTTTAACCAAACCATTGGCAAATGTTTTACTAATGATTTACACTAAACCGTTGGTAAAAGTAGTGAAAATAAACTCTTTCCCAATGGCAGTTTAGAACCGTTGGGAATGGTTTTTTCCAACGGTTCAAAGAGAACCATTGGAAAAAAAATCCATAGTAATCTTCCCCAATGGTTTTTAAACCATTGGGAAAGGCTTATTACAAGCTTATTCCAACGGTTTCAAACCGCTGGCATAGGCTTGCTGCTGTACAATTGCATAGCAACCTGCAATTTTCACAGTAAACTCCAATTTTGCACACCAACCTCCAATTTATTACATCAACCTCCATTATTCTCCTTTGCAATTAATATACCTGCAATAAAAAACTAATACATAAATATATAGAACAAATTCATACATATTTAACATATAATGCATTCTTGAACTATACGCATCCTGAATTAAATCAAAATTCATAACATATTTATAAACATACATTATTTATTTAGAATTCAATTTAAAATTTAGATGACAATTATATGTGGAATCCAAAATTCAATTAATAATTGAATACATACATTATTTAATTATCAATTATCCATAAAATACATAAAAAACTTAATAACTATCAATGGAATCCGAATACGTTTGTTCGTATTTTCGTATACCAGTTTTTTTACTAAAAATGATGTCCATTTTAAACAAAACACATACACTTGGAGTAATATCGGCCACACCGTGGCTCAAATTGAGGTGAGGTTGACTCATATACATTATATATGACCCATGGATCATTTTCATAAAGAATCAACATATTCTAAAAGCATTTGGTTGGTTTTCCATATGACAGTTATTATTTTCACTTAAAAAAAATTTATTTCAAAAAAAAAATTGAGACACTTTGAGTGGTGCTGCACCCACCAGGCCTCGTATTGAGGCAGGGTTGACTTGTACATGTCACATATGACCCAAGGATCATTTTCCTAAAGATTCAATGGAATCCGAATGCATTTGGTCAGTTTTCCGTATGACATTTATTGTTTTCACTTAAAATGAAGTCTATTTTAAACGAAAGAGAGACAATTTGAGTGGTTCCAGCCACACCATGCCTCGGATTGAGGCGGAGTTAACTCATACACGTCACAAATGACACATGGATCATTGTACTAAAGGTTCAACAGAATCCGAATGCGTTTTTTCAGTTTTCCATATGTCAGTTGTTGTTTTCACTTAAAATGAAGTCCATTTTAAGATATTGAGAGACACATTGAGTGGTGCCGCCCACACCATGCCTCGGATTGAGGTTTGGTTGACTCGTGCACGTCATATATTACCCATGGATCGTTGTGCTAAAGTATCAACACAATCAGAATCAGTTTGGTCAGTTTTCCATAAGTACATAAAATGTTGTCCATTTTAAACAAAATAGAGACACATAGAGTGATCCCGGACACACTGCAACTCGGATTGAGGTACGGTTGACTCATACACATCACATATGACCCACAGATCATTTTCCTAAAGTTTTAACAGAATCTGAATGCATTTGGTCAGTTTACCTTTTGTCATTTTTTGTTTTTAATTTAAATGAAGTCCATTTTAAACTATAGAGAGACACTTTGAGTGGTGCTATCCACTCTGCGCCTCAGATTGAGGATGGGTTAACACCTACAGGTCACATATAACCCCTGGATTGTTGTCTTAAAGTTCTAACTAAATCCTAATGCATTTAGTCAGTTTTCTGTATGTCAGTTTTTTTTTTATTTAAAATGTTGTATTTTTTAAATAAACCTGAGACACTTTATATATGTATGTGTTAGTTGGTTTTAGTGTGTTATTTCAATTACCTCTAATTTTCAATCCAATTATTGTACTTGCAATAAACTAACACATACATATACAATTATTGTACCTGTAATAACCAACTAACACATACATATAGAGAACAAATTTATACACATTTAACATATAATGCATCCGGTAACTATACACATCCATAATTAAATTAGAATTCATAAACATACATAATTAATTTAGAATTCAATTTAAAATTTAGATGAAAATTATATGTGGAATCCGGAATTCAATTCATAATTTGATCGGTTTTTTGTATACCATATATTTTTAACTGAAATGATGTCCATATTAGAAAAAATATATACACCTAGAGTGATACTAGCCACACCGTGCCTTGGATTAAGGTGAGGTTAACTTGTAAACATCAAAAATTACCCATCGATCATTTTACTAAAGTATCAACATAATCTGAATGCGTTTGGTTGGTTTTCTATATGCCAGTTGATGTTTATCACTTAAAATGATGTCCTTTTGAAACAAAAGACAGACATTTTGAGTGGTTCCAGCCACACCATATCGCAGATTGAGTCAAGTTTGATTCGTACACGTCACATATGACCCATGGATCATTCTCCTAAAGTTTCAATGTAAACCAAATGTGTTTGGTTGGTTTTCCATATGTACTTAAAATGTTGTCCATTTTAAACAAAAGAGAGCCACTTAGAGTGATCTCGGCCACACCGTGCCTCGGATTAAGGCGAGGTTGACTCGTACACGTCACATATGACCCATGGATCGTTTTCCTAATGCATCAACACATTTCTAATGCATTTGGTCAGATTTTTATATGTTAGTTGTTGTTTTCACTTAAAATGATGTCCATTTTAAACAAAAGAGAGACACTATGACTGGTGTCGGCCACATCGCGTCTCAGATTGAGGCGGGGTTGACTCGTACACGTCACATATGACCCATGGATCATTGTGCTAGAGTATCCACACAATCAAAATCCATTTGTTCGGTTTTCCATAATCTAGTTGTTGTTTTCACTTAAAATGATGTCAATTTTAAACAAAAGAGAGACACTTTGAGTGGTGTCAGCCACACCGAACCTCGGATTGAGGTGAGGATGACTCGTGCACATCAATTATGACCCATGGTTCTTTCTCCTATTGTTACAATGGAAACCGAATGCGTTTGGTCGGTTTTTCATATGTAATTAAAATGTTGTCCATTTTAAACAAAAGAGAGACACTTAGACTGATCCCGGTCACACCGTGACTCAGATTCAGACCGGGTTGGCCCGTACACGTCACATATGACTCATGGATCATTGTGATAAATTATCAACAGATTCCTAATGCGTTTGGTTGGTTTTTCATATGTCAGTTGTTGTTTTCACTTATAATCATGTCCATTTTAAACAAAAGAGACACAGTTAGAGTGGTGTCAGCCACACCGCATCTCGGATTTAAACGGGGTTGACTCATACATGTCTAAAATGACCAATGAATCATTGTCTTAAAGTATCAACACAATCCAAATGTGTTTGGTCAGTTATCTATATTCCAGTTGACGTTTTTCACTTAAAATGATGTCCTTTTGAAACAAAAGACAGACACTTTGAGTGGTGTCGACCACACCGCATCTCAGATTTAGGAGAGGTTGATTCGTACATGTCACATATGACCCATGGATCGTTCTCCTAAAGTTTCAACGGAAACATAATGTGTTTGGTTGGTATTCCATATGTACTTAAAATGTTGTCCATTTTAAACAAAAGAGAGCCACTTAGAGTGATCCCAGCCACACCGTGCCTCGGATTAAGGCGGGGTTGACTTTTACACGTCACATATGACCCATGGATCGTTTTTCTAAAGCATCAACACATTTAGAATGCATTTGGTCAGTTTTTCGTATGTCAGATGTTGTTTTCACTTAAAATGATGTCCATTTTAATCAAAAGAGAGACATTATGAATGGTGTTGGCCACAATGCATCTCGGATTGAGGCGGGGTTGACTCGTACATGTCACATATGACCCATGGATCATTGTTCTTGAGTATCGACACAATCAGAATTCGTTTTGTCGATTTTCTGTAAGCTAGTTGTTGTTTTCACATAAAATGATGTTAATTTTAAAAAAAGAGAGAGACAGTTTGAGTGGTGTCGGCCAAACCACCCCTTGGATTGAGGCGATTTTGACTCGTACAGGTCACATATGACACATGGTTCGTTCTCCTAAAGTTCCAATGGAAACCGAATGCGTTTGTTCGGTTTTCCATATGTACTTACAATGTTTTCCATTTTAAACAAAAGAGAGACACATAGACTGATATTGGCCACACCTTGACTCGGATTGAGCCTAGGTTGGCCCCTACATGTCACATATGACTCATGGATCATTGTAATAAATTATCAACAGAGTCTGAATGCATTTGGTCAGCTTTTTGTATGTCAATTTTTGTTTTCACTTATAATCTTGTCTATTTTAAACAAAAGAGACACAGTTAGAGTGGTTCCGGCCACACCGCGTCTCATATTTAAATAGGGTTAACTTGTACACGTCTCAAATGACCCATTAATAACTGTTCTAAAGTATCAACACAATACAAATGCGTTTGGTCGGTTTTCTGTATGTTAGTTGATGTTTTTTACTTAAAATGATGACCTTTTGAAACAAAAGACATACACATTGAGTGGTGCCAGCCACACCGTGTCTCAGATTGAGGAGGGGTTGATTTTACATGTCACATATGACCCATGGATCGTTCTCCAAAATTTTCAATGGAAATCGAATGTGTATGTTTGGTTTTCCATATGTACATAAAATGTTTTCCATTTCAAACAAAACAGAGCCACTTAGAGTGATCCCGGCCACACCGTGCCTCGGATTAAGTCGGGGTTAACTTGTACACGTCCCATATGACCCATGGATCGTTTTCCTAAAACCTCAACACATTTCGAATGCATTTGGTCAGTTTTTCGTATGTCAGTTGTTGTTTTCACTTAAAATGATGACCATTTTAAACAAAAGAGAGACACTATGAATGGTTTCAGCCACGCCACGTCACGGATTGAGGCGGAGTTGACTCGTACATGTCACATATAACCCATGGATCCTTGTTCTAGAGTATCGACACAATCAGAATCTGTTTGGTCGGTTTTCCATAAGCTAGTTGTGGTTTTCAGTTAAAATGAAGTCAGTTTTAAACAAAAGAGAGACACTTTGAGTGGTGTCAGCCACACCGCACCTCAGATTGAGGCGAGATTGACTCATACATGTCACATATGACCCATGGTTCATTGTCCTAATGTTTAAATGGAAACCAAATGTGTTTGGTTGGTTTTCCGTATGTACTTAAAATGTTGTCCATTTTAAAAAAAGAGACTTAGAATAAACCTAGCCACACCGCGACTCGGATTGAGCTCTGGTTGGCCTATACACGTCACAAATGACTCATGGATTGTTGTGATAAATTATCAACAAATTCCAAATGTGTTTGGTCAGTTTTTCGTATGTCAGTTGTTGTTTTCACTTATAATCCGGTCCATTTTAAACAAAAGAGACACAGTTAGAGTGGTTCCGGCCACACCGTGTCTTGGATTTAAACGAGGTTGACTCATACATGTCTCAAATGACGCAAGAATCATTCTCCTAATGTATCAACACAATCAGAATGCATTTGGTTGGTTTTCTGTATGCCAGTTGATATTTTTCACTGAAAATGATGTCCTTTTGAAACAAAAGACAGACACTTTGAGTGGTCCCTGCCACACCGCATCTCATATTGAGGCAGGGTTGATTTGTACACGTCACATATGACCCATGGATTTTTCACCTAAAGTTTCAATGGAAACCAAATGTGTTTGATCGGTTTTCCATATGTTCTTAAAATGTTGTCCATTTTAAACAAAAGAGAGCCACATAGAGTGATCTCGGCCACACCGTGCCTTAGATTAAGGCTAGTTTGTCTCGTACACGTCACATATGACCCATGGATGGTTTTACTAAAGCATCAACACATTTCGAATGCATTTGGTTAGTTTTTCGAATGTCAATTGTTTTTTCACTTAAAATGAAGTCCATTTTAAACAAAAGAGAGACATTATGAATAGTTTCGGCCACACCGCATCACAGATTGAGGTGAGGTTGACTCGTACACGGCACATATGACCAATGGATCATTGTGCTAAATTATCGACACAATCATAATCTGTTTGGTCTGTTTTCCTTTTTGCTAGTTGTCGTTTTCAATTAAAATGAAGTCAATTTTAAACAAAAGACAGAAACTTTGAGTGGTGTCGGTCACACCGCACCTCAGATTGAGGTGGGTTTGATTCGTACATGTCACATATGACCCATGGATCATTCTCCTAACGTTTGAATGGAAACAGAATGCATTTGGTCGGTTTTCTGTATGTACTTAAAATGTTGTCCATTTTAAACAAAAGAGAGCCACTTAGAGTGATCCCAGCCACACTGTGCCTCAGATCAAGGTGGGGTTGACTCGTACACATCACATATGACCCATGGATCGTTTTCCTAAAGCATCAACACATTTTGAATTCATTGTGGCATATGTCAGTTGTTGTTTTCACTTAAAATGATATCCATTTTAAACAAAAGAAAGACACTATGAATGGTGTCAGCCACACCGCGTCTCGGATTGAGGCGGGGTTGACTCGTACATGTCACATATGACCCATGGATCGTTTTTCTAGAGTATCAACAAAATCAGAATCCGTTTGGTTGGTTTTCCGTATGCTAGTTGTTGTTTTCACTTAAAATGAAGTCAATTTTAAACAAAAGAGAGACACTTTGAGTGGTGTCAGCCACACCGCACCTCGTATTTAGGCGAGGCTGACTTGTAAATGTCACATATGATCCATGGTTTGTTCTCCTAATGTTTCAATGTAATCCTAATGCGTTTGTTCGGTTTTTCATATGTACTTAAAATGTTGTCCATTTTAAACAAAAGAGAGACACTTAGATAGCTCCCAGCCACACCGCGACTCGGATTGATCCCAGGTTGTCCCATACACGTTATAAATGACTCATGGATCATTGTGATAAATTATCAATAGATTCCTAATGCGTTTGGTCAGTTTTCTATATGCCAGTTGTTCTTTTCACTTATAATCCTGTCCATTTTAAACAAAAGACACACAGTTAGAGTGGTGTCGGCCACACCGCATCTCAGATTTAAATGGGTTTGACTCGTACACCTCTCGAATGACCCATGAATCATTGTCCTAATGTATCAACACAATCCTAATGTGTTTGGTCAGTTTTCAGTATTCCAGTTGAGGTTTTTCACTTAAAATGATATCCCTTTGAAACAAAAGACAAACATGTTGAGTGGTATGTTAGTTTTTTATTCACATTATTCAAATACACTATTTGACTATGGGTATTTAAATTAATTTATTTATGAAAAATTTAAATTTAAAATGAGAATACCATAAAATTAATAGAAAATAAAAAATTTACTAAAAATCCTTGTGGAAATATTAAGGTAAACATGATTTATGAGAATCCTCATTTATCTATTAGTGGGATGGTATTTACATAGAATCTTGTGGACATTCATATAGAATATTTTTATATCATTAGTAGTATGGAATAGATTTTAGTTTATCATGCTATGAAACATTTCAGAGCTAACAATGTCATGCTCAATGAATACATCCCTTTTATAACATACCAAGAATCTATGATATTGATTAGATGTGTAAATGTGATTTACATTGATTATCATTATGAAAATATAGAAAATATATATTATATATTTTCTAGTAGTAAATGAAATCAAAGAGGGTGGGGGGGCTGTCCGGGGGGCTGTCTGGTGGGTGTCTGAGGGGATGTCTGGGGACCAAGGAGGGTGGGGGGTGGGGGGTTATGAGGGGGGGGGGCTATTTGTGGGGTGTTTCGGGGGGTTGTCTGGGGTCCAAGGAGGAGGGTGAGGGCTGTATGGGGGGCTGTCCGGGGGCTTTCCGGGGTCCCGGGAGGAGGGTGGGGGGCAAAATAGGGGGCTGTTCGGGGGGCCGTTCGGGGGGTTGTCCGGGGGCTGTCCGGGGGGCTGTCCGGGGACCAAGGAGGATGGTGGGGGGGCCGTTCGGGGGGCTATCCGGAGGGCTGTCCGGGGTCCAATGAGGATGGTGGCGGTTTTCCAGGGTCCATGAAGGAGGGTGGTTCCCAAAAACACAACCACTAAAAGACAAAAACATCCATAAAAATAGATAATATATTAAAATAACTCAACTCCAATACTATACTAGGAGTCTAGATAAAACCAACAACTAGAATAGATTAAATATCAAATCACAGTAATATTAGTGAAAAATGTAATGGATCAATTTGTCCCACATCACCATCACCATCATCACCATAATCATCACCCTCGTCCTTGTCCCTGTCATAGTGCACGCCCTCCTCCGCACCCCCCTCCTCGCCCGCGCCCTCCTCCTCGCCCTTGCCACCCACCTCGCCCTCCTCCTCTCCCTCCTCTTCCACATCAGACTCCTCGCCATCATCATCATCATGTTGGACATCGTTTTGACCACCACTAGAACTTCCACACGGTGCACCATATATAGAACGTATCGACGACATATATTCATCAAAATCTACGCTGGCCTCTGCTGGAAGTGTTGGACATTGAACTTCAATAAATTTTATAAACGCACTGTTTTCCCGAGAAGACTGTTCTGTCATCTCTGTGGCCCTTTTCTCATCCTTTTCTGCATGTGCCCTAACTTGCTGCAGATCGGTGGCACTATAGCTCATACCTGAGTAGGTGAAATACCTTATCGGGGCTATCCTAGGTCGACAGGGTACTCTGCCAGAATGCTCCTCTCCCAACACCTGATGTAAGTGATCTGTTGGCCCAAAATTGTCTGGTTCTTGGGCATCGAGGGTCTCTAAAGCAGCCTGTTACAAATATAAATATATCATTAAGTTACAAAATAGATATTAAAATATAAATTCAACAGATTAAAACTTACAATTTGATGTTGAGTCGCTTCGTTGATGGCACTTCCATCCTTTTTCAATCTACTCAAGAAAAACAGTTTTGCTCGAGGCACACGTCCTTCAATATATTGTATTTTCCTCTACAATGACATTGAACACTAAAGTTATATTAAAAATTTAGAAAACTATTAAATAACTGAGGAAACAAAAGAAAGTGTAAGTCGTAAATAAAACTTATAAACAATTGTCATACCTGCTTCCTCTCATGATCAGGCATCGTAGTGCGTCCCAGTGTGTGGAGGTATTTTTTTGCATCAGTGTTCTTTTTATTTTATTCAGATGATTCCTAAATAAAATTCGAAAATGCAACAAATATTATTAATGAAAAACATGAAAGTTATTATTTAAATACATCAAATGTTACTAATACCTTAAACTGGGTACTCGTCCAATGAGTAATCATCTGACGATACTGCTCTATAGGACAATTATCCACCACTGGTACCACCTCTAACTCAGTTCCAACTCTAGCAACCCAGCCAATATACAACTCATGCTTGTAGGCTCTCCAAAGCTCGCCTAAATCCTTTAGATGTTCTGGTCGTGCACCCTCACCATCGGGAAAATTAAATCAAAGATGACATCAAAATATTAATTCATATAAATACAAAAATAATTCATGGCATTAAATAGAACATATTTATTTGACCATATCTCTGACCAAGCTCTATCCTTGACCTCATGTTTCAAATGTCTCCATGATAGCGAGCTGACAAGAATGATGTCGGAGTATTTGGCAAGCGTTGCCAAAAAACTCCGACATTGCTACCCTATTTTCTCAACCATTTGGTTGTATTCATTATAATCCACCATAACCTGTGTGTGGAGGTTCCACACTGAATGCATGCGTGTACGACCCCACTCACGCCTCCTATCAGTAGATGTATCTGTCATGACAGAAAAACAAATATTTTATCAAAACTTGTTATCATGAAAATAAATATTTCTATAAAAATTTCTTAGGGATCTATAAATATACCTATTCTAGTCTGATAGTTGAGCACCGCTGGATCCACATAAACTGATATAACACCTTTTAGTGGAACAGGAGTCGAAGACAATGGAATATAGAAGCTCAAAGAGACATAAGTAGAAGGAAAAGAAGATGGGACATCTGTCTGACCGGATTTCGACTGGGGAGTGGGAATCATCATGGGATGTGAAAATGATTGGTTAGAAGATGCAGAAGGTAGCGAAAACATGGGAGGCCTAAATATCCCATGTGTCCCTAATGACACACCAGGATCAGAATGTGTGGAGGATGACAAGTCAGTGGGAGGGTCAGGGTCTAGTCGGGTACGCGCAGCTGCTCGTCCACCTCTGGTATGAACCCTCCTTGTACCACCGGCCTGAGTACTAGGACCTGTACTAGGCTCCTCATTGAATAACTGTTGACATATAGGTGGATCCTACAAAAATGTTTACAAAAAAATTAATCACATGACATTATATTTTCTTTAAATATATCAATTTGAAATAAAGTACTCAATACAGGAACTAATGATGGAATTCCCAACTTCATCATTCGACGATTGTTCTCCTTCATTTTTTTCCTTCGTCTCTCTTTAATTGGCTTCATTTCCCGCTTTTGAAAAAAAATATGTAATTAATTAGAAAAAGGAAACTAATGTGTAACCCAAAAAACTAAATATATGAGGGAATATGGGGATTCATTGGTAATTTAGCTATCAATTGTTTTAGAATAGCTTTAATGGATTTAATAAGTCATACAATTTTCAATGTTCACCAAGTTAGAAATATTGTTTGACTATGTTTGAATACAGTTCAATTACAAATTAGAAAATTCAATTCAAATAAAACTTCAACCAATAAACATTTAAAATTCACATAACGGTCAAGTCAGCTAAAACAAATTTGTGATCAATACCAAATCAATTTGAATATTACCAACCTTAACAACCCAACTCGAGGTAAACCAAAAGAATTGAGAACATGGATGAATGATTTTATATATTTTCAACCACAAAATTAGGTTCACAATCAACTCTGAAAATTGAGCTATTGGAGTCATCAAAAGAAATAAATGGATTGGTTCCAATGGCACTAGGGATAGTGTCAATTCCATCATCACCACCATCAAAAATATTTCTTTGAATTACTTCAACTATGACACCAAATTCAGGTCGAAGTTGGTCTTTGACATAAAAAACTTTTTTAGCCATTGATGCCAACACATATGGTTCTTCGGTATCAAGAGTGTGAGTCATATTAATTACTTGAAATCCACAATTATCAATAAATGTGCCATGTCTCATCATCGAATCAAACCAATGGCATTTCATCTTTGTGACTCGTCCACGAGAGTAATAAACCAATATTATTATTTTCTCAACAACTCCATAATAACAAACATTTTCAAATCGCGGTCTACTATCTGATGCACTGGCATAACAATCTTTTGTGGTAGTAACCATAACACCATCATGTTTTGTTCTCATGTTCTTTGCTCATTCAGTGACAATAAATTTGTACCCATTGATAAGAATTGATTTACAGTCATGAACCACGGTATTAGGACCAAAAGACAAAGCTCGTATTTCCTCAGAGACAGAGTCAGAAGACAAACTCAATACCTGCAATATAAATGAATATTAATCTTATTTAAATATTGATATAATTATTTTAAACATTAATTTTTTTACCTTCAATTTTAACCAAGAAGAAAACTCTTTGTTATGAAAAGTATCTCTCCTTATCAAAGATAAAGAGCGATGCTTCCTATTTATCATTGTTTTATGTTCCCTGTAGATAAACAATATGAAAAGTTTAATAGATATATATGTAAGATATACATAATCAATTTAGCTGCCTGATATAGTCATCGAACAAATCACAATTGAAGAAAACTATGTGATGTGCCATCTTCTGCTCTTCATGGCTTAATGTCTTCAATGTATATGATCCAGGAATTCCTCATATTTGAGGAAGTGATGGAAAACTGGTTTCAATTTTCTCATACTGTTCTTCTTCATTTCTCATTGGTCTGTTCAATCTTCTAGTAAGATCAGACAAATACATCGAGCAGAAATCCATACATTCTTGAGCCAAGTAACTATTCACTATAGAACCATCGGGATGATTTCTGTTTCGAACATAAGACTTTAATGTGAATATATTTCTTTCTGTTGGATACATCCAACGAAAATAAATATGTCCTCCGAGAAGTATTTCAGTGGAAATATTGACAGTCAGAAGCAGCATGCATGTGAAAAATGATGGAGGAAATATTTTCTCCAACTCACACAAAATTAATGGGGCATCTGTAAACATTTTTTCAGGAAATAAATGGACAAATTCTTAGAACAAAGATCTCTAAACAAATGGCATAACCAAATAACAGCCACCCTTACATTATTAGACAAAAGATGACGGATTGCTATTGGAAGCAGCTCATGCAGTAGAACATGACAATCATGAGTCTTCAAATATTTTATCTTCAACTTCCTTCTGTTGACCCGTTTAGATATCTTTCTTGAATAGCCATCAGGAACACTAATAGTCTCTAATACTTCCAGAAATTTTTTTTTCGTAGGTGGCATCGCATAAGAAGAACATTGGAGTTTCCATTTATTTTCACTGATACACACAGGATGTAATTTTGGTCTGATGCCTCAATCCACCAAGTCACGCCGAGATCATAAATCATATTTTTTCTTCACCTTTACATTTAGAAGAACTGAAAGCAACATTTCACATATATTCTTTTCAATATGAATTACGCCTAAGGAATGACGTAACAAATTGGTTGACCAATACGGAAAATCAAAAAATATACTCCAATTCCTCCAATTGTAATAGGATTTAGTGGAAACATTATTTCTCTTTATAGATTTAATTTGACCCTTCCCGAATGAAAAACTAAAATCTTTTAATTCATTAAGCACATCAGTTCCAGACATATGCTGAGTTGGATCATCAGTCTCTATGGTATTATCAAATCTTCAACGATTTATTCTATATGGATGGTCCTTTAGAAAGAATCATTGATGTCCCATAAAACTGAAACTACAGTGATGTTTCAGTCTTCTGGATCGTTTATTCTTCATACAAATTGGACATGACAGTTTTCCCTTCGTGCTCCATCCAGACATCATTGCATAAGCTGGAAAATCATTGATCGTCCACATAATCACACCACGCATCTGAAATATGTCTTTTGAACATGCATCGTATGTGCACACACCCACATCCCAAAGAAGCTTCAACTCTTCTATTAAAGGTTGCATGTATACATCAATATCAATGCTGGGATCAGAAGGACCATATATGAGTATACTCATGAAAGTGAAATGTTTTTTCATACACAACCATGGGGGAAGATTATAAATGTGTATAAAAACTGGCCATGTGCTGTGCGAAGTAAGCATCTTCCCAAACGGATTAAAATCGTCGAATGAAAGACCCAGCCTCACATTACGCACGTTAGCTGCAAAACCAGGATGTCAGGAATCAAATCTTTGCCATGAAAATTCATCTATAGGATGAACCAACTCATCATTAGTCTTCTTTCTCTCAGTATCATTCCATCTCATTTTTATTGATATGTCATCAGACATAAAAAGATTCTGGATTCTGGGGATCAACTGAATGTTACACATTACTTTCTGTGGAATGCGGGATGGTGTTCCATCATATTTTGACTTCCAGTGGGATGTGCCACATTTTATACAATCATTTCATTCAACGGTTTCCTCCCAGAATAAACTGCAATCTTTCATGCAAGCATGAATTTTGTTTCTTGAAAATCCATGTTCCTCAACTAACTTCCATGCCATATAGTGGTTTGAGGGAATATCTGCATCATCTGGAAGTAAATCCTTCAAGAGGGTAAGAATGTAATCGATTTATATATTAGAAATCCCATACATAGTTTTCCCATGAAACAATCGGATTAAAAATTCCAGCTTTTTCATTTTATTTCATTGTCGATATACTAGAGTCATGGAAACATTATTTAATTTTTTTTCACCCTATCAATATCATCATTTTCACTAGAGGCATTAGTTATCCTCATATCAAAGTCATCTTGAGTCGAAATCAATTATTTTTCATGATGATGAATAAACAAAAACCGATCATCTAACAAATTCTCCATTCCGGTCCTTTTATTTCGATCAACACCAATTTGAGATTTCATTTTCTCCCTATTGTGATACCACACAAAGTAGTTTGCTTGAAAAAAAAATTTGGTTACGTGGTAGATGACTTCTTCACGGCTCAACCAAGGTCTACCAAAACAATTGGAACATGGGCAGTGTATGCGACCACTATCTGAAACATTGTGAAATGAAAAATCTATAAAGCTCTCCAAATTGTTTTGAAAATTGCTTGAGATCCAATCGATTTCATACATCCAACTTCTGTCCATTCTGTATAAAGAATTTATATAAGTCATTTTGTCATAAACAATTCAATAGGATTGAACTGTAATAGAAAATAAATTTAAGTAAACGATAAAAGAAGAAGTTTCTAGTCGATGTAGTGAACTATTAAAATAATGTAAAGAACAAGTACTTATAAATTAAATTAAAATTTATTTATATTCATTTTCATTACGTCTATAAGAGGCACATGACTCAGGTCCCATCATGTGTTATTGGAATCCAAAATCATTCACTCATGTTCAATAACTCATTATTGGCACCACTATGGCCATACCTTTAATTACCCAATTACTTCCCCAAGTCAAGCACACCCCATGGGTGAATAAATTTTAGGATTCTACACTAATAGGTTGTTCATGGCTTGTAAAAAGATTTAATTTCATTATGTATAGAAAAAAAAATTTATTTTTAAATTTGAGATTAATAATAAATCATTTCAATGATAACAACATTATTGAATTAAACTTTTATCTTCTCTAACATTTTTATGGATGTCTACACATGACAGAGTGGGTAGTGAAAATCACCCCACCCTCATAAAAGTGAGTATTGGCCAAGAAGGACACATAATATACATCGTAAAATGAGAACCATATTTAATTGACCCTAAAGTTATATTAGTACAGTCATCTTGGGGGAAATGGAATATATGATCCTGGTTAAATGATTAATTCAAAAGCCCGTATTTCATATGTTAGACACTATCTAAGGTAAGAAATCATGTGAGAATGGGTTTATATCATTCAATTTCTTACATGATAGTGAGAATGAAGGCTTGAATTAATGACATGAGTTCACTGATTAAATGATGGTAGAGGTTTCAAACGCTGTGTAAACAGAATGATTAAATAAGGGTAGAGGTTTCATACACTGTGCATGGTGGGGCAGTCTCAGCCAATTTAGAAACTAAAATAAATTCTCATCATAGGTAACAATATGAAACATCACCATCAAAAGAAACTCCAAATAAAAAAGGACTAAAAACATCAATCATTTCATGAATTCACTACTATGCAAGGTTTATCCACATGTTTAGCAATAATTATATGTCTTAATCATGAACCGCCTCTACAGCTCCTAGTTTTCACCAATAAACATAAGGTAAATATCTCAAAATATCTTTAAAACAACTCATTAATATGCTCAAAATGTAAATATAATCTTAAACCAACCATGGAATCTCTTTCACAACACATTCTCACACATCAGTTATCTCATGTGTTACTAAATACCAAACATAGTCACATAGTGTACTATAACAAATTACATTACACAAGCCTTATTAAAAAAAATTCATTTTAATAAAACACTTTCCTCAAAGATTTTTAAGGAGAACATTCATAAAAACTTTGATAAAAATTATTAAACACATATAAATAAATTTCCAAGTAACAATTAATTACAATATAGAAAAAAGAATAAAAACACATACTTAGAAAATCTAGAATACAACGGAAATGAATTTGAGATGCTTTTTCTTCGATGGAGGGTTAAGGATTTAATTAATTAAATAGATTGGAATGGATAAAGTCTAGATTAAATCAAACCACAAAAAATGAAATACACATCAAAATCAAAACTTAAAACTATAATATGATATGAATAACAATAAAAAAAGGTATAACTTAAATATTTTATGTGTATGAAGAATAGAATACCTGATTTGAGACGATTTGGATGTAGTTTGACAGTTCATATGGGGGAAGTTGCCAGAGCAGTAGAGCCCTGGACAATGTTAGGATTCTGTCGTGAATGTGGGAAAGAGAGCGACCGATTGAGTATTTGTGGGAATGATTTCCCAACGGTTTTTAAAAGCCACTGGGAAAGGGGTGTCCAAGAGACCCTTTACCAACGGTTTAAACAAACTGTTGGTAAAGGGTGACCATTTCCCAGTGGTTCTTGTAGAACCGTTGGCAAATTGTGTCCTGGACACCCCTTTCCCAATATTTTTAGTAAACCATTGGGAAAGATCTTCTTTACCAACGGTTTGTTTAAACCATTGGTAAAGAAGCATTGGAAAAAACTGAGTTTCCAGTAGTGTGTGTAGTAGGCACTGCCCGAATGACTTCCCCTTGCATGGTCTCCCAAATCGTGCTCCAAATTTTCTGGAGCTACTACCTCAAGAAGGCCATTTCACATGGTTTGGCTATGTGGTTAGGCAAAATATGTGCCACCCGTGCAACCTTCACCTATCCCCAAACACACATCCAAAGTTCTCCCAACACTCCCAAACACAACCCTTACACTTTATAAACATAAAAAGCATAAAGTAAGGTTTATATACCAGAAATACGGGGAATTAAATTTATCATATCAATGTGGTTACTTATCAATTACAGCTTTATTTAAATCACTCTAAAGTTCAAAATGTGCTCCATGTATCTCTCTTAATAATGTATATATATAAACAATCATATGTAATAAACTCAGAGTTAGTACCACTAGATAGAGATCTATATTATGGGAAATAATTGTATGAGATTCTAGATCATTGAGGGAAATTGATTAATAACAAGACCACTTACGTCATTAATGTTTTATTGAAACCCATAAATTTGGAGAAACTACATGGGGACCAGAGGATGTGATGAGGTTAAAGTAACCTATGTTGTTTTTATCATAGTGTTGTAATTTACAGGGATAAATTATTTGGGGGTAGAATATAATGACATATTATTTTATAGTATATTTCTCATTAAATAAATATTATCTCTTTGATTTCATACTATACATGCAACACTGAGTTAAAAAACGTGATATACTATTAGAATATTATTATTTGATGTAAAAATTTTCACTGAGAAGTTGGATTGGTGAGTACAGATATGACTAAATAAATTATGAAAAAATATTATTTATACTTTTATAAAATTAATTAATTTATTATCAATCAGTTACAAAAAAAATTAAATCATATGAAGGGAAAAGATATGTTTTTATGAAAAACCTTTTTTATGTGTAGAATGTTTTTTTATATTAATAAATATAATTAATATATATTGATGAATTTATTTAAGGAAATTTACATATTATATATTAATTCTAATGATTTAATGTTCTTTTAATTGTTTTTACTAGGCATGTAGTTAGAATAAATCAATTTTTATATTTAAAGATTAATTTCTCTAAAAACCGTTTTCATTGTATTTTATTCACTTGTTTTCAAATTAATTTATTCCACATATGTAAAGTGAATAAAGTAAAATTTATTCCATTTCTAAAATCATAACATTTAATATAAACTAATTAGTTCAATATAAATTTTTCTCACTATGAATAGTAACCATAGTAAATATTTTTCCCCCTATTAAGGGAAAAACTAGTAAAAGAGGGCTAAAACTTTTGGTTAAATTTTTAAAATCATCCTAAAATGTAAATTTATCATAATCGATGTGTGTTTTTCTACAAAATAAATTTTTAAAAATTTAATTAATGAATTTTAAAACATTATATTGAATATGGGAACCCAATATTGACTTTTGTGAAGATAAGTTATATTTTATTCAAATTATAAAATATTTCCATTTTTTCATTTAATGGTATAGTTTTATAGTTCCATTAATTTTTTTATTTATCCAAAATTATAAGAATATATTTCAATAAATATTCAAAAAAACTCAAAAAAATATGCATTTCACTTTATTTCAATATAAAATTGTTCTTAAGAATAAATCGAGTATTTTCCTAAAAATGATTTTCATGCATTTTGTATTATCATATTAAAAGTAAATTCAAACACAAATTGAAAGTTAATATGTTTAAATTCATTTAAAATTTGGAATAATAACATTCCAAAATATTTATAAATCTCATTTTTATCATATAATTATATTATCATGATAAAAAGGTTAAGTTATCATGGTTATGGTTAAAATGGGTATAAATTTATTTCACTCTGATATAATAATAAAATTATATAAAAAACAAGTATAAGTGAAATTTTATGAGTATATTTCGTACATATGACATCTTATATTATAATTTTAGGTGCTTTGGGGCCACATTACATGATTATTATGTATATATTATTTAATCATTCATGTAATTCCCAAAGTGTCCTTTACCTCACATATAACAGGGAATTTCATATCCTCATTTATTCATAATTTTTTTGACTTCTATATCATAACATTACTATACTAATACCTTATTATATTAATTCACCATGTCCTATAGCTTCTTGTTTTTCCAAAACACCATCCATTTAAAGAATAATGTGTAAGGCAAAGGTGGTTTCTCAATATTGAGGGATAATTATAAACTAAGTACTTTCAATTTTATTTCTTCTACCTACCCTAAACCTATATTTTACATTATAAAATAATAAATAAGGTGTATTATATGTACTTATTTTTTCTATCTAGAAACAATTATCCACCACCTTTCAATCCTATGGGAAAGGAAAACAATGCTCATGTGTACCTATAGATTTTCACTGCCACAAAGTGAAGCATTTTTTTCATTACCACTTCTGATTTATGGTTACAATGATATTTTTAATAAATATATATGATATTTATTATATTATTATAGATTTTTGAATTCAAATTATTATATACATTTCTTCCCTTACATCCATCAAAAAGTGGAAGCATCGCTTATGCGTAAGTATGGACTACCAACACCATGAAGTGTGGTAATTAATTTTTCTTCAGTAACTAACATGCAAAGTTATGAAAGTGTATATGATGATTAAATATGATACTCAATACATGATTAAAATTCTACATATTATGGAACCAGGATCAATGTAAAAGGATTTTGATTGCTAAACTGAATCTTGTAAGAAAAATGAAGTAGTTATCACACAAAATAATGATTTTAATAATGAATTATTAATATACAAGAGAAAAGATACTATAAGTAAATATTATATGATATAATATATATGATTATGGTTTTATAATATACGTATAATAAATATATATTTATTATATAAGTGTTTTGAATGCGTATATAAGAAAATGAGACTTGGGGTAAGGGCTTTTTGTTTCAATCACATTTTAATTGGGATTGTCTATTCCGAGATTTTGATTAAGGGAAGTTATTTAACACATATATGATAAACCCATTTTTTCTTATTTATTAATGGTATTTTAAGTAATATTAACATTATAATCTCATTGTTTCTTAAAATATTAACAAAAATACCATTAAGAAAATTACAATTTATTTCCAATTTTTTAAGAAATCATTTCCTCTATGTCTATATTCTATTTGAAATTTATTCTAGATTTTTTTAATATTCTTTAATTATATATTAAAATAAATCTTACACATAGTATACATTCTATAAAATTTTATAAAATTATCTTATTTTTGTTTTTCAGATGATTTTGTATTACTAATCGTTTGAATGAAGTCATTATTTCAAATGACTATGCAATGAAGAAAATTTTAAAACATCATTAACACTCAATTCATTATAGTTTAAATTAAAATTTTCTCTAATTATTTTCAAATAATATGTTTTACCTAATATTTTGAATGTTTTCAATTTTAAAAAATTTATTTCTAAATTAAAAGGGTATTTACCTTATGAAATTTACCAATGGTGTTACAAAAGAATTTTTATTCTATGATAACATCATTTAGTTTTATATATGATTTAGTAGGGATAAAATATAATAATATAATCCTTATTCTTTATCTAAATAGTTTGTGATTAAAATTATGAGATTTTTAAAAAACCAATTTATTTTCAACGGGTTATTCTATGATGATATGATGAATTTTTAATGATATTGTGGAAAACATATAAATGTACTATGATTGTATTATTTGTGAGTCTAGAACTATATATCCCTATAATTTATTTGGTAATGTAATAATGATATCTTATGATATTATAATTATAATTATGGAAATTATTGTAAATATTTTATTCATATTTAGGTGAGTATGAATTCTTCTAGCAATGCTCATAAGATTATGTATGGAAATGATTATGATTAGATATATTCACTTTTTGATGAATGATTAAGATCAATTCTATATATGATATCAAGATAATTACTAGAAATGAATTAAAATATATATTTTCATAAGATTATGATTTCATATGTTTATAATGTCACATGACTCTATTTTGACTCTTGAATGACGATTACTTCTATAACATCATTATTTATCAAGATTTTGGTAATGAATTGATTACAAAAATTATGATATAATATTTTATTTGTATGAATATTATTTTTAGAACATTCAATTGATTATGTTTTTATACAATTATGATCATATTATTCTTTATTATAATGGATCTCTCCCTTGTTTACCCTTACTGAGAATTTGATATCACCCTTTTTGTATTTTCTTTCCCCAAGTATTTATGGAAGGTTCTAACTAAGATATATCTAGAATGGTTATAATATGAAGATCTTTTCTATAGATATTGAAGATATTTTAATTAGTAAGTTGATTATGTATATAGACTTTAAAGATACTAAACCTTTATGTTCCTTATGCATATATATATTGATATCCATATAATATTAATCTAAGATTGTGTATGATTTATGTTTGATATTCATAGAACACTTCAAATCCTCATGAATTTAATTTCTTTAATTGATGATTGACTTGATATATATTTAAGTGTAAAATATGATTCATGGGGTGAATATGAGGAAAATAGATATATGTGTGGAAGTAATATACATAAAATATTGTTGTTAAAGGAACCACTATAGATGTCAATGTATAATCTTTAACAAAAATTATGTAGTAGATAAATGTAAAATGGTATAATCCAAATCTAGAAAATTTATTTTGTATCTTATTGAATCTTGAATTGAATGTAGTGGGGGCTAATTTCAAGTGGGTTGGATCTTGATCTGATATTTATTTTGTTTTAAGTTCCCAGCTATGTTATCAAATGTTGTTAAGATATAATTGATAAATGCAACATGATATTATTCTATATCCATTGGTCTTATACCCTTAAGAAATGAAGAAGTAGAAACATTCATGGAACAAGTTCATGTTTTATATATTTTTCATCTAAAAAATGATATCAATTTATGGTTTTAAGGATAGTAATATATTATAGGAAATAATACTCCCATGATTAATATGTTTTTAATAAGTGGTTTTAGTGTTATAGAAACTAAAGAGATTAATGTTAAATAATTAATGGTTGATTGACTCATTTAGAAAATAAGGAGACACACCCTATGAAGGAAGAACATTCTTTAACATAAAAATGTAACATAGGTTTATCATAAAAAGTGATATTAATTGATTCGCAACAAGTAGTTTCCTTGTTCTGGTGGAGTTAAAAATGGGTGCTTTCTCTCTCGGCTCTCCCCCTCCCCCTCTCCGCCCCGCTTAGGGTTTCCTCCTAAAACCCTATGATGCGGGCATGGTGGTGCATTTGAGTGCGTCTCCTTCCTCCCATTTCACTATTCTCCACTTCTTGGCTCTTTCCCCTTCTCCATTCCCTATTTGGAGTTCTTTCATTAGTGTTGTATTATATCCCTTGGTCGGTCCCCTTCTTCTAACCTACGTCTCCCATTTGACTTTCCAGGTTAGATCAAAGGCGGGGTTTCTAAGAGGTTTTCAGATTTTGTGGTTCGGTGGCTATTAGTTCTCAAAGCACTCGGGTGTCACTTGCTCTTTTCTTTTGGTTTTTGGCCCCGTCATTATAGTGTCGTTTGGGTTCCTCATCCTCTATGTTCCCTGCTCTAGCCTCATGTCTATCTACGCCTCACCGAGGCGGATCGAGTGCGGGGTGACGCTGAGGTTTTGGGATGTGGGTTAAGGGTTCATTAATGATCATGGTGCATACTTTCGTTGGGGACATCGGCCTTGGTAGTAGGTCTATCTAGTTCTGGTGTGGTGTTCTAAATGTCTATGGTGTACTCCGATAGTTCCATTTCCATCATATATGATTCACAGCAGATCGTAGTTGATGATGGTTCAATTCATAGGCAGGTGATTCCTGATAAGGGCTAGCGGTTCGGGGTCTCGTGAGGATTTTCGGATCTCGATGAGTCTTGGTGTCTCAGCGGTAACGGTGTTGGGTTTTCTATAATGAATATGGTTTTTATGGTTCAATGGTAAATATGGTTTCTGGTGGTTTGATGTTGATGATGATGATGATTGTTTCTGTTAGTGTTAGCAACCAAGGCATAATGATGGCCGATGGTGTTGGGTCTCTCGTTATTATGGGGACCGAGGAATGATGATGGTTTTTTTGTTTTTAAATTTCAAATTTTGAAATGGTTTTAGGTTTCGAGACACTATGGAGTCTTTGGACAGCGTTGATTGATGTAGTTGATTTCTTGAAATTTTAATTTTTGGTGGGACGTTTTGGATTTTGAAGTTGGTGGGGTTGGAGGTTTTGAATCTCTTTCATGTTTTTCCAGGTTGGACCTTTTTTAGGGTTCACACTTTGCCATTAAAAGTGTTAGAAAATAAAAAAAATATGCATTGTGTTAGTAAGTGATATTAATTGTTTCAACATATAGTATGACTCACATAGTGGGTATTTTTTTATTCTCAAAGTATATAGTGTATGTCTAACTACGATTATAGAGAGAAAATTAATCACATAATTAAGAGTTGGTGTTTCATGATTTTAGGGTAGTTATTGACCGAGATGGAAAAAAATTATTAATTCACTTATGCTTTTGTATCCTACACCATGTTCTGACTCAAAAGGCATATATAATTAGTTTATGATTCAATAATAAATTTTAAATATAATTATTGTAATATATCAGAAAATTTTAGGTAGATTAGTCTCTAAAAATCATGTTTTTTTGTTGGTCCCCACAAGTGTTATATTTCCAAGGGAAGTAAGAAAAAATGGGTGGGGGTATGAAGTCCTCTTTCCTGAAAAATATATGGGAACATTTTTTTGAAAAAGTTAGATTATAAATTATGAAAATACTATAATTCTAATTTGTGAAAAATATTGTTTTTTTGAGGAAAAAATTGAAAAACCTAAATAAATATCGAATATATAACCTTTTGAATATTACTGATAAATGGGGAGTGGGAATAAATTCATTATAATTTGAAATTTTGTTTTTGGAATGTCTTTGAAGGTAGAGATGAATATATGATATTATTATCAACAAAATCCATGGTTATATTATTACAACTATTAGGATTAGTCTTTTACAACAATATAATAGAATTGTGTTGGATGTATTAAAAATAATGAATGGATGAAGGTGAATATAGTGATGGAATATAAGATCTTATGAGTATATTTTGAATCACTTAATGTGGCTAAATAAAACAATTACAATGGGGTACCTTGATATTATATATATATATATATATATATATATATATCGAGGACAATGAGTGATAAGTAAAGGATTAATTTAGATATTCTAAGTGGATGTTTTGTGAATAAATCTTACATCAAGTTTCAATGATATATATCACACTCTAATATAACATGTAGAAGACTATTATATTTAGTGTTGGTTGATGTGTTATACCATAGAGTTGGAGATCACATCACCAGAGTTTCTATGTACTTATAAAAATCTACTAAATCTTATATTTCAAATAGCTACCATGTTATAATTTTAAGGCATGAAATTTTGTTGTAATTCTATTTGGTGATGGGAGAATAATTGTTTTTTGAAGTAACAGGACACACCTGAATCATTTAAAGATCAATAAAAAGTAAAGGAAATATCATGATATAACAAATATGGTTGTTTTATGATGATTATTATTTTTTATTAATAAGCTATGAAGTTTTGATGAGGTTTTATTTAAGTTGATTAAGAAGGAATTTCATTTTGTGGATGAGTATCATCGTGAAATTAATGATAGGTTTAAAGAAGTTTGGAATATCATTCCATGATCATCTAGAAGTTTCATAATGGATATTAACAAAGATTTATGGTTCTATGGTTGACTCAATGGTCATGATAAAATGAAGTAGTCATTCTACCACAAGGGTGAAGCTAAGCCATGTCACTCCATAATGAAAAGCATCTTAATGGGATTAGATAGTTTCTTGAAAATAAAAAGGATTTAGTTTGAATTCAAAAAATAAAATATTATACTTTATATTTGGATGATTGAATTGACTAGAAGAGGCATGTTGACTATATATAATTCTATGAGAAATTTTTCATAGTCTTGGATGATGAAATGAGGAGAATTTATCTCAACCAATGAATAAAGTGTTGGAAGTATGGAAGGCTTTAAAAAACTAATATACATGTTTTTTAAAAAATATAATAGAATTTAATTTTAACATTGATAGTAGAATATTATTTTACACTATTAACTTATTTTGTTTTAAATAAGAAAATATAGTAAGAATAAATATGGAGTTCGATTGATTATATTCATATTTTTGAAACATAATTGATAGAGGAATAATTTTTATATAAATAGTTTTCGAAGTTGAAGCACAATAATATTATTATTGTACAGAATAATAATCATCTAAAAAACGATAATTGTTCTAGTGGTGATCATATAGAATAAAAATAGTGCAATCACACATATATGATTCACAATCATCTATAATTATAATAAGAATACATATGTATGAGAAATTATTGAGGATTTATTCTTATTAGATCATGGATTATAGAGAAGTATGCAATGGAGTAGAAGGGAGTAACCATTTGGTGTTAGTTCACTTACCCTAAACTTTGTAAAACAAGTGATCTTTAGCACAAAGTAACTATGAATAATTTTTTAATCCACCAAACATAAGTATAGTACATTTTGACACATTAACCAATAATCAATTTTTTCTCATTGAACATAACCTAGTGTAGGAGAACTATATAAAATCAATAAGTTTTGTGTGCTTTATATATTTATAATAAACATATGTCATTCAGAGAGAATGTCTCGAAAAAGAGTTGATATTGATATTTTTTCATTATAGTGATGGAAAAATATTCAATGGGAAAATAGTTTTAGTAAGGAAATTTTAAAATTAAGTCATAAACCTTACTCACCACCCACTCATGAGGCATTGATTCCACCTGATTCCATTATGAAGATACTTAGTCCTTATTCTTTTCCTCAAGTTCCTATATCACTAGGAAAAATATCTGTTGGTATTTTATAATCTGAATATACTAGAAACCTATCATCCAACAGATAATGACTCAATATCTTTAGGTAATAGAAAACTACCAATATATCCCAGCCTCATGTTAAAATAGTTTTGGTCATTTGTTCCAAAATATCTCAATCCATTCACCACAATATTCTCCCCTTTTCTTAGGAACACATAATAAACCATCTATGGATGAATTACATTAACTTAATACCCATTAATTTTTTTTTTAAATTAGAAAGAGTGCATAATTAAATCATCTATTTATTGTATAAAAAAACTTCAGAACTTATTATGATATTAAAACATGACATCATTCCTAGTCAATAACATCATCCATGATGTTAGCTTTAAAACCCCTTAACAAAGAATTTGTAATATAAAGATAATCTAAGGACACATTAAATATAAAAAATATTATTAGGTTCCTCCTAAGACATTATTATTTCATATTTATCATGTTTAAGTGAAAACCCCTTCTAAATATTGAAATAATCAAATAGCATTACCACATTAATTGAAAATAGACATTTGAAATGATTTTTTGCACAACTTGTTGTAATAAAATTCCTATAAAGTAATCCTCCAATTCCATATATTCGCTTTCTAGGATTCTAATAAAATTAAAATTTCATCTTAATATACTATAAATAAAAATAATTTTTTTTTGACAGATATGATTTATGAGTGACATTAAAATAGTATGAGGATTGGTAACCTCGAGTTAAATTATAATAAACATATAATATCTATACTTTTATATAAATGATTTAGTTGAAATTACCTCTTATTAAACCCTCGAATGATGTTATATATACCTCAAATTGATTATGAAAATATATATCTCTATTTTAAATTTGAATAAAAAATCAATAATTAAACATCAATGTTATTTATTTTCATAATTATATGATTATGACATTGGTCATATCAGATGACCTAACCATAACATGAATACACATCACATCATTTTACATGTATAATCATTAAATGTAATATTATATCACAACTAAGAACCTATGAGTTTACTGTATTAAGAGTTCATATTCATAAAAAACTTATTTATAAACATTATTCACCATCCCATATAAATATTTTTTACACATGATATGCTTATCTACATATTATAGACAATACCCAAATTTATAACCTTAGGAATGGAAATATTTGAAAGGGCGTACTCAGATGCTCAGTAAAGAGTGAATATAATATATAAAAATCAATGATAATAAGATGATAATATGGATTTGACAACATAATTAACATGTATGGACACAACATATGACAATAAAACTTAATAAAAGATAGTTAATAAAATCATCCATCGTAGCATTTGGATTTTGGCATAACATAAGTCATGAGTAATATTAATTTGGAAACATGATTCAATAATCATGATATCTAAAAGAACATAGAAATATTTCATAACATATAAATATGTCATAAAAATTATGAATATATAATAGCATAAAAAATCATTCCTTATGTTGAGGATCACTAGAGATAACATTATCATGTTATGGATATAGTCCCATAATGGATTAGGATTACTCCATAATTGTTGAAATTTATTATTTTGATATATAATGTTTCACCTAAATCATTATAGGTATATATAATTCTGAGCCCACCCATCACATAAAAAAAAGTAATTTTGTTTTTCTCCTAAGTTTATTACATGTCATCAGATGAGATATAAATCTCTAACCAATTTATTATAGGGATATACAATTTTGGGTCCACCAATAAAATAATAAAACCTATATATTCGTATACCACATGAACATAAAAACATTAATAACTCAATCATAGATTAATTAACTCATGGGAAAAATGGGTATCATCAAAACTTATATATGACATTGTAATAATATGATCACTTTTTAAGAAAATTATAAAAATTCGTTAAAAAATAAAATAAAATATCATTTCATTTTTGAATATATATATAGTTTTTTAAATAAATAAATTATTAAATAATGTGAATAAACATTTCATTATAAGTCCATGAAATCATGTAAATAAATAATCATAAAGAAAACTGAAGAAGATGGTGGGAAAATGTTAGAAATATATTTGTTTCACACTTTTGTAATGAAAATCAAAAATATTAAAAAAATAACCTATGAAGAAAATAATAAAATGCTATTACATTAATTATAATATATGTAAACTTAATAAAAATAGGGAAATAAATCCATAAACTATATATGTGTAGATAAGAAAATTTATAATAAAAATAAACAATATAAACATGGTGTGGAAATATTCCTAACTAAACAAATGAGATATGTTTGGATCTATATATATGAAATATTTGGATTGAATTGTGAAACTAACATTGTAGTAATGATAAGAATACTTTTAAAACATATAAATAACCAGATGAAAAGAAAATAAATATTGTTTTTGGGAGAAATAACATATGATTTTCCTCAATGGAAATTTAGTCATTAAAATATTTATTTCAATGAGAGATTAGAAAAAACTCCTTATGAATTTGGTAGCTTTTGAATCAAAACCCCCTGATAGTGAAAAAAATATGGATTTTTAAATCAAATAAATTTCATGAATATTTTTATAAAAGGTATTTAGGGTTAGTATAAAAAGTATAAAAATTAATATTTGTTGTGAAGATGATTAATATCTCAATGAAATAAATTTGAGACGAGATACACTTACCTCATAATTTGTCTTGGTTATATGCAATGTAACTCCATGTTTAATACATTAAGTTTTATTTTCAATCTAAATTATAAAAATATTTTTATTTAATTTAATTTTCCTAATAAATTTATAATTTTATATTACATATTAAATCATTATTATTTGTTTAAAATTAATATCGGGGTGTTAATTATCCTATTTTTTCAGTGCTAGAATCTATGAAGATGATTAATATATTAATGATACAAAATAGAAATGAGAAACCCTAACCTTAGAATTTTTCTTGGTTATATACAATGTAACACCATGTTTAATACATTTAGTTTCATTATCAATATATATTAGAAAAATATTTTTATTTAATATACTTCTCCAGATAAATTTATAATTTTTTATTACATATTAAATCATCATTATCAGTTTAAAATTAATATTAGGGTGTTAATTATCCTATTTGTTATGTGATAGAATTTGTATAGAAGTTCCAATACTTTTTCCTTGATTATTATTTCAACACCTATAACATTTTCATGAAGATATAATAATTTTTTTGATACATTTCTAAAGTCGAATTTTCATTTTATAGACGTTATAGCAATTTTTTGTAAATAGATGTTAGAATATTTTTTCATTATATTTTTAGTCAATAAAATGAATTGATTTTGTTAAGTAATATATATATATATATATATTACATTAAATAATTATGAGAAAATAATAAAGTATTATTCATTAAATAATATCATAAGTTTTTTAAGTTACCTTAGTCATTCTTGATGTAAATGTTATAACATAATTCGTACAGAGATTAAAACCAAACAAAAGAATAATCTATTATAACTCATGAATGAGTAAAAACACTTTTTTTATTATGATGATATTATTCTTTTATAATAACAATAATAATAAATATTACATCATTATAGTGTATAATTATATTTAGAATAATTAGAGATGATAATGTAAATGAATGGGATGAAGATGAACTTGTTACTTTTATGAAATCACCCCTTCTCGCAATATCTTCCCATACAATGAAGGACATTTTCCACCATATTATGACCAAAGGATACCAAAAATAGAAGGATAGGTTAATAGATAAATAATTTTCATTGATTAAATAAATAATAAAAGAATATAAGTTATTTGGAGTGGGTAAAATATATATCAATTTTAAGTGAAAATGAGGGACATTTCTCTATAAACATAAGTTAGATGAATTGTAAAGTTGGATTCATGTGAATGATATGTGATTTATGAAAGTAAATATTAGTGATAATTTTAGGAATGAATTCAAAACAAAATAAATAACATATATAATATATAGATATAATTTTATTTACACAAATATTTATCTATTTTAGTTCACATTAATGTATTCCCTTTTTACCTTGTTAAAATATTTACAATAGTAATTATTATTTTCACTAAAAATGGAAAATACATATGACCTAACTTTGACATTATTTATCCAAATCTGGACTCAACATAATAAAATTTTAATTATAAATATATATTGTTGTACTTTAAATGAAAACATATAATATAATGCGACCTTTTTTTGAAAATAACATTTTAGGGGTTATGTTTTATTATTATTGTTACATATTAATTACTAATAATTATAAGAGGTTTAATTTACTATTTATACATATAAGAATTATATTTTAATAAAATCATCAATTAACCATAATATATTTATTTTATTAAAATGAAAAAAACACATAAAACATTAAAATATTATTTTTAGTAAAATATTTAAGGATTTTAAACACATTCAATAGACTATTTATCTTATAAACATTTAATATTATCAATTCGTTGTTATTAAAATATTTTTAAAATTATATAAAATTTTCAAATAAATATTTGATAACAATAATAAAATTCATAGGAGAAGAATAAAAATACATAATGTTATAATAAAGGTTTTTCATTGATTATTCTATTTTTATTTCCTTTTTTTATTATTTATTGTTTGTGAATTATATATTTTTTAATTTGTTACTAAAATTTATAAGAATTTACTAAATTTATTGAATATATTTATATTCAATGATGTTATGTAAAATGACCATATATGCATTGACTATATACCCAATGACCATATATATAATATTCATATTATATTAATATATAGATAATTGCATTCATTTCTATAATATTTATAGCATTAAACAAACACATTGTAGAGGACCATAATAGATTAGTGTCTTTTGAAACTTGGAAACATAAACAGTGGTTCATGGGAGAGCTATATTATCACCCACTACCTTCTTCGTGACTAGCACCCATCTTAGACATATCATACATAAAACATATCTTCATAATCTGGGGAATTGAAACACTAGAAAGGGTGAGTTTATCTACTCATTAAAGGAAAATAAGGGAAATAATAAATAATTACATGAGATTAATGGTATGAGAACACTAGAATAACAATTGAAAATCATACCCGGCATTTAAACGATCATAATTATGAATCATGGAATAAATATTGGCAATTAATATGACATCAGTCAAAAGGAAATCAAATAAAATGATCCATGAAAGAATAAAATTGTCATAATACATGAATTTTTTTCCATTCACACAAACATATAAAATAATTTTATATTAGTTATGGATAACTACCAATACCATCATAGAGAAAAATTCCTTTACTGAATTGGGTTTACTCTCTTTTCTAGCCTTTTATTACTTAACTAGGTTCACTTCTCATTTCAACCATGTATTACTGAATCAAGTTCAATTCCTATTCTAGACCTTTACTACTGAATTGAGTTCACTCTCTATTTTATTCATGTCTATCTCATGATATATAAATCATTACCCAATTAATTATTGGATATATATTTCTCACCCATCACATTATAAAATCATACATATATGTTTCACAAGATCATGAAAATTTATCATATTATAACCCATGAAATGAAATGGGTATCATAAACTTGTCATCAAATCATAACCTATGGAAAATAGATAGTTTTCATTATCATGTCATCATAACATAACCTATGAAAGGATGCATGTTTTTATAAGTGTTATATCGTGGTAAAACCCCTTAAATAGAAACATGATTCATAAAAATTATACCAACATAACATATACCATTTAGAGAAATAATATGAATGGTTTTATGGTATAATATCCCTAGTAAAGAATAGTTAACACCAAGAAATGTCATCTTATATAGAAATTTTGAAAGATCGTCTAAAATAATTCTTGAGAAAAATATCTTTTCTAATTATGAAACGAAATTCGAAACCAAAAAAATGAAAGCATTTTTATCTGAAAATAACAACAAAAAAATTATAAAGAAATATTTTAAGCATTGATTTGTCATCTCGGTGGATAATTTAATCCATTGCATATGGGATAAAACAAACATTCATTTCATATTTTACATTAAATCACAATGAGTATCCTTTTGGACAGCAACATGTATTTTTCTTTCAGTTTTTTTTAAAAAAGTAAAACATATAAAAAATTTCTTTTTAAAAGAATAATTGGAGTATATTAAATCATTTTTTAAAAAACATTTTTTTGAAGGAAAGCAGATTTCTAACTAAAAGAGAAATGAAGTCTGATTATCTTACCAACATTTTATTAATTATAACATGTACCAAAGAGTAGAAAAATAGAACCATTACATGAAGATATCATGGATAACTATATGGAAAAAAATTCATGTAAATTATTAATAGTTTGATCACATGATTTCATCAATGGAAGTATAATCATAAACAATCCTGATAAACTGTGAGATAGTAGCAAAAAACTCTTACCACATTGGTAACATTTAATAATAATACCCATGAGGGAATAAAATTACATGAAACCTAAAATATAATTAAAATAATTATATTCATAATATAACATGTCAAAGGGTAAATGTATATACCTCGTAAAATAATATAGATGTATAACATAATATATGTCTTAAAGAACATAAACTGAGATAAAATTGCCTTACCAATTTGGTACCTCTTGAATTATAAAACCCGTAATATAGGGATACTAAATAGGATATGTAAATAAAAAAAATTTAGGATAATTGTTAAAAATATATTCATGGGTATTTTATAGACAACATATAAAAAATTGGTTGTCAATATAACATGTATCTCGAAAAGTAAAAAGTGAAATAGAAATCCCTTATCTTATTTCTTGAATCTGATTGTACTCATTCAAAAATATAGTATAATAAATATAAGTTTATTATACATATATCACAAAAAAATATTCTCATATATGAATATAATACCATATAAAATTTATTTATGACTTTATATCATCTGTATTTTAACATTTCCATGTTAAAGTATTGTTTTAGGTAATATCGTCTTCGTTTTTCATAAATGTTTTGATTCATTATATTTTTTATTGTCTTAATTTAATCATGATATCATCATATATATTATTATAACCATGATATAAATATAATATATCATCATTATAAATATGTATTTATGATAATATATAAAAGATAGAAATAGGAAATGAAATACATCGTTTATGGAGATAGTAGGTCGTATGTAGACATGAATATTGTTTCTATTTTCTTTTAAAATTGAAATAAAGATTATTATATGATATATTTTCATTATAAAATAATTTTTTCATATATATCACATATTTTTACTAAACTCATCCATAATAAATTCTATGTAAATAATGAATGAATCACATCGCTTCGGGAGGTAGTAGTTCATTGTACACATAAACGATGTTATCATATCCTCAAAAAATGGAAAGCATGAAGGTATAACAACTAAATAATCAGAATTAAAGCATATAAATAATAAAAATAATATATAATATTTTTTAAATCAATATTAAAAACAATTGTTGGATTCAATGGAAAAAATGACATCGATTCATAAAGCATTAGTCCAACATACACACAAACAATGATTTCGTAACCCATTTGATGGATGTGTGTGTGGTTATAGATCATACGATTAACACAAAAATATACCCTTATATTTATGTTAATGAGGTTATTATATAATAAATATATAAAGATTTTTATCTTTTGATGAAGAAGTAAAACAAAAATGTTCGTTGATAAATGTTACCTCTAATTCGGGTATCTCCGTTTGGTTTTCACCAAATTACCTCATTGGTAAGATTTATGCCAAAATTAATTACTCTAGGATGAGGGGAAAAAATTGGGAAGATATTTGTATTGTTATATTTTGATCCAATGGTTTTTAGAGGTCTGAAGAGAGCAGCATATGGGTGTCATTTTATAAGGGAGTTGAGCGGTAAACATGTAATTTTTTTAAATAGGTAATTCCACCAACATATTCATATGGAAAAAGTGTCAAAAATGGAAAAATAATAATATTAGAAATGATAAGGTCTAAATATGTAAATAAAATTGGTTTTGGAGAATTTTTGTGTCTTTTTTACACCATATTTTCTATGTTTATCTATTAAGTAATCTTGTTTTTACCATAATCGCTATAATTAGTTTTTAATTTATTTCACTAATAAATATGGTAAAAATGAAGTTGACATTATTATAAATTATAAATTATTATGATTCAATATATGAAATCCATTTTTCCAAATTCTAATCATATTAGTGGATAAAATTAATTTAAAATTAATCCCACATATATTTTTAGAAAGAAATTGTTTAAAGAGAAAAAGATCAAAAGTTGACAAAGTTTTTATATCCAATTATATTGTGAAATTGTTCATAAAGATATAAATTTTATTAATAGATGTATAATTTAACTAATTTTACTTTAAAATCAATATTAAATAAAAATTAAAATTATAAACAAATTAAATGAAATGACAGTGTTCGTTATTTTTTATAATTTTTTTAGCCAAAAAATAAACCTTTTAAGACAAATTCATAAAATTCATCCTGAAATAATTTTTACATTTTGAATTCAAAAATGATTTTTATTTTTAAAAAATAAATTTTAAAATTGTCAAAATTATGTTTTCTATTATTAAAAAAATAGCATATTTTTGAGAAAATAGTACTTTCAAAGAATATAAATACTTTACCAAAAATTATAAGTTTTATTATAAATATTTTTATTTATATAAACCATTTTTATTAATATTAATAAAAAATTACTGTTCATTTTTTTTAAATATAATGTACAGGTTATAATGGTCAAATTTTTATGAAAATATTAACAATATGTTGAGGTTCTTTTAAAACTAAGTGTTTTGTGTCACAGAAGATAAATTTGTGTCTCATATTATGAAAGATAAAAATGGTTTCATTCAATGAAATATGGACTTGGTGTATCACGAAATAAAATCCATTGATGAAATTTAATTTATTTGAGAAAAAATTTCATAAAACATAGGTTGTTTAATTCTAACCCCCTTTAAAATTAATTCTACCATAAAAATTTATCACTCTGATAAAAAAAATGAGGATACTTCTAACTCATAATATCCTCAAGTTCCCATGTAGCTTTACCAAAATGTTGGTTTCACCACAAAACAATAAACCAAGTGAGTGTTCTTATTTTGTAAAACTTTTTTTGTGTGATCTGGCATCTCCACTACTTTTTCCTCCTAAAAAAGACCCTTCCCCAATGGTATAACCTCTAATTTTAGTACATGTGAAGGTTCGGGTATGTATTTCCTTAGGATCGATTCAAAAAACACATTATGGACATGATAGAGGTTTGGTAGAAGTTCCAACCGATAGGCTACCATCCAGATATGATCAAGAATTTCAAAGGGACAAATATACCTAGGGATTAGTTTCCTTTATTCCCAAATATCATAACCTTCTTCCATGTAGAAATTTTTAGAAAACACTTATCACCAAATTAAAATTAAATATCATGTCATAAATTTTAAATTTAATTTTTTTCTATCTTTTATATGCATTGATATGTTGATGAATGCCTCTAAACATCTCTTCCATTTCCTCAATTATCTCAAGTCCAAATAAAATTATTTCTCAAAATTCAATCCAACATGTGGGTTCTCTATATTTTTTTACATTTAGGGAATCATAAGGATCCAAATGAATTATTGAGTGAAATATTTATTTGTTATAAAAATAAACAAGAGGAAGGTGTTGTTCCCAAACACCTCTGAAATCAAAATATCAAGGTGTCAATATATATTTTAGAGTTTGAATTTCTCTATCAGACTAACCATATATTTGTGTATGATATACAGTTCTAAAACTCAACTATGTCTCAGGATCTTGGTAAGGAATTCTCCATAAATTTGAGTTTAACCTAGAATCATAATTAGAAATAATAGAATGTGGTACTCAATGTAAATTTCCCAGTTCTTTAATTTACATCTTGGAAAAATGATCCAGAGATATGTCTTCGAAGATAGTTATTATGTGAGATGAATTAGTAAGGCTATCAACTACAACCCATATAGCATTATTCCCTTCACAAGTATTGGGGACTCTGATAACAAAATCCAGGGTGATGTTCACCCATTTCTATTCTAGTATAGTTAATACACGAAACATCCCCTTAGACTTTTGTCGTTTAGCCTTAACTTTCCAGGATACGAAGCACCGTGATAGAAACTCTACAATATCTCTCCTCATTTCATCCCACTATAAGTAAAATTTCAAGTACGAATACATATTTTTACTTCCATGATGAATATACAATGAAGAAATATGAGCTTGCTCTGATATACCCTTCTAAAATTATTCTATGTAAGGAATGTAAACACAGTAATTGAAACTTATCATCCCATCATAATCAAGGTTAAACTCAAGATTATTTTTAACCTTTTTTTGGATCTCTACATCTTCCCATAGTGCCTCTTTAATATTTACTTTGGATAGACGGTTGAACAATTAATTGAGAAAGATAATAATTTTCCCCTTCCTTTAGGATTTCAAGATCCATACTTTAAAATTCTAGGAATACCGGATCTTTTGTGATCCTCATCATGGATAAGCTATAATAATCCTCTCTACTTAAAGCATCAACCACCTTATTCCCTATCCCTGGGTGGTAATGTATTGAGCAGTCATAATCCTTAAAAATCTCTAACCATCTTCTCTGAAACATGTTCATCTCATTTGTGTGAATATATACTTTAATATTTTTTTTATCAGTATATATATCAAACTTTTATCTATAAAGATAATGATTCCATATCATTATTAAAAAACACAGTAGCTAACTCCAAATCATTTTTCGGGTAATTTTTCTCCTGAACCATAAATTTCCATGAAACATAATCTATAACCACTCCATTCTATATAAGAACACTTCCAAACCCCTCCTTAGATTCATCACTATTGATTACAAACCCTTATCCACAATAGGGTAATGTCAGACTAAGTGTTTTAACTATCATTCAAATTAGTTACTTGAAATTTTCATTTCATTCATCTTTCTAGAGGACCTTTTATCCCTTCTAAGTCAATATGGTCAAAGAATTAGATAGTCATGAGAAAGTGCCAATAAACCGTATATAATATATTGCTAAATGTAGAAAACTATGGATCTTAGTCACAATGGTTAGTCTGGTACAACGTTCAAATGCTTCTACATTTGATGGATCTACTAATATACCCTCTCTTGAGAATATGTGACATAAAAATGAAACCTCTCACTTCCAAAATTCACACAATGTAAATTTTTCATATTTTTTCGTTCATTATCATCTTTAGTAGAATTCTCAAGTGGTGTTTATGTTCATCATTTATCTTTTAATCGATAAGAATATCATCTATAAAAACTACCAAAAAATAATCAATATAAACACTAAATACTCTATTTATTATATCCATGAATATAATAGGGCCACTAGTATGACCAACGGATATAACTACATATTAATAGTGTCTAAAAATTTACGGAATAATATCTTGGTTATATACTTATTCTCGGCTCCCAATTAAATATATTTGGAGTAATGTTCGATCTTGGAGAATTATGGATCCCATAAAGTACCTCAAACAAGTCATCAATATGGTAAAAATGATACATATTCTAAATTTTAATCTAGTTCAGATCTTGATAACCAATAAAGAGTCTCGTTGATCTGTCTTTATTTCTCAAAAAAAGGAACATATGCACCCTAAGGTGAAAAACTTGACAAGATGAATTTTTTTTAAAGGCAATGCCTCTTTTATTGAAAGCAAGAGAAAGAAGAAAGTAAGGAAAGAGAACAGGAAAAATAGAGAAACCCCAAAACAAGGACTAATTCTTAACCTTTTTCATTAGACGCTCAGTTAGCCTTCATTCTTCTTCTTTAAGAAAAATCTGCTCCTCTCTTTCATGTCCTCTGCACAACCTCTAGGTCGCCCTCTACTAGAGTTTGCCCTATTCAAAAGAATTTGAAGCCTTACCTACAGTGTCTCAGTATCAGTGCTATCAGAACCCGAGCTATCCTCGGTTTCATTGTCAGAAGAAGCGTTTGTTTTAACTGGTAGCATCAGTTCCTCTCTAGAAGTCTTCTCAACCGCCGTTGTGAGAGCAACTGAGGGCAGTGTCTTCTTGTGAGAAACAAGTTGAAAGCCTTCATTATCCACAAAAGGTTTTTCAGAAGAGTAAAAACCCTTAGAGATGACTGGCGGGGTCATAATCTAAAGTTTTTTTTACCTTTTAGAATCACAGAGGGAATCAAATTTTCTTGAATGAGTTGCTGATCAACCTCGAGCTACATTTCTTCCTCTCTTTCCTATTCTTTTCTTTTGTTTAGAGCATCAACATGTGGGATATTCTATGCACCCATACAAATCTCAACCCAATATTTCTTTTTTATTTTCAGGGAAAGTACATACTGTGGGTGAATCTGTTCGGTCGCCCATAACATCAACTTTAGATGTCTCTTCATGAGCGGCACCTTGCACCTCTTTCTCAAAAAGATTAGAAAACGTTCATAGGTATTGTATAATTTTACCCATGTTTTTTTCAACTTCAGGAAACAACTGTGATTCAGATTTCCCAGCAGAGATATATTTTTCCTTCTTGAGATAGTTATTGACACTATGGCCATGCAATGCACAAAAGCTGCACACTAAAGAACGCTGACAAGAAGATGAATCATGCCCAATAACATTGCAGTCCTTGGAGAACATAGGAATTTTTTCATAAACAATATTCAGCTCAATAATATCCTCATCAGTAGCAAGAATCACTTTCTCAACAAGAGTCGAGCTCAATTCAGTCTCAACTATAAACCTAGCAAAGTGGCCAAAATGGGCAACTTCCATCTCCTTATAAATTTTTATTGGTATAATAATGGATAAGGCAATATCATATAATATTTTTGGATGCCAGAGTATCCAGTTTAGGCCATAAATTCTAACAAAAATCTGATTCGTAGTGCTACCAACTTCCAAAGGGTTAAACTTTTTATCCCATTCCCTTAAATGAATAATTCCTGGTTTGAGGGAAATGGAACCAAAGCCCCATGCTCGAACATTTAATTCAGCCGTGGGGAAAAGCATATAGAAATATCGCCAACCAAGTGAGACACACTTCCATGTTGAGAATCCACAAATTAGAGAAATATGTTCTTTGAGATCGTCAATTTTTATAGGTTGTGTACCCTTAGGAAGGAAAATGCGTGCAATGATTGAGTACTCACCCATTTTGAGCCTTTCGAAGACCGCAATAAGATCCTCTTTGATGTGTGTGGTATTTCCCATTATTCTAATGGTAGAATCAATCCCACCTTTATGATGTGCAAAGAATCGAACACTGTCATTCTTAACATCCGTAGAACTCTCCAAAGCTAGTTCATTTGTACCTGCTCCAACAGAGACCAATCTATCCGGTGAGTCATTTTGGTCCCTCTTTCCAGCAGGAACGAACATATCTATTGCCCTTGTACCTTGTCTTTAGTGATTTATAACATTAATCATCATCATTAACCCTCATGTGGTTATCATAATTCCCACCCTCTTTACACTTGAAGAACTGAAGAGGGGGAGGTGCATTCTATGTATCTTTCTTTATATTCACATCATTAACTAACTTCTTCCCATCACTTCAGCAATAAATTTTTTGATTACCTTCCCTTACACACTTAACACATTTACTATTCACCCTATGTAAATTTCCTCCATATTTCTTCCCATTATTAGAGTATAAAGGAAATCCCATCTTCTTCTCACTACGGTTCTTAGATTTTCCTTTGAACTCTATATTCCTTTTCTTGTCAAAACCATAAGGTTGATACATAACATGAACATCCATTTCCAATGTGATTTCACATCATAAAATCAATTCATAGATACAAATGAATATTTTGGATAATCTCCTTCAGATAATTGGTTTTAACCTACTAATTAATTGATCAACCATACTTTCTGGTTGGATGATAATACCATAATCATACCTTGCAGGTCTTGTAAAATTATCCTCATAGATAATAAAGTATCCGTCATCATTTTCCCTTATATTGAAGAAATAATTCTCCATATACATACAAAAAATACAAGGAAAGTAATTATTATAAAATAATTTCTTAAACACATCCTTTCCCATACAGTCATTATCTTCCGGTAGCCTCATATTATGGATAATATTCCACCAATGATCTAATTTTCCTTATAAATGGTAGATAACCAAAATTTGCTTTTCAAATTATAAAAATTAATGAATCCAAAATATATATTTTAGTGGTACTGATCCATTTTTTAGAAACTAGTGGATTAGAAGGCCCTTCAGAATTAGGTTAACATTTCCCCTTGAAGGACCTAATAGAATGTTTCTCCCTCCATTTCCCATTTAGAATTCCACCATGATTCATAGTTTAATAAACTTGTGTCTATATAAAAACAATATTTTTCATTATATATCCCATAACATTTGGGTCATGAGGAGGAAAAACACTACATTTTATGTTTCACTCCGGATTAACACAGTTTCTTTAAGTTTCATCCATTTATTAAAACTAAAAAATCATAAATCAAGAAACAAATATCACAGCATAGAACCACATAATCCTGAAAATAACATATAAGATGTCTAAATAATGACACCTTAATTAATCTATGAAACCTTACGTTTATCTTAGGTCATTAAAATCTATATTCTGTTTAAATATTTCATAATGGTTTTTAAAAACTTTGTGAATTTCCAAAGAGTATCCCTTGAGAGTTTCAAACCATGTGCTTAACAAGGCCTATTTTCATGCACCAGTTCCTGATCAATTCTAGATCAATAAGGTGTTTTGGGGTTGTTACACCTAGGAACAACTATCCTAAATCAACAATCCACATGTAGTTTCTATAAATAGGTGTATTTCTTTGAAACTGATCACTCTATCCTTTACAAAAAAAATGCAGGATATTTTCCTATACTTTGACTCATCCATTGAATTATCTTTAGATATGTCCTTGGGGATATCACCATGGTTTTATCATCCTATTTTTCAAATATTAAATAACATTTTCTATGATACCAACTATGAAAACCTAGGATCATCATAAATATGCATTACATCATTTTTATGGAATATTTATTACATTACACAAACATGTTCCTGAGGGCATTAATTATATAGTGTCTTTGGAAACATGGAAACATAAAAAATGGTGCATTGGTGAGCTACATCATCCCCCAATATGTTCTCTATAAATGGAACCCTTCTTATACATATCATACAAAATAAATTTTTTTCATAACCTTGGGAAAGGAGACACAAGAATGGGTGAGATCAAATGCTCTGTAAGGGTAAATATGGGAGATATATAAGCATAACATGAGAATAAGGTTATGAGAATGTGATCTTGACAAATGAAAAGCATACCATGTATATCAAAGCTCCTAATCTTGAATCTTGACTTAAATATTGGCAGTTCATAATTCATTAATCTTAATGGAATCAAAGAACATGATCCATGTGAGCATAACATTAACATAAGACATGGAATTTTTGGTATACAAAAAAGTATAGAAAATCATTTCATATTATTCAAGTCTCACTTCCAAGACCATCATAGCAGACAAAGTCCTTTACTGAACCAAGCTCACTATTATATCCATCCCTATATTAATGAACCAGGTTCACATCCTATTCAATCCATTTATTACAAAAATGTGTTCACTACCTATTACATGAATGTATTTCTAAACCGAGTTCACTTCTCATTCTAGTTTTTTCTATCTCATGAGATATAATTCTTTACCCAATTCATTGTAAGTTAATATAGGTCCCAACGAGCACATAATTAAATCAAAAATATGATTTACACTTGTTTATAAACATTCATCATATCATAACTTATTAAATTAAAAGGGTATCATAAACATTTCATCACATTATAACCTATGTAAGTGATATAGCATTCATCATCATTTCATCATAACATAACCCATGAAATGAAGGGGGTCCTCATTAATGTTTTATCATGGTAAAACCCATGGATGAGAAATGAGTTCATAAAATACATTCCAGAAAAACATTCAGAGAAAGTATATGACTGGTATTCTTGGATCATATCCTTATTAATGAATTATTAAAACCAATATATGTCATCCTATATGGAAGTTTTTTGAAAGATAATTTAAAACATTAGTTGAGGAAAATATCCTTTCTTATTAAGAAAAATATTTATAAAACATAAAAGATTTTTTAAAACATTTTTATTTTAAAATAACATTAAAAATTTATAAATTGTGATTGAAAATATTGATTGGTCATGGGAATAGAGAATTTTGTCCATTATGTACATGTTAAAATAAAGGTAACATTCTTGTTTTTTTAAAATCCAAATATGAATTGTTTTGGAAAAAAACATGAAGATTCATTTAGAAAAAATAAAAATGTAATCATGGGTAAAATTTTATTAATAAAATTAAATGGAAGATATTAAATAATTTTTAATTTTTTTTTTGAAAATATGGTTTTGAAATAAAATATATTTCTGACCAAATAGAGAAATAAAGATTAATATTATTATAAAATATCTTAATTGTATTAAGTAACAAAGAGTGGAAAAAGGTACCATTATATTGATAACCATAGGATAAAAAAAGTAACAATAATCATTGAGATATGGATCATAATATTTCATCAATAGAAGAATAATCATAAAAAAATCCCAACAAATAATGAGATTGTAGAAATAAACTCGTAACACTTTGGTAACTTCAAATCATAATCACCAAGAGAGAATGAAATCAAATAAAGATTCAAATTTCATTAAAATAATATATTCATAATATAACATGTTAAATGGGTATTATACACACCTTGTAAAAAATATTGGTGCATAACATAACATGTGTCACAATGAAGTTAAATTGAGACAAAATTATCTTTATAATTTGGTAACTTTTAAACTGTAAACCCAATGAAAGATATATCGTCAAATGGATATGTAAAAAAGAAAATTTTAGGACAATAATCATGAAATAACTTCATGGTATGTATATTTCCCACATATAAGAAAGAGGTGGTGAATACATCGTGTGTCTCACAAAAGTAAAAAGTGAGATAGAAATCTCTTACCTCAAGTCTTGAATCCCATTATACACAATAAAACATCCATTATAATAATATATTTTTATTATAAATATTTCACATAACCGTATTTATATATATAATACCATATTTTATTTTATTATGACTTTATATCATTGACATTTTACCAATTCCATGTTAAAGTAATGTTTCAAGTAATAACAACTTTGTTTTTTTATAAATGTTTTGATTCATTATATTTTCTTGTTCTATTAACACAATAATGAATTAATATTATCCAAAATTATAACCATGGTATAAATATCATATATATTCATTTTATAAATATGTATTTATATTAATCTAAAAAAATATAAATAGGACATGAAATACATTGTTCATGGAGACATTAGGTCATACATACGCATGAATGATGTTTCCATTTTCTTGTGGGATTTAAAGAGAGATAATTATATTATATAGTATCATTATAGAATAATTTTAATTTCATATACATCACATATTTTTATTAAATTCATCCTTAATACATTCAATGTAATGTGTGATGGAATCACATCACTTCGTGAGGTGGTAGTCTATCATACACACAAATGATGCTATCGTATTCCTAAAATGTGTAAATAACGAGGGTATGTGTGATATGAAAATTAAATAATCATAATTAAATCATAAATATAATACAAATATAATATTTATATCATTATTTCCTCAATTTATAGGTGGTAATAGAAAAAACGAATGACATCGGTTCGTAAGGTGGTAGTCTGGAATACCCATGAATGATGAATTTGTAACCCATATCATGTTAGTGTGTGTGGATATAGGTTATAACCTTAAAATAACAACTTATAATTATATTTAATTTTATTATGTTATTATATAATCATGACATAAAAATATTTTAAGGGGTTTGAGGAAGAAATAAAAAAACATTCATTAATGAACATTATCTCTCCATCGGTTATCTATTTCTTTCACCAAAGGTATTACTTATTTGGGATTATACCCAAATTAAGGATCCTAGGATGAGGTTAGGGTTTTCAAGAAGATATTTTGATAGGTATTTACCATGAAATGGGGATTCAGATTTGTGAAGAAAGGAGAGAATTGATGGCCTTTTATAAAGGTGGTGTGTGGAAAGCTTGTATATTTTTTAAAGGGAGAATTCCACCCACATTTTTCATATGTAAAAATTACCATAAATCGATAAAATAAGAATCTTATGCATGATTAGGTAGAAATATGGACATAAAATTAGTTTTCCACAAGTGTTGTGTCATTTTTTTAATTTATTTTCTATGTTTAACCACTAAGTAATCTTGTCTTCTACATTAATCAGTGTAATTAATTTTTAGTACCTTTACTAATAACTTTTGAAAAAAATTAAGTTGGCCTTATTATACATTATAATTTATTTTTATTTGAAATAATGAATCCTTTTTTTTAAATTATAATTTCATAAGTATAAAAAATTAATTAAAAAATAATCTCACAGACGTCTCAAGAAAGAAAAATTTTAAAGAGAAAAGATCAAACATTTATAATTTTTTTATATCAAAATCCAATATAAAATTAGATCTAATGAAATAAATTGGATTAATCGATGTAAAATTGAACTAATTATACTTTAAGACAAATTTAAAATATAATTTAACATTATAAATAAATTAAAAAAGGAAATTTCAATTTCAAATACAGTTTCTCTCTATTAATAAAATAATAAAACATTTTATAAAAATCCAAAAATTCACCGTAATATAATTATGAAACAAAGAATTCAAAATTTAATTTAATTTTATTAAATTATACTTATAAAAGTGTAAAAAATTAATTTTATTAATGTGTCAAAGATTACATGAAAATAATATTTTTGAGATAATTGTATTTTGAAACATATATAATTTATCAAAAAAAATATATTTTTTCATTAGTATGTTGCCTTTTTTGTAAAACCATTATAATTAATATTTATAAAATAGTTATTACTATTCAATTTTCTAATTCTAACATCTAGGTTACAACAATAATACTTAAATAAATATATTAGTAATATGGTGAGGTTTTGTTAAAACTTAGTGTCATGTGTCATGCATACTAAACGAGTGTTACATGTAGTGAAAGATAACCCAAAGTTACATGTAATTCAAGATTGAATTGGTCCTGAATGTAAGACAATAAAATGATAAATTTTAATTTCTTCAAAAAATTCATAAAAACTAAATGTGTTACACTATCCCCATAAAATAATTTCTCCCTTGAAATTTCATTACACTTATGAAAACTATTGAGGGTAATTTTCCTCACTACATTGTCAGTTTCCCATTTTTCTTCGTCAAACATATGATTTCTATAAATAAAATTAGAATGGTTAGTGGACTTATTTAAAATTAATTTATCTATATGATCAAATATTTTCATCATATCTCCATCATAAATGAGATCATATTCTGGTTGTAAAACATCTGAGTTAAATAAATATGTTGAATTAGGTATGTTCTTTCTAAAATTTGATATATTAAACACATCGTGAATATGTGAGAGATTTCATGGAAGTGAAATATGATAATTTACTATCCCCAAATGAGAATGGATTTTGAATGGGGAAATTTATATAGGGCTGAAATTTCCCTTCATCTTGAATCTTGTAACCCTGTACAAATGTGATATTTGAATAAATAAAATATATATTACTTAAAATTTCTAATCTCACAAATAATTACCATCATAGCTATTATCTATACCTTGTACAATTTTAATGTTCTATTTAATGGTTTAAATATCCTTTAACATATCTTGAGAATGACCTGGTCACAGAACCGTGCACTCTTCAATGTCATCCCAATATGAAAAAATTCTTTATCGCTTCCCATATAGAGACTTATATGGTTTTGTTTGAATGTTAGAATGGAAAATTTTATAATATTATAACTTTAAAAGGAATATATGTTGATATTAACCCCTTTTAAATCCATTTAATATAATAATAGAATAACTTACAGAGTTTAAATGGTTTATTTATATATGATGTCGGTCTAAAGATAATAAGCAATGCTAAATATCAATTATGTATTCAATGAAAGTAAAATAATTCCCAAAATTTTGAGGAAAACCTTACATCTAGATTAAATACAATTGAGAGTGATACCCCATATAGAAAACCCTCTTCCTTTTTAAATATTAGGTAATGTTGGTTGAGTGGGAATGTTTTTTGGATAGTAATGAAATACAATGAATTTTAATTGAAATAAACTATAACACAAATGAAATTTTGACGTTTATAAGTATTGGGGAATCATATGATTAAATCAATGGTGATATTCTCCCATTTCCATATTGGTATGTGTAATAGTTTCATCTACCCATTAGATATCAAATGTTCGACCATAACTTGATAGAAACCCAATTATCAAGATATATACACTTTAATATCCCTATTCATATTGTCCCACCAGAAATCCTCCTTGATATATCTATACTTTTTTTTACTTCTAGGATGGATAGATAATGAGGAGCTATGTAAATCATTTTATATATAAGTTTTCAGTTCCAGGATTAAGGTGAAAAATATTTTTGTCATTTATTGTATAATTCAATTATTTTCATGGAAAAATATAGAATATTTTTTTCTTATTATATATCTCTATATCCTCCTTATACACCTCATTTATAATTATATGGATGGATATATGACCAGTCATTTGGTAAAGACTAGATTTATCAACTTCTAATATTTTTTCAAGGCCCTACCTATCTAAATAAATCAGTATTTTGGTCACATTCATTTCTCATCATGGATAAGGTAGAAAAATCAGTCCTAATCATAGAATCAACCACTAGGATTTCCTTCAGAGGATGGTAATTTATTGAGTTTTCATAGTCCTTGATCAACTCCAACTATCTCTTTAAATACATAATGAAATCTTTCTATGTAAATATATATTTTAGTATCTCATGAAAATTATATATAACACACTTTTAATCATAGGGATAATTCTCTTTTTTTCATTATTGAGAATGTTACCACTGCTAGCTCCAAATGGTACATTGGGTAATTTATTTCATAATCCATCAATTGACAATAGACATGTGATATCACCATATCATTTTATAAGAGTATACATCTTTATCCATTATTCATTGAATAATTTTATGTCATAAACCATTCTCCAAAGAAGGGAAGTGGGTGTATAATTTCTGTAACTAACCTTATCTTATTTTCCTTGAAATTTCCATCACATTCATATATCCAAAGGAACTTGAATCCCTTATGAGTTTACAAGGTTATTGAATTTGATAGTTAAGATAAATTTATCACATAGAATTGATAATTTCATGATAAAATAATAAATCTCAATTTTAGTGGTTGGTATAGGACACTATTCAATCACCTATATTTTTGAACGATATAAATATATACCTTCTCTTATTATTACATGGCCCATGAATGATTCTTCATGGTTCCCATATTCACACTTTTTAAATTTAGCATTTAATTTCTCCTTTATCAAGTTATTTTGAACTAGACACAAATGATCACCATGGTAATCCTTTATATAGTAATATACGATAATATTATTATTAATTACTATAATAAATTTTTGAATATAATATCTAAAGAATCTATTCATTAGGCACACGAACATATTTGCAGAATTTGTAAGTATGAATGACATCACTATGAATTCATAGTGTCCATATATTATCTAAATGGTTTTTATTGGAACATCCTCTATTTTCACCTTTAATTATGAATATATAGACTGAATTTATACCATTGAGAAGAATATAGATAATTTAAGTTGGAGAAAAGTCAACAATAAAGGGTAATTGATATTTTTTCATAAAATTAATCATATTAAGTTTATGAAAATAAATAATGTGAGGAAATGATCAATATTTATTATTAACCAAATGTACTATTACACACCATGGTATACTAGTAGTGTATACAAAAATCTTATTAATAATCTATTAGAGTTTTGTCTTCAATTCATCAAATTCAAATATGGTATTTTTATAAAGAGTATTTATTATAGGCATATCACAAGGCTTGAGTTTTATGGAAAAGTCATTGTCATGATACTTGTGAACAATTCATTACAATGAAAGGTTTAGTTTATTTGAGGATCAAATAAATAAGAAAATTATTTTATGATACTTATGAAAATTTCCCCAAAATCATACTACACTATATCCACATCTATGCATAATTTAGGTTGTAGTTGTTAGGATGATATGACTCTCAGTATGATATAGTCTATGATACCAAACATAGGATCGAAATAAGAATGAGATTCTCAGATACAAGAGGGGGGTGAATTGTGCCTTTTAAAAGTTTCCCTAAGGAAATTTTTAGGATGGTTATGTTTATCAAGGTTAAACAAGATAATTCACAAGACCTCTATAAGGTTTAATCCCTTAATAAATTTCACAAAATTGATTCTGGAAATGAAACATAACAAAAGTTACAAAGATTAAGATTCTACCTAAAAGCGTATAGAATCTAACTAAATCAGAGTACAAGTAAGGAAGTATAAGAAAGTTATACTTCCTTAACAATAAAAAATGCAGTAGAAAAACAAGTAATAAAACTACAAGTAACAAACAATAACTCTTTTAACCCAAAGAGAAGGGTATCCAACAACCTTGGATAAAGGTCCCTTGATTTATACTTTCAAAAAAGTCTGTCTTACCCACACCAGGGTAAGCCCTCGATATGAAGATCGGAGTCTATCTTTCTATCCCCACAAGACCTCAACTATCAGGTAGTCGGCACCTCTGTCTTCCTCAGCAAGGAAGCCCTCAACTTCAAGGTGTTGGAACCTCTGTCTTCCTATACCTGGAAGCCCTCAATTGTAATCAGCAACAATCGGAGTCACACGAAGCAAGTCTACACAAGGCAAAGTTTGAACAAGCTGTTAAAGATTTCTGTATGAAGCTTTAATAGTTTATAAGATCCTCTCTCTCTAGAAAACACTTCAACAGCATGTAGGCACATATGTCAAGGTTTTTAATGTTCTGTCTCGAGCTCATTCAAATGAGCTCATATTTATAGGCGAAGCACCAACAGTCAGCTCCCTCCTCCAACGGTCATATTTCTCTTTGAATTTCAGAGGGACCTGTACACCTGTCACTCAACCAATGGTTAGTCAATAACTGAAAGCACGACATCATTCTGTAATGAAACAAGTTTAAGCATAAGTAAAACTAATGTTCGGAATGTAAAAAAATAAAAGTTCAGAGTCTAACAAAAATGGAATTCGGAGTCTATAATAAACAGATATTCGGATTCTGTTTTGTAGGAATTTAGAACCTGAATTCTATAGAAATCAGGAGTCTGAATTTCTAAGGAAATTCAGAGTATGGTTTCACTAGAATTCAGAATCTGAACATACAATGTTCAGAGTCATATTTCATGGGAATTCAGAGTCAAAAATCATAAGAGTTTGGAGTCTGAATTTAGAGAACTCGAAGTCAGAACTTAGATAAGTTTACAATCAGAATTAGGAGTCTAACTATATGAGAGTTCGTATCCAGAACTCAGAGTCGAACTACATGAGAGTTTGTATCCATAATTCGGAGTTGAGATACCTAAGAGTTCGTATCCATAATTCAGAGTGGAACTCCATTAGAGTTCGTATCCAGAATTCGGAATGGAACTTCATTAGAGTTCGTATCCAGAACTCAGAATGGAACTTCATTAGAGTCTGTATCCCTAATTCGGAATGGAACTTCATTAGAGATCATATCCAGAATTCGGAATGGAACTTCATTAGAGTTCGTATCTATAATTCTGATCCTAAAACAAAATGCATCACATCTATGTTTTATATGATTCCGAGGTTTTAGGTATGAATCTGATTTTTATACTAAAGAAAAAATATTGATATGAGCAATGAAAATATGGTAGGGGTAAATTCCTTTGGAATGGAAATTTTCCTTATAGAAGTAAAATATATATTTTCTTAAGTATATGGTGTTTGTGATTTTCAAAACAATAAGGAATGGAAAAGTCATAAGGAAAACCTTATTGACTCAACATTACTCATCCTTATAGCTTGGGGAATAAATACATAAGAAAAAGGTTAGCTCAAATAATTAGCATGGAAAAAAATCACCATACCATCAAGGTTTAGATCATAATAATTTGATAAAGCATGATCAAGGGAGAAATATAAAATTAAAAATAATAACTGACAATAAGCTTCCATTATAATCTGTGTTAGTAAGAAATGTAGACTCAAATGAGAACAAATATACCCTAAAATCGGAGTGTGGAAACATTATATCATAAACATGTCCCATGGATCATAATCATTGGCATAAAGACATAGAATGTCATACAATTTTAGCATCATAGTAAATTATGGAACAAATATAAGAACATGAAATAATTACATAGTCTATATGGAAACACAAACCTATAGCCCATTATTTAATTTAGTTCCACACACATATGATCCTTAAGTGACTTACGTTTAACAATCATATGGTTTAAAATAAACTTAGGTTTCACAAACCTATAATCCATAAGTAAATTATCTTTCATAGACTAATGGTTTATAAGTGATTTAGGTTTCAAAAACTTACAGTCCATAATTGAAAATGGTTTCACAAACTTATAATTAATAAGTGAATTATGTTTCATAAATGTATGGTCCATATGTGACATAGGCTTCTAAAAACTATGGTCTATAAGGTAATTAGGTTTCACAAACCAATGGTCTATATGTAAATTAGGATTCACAAACCAATGGTCCATAAGTGACACAAGTTTCAAAAATCTATGTTCTATAAATGGATTATGTTTCAGAAAATAAATTCCCCAAGTGACATAAGTTTCAAAAACTAAGGGTCCATAACTGTAGTAACTTGGGTTTTTTCTATGTATTTTTTTGATATTGTATGGATTATTTCTTAAGGTCGGGCACTGTGATGGAGTGAGATTCTAATGTCTAGTGTTCTCTGAATAAATTATTGAAATATATTAAATAGCACACGTGTGTAGTTTTCTTGAAAAAGATAAATAACTTTTAAATGGGGGCCTAGAATAAAAATATTAGGCACCCCTATGTTCATAATTTGGGGTTTACCCTAGGTGATAAATAATCATGGTTATCATTGTGTTTTTATGGAAAATTAATTGTGGGAATTAAATGAATAATATATTTAATACATTATTTTATTTTTATTTCTTTGGTGTAGAGACTGATATACCTTTAAGTAGACGGTTACGACACAATTCCAGGTTTAGCTTCATTACCCTGATTTTATAGGAGAGTCATTAGAGAGATTGTTGGAGGATCTCTCACAAATGAACTTCGACCGGTTCATGGATATATGATTGAATGATGTGTGGCGGAATCAAAGTATCTCACCAATAGTCATAACACATGATCTTTCTTGATCATCAATCAATCCATCATTAGGTATGAATTCTTTTGATTTGACCACTTTCCCGATTTTCTATTTCTATGATGAAAACTAACCAATCAACCAATAGATTGATCTGTAGATCGGTCATTTATAGAATGAGATTTATTTAAGATATTTTATTGGGACATTTTCATTGTGATATTTGATTCCTAATTTTCATTCTAATGGATATGGATTGAGTCCAACCTGAATCTCATGATTGTGGTTGTTCTTATCTTCCATTTTTCTTTTTTCATTGCGGTCATTCCTCATTTGGCTCATGGTTAATTACCCACCTAGAAATTGGTTATATCACACTTTTTTCTTGGAGAAATGATTTTATATCGTACATCTATGATTTTCATGACATGAATGTGGTGAAAATATTAAATCAATGGTTGATCGGATAGTTTTTTATAACTAATTTCATGTTCTTCAGCGCATAATGAAGAATGACCTTCTATGGTATTTTATGATCAGTTTTTATGGATGAAACATGTTGTTCATATAAAAAAGAATCATTTGAAATTTATCCTTGGTTTTACAATAAGTAAAAGGTCGGGTCAATTTCCATAGGTGGGGGAATTGACATAGAATCTAGATCTCAGATTCTAGAAAATTCTTCCATACTCAACATGTAAGTCAGAGTGACACATAGTGTGGGCCCCTCTCAGAAACATCTAGTTTCTGGAAGAGGATAATTATCACATGAAATTTGAAAATGTCACATGAAATGTGGGCTCCTTTGGTGATCTCAATGTGTGCCTCGGAGAGTACATGGACACTGGCTAGAGTACCCAGGCATGGGCTTATTGTGTACTCCCACACTGACATGTCCACGATAGGAATACAATGTCTAAGCCATGTATTGGGACACAATTATAGGTAAATGGGTAGTATCATGTTGTTTAAATTTACATGGACACAAACATAGGCTGTTTACAAAGGTAGGACTCGGGGTCAAAGGGACACAATGTGTAACCCTACAACACATCGTGTCCTTCAATAAATTTGGTTTGTATCCCTTTTCCTATGTATCTTGGAAACATTTCATTATGGTGAACTACCCATATCCATTCCATAAGGGTTAGTATAGAATCACCTTTTACTCATATGACATTGATCCCTTCTTCAAAACTTCATGGATAGAGGTGTGAAATTCATCCCTGAGGCTGGAAGTGAGATCCTCTATTCATATTCATGCCCTGGGTGGAGTTTTTGGTATCATCATGACCAACACCACATGGGTGATTATCCCTTACATAATGAGTTAATCCATATTTATTTTTTGGTATATCCCATGTTCTTTGGTGTGATCCTCATTTATGAATCTTGTCTAATCAAACTTTCATTGTATACTTCTAATGGTGAGTCTCAATGAACACTTTCTCTTGTAAGGACTTCATCGGTGCTATGTGACTTGTGGTGTGTTTTCCAAGATGAGTGCTCTAAAGAACCTTTGAGTTGGAATACAAATCTTTTATTACAGCTATTACATACCTTTATAATGTGTGTCTTTTCAGATTATATCTAGATATTATTGTTATATGTATTGTAGACATATACTTATGTAGAGCTGGCTATATTTCTTTTATGGTATATATTTATGTTTTGGGGTATCCTACTAGTTATTTTTATACTCACCCCAACATGAGATTTTACTAAACATGTTATGTCTTGTATATATAATCAACCTTTTGATTGTCTTTTATTTACCTTTTTGCATTTCAATATTGTATGGTATCATCGGGACCAACACTAAACGGGTTCCAATCCTCTTCTTGGAGGGTTAATTTAGATTGTGTTGTTAGTATACCTCATGGCCTTGGGTTTGATCCTAATTTGTGTGTCATATCTCTTCATAATTTAAACATGTACTTATAATGGCAATACATGACAAGAACTACCTCTTAGGTGAATTTCATGTAACTAACCAACCCTGAGAGCCTAAAGCTGATGTCTACTACCATTATATTACCATGACTATAAGGAATGAAATCTTAAAGGAACACAGAGTTTAGTAGTCATGGTAAACCAAATATATATATATATATATATGAGTCTTTTAATATAAATTAATACACTAACTGTAACATTTTTTTATTTGAGGTTAACATTATTCAATCTAGTATATCCCTACATATCATTCATATTACGCTTCTTGAATTCCTACGTAATAGAAAAAAATAAGGGTAATCTCAAATGATCGGTAAGGGTAATGTTTAGAGAAAGAAATAATAAATTAATAGAAATAATCAGTATATAAAAGAATATAACTAAACACACATGTCATATATATGTCGACACAAAATAGTGTGGATAAATAATTACTAGAACTAATTGAAGGAAATGCTTAATTTTTTGATTCTATGTTTCCTATGTATATAAAACCATTGATTTTAATACCTTTCACATGATGTTTTATAATATGTGGTAGAAACCCATCTAATTTTCACAACTAATTTATCTCATGAGACTACCGATGCATCAACGGGATATCTATAACCAGACATCACCCATGTTGTATCATTCCAAAGAAATCATCACATTGAATGATCAAAATAACTAATATGCCTTATAAAATATCTATATTTAATAGAAGATATATAATTATCAACAATTACCTAGTGGATTATAAGTGACAACATGTTTTCTTTATGTTGATGAATAGAAATACCATTAAAACCACAATAAAAGTATTATTTTTGTAAAATAATCTCTATACATTCAATAGTGTCTCATACCACTTTGAAAATTTTGAATCATAATAACCATGATGGAATAATAATTAATGAAACTTATAATATCCTGAGAATAAGAATATTCATGATATAACTTGTCAGGTTAAACATCGTATGTAAAAATGACTTACAGTTTAGGAAATAAACATATGCATGAAAAATGATGTGGAAGTTTTGTCTAAATTAAGTTTCTAACAATCATAGGAAATTGAATATTTCAAGGAGACTAAACAAATAATTAAGGAATATAATTTCAATACTATCCATCAAGAAATCAATTAAAAACCATCCTGAGGAAGAATAAGGAAGCTATCAATACAACGTATCCCAAGTGGAGTAAAAATATAGTGTTTTTATCATTAATTAATAGAAATAAAATAACATTACAAGAAATCTTTAGGAAAATATACTTTTGATTTTGAACTAAAATTTTAAAATCCTTTTATTTGAAAATCAATTTTTAAAAACATTTTCTTTAAAAAAATCCTATAAAAAATGCAGAGGAATAATCAAAGAAATGACGGTGGTTAAACTTGTACACATACAAGGTAAAAAGAACATTCCATTTTGTACTCTAAAAATTTTAGAAAATAGATTCTTTTGGTGACATGGTGGATGAACAGAGGCGATTCCATGGATTTGACTTATGTTCTTATTATGATATTATATTGTGGATTCCCATAGGTTCTTATTGGGATCTATAATTTGATCCTTACATGACATGATGATATTAATAATGAATGATGGATGTATTTTATAGATCTGTCTATTGATCTACATGAAGAATTTATAGGACATCAAAATTATACATTGGGTCTATATAGGATTCCTTGGATTCCAAGGTTACCTAGGACTCCAATATTTCCTCAAATCAAACCAATTACTCTTAGGATATTATTATTATCCAAATTATTATGGTATTCATTGGTCACCGTTAGGACCCCTCCAGTTAAGGCTGATTATAAACATAAAGTTGACTAGGATGCTCAGCATACTTGGGATCTATATAGTTGGAATAGTGGTATAGAGAATGATTCTTATTTAGTAATTTATTGGGATTACCATAAATCAACATCAAGACACTAATTATACAAGGAGTTAGTATTGATTAAAAAGACATATGGGATTTTGATTTTGAGACTTTCATGATGTGATATATGTACATTGATACATACATTACTAGTTTTCCTAGGACTTTATATTGGGAATCAATGTTGGGATAGATAATATTGTTACAATATAGTGACATTCTCATAGTAACCCTAGTACTAGCTGATCTAGGTATGGTAGATCCTTTTTGTTGACCTAGGTATCATTGATGGTTTATTTGTTTATTTATTTTTTATTATTGATTTATTATTTTCAGGTGATGATGTCACATGTACATATCATTACATTTCTGATATGTAAAGGACCACATTGGTGGTTCCCTACTGATTTTTGTACTCACAACCTAATCGGGCCACCATTGCACTTGGTTCCCTGAGGAAACTCTCACTCGGTTATAGGAACAAGTATTGTTAATAATTAGTATTATATATTTGAGTTGGGTTATCTGGAGTAAAATCATGAGTTTATATGTGAGGATTAGATTAGGGGTTATACTTCATGTGTATTTTGTTTTATTATTTAAATTGTATATATGAATGGTTCTTTGGGAAATCTGTCATGTATTCTTATTTTCTATCACGGTCATTCATGTCTATATTTTTTCTACATTAATTTATTACAATTGGAATTATTATATGTATCAAATTACTCTAATTTGATGATATTGAGGTTTTTTAGTAATCTATTTGTTACTATTTACTTTGATATGGGGATATAGTCTCCCCATGGTCACAACCTAGACCCCTCTGCTAGTCATTAGCCTCTGGATTATAGGGTGGAAAACATGAGTTATAGTATGGACTACTAGTTAGAGAACCAATTAGTTTTCTGAGGAGATATGATGTTACAATGTGTTTATATAGGGTCTTTTATTTATATTTACTATTTGGGAAATAGTAGTCAGGAGATATAGGAATGTGTTAGAAATTTTGATGGGTATTGAGTTTATGCATCATGAACACCAATTTCGGTAGGAAGTCCTGGTTTTTAGTGCGCATGATTCTTGTTCTTGTTATATGATTTTATAGTTATATAATTTTTACCTTGATTGATTCATATAATTTTTTTATTATTCTATTCTTAATATTAGACTTTGAATATCAACCCATAAAAGGAAGATGAATCTTGTTGTAAACAAATTCCTCCTAGTGGTGAGTTATGGTTCTTTGGTTGATTTTGTTTCCAAAAAATCTATTTGACATTGTCCCAATAGATCTACTTTAAAATAAATTTTCATGAAGTTGGTACAATTTTGTAGTGTTTTCTATATTTTTTGGGAATGAAAATAAGGTTTTGTTTTATTCCAAAGTAAGGATACCTACTTAAAAAATTTTGATAGACTACATATAACCTAATGGATTTCATAGTGTTTTTTCAATAAAGGCTACTTGAATGAATATGATATTTTCTATGGGAACCACAAAGGATATTTTCTATGTGAACTATAGTTAATGATTGTGAAATATTAATGAAACATAGGAAAAGAAATATCAAATTCATTTAATACATTTGATCCTCAAAGGTTTTTCTTCATATATGATCAAAAATAGTTTTTAAGATGATATTTTAAGGGTAATTATCTACTATAGAAACCATATAGTTATTCTAGTACACGGTGAATGATAATTTATAATGGATTTAATCATAATTGTGAATTCTGCGGTTATTAGGTTTCTTTTCCTGTATAAATGACCCCTTATCACTTATGTTCATAGTGATTGAGTTGGTTACAATGTATCATCACTTGAGTAATTAATCTAATTCCAAAATTGGTTTATGAAGGACCTCAGTTCACAAATGTAGTTTAGTTGGTGGAGGAGTTTAGTCTGTATTGATTTGTATCACGGAAATGTATAGGGTCTTAGAAGGATTCATCCAAATTTAGTTCATGGTTCACCCCATTATATTTATTGTATGTTATTTAATTAATTGTTTAAAATAGTTTTTAGATAAATAAAAATTGTTTATGAATGTACTATCCAAAAAAAAATTTAAAATGTAGTGAATTGGATTCTATATACTTAGTTAAAACATATCTTCATAGAACACTCATATATGCGAGAAAATATTCCTATGTGATTTAGATCAACGAAATAATATTTTGATGGAATAGTGTGCCCAATTCAGTTGAGAGAGAAGTTAGATTTTAGTTTATGATTATTTGTAAACAATGGGGGATAATGAGTTTACCTTGATCCTTATAATAATAGTTAACTTTAGTGAATTTTATACATATATACATGTCCCTTTTTCCTCCTTGAATGTATCCTAGTGAGTTTTAACCATATAAGTTATTTTTTCATGTGCATGTTTTACTTTCCCTTTATTATGTTCTATGGGAATGATAGAGTAGAGAGTTTTGTTTCATGAAGAATCAATATCTAAAGAAATAGTTGTTTCAATATTTTATACTCTGATTCAAACACCTATTAGGGTATTTAACATAGTTTGTATAACACATCTCATGCATCATGACCAGAAGCATAGGATTTGTATGTATGTAGTGCTTGAATTTCTATGGTTATCGCTAATTAGAGGACATACAATTTAAACTGTCAGAAATATCTCATATGGTGTTTTCCAATACAAGTTCTTGGTGGAATTATAATATATTGGTATAACCTATATTTATATATATATATTCTTTGGATATAATTTCATTAGGTTCTATGGTAATATTCTCCCTGACAAGTTTGATGAGGTCCCTTGGTTTATGCGATATAGAGTGACCCTAGTATGTCATTGAGGCACATGGAACACTAGTGGGCCACCCCAAGTAGCTGTTTATTTTATGTGTTTAGTTATTTAATGTTATAGTTACAAACTATATATTTCTTCCATCATAACATGGAATTACATACATCTTAACTAATAAAGAGATTCTGATTACATGTATATGGATCATCTAGAGTGATTTCATTATATATATATGATTGTTTGGGATAATTTGATATTTAAGGAGGTGAATATTTTATGTGGAGTCTTATTGGGTGTTGCTTAATATCATGATTCATGAGGGTAAAATCCCATATGTGGATTCATAGTGAGAAATCGTGCCCAAATGTACAAATTACATAGCCAGATATTCCTAATATATGTATTAAATGAGACCCTGGAGTTCTATTTTAGCACATTGTATGTTTTTATAGTTAAGGAAGAAGCATGAATGAAATCTTGTGAGCTATAAACTTCTATGAAACATGAACTATAGGCTAGGTGTGAGACCCTAGTGAACCTTGGACACAAATCAATGTTTTAGTGAGTTGGAGACTTGTTTGATTGAGGTTATCCTATAATATGGGTAATCCTAGCCTTAATAGTTCCATATATGTTAAATGGAAATGGTAGATGCTTCAATTTGAGATCGATACACAAAGGTTATATCATGTATAAGGATAAGTATTTTCAAATTTTTTTGGGTATTTATGGGAAAACAACCTTGATTTCTAGAACCTTGGTATGTGATTCACTTAGAGTTCCATGGGTTTGATACTAGCTTCGAAGGACATTACCATTTGGTTTCAAACCCTTTTTAATTTATGTGATATTTAATGGTGTAGTGAGAGCATGGATAGACTCCCATGACATGGATTGGAATTAAATGGTAGCTAAAAATGTTATTAGACCATGGATGGAAATATGTGATGTTGGGATGATGTATGTGTAGTATGTGATCATGAGATAAACCATTGTACATGTGAAGTGCTAGATTTATATGAGGATTCTTGTAGGTTATCTTGTTTGGTTTATTTGAAATTATTTGAATCATTATATGTTTTTTAAATGTATGAGCTCAGTTTGATGTGTTACGACTCATATGAGTGTTACTTGGGGTTGTGTAATTGGGTGATATGGGTGTGTACATCCATTTTTATAGTGAAAACGAAGGCGGAAAATGTTTTTCATACATTGAACCTGTCAAAACTCAAATAGATGGTGGTCATGGGAGAATAGAAGAACAATGGTATTTTGTGAGTATTTTGTGAGTTTAGTAGACCTAAAACTCTATTAACATGTCCTAGGAGGTGTAGAACATGTACAATAATGGATTGACCTAATGAGGTTGTGCTCAAGTTGGGTAATATTTAAATCTGTATGGAGGAAAGTACACAAGTGGATAATTAGGGGTGGTGATGCACTTTATGTGTTAGATTTTTGTGGATTCTATGGGTGAAATTATTGTGATCTAGAAATAGGTAGTAAGTTTATATTTATTATTAGTGGTAAATTTTATTATTAGTGATGAATTATGAGTAATCATGGACACACTAATCGATATGTTTGTTTATGGATGAGGTATAGGATGTAATTATTTGTATATTATCTTAGTAGTGTGATGATGATGGTATTCCCATTGTGGGGAGCATGATATTACTCATGGGTGTTGTGACCATCATGTGAGAAGGGTTGTAGTAGTATAGGATCAGCCAGTGGATGGTCATTTTTGCATTCAAAATCTAATGAGTAGATGGGTATGAATTTATCCTTATTCCTTGGTGAATTATGAGTATAAATTTAATAATGATATCATATAGGGTATGAGCATCATCTTTTGGCCTAGGTTAAATTGAGATGATCTTGTCTTGATCAGGTCAGAGAAACATTCATTCTTGTGTTCTTAAAGTGCACAATGAATTTTTTTGACCAGTTGGTGATTCAACCATAGATGTCACTATAAATTTCATATGGATTTGTTTTTACATATTCAAATAATCACAAGGTGAATTTGGGAGTAGGGGTATTATGATCGAGTATTCTATTGGCTCTCCTACAGTAGAGGAAAAAAAATTGAAATAGGTTGGGAAGAAGAATTCAGACAGCTAGTTTAGTATGTAATTAGATATATTGTTCTGAAAACCATCTCATTTATGATATTTTAGATATTATGGGTATTTTTTTGATATTATATTGGGATTTTTTAGGAAAATTCAACCTTCACATGTTATTCCTAGACATAGGAGGCATGTCATTTTTTAGGGAAATGTGAAGTGAGAGTTGGTATTGGAATTTTAACAGTAATTCTTCATGTGTTAAGGATTGTTTTATGTGTAACTATTCTACGAATGTAGTTATAAAACTGATAACATATTTTTTGGAAATTTCTTCAATGGGAGGCACCATTATGTAAAATTGTCTTATGTGAAAAGTCTTGTAGTAAGAATAACCACGATATAGATATTCAATTTGGTGGAAAACCCTTTGGATTATGAGGTTAAATGGGTGCTGGGAAGAACTTTATTTGTTTTTTTGTAATTAATTCAAGTGAAAAATCATTGTTCTGTGGGTTGAGAACCCTATATTGGAATTGCTCTTGTGAAGTTTATTATGCATATGAGAATCAGATTTTCCCACTCGAAAGGGACTTGATGACCTGAGTATATCGAGGACAATGAGATAATTATCTATGAGGCTTCATGTGGATGAGAAGTTATATATTGGTGATATTTCAATATCCCATGTCTGTATGGATCAAGAATTCAAGTTAAAATATGGTTTTTTGAGTTGGTGGACTGGTAGGGGTTTTAATATAGATTTAGAAAAGAATTTTGAGAGTTTGAGATCCCTAAAAGAGGTTTTTTATGTATAATGCGGGATAATTGGTGTTTCAAATGCACATGGAGTGTCAATGTTATCTCAATGTTCAATTAATGAATGGTGGATGTAGACACTAGCCAATGGCTTGCCTGTAGGCTAACTTATGGTCTTCCTATCTTATTGGGACTACTGGTTTAACAGTGTTCAAGTACGAGGTTGACGGTGTCTTTATGAGGAGGAAAAACCAAATCCCACTAGGGTTTTAAGTGGGAAGTCACCTTTATCTCATTTCTGTTATCTTATTGGATGGTTATCCTCTTCCCCTTCCTCTTTTATAATCCCATTTATTTGGGTTGATGTTCTTGGCTGTTTTAATTATTGAATCGATGAATAGTCACCTCTCATTATTTTAATATATCCTCTTCCTTGGTCACACTGATTTAGAATTTATTTGGTTTTATTATTTTATATTTATTTCACTAAAGAGTAGTGAAATTTCCCATTTTGTGGGGGCGTCCATATATCATATAGATAGGATATCCTGAGACAACTCATTGTTTCAGAAAATGTATGGTGTGATGTGAATTTTTATATATTTTCAAAATAAGTTAAATTAAATTCAATTAAAGATTTATACTGTTTATTATATTAGGTATTTGACTATATTTGGTGTTAGGGGTCCATAGGGGACCTCCTGTGGGTTCTTGGTCATGATACACATACAGCGTGGCTGTCTGATAAGTTTTTTACATGTATTTTGTAATTAAAACAAGTTTTTAAATTATTTATAAATATTATAATTATATATTATGTACTCTATGTCTTTTCTTAAGGACATGAGTGTGTTTTCTATCGATGGTGATTATGGATGAGATTAAATGAATCTTGGAGGCCTGGGAATAATCTTTCAGGATGTGACTTAAAAGGAAATTCATTTTCCATGAGATTAGTTTTCCTATTACTAACCCAATGGCTTTATGTAAGATTTTATATTCATGTCTTTATTCTATAACACCACTTAGGAGTAAATAAATTTTTAGTAATACAATCTATTTACATTATTTAAATAGTTTAATAAAGTTAAATTGTTGAACTTACACGACCACCTAACAGTAATGACAAAAAAGTGTTCATTTCTGAACATACCAAGTGCATTGAAATGATTCCATGACTTATGATGGTAGAGGTATGGACTAAAGATATTCCTTGACACTTTAATAACTTGATGAGTAATTGTAACGTCCCATGTTTTAGTAAAAAAACACTATGTTCAATAGCATACATGATACACAACATTGAGCTTAAAAGAATAACTATATGTTATTATTTAAATGTTACTGTTATAACCTATCTATTGGAATGGAAGGAATGATTAGTATAAATATATTTATGAAAATATTTTTTACACATTTATATAATTAATTCTATCGTGAATAATTTTTTATAAATGAAAATAAAACCCTGTTTTTAAAGGAAATGTTTTATAAAAAACTATTTGAATGAAAATAAGTTAGTTTATAAAATAATAAAACCACTCAAGATGGATTTTATTAATAAAATATATATTTAATATATTAAATTTAATATTAAAAATTCATATTATATGTTTTTTAGACATGATATAAGAACAAATGCATTTTTTTGAATAAAAGAATTATTTTTTAAAAAAATGCAGTTTTACCACCTATTAATGGAGAACCCATTTTAAATATTGATTTTGACACTTTTATAAGTTTTATTTGAAAAATTAAAATTCTTATTTTTAAGTGGGATATAAAAATTTACTTCGTTTTAAATTTTTTTATTTCTCTGATAAAATTCATATTTTAATGAATTGTGAAAAATTCTGTATTTTAATTCAAAATAGTATTTTTTTTCTAATTTATTGGTAATCATTTATTATCCTTTTAATTGGTTTTAAATTATAATTTGATTAATTTTTTATCATTTAATGCAATTTTGGTCACTGGAAGTAATTTCACATTGAAATTTGATATAATCACATGTCTATTTTTTGATGGTTTTTACTTTTCAAAAACTTATTTCCTCAATTTAACAGTGGGAATTAATTTTAAATTAAACATGGTAAATTATATATTTTTAATTTAAATAAAATTGATTCTGTATTATTAATCATATGTTAAAAAATATTTAAATATGTCCCTTTTATTTTTTGACATGACGAATAGTAACTTTAGTAATTATTTTTATTTTCCATGATTAAAGGGTAAATCTGATAAATAACAAAAATAATAATATTATAATAATATAAAATTATCCTAAAATATGTCCTAATAATATTTTATTTGATATATCTGACCAATACAACCCTTGGGATAAAAATTTGTCTTTTGGAATCCACTTGGGTGTGATTATGACACTTATATATTTTACTTTGAAGTAAAGGAAAATATGTTATAAACATATATATTATTACTAAAACAACTTTAATATGGGTTCATATAAGTGATATATTTGATGATAAATATTAATTAAAAAGAAAAAATATATTTCCGACATCATGGTATTTTATTTATAATTTTTAGATACTAAATAATTAAATTTAATTATGACATAATGATAAAGCAGTGATTGACTTATTAATGAAGGAATAAAATAAATGATATTATGAATATTAAAATACATACTATTTGACATAATTTATGTGATATAAAAATTTTCAAGGTGAATATGAGATGTTATAAGACAATTAAATTCTTCTTTTCAAAGTTATCTCTCTTTTTTTATTTTTTTAATGTCCATGAAATGAATTGTGTAAAAATGACATAGTTTAAGTTCTATAAAAATAAAAAATTATTAAATTATATAAAAATCCTAAAAATATTTTAAATCCACAAAGTGTCTATAATAAGGTCTAAAATTTCATTAATTTTTTAATTGTGGTAAATTTACCCCATATATATAGAATTAATATCATCTTAATAATTAAAATGTTATTACCACAATTAATATTAAAAGAGAATAATTATGGGTAAACCGAAAAGATATAGTTTAAAATAAAACTAATACATGTCTAAAAAATATTGTATGAGAGTATTTAGACCTATAATCATCTTATATTTGACATATTTCAATTTTGATCCTTTTTAGTTAAAAAATAGTTTATATTAATTTATTAATTTATGAGTTTCCAAAGGTGACACTTCCCACTCCTATAAAAAGGTACCCTAACTTCTCTAATACTTGCACTTAAATAGCCCTTTGGTTCATAAAATCCCTACCCAAACATCTTACTATAATCCTACCCCCGTCCAAGAAGTCTCACTGAGGTCCAAAATCCTAACAATGAAACCTTTTGGTATAAACCAAAAGAAGTTACCCGATTAAGAGGTAACTTCGTCTGTCATGATTTTTAGTTTCATTCTCATTGTCCTCTCCATATAATTTTATTATTCTATGATTACATAACTAAACCAGTATCCTAAATATACTAGGATTATTTTATGCTATGTTTTTTATCTATGCTTAAACACGCCTCCGTTTAATGGGTAACGAACATATTGATCTATGTATGGCGAACTACTACCTCATGAAATGATGATTGTTCAATTTTTCCCTACAAGATATCACGGTGGAAATTATAATGGAAACTATTTTAAATATGATATATATTATATTTATTTTTTCTATATTCTTCTATAATTTTTATTTATAACATACATTTATGATTTCTATATTGTGTAAATATAATAATTTCATTTGAGGAAATGTGGACGTCCTCCCCCTCAAAGCAATATGACTCATTCCCACTATACATGAAATGAATGAAGGATGGTTTTATTAAAGCTTTTAGACATACATTATATTAATATATTACTAGTATTATAATATAGATAAGATTTTATAATTATTATTTTAATATGAAAAAAAATTGAAGTACCACTCATGCGTATGTACGGTCTACAGACTCCGTGAATGGTGAATTTCATTTCGTATCTCCATATATTATAGATATTATAAATACATATATAATTGATATATATGATATTTAAATCATGAATAATATTATATAGAAGATTTAATTTTCACCACATTTATAATTTACATCAAAATAAGTTCATTTTTGACTCAAGTGTAGAATATCAACAAAACATCGGATATAAACTTAAATAATTATGTAATTTTTATAAAATGTTAATAAGTGATCTAAAAGGAATAATAAACATGAAAAATTATCTCAAGAAATTAGAAATTAACCAAAGTTTATTATTCAATAACATAATGATCGTACGGGACAAGTGGGACTCAAGGTAAGGTAAATATTTACTCAATTTTCATTGACTGAAAAATAAACTTTTTATAGATTTTAAAAACAACCTGATATACTGCACACTGCAAGATCACAATGGTTGAAAGTAGTGTATACCCATAGCATCATTGATAACAAATTTCATCCCCTCATTAGTAAAATATCCCATGTTAAAGAATGAAACCATACTTCGATGCATGGGTGCAATCATTGCCAGAAAATCAACCACCATATTCCCTTCCCGCCATGTATAAGAGATCTCTGTATGACTCCCCATGAGAAACTTACATCTACTGATAATATAAAAAATATTCTATGTAGAACTAACTTGGCTGATAAGCGCTTTGTAAAAGATCATATAATCTGCCTCCACCATCTTCAGAATGATCTGCCTTTGTTTTCATACCTCCAGTCCTGTGACCAAGGCCAAAGCCTCTGCCTGCATCACATCTCCTCTTCTATACGATGCTGTGAAAGTAGCAAGAATGGACCCCTCCCCATTTCTAATGACACCTCCATCGTACATCTCCCCTGTGAGGTGTGACCCATCTTAATTGAGTTTATGCCCATTGCTAGGAGATCGCCAGTGAACCCATCGACCCTACCCCAAGCTACCGGCATGATTATTGCAGTATAGGTTTGGTACAATAGAACTCATAGACGTAGCAGATTGGCATTTCAGACTCAGCCTGATCAAATCCAAAATCATTTTTTTCACTATGAATATAATTCTCACCTGAGATCCAATAATGTTTTTGTGACAATACTCATTTCAAGCCTTCCAAATTGTCCATCACCCCTCCATTAGAATCATCATCCTAGCTTTATTCTCACCCCCTTGTGTACCAGCATCTCTGAACCATGAAATACTGATGTTATCATGCACCCCATCATACCAATTATAACCGAAGAAGCTTCTGAAAGCCTACCACACCCCTCTAGCCCATTCACTATCATAGATGAGATGCCCCACTAATTCAGATTTGGAATAATTGTAGCACCAACACCTAGAAGTCGTATTTACTCCCATACGTTGCAGATTTTCATACATAGGCAGATCTTTATTCATCACAGGCCACAGTATAAAATTAAATTTGGAAGGAATCTACTTGAACCATAGAATCCCCCCCCCATGGATCTTCATTTTATATTTCCCTCGTTGTATGATCAAAATCCTTGGTGGAGAAAACACCCGACATTGAGGCCGTGAAAATAAGTCTATCATGATCTTCACTCATGAATATGTTACTGAAAATAGAAAATTGAGTCTCATAAAGAACAACCTATAAAAACCTGGGATGACAGCTTGCCTCACAAAAAGAGAGATCTGAAATGGGGCAGTCCAGGAACCATAACTTTCCCACCCCCAATCCTACTGCCAGAAGTTAATATTACCTCTTCCCATGAGCCATCAAGAGTGATGGTGTAAGGTGTCCAGTTATGGATGGATCAAGTTCTATATCCTTGGAGAATGTATTCTTAGATTATTTATATTTAGTCTATAAATATCCTGCATTGTTCTGCATAAAAGAGATTGACCTTCCAATGCCTCCCAGAAAATATTAGCATGAATCCATTGCATGGTTGAGGATACACTCCTTAGATTAATGCCCCCTTCGGATAAAGGTCTTTCAAGACATTTCCTCGAAGCCCAATAATGTATGCCCTCCATATTCTCATCCCATATAAAGGACACCATAATCTTCTCTAGGTTAGAAATCACACTATTTGTAACCTTTATGGTGGAAATAATGTTCATGGTAATGGAAAAAAGACATTGTTAGAAAGATTTATTCTCCCTCTAAAGGATAGAAATCTGTTTTTACAATTGTAGATGCGTCTCGTGATTTTGATTATGAGCTTATCAAAATGATGAACCCTAAGAACTGAAGGGATAATCGGATCCTCAAGATACTCCATGGGAAAGACCCTCTTCCTATACACAATTTATCTCCCAAAACCCTCTCCCTTCTCACCGATATCCTCTTGGATGTAAAGAAAATACTTTAATCTTCGTTCACCACCTACCCACTCCACTTGCAGTATTCTCCTAGGATGCCATTCAGCACTTTCACTGACCTTCCACTACCATTGATAAATATAATTGTGTCATCTGTGAACATCATGTGTGTAATACCCCTTATGGCATTCTTGTTAGGATAAGGTATAATTTTCCCAGCGTTGAGACCATGTAATTGTTTTTGTTTTTATCAAGAATATGTGTGAATTACTTTTGATTGATTTACACAAAATATACACATATATTGAGTGCATATATATTTTTCATGCATAATTTTTTCATTTATTTATCCATAATCTAATGCTATGATATTTGTAAGGGACTACATCTCAGTATCCTTTTATTGAGGCATATCTTGTTGTTATGGACCATTATTATCTTATATGGTGTATATAAAACTTTTTTGGCATGTCATATCATGAATTAATATATTCTCATGATATTTAATGTTTTTTTAATGTTATTCCTTAATTTTTTTTCATGTTTTTTTCAAGTGGTAAGATACTCTTTAATAAAAACATTATTTTAAATATTTTAATGGTGTATTATTCTACAACTATCTATTTCATGTCCATGTTTTCAAAATGGTTTTTATGAATTTATTTATATATACATGAATGTTTTAAAATGTAAATTTCTAACATATGTTTCTAAGTGGTATGGGAAACATTGATTCAAATATCTCTTTATTAAATATTTAAAATGGTTTTGGAAATGGATTGAATATTTCAATATCATGAAATGAATTCCTGTGATTGAAAATGAAATATTATGAGTAAAATGTTGAAAACTACAATATTTTATGTGTTATTAATATATAATGGTACTTTGACCTTTGGTGGGTGGTTACATGATAAAACAAATATGGGTGGTTAAATGATAAACCAATTATGGGTGGTTCCATGATAATCCAAGGATGGGTGGTTATATTATAACCTCCAATGAATTGGGTATGGAAGTCGGAAGTATGGCTATTCCATTTCTAATAATGATATGTGTGGAATTTGACCATATGGTTATTCCATTAAAGTATTATTATGTCTCATGTTACCTTTTATATGTTATGTGTTCTTTCTATGGGGTTTATGGTAATTGTTTGCTTACGAAAAGGTAAGAAATGAGATTATATTCAGTGAACAATATTTACTACTTCATAAAGGTAAATTGTATTAGTTTATGGTAATTTATTCATCATTTTCAATCTTTATTAAGGATAATAGTTTTCCTTATTTGTGTATCCCTTAATGAGATTTTTATGATCATCCCTTATTTTTGAAATGTTTTCCACATGGAATAAGGATGGGTAAGAGAAAGGAATAATTCAATAATATTTTTATCAAGAAAATAAATCATGTTTTATTTCAAGAGTTTTATTTTGTGAAAAATGGATAGTGAGTAGAAGTGTATACATTGTAAAATTTGAGTTATTATGTATTATTTATGGCCTAATTATCTAAAACTCTAAACCAAAAAATGATCCTCAATGTATATTGTGTATTAAAACTCAATATTATGTAATGATTATAGTTGGGGCCTCACAGTTGGCATCAGAGGATGGTTTAGAGAACTTTAGAGATTAGGATATCTTATTAAGAGAAAGGGATATAATATGAGTTTATAATTTTAAGTTATGTCATATGTTTAATGTCTTAAAGACCCCTTTTAGGCTTTATGATCTGAAATATTAATCTTACTAATGGTATTTTTGGAGACATTCACATTTGAGTAAATTATGGGTTGTTAGTTTTTGGTATGAAAAATGTAAGGTATGAAATAAAATTTAAGGTTAAAATATTTTATAGTTATTTTTGAGTATTTTATAACTTTTTTGGGAATGTTTTAAAATTATATAGTTTTTGTAAAAGGAAAACATGCAAACCATGTGATGACCCTTTGTGTCAGATAAAGCCATGGGAATCAAACCCATAATAAAAGTTTGACTGGGATTTATCGCCTAACACGAGCATATGTGAAGTCCATGGTTACTAAGAATTTTTCTTTTTAGATAAACTAGTTTATGGAATAAGATGAAACAGATTTTTTTGACCTATCTTTTATCAAATAGATATCCTTGGTTTTGGAAAATGATATGAGGATTGAGTGATATATGTTATTTTAGAATACATTCTATATTTTAGAAACCATATATGACTAAGGAAACTAGAATAATATGGGATTTTATTATAGGAGTAATTGTTAAATTTTATCTTTTAAGACTATTGTAACACCCCAATATCCTGCAGTACGTTTCCCTTTGAATAATTCAATAACTTGCGTTTTACGTAACATTGAGATTTTAACATATCGCGACCAATCAAACTAGCCGTTATGAATAGTAATACCAACTTTTTAAAATGTTATCAATTTTATCTTTCAAAATAAACTTCATTTTTGGGTTATTAATATTGAAATTATCTTAGGGTAAATTTTTTGTATTTTTCTGAAAACAGTCAGTTTTTTATGAATAGTGAAAAATACTAAATTTTAATTAAAAACAACTTTCTTAATAAAAATAATTTGTGGTGAAAAATTATGCTATTGGGTGTTTTTTAAGTATAATTATATTATATTTTTACCATTTAATTCAATGTTGTTCCTTGGATGTAATTTCACATTTAAACTGGACATAAGCAAGGGTCAATCTTTTGATAGTTATTATTTCTTAAAAAACACCCTTTTTGTTTTGACAACAGGAATTAATTTTAAATTAATTTATGCCACTTCTGTGTTTTAAATTTAGAAAAATGGATTCGGTATTTATAATTAGGAGGTCTAAATTGTGTAAATAGGAAACTTTTATTTTTAGACATTTTGAATAACTACTTTGGTAAATATTTTATTTACCATGGTTAAAGGGTAAATCCGGTAAATAAGGGTAAAAAATAATAATATTATAATAATATTAAGTTACCCTAAGACATTTCCTAACCCTATTAGATTATTAATTTCTGACCATGGGCATCCATTGGTCGATTTTGGGACCCCATGGAGAAACTTGTAAGTGATAATGACACTTTATATTAATTAAGTTAAAGTAATACAAAAATTACATAAGCATATATCTTTTAGTAAAAAGTTTTTTACTAGGGTTATATATGCTATCCCTTCAACTATAAATATTCATTATAACTCTAAAAAGATTTACTACATATGTTTATTTTATTTATAATTTTTAGACATTGTATAATTTAATTTATTTATGACACAATGACGATGTAGTATTTTTCTTATTAATGAAAGAATCAAATGAATGGTATTATAGATGTTAAAATAAATATAATTTGAAAGTTTTGATTCCATCCAAAAATTTTCTAGGTTAATTGGACATGTTAGGATTGATTAAATGAATTTTATTTGAAGTAATAATGATGTTAGGAATTTTACAAAAACAAAATATCATATAGTGTCAAAATTGACATAAAATTTTTTAAGACAAATATTTTATTATTAATTGATATTCTATTCCTAAAAATATAAGTATTGGAAAAAGGTATTAAATAATATTATACATGTTATTAATGAACCACATTAGTTTCTCCTGTAATTTTATAGTAATTTTATTAACCATATATTATAAAAATACAAAGAGACATGGTAAATGTCAAACTAATTAATTAAGAGTGAAATCTAAAACATAAAGTTAATATAGTGACGCAACCTATCTAAATCCTATTGGTTGAGTAATTTTAGACCCATAACCACCTTATAATTTAAATTATTTATTTTGGAGGCCTTATAAACCGAAAATGATTTTATTATAAAATAATATTTCTAGCTTTTCCTAAGGTGCCCCTCACCCCTCTTATAAAAGGGCACTTCCTCTTCTCTCAAATTCACACCTTCAAATCCATTTGGCTCAGACAAACCCTACCCAAATATCCTCCAAATTGTCCTCCCTTCATCCTAGAGTCCTTCATTTAGTCATAATTCTAACCTAATGATCCCTTTAGATCAAATACAAACTAAGATCTCGAAGAAGAGGTAAATATTTCATCACCTATTTCAAGTTCTTTTCTTCTAACACTTCCTCTTTCTTTGTTGTTTCCATTCTAAAATAATAAATCAAATATCTTCTATATAATTTTATGTTATTATAAATATGGTACAACAATATTCATTATTCTATCTATCCTTTGAATGACCTGTCACCATACATGTGTACGTATGGCTTACCGTCTCCACGTCGTGGTGTAGTTGTTATTCAATACATTATTATTTAGATGTGTATAATAATGATGTATAATTGATGTGAATAATAAATATTACATGATAATGATTCTTTATAGATTATATACCATCCGATTATATATTATTTTAATATCAAAAGAATTAAATTGTTGCTCGTGCGTACGTACGGATTACTGTCTCCACGAACACGATGAGATTCATTCCCCATCCTATCCATTCAAGACTAATATTCATTCGATGATTACTTATAATGTTTCAAGATTTAATATCATTATGAATATGAATAAGATAAATCTAATCCATAACAAATATTACTTACATAACAAATCATATAATGGGAAATGAATCAGTTAACACCCGAAACGACGATAATACTAAAATATTATTAACAAAGAAATATTAGAAGATCATATATGATATAATATTAATGTATATAGTTCTTGAATAATTTAATTGCAATTATTTCACCATTATATAGGAGGTTAACCTAACCTCAACCAATTAAAAGTAAAATCTGAGGGGTAATTCTACAATCTCTTTATTATCCGAGGTTGTTTTTATGTAAGTATCTGTTGGGACCTCTTTATTATCCACATCCATGTTTCTCAAAAATTTATTTCAAAACATTTTTACTATTTACTATACAATTATTTAAATTAATTCATATCCTTATTTAAACTTATATGTTTTGAAATTAATCTTTCAGTCATTTTCCAAACAAGGTACTTTACGACCTTTTCGACAAAATTAAGGTAAGAAGGTTTTTTTAACTTATACGGTGGCTGTGGTTATTCTCCCCCATTATAACATCTTCAAAGCTTCCCTTAAAAGCTTATAAGAATATTTTAAAAATAAATTTATTTCTTTTATAATTATAAAACTTTAAATGATTTCAAAAAAAGAAAGATATATTTCTCTCAAATAGTTCTGATTTCATCTATGTCAATATACTTTGATGGATTTTATACTTGTTTGAAGTTGATTCATTATGATAAAAATATTCCATATTGTATTGAAGGTTTTGCTATATTTTTTACTGTGGATGTGTTATTTTTTTACCATTCATGGTTTATGGTTAAAGTATTGACATTGGGTATTCTAGTTTTAATAAAAATGTTTATGTTATATTTCAACCTATTCATATGTGGAATGTATTAGACATTGTAAGTGTTGGGAGGAGACCGCTATAGCTCCTCGACGCATTGGTAGGTCTCATGAGACAACTAGACATGTAATTGGACAAGGCCTTTCCCAATTTAATATTATTTTTTGGCTGAGGCATTAATTATTTTTATACATCTTGGCCGAGGCCTTGAAAAAAATTTCAGAATGTCTGGCATTATAGATTCCATCGTTATGAAAATAATATTGATGGTTCATGTGGTCATTATAGTAGTAGAATACCCATGATTATGATTTATTATGTCATTTTTTACTCAGCTCATATTCCATCCATAATATTATTCATGTTTATTATTGGTAAAGTCATGTGGTTTCAATTATTCACCATTCTTAATATTTATGTTATCTTCTACTGTATTTCATACCCTTACTGAGCATTTGAGCTCACCCATTTCTTATGTTTCTTTTTCCTAGGATATGAAGAAGATATTTATGAGTGAATTGTAGTCATAATCTAGGAGGCATGGATGTTTCTAGTGGAATAAATTCATGTTGTATTTCTTTTCATGTTGAAAAATTTGAACTTATGTATGAATATTGTTTGCAATAATACTAAACTAATCGGTCTTTCAAGACATGATTTCCTTGTGATATTGTCAATCTTATGTAATAAGGCACCGACTCTTGGTAACTAGAGTCAGTGGATTACAGTTGGTATCAGATTAATTTTAGTAAAAACCTTGGAAACTAGATTTAGATAAACTCTGATTAGAGCACATAGCCCTAAGATAGACTTTGAGGATTAGTATATAAGAACTTCCTAGAATATTTTTACTATAGAGATTTTGTGAGTTTTCCAAGCTGTATATCCATATCTGGATACGAGCAGGTAGAGGTATAAATTTCACAGTTGTGCCTAGGGGTAAAATCCGAATACACCGATTTGAGCTAGACTTAAATGGGAAAATGGTGCACGACAACGGGTCTTGCTGCACTCTTGGTTGTGACACTCCCGGGGGATATGTTTAGTATAATTATAATTTTATTTACAAACCATTATGAAGGGTTTTTGAGTATATAATTACTCAAATAAAACATTTTTATGATTATGAATTATATCCATAAACTGTTCAATTTATGTTAAGTGTTTTACAAGTTTGGATTTATGTATTGTGATTCATAAACTAATCTAGTGTTTGCCATTGTTAAGAAATGGAGCCTAGTGGAAGGAATTTAAATAGTATCATTTGATGCACTCCATGTAGGGATTTACCTCCTGCTCAAGATAATTATAGTGGAGCTGGTGATACAACTGGTGATGTTCATTTTATCACAATACTGGGAAAACTCACACAGGTTATGAATAATAACCTTACCCATATGGAGCACCCTGATCCACAATGCAGAAGATCAATGTTAAACCGCTTCATGAGGCAACAACCACCAAAATTCAATGGGTTTACAAATCCATTAGTAGCTGAGCAATGGATAAATTCCTTAGAGAAAATATTACATGCCTTGGGGAGTAGCAAAAGGGAAAAAGTTGTCATGACAGTTTACCGCCTCACTGGAGATGTTGATCAATGGTGGTAATTGATTGAAAACACAAAAGATGATGATAAAGTATAAAATATGGAATGGAGGGAGTTTAAAGAGTTTTTATTAGAAAAATACTTTCCTTATGACCATCGAGCGGATATTGAAAGACAATTTCGGAGTATGAGGCAAAAGGAGGATGAGAATGTCGCAATGTATGAAGCTAACTTTACATGGTTAGCGAGGCATGTTGAATATTACATACGTAACCAAAGAAGTAATATTGATCATTTATTTGATGGGTTAAAACCATTTCTCCATCAACCATTAGTATCACAATTCTTCTCATCATACGAAGATATTGTCTCATGTGCTATCAAGACAGAAAGAGAATTATCAAAATCTAATGACTTTAAAGAAAATCATGAGAAGAAGAGATCTGCTGAACACTCTAGGAATAGAAATAATGAAATAGGGAAGAAGGGAAGAATTGAATTTTCACCCTGTGATAATTGTGGAAGCAAGCACCTTGGTTCTTGTCTAAAAGGAAAAAAAGTATGCTACAAATGTGGATAGAAAGACCATATTGTTGGGGATTGTAAGGGAAAGAAACATGCTACCAATGTTCAATGCTAAAATTGCAGGGATATGGGACATTATGCAAATGAATGTCTTAAGTGTCAGAGAAACTTACCTCATAAAATTCCAAGGGATCGAGGCCAAGCTTATACAATCACTACAGCTGAGGTTGAAGCCCCGAAAGTCGTGGTGGCTGGTAATTTTATGGTTTCCACAAGTTTAGCCAATGATTTATTTGATTCTGGATCATCACATTATTTCATATCTTCCTAGTTTCGTAAGAAAATTAGATATTTCCAATTTTATTTAACAAGGGATTTGTCAGTAAAAACTCATAGGGGAAGCATCATTGCTACAAAGTTTTTTGAATCGGTTCCCATTTGGGAATATAAATGTTATTTATCTTCTGATCTCATCATCATACCCATGATTTAATTTGATATAATCCTCGGTATAGATTGGCTTTCGGACCATGATGAAAAAATTTATCATAAGAAGAAAGAGGTTACTATTTTTTATGACGATGATAAAGAACACCTTATCTTTAGAGCAGAAACATCACCACCTCATTCTTATCTAGATCCACCTCCAATAGCTCAACTAAATTCAATTATTGGAGAGTAAGAGAATGAAATAACTATGGGTGAGGAAAACAATGTTCAAATAGAAAATGTACCTATTGTGTAAGAATATGTTGATGTGTTTCCAGAAGGTTTACCTAGACATCCTCCAGATTGAGAAATTGAGTTTTCCATTGATCTAATTCCTGGTTCAAGGATCATATTGAAGACCCCTTATAGAAAGGACACTATGGAATTAGTGGAAATAATGAAACAACTAGAGGAATTGATTAATAAAAGATTTATTCACCCTAGTGTTTCTCCATGGGGATCCCCTATTCTTTTTGTTAAGAAGAAAGATGGATCTATGAGGTTGTGCATTGAATATAGGGAGATCAATGATATAACAATAAAGAACAAGTATCCCATACCTAGCATTAATGATTTATTCGACCCACTTCCTAGAGATCAATATTTTTAAAAGATTGAACTTCGATCTGGATATCATCAGTTGTCTGTGAAGAAGGAAGACATTTTGAAAATAGCATTCCGAACAAGGTACGGGCATTACGAGTTTACAGTAATGCCTTTTGGGCTGACTAATGCACCCTCTATTTTCATGGATCTAATGAACAAAGTTATCAAGGAATATCTTGATGATTATGTAGTATTATTAATTGATTATATCTTGATATACTCCAAAATTTATGAAGATCATGAAAATCACTTGCGCATCATTATGAAATCCCTCAGATGAAATGAATTAGATGGGATGTTTAGCAAGTGTGAATTTTGGCTTCAGAAGATTTCTTTTCTTGACCATATTGTCTTTAAGGATAGAATCTCTGTTGACCCTTCTAAGAAAAAGGTAGTCCAAGAATGTCCAGCACCAACAATTATAACTGAGGTATGTAGTTTTATTAGTTTAACAGGTTATTATCAACGTTTCGTCCAAAATTTTGCCTGATTGGATAACCCATTACGACCAATCAAACTAGCTGTTATGAATAGTAATACCCACTTTTTGAAATTTTATATATTTTATCTTTCAAAATGAACTTCATTTTTGGGTTCAGAATATCAAAAATAGATTAGGGTGAATTTTTGGTATTTTTCTGAAAACAGTCTGGTTTTGATGAATAGTGAAAAATACTAAATTTTAATTAAAAACAACTATTTTAATCAAAATACCTTATAGTGATAAATTATACTATTGAGTGGTTTTTAAGTATAATTATATTATATTTTTACCATTTAATTCAATGTTTTTTATTGGACATAATTTCACATTTAAACTGGACATAAGCAAGTGTCAATCTTTTGATAGTTATTATTTCTTAAAAAACCCACTTTGTTTTGACAACGGGAAATAATTTTAAATTAATTTCTTCCACTTTTGTGTTTTGAATTTAGAAAAATTAATTCTATATCTATAATCATGAGGTCCAAATTTTTTAATTAGGTAACATTTATTTTTAGACATTTTGAATAATTACTTTGGTAAATATTTTATTTATCATGGTTAAAGGGTAAATCCGATAAATAAGGGTAATGAAATACTATTATAATAATATTAAATTACGCTAACACATGTCCTAACCCTATTTTCTGATTCATGTATGATCATGGTAATCCTTTGGTCGATTTTGGGACCCCATGGAGCCACTTGTAAGTGATAATGACACTTTATATTAATTAAGTTAAAGTAAATACAAAAATAACATAAGCATATATCATTTAGTAAAACAATTTTTACATAGGGTTATATATGTTATCTATTCGACTATAAATATTCATTATAATGCTAAAAATATTTCCTATATAATGGTATTTGATCTATAATTTTTATACATTGTATAATTTAATTTCTTTATGACACAATGATGATGCAGTATTTTCCTTATTAATGGAAGAATCAAATAAATGGTATTATAGATGTTAAAATAAATATAATTTGAATGTTTTGATTCCATCCACGAATTTTATAGGTTAATTTGGAATATTAGGATTTATTAAATGATTTTTTTTGAAGTAATAATGTTGTTAGGAATTTAACAAAAACATAATATCAAATAGTATCAAAATTTATATAAAAGAGTTTTTAAAACAAATATTATATAATTAACTGATATTATATTACTAAAAATATAATGTTCAGAAAAACGTCTTAAATTATTTTATATATGTCATTAATGAACCACTTGAGGTTTTCTTGTAAGTTTATAGTAAGTTTATTAACCATATAATATAAAAATACAAAGAGACATGGTAAATGTCAAACTAATTAACTAAGAGTTAAATCTAAAAGATAAAGTTAATATAGTGACTCAAACCTATATAAAACCTATTTGGTGAGTGTTTTTCTATCCATACTCACCTTATAATTTAAATAATTCATTTTTGAGAAATTATAAACCGAAAATTATTTTATTATAAAATAATATTTCTAGCTTTTCCTAAAGTGCCCCTCACCCCTCTTATAAATGGGCACTTCCCCTTCCCTTAAATTAAAACATTAAAATCCATTTGGCTTGGCCAAACCCTGCCCAAATATCTTCAAATGTGTCTTGAATTTATTCTATAGTCATTTTTTTAGTCATAAATCCAACCTATGGATCCTTTTTTATCAAATCAAAAGGAAAAACCCTAAGAAGAAGTAAATATTTCATCACCTCTTTCGAGTTCCTTTCTTCTTCCACTTCCTCTTTATTTGTTTTTTCCGTTCTAAAATATAAACTCTAGTATCGTCTATGTACTTTTATGTTATTATTTATATGGTACAACCATATTCATTATTGTATCCAACCTTTGAATGACATGTCACCATACGTGCGTACGTACGGCTTACCGTCTCCACGTCGTGGTGCAGCTGTTATTCAATATATTATTATTTAAATGGGTATAGTAATGATGTATAATTTATGTAAATAATAAATATAACATGATAATTAATCTTTATATATGATATACCATCCAATTATATATTATTTTAATATTAAAATAATGATGTTGTCGCTCGTGCGTACGTACGGATTAATGTCTCCAAAAACACGATGAGATTCATTCCCCATCATATCCATTCAAGACTAATTTTCATTTGACGATTAAAAATAATGTTTAATGATTTAATATAATAATGAATATTAATAAGATACATCATATCCATAACAATCATTACTTACATAACAAATAAAATAAAGGAAAATGAATCAGTTAACACCCGAAACGACAATAATATTAAAATATTATTAACAAAGAAATATTAGAAGATAATATATGATATAATATTAATGTATATAGTTCTTGAATAATTAAATAACAATTATTTCACCATTATTCAAGAGTTTATCCTACCCTTGACCGAGGAAAATTACAAGGTAATGGTTAATTCTAAAATATCTTTATTATCCATGGTTGTTTTTATGTATCTACTGGGACCTCTTTATCATCCACATCCATGTTTCTTAAAAATGTATTTCAAAACATTTTTACTATTTAAAAGACAATGAGTTAAAGTTATTTATACCCTTATTTATATTTTTTGAAAGGAATCTTTCAGTCATTTTCCAAACAAAGTACTTTACGGCCTTTTCGAAAAAATTAAGGTAAGAATATTTTTTAACTTATACGGTGGGTGTGGTTATTTTCGTCCATTATAAAATCTTCAAAGATTCCCTTAAAATCTTATAAAAATATTTTCAAAATAAATGTTTTATTTTATAATTATGTAACTTTAAATGATTTCAAAAAAATAAAGAGATATTTCTCTCAAATAGTTTTGATTTCATCAATGTCAATATTATTTGATGGATTTTATACTTGTTTGAAGTTGATTCTTCATGATACAAATATTCCATATTGTATTGAAGGCTTTTCTATATGTTTGACTGTGGATGTGTTATTTTTATACCATTCATGGTTTATAGTTAAAGTACTAACATTTCGTATGCCAGTTTTAATACGAATGTTTATGTTATATTCCAACCTTTTCATATGAGGAATGTATTGGACTTAGTAAGTGACAGGTGGAGCCCGCTATAGCTCTTTGATGAATCGGTAGGTCTCATGAGACAACTAGACACAGAATTGGCTGAGGCCTTTCCAAATTTGATATATATTTTTAGTCGAGGCCTTAATCATTTTTAGACGTCTTGGTCTAGGCCTTGACAAAATGTTTCAGAATGTCTGGAATTATACATTCCCTCATTATGAAAATAATATTGATGGTTCATGTGGTCATTCAACTAGTAGAATACCCATGATTATGTTTTATTATGGCATTATTTTTTCAGCTCATATTCCTTCCATAAAAGTATTCATGTTTTTTATTAGTAAAGGCATGTGGTTTCAATTATTCATCATGATTAATATTTTTGTTATCTTCCATTGTATTGCTTACCCTGACTGAGTGTTTGATATCACCCCTTTCTTATGTTTCATTTTCCCAGAATATGAAGAAGTTAGTTATGAGTGACTTTCATGCATAATCTAAGAGGATTGGATGTTTCTAATAGAATAAATTTCTGTTGTATTTCTTTTAATGTTGTAAATTTGAACTTATGTATGAATCTTGTTTCCAATAATACTAAAGGGATTGGTCTTTCAAGACATGACTTTATTATGATCATGCCAATGATATGTAATAAGGCAACGACTCTGGGTAACTAGGGTTAGGGCATTAGAACTATGTTATCAAGTCCTTTTACTTTTTTTTGTTTCAATCTCAGGTTGTATTATTTGGAGTAATTTTAAGGGAATTTTTTTGTTCAATGTTCTATGTAGAACTTGTGTATTACTTTTTAATTTTGGAGATTTAAAAGTAGTAATTCTCTTTATAAAGGATTATTACTTTTAGGTGAATTATCTAATATTTTACTAACCATTTTTGTTTTGGTTAATATCTATATTCAAGGGAAATATATAGATCATCTTTTATGGTTTATGTTATTATCTAGAAGTTGATTCTAGTGCTTTATGTGTGACTAAGTAATCTTGAATACTCATCATTTGGAGAAAGGATGAGTTTTTAGTGGAAATTATTTAAATTATTAAACACTACTTGACAAGTAAGTATGTTTCTTTATGTTCTTATCCAATCACATAAATAAATTCCTCAAATTCATGAAAATCAAATTGACACAAAAATGTTTTCTATTTACTTTTCCTACTGAAAAATCAAAGATTGTTTAACCCATTACAAGTATGTGGTTTTCTAACAGTTAACTTTCTACTGATCATGTTTTATATCACTCTTCATCAGAACAATATGGTTAGTTTTTCTTCCATATTAATTTTTTCCTACATTTAATCATAGTATGTGTTATCTCAGGTGACCTGTGTACACATTCTTTCTTTTAAAGTTTTTGTTTTTTAACCCTTTTTCTGATGTGGGTTTGCAGTAAAGGTATTTTGAAAATTCATACCCTAGTTACAGAAAAAAAATTCAAATTTCGAGGATGAAATTTATTAAAGTGGGGAGGATGTAACATCCCAAGTTTTAATAAAAAAACATTGCTTTTCAATAGCATACAATATATGATACATCGAGCTTAAATGAAAAACTAAATATTATTATCTAAATGTTACCATGATAAACTAGTCATTGGAATGGCAGGAATGAAAAAAATTAATTTAATTATGAAAATATTGTTTACACTTGTATATAATTATTTTTTATGAATATTTATTTATAAATGAAAATATACCAGTTTTTTTAAACGGAAATGTTTTTATGAAAAACTATTTGAATGAAATTATGTGAGTTTATAAAATAATAAAACCACTCTTTATGGATTTTATTAATGAAATATATAATTTTTATATTTAATTTAGTATTTAAAATTCATACTATATGTTTTCTAGACATGATATAAAAACAAATTCAATTTTTTGAATAAAAGAAGTATTTTAAAAAAATAATGTAGTTTTACCACCTATTGATGGAAACCTGACTTTATATCTCATTTTTAAACTTTTATAAGTTTTATTTAACCAAATAAATTTAATACATGGAATTGAGACATAAAAATTTAATTTGGTTCAAATTTTGGTATTAATCTGATAAAATCCATATTTTAATGAATAGTAAAAAATACTGCATTTTAATTTAAAACTACATTTTAGTCTAATTTATTGGTATTTATAGATTATCCATTTAATTAGTTTTAAAGTGTAATTGGATTAATATTTTATAATTTAATCAAATTTTGGTCATTGCAAGTAATTTCACATTGAAATTTGATATAAACACGTGTTAATATTTTAATAGTTTTTGTTTTTAAAAAACATGTTTTCTCGTTTTGACAATGAGAATGAATTTTAAATTATTTACTAAAAATTATATGTTTTGGATTTGGAAAAATGGATTTAATTTTATAAATCAAAATTTTTAAATTATGTAAATAGTTCTTTTTTATTTTTTGGACAAGATAAATAGTAACTTTAGAAATTATTTTTATTTGTCATAGTTAAACGTTAAATCTGGTAAATAAGGGTAAAAATAATATTATAATAATTTGAAATTACTTTAACACCTATAATAATCCTATTTTATGAGATATATCCAATAAATACAACCCTTTTAGGAAAATTTGGCCTTTGGAATCCACTTGGGCGTGATTATGACACTTATATCTTTTAATTTAAAATAATGTAAAATATGTTATAAACATATATCTTCTTACTAAAACAATTTTAATATGGGTTAATATAAGTGATATATTTGACTATAAATAGTAATTAGAATGATAAAAATATTTCATTCATCATGGTATTTTATTTATAATTTTTAGACATTAAATAATTAAATGTAAATTTGCCACAATGATGATGTAGTGATTTCCTTATTAATGATGGAATCAAATAAATGATATTATATATATTAAAATAAATACTAATTGACATAATTTATGTCATCCAATATTTTTATAGATTAATTTTACATCTTATAATACTATTAAATGATTTTATTAGAAGTTATATCTATTTTTTGTTTTTATTTAAATTCAATGAAAACAATATTGTAAAAATTGACATAATTGATGTTTTATAAATATAGTAATTTATTAAATTATTTAAAAATATTAAAAAAAATTTAAAAGCACAAAGTTTCTATGATAAGGTATAATGGTTAATTAAGTGTCTAATTATGGTAAATTGAACCCATATAAGTAAAATTAATAGCCTCTTAATAATTAAAATGTTATTACCAAAATTAAAATTAAAAGAGAATAAGTAAGGGTAAACTAAAAATATAAGGTCTAAAATAAAATAAATTCATGTATAAAAATTAATGGATGATAGTATTCATACATATAATTATATTGTATTCTAAATTTCTCATTTTTATACCCTTTTTAATTTAAAATTAATCTATATTAATTTAATAATTTAAGAGTTTCCAAGGGTGCCTCTTCCCTCTCCTATAAAAAGGTACCTTGTATTCTCTAATAATCACTCTTAAATAACTATTTGGTTAATAAAATACCTTCCCAAACATCTTACTATAACTCTAAACTAATCTTATAAGCCTCACTTAGGGAAGAAAGCTTCCCAAGGAATCCTTTTTGTATAAACCAAAAGATGTTACCTAAGTAAGAGGTAATGCCTTCTCTCGTTCTTTTTAGTTTCATTTCTATTCTCCACTCCCTAAAATTTTTTTATAATAATTTAACATAAAAAACCAGTATCATAAATATACTATGATTTTTTATGATTTGTTTTTGATCTATAATTACACACACCTCAATTTAATGGGTAACTAACATATTGTTTCTGTGTGTGGCGAACTACTGCCTCACAAAACGATGATTTTTCAATTTTTCCCTAAAAAATCTCATGGAAGCATTTATAATGGAAAATATTTTACATATTATATATATTATATTTATTGTGTCTCTATTATTCTTTAATTTTTATTTATAACATTCCTTTATGCTTTCCATGTTGTGTAATTATTATAATATTATTTGAGGAAGTGTGGACTAACACCCCCCTCAAAACAATGTGACTCATTCCCACTATACATGGAATGTATAAAAGATGGTTTTATTAAAATTATGAGACATAAATTAAATTAATATAAAACTGGTATTATATTTTAAATTCCATTTTATTAGTGTTTTTTTAATATGATAAAGAAATGGAAGTAGTGTCCATGCGTACGTACGGCCTGCCGTCTCCAAGAACAGTGCATTTCATTTCTTATCTTCATATATTATTAATATTATAAATACATATATACAATATATATATGATATTTAAATAATTAATAATATTCTATAGATGATGGAATTTTCACCACATGGACAATTTATATAAAAAAGTTCATTTTCGACTCAAGTAACAAATATCAACAAAACATCAGATATTAAATTAAATAATTATGTAATTTTTTTAACATTGTAATAAGTGATATGAAAGGAATAAAAAAAATAAAAAAAATTATAAATAAAGTATAAAGTAACCTAAGTTTTTTATTTTTTAATATAATGATCGCACGAGACAAGTCTGACTCGAGGTAAGGGAAATCTTAACTCAATTTCCATTCATTGAGTTAAATATCCATGTCATTGGTTTTGTTTTTATAAGAATATATGTAAATAAACTATTTTTGTTTTACACTAAATATCTAATTATATTTATGTTATTTAATTTTTCATACATAATTATTTCATTGATTTATCCTTAATCTAATGATACAATCTTTGTAAGGGACTTCGTGTCAATCTCTATTCATTGAGGCATATCTTGATTTTATGAACCTTGATTATCCTATATGGTGTACATAAAACTCTTTTGGCATGTTATATAATGAATTAGTATATTCTCATGATATTTAATGTTTTTTTAATGTTATTCCTTATTTTTTTTATTCAAGTGTCTTTCAAGTGGTAAAAAAATCTTTAACTAAAACATCATTTTAAATGTTTTAGAGATGTATTCTTCTAAAACCTTATATTTAATTTCCATGTTTTAAAAATGGTTTTTATGAATTTACATATATGGAAATGGATTTTTTAAAATTTCAATTTATTTAAAAATTTTCAATGTGGTATGAGACGCTTTGATTCAAAAGTCTCTTTATTAAATGTTTAAAATGGTTTTGGAAATGGATTGAATATTTCAATATCATGATATGATTTCTTGTTTTTGAAAATGAAATTTATGATTAAAATGTTGAAAAATTAAATGTTTTATATTTTATGAATATATAATGGTAATTGGACATATGGTGGGTGGTTATGTGATAAACCAAAGACGGGAGGTTACGGGATAAACTAAAGACATGGGGTTTCGTGGTAAACCAAGGATGGGTGGTTATGTTTTAACCTCCAATGCATTGGGTATAGAATTATGACATATGGATATTCTAGTTGTAAGAATGGTATATAGGGAATTCGACCATATGGTTATTCCATTTATGTATGATTATGTCCCACGTTTCCTTTTATATGTTATGTGTGCTTTTTATCGATTTTGTTGTAATATTTTTCTTTAAAATAAGAACGAAATGAGCTTATATTCAGTGAAGAATATTTACTACTTAATAAAGGTGAAAATTTTTACTTTATGATAATTTATACATGGTATTCATGTTTTACCATGGCTAACAGTTTTCTTTCATTGTGTATCCTTTACTGAGCTTTTTATGCTCATCCCATGTTTTTGAAATTTTTTCCATAGGGCATAAGGATTGGTAAGAGAAAGGAAGAAGTTAAGATTTTTTTATCATGAAAATAAATCATGTTTTATTTTAAGAGTTTTATTTTTTGAATAAAATGGATATAGATTAGAAGTGTATATTTTGTAAAATTTGAGTTTTTATGTATGAGTGATGGACTAATTCTCTAAAACTCTAAACCTGAAAATATCCTCAATGTGATTTCTTGATTAAAACTCAATATTTTGTATTGTTTAAGGTTGTGGCCTTTCAATAATAATAAAATTAGTTAGAATTAATGAGACATAGTGGCAATTTCTTAATTTCCTTGATACCGATTATCCTTTGTTGGTTGAGTCATGATCCTTGAGATACATTAGAGACACTGGGATTATGGAAAAATATTGCAGGAAAGGTGATCCTTTTCCTTGAAACATGATTACCTATGTTGATAGGCCAAGAACATGATGAACATATTGAGTGAGTAATTTTTTATAGATAACCATGGACCTTGATTTAGTAAATGATTAATATCCCATTACTGTATCATGTGATGTAAGATCACGTATTTTAGTGGTTCATGCCTATGTATTATTTTTTGTAAAAAAATTCTTGAAATCAATTATTTTCTTATTTTGTTGAACTATGGTCTTTTGGTGAAGTAAAAAGAGGTAAGTTGTGATAAAATACCCAGTTTTAGATTATTACATTCCTTGGAGGTAAGGGTTCCATCATAAGATTGGTGCTTTTGGTGTTGGTCTCCCGGTTGTGGAATAAGGTCCTAAGGGGAGGAAATTATGAGCCACTTCCAAAATTGGTATAGATGCATCATGACACATGGCTGTGACGTAGGCTAGTAGAGAATTGTGGAATAGATATGGTGGATCTGAAATTATATTATTAGGGAGGGAATAATGTAATTTTACCGATCTAAATACCTCTACAACATAGAGGATGGATACTGTCACAAACCAACCCAGGTCGACCCTGAACCGGTCACCCGAGATGGTCTGCAACATGGCCCGAGAGGAGTTCCTGATCCTCCCGAGTTGGAGACAAGCACCAGGGCATCTACAACGGCTATGGGAACAATTTCACCCAGTAAAAATAAATAAATAAAGTGGCAGAAATAGAACAGAGCAGCGCAAAATAAATAAACAGAGTAAAGTAACTAAACAAGAACAAAAGGAAAATAAAACTAACCGAAAGATACAACCACTATCCCTGTGTGACCTCGTGGGTCACTCCCCAAATCATGACCAAATGTCTCCCAAGGGGAACGCACCGAAGTTGTATCCTGCACAAACACTAAAAATAGAAAAGAACTATAGGCATGAGTATTAAAACTTAGTAGGCTAGCCTGCTATCTATTCCCAATGCACTACCTTTAAAATAAAAGAAACATCATTTCATGTTTGAACTATAATTTATAAAAATTAAGGTTTTCTACATGTTACTCAAAAACAAAGTACAAGTCATTTCCCCTATACATTTCTCAAAAACCCAAGTCATTATTTTAGTGAGACGTTAGTATTTTTCAAAGGGGAAGTAATCTTTATATTTTCAATTTGCACAAAAAGTATAAAATAATTTTCTTTGAAAACAGATTTCATAAACCAGTTTAAAACCGCACATCACTTTCTAGTAAAAACACTACATATGAAAATGCTACAGTAGTTACACAGTAAGGGAAATGAAAAGAAAATATATACAAGTGCCATATTCATCACAACAAGTAACTAAAATGTAACAGACATGGGGAACCTAGGAGATTGAGAATAAACTATAAGACACCAATACATGAGAAATCATCCTTGTTGACATGTCACGTAGGATGAAATCAAAATTCCCAATACGCTCAGCCATCCTCTCTCAGGAAGGTCGAGGGAAAATCCCATAGTAATAAACCCAATATATCCACCTACTATGGGCCACTGGTCAGTACCATAACCTACCAGTGCAACAATCATTCTTTGAATATTCTCTCAATATGTTAGATTCCCATGTATCAAGTGTTCAGAAAGGGGGTCAGCCAACTGATTCCAACCGAGCATCCGATCAGATATATATATATAAAGCACAATGGGCATCACCCTGAGTCACTCCATGGGACAACCTCTTGCCTGTAAACTACTCAATTACCTAGGAGCCTCTAAGTGTGGCCTCTCAAATAGTCAATTGAAACCAAGGCAGGAGAGTTATTCTAGGAGGGTTTTTATCAAAACATGTTCATCATTGTCCATAAAGTGCCAAATAGACATTAAATAAATTTCACAATCACCACTTTAAAAAGAACCAAAATGCTTGTTCATTCTTTAGAAGAAATCATTAATCCTTAAAACCAGAACTATAATTGAAATTCTATGAATTATGTTTAAAATCCAAACAGGCATTCTTTCAATACTAGATGTATGCTTGTCAAGAAAATTTTTCAAGTGTCATGTATAAAATAAACGGCTCTTTTAACACCACATAATCATTTAAAAAATTAATTGTCTTATATTATCTCACATTTATTAAAATTAATAAAATATTTAATCTGAACAAATATTGTGTGCAAATAGTAGGAAATAATGTAACTTAAATTTTAAAAAGTAGTGAAACAGGAACCTACCTCGACACATGGCCCGAACGTGACAACGTGACACTCCTCACATAGGCGCTCAAGCACGCACAAACCGATGATCACGGTAACGCGAGGTTACCCCGCCAACGCGCTGTAACCGCAAAGATAAATAAAATACATGGGCATGGACTTAAAACAATACAAATGAACAAACATCGCAAAAGAACCACCTCTAACTAATTTCAATGCATGACTCGCACCATTCGTACTATTCAATAAGTCACTATAAATTTGATAAAAAAATTTTGAAGAGACTCACAGTTTTACATGCCCAAAACCAATTTCCCACATTCGTCGCACTATTCACACATTTTATAAAACCACATAAACAATTTATAAAATACATTCAAGGGGCATAACTAAATTTGTATATATAAAATCCAACCCATCTCGAAAAAACATTTTCTAACACGCACACACGAGAAACATTTTTAAACTCAATCTAATCATTCATAAAATAAAATAATCAAAATGCATAATTAAAAGAAACCATTATATGATTTAAGAAAACCATTATAATATTTATCAAAAAACTCGATTTCATTTTCAAATCCATTTGAAATATCATCTTTCACTTTCCACATGAGGCATAACCATTTTTCCTTTCAAAAATTAAACTCATCATATATGTATGTCAAACACTTCCAAAATATATTTTCACACCACACAATCAAACCATAAGACATGCTTAAGCATGAAAGCAATCCAAACCAACACTAAACACATAAAAATCACCATTTACACACCCAAAACGTATTTCAACACCACACGCACTCAAACGGGATTTCAAAAGTGAGGCATGTCCATATAAACATTTTGGAAAAACTCTACTCCATGTATAGCATGCTTTTTCACCGTTCATAAAACTCAATAAATCATAAATAAAAATTTATATGATAGTTTAAAAAAAATTCACTTATCTTTACCTACTCAACGCACACGATTTCTTCAATACCAAACACACAAAATATACCATGTCAAAACGCAAATCACAACACTTGCACAAATTAACAATCAACTACACAATTTATTCAAATGAACACAATTTAAATAACGTAAACTTCTAGAAAAATGCATCCATGCTATATGGGAAAGCTACTACCCAAATCAGACGCACTCTAAACTCCAAAAAACCAAATTTTCACTGAATAAATAAATTAAAGAACATAGCAGATTAATCAAACAAACAAGAAAAGCATCGTAGACACATGCTGACATAGACCCGGAACCAACTCAAAACATACCAAATTCAAAAAATTTCAGAACTCTATAGCAAGATAATTAAGGGTATAATGAATCTACGAATCCAAACAACACGAATAAAACTATACCTTGGAATTCAGTGGTGGACCGAAACTGCCTCGCCTTCGGCAGTGATTGCCGGAACACACACCAATGGGTCTTGATTGGTCTTTTACACAACCTCGGATGTCCGAAGAGAAGTTGACCGCATGGAGGGTTATTCTGAGGGGGACTGGTCAGGGCAGGGGACCTTAGGATAGGGAGGGCGTGGGTTTTCTAGACCGGGGATAAGTCACGCCAGACCAAGAGGGGCTGGCTGGGTCGGCTGGGCACCAGACGCGGAAGGGGGTGCGGGGTCGCGGCCAGGAGGAGGGCGATACGGCTGAGGGGAGCAGGGTCATAGAGGTGCTGGCCGAGCTAGCTGAGGGGAGCGTAGGGATGACCTGGGGAAGGCCAGCGCTGGGCGAGGGCAACGGGGAGGTCCGGTGCGGGGGTGCACAGCAAGGGCGACGGGAAAGGGGTGGTTCACGCGATCACGGACGGGGTCGGCCGGCGGCTGGTGGTCGGGCACTGCGCATAGGAATCCAGGGGAGGGGGGACACGGCCCGCGGTGCTGAGCAGGAAAAATTGGGGGGTCAATGCGGGGTACACTAGGGTTTAGGTTTTATTATTATTATTATTATTATCAAAATTGTTATAATAATAAAACAAATAATAATGATAATAATACATCAAAGATAGAAATAATAATAATAACATAAACATAATGATAATAATAATAACAACACAAGAATTAAAATAAAATTATTTCTCAATAATAATAATAATAATAATATTAAAAAGAAGATGAGCTTATGACAGTGATGAGAATAGAAAATGGAAATTTTGGATATTTCCATCCCAAAGCTGAATACATTATTCAGACCGAGGTTCCACACACCCTCGGAAACTCTTGACTGTGCGCGAGCTTCACCTCGAGACTTGTGGTTGGGTCCCTGATGGATGAATCATCTCCTTCCTCAAATTCAAGCATTTCCATCCCCCGGTCCCTAACTCCTTCCTCCAGAATGACGCTTCTTACAAAACTCTTCCTGGTGGCCTGAACAGTCACACAGTAGCAAAACTTCGGAGGGATGTGACAAGGCGACTTAGAATGCCTGAAACGGCCACACTAGTGGCATGCGAGAGTATCGTCCAACAAAATGGGAGTCGGTACCGATGATGGTCCTTTCCAGATGAGGAACCTTCACAAGAGCCTACCCCACCAACTACACCTAGACTCTAACATAGAAGATACATCCCACCTTTACTAGTCTAGAACTGAACCCTCAACTAACTTTGGGATGGCACGAACCTTAAATACCATGAGAGTTCCCAACAACCCAAAGACACACTATCTTTCTGAAATACACAACTGCCTCTAACAGACCTTGATTGCCTCGATAAGCAAGTAACACATAAAAGAACTGGGAACTGGGCGTAACTCATTAACAACTTTTGGAGGCTTTCTGGGAGGCATACTCATAACAACACGAAAAATACAATCGAAACTAGCATCAAGCCAAAACTCAATCAAAGAAGAAACACAAGCCAAGGGAAACATTTCCATAAGCCAAACATATACAAACACAGGCATAAATCACTTTTCCAAAACCATCATTTCTTTAAAATTTTAAAACCCCCCTATGGCACCTTATGAACCGTCACATGTGCATTAATTCAATATTGCTCACATCATCTGTAAACAAGTGCCCCATACGTACTCTCCATACATACCCACGCATGTGTGACCTTTCGTCAAGAGTGCCAGGGTTCAAACACTTCTTTTTTCCTTAACAAATTCAAACACATACCATGTTTTTTCAAACCAATACACCTGCTTTAAAAAAACCACTTTAGTAATTTCACATATAATTTGGATGAAACACTTTTCCATTTCAAAACCAATTTCAATTTTAATGCACTCAAATCAATTGAGATTAAAACAAAACACAAGTATTAATAACCCAATGGAATGAGAAACTAGTGCATATGTCTTACCCAGCAACATGGTGGTGAGCTATGGCCCAAGTAAAGCATAACACCAAGAGGACCTTGAGCCAGACACTCGGACTTCACCTGGGTCACCACCCCATGTGAGGCCGCAATGTGAACCAATTCACCCTCTATTTTTATTCCTCAATTCAAAACAACCAATGATAAACGATTCAAATCCCATACTAACCCTGGTAACTCAGGTCTCATCCCAAGCGGTGGTGATCAGGAACCGACCAATAACCTACCTCCTAAGCCCCGACAGTCCTAATCTCCATCTACTAGACATCCCAAATTACAATGGACTCTCTGAAAAGTGAGGTCCGCTAAGGGATGACCCCCTTGGATACCATTTTTTCATGAACCAACCCAAGTCGACAATGAACTGGTTGCCCGACCCGGTCTGCAACATGGCCCGAGAGGCATTCCCGATCCTCCTGGTTTGGCGACAAGCACCAAGGCATCAACAAAGTCTGTGGGAACGATTTCACTCATTAAAAATAAATAAATAAAGTAGGATAAATAGTACAAAGCAGTGAAAAATAAATAAACAGAGTTAAGTAACTAAACAAGAACAAAATAAAATAAAACTAACAAAAAGAGAAACCAACTACCCCTGTGTGACCTCGTGGGTCACTCTCCAACTCATGACCAAATTTCACCCATGGAGAACGCACCCAAGTTGTAGCCTATTCAAACACTAAAAATTGAAAAGAACTATAGGCGTGAGTATTAAAACTCAGTAGGCTATCTCGATATCTATTCCCAATGCACTACCTCTAAAATAAAAAAACACCATTTAATGTTTGAACAATAATTTATAAAAAGTAAGGTATTCTACATGTTACTCAAAAACAAAGTACGAATCATTTCACTTATTCATTTATCAAAAACCCAAGTCATTATTTTAGTGAGACATTAGAATTTTACAAAGGGGAAGTGATCTTTACATTTTCAATTTGCACAAAGAGTATAATACACTTTTCTTTGAAAACAGTTTTCATAAACCACTTTAAAACCACACATCACATTCTAGTAAAAACACTATATATGAAAATGCTATAGTAGTTACACAATAAAGGTGATGAAAAGAAAATATATACAAGTTCCATATTCATCACAGCAAGTTACTAAAACGTTACAGACATGGGTGAACCTAGAAGATAGATAATAAACCATAAGACACTAATACATGAGAAATCATCCTCGTTGACATGTCACACACAATGAAATCAAAACGCCCAATACGCTTGACCATTCTCTCTCAGGTAGGACGAGGGAAAATCCCATAGTAACAAATCCAATATATCTACCTACTATGGTCCACTAGTCAGTACCATAACCTACTAGTGCATTAATCAGTCTTAGAATATTCTCTCAATATTCCATATTACCATGTCTCAAGTGTTTGGAAAGGGGTGAGCCAACCGATTCCAACCGATCATCCAATCAGATATATATATATATAAATCACAATAGGCATCACCCCAAGTCACTCCATGGGACAACCTATTGCCTTTAAACTACTCAAGTACCCGAGAGCCTCTAAGCGCGGCCTCTGAAATAGTCAATTGCAACCAAGGAAGGAGAGTTATCCTAGGAGGGTTTTTATCAAAACATTTTCATCTTTTTCTATAAAGTGTCAAATATGCATTAAATACATTTCATAATCACCACTTTAAAAAGAACCAAAACACTTGTTCATGCTTCAGAAGAAATCATTTGTCATTAAAACCAGAACTATAGTTGAAATTCTATGAATTAAAATCCAAACTTTCATTCTTTCAATACTAGGTTTCCACTCGCCAGGAAAATGTTTCAAGTGTCGTGTAAAAAATTAACGGTACTTTTTACACCAAATAATCATTTAAAAAATTATTTGTCTTATATTATCTCACATTTATTAAAATTAATAAAATATTTAATCTGAAGAAATGGTGTGAACAAAAATCAGGAAATAATGTAACTTAAATTTTAAAAATCAGTGCAACGGGAACCTACCTCGACTCGCAGATCAAACTTGAAAACGCGATAGCATGACATACCTCACACAGGCGCACAAGCACATACAAACTGATGATTTCGGTAACACAGGGTTACCCCGCCAACGCACTACAACCGCAAAGATAAATAATATACATGAACACTAACTTAAAACAACCCAAATGATGAAATATCACAAAAGAACCACCTTGGCCTACTTTAAATGCATGACTCGCACCATTCGTACTATTCAATAAGTCACTTTAAAATTAATAAAACAATTTTGAAGAGACTCATGGTTTTACACACCCAAAACCAATTTCCCACATTTTTCACACTATTCACACATTTTATAAAACCACATAAACAATTTATAAAATACATTCATGGGGAATAACAAAATATTTATATATAAAATCCAAAACATCTCCAAAAAAACATTTTCTAACATACGCACACCAAAAACTTTTTGAAACTCAATATAAACATTCATAAAATAAAATAATCCAACTGCATAATTAAAAGAAACCATTTTATGATTTAAGAAAACCATTAGAAGATTTATCAAACAACTCGATTTCATTTTCAAATCCATTTGAAATATCATCTTACACTTTACACATGAGGCATAACCATTTTTCCTTTCAAAAATTCACCTCATCATATATGTATGTCAAACACTTCCAAAATATATTTTCGCACCAAACAATAAAACCATAAGACATGCTTAAGCACGCAAGAAATCCAAACCAACACTACACACATCAAAATCACCATTTACACAACCAAAATGTATTTCAACACCACACGCACTCAAACGGGATTTCAAAATTGTGGCATGGCCATACAAAAATTTTGGAAAAACTCTACTCCATTTATAGAATGCTTTCGCACCATTCATAAAACTTAATAAATCATAAATTAAATTTTATATGATTGTTTAAAAATAATTCACTTAGCTTTTCCTACTAAACGCACACGAATTCTTCAATACCAAACCCACAAAATATACCATATCAAAATGCAAAAAACAACACTTTCATAGATTAACAATCAACTAAACAATTTATTAAAATGCAAACAATTGAAAAAACATAAACTTTCATAAAAATACATCCATACCATATGGGAAAGCTACAAACCAAATCAGATGCCCGCTAAACTCCAAAAAACAAAATTTTCACCAAATAAATAAATTAAAGAACATAGCAGATTAATCAAACAAACAAGAAATGCATCGTTGACACATATTGACATAGACCAGGAACCGACTCAAAACATACTTTTACCAATTCTAAAAATTTCAGAACTCTATAGAAAGATAATTAAGGGTATAACGAAGCTGTGAAAGCAAAAAACGGGGATAAAACTATTCCTTAGATGTCAGCAGCGGACCGAAACCACCTCTCCTTCAGCGGTGATTTCCAGAACACAGACCAATGGGTCTTGAGTGGCCCTTTGCGCAACCATGGATGTCCGAAGATAAGTCGACCGAATGGAGGGGGATTCGGAGGGGCTGCCCAGGGTAGGGGAGCTCAGGATATGGGGGGCATGGGTTTTCCAGACTGGGGAGAAGCCACGCCAAACCAGGAGGGGCCGGCTGGGTCGGCTGGGCACTGGACGTGGAAGGGGGTGCTGGGTCGCAGCCAGGAGGAGGGAGAGGTGGCTGAGGGGAGTAGGATCATGGAGGCGCTGGGCGAACCAGCTGATGGGAGTGTAGGGAGGACCATGGGAAGGCCGAAACTGAGCGAGGACGATGGGGAGGGTTGGTGAGGGGGTGCGAAAGGGGGGTGTAGGCGATCACAGACGGGGTCGGCCGGTGGCTGCTAGCCAGGAGCTACGCGCAGGATGCCAGGGGGAGGGGGATTCGGCCCGCGGTGCTGAGCAGCATAAATGGGGGGGGGGGATGCGGGGTAGACTAGGGTTTATGTTTTTTTTATTATTATAATCACAATAGTTATAATAATAATACAAATAACAATTATAAAAATAATAATAATAATAATAATACATCAATGATATAAATAATAATAATAATAATAATAACCTACACATAATGATAATAATAATAACAACACTAGAATTAAAATTAAATTCTTTCTCAATAATAATAATAATAATAGTATAAAAACAATATGATAATATTAATATTTTTAATAACAACCAAATAGTACTAATATAAACTAAATGGTTTTTAAAATGAAATCTTTGTTTTATTTCATTTTGGATATTGATAATAATCGGTCAACCACACAGTCTCCAAGTCCGAATGCATGGTCGCCGCTAGTAGTGCGGTGATCGTGCTCCGGCCCGAGACCCTCCAAAAATATAAAACTTCGGGAAAGTTCAAATAGGGACCCAAATAAACCTTATCCAAATGACACGAGACCAATAAAAGAATAAAATAACTGGTGTCTGTGGTCTTTGTGTGATAGATACGGCATATCCATCCCTCCTAGATTCGGGGTACTAAAGCATGGTGGATTTGGTTATTCCATTATGTATCCATCGGTTTATAGGATCTAAGATGTAGTAAATTATATAGATCATATATGTGGCTTAAATAATGGAGGCTACAACAAGGTCCCTTGGGTTGTGTCATAGCATAACCTATGTTAGGAGGTTCTTCAGTGTGGCCTTGGAGGATGTACTTTGGCCTTCTTTTTAATAGCCTATCTATAAATACCCCTGAGAAAATTTGTGCATCTTTTTATAAAATTCAATATTATTGGCCTGTAGGTGCCCCATAGATCTTTTCAAGGGATTTTGGACATCCTTTTCATTATATTCAACCTCTTCCATCAAGGGATCAATTCATGCTGACATGATCCTTCTAGTCATCATGTTCCTAGACATTACTTTTAAGGTAAGCCTTTCAGTTCCCTTATTCTTCTCATTCACTGATTTATTCTTAGCTAAATTTTTTTCATATATTTATTTATCGTCAATAAATGGAAGGGATAATAAAAAAACAATAAATTAAATTTTTGGTGTTCTCTACATCTTCTTCATTTTGGAGATGGGTGTCCTAGAACTTTTCTTGAACTGTCTATTTCATTTATCCTAGTACGTTAAATATGTGTGATAATGTCATAACCCCATGCATGTGACCTAAATAATTTAGTTATCCTCTTTTCAATGTGTTATACACATATAGAACTCCCATTGGATCTCGTTGTTTCCTTTTGTGTTGAGATCAAGATAGGCAGCAACCTGATGAATGCTCTAGAATTTTACCTTGCTTTTGACCTAGTAATGTTGAGCATTATTCCATATGTTGTTTAATAACTTTGATAATTGTTGTAATAATTTTATGATTTTCAATAACTTGTGAAATTGGTGTAAATACTTGATTAGAGATCACATATATTGAAAATTGGTTAATTGATATGATAACAAACCTTGTAATAGGGATGATTCAACTATATGTTATTCAATCTACTATAATTATCATGGTTGGAGGACCCTCTACAATGATATGTATGATTCTAATATCATTTATCAATTATTGTGTTTTTTTAAACATGAGAATCACATTTTTTTCTCAACCTTATAATTTTTTGTGTTTGGTTGTGGAGTGTTTGGATGTCATTATGAGTATTGACACAATATTAAGAGAGAATTTAGAGGATATAAAATGTTTTAATCCATGTCCCATAGAAATTAGTGGGTACCATTTTCCTTGGGTCCTTTTTGTGTTATAGATGTTAGGATTCTATTTGATTCTTAGTAGGGACTATATAATTATTTATAAGGATCATATTGATTGTTATCATAGGTTAGTAACCTTTTTATCTTCATAAGGGAGAGATATATCCATTTGGGTGAGTGTGATCTTAAGGTAGGTCATGCTAGAACAATTCATAGGAGTTAATATTTTATCATGGATCATGAATGAATCCTTAGTTTGGATGATGGGGAAATTTAGCATATTAATTTTCCTCTAGTGATAGGATATTTTTAGGAAGTCTTCCATGAAGACTTCTCTTATATACCATTTATGTGGTAGATCAAGTTCTTGATTGAGTTGGGTTTAGGAGATGAACCATTTTCTATCCCACCATAGAGAATAGAATTAGATCATCTTTGTGATTAAACGTTCAATTGGAATAAAAGGAACTCAAAGTATTATTACAACCAAGTAAATCACCATGTTGTTATCTTGTTCTTTTCACAATAAAGGCTGATATACCTTTCACTTAATCATGAATTATTGATGAGTGAACAAAATGATAGTCAAGAATTGGTTTCCCCTTTCGTGCATCGATGATCACTTCGATCATATCAAAGGTTCTAGGATATTTTATAAGATCCACTTGTGCTAAGGGTACCCATAGTTTATATTGAGACCATATGAAATTACTAGAAATGATTTTAAGATCAGGTATGTCTTTTATGAGTTAATTATGATGTTTTCTAGTTTGAAAAAAACACAAGTGGTATTCAAGGACTTGATGAAACGAATCTTCCATCCTTTCATAAACCATTTTGTGGAATTATTTTCAATAACATATTAGTATACTCATAGTCATCATAAAATCATTCCTAATATATTAACATCATCCTGAGTACACTAATAGAGAATTTTATATACACTAATCTATATAAATACAACATTCGGATTGATAGAGTTCACTTAGTGGATCATGTTATCTCAGAGGGTAGAGTGGTAGTGGATGTAGTGTAGGTTGAGGCCATGGTAACTTTGGAGTGACCGAAGAACATCTTTGAGATTTATAGTTTACTTGGTCTGGTTGGATATTTTTTGATGTTTTGTCCAGGTATTTTTTTCATTAGGAATCACTAATATCCAGGTCAACCAAGAAAGCGTTAAATATTTTTTTTCATATGATTATGAGGGATATTTATGTGAGCTGAAGAGAAGTTTGACCTCAAAACCAATCCTCCATTTTTATATTCCATTAAAGTATTATACTATTTATTGTGATTAATCCAATGTTTGAATTGGTGGATTTATGATGTAAAAAAGATCACATTATTTCTTTTGGATTCAGATAGATGATATTTCATGAGAGGAATTACCCAACTCATCATCTAGTGTTAGATTCAATACTATACACACTGGAGTTTTAGAGACACTATTTATTGGGAGAGAGTTATTTGTTTTACAGATACCACATGAGTCTCAAGTAAATATTTTCATAGCAATATTGGAAACTTCTAAAAAGAAGGTGGGTTGAGTATCTATAGTCTTTTGACTTTGAGTTTTTTAACACAGTGCTAAAGGGACCTTTCTTTGTTGATTTATTCACCTAGAAGATGCACACAATGGTATCCTAAGAGTATTATGATGAGTGGTTGTAATAACCATAGTCATTAATATATATTTTAATGTTTATTACTCAAGAAATAATATAAATTTTACACATAAAACGCTATTATTTTTATTATGTGTATATATTTTATTTGGTATTTATTTTTTAGATAATAAGTAATTTATTAAAAAACATTGAGTATTCTATTAATAAAATTAATTCTTGGTCATTAAAAATAAATTTTATTTAATTATACCCTCTAAAATATTATTAATTTTTAGAAAATTAAATAGATTCCTCTAGAAAAGTTGTTTTTAATAACGATGTTCTTCAATTGGATCCCTTTTCAACCTCAAAATTTATTCTTATTTGTAAATGTATTGAATATGTTTTGGCCTAATCATTATTGAAAATAATGTTTTCCAAAGAGGTTTTCTATATTCAATATACCAAATTTCCACATGTTTTTTGATACATTAATGTTAGATTATTGGAATGTGTTCTTATGTGGACTATCTCCACTATGTATTTTGAATTGAACATCAATGTTTCAGCCTCTTACATGATGTTTTTTTTGGATTTATGGTCGAATCACTGATAAAAAAATTTCAATCCTTGAAGATTCATTGAATTAGAATACATTAAATTCACTTGTGCTTTTGACCAAGAAAATGTTCAAACATGATATTCCACTAGTTGGGTGAAATAATAAAATTAAATTCATTTAACAGATTTAAAAATTTGAGTCCAATCCATAAATAGTGAAAAATGTTTTGACCGCATAATTATGGTGGGACCCATCCAGTCAGATCCACATCAGCATTGCACTTCATAGTTACTTATCACCCATCTAAATGTGGATCCAACTTTTGTTATCACAATGAAAAATGTAGCTATATTTTTATAAAATCCACACACATATCAAAATATAGCTGAAATAAAATTCTTGAAGAAAAATACTTAATGGATATTGGAAGGGAAAACAAGAATTACCATGAAATTTTCAAATTCATTCTATAAATTCAAATTTTGATAAAATAACACATTAAAAACCAATGTGAGATTAAAAAAACATAATATCTTGTTTATCAAAAAAAGGGTAACAAAATGGTATCTAATATATATAAGTATTTATACATAGTATATATATATACTTACAACTGGTATGAATATTTATAAGTATATATACATATATATATTTGTGGAATTAGATGAAAAATGATATATGTATATATAATTATAAATGTTGAAACAAATATGTATATTAAAATATATGTTAAAATATATATGTTATATATGTAACACATATATGTTGTAACGACCCAGAAATTTATTTCTTTTATATTTTTATTGTTTTTTATTCATATTAATATAGCATAATAAAATATTCATACAATAATACAAAAACACTTTTAGATTATAATATAAATTTATTATGCCCTATTTATTTTTTATAATGGTCAAAAAAATCATTATGTTATAGAAACTACTTAATTTTAATAAAAATGACTTTAATTTAAAAGTTAATGTTCTCATATTTTTAAAAGTAATTTGATAAAATAAATTTCATTTTTTGTACTCAAAATATTGGAATTGACTTTAAATGTGTTGTTTTATAATTTTATTAATGTTTTGATTATTAGGGTAAAAAGTAAAACAATTGTTTTTACAAAATACAATAACTATAATGATATAATAATGAAATGATCATTATTTATAATTTATTAATAATTATTCTTGATAAAAATGTATTTCTGAAAATAAGATAAAATAATATGGGTGATTGATGTATGGGATGACCATAACCAGCCTTCATAATATTAATTTTCAATAAAAAAAAATAGAATTAATGCCACTAAAAATTGGTTAGTCTTAATGGAGAAATAATAATTATTTAAACTCTTTACACCCCCACCCACCATAATATATAAATACGCACACCCTTTTACCATTCTGTTACATTTTTTTGAAGTTATCTCAACATATAACTCCCAATTAGTATCTTCCATTCCCATATTAAATTTTGAAGATTTTGTTTGGTCTCAAGGTTCATCTATAATCTAAGAAGATCAAGAGAGGTAAGGATTATAAATCCTCATCTTTACATTACATGTTAATTACATTAATTATTTTGAATTTTTAAATTCCATTATCATGTACAAAAATTCTTATTATTCAATTATATAATCCTCCATTTGATATGTTTTAAATGAAATTTTATTTATTCCATATCATTATGGTCTCTTCCAAATCCAATATTATATCGGACTAAGGTTTTCTTCAATCCACACATTTAATATTCAATTGAAATCCATTGTTATATTTTCCTTTAATCTTCCTTTTCATGTAATGAAATCATTTTAATTCTTTGTTATTACAATCTATTTAATTTATTCCAAATGAGATATGACTTACTCCCTCTCATTATAGCCTTTTTCTAAACCCTCAAAAAATCCTATAACCATAAAACCAACATAATATTTTAGTGAATTAATGTTTTTGTGGTTTTTTATGAAAATAAATCTCTCTATGGATATGAGTAGTTCATGTTGATCTTACACATTTGTACTTCGGGGTAATAACCCAGAAAAGGATGTGTTTATATTTGACTTGATCATCACCTGGTGCATAAGAACGGGCCTTACTAGACACTCGATTTGTCACACTCGAGTCATATGCTTGTATTATATACATGATACTTACAAGACATTAAAAATTAGATATCTATCTTTGGATAGGTCCTATACCTTTTAGATTTCACATTTCAATTTTGATTCTTTGATTTAGAAAATATAATTTCCTACCATATAATTCTTTCTTATATATGGGAAAATCATATATAATATTCCTCATTGGAGAAATTATGCTAAGTATATGTGATGGTTATTCATTAAACATTAACATATGTAACATTTTGATATGTGATGAAATGTATTGGGATATTACATGATGGTTGGGGACCAGAATTATATATCCCCTCAGTGTACTAGTATGTCTCATGAGATAACTATGATGAGGTAATGGGAGTGACCTCAACTATTATATATGATGTCTTTTAATAAGGAATTGATGGTATGTTTATTATTTATAACATTATGTAATATTTTAACTATATGTTTGGTAATTGATATCATGTAATATATTCATTATTATATTTTCCTTGTATTTATTAATGATCTTAGTTTCATTTGATATATCATAACCTAGTATATTAATTCATGCATCCCTTAACTATAAAATAATCAATTGATATCCTATAATATATTTATTATTATATTTCCCATTGATTTATTTATGTTTTTCATTTTATTTGATATTTCATAACCCAGTTCATTAATACATGAATCTATTCACTACACATTCATTTATTGATATCTTGGCATCTATTCAATGTTGAAATGTCTATAGATTTATTTATTATCTTAGTTTCATTTGATGTGGAATTACTAATATTATTTAATATTTCTATAATGTCTTATTTATAACTACTTCCATTTTGTGATACCCCCTTACTGAGTATCTAAGATCACCAGTTTATATTGTTTTACTTTTCCCTAAGAAACCAAAAAGATTATAATGTTTGATAAAAGGATCACAAGGAGAATCATAATGTTTTCAAATTTTCAGATTATGTATTTATTATTTTTCAATGTAATGTTCAAATATTTTATGGAACTTATTTTCTTGAGTCTATTAAACTATGGAATCCTCTGTATTTATACCATTGTAATAAAATACCCACCATATCTAGGTATTTTTATTTAGGTTTATTACTATTGGTATTGTGGGATGGTGTAAAAGAAACTATATGAACTTGATTTATAATAAAATTATTAGAAAGAATAAACCATGGATGAAACCCTTATGATATTCTATAATTATTTCTAGATGTCAAAATAATAGTGATTTTATGCACTAATTGAGTATGTACCATTGTATTGAAATGATTCCTAATGGATGAAACAACCATGTCAATACACAAAATCAATGTATATATTTCTATATAGAGTAAGTCAATGAGACTGGTATTAGATTACAGAATATTATTACTATATTATTTTAGTTAACCTAGGTTATGACTAATAACCTTTATCTCTTGGGGCAGCCTATTTATTCAAAAAAAAAATTCAACAATGTTAGTCAACTTCATGTGGCAAAAACCTCCATCCTTCAGTAGGACCATAAATTCCTTAATATCTTAAAAATGGGTCAAGACCATAGAGAATGTATTCATTTCATTGGGATGTTATGAGAAGGAAATTTTTAGACATCTTTGAAGATTATGATATTAATGATAAAATAATAATTAGAAATGTTCATTCGAGGTTTTTGGAGATTAGTCAATCATACAATTACTAAAATTTTGGTTATATAGATATTAGAGAATCCTTGTGATCTAAGTGTATAATTCCATTTTAGAGTTTCTGATTTATGAATTAGATAATTTTTTTCTAGATAAAAAATAAATATCTAAGATAATTAAAATTGCAATGGCGCAATTAAATTATTTGTGGATGATATAACACCCTAAATATTTAAAATATATTTTAATGTATATAATTCACAAAACAATGTAAAATTTAAACAGAAAACTATATTATTTATGTTATATGTTTTTATTTTATGTGTTATATATTTTATTAGATAGTAAGTAATTTATTTGGAACCTATGATTATTACATTAATAAAATTAATTCTTAGCCATAAATAAAAAATATTTATTCTATTCTATCCTAAAAATTTAAATGATTTTTGGAAAAATAATTTTTGCATTTGGATATATTGTATTCATAAAGATTTTCATCCACTTATTCTATTTTCCCCCAGAAATTTATTCTTATTTGACTGAGTATTAAAGAATTTATGGTCTAATATTTATAGAAAATTATTATATCCAAACAAAAATTCTAGATTCAATATAATAAATATAAACATTTTTTTATTCCTTAATAGAAGAAGATATGAATGTATTCTTCTTTTCTATTTCCCCCAATGTCTTTTTCATCCATAATCAAAATTTCATCCCCTCACACTATGGTTTTTAGTATTTATGGTCGAATAATTAATGAAACTATTTCCATCCTAGAAGATTCATTGAAATTGGATGCATTGAACTTACACATTATATTGACCATGATTATAAAGAAATATGATATCAATCTAGTTTCATGAAATTATCCAAATAAATTCATATTACATATTTTAAAATTTTAGGCAAATAAAAGAAAAGAAATAAAATATATGACTGAATTACTATGGTGGGAACCATCTAATAGGATCCACGTCATCATTGATTTCATAGACACAAATCCCCACTAAAAATTTGGATTCAACTTTTTATAAGATAATGAAAAATATAGATATATTTTTTTATAATCCATGTAAAAATTAAAATATTTCTAAAATTTATTTTTTAAAAAACAAATACTAAAGTGTAATTAAATGGTCAAAACTATAATTCCATTTCAATTTTCAAATTCATCTTCTAATTACTAATTTTTATAAAATAATCCATTCAAGATCAATTTAGGTTATAATAAAAATTAATATTATGTTTGTTAAAAAAATTATTATGATATATTGTTTATTAAATATATATATAGGTATTTATGTGCTATATAAATATATACTTATAACTAGTATGTATATGTATATGTATATCTATATATGTAATTAGATGAAAAAATCATTCAATATGTACATATGTGTGTGTGTGTGTTATATATGTTTATAAACATTAAAACATATATATATTTTAAACTATATATGTTATGTATGAAAAATATATATATATATATATATATATATGTGTTGTAATGAATGAGAAATTTATTTCTTTTACATTTATATTATTTTGTTATTCATAGTAATGTAGTATAATATACAATACATACTATATTACTAAAAATATTTTAAATTATAATATATATTAATTAATCCCTATGTAATTTTTATAATAGTTAGATAATTATTTATGTCATAAAAGCTACTAATTTTTAATAAATATGGATTTTTATTTAAAAGTTAAAATTATAGTATTTTGATAATTAATTGATAAAATAAATATCATTTATGGGATTTTTTCATTTAAATTAACATATGATGGATTTTTATAATTTTAGGGAAATTATTATTTTTGGGGTAAACAGTAAATCTACAATTTTTATGAAATACCATAACAATTATGATATAATCATGATATGATAATGATTTCATATTTATTAATAATTATTCATGATCAAAATGTATTTATGAAATTAATATGAAATTAAATTGATTATTGATGTATTGGATGATCTTAACCATCGTTGATCATATTTTTTAGAAACCAAAAACATTGGGATTAATACCACCCAAAATCGGTTGGCCTTAATAGAAAAATAATCATTATTTAAACCATTAACACTAACCCTCCTCAAATATAAATACCCACCCCCTTTTCCATTTTACATGAAAAGAAATTTTTCCTTGATATACTGCAAGTTGGTATGGATCTATCATAGTAGTACCTATGGTAAATAACCCTAAAAAAGTAATGTTGGTCTTTGAATCGATCATCACATGGTTCATGAAAACATGCCTTACTACATGATAAGTTTAACACTCTTATGGTATATTCTTGGAAGATATACATGATACTTATAAACCATTGAAATTGATTTATGTATCATTTAATTTTCCTATTACCATGTAGAACTCAAATAGAATTATTTATTCTTGTATTGGGGAAAAATAATTTCATACTATATAGATCTTTGTTCTACATGGGAAAATATTGAATGATATTCTTCATTAATAAATTTATCTAACTATTTATGATGTTATTTTCTTAAACATTAATCTATAAAATCATTTCATATGTGATTGAATGCATTGTACTATTAGGTAAAGGGTGGGGGCTGAAATTATATATCTCCATAGTGCACCGGTAGGTCTCATGATACAACTAATACATAGAAATGAGGTTTTTTCTTACCTTTTATGTGAGTTGTCTTGGAACAAGTATGAGATAGTATGTTGAATATTATGATATTATGCAATACAATCCTTACGTGTTTAGTTATTGATATCCTAGAGTGTATTCATTATTAATTCGGACATGAATTTATTTATGCTTTCAGTTTCACTTAATATGTCATAACTTAGTTATTTATTCTTAACTCCCATAATTTTACGGTCAGTTAATGATATAATGTAATATATTCATTTTAAGTTTCCATGGATTTATTTATTCTCTCAGTTTCATTTAATATGACATAATATAATTTATTCAATCAAAAATCCATTCACTACATGTTTTGTTATTGATAACCTAGAATTAGTTCAATGTTTATTTGATAGTGGATTTATTTATTCTATTAGTTTTAATTGATATAAGATATATCAGTTTATTTATTCATATCATAATGTCTTATTTATAATTTCATCCATTTTACTCTACACCATTAGTTATCATCGGATCAAGTCCATTTATATTTTTTTACTCTTCCCCATGAAACTAATAAGAGTACTATATATGATAAAAGGGTCTCAAGTAGAATAATAATGTTTTTGTGTTTTTAGATGATGTTTTTTTTATTTTTCAATGTAATATAAAAGTTTATTATTTATATGTTTTTATTGAGGGTATTAAATTGTTAGATCCTCTATATTTTTACCATTTTAATTAAATATCCACCTAATATAGGGTAATGATGTTAGGGATGTTATAGTGGTGTAAGATGAAACTCTTTACAGATATATATCTGAATGTTCAGGAGTCCCAAGTTTTGGTAGCTCTGAATTCCATATCATTATTAACAATGCTTATATACTGGATCAAGATAGAGTAGTTTTCTTCTCTGGATGGCTTATATCTTAGGGAATACTTATATAAAGACAAGACGTAATCAGGATAGTCTTTTGGCACAGATTATGACTATCTTTTTTGTGGTGGAGTATTGGTTTATATGGGATTATGTAAGGATTTGATGAGGGATTTTAATGATTCTAAATGGTAAATAAATCCAGTTCAAAAATAGATATATTTTTATCTCCATAGAAATCACAGGTGGCATGGAATGAATAATGAGATATCAGGCTTCATGGTGTGATGTTTCACCTTCAAGCAATTGAATGCCAGGAATCTGAGGCGTGCTCAGTTGGTGAAACCTCTACCCATTCTAGAATAGAAATGTTATAATGTCAGTATAGATTTTTTGACAAGATTACAAAGATTAGCCAAAAATAATGATATTGTATAGGAAATCTTGGATCAACTATAGAATTAATCCCACTTTTTCTTACAAATTAGACCTTCACCACTGATTATTTCATTAGTCTCAACATGATAGTGATAATTAAAATTCATTGTGTATCGAGGAGTATAATTTAATACTAAGATCGAAATTTCACATCTCAGTTTTTGAAGGTTATTCAGAAGGAATTTGGATCATAGGTACTTCTAAGTACAACCTATCATCCTTAGACTAATAATTAATTTTATTGTATGATTCAAATTCCCCAAAAAGTGTTTCTAACTTATATTATAAATTTATATGGTTCATGGGTGTGTCATTTTTCTCATGTGGAGTTAGCCTATGAAAAAATATTTTTATACGTTGATCAAAATTTCTCCTTTTTTGGCCTTAGACTAAAGGTACTATTGTTTGACTCTTTTCTGGATAAATTCATGAAAATAATTGCTCTTTTGGCCTAGTCTTGTGAAGGATATGTCTAATTAAATTTAGTTGATCAGAAAGTAGTTGGTGACTACACAAATCTGATAAAAGTAATACACTGACCATTGGATATAACCTCTAGAGTTTGATGTTGGTCAAAATGTTTTCCTTTGGGAGTTCCCTAGGTATGGTAAATTTCATATCAAGAAAAAGGGTAAACTATAACCCAAGTCATCAGGATATTTGAGATGGTGGAAAGGGTGGGTCCATTAATCTACCATTGACCCCTTCTGTAGAACATAAAAAATCATGAATTTTTTATACATGTCTCAAGTTCAAAGATATAAATCTGATTCTTCCAACATGATAAAATTTGATTGTGTTTATCAAGATGTTGATGCATCTTTTGAGACGAATCCAATTTATATTATGGACTACAGTTAGAAGAATCTTCAAGGGAATATTATACCACTATTGTGAGTGTAATGGAAGCATGGAAGTGTGCATGAGGTGACAGAATAAAGGGAGTATGAAATGAAAAAATATTGGATAAATTTTTCATAGATAACTGAAATTGATACTTGGAGTAGTTCGGGATGAGATGTTATATTGTGGGGGAGGTTGAAAGATGCCTTCTTTTTTAGGTGAGACTCTCTATAATTTTTTTTAAAAAACACTTTTAAGTTAGTTTTTTATTATTTAGTCAAATCTTGGTCACTCTAGAAGAGAGAAAGAGGGGAGTTGTTCTAAAATACATAGTTGAAGAGGATTATAAACTACAGAGATAAGGGTTCCATTGTAAGACCAGTGGACAGTTCATAGTGCTTCCGGTTGTGGTTTGGGGTAATGAGATGAGGAAAATTTAAACTACTACCAATTTTGGAATAGTTGCAGCATGGATGTTGGATGCAATATTCGTATACTAAGTATTATGGTGTGAATATAGTGTCTAGGGAGCAAGAGACTTAGGTTTTAAATTTTCTAGTTCTATAAATTTTGACACCCCTATATCATAGAGGATAGATTCAACATAGCTAACAACTAGAAAAATCGAGGTATTTCAGCGTGATAAATTTGACTATACTATAGTGTATCCCTAGTTTTATAGGATTTTAAACATATAAAATGTATTTAATATCAAATGATGTATGGACAAGGTATTTTGTTGTGTGGTCTCATGGGATTCATCATAGCATACCCTTTTCTAGTAGGTTCTGTGGCATGTACTAGGAGGAAACATCGTAGTCCTCTTTTTAACAACCTGTCTATAAATACCCCCAATCCCCTTCAAACTCTTTTTTATCCAATATTTTCTTTGATACACCAAGGTATCCTGAAGATATTTTCAAATTATTTGAGACCTTTTTCCATTTTATTCAACCCCCACCACATAGGAATCAATATGTAATGACGTAAGCCTCCCAAACTTAATGTTCTAGCATAAGAGTTTGTAGGTAATCCTTTTGGTTCCCTTATTCTCCATGAACATTTATTTTATCTTGTATAACCCTTGATAAAGGTTTACCTTGTATTTAGTTAAGGGAATGTATAATTAAAATAATTATATCTTGGAGGATAGGAGTTGTCCACATATTTTTAATTTTTGAAGTGGTTAGTTTAGAACTTATCCCGAATTATCTATTTCATTTAACAATTATGTGAAATTTTTATGATCACACCTAAACTACTTGAAAATGACCAAAATAATTTAATTATCCTATTTGAAATTATTTATACATGTATAGGAATCCCATTGGATTGTGTTGCATCCTTAGTGTTGTGACCTAAACATGCTGCAAATCAATGGGCGTGATAACCTTTGAACTGTCTTTACTTTGTTGGATTGAATATTACACCTGTTGATGTTTCAAAACATAGAAGAGTAATGTAATAATTATAAGATCTTCCATAACAAGTGAAATTAGTTAAACAAATTGATAAGAGATCACACATACTAAAAATGGGTTAATTAGTATGTTAATGAACTTGGGGGTTCAAATGAGAAATGTAATGAGAATTGATGTAATTATAATGATATATGGGATTCCAACCTTATGGAATGCAAAGGTACATATTATTAATAATTTAATGAATTGAACATAGTTTATTATGATGATATGTGTTTCTCTTTTTACTTGGTTATGATACAATTAATATAGGGCATGTCATAGTTATATTATAATTATTAAAGTGCTTGGCTTGGTTATGATCTAATGCTTATAGGACTTGTTCTAGTTATGATATAATGAATATATTTATTGGCTCATTTATACTATAATCCTTCTAGGGAATAGTCTGGTTATTCTATATTTCTTATAAGAATATACATGGTTCCCCTCTAATGATTTGGGGTATATTCCACAAGAGGCTAATGGAAATGGATTAGTTGGGTCCATGACATGATCAGATGTATTGGTCTTGGTGTTGAAGCTGGTCGGGGATGACCCTACGAGTCAACCTGAAGCCTAATTATAGAAAACGATTCTTTTTAGACATTACAATTACATCACTTCTGCAGAATACTTAAAATAGTATACAAATAGACACCCAAATACCATATTATTTTAGTTCTTTGGAAATAATAATAAATAAACACTAGTTTATGAGAATGATACAATATCTCACACTAGGTTTTCCAAGACTAGCTATCCTCTTAGACATATCATATAGAAAATATACCTTCATAACCTGATGAAGGAAACATTAAAAGGGGTGTGCTAAGATGATTAGTGAGGGTAACCAAGGGATACATGTAAGTATAAAAATTATAATATAGGTATGAGAACATTATCTTTAAAATAGAAGATCATACCCTACATATCAAGGATCACATACATGAATCAGGTCATAAATATTGGCAGTTCATAAGACATGAATAATAAATAAATGAACAACATAATCCATGAATGAATAATATTTAAATAATAAATAGAATTCTGGTAGACACATAATAATATATAATTATTTCTATAGTAGTCAATTCATTGCTGCCAAGGCCATTGTAGTAGACAAAGTCCTTTACTGAACCAGATTTAGACCCCATTTTAGATATGTATTACTAAACCACGTTCACTCTTCATTCCATCCCTATAATAATGAATTGGGTTCATTTCTCATTCTAACCATGTCCATATCATGAGATATAAATTTTTACCTGATGCATTTGAGGAAGATATATGACCCAACCTTCTCATAATTAAATCATACCTACATGTTCTATCAATTCATAAACAATAATATCATTACCCACTAAATGAAATGGATGTCATAAACATATAATCATATCTTAACCTATGGAAATATATATATTTAATAATCATTTGATCAAAATTGTAACCCATGAAAAGAAGCAGGTTTCAAAATCATATAACTAGGGGAAGAGAAGCGAATTTCTTAAGCATCATTCCATTAAAACAAAAACCATTCAATAAAGAATATGAATGGAACATTTGGATCATATCTTAAAAGGGCGTGAGTATTGTCAAAAGATGTCAAAGTAGATATAAAATAACTTTGAAATACATTGTGAAAAAATTTATTAAGGAAAATATCATTTCTTCTTTGAAAAAATCTCTTTAAAACATAAAAAATTTAAAATCATTTTCTTGAAAAAAACTTGAAATATTATAAATACATCATTGAAACCCTTTTAGAAAACTTTTTCTTAAAAACATATAAAGAGTGCTTGAAAGTGTTTTGAAAACAATTTTCCTTGAAAACATATAAAATGAGATTCAAGGCATTCTAAAAAAATTTCTTTGGAAATACATTTCAAACATATAAATAAGAATTGATAATCATTTGAAAACTATTTTCCTTGAAAACAAATAAAATAATCTTGGAAACATTTTCAAAACAATTTTTCTTGAAATGTTATAAAAAATATAGAAATTTTTTTGAAACAAATTTCCTTGAATACTTATAAAGGAATTTTGTAAATATTTTTAAAAACAATTTCCCTTGAAAACTTATAAAATAATCTTTAAAACATTTTTAAAAACAATTTCCATGAAAAATATATTTAAAACTTTTGAAAGAATCTTTGAAAACGTTTTGAAAACAATTTCCTTGAAAAAAAAATTAAAAAACATTTTATAAAAAATTATTTTTTTACACATGAAAAGTAAGCATCACAAAAATGGTGATGGGTAAATTCACACATGTCATATAAGGTATGAAGATGATTCCTTTTTTATGGTAAAAGCTTAGAAAAATGCTTTGTTCGAAAAGTGAAAATAATATTCCATTCAAAAAATGGTAAAATAAAAAAATAGAAAATTTTCTTTTAATGATTATAGGATAACAGTATAATATTCATTTAAATACTTTTTATAAAACATGGTTTTGAATGAAAATATATTTTCAATCAAACAGATGGTAAATTCAGGCTTTATTAAAAACACTTTTATAATTATATTATATAACAAAGAGTAGAAAAATGGTACCAATACATGAATAAATCCTGAATAACTAAAGGAGATGTAAATACATGAATGTTATTGAGAGATTTATTATATAATTTCATCTTATAAGCATAAATATAATAAAAATATCAAAAATAGATGAGATTATTTCAATAATATCTTGCCACTTAGTAACTTTGAACCATAATCCCCATGAAATAAAATGAAATTACATGAAACTGAAAAAATAATGAAAATAATAAGATTAATTATATGAAATTTCAAAGGTATAGTATACACCTCGTGGAAAAATATAGTTTTATGACAGGGCATGTGTCACAAATAAGGAAAATTGAGAGAAAATTACTTTACCAATCGGGTAACTTTTCAAACATAAATCCCATGATAGAAATATCATAAAATCTCTATGTAAATACCCATAATTTTAAGTATAATATTAATATAATACATCCATAGTAAGAATACACACCATAAAAAAGGAATGTGTGGTTAATAAAGCATTTATCTCACAAAAATAAAAGGTGAGGTGAAATTTTGTTTACTTATGTCTTGAATCTCTTATTAATCATTCAGACCTTCTGTATAATAAATACACTTCCATTATACATCTATCACAAAAACATATTCTTATATATAATATAATATATAGTCTGATTAGGACTTTAAATTTCCCTCTTGTTAACAATTATATGTTAGGGTTTCACTTTTGGTAATATCCACTATATTCTTCACATGTGTCTTAATTTGTTATATATTTGGTCGTTATACTTATATCATGATTTATAAAATGTAAAACATGATATAAATATCATTTATATTAGTTATATGTGTAGTATAATAATATATATAACATAGAATAATGAAATTGAATACACCTTTCAAGAAGATGGTAGGTCGTACCTATGCAAAAAAATAGATGATATAGTGGAGATAAAAATAAAAGAACAGAGTTTGAGGGAGGATGTTACCTCTTAATTGGGTAAATCCATCTAGTATGCCCAAAACGGATTCCTTGGAAGAATTTCTACCCAAATAGAGGATTAAAAAAGTAATTTATGTTTTTTGGTAGGATATTTAAGTATATATTGGTTGAAAATAAGTGGTTTGAGAGTTTTGATTAAGTAGGAGGAGAGGATGCCTTTTAAAGTGGAGGAGGAGTGGAACTCTTGTAAATATTAGGAAAAGGAATGCAACCAACGTTTTCTTCCTGGAATGTGACTCCCATAATGGACCACAGTTAATTTAAGGGAGGATATGGTTGAAATATGGCCATAAAATGTTTATTTTAAAAGGTTATAAGTCATTTTGGGTCTTAAATTTAAGGTTTAGTCCTTATTTAATCTTAGTTTTACCTTAATCGATGTAAATAATTTTAGTAACTTTTACTAATATTTTTAGTCAAAAAATAATTTTAACTTATTAGAAATTAAAAATTATTATGATTATAAATATGGAATTATTTTTTATAAATTCCAAACATATAAGTGGCATAAATTAATGTAAAATATACATACTGACGGGACGACACACATGTTTTTAAAGTAAACATGATCAGAAGTTTGCTAAGTTTTTATATAAAATTTAAATGTGAAATTGGTTAAAATGACCTAGAGAAGATTAATTGATAAAAATATAATCTAATTAAATGTTGAAACCAATTTAAAATTTAATTTATCCTTATAAATAAATTAGATGAAAAGGTAGTTTTGAACTAAAATTCAGTATTTTTCACTATTTGTTAAATACGAAACTTCACAAAAAAGTACTAAAAACTTACACTATAATGTTTTTCATGTTCCTATTTCAATTAAAAAGTTTATTTTTACATATTAAATATATAAAATTTCCTTAAATTAGATTTAAAATTGGTTCTCTATTAAATAGCAGTAAAAATACCTTTACAAAAAATATATATTTCTAAGCATAAAATTAGGTTTGTTCTTCTCTTATGTCTATAAAATCTATTAGATGAATATAAAAAATATTTGATTAAATAAATAACATATATATCACATTAATATCACTCACTAATTATAATTAATTTAATTTATTATGGTAAATCATCTTATAATAATAATAATATTTTATTTGATATTCAATCGGTTTCTATATTCATTTCTAATTAATTGGAAACCTATGAATTCATCTTATATTTGTGTGAACCATATATTTTAATAAATTATTTCATATTATTCATACCCTCTAATTTAATAGTTATGTTATATCTTATTATATTAAATTATAACAATTTAATAATATATTATTGTTTTGAAAAACTCGGTATTGCGTGTTACGCAAACTGTTGAGGAAAGTCAATCTTTCATGTAATATATATTAACCTTGGTGTTCTATGTAGAGAACGTTAAAAATTATGTTGTCTGTAGTTCAATATAACTTTACTTTTCATATAACTCAAGTTATAAATAGTGATTTAATATAAACTATTTTTAGTTTTTCATGAAACAAATAATCTTAAAAATATTAAATTAAATAGAATAAAATATTTCACAAAGTATCGAGATGTTACACTCTACCCCCCCCATAAATTAATTTCTCCCTCAAAATGCATCGTGGTAATCAATGTTTTAATACTTTTATGTTCCTTTAATAGAAACCCACATTGTAAAAATTAACACTAAAACATCCTTCATAAAGGAAAGATGGGTCCATAATGGTTTCCAAAAGTAACACAAAGATGGGTTCCATGTATGAGATATTAGGTGGTAAGTGAAAACATGGACATGGGAGAGAGATCTAACCATCAAGCTCTTATGGAGAGTGATAGAGAATAAGGTTAGGAGAAAGTTAACAATAACAGATCCATTAATCTATGATAAACTAAAAGACCATCTGATCTATAAAAAAAAGGTTCTAGGATACCATTTTTTGTTTCAATATCCTTTTTCCTAAAGATGAATAATTTTTATAAGAAATAATTCTTACTAGATTTAATTACCTTTAATAATTAAAATATCCCCCGTTGTTTATATCTTGGCTAATTTTCACTTCACCAATTTCTCTAAAATGAAGGTGAGTTTTACATTCATAGAGAAATAAAAAATCATGTGATCCATGATATGTCATCTCATCTATCTCTAGTTAAAATAAATATGATAATTCTCACAGAAATCTATCCAATATTTATAAATCCTCATGTAGTGAGATAATACTTTAATCTCACAAACATTATCTGAATTTTATCTTAAAAATCCTATAAATGTTTAACCATATAATTGATATGAATGATAAAAATATATAACTTTAGAATGAATGACACTAAATCATCTTTACATTGATTCTACATATATCAAGAATTATCTCTTGTTCTTTACATTCCAAATATGTGATTACACTCATTTTATATTTCTTTAAACATGGTAATTACCTGAATTACCATAAATTCATTTGGAAAACATTCATGCTTCCTTATTACAATGATTACTGGATACATTCTTTAAATCCAAGAAGTTTTAAACTTCATCCTTGATGAAATAGACCCTTTTTACAATGATTAGTTCCAATATTATCTATACGATCAAATTTACTTATTCTTAGCCAACATATCTTTATCCAAATACAATTATTTCAATGTTAGGCATTAATTAAGGGTTACGTTCCCTTAATCAAAATATCACTTATCCATGAAATCTCAATTAAAAATATTCTTTTTAGTCCCTAATGGAAATATATATTGAAAATAATTATATATTTCATATTTCATATAACATTATCTTTGAATTTCAATACATAAATACATCATTCATCTAACTTTATAATTAAACCATTACTCTAGTTTCATTAACTTGCTCTTTAATACAACATTCATGGAATATGAAATATGAACCATGTATTAAGGTTAATCAACCTAAATATAATAATGATTCTTATATTGAATGTAAACAATACTGGAAGAACATCACATACCTTTCACATGTGGTTTTTTCTCTCTTTATCTTCGTAAGTATAACCCATACTCATACCACCTTCCTAATTCTCTTTAAAAGCATTCATCTTTGGACATTTACTTATCAAATGATTTCTTATCCTAAGATTAAAATATTTAACCTTTGATGATTTCTTAGGGAATCCAATATTAGCATCCATTTCACTAAAATAACTCTTCATTCTTCCCTTACTGTCACTTACTTTGTGTCTTTATTTTCCATAGTAAAGATATCATATTTTTCCTTTAATACATTAACATGGGTGATTTTTTCAAAATTATAAAAACAAAGGAAACATAATATTATTTCCTTCATGGTCTCCATTATACAAACTATTATTGAAATCCTTCTTTCTATTACTTGGTGAGTCGAAGAGTTAATTAAGGTACACTTTGTTAACCATGTTCTGTGAAAATTTATTAGGTATGAAAACAACATATTTCACTTTTGTTATCATCCCACTCAACCCCTCATCATAAAATCATCCATCACATTCAATGTTAATCTAATTCATTCAACTTCCCACCATTGAATAAAAAAAGCATTGTGTGGTAATTATTTATCATATGATAAACTGACATAATCATGAAAATAATTACCTATTAGATGTATAAATCATGAAACAATTCTTAATACATGACACCCTAAGATCATCCAAGGTTATTCATAAACAAATTATTTTTAAATAATTCGTGATGGTTCATTAATATTTTTGTGAATTCCAAAATCATATCACCAGGAGTGTCAAACCAGCTGGGAAACAAGGCCTATTGACGTGTATCATATTTCCCCAAGTCAGGCTCAAAATATATTATTATAGTTATTACCCCTAGGTACATCTATTATAGAGAAACATACACTTGTATTATCTTGACTTGGATTTATTTCTAGAAAAACATTCACTTTATACTTTATAAAAAAAAGTAAGATATTTTCATAAACTTTCACTCATCCTTATACATATCTGTAGAGAAAACCCTACAAATACCCTTAGATATTAACCTTGAGATCTTTCAAAAATTTTCTCATCTTAGATTATAAAGGTTAACAAATACTTATTTATGATACCAACTGTAGTGACCTTCGATTTGATTCATTAACATTACATCACGTTTTTAAAATACTTCAAAAATTATACAAAAAAATACCCAAATACTGTTTTAGTTTAGTTCCTTTGGAATCATGGAAACAAAAACACTGGTATATGAGAAAGATAAATTATCTCCCAATAAGTACACCAATATTAAGACCTATATTAGACATATCATACCAGAAATATACATTGATAACCTAAGGAAGGAAACATAAGAAGGGGTGACCTTAGATGCTTAGTAAGGGTAATAAAGTGAGACATGTAAGAATAAACATGGGGATTGGGGTATGAGAACATGATCAATATAATAACGTTATACTATGTATGTCAAAGATTATATACATGAATTGTGAAATAAATAATTGAAGATCATAAGATAGGAATCATAAGGAAATAAAGAACATAATCCATAAAATCATAACATAGAAATTATAAATGGAAATGTGTAAGACACATAAACATATATAGTGACTTATATAGTAGTCAATAAATCATTGTTAAGGCCATCTTAGTGGAAAACATCCTTTACTGAATTGGGTTCACTAACTGTTTGAGCCCTTTATTACTAAATTGAGTTCACTTCTCATTTCAAAACTTCAATACTAAACTGAGTTCATTTATTCTTCTAGTCATGTCTATCTGATGAGATATAAATCTTTACCCAATGCATTGGAGGTAGATATAGGTCTCACCCATCTCATAAATAAATCATACATACATGTGTGATCAATTCATAAAAAATCATATCATAACCCAAGAAATGAAATGGGAGTCATAAACATGTAATCATATAATAATCAATGGAAATATACATGTTTCATAATCATTTCATAAAAATCATAACCTGTGAAAAGAAGTGGGTGTCAAAAGCATACACCCCAAAAAAGAGAAATGAATGTCTTAAGAAAAATTCCATCAAAACATAAATCCTTAAAGAAAAAATATAAATAAAACCTCTGGATCATTTCTTATAATGGAATGAGTAACATAAACAGATGTCATCATAGATGGAAAATAACTTGGAAATATATTTTGAAAAATTTTCATGAAGAAAACATCCTTTCTTCTTTGAAAAAGACTGTTTAAAACATAAAAACCTTTTAAAATCCATTTTCTTGAAAATAAACATCAGATACAATAAATAAATCATTGAAAACCTGTTGGAAACCTTTTTCATTGAAAACATATAAATATAGATTGAAAACATTTTGAAAACTATCTTCCTTGGAAACATATAAAAGGATCTTGAACACATTTTGAGAACCATTTTCCTTCAAAATATATAAAATAATATTAATAAAGTAATGAAAAAAATAATTGAAATTTTATAAAATAATCCCAAAAAAATTTCAAAAAAAATTTCCCTAATAAATATTAAATGAAGTTTGAAAAGATTTTTGAAAATAATTTTCCTTGAGAACTTATAAATGAATCTTAAAAACCTTTTGAAAAATACATTCCTTGAAAAATATTTAAAAAAAAATTGATGAAATATTTGAAAATGATTTAAATACAATTTTGAAAATTATTTTTAAAAACAAAATCTAAAAAAATACCTTTTTAAAATTCAAAAGAATTTTCACAAAAATGGCGTGGGTAAATTTATACATTCCATACAAAGTAAGAAGAATGTTTATTTTTCATGGAAAATGATTAGAAAAATTCCTTGTTCGTTAAGTGATAATAATATTCCATTGAAAACATTGGTAATATAAAAAAGGAAAAAAATAATTATTTTAATGATTATAGGATAATATTATAATATTATATAAAACCCTTTTTATAAAATATGGTTTGGAAGGAACACAAATTTCTGACCGAATAGTGGGTAAAATCAAGCATTCGTAAAAACAAATTCATAACTATCTTTTGTTCCAGAGTAAATATAAGGTTCCAATAAATGAATAAATCATGAATAAACATACTATAATAAAAATCATGAGTTTTCTTGAGATATGGATCGTAATATTTCATCAAAGGAATCGTAAACATAAACAATTTCCAAAAGCAATGAGATTATTTCAAAAAACTATTACCACATGGTAACATTGAATCATCCTCTCCATGTAAGAAAATGAAATTACTTAAAGCATAAAATATCATAAAAATAAGTATATTCACGACATAACATTTCAATGGTAGTTTATACACCTCATGGAAAAATATAGGTTCATAACATGGCATGTGTCTCAAAGTAGGAAAATCGAGAAAAATTTTCTTTACCAATTTAGTAACTTTTGAAACATAAATACCATGATTGAAAGATCATAACATGGATATTTAAATACCCATAATTTTAATTATAATAATTATATAATAAATTTATTTTAAGTATACACACCACACAAATTTAATGGGTGGTAAATAAAGAATGTATCTCAACAATATAAAAAGTGAGATGAAATTCTCTAACCTTATGTCTTGAATCTTGTTGTACTCATTCAGACCTCCTATATAATAAATATAAATTTTCTATAAATATATCACATAACCACATTGCTATATATAATATCATATTTAGATGTATTATGACTCTATATTATCCACTTGTCATCAATTCTATGTTAAGGTTTCACTTTGGGTAATATCTGCTTTGTTCTTCGCATCTATCTTAATTTGTTATATCTTCATTCCTTATACATATATCATGATTTCTACAATTTAAAACATGATATAAATTTCATTTATATTTTTTATATTTGTGGTATACTAATCTATATAATGTAGATGTATGAAATATAATATGTCGTTCATGGAGATGATATGATTTATGTATGTATGAATGCTCTTTCCGTTTAATTGGCATATTGAATGAAAGAAGGTAAGTGAATGTGTGTTTGTGTATAATTATTATATAATTATTATTATATCATATAAGTTCACTAAACTCATCCTTAATAAATTCAATGTACCTTGTGAACTAATCATATCATATTGAGGGGGTGGTAGTCCACACTTTCTAAAATGAAATTATCATATTTACATTAAATGGAAAGTATAAAGATATGTGTGGTAAAATTATTACATAATAATAATTGATAAATTAATATAATATAAAGTATATATAAATAGATTTTCCATCATAATGTTCACCATGAAATTCGGTCATGGAAAAATGAACAATCATCGTTTAGTGAGGTGGTAGTTCATTATACATGTAAAAAGTATGTTTGTTACCCATTAGATAGAATTTTATGTAAATTTAATTCAAACCCTTAGCATAAAAAATCCTAGTATATTGAGAATATTATTATTTTTTAAATTATGTAATAATAAAATATGATGGAGTGGTTAAATAAAAATGAATTAAAGGATTTTGAGGGAGGATGTTACCTCATTATTCGGATAAATCCTTTTGGTTTGCATCAAAGGGATTCCATGGAAGAATTTATTCCTAATGGTAGGATTAAAGGAGTAAGGGGTTTTGGATTGATATTTAAGAATATTTTCACTGAATGTAAGTGGTTTGATAGGTTTGAAGAATTCGGAGGAGATGAGTCACTTTTATAGTAGAGGAGGAGTGGCACTCTTGTATGTCATTTGAAAAAATGAATTTAACCCTTGTTTTTCCCATGGAATGTGCCTCCCTTGATTGAAAAAGGTAAATAAAATGGATTATAGTGTATAAATATAGATATAAAATGGGATTTTTTTACAAGACTCTAAGTCAATTTTGGTCTTGAATTCAAGGCTTAGTCCTCAGTTAAGCTTAATTTTATCTTAATCATTGTAATTAATTTTAGTTACTTTCACTATGATTTTTGGTCAAAAACTAAGTTGAACTTTTTAGAAATTATAAATTATTATAATTACAAATATTTAATCCATTTTTACAAATTATATTCACATAAATGGAAGAAATTAATTTACAATTAATCCAGCTAACGAGACGATACTATGAGTTTTTATAGTAAAAATGATGAAAAGTTTGCTTAGTTTTTATATTAAATTTCAATGTAAAATTGGTTATAATGAAAAAAATTGTAATAATTGATAAAAATATAATCTAATTAAAATTTTAAACCAATTTAAAATTTAATTTATCCATATAAAAAATAGATGAAAAAATCAATTTTGAACTAAAATTCTATATTTTTCTATATTCATTAAAAAATAAAACTACGCGGAAAAATACAAAATATTTACCCAAAGATAATTTTTTGTGTTTATATACAAAATATGAAGTTAAGTTTTACATATTAAATCTATAAATGTTCTAAAATTGGATTTAAAATGGGTTCTCCATTAAAAGGTAATGAAAATACTTTTATAAAAAATATTGGTTTTTGATCATAAAATTGGACTTTTTATTATCTTATGTATAGAAAATATATTAGATGAAATTAAAAATATTTTATTTAATATATAAAAAAATTTATTACATTATTACCACTTGGTAATTATAATTAATTTTATTTTTTAGGGTAAACCATCTTATAATTATTATAATTTTTTTTATTCAATCATTTTTCATATTCATTTATAATTAATTGGTAACCTATGAATTCATTATATATTTGTGTAAACCATATATTTTAATAAATTAGTTTACACTATTTAGGACTGCTAATTTAAATTATAAGTTATTTATTATTATATTAAATGATAACATTTTAATAATATATTATTATTTGGTAAAACTCAGTATTGAGTGTTACACAAGTCATTGGAAAAGGTCAATTGTGCATATAATGTACACTAATCTCAGTGTTCTATGTTTATAATGAATAACATTATTTTTTGTGTAGTCCATGATAACTTTGTGTTGAGTATAACACAAACAATACATAGTTATTTAATATAAACTATATTTAGTGTTGCATGAATTACAAAATATCAAAACGATTAAATTTAATTGAAAAATATATATTTCAAAAAATCTTAGGGTGTTACATTATACAAACCATAAAATTAATATTAACATTGAAAATCATCTAGGTTCTCAATGGTTAAAAATTTTAAGTTGTATTAATATAAACCCACATTGTAAAAATGAACAATAAAACTTTCTTAAAAAATAGATTCATAATGGTTACCTAGAGTGACACATGGTAGGGTTTACACATATGAGATCATATGCGGAATGTGAAAACATGGACTTTGAAGTGAAATATAACCATGATATTCATGTGGAGAGTGATAGAAAATAAGTTCAGTAGAATGTTAACAACCACAAATCCATAAATCTATGATAACCTAAAGGACCATATAATCCATTGAAAAAAATGTACTATGATAATAGTTTTGGTTTCTAGATACTTTTTACTAAAGTTAATAAAATTTCATGAGAAGTTATGCTTAATTGATTTCATTACCTTTAAGTAAAATCTAACCCTTTGGCCATGTCTTGACTAATTTCTACTTCACCTCTTTCTCTAAAATGGAAGGTTATTTTTTCTTTCCTAAAGCACAAAAAATTCATTAGATCTATGATAAGTCATACAATATCTATCTAGTTTCCATTAAGAAAAAAAAATGTAAGAGCATGTTATACAATATGAATAAATCCTCATGTTGTGAGATAATACATTAATCTCACAAACATTATCCAAATTTTTCCATAAACATCCCATAGATGATTACCCTTATAACCCTTATAAATGATATAAATACATAACATTATAACTAATTACACTAAATCATCTTAAAATTGATCCTACATATATCAAAAAGTATCCCTTGGTTGTCACATTCCAAACATGTGAATACCCTTATTATATATTCCCTTAGAACATGGTAGTAACCTGAATTACCATAAATCCTTCTATAAAAAAATGAATTATTCCTTATTCTAATTATTATTGGATGCATTCATTAAATACAAGAAGTTATAAACTTCACCCTTGATGACATATAACACTTTTTCAACTATCAGTTCTAGGGTAATCTGTACCATCCAATTTACTTATTCGTAAATAATATATCTTTATCCAAATACCATTATATCAACATCATCCATTAATCAAGGATTACCTACCCTTAATATAAATATCACCTTTCCATGAAATTTCTATTCAACAAATACTTTTCATTCTTTAATGAATCCTTATACTTAAAATACTTATATATTTCATGATTCATATAACATAATCTTTGAATTAAAAACATAAATATATCATTCACCCAAAATTATTATTAAACCCTTACTCTTAGTTTATGAACATATTCTTTAATACCAATTTATTTGAATATCAAATATTAATCATGTCTGAAGGTTCCTCAATATCAATCTATTCATGCTCTTTATGTTTAATGTAGACAATACTGGAAGAAAATCACATAAATTTCACAGGTTAGTTTTGGTCTTTTTATCTTAATAAGCCTGACCAATACTCATTTTAACTTCCAGATTCTTTTTAGGAGCTTTCATATTGGGACATTGATTTCAATAATGTCCATTTATTTCACACTTAAAACTCTTATCCAATGATGATGTCTTATGGGGACCGATATTCTCATTCATTTAGTTAACAAAACTCTTCATTTTTTCTCTATAGTCACTTGCTTTGTGTCCTTCATTTCCAGAGTAAAAACACCTTCTTGTTCCTCTATGACATTCACTTAAGTGATTATTTCCACATTCATGAAATAAAGGAAACAAAATATTCTTTCCTCAATGGTCTCCATTACCTGAACTCTCATTAAACTCTTTCTTTATCTCCTTAGTGAATCTAAGAATTGGTGAAGGTACATGTTGTTAATCATGTTCTATGAAAATTGATTAGGCATGATCACAAAAAATTTCACTCCAGTGATCATCCCACTTGTCTTCTCATCAGAAAATCATCCATTACATTAAATTTTAATCCAGTTCCTTCTGGTTCCCATCATTTAATAAAACTATAATCATAGTCTGAGCATTACTTATCATAGAAAAAACCCATATAGTCAGGAAAAGAATTACTTATAGTATATCTAAGTCATGATACCTTCCTTAATCTATTAAACCCTAGGTTTATCCTAGGTTATTCATGGCAAAATTATATTCAAAACCATCATGATGGTTTGTTAAGAGTTTTTTAAATTGCCAAAGCATATCCCCCAGGAGTGTCAAACAAGGTGTGCAGCACGCCTATTGTCATGTACCAGATTATCCTGACTCAGGATCGGAAAATCATATCAGAGTTGTTACCCATTGGTAAATCTATTCTGAATCCACATCCACTTATAGTATCCATATAGAGATTTATTTCAAGGAAACCACTCACTCTATCCTTTAAAAAATCTAAGATATTTTCTTAAATGTTAACTCATCCTTATACTTGTCCGTATAGACATCCCCAGACATATCATTAGAAATATACCTTGGGATTATTCTAAATATTTATCGTCCTCTTTTCCAGTGGTTTACTAAATATTTTCCCTGATACCAACTATAGTGACCCTTTATTTTCATAAATTAACATTACATACTTTTCCAAAATACTTAAAAAATTATAAAAAATGGACACCCAAAGACTATATTATTTTAATTCCATTAGAAAAATGGTAACATAAACATTGGTATAAGAGAAAGCTACTTTATATCCCACTAAGTTCCTCAATATTATTACCCCTATTAGAAATATTATATAATAAATATATTATTATAACCTAGTAAATGAAAAATAAAAAGGGGGATCTCAGATGATCATTAAGTGTAAGAAAGGGAGACATGTAAGCCTAAACATGAGAATAGGGTATGAGAACATGATCATGAAAATAGAAGTTCATACCCTACATATCAATGATCATATACATGAATCATGGCATAAAGCATAGAATTAAATAAGACATGAATCATAAATAAATAAAAAACATAATCCATGAAATCATAACATATGAATAATACATTGAATTTTGGAAGAAATAAAGGCATATATAATAATTTACATAATAGTCAAGGCATCACTGACAAGGCCATCTTAGTAGAAAAATTCCTTTACTAAACGAGGTTCACACCCTATTCCAACACTATATTACTGAACTGATTTCACTTCTCGTTTTAGCCATATGATATTGAAATGGGTTCATTTCTTATTCTAGCCATGTCTATCTCATGAGATATAATTATTTTCCCAATTAATTGGAAGGAGATATAGGTCCCACCCATCTTATAATGAAATCATACATACATGTGCCACCAATTCATAAACAATTATATCATAACCCATGAAATGAAATGGGTTCCATAAACATATAATAATTTTGAATAGAATTTTCCTTTAATATTTATAAAGGATGTTTGAAAAAATTCTTGAAAATACTTCTCCTTGAAAACAAATAAAATAATCTTAAAACCCTTTTGAAAAAAAAAAATTCCTTGAAAATATTTTGAAACCATATGAATAAATCATTAAAAATGTTCGGAAAAAAATTATTTTAAAATTATAATTTTTTAAAAAAATTATAAAAAATATCTTTTTAAACATGAAAAAGTAAGCTTCAAAAAATGATGGCAGTTAAATATGTACATGTCATATTAGGTACGAAGAACAGTCCTTTTGCATGGTAAATAGTTATAAATATTCCTTGTTCAAAAACTGACAATAATATTCCTTTTAAATCATTGTTAAAAGAAAAAAGGGGAAAATTTTCTTTTAGTGATTATAGGTGAATAGTATAATATTCATTCAAACCGTTTTTTGAAAGCATGGTTTTTAAAGAATTACTATTTTTGAGCGAAGAGAGGGTTAAGTCGGGATTTCTTAAAAAAATTATTAACATCTTATGTACCAAAGAGTATAAAAATGGTACTAATAACTAAATAAATCATGGATAACTAGATGAGAATAAAATTCATGAATGTTCTTAAGAGATGTATCATAATATTTCATATGAATAACCATAAACATAAACAATTGCAAAAATTTATGATATTGTTTAAATAGAATATTACCATTTGGAAACTTTGAAACATACTCCCCGTGTAACAAAATTAAATTAAATGAAGATTAAAATATAATAAAAATAAAAATATATTTTTTATAACATTTAAAATGAATATTATAAACTTCCTGGAAAAATATATGTGCATAACATGGCATGTGTCTCAAAGAAAAAAAATTGAGACAAGATTTATTTACTGATTCGGTAACATTTGAAACATAAATCCCCAAATTGAAGGTTCCAAAAATTTATATGTAAATAAACATAAGTATAATTATAATAATAATAAAACATATCCATGAGAATTATATAGACCACACAAAAGGAATTGGTGGTGAATAAAGCATGTATCTCACAAAAGTAAAATGTGAGATAGAATTTCCTTATGTATTGACTCTCTTCGTAATCATTCATACCTATTGTATGATAAATATAAATTTGTTATAAATATATCATATATCCATATTCTCAAATATAATATCATATATGGTTTGATTATAACTTTATATTACCCACTTGTTAACAATTCTATGTTAATGTTTTACTTTGGGTAATATCCGCTTTGTTCTTCACATATGTCTTAATTTGTTATATCCTTTTTCCTTATAAATATATCATGATTTCAATAATTTACAAGATATTATAAACATAATTTATATTCTATATATTTTTAGTATAAAAATCTATATAATATAGAATAATTAAATGAAATACACATTTCAGGGCGACGGTAGGTCGTACATACGCATGAAAGCTATTTCCTTTTAATTATCATATTGAAAGAAAGATGGTAAATCAAATATATGTATATATATAATAATTATTGTAGAATTATTATATCATATATATCATATATATTCACTAATGTTGTCATTAATATATTCCATGTAGTGTGTTGATGAATCAGATCACTTTGAAGGGATGGTAATCCACACTTCCTCAAACAAAATTATCATATTTACACCAAATGAAAAGAATAAAGATATGTGTGGTAAATTGATTAAATATTATTAAATAGAAAATAAATATTATAAATAACATATATAAACATATTTTTCATAATAATTTCCACCCTGACAAGTGATAAATGAAAAATGAACAATCGTCGTTTAGTGAGGCGACAGTTCACCATACATATAAATAGTATGTTTGTTACCCATTAGATGGATGTGTGTGTAAGTATAGGTCAAAAATGTATCATAAAAACATCATATAATATTTATTATACTGTTTTTTATACAATAATGTAATAATAATAGATGAGTGGGTGTAGAATGAAAATAAAAGAAAGGAGTTTGAGGGAGGGTGTTACCTCTTAATCTAGTAAATCCTTTTAGTTTTCACCAAAGAGTTTCATTGGAATAAATTCTACCCAAAAAGAGGATAAAAGGATTAATTTAGGGTTTTTTTAGGATATTAAAGAATATATTAGTTGAACATAAGTGGTTTTAGAGGTGTGAAAAAGTGGGAGGAGAGGTGGCCTTTTTATAGTGGATAAGGAGTGACACTCTTATAAATCTTACGAAAATGAATTCCACCCATATTTTTCCATAGAAAATGGATCCCATAATGGACCATAATTATGAATAGTGAGGATATGGTATAAATAGATCCAGAAAATGGGAATTTAACAACTTTATAAGTCAGTTTGGGTCTTAAATTTAAGTATTAGTCCTTAGTTAAGCTTAATTTTAAATTAATTGTTGTAATTAATTTTAGTTACATTCACTAATAATTTTAGTCAAAAAATATGTTGAACTTATTAAGAATTATAAATTATTTTGATTAAAAATATTTAATCCATTTTTCCAAATTCCATTCACATAATTGGAAGAAATTAATATAAAATTAATCTTGGGGACATGACGAAACTGCTGGTTTTTAAAGTAAAAATGATCAAAAGATTACTGAGTTTTTATTTGAAATTTAAATTTGAAATTATTTAAATGACCTAAATTGGATTATATTATAAAATAAAATCTAATTAAACTTTTAAAAAAAATTAAAATGTAATTTAACCTCATAAATAAATTAGATGAAAAAAAATTAAACAAAAATTCAGTATGTTTCACTATTTTTTAAAATATGATACCTCACAAAAAAGATACCAAAAATTTACCATAACAAAATTTTTATGTTTATATTCCAAATATGCAATTCTTGTTTACATTATAAATCTGTTATAGTTTAATAATGTGATTGAAAATGGGTTCTTTATTAAAAGGTGGTAAAAACGCCTTTATTGAAAACCAAGGTTTTTAAGCATAAAATTAGGTTTGACCTTATCTTATGCCTGTAAAATCTATTGGATGAATATGAAAAATATTTATTAAAATATAAAACATATATATTAAATTAATATAACTCATTAATTTTAATTAATTTAATTTATCATGTTAAACTATCTTATAAAAATAATAATATTTCTATTTTATATTTAATTATTTTTCATATTCATTTTTAATTAATTGGTAACCTATGAATTCATATTATATTTATGTAAACCATATTTTATTATAAATTATTTAATATTATTCATAAAATCTAATTTAATGGATAGGTTATATCTTTTTATATTAAATGATAATATTTTAATAATATATTATTGCTCGGTAAAACTTGGTATTGTGTATTATGCAAGCTATTGGGGAAAGTCAATATTTTATGTAATATATGATAATATCATTGTTCCATGTATATCATTCTAAACATTATTTTTTGTTTAGTTCATGATAAATTGGTGTTGTGTATAACTCAATCATGACATAATGCTTTAATATAAAAGATTTTTCATGATGCGTGAAATGCAAAATCTCAAAAATATTAAATTAAATCAAAAAATATATTTCACAAAATACCAGGGTGTTACATTAAGTATTAGTGGATTTATTTAATTCTATGTATTATTTGACTAAATTAATACATTGTTTTACACCATTTATCTCATACTTGCTTTTTTTAAATACTGTGGTATAGAACTTCTGAGCTGTAATAACACTATGAAGAAACTGTCATTTGGTACCAAGAAATTTTTCATGGACATAGGATTGTATAAGGGAAATGGATCCTATTTCTTATTATTTCTTGGATGATGTATTATATCTTGGTGATAGAACTGACATGGAGTTTGGGACTAGGGTATTGGAGTCTTGGTTTAGTTTTCTTAGTCTTCTTTTTGTTTTACATTCAACACACCATTTAGTAATATTCATCATGAAATTACATGATTATATTATTATTTAGTTTTTTGAGTTTTTCATTATTATACTATGAGAGTAATTAGAGTATGGATGAGCCCGTTAGGGGCACTGCTCGAGGTAGGGTTTCCCCATCATCATCTCTCCCAATTCGGTGCAGGGTTGGTTGTGTTTCTCCTCTGAGATAGTGCTTCTCGATGAGATCGGGCGTGCAGTGGCCTTTTCTGTTTCGTTGTTACGGGTTCAGTCGGCCTCGTGCGTCAAAGGATTCTGCAGCGGCTCTAAATTTCCACAGTCGGCATCGGGAGTTGTTGTCCTCAACACAGGCCTCATCTTTCCTCACGTGTCCCCGCTCCTCGACGGTCCTGCTCCACGGTGGTTCTTCTCGGAGATATTCATTTCAGTCTCGGATGAATTCGAGCGGCAATCCTCTCTGCGGTAGCGGTGGATTTGCGATTGGATTCGGATGTTCATGCCTCTGTGTCCGTTGTGGTTCTTCTGCAGTTGCTTCGTCTTTCGGTGATGGCATAGACATCGGTTTCCTCTGTGGCGGTCTTGCGATTGGTCTTTGTGTCGGCACAGTCATGGATTCGGCGCCGTCACTGCTGTGGGATGGTTTGTCGGGGGTAGTATGTGGCGGTGGCAGGTTTGATGCGGTCAGCTGTGGATGTTCTATGGCATGGTTCCATGTTTTCGTAACCAAGCATTGGTTCCAGATCTGTGCTCTTCCAGGTATGGTGTGGTTGTGGTTGTTTTCATGCTAGTTTGTGTCATCGGACCTCGTTCTGGGTGAATTATGGCGGTTTCTCTGTGTAGTGTGGTGGGCGACGATGGGTTATGCTTTGGTTTTGTTTCAGTCTTGTTTGGTATGGTTTTCTGTCTTCTAATCTCTTGTCTGTGTGGTTGAATTTGTATTTGATTTTCTATGGTGATGGTTTCAAAACGGATGGTTTTCCACTGGCCTCGACCACTTAGAACAGCACCAAAAGATGATTTAGATCTGGCGGTTAATCTTTGTATCATTTTTCGGATTTGGTTGTTTTAGAGGGTATGGCGTCAGCCATCGGATCAGGCATGTGCTTTGACACAGGACACTTTCTTGCAGAATCGCTTTGCAATGGTGGAGAGCTTCATCGCGTTCATATGTTAGGGAGGGGTTGTTTATGTGTTGTCTATATGGTCTTATTTTCGTTGACATTCGAGTTTTGATTTGTCGTAATTATTGAAGTCTCTGGGTTCCTCCTACATCCCTTAAAAGGGGGGTCTTATCTTATCTTAATAATAAAAATTTTGAAGGCCTTCGGGCTTTTGGAGGATACCATGAATTCATGGTTGTGATTATTATTTTTACTATATTTCTGTTGCTCTGTATATTTTTTCCACTATAGTGATACCTTGTATTGTTGTATTGATTTCCCACTATATTCCTTACTCCTTAACTAATAGTTAGCATCCTATAGACTATGGGGATGTGAGTATGAGGTTACATAAAGAACCTAGATCTGTCACTTAGGGAGCACTAGGTCAGGGATTTTATATGTGAGTCCTCCCCTTAGGTCCAATTAGGGCCTCTATGTTTTTGAAATTTTTAAGGGGCATGGAATCCTCTGAGAAATAAATGATTACCTCGATACTAGACTGATACAGATGACTAAAGTGGGTTACCTCCACCCACGTGTTAACCAATAAGAAACTATATATGGTGCCTCTCCCTTAAAATTTCCTAGGGAACCCATGATGGTTCTCAGTGATATAATGACCCTAGGTGGGTGCATATGGGGATGTGTAGAGATGGTAGTGGGGGTAACCAAAAAACACATACCAATTTTCTATTCCCAAGGGGATATGGACAGTTATTATGGGATTGGGAATTTTTCCGAACATTTACATTCATTTATTGCTTATTTTATTTATATGTGATATATTTTTGGATTCCCATAAGTATTTCTTGGGATCCAACCTAAGAGATTGATATAATGTAATGGTGGTGACTCTATGGATTCCCAAAGGTGCTTCCTAGGATCCTTATTATAAGAATAATATAATTTGGGGTCATGGATGACTATAAGTGCTTCATAGGATATATATTTTAATCCCTACATGATATTATAGTATTGACATGGATGCCTAGATGTGATTCCCATGATACAGTTGTTGATCCACATGATGAATTTTAAGGATGTCGATATTCGACCTTGGGACTATTTGGTATCCCTAAGATGTCAAGTGTCACATGGATCACCATAATTCCTTAGATATATCCATTTAGGCTTAGAATATTTTCATTATCATGATTATTATGGGATTTCTAGTTCACCCCTAGGATCCATCTAGCTGATCTTGAGTACATATGTGTTTATGATTGGGATTCACAGGATACTTGGGATCTGACCATTTGGTATAGTGACATGGATAATTATTCTAATATAGTGATTATATGGGGTTCATGAGAATTAAATTAATGCTAATAATTATACCTGGTTTTGGATAGATTCCCAAGACACCTAGGATTTGGAATTTGAGCCTTTTTAGATGATATACTTGGGTATTGATCTATATATTACTGGATTTACCAGGACATGTTATTAGGAGTTGATGTTGGGTTGGATATTATTTCCACAATATCATGACAATCTCATAGAAACCCTGTAACTAGCTAAATAAAGTATGATGGATCATGGTCGTAGATCCTAGGATTAATGAAATATTATTTATTTACATATTTCTTATAATATATTAATTTATTCTTTCATTGGAGCATGATGTGTGAATATATCAATACTTTTACACTATATGTGAGACTTTTTTAGTAGTTACCTATTGTGTTTTATACTAAAACCCATCTTCGGATACCATTTAAATTGGTTAACCATGAAAACTCACACCTAGTTATAGGTAAAGATAGGGTTGAGACTCAATATTGTGTATTTGAGTTGGATCAACTAAAGTGATATCAGAAGTTTAGAGGAAAGTCCTATTATAGGGAAATAAGATTCATGTTTATTTTGTTTCTATATTAATCTTATAGATATGATCAAGAAAATGTGATTATTTTCCGGAATTCCTATATGTTTGAATAACCATATTAGTCTGTATTTCATCCACATTCATTTATTATTATAGGATGTGATTATTTTATTAAATAATCCAATGTGATGATATAGATTTTTTTGTTGTTTATCTATTAATACACACTATGATATGGTGGTATACTCTCCCCATGGTCACACCCTAAACCCTTGATTCTAGTCAGAATCCTCTAAAATATGCGGAGGCATGTATGTTGTATAGTTGTGACCTCCATTCAAGGTACTTATTTGATGTACGTGACAATTAAACATTACAAAAAATCATATCAAAATGTCCTAGTCGCATGACAGAAAAATACATGATTTTTTTTAGTGAATGATGTTAAAGTACAACCTTACCTTATGTGATGAATATAGTATTCCCTTAATAATAAACTTAGGATACCCTATTTAAAGATAATGGGTTTCTTTATGTGTTGAGAATGGTATTATTTTTACTATACTAGGAATCATACTGGTGTAAGATCCCCCCCCCCAACATCCTCTGCTACCCTCTAGTGGAATCTGAAAGCATAAAGCATGAGCTCAACATACTTGCATTTCATTACTCCTTCCATGATCTAAATTTAATGTTTCACAAACATAAATAAATATCCCAATGTCCAGGCTGCATGATGTAAAGCTTCATGACAACATCACCAACTCATGATATTAAACTATATCTTAAACCTATGCACCGAACATAGGATTTCATGTGTGTTTAGAATAAGATACTTCAAGTGATGAGAATGAAAATTACTCATTGAATGATCATTTTATGATCCCCATCCCTCTAGGGAGTTTCTATGCATAATCCCAAAAACACCCTTATTTTCATTCTTTTCATGATGAAAGCATCCTTAACAAATGATGTTAAAATGTATGGTATGGTCTTATCAAATGACCATAAATTGTGTAATATTACTACATGGGTTTTTATGCCTACCTCTTTATATAGTATGTAGGATGTATATCTCAGCTCCATACCTAATATTCCAACAACCTTATCTCTTATTCAAATATGGTGATATTGATGTGGGTTCATCATCTCAAAAACATGATTCAAAATTCTATATGACCTCCTTATAGAGAGTCTATAACTCTAAATAATGATCATATTTTTGGATTACACTAAACAACTAACCATATAAACCCAAAGTCTCCCTAGATTTTCTCAACACTCAAGGATATTGACCTTTTCCTAGCACAGTACATTGTAAACCTATTTAGGAAGAATCTCTACTAGAAACTAAATCATGAGCAACCTCATATGAATATAATGCATCAGCATCCCCAATAGACCATAAACCATGTGAATCAACAATGGATTGTAAACCATGAGTGTACCCATGGGACTATAAACTAATAGTGTCCCCACTAAACTTTAAACTGTGAGAACCCACGTAGAACTATAAACCATGATCATCCCAACTCGACAATAAAACCAGAGTATACCCACTAGACCATTGACCGAGAGAATTCCCCAGTATAATTTAAACATGTGACCCCCTTATATATCATAAGATCCCTATCCTTAGGTAACGATACCAGTTTATCTTAGTTGATGAGCCTAGATGAAATTTTTATGAGAATATGATCTATTCATACTCTATTAAGGTGAAAATTCATCGATTATTCCTCATGTTGTGAGAATGAGATGCCTTATGTGATATTAATAGGAAGACTATGTGTTGGCCATATGATCTCTCCTATACTTCTTCAGGTGATGGGATTATGTTATTACCCATTTTAATGTGAATGAGATGCTCTATGTGATGGTTTTAGTAATCCTTATGTGACGAGCATAAACTGCATTCCATGACATTTGATGGATACTTCTCATAGAGAATGCGAACCATATTATTTGATGATAATATTACCTCACAACCCAAATGAGGAAGAATACTAAAAATTCATAAAATTTACAACATTATCATTAGATTAAATAATAATGATAAACCATGTTATGGTAGAAATAATCATAATTGACCAGTGTCTACTACAATATGGAACTGGGAGTAAGATTCATGAAAATTTCCTATATCAATAGTGGAGACCTATACTAGGTGATGAAATCAAAGAATAAATACAATAAAAGAAGAACCAACATCCCATAAAACTATTTCAATCAAGGACATGACATCCAAAATTGTGGTGTTGAAGGACTCTCGACTTTAGAAAATAGGAATAAGTGCAAATGCAATCATAGATAGTCCATGGATGTAGATCCCACACATAACATGAGCCCCATAATAAATGATAAAATACATAAATTGAGATTTTATAATTATTAAAACATCATAAATTCATCATTATAACATTATATTATGAGTAATTAAGTTATCTCAGTCATTCATTATGAAAACATTATAAAAACATTCATGTAGTTTAAAAAACCAACCCAATAAAGAATGCATTATAACAGAGTAATGAGTAAGAATATTGAGTTTCATTGTGATAATTTAATTTTTATGGATGAATAATGATGATAAAATTGAATCATTAAAGTGTATAAGGAGATTTATGAATAGTTTTTATGATAATGTAATGGAATAAAGAATAACTCATTCTTCAATGTGATGGTATTGGTCCTTCTGGTAATGTATTCACTCAAAATGAAGGACATAAGAATCCTTCTAACTAAAGAGTTCCAAATATGGAAGAATACATTATGGGAGTAAAAATGATCAATTATTAACTATATATCTAATGTATAGATATTATTTTGAGTGATATTAAGAAATCATCCTTTATTGGTGAAATTTTGGGGCATTTCATCTAAAATGTATGTTAAGTTAGGCTTAAGATGGAATCACTGTGGGATTTTTTTCAGTAATGAAATCTTAGAGATAATTCTTAAACATTCAGTTAATTACACAAAACTAGATCCATTTTAATTTACCATTTTTACCCCTTTTACCATATTTAAATACATATTATGTTAATTATTTTTCATACTAAAAATAAAAATTAACCCTCATACATATTCCAATGTAAAAAATTAATGTTTAGATACCATTTAATCATATTCAAATACTAAATATATTAATTTCAACTTTCTATTAAAAATATACTGACAAGGGAATATATGAACTTCATGAAAAATAACATTTTAAACATTAGGATTTATCATTATTATTTAATATTAATAACTAATATTTATAAGGGTATTATTCTCATTTTTTATACATATAATAATTTTAATTTTTTAAAATCATTATTTAACCATAATATGTTTATTTTTAAAAATAAAAACAGCTTATAAATTAAGGGACTTTTTTTTAAATGTATTTAATGAAATTAATAAAATTTAATTACCTAATTATCTTATAGCCATTAATTTAGAAAATAAATTTTTATTATAATATTTATTTGAATTATTTAAACACATCAGATCATTCATTAATAATAATAATAATAAATGAATTTTCAAAAATACATTTTAATTAATTATCACCATTTTTTCTTTATAGGACATTCTCTGAATTATATTATTTCTAATTTTTTTCTAAAATTACCCAACCAAAAATAATTTATTAAATACTATTATATCGAATGACCCTATTTCATTTGATAATATATCAAATGTCCATATATCCATTGACCATATATTTAATCGTTATACTATAATCCTATATATATCCTTACATACTTCTCTACAATAATTTATCCTATTTGATTACTTACTTGGAAAAAATTTATTATATTTATAATATTTTTCATTCATTGAATAGTTAAAATAATTTATATAAAATTCAAGGAAAACCATGAGGATTGGAAAATCAGGTTCATTGTCTTTTTGTTTGCTTATGGTTTTATTTATCTTTTAATTTTTCCAATTGATGTTTTGGATTACATTATCATAACGTATTACTATTTTTCCATTTTAATATTTTAACTCAATAAAATATATCATGGTTTATCTTAGTTATATGTTATTTTTATTATACTCTATCATACACATTGTAGTTATTTGAAGAGGAATACATACTAAAATTGTGAAGTGTTATTTTATACTCAACTTAACATAATTCCCCCTTGAAATTTTGTTAATCTAATGAAAAAATGAGGGCTCTTTTCCCTCATTACATATTTGGGTTCCCATTTTTCTTTATTAGGTGTATTATTTCTCCATAGATGTTTAACTTGGAGAGTGGTATAGTTTTGTATTACTTTATCTCTATTATCCTTTATTTCTACTAGTTATTACATATAAAAATCCATGTAATTAACATAAAATATTTGACTTCTATACATTATTATGGGTCAGGTATGTACTTCCTCAAAAGTATTACATGGAAGAAATCTTTCACTTGTGAGAGGTATGGTGGAATTATAAGATAATAATCTAACATCCCAACATTATCAAGTATTTATAAAGGTATAATGTATATGGAGATAATCTTTTCATTCTTCTTGAATCGCATAACCCTATATTATCTTGATATTTAAAGAGATGCCTTATCTCTAACATCAAATTCAAAACCACACCAATGATTATTGATGTAGATATTAATTCTACTTTATAAGGTTTTAATGTTCCATTTAATTATTTGAATCTTCTCCAACATATCTTAACCAATATTAGGTCCCAATCTATAATGTTGTTCAATTCTATCCTATTATGTTATAGTTCTACACCTCTTGCCAAGTAAAGTCTCATACAGTTCTTTTTGAATGCTAGAATAAAAATTATTACCAAGTGAAAACACTACTAGGGATAAGTGTTCATCCCACCCTAATTTGAAATCCATTGAATAAGATCTTATAATATCCCCTATAGTATGATATGTTATTTCAAATTGGTTATCGATATGAGGATGATAAGTGGTGTAAAATCTCAACACTATATTCAATTCGTATTGCACACTTATCTAAAACTTCATGTTAATACTTATATCTTGACTATATACAAATGATATTGCTATACCATCTAGTATTAATACTTTCTTTATGTATATCATGACAGTTTTATCATGTGAGAAATATTCTATGAAAAAATGAAATGTGAAAAATTCATAAGGTGGTAAAAAAATAACAAAAATGGAATTATGGATTTTGGAAGTCTTGGGGAGACCTAGGACGAAATCAATGGTGATTTTATAACATTACTATATATATATAGGTAATGGTTGAATTATCTCCTTAGAATTATAATATTATACCATTACTTTCTAGAATACCTAACATTGAGATATTTACTATGTGATCTCCAACTTCTTATTATACCACCAGAAAATAACTTCATGATACCTATACATCTTTGTTCTTCTAGGATGGATAGAGAATGATGAGATATGTGCATCTTCCAATAAACCCTTTTTTAGTTTTGGTACAAATGTAAAACAAATTGGTTTCTTAAATATTATGAATCTATGAATATAAGGGTTTATCAATAGAATATACCTTAACTTTTTGGTAGTTATTTATCTTCCTTCCATTACCATTTGATATTTATAAGGATGGTTGGTTCATTAGTAATTTGGGAAAGATAATATTTCTCACCTCCCCCCATGATTTCAGGGTATGTGTTTTTCAAATCCATTTTTATTGGGTCTCTTTCAATCCTTATCATGGATAAGATTGCATGATCCTTTCTACTTAGGTGATCTACCAACTTGTTCTCCTTCTTAATTTGGTAATCTATTAGACATTCATAATCCTTTAAAAATGCCAACCATACCTTTAGTGTATATTCAACTGCTACTATATTAATATATATATAAATTTCTTATCATCAATATATTTGTAACAATTTTCTTTATAGAGAAAATAGATCTAAATATTTCATGAAAATGTGTTGTTTCTAACTCCAAATAATGCATCAGGTAATATTTCTCATAAGCCTTCAATTGATGTGATGAATATTATAATACAATATCATGTTTTATTAGGAAACTACCCAATCCATTTTTTGATATGTCAATTTATATCACAATCCCTTATCCAATATATGGTAGTGTGAGTATAGTTTTAGTATCCACTATTTCTTTATCATCCTAAATTATTCTTCATGTTAATATAACCAATGTAATTTAACATACTACTAAGTTAAAATGGTTATTAGATTTTATAGTTGGTAAAATTTATCACAAATCTTTTATAGTATCTATACAATGCATAAAAAATAGATATTTATTATAGTGGTTGGTCCAGGAAAATGTTTAATAAAACTTTTATTTGAAGGATCCACATATAAAATTTCAATTGGGATTACATAACATAATAATGATACTTTCTATATCTGAAATTCATAATTTATGTATTTGGAATAAAAATTATCATTTCTGAAGGTCTGTAATATAATCATGAAATAAATTTCATGTACTTTATCTTATAATATATGAGTGTATCATCTATAAATACAACAACTAATCAGTCAAGGTAATATCTAAAGATTTTATTTAGTAGATACATAATGTTATCAGGGGAAAATAATAAGTTTTAATGGTATCACATTGAATTCATAGTGTCAATATATTGTACGATAATCTATATTGGGTACATCCTATCATTTCAACCTTAATTGATGATTTCCATATTGATGGTCTATATCATTTAATTACATATATCCTCCAAGTAAATCAAAAACAATAGTAATGTGGGGGTATAGGATGTGATTTATTGATTGTAATCTTATAAAGATCATGATAATCAATCATTATATGATTTGATCCATATTTCTACTGAACAAAAATAATTAGTACACCTTATGATGATACACGAGGGAATATAAAAAAATTTATAGAATCTCTTAGACATTATTCTTTAATTTCCTTAATTACATTTTTTCTATTAAATAATGATTCTTTGGTATTGGAATTACAATAGGTATGAGTCTTATTTAAAATTAAACATCATAATTTGGGGAAATACCATGAACATCATATATATATATATATCAATATATTCCAAAAAATAGGTATATCTTTATTATTGAGTTTCTACCAAACCATTTGAGCTACATACCCCACATGACTGAGTATTATGACCCATGAAATTAATTTAATTTCCATAAGGAATTCACTATCATACATTGACAAATAGATGATCATATAGTGATATGGGATATGGAATATGACTTCCCTGTCCTAGAAATTAATATGGTACATAGGTAGAGAGAGATAGTGTATGCCCAAAATCACATCAAATTAATACAAAGAGATAAAAATAAGATTATTTGGAATCATATTACCTTATACATCTATTGAATATGAGTTATTGAGTTGGAATGTAATCATAATACCACTTGGTATCTTCACTGAAAATTTATTTTATAATTATTGGTATAAATATTTGATTCCCTTATAAATGTGTCTAAGTATAATGTATTAGGTAAAAAAGAATCAAATAATATATTTGTTGTTATTGAATATTTGATTATTGTAAATTTCACTACATTGTTTTAATGACCCTTTTTAGCAGTTGTGATTGCATAGTATTTCCCAATGCCGATTAGATTAGGATGTTAATGAAGTCACTTTTTATCATTAACCATTTGATTTGTGCATATATTGACATAATGTAGATACTTTATATAATTAAATCATTTGAGTGTGGGTGGTTAATTAGATTTAGCATTATTTTTATCAATTTCATTGGGTGTCCAATTCATAACCCATTACAATTCATTTTCTTGATGGAATTATGTTCCACCAATAATGAATTTACCAATCCCATAAAGTCACTTTAAAACATTCTTCCTCCCATGTTTCAAACATGTTCAAAGATAAATTTTCCCTCATCAATGGGTTTTATCATTTTATTTTTCCTACAACTCTATTTTTATCTTCATTTCCAAATAACTGTGAAAATAATCAAAGTCCCAAATTTTTATTTCCCCATTGACATAATATCAAACAATTTCATCACAACTATCAAATCCTATTATAGAAAATTATTGTAAATCCATGGTTTTATTCAACTAAAGAAATAATCAATTTTTCTTTCAGGGAAATGATAAAACAATAAATAATTACTTTTATATTTGATGGATTTTTCTTCACAGGTACCAATAAATATATCCTTTATTTTAATTAACTCTAGGAATTGTGTATTTATTTATTTTATAAGAGATTAGGGAAAATACTCATTATATATTATTTTCTTAAACTTCTTCATTTCCATTGGGTTGATTTTTTTACCCCTATATCATATTATTAATAAGACTCAAAAATTAATCATCCTCACCTTGAAAATGATAAATAACTAAAATATTGTTTTAATTCTTCAATAATTGAAGGAAAAATATATCCTTTATTTTTTATTAATCAATTTATCTAGAATTATTATATTGGAAGACCAACTAAAGGATGGTGGTAGTTCCCACAGTAAGGATTCAATAGAGAGTTTTTATTTCCTTAGAAAATTTGTAGGCTTGAAATGATTCTTCTAATTTTCATATCTTTAGAATGTTGGGTGATAATTTCCATGATAATTTTCACTCCTACTCCCATATTGTTTGGTTTATCATTGGGACAATAATTTCATTATCCTCCTCAATCACTATTAACATGAATCCTCATTATTTTATACAAAGAAAATAAATAAAAACCTTAGTTTAAGTACCCAGAAACATAAATCATATTAATTAATCATTTGATGAGGAATATCACTCGAATGATGTCCTGTGTTATGACACCTTCATTTTGAATTATGAAATTATAGGTTTATACTTCATCACTTTTGGTTCATCATGGGTTTTTTCAGGTTTTATCCGCTTATTCTTAAAAAATGTATCCCATAATATAAATAAAACATTCTCTAATACAATCCATGATTGACTAAATTTAACATATATATACATATTAAATCACTTTACATGAATACTCAATACATATAAGATAAAGTCACACCCTATAACCAATAGATTTAGTATCTTAGGATATTATGTATATAAATAACTTATTTTACCATAGTTAATAAAAATATACCACAAATATTTTTTACTAATGATATCCTATTAGATATGTCATAAATAATACTCATCTTTATAACATATAGATTGGGAATATAAGAAATAGTGAGCTCAAATTCTTAGTAATGTTAAAACATAATAGACAATAATTGAATATCATAAGTGATCATAATATGAACATATAGATATGAGAACATAATCAATGTGTACAGAATTAAAATAAGAGAATCACAACCAATAACATATAGTTAATAAATAATGAGTCATGTCATAAGGATTTTGGAATAATATAAGACATGGGTCATTAGAGTGTGTAAACATTATTCAATAATCACGAGACATGGAAAAATAAAATAGTAATATTGTGTAACATATAAAAATGTAAAAAAATGTAGATTATAAATAATAATAAAAAATCATTCATTATATTGAGGCTCACATCCAATGACATTATCACATAGTGCATGGATTCCCATGGTGGGTTTGGTGAACTCTTTAGTCACATAAAAATAGTTGATTGGGATTAGTCAAAAGTAATTTAATTTCCATATTATGAGATATAATTCTTTAACACATGAATTATAGGATGTTTAATTATAGTTCCACCAAAATATTAGTGAAAAAATCTACATACAGATGTAACTAGAACATTAAAACATTCATAAGTATATCTGAGCTTAATTACCCCATTAGAAAGTAATGGATTTTATGAAACTTTACATAATAAATGATCATAATACTTCTAGAGAAAGACATTGGATGATAGAATATACATATTTGTGCATAAGAAACATTAATAGATGTTGGAATGGATTAAAAATGCATTATAAGAGTCTTATAGATATTCTTTTAAAAATATGAAATTATTATCCTTTTCCATTAGAAAAATTTTATTTTAGAAAATCATTTATAAAATAATGAGAAAAAATAATTATTTATAAAATTTGAGAAACACAAAATGGAACCTTCTAAAATAAAACTAAAAAATATGGAATAAAATGAATCTGTTTGGAAAACCATAAAAAATATTCCTTTATGAACTTTATAAATAAATTCAAATATAATAGAAAATGTCCCTTTTAGAAAAAATTTAATATAGGATTAATTAGTTATTTAATATATTTTTTCAATAAAAATTGAAAATGGACATAATACATAAAATAAAAATAAAAAAATCACATTTATAATACCGCATAAATAATATGAACATGGAGTAGAATGATTATGGACTGAGAAGATGAGATAAGTTCAGATCCAATTATAAGATATATTTTAGTTGAGTCATGAGACAAAAGGAAGTTGAATGGTAATTAGACTTATAACACCTATAAATAACCTAAAGAGAAGGAAATAAATTTTGGTTTATAGGGAAATAATATACACTTTTCCCTTTGTGAAAACTTAGTCATAGACAATATCGAATTTAAAGTGAGATTATAAAATAATTCTTATGACAATGGTAGTTTTTGAATTAATAACCCATGAAATATAAACCCATATATGGATTCATAAATCCCTCAAATTTGATTAAAATTATTATAAAATATATTCATGGGATGTATGTACGCCACATAAAAGAAAAAAAAGGAACATAATAAGCATATATCAGTGATTGAAAATTAATATGTGAAAATATTTCCTAGGACTTATTCATGGTCATATGTGCTATAAATACCTATATAAATAATTTTTCATTTATATTCTTCTATATCAAAAAATTATTTTTTATTTTACTTAATACCATTCAATTATAATTTCTTATTACCCATTTATTAATCATTTATTTTAAAAATTAATATTTGGATATTAATTTCCCCTTTAATTATCCTCTAGTAATTGTATGGTGGATTTGGTCCTTGATCATTGATATGAGGTTCATCACCTATATAATTTTCATAAAGATTTGGTATATGTGCTTGATATTTATTTGGATTCCAGTGTGAATTTTATAGCTGTTATAGTAACATGTTTTAAAGAGATGTTAAAATCTCATTTTTATAGTTTTGATTCAATAAAAACAATTTACTTTTCCAATGAGTATAAATATATATAATACCATTAAAGAATTATGTATGCATCTTAAATTCCTAATTATTATGGTGTATTATGATTATTTAATTTATCTTAGTCATTCATGATTTAGAAGTCATAAAAACATTAATGTTGGTGGTAAAACCAACACAAACAATAACTTGATTTGAATAATGAATGGGTAAGAACATTGGATTTCATTATGATAATAACATTTTTATATAAGAATAATAATGTTAATATTATATCATTAGACCGAGGAATGGGATATAGTGAAGATAAGAATTCAAATGAATATAATGAATAATAACTTGTTACTTTGATCAAATTTCTCCTTCTCATAATGTTTTCCCATAGAATGAAAGAATTAGTGTTTTTCCTAGGTTGAAGTTGTTTTCAAAAATTAAATATGTGTTTGTTTTTGAAGTGGTGATTCCTATTGAATTTTCACTGATTCATCTAATGGAATTGTATTTCATGTATGTAAAATTATCCTTACAATAGTGATGATTGTTTGAAGTTATCATATGTTCCAATAACCTTGTCATTTATGAAACTTTTTTACTACAATTTGGAGAAGAAGAAGAAGGACATGAAGTTGAAATATTATTTCATAGTGATTTTAATGGAGATATGATAAAATAGATTACCCCACATGATTATATTTATGTTTTATGCATGATTAAATTAATATTGAGTAAGTTTTGGAATTATTTAAATTCCTAGTTCATTATAAATATTTTAATAAGCCTCATAATAAATATTGTTCCAATCATGAATGTCCCAAGGGGTATCCCTCACCACAATTAGGGGGGTTGAGGGTCAACCACTATAGGAGAGCCTACCAAAGGAGGTAGCATGGTAATAAGAAGTGGGCGAGCCATGTATTGGCCCATTGAAGCATTCCCATGTATAGGGAACATGTGTAAGCCACATTAGACATGGGGGGTTTTGTTGGACATATATAGGTAAGGCATTGATCATGAGGTATGGTTTCAAGGTGTGATGGGTGATACTCTCCCATAGATATATCAAATTGTGAGCAGACATTTGATTCCTAATAATGCGTTTCCCGATCGATATCGTGGTCGATGTGGGAAAAATATAGACTGCACTGCTACTCCATTATTTAAACTGATGTACATAATATGGGCAACCTAATCAGATCACTCTGAGTTTTCTGATCATTATGGGATTCCATTTTCAACCTTGTACTCCTAATGATCTTCAATTAACTAGATTTCATGATGAACCTCCATCGATCAACCAACCATACATATACCATGATGATACTGACAAAATGAGTCTCATTAAATCATCTTGGTATCATGAATGAAACTATATTTTTCGTGCATCAAAATACTCAAAGACATTCCTCAATTGAATGAAACCCACTGTTTTAGAAGTTCATTTAAATAAAAGGAGCAGTATGAGCTTCAAAATAGTAGAATCATGTGATCATTTCATGCTCTTGCACCAAAGGAATAATCCAATGTCACATAATAAAGGAAACTATATTTATCGATGTAATATTATCAGATATATAAAAAATTATTAGATTAATTTAAATGTGTGTTAAATGGAATTTTTTTAATATCAACACACCATATTTTTCAGAACATAGTCGGTAATAAATGCCTATTAATTGAGAGTGACAACGGCCTTTAAGAGCTTCTAATCATCTTTAGTGTTCTCTCATTTTTCTTAAGAAAAAAGATCAACCTCGCAACTCTTTCTTGTGTGAAAAGAGAATCTATACTCATTAAAATATTACATAAAAAAGAAGGGATGATCCCATGGCCCTCCTGACATGTGAATCGCACACTCAGTGTACTAATTCCATGAAACCATTCAATATAATACTTTCAATAATTATTCTCATAGTATATGGGAACATATTGAGACACCATGCGACAATTAATTTTCATATAAAGGAGGAAGATAGTGTATGAACTAAATACTATTTTTTCATAAAGAATAATTGATAGAATTATTTTTATGAATCCTTATAGAAGTTGGATTGTGCATGATGGTTAGTGTGTGATATAGTAAACATGAAGGAAGATAATGAACAATGTTTATGAATACTTACACAAATAGATGAGTGGAGAACCATTTGAGATACCTAAAAATAATAATCAATAACACATAAAATATGAAGGAATAAATGGATGTTCTAGGGTTTATAATGCATGAATAATGTTAAAATAAGTTGTGATAGTGAAACTTATTCTTGAATAAACATTAGTGAAGAATTTCTATGCACGACATGCACACATATAATTAAGTCCAAGACATAATTAGATAAAAGGAAAAAATTGAGTGAGCATAGTTTCACTAAGGAAACTAATTATTTATAGGTAATGTTTGAATTAATTGAGAATGGCCCACAGACTTGTATGAGGATATTGAGGATGCATAAAAAGTAAATGACTGAGTCAGATCCTATATTCTCATGGAGGAAGATAAAATATCAACATGTAGTGGATCAATCCTTCATTAATAGTGAAGACTTTTAGTTGATTCTACGAGATGTTGATGTTTTCCTATAGGTTATAGGAGGAGAAAGAGTCTCTTGGTTGGTGAAACAACTAATGAAATGATTTTCTTTAATGTAGTGGGAGTCTTTCGGTCAAATATAGAATAAAATATTATCTCTCCCTTGAAGATAGATAATTATAATAGATTGTTTGATATTTAGGAATCCATGTTCGGAGGAATAACAAACATGGAAATGAGTAGGTATTTGTACCATACCATGTAAATATTATGTCTTTATCTCTCTATTAATACCACTATAAATGAAGTGAGATTGAGATGGATCACTGAGTGGATCAATGATCTTAATAACTTCAAGAGGATTAATTCAAAACAAAATGAATCCTAAAGAAGAATCCAGTGATTCACCCATCCCCTCTCAATGTTCAATCTAATATGGGGCATTAAAAGTCATATCTGAGAAAAAATATCCAAAAATAATTCTAAAAGATGGTGAATTTGAATTCTCTCAATGGCTGAGGTGTTCTAGAATTTTATTGAAGTAATTATCATAGTTATAGGAATATGATGCTACCCTATTTCTTATCACTTATACTAGAAGTGTGAGATTCATCAACAGTGGGTTTTATAACATTTTTGTATAATTATTCTATAATACAAGGTGTGAATAGAAATATACAGTTAAATAAAAATGATCAAAATTCTATACTAATGGATGTAAAGAAATGGTTTACCAAAATTTTTATGGTCTATAGACTTCGAATGATATTTTAGATAAACTCATAAGCAACAATGAAGGAAATTTCTATTTTAAGTAATCCAGACTATATGTTTTGAAGATTTTGTTTAAGGAAATAAAAATGAATGATGATGAAATTAATGATGACTATTTCACACTATTTAATGATATAGTCAAAAAAATTCCCATAGCTTATGAGATGAGTAAAATTATATCCTTCAGGAATAAATAAAAAATGAAATGGCCATTAAATCCATAAGAAAGGGAAAAGGCAAAGAAGAATAGGTTGAATAATCTACAGATTAAATATTTATGAGTATGATGATGACTTAAATCACATTTTTTCCCGATATATCAAAATGTTTTAGTAATGGAAAATGGATTGTAAATAACAGGTAACCCCGAAAATGCTTCAACTACAGTAGCTCTAGTCATTTTTCCAAGAAGATCCTAAAAAATAATGTTTAGAACTCAGAATTAGAATTGAAATTAAATAATAAAATACCTCTTAAATAAACATTATATAAAAATAATAAGATAAACTATATCAGTAAGAAGAGGAACCTTATGAGAAAGCACTATAAATATCCATCATAAATTTTTTCTTTAGATAAGGAAGTTGGTTTCTTTTCCCATGAAAATAAAATAATTGATTCATCAAGTAGTAAAGATTATGAATATGAAATAACAAATATCCAGTTTTATTTGAAATAATATTTAGAATTCAACATACAATAGATCAAATACCTCAATAAAGAAAAGAAGAAGCATAAGAAAGAATATAACAACCCTGATCCCAATGACCAAGAGTTGGTGTCTACTTTATTACATTATCATAAGGAAATGAATCATATCATGAAGGAATAAATAGATTAGTAGTCTTAGTAGACTATATATATACATGAATTCACTTTATATGTAAAAACATAAAATTCACAACTAATTTTCTTAGTGAACACCATTATTTCCATTAGAATATCCCTACATATCAATCAAAAAGAACTTCCTTGTATCCTATAGAAAATAAATCTTTAGAAATGGGTGATATCATATGCTCTATTAGGGTAATATTATAATAAAATAAATGAATAAATAAGGAATTATAAATATTTCAAGATAAATAACATAAACACATTCTATTTAATCAATAACTTGAGAATAATATATGATTAATAAAAAATGGTAAAATAATGATATATAAATAATCACATGATCTTGAAAACATAACCATTGATTTCCTAACTAATATATTAAACACATGGAATGTCAAAAAATTATTTCATAGTGATGGAATGCATAATTCCATACATCTAAAACATACCATTGAGGCTTTGTTCCAAGACATTTAAATAAATGGGTAAGACCTCAGACAAAACCCAATATAGTTTATATCATGAGACCTACTGATGCATATAGGGGACATCTATAACTGAGCCCCACCCATAACATACTATATCCAATTCATTTCTCCTATGGAATAGGTGAAACATAATGAACATAAACAAGATTATTGAAAAACTAGCATATGAAATGTTAAACACTACAACATAATCATAGACCATCTACAGTAATATGAATGGTATCAAACATATATATCCCCATCCAACTAATTATAAACCATCTGTATAAATAATAAGGATTGAATCATTGAAACATATCCCCAATAGAGAATAATTACAATAAGGGATTATGTCATTGATGAATACAAATAGGGTAAATATATCCTTAAAAATTCTTGGAAAATAACCTTTGCATTATATATATCACCCTTTAAAATGAAAATTTCACAAAAAATTTTGAACATAAATTTATTTGAAAAAAAGATTAATTATTTTAAAATATGTTTTTAAACATTATTTTTTCTTGGTGATGGAAAATTATGTTCATATTGTACACATTAAAATCAAATATTTCATTCACATTTTTTATAAAAGCCAAATGGGAATTATTTTGAAAATGACATGAAGATTACTTTAAAAAATTTCATATTAAAATTGAATAAAAAATTATATATTAAATAATTTTTAAAACATTAAAATCTTTTTTGATAAGATTATTATAAATCAATAGTTTTTAAGAAAAATGAATTTTGGTCGAAGAGAGAAATAAAGTCGGATTTCCTTAAAAACATTTTATCAATACTTTTACGTACAAATAAGTTTAAAAATGATAATATTACATGAAAAAAATCATTAATATAAAAATGAGAAGACAATTTATATAATTAAATATATAAATATCAATTAATTACCTTCAAGGGATATTTATACAGAAACAATCCCGAATAATGTTGAGAATGTGAAATAAACCTTTACCCGAATGGCCCGAAGGCCTTCGTTTTTATTGTTTTTTTGATAACCCCCTATAAAGGGATGAGTTGGAACCCTTAAATAACATAAATATAACTAAATTCATGATATAACATTAAAATGTAAAAACATTTCACCACTTAATGGAATAAGTGGTGATTATGGCATATGTCTCATAGATGTAAATATGGGATGAGAAGCCCTCAAGTTAGGTTTGATTTCCTTCCTAAATGTATGTACCTCATGATTAATGGTTATAAGCATGTTATTAATTTACATAAAAACTATAAAAATAGTTATAATATCATATATTATCCTCTTATAATTTTCTACCACTATTTTGTTAATAATATTTCATTGATTTCATTATTTTAGGTGATAATTGCCTTATTTTCTCCTACATAATTATCCATTAATGTTCCTGTTATTGTGAATAGGATATATATATATATATATGTTATCCAGGATGATTATAATTTCATAAATATGATATTTACTTTGTATATATATTTTTATTACCATTTATGAAATTTTGACCTAGAAAATGAATTGCATCGCTTCGTGGAGACAGTTGGTCGTACGTACGCATGAGCGATGATAACATTCTCTCAATGTGTGAAAGGGTAAGGAAGTGTTTGATATATTAATTTTAAAAAATGAATATAATCTCATATATATCACCTATATTCACTAATTTTTCATTTATTACATTCTATGTAAATTGTAAGTGAAAAACAAATCACATAGCTTGGTGAGGTGGTAGTTTGTCCTACACATGAGTGATGTAATCATATTTGAAATAAAACATAAAATGAATATGTGATATTAAAATTAAATAAGTATAATAATATCATAAATATCATATAAATTTTTTAAATACATCATTATGTCCCATCCTAAAAGGTGGTGATGGAAAAAACTACATTTGTTTGTGAGGTTGTAGTCTGCCATAAACACAATCAATGATTTCTTTCCCATTTTATGGAAGTGTAAATGGATAAATATTATTCCAAAAACATAATATCATTTATTTATATTAGATATATTGTTTTTATTTTATTTTATGTGTTAACATATAGTTGATGGCATAAAAATAAGAACTAAAATGGAAGAGCTTTGTTAAGATAATTACATTATCTAAGAGAAACTGCATTTGGATCTCCCCTTAAAGACTTTAGGGATGATATTTTGAGAGGAAAAAAATACTTAGAATATTTATAAGGATTTTTGAGAGATATATTTATAGGTTTCGGTCAATAAAATTGGATTTAGGGGGTGAATTATAATGGCAAGGGAGTTACCTTTTATAAGTTGGGAAAGAGAACCCTCTGGGAAATTACTTGGAAATTTTCAAGAAGAATCCAAAATGATATCCATTATCATGAAAAAAATATTATAAATAACCTTAGGTCAGAATTTGTTATAGGATAAAGGTTTATATATTGCCACAAAATAATATATTGACATATTGGTAGGTCAATTTAAACCTTCTCTTTTTAGTTTGATCCAATGGTAAACTAGTTTTTACCTTAACTAGGATATTCAGTTTTTTTTACAATTTCCACATTTAATTTTGAAAAAAAAATAATTTTAAGATATTAGATAATATAAATTATGATGATTAATAATATGTAATCCATTTTTTCAAATACAATTAAAATAATTGAAATAATTCAATTTAAAATTATACTCACACGTGTGACGAAAAAGTGAGTTTTCAATGAGAAAATTCTAAAAAGTTTAAAAGGTTTTCACATCAAAATTACATAAAAAATTTATTATAATAACCTAAATTAGTTATATTTTAATAAAATTGGATTAATTTTTCTTTAAAACATATTTATAATATAATTTAACTTTGCAAACAATTTAAACTAAAAGAAGTTTTTAGAAAAAATCAGTATTTTCACTATTTATTGAAAAAAGAAACATTTTAGAAAAGAATAAAAAATTAACCCAAATAAAATTTTGATATTATCATTTCTAAAATTAAATATTTTTTAAAAAAATTTCTTTCCATCCAATATTATGTATTATTATTTCAAAGGGAGAGGGTCTAGGCCTGAACACGTCATTGGGGTCTAAAATAGTGCAGTCCCAAGGAATCATCCCAAACAAGATTAACGCGCTCTGGGGGAAAGTAACCAACACTATAAAAAATTATACTCGAGGTATTTAGAGTATCCTGGGAAGCCATGAAATCTAAAACCACGTTACCCTATCTCCATTTATGGGTTAGCATAATATATCCATTAAAAAGATCCGTGCACTTAAGGACAATATATGTGATGGCCCATGGGATGGAACCAATACCAATTATTAAGTTATGGAGAAGAAATGATTTAGTTTATAATCTACTAAGAACTACACCATAAGAGTCATATAGAGATAAACCTTTGATCATAGTAGAAGATTCCACAATAAGGGAGTCACCTGGACTGAGGTAAACACTGAAAGCGAGAAAACCCATTCCATTCTGGTCACACATAGCCCCTCCTCACTACATGAAACCATTCTTTAAAGATCCATAAATGTTTAGAGAAATAAATCACTCAAAAGGATACCACCTCAAACGATTTCTTTGAGGATGAGTATTTGTTTCTATGAAACATCTGCAACTACCAACCAATAGTTGGTGCAAGGAGGGAGAAAGATTCCACTTCACTAGTGGAAATATTGTTTTTAACATCGGGGAAATGGCGTCAGTTTTTTTAAACTGATAAAAAAAGTATGTGTGGGAGATTTCTGGGATCAATTTTACTAAATACTAAGGTGGAAAATTTTTTATACATGTTTTTTGGAATCAGTTTTTAGTAAAATCAACACAAAAAATAGCTAATACTATATTTTTTACATCGGTTTTGTAAAAAAACCGAGACCAAAAATAAAATAAATATATTTCATGTCATTTTTAAAAAAAACCGACACAAAATAATTTTTTCTCTGAATCTTAGACATCATTTTTTGTAATAGCCAACACAAAAAAATATTTTAAGATTTTTTAGGATTGGGAAACCCTCATTTTTTTTATAGAGAAAACCCTCCTTCTCATAGAGAATCCCTCCTGAATCGTGACAACTGTAAAGGAGACCCAGTGATCTCCAATGCCATTATTATTGATTTTCTTCGATTTGGAAATCTTAAGTCTCCATTCTACATCCTCTTCGATTACTTCATCATATCTGCATTATTTTTTCCTCAAAAACCTATTTCCAGACCAAAACACAGTTTGATTTTAGATTTTTTTATATTTATTTTTCGTTTTTATAATCAATTTCATATAGATCTTACAGTCAGTGTTTATTCTTTCAGTGCATTCATGGGACTAAGTTCATATTAAGGATCAAGGAAGAGTTGAAATCTTAATTTTTTAAGTTTTTTTTAAATTTTTAATATAAATTATGTATCATTTAATTATATTTTTGAGTTTTTTCAATTATTAGTTTTTATTGAGATTATCTAAATTACAAAGTGGTGTAATTCTATATAACCATTGAATGTTTATATTGTTAAAAAAAATTAGTATTGGAAATCCATTATATATTTGATTCTATATCTGAGTGGGAGTGGGTATCATGGGAACGAGACACAACCCAAGCTTATGTGAGACAACATGTATGATAAGGTGTTTGTTTATAATAGTGACATGATCTATAATTTTTTAAATATACTATGTGGTATATTCAGATTGGATTTATATGTGATTTATATATCTATATTTTTATTGTAATATAATTCTACTACAATGACCACTATTTGAACACCCAAATGGTATGAATGAGTACGCAACATCATATGTTGAGATAGATCTTATTGTTATAGTATTACATCATCCTGATCATTAGCTGTGTGAGGGTATTAAGGATGTTTTTCAATCTATTGGTGGTGTAGTGATGAGATGTGATAATTGCATATCTATTATGACCAGTGATTTTTAGTTGTAACATCCCCCACTATTGAGTAACAACTATGTAAAATAAACTTATAAATTAATGTGATCTTCAATACTTTGGACAAACTCCACACAAAACTAATGTAACAACTTTATAAAATTAACTAATAAATTTTAAATGATTTAAAATAATTAAATTATAATATCAATAAAACACATAATATAATATGAAAAAAAGTTTATTATTTGTAATTTTGTTTCTTATCTGATGTTTTCTAACTGATTTATCAATAATTTTTATTAAATGTATTTTTTATATAGGTTATCAGTTTATATATATATATATATATATATTTATATGTTTATATGTTTTAATATATTCACCAATTATATTGTGATATCTGGTATTAAATGGATTGTAATTGGATAAATTTACGATGAACCACTGGTGAATATGAAAAAGGAGTTGATGAATTCTTTCAATTTTTTAAACGAAATCATTAAAACATTATTTGATTTTCTGTCCATGTGTGAATTGTTTGAATATGAGAAAGTTAAACTCTAGATAAATCAAGGATCATCTCATTTGTTATAGTTTTAACCTTAATTATACATGTTGGATATGGCATAGTGAAAGAACTATAAATTTAATAGATAATTTTGATGACAATATTCATAATGTGACAGAGGATCGTATTGAATATTTAATTCATGATTTAGGTGTTGAAACCATTGAAAAAAATGTAAGGGTTGAATGATTTTATAGAGATTCTAAGAAACCATTATTCCCAGGTAGTAGTAAATAAATAGTGCTATCAGCCATTTTGAGATTGGTAAACTTAAAATAATGGAGTTATAAAAGTTTCTCTAACATACATTCACTTTTAAAAGAGCTACTTTCAGAAGGAAATGGGCTTCTTGATTCCAATTATGAGGTGAAGAAAATATTATTCCCAATGATGTTAGGGTATAAATAGATACATGCTTTCCCTAATGATGTGTTTTATAGAAAATAATATGAATTTTTGTAAAACTATACTACATGCAGAACATCATGATATAAGATGAATAAAAAATTCAATTCAAATTCATTCTCAGGTACTGACATCTAACCTCATGCTAAATCAAATAATTTGTTCCAATAATCCCTTCATACAATTCTAATAAATTAACTCTGATTTATTCTCAGGTACCAAAATCAAATCTCTTCTTAAAGAAATTTGGTACCTTCCATTAATTCCTCATTTGAAGCTTCTATTTTTAAATTCAATTGATGAAAAACGGTTCAGATGACATTCAGATGAAAACATCTCTGATGGTAAATTACGTCATCCTACAGACTCATCACAATAGATATTTGATAGACAATTTCCTGATTTTGGATGTGAAGTTATAAATTTGAGAATGTGAGTGTGTATAGATGGAATAAATCTATGTTAGAGCCTAAGCATCCCAAAAAGTTCATGGCCTATTTTTTGTAGTTGACAACTTATCCACACACGTGTGTATGAAGAATAAATATGTTATGATGAGCTTGATGATATTTTCACCAAAATATTCAGGAAATAATATTGATGTGTATCTTTCACCTTTGATTGATGATTTGAAACTTCTATAGGAAGAAGGTGTTAATGTTTTTTATGAATACAAGAAAGAGTATTTTCTATTGCATGTTATTATAATGTTTAGTATAAATGACTTTCCTACATGTGGAAACATATGTGGATACAATGTTAAGGGACATAAATCATTTCCAATTTTTGAATAAGAGACTCCATATTATCAATTTCATAATGGAAAAAGGATAGTGCACATGGGACATCAAATATTTTTGCGAATTGATCATCCTTATCATAGAATGAAAAAGGAATTTAATGGTTTAGAGGAATAAAATCTTCCCCCACAACCATTTTCTGTTGAAGAATATTACAACAGGGTGAAAAATATTGATTTGACATTTGGAAAGAAAAGAAGTTCGAGTATTCAAAAAAATATCTAGAATAAATAGTCTATTTTTTGAACTACCTTAATGGATATTTTTAGAGATAAAACATAATATTGATGTTATGCATGTTAATAAAAATGTATGTGATAGTTTTATTAGAACTTTATTAGACATAAAAGGAAAGAAAAAATATGGATTGAATTCTAGATTGGACTTGATCATAATGGGAATACATTTGGAGTTAGCTCCCACTATGAAAGGAAATATAACATATTTACCTTCATCTTATCACACATTAATCAAGAGTGAGAAGTTTAATTTCTTTCAATGTTTGTATTGTATAAAAGCACCCAGTGGATATTCTTTAAATGTGAAAAATTGCATGTCAGTAAAGGATTGTAAATTAATAGGTATGAAATCTCATCACTATCATGTATTGATGCAATAACTACTATCGGTCGCACTACGTGGTATATTGTAGTCATCTGTTAGAAAGATTACCTTCAGGTTATGTAATTTTTTCAAATCTATTTTGTATCAATGTTATTGATCTAAATTTGTTATATGAGTTGGAAAATGAAGCTTCTCTTATACTTTGTCAACTAGAAATGTATTTTCCACCTATATTTTTTGATATAATGGTTCATCTTGTGATTAATCTGGTGTGTCATATAAGAATATTAGGGATTGTTTATTTACATTAGATGTATCCTTTTGAAAGGTATATGAAAATTTTAAAGGGATGTGTTAAAAATACTTATTGATCGGAGGCTTCTGTTGTTCAAAAATTTGTATTGGAAGAAGTGATTGAGTTCTGTACTGACTATATATATGAAGAGGAGCATATTAGTGTCCCTATATCTCAAAATTTGATAGTTCAAAGTGAAGGAAGAGGTATTCAAGGCATAAATGTAATGTTCATTCCATGTGATGAAGTGATGAATGAACATTTATATATTTTGAATAACACAGATGATGTTCAATCATATATCTCATCTTATATTTTTTAATTAAATAGATGATGTCCAAAAATAAATTAAAATTGGTTGATGATTGAGCATAAAAATACATTTGTTTCATGGTTTTAAGAGAAAGTGAGAACATATATATCTGCATTGGAAACATTAAAATGGTTGGAATATTGACCCTCTCTTAATGTGATAACATGTACTGGTTTTGATATTAATGGGTAAACATTTCACACAAACAAAATCTAGATGATGAGAGTATCATTCAAAATAGTTTTGTGATGGTTATCGCTCAAGTAGTGCCTTTTTTAAGTGTAAAAGTTAAAACCCCAATTTCTGATTCATCAGCATATTTTGGAGTTCTTGAGGATATATGGGAAATTTATTATACAAATTTTTGAGTCATTTTGTTTAATTGTAATTGGGTTGATAGCAATAATGGTGTGAAACATGATGATTTTGGATTTACACTGGTTGATTTGGGAATATTAAACTACAATGAAGAACAATTTATCATAGCGACACATGTAAAGAAGTTATTTTATGTTATCAATCCATCAAATGATCAGTGGTCCATCATTTTGCAAGGAAAAAGATACTATTTGGATTATGGTAATGTTGTTGATGATGTTATTTATTTACATGAGTCTTATTCATCTATTATGTGATTTTAGGATAATTATAATGACTATAAGGTAGACATAGTTCATGTAGTATGTAATAATCATGATGAAGGAATATAAGAAAACACTAAATTAGTCTCCTAATTTTTTGGTAATTATTTATATTTTGTTTATCTTTTAAAACATTAAAATGTGTGCCTCTTTTTGTATTTATTTTTTTCATACTTGTTTCTAAATATCTAGTTTTTTAATGATATGTAGGTACACAAAATTTTATTGCACTTGCTTCTGTCAATGTAAGATACATAGAGAGAGGATCAGTTATTGAGGTATATGTAATGTCCCAGGTTTTTTTCCATATATTATTTTCAATATTATATTGGAATTATTTCGTGACCAGGCTCTAAGACGGCGAGCAGTTCCGAGGCCATGTGATCCTGGAACAAATGTTTGGATTTAATTTAATAATTAAATTACACGCATGTGCAGTTCTCCTGAAAAATTGGATAACTCCCGGACGGGTGCTCGGATTAGAAATTCGAGGGAACTGTTGCGTTCCGAACAATGATTTTACCTTAGGCAAGGCCTAACTTTGGCTGGTGCGGGTCGGTGGTGAAATATAGTTTTTGGACGCAACGGTAATAAAATATTTAATAAAAATATTTTATTTCTATTGCGAGATCTTTTAAATCTTTTTTTCTTTTATCCTATTTAAATAGAGGCTTGTGCCAGGGTCCAGGGTTACACACCACATAGCCCTGAAAACCCTTGGCGGATCTGGAGGAAACCCCCAATGTGGCGGCGACGACGTTCTTAATGGATTTCGACGGCGACGACGACGCGGTGAGCAGATCTTTGCCGGAAAACACAGCGAATCCAGGTAGGATGTTGTTGTGATTTTAATTATTCCCCATCTTTGATTTCAACGACGAACATAGACTAATCCACGAACAGATTAGCCCACGGAACGATCATTCTTACGGGATGGGCTTTTGTGGGGATTTTTGGGGATTTGATTCTGGTTATTTATTTGGTTTCATTCAACCTTCGAATGGTGACTAACCAAGATCGACACGAACATCGATCGAGGTTCATCCCTCTCAATTTTTTGTGTGTTCTTCCCCAAATTCTCGCGTTCTTCGTGAGCGTTCATCACGTTCATTGCGGGGCGATGAACAACAGATCGTTCCGCATTCGTTCTACGACACAACGATCACAAATGGAAGGATCAACATCGTAAAAGTCTTGAGGAGGTGCGAAGACGGTTTCGGTGGATGGATCGATGCGGATCGGAAGAAATTGTTCTTCGGACGATTTTTGCTCGGATGGCCAGAATCGGATTTTGGAGCCGATTGAAGACCCAAAATCTATGGATTCGGCTTCACGGAGACTACACGACCCATGATCTTGAGTTGGCAGCGGTAGTCTTCGCATTGAAGATGTGGCGGCACTACCTTATGGGTGAGTGGTTTACCGTCTACTCTGATCACAAGAGTCTCAGGTATATCTTTTTCAGAAGGATCTGAATTTGAGACAGAGGCGATGACTTGAGTTCCACCAGGATTATGACTTTGAGATCATTTATACTCCTGGTAAGGGGAACGTTGTGGCAGATGTTCTAAATATGAAATCCAGTTCGCAGTTGTTGGATGAGGCGACACGGCAGTTGGCCTCTTTGCAATTGTCCTTCGTGGATGGAGATGAGGGAGCTTACCTTCAGTCGATGGTTGTTACCCCTCCACTATTATAGTGAGTCAGGGAAGAACAGTGCGAGGATTCTAGATGTGAGACTCTACGTGCTCAGATATCCGCATGTGATGCTGTTGATGGATATTCAAAATGAGGGGAGCACATTTTCCTTTTAAGAGGGTGCATGGTAGTACCAGTGACGTTGCGGGAGGAGGTTTTATGGGAGTTCAATACATCCCCTTTGGCGGTGCATCCAGGCATGGAAAAGATGTACCAGGACCTCCGACGTTAGTTCTGGTGTCCAGGGATGAAGAAGAGTGTGGAAGATTTTGTTTCTCAGTGCCTTACTTGTTATCAAGTAAAGGTTGAGCAACAGGTGCCAGTAGGTTTTACTCATCCCCTTGAGGTTCTAGAGTGAATGTGGGATGGGATATCCATGGACATCGTGATAGGTTTACCATGCACACCTAGGGGACATGATGCCATCTGGGTGATCATTGATCGACTCACCAAGTCGGCCAACTTCCTAGCAATACGGGAGCAGAGTTCGGTAGAGAGGTTGAGACACCTCTATGTGCGTGAGATAGTTCGGCTCCATGGAGTACCATCCACGATCGTCTTAGATCGTGATGCTCATTTCACATACCAGTTGTGGAAGGGATTGTAGGAAGATTTTGGGACTCAATTATGGTTGAGCACAGCGTTTCATCCCCAGACTGATGGTCGGACAGAGCGGACCATCCAGGTCCTGGAGGATATGCTACGAGCTTGCATACGTGACTTCGGTCGTAGCTGGGAGGATCACCTACCACTGGTGTAATTTTTATATAACAACAGTTATAATTCCACTATTGGTATGGCACCATTCGAGGCTCTATACGGGCGACCTTGCAGGTCGCCACTTTGCTGGACTGACCCGGGAGAGTCAGCACTCATGGGCCCAGAGATGGTGAGAGCTACTACAGAGATGGTGTAGGTCATCCAGGAGTGGATGAAGACTGCACAGAGTCATAAAAAGTCTTATGCCAACTGGATGCGGAGGCCTTTGGAGTTCGAGGGGGGAGACCATGTGTTCCTTCGGGTCTAACCTCAACGTGGATTGTGGAGATTTGGACGAGGTGGAAAGCTATCTCCGAGGTTCATTGGACCTTTTCAGATTCTAGGTAGAGTTTTTGAGGTGGCGTATTGCTTGGCTCTACCTCCTCAGATGGACAGGGTACACAATGTCTTCCATGTGTCGCAGCTACGGAGGTACGTGCATGATCCATCGAACGTCATCAATTGGGGCTAGCTGGATATCGACGATGGAGAGACCTTTGCTAAGTACCCAATGGAGATCGAGGATCAGTAGTACAATATCCTTCATGGATGAGCTATTCCCTTGGTGCGTGTCTGGTGGCAGCACGGGAATCTCCCAGGGAGCATGTGGGAGTGGGAGGCTCTGATTCGCATGCAGTACCCACACCTTTTTTTAGTAGCCCTTGTTTTGGATTTTCGAGGACGTAAAATCCATAAGGTGGGTGTGATGTAATGTTCTGTATTTTTTTCCATGTATTTTTTTCAGTATTATATGGGAATTATTTCGAGACCAGGCTCTGAGACAGCGTACAGTTCCGAGGCCCAGTGAGCCTAGAACAAATGTTTTAATTTAATTTAATAATTGAATTACGTGAGCATGTGGTTTTCCTGGAAAAGTGGATAACTCCCGAATGGGTGCTCGGATCAAAAATCTGAGGGCAACGTTTCATTTAGAACAACGATTTTACCTTAGGAAAGGCCTAACTTCGGCCAGCGCGGGTCGGTGGTGAAATCTAGTTTTTGGACGCAACGTTAATAAAATATTAAATAAAAATATTTTATTTCTGTAGCAAGATCTTTTAAATCTTTTTTTCTTTTATACTCTTTAAATAGAGGCTTGTGACAGGGTCCAGGGTTACAAACCCCATAACCCTGAAAACCCTTGGCGTCTCTGGAGGAAACCTCCAACGCGGTGGCGGTGACGTTCTTAACGGATTTTGATGGTGACGACGACGTGGTGAGTGGATCTTCTCTGTCAAATGCATCGAATCCAGGTAGGATGTTGTTGTGATTTTGATTCTTCCCCATCATTGATTTCCATGACAAAAGTGGACTAATCCACGAATAGATTAGCTTACTGATCGATCGTTCTTACGGGATGGGATTTTGCGGGGATTTTTGGGGATTTGATTCTGGTTAATTGTTTGGTTTTGTTCAACCTTCTAACGGTGATGAACCAAAATCAACACGAACATCGATCGAGGTCCGTCCCGCTCGATTTATTGGGTGTTCTTCCCCAAATTCTCACGTTCTTCGTGAGTGTTCTTCGCATTCTTTGCGGGGCGATGAAAAACGGATCATTGTGCATCCGTTCTACGACGCAACGATCCCAAATTGAAGGATCAACACCGCAGCAGTCTTGCAGATGTGCGACGACGGTTTCGGCAGACGGATCGAAGCGAGTCGGAAGAAATTTTTTTCAGAAGATTTCCACTCAGATGGCCAGAATAATATTTTGGAGCCGATTGATGACCTGAAACCCATGGATTCGGCTTCACGGAGACAAGGTGACCCGGTATCTGGAGTTTCGCGGTGAACGGATGACAGAATCAAGATCTGAAAGATCGGCCGAGGTGCGCGGAGGACGACGCGGTTCTGGAAATTTTCCCGACTACACGCCGTGTAGTATGGGCTACATGGCATGTGTTATTTGGTAGGGTTACCTGGCATGTACTCCGGGAGTACACAGACACAAGTAGGGCACACGACCATGGAAACACCGTGTATACCCCTCCCCGGCTAAATACATGGGGTACCCCGTGTACTGGTACACGGGCAAGCGACACGAACATAGGAGAGACTGTGTACGGGTACATGGCCAGCATACACGGAGCGATCCTAGGTGCTCGAACACGGCATGTGATTTCTTCTACATGTCGTGTAGTTGTTTTCTATCCGACAAGGTGAGGGACACAGGCTGTTTACACAGGTAATACCCAGTGTCAAGGAACATGGTGTGTACATTACTACACGCTGTGTAGTTTGGTTTTCCACTGCTTTAATGAAGGACATGGGCCGTTTACATGGGCAGTACCCAGGGTCAAGGAACACGGCGTGTAACCATACTACACGCCATGTAACTTTTCTTCATGGCTTGAGCCACTTGCCTTCTGTGACTTGGACTAGTTCTTAGGGTTTGTACCCTTCGTAATCCTCTAAAGGTTATGGTATCAATTCCTTTATATGTGAGTATAATCCCTTCAACAAAACTCCCTAAATAGATTTTTTGTAATCCCCTCTATGAGACTTAGAGAGTCGTATCCTCTATTTATTCCTAGAAGCCTAGGTAGAGTTGTTGGTATCAACGTGACCAACTTTACCTGGGCGCTGATCCTCTGCTTAGCGGATTAGCTCATATTGAGTTGTCAGAATCACCACATGACTTGGTTGTGATCCTCATATGAGCATCTTGTTCCCACGGTACTTGTGGAGTTTGTTCTCCCAGAACGAGTACTTAGTGCCTCTCTCTTCAGACCTAGGAGTGTGTCCTCCCGATGGTATGCTTAGTGGAATCTTCGAGCTGGATCCTAGTGGCGGTTTTCACAATGGTTGTTTGTGTATGAGTATATCAGGATGTTCTTGTTATATGTTCCATAGACATATACTGTGTAGATCTGACTGTACCTTTCATTGTGGTATTTTCCTTTGTTGTATTTCATTTGAGTTTTTCGGGGTGTCCTACTGGGTATTGTTATACTCACCCCTACACGGGCTTTTCCCGCACGTGTCATGTCTTGTGTAGACGAGCGAGCCTTTGATAGGATTATATGCGGACCAGGACCGGACAATGTTTAGTGAGATCACATAGGCCGAGGTGTGTTCCTTTGACGATGGGTTACAGTATCAGTAGCTTTTTCTACAGGTTGGACTTTGTTGCAGACTTCCTTTTTGGTGGGCTTGTACTTTTGCCCTAGGGTTTTACTTTACTGTACTTTACATCCCTGTCATACTCTGTGGTTGGGTTTTAGTGTATGCATGCATCTTTTCTTTTTTTGAAGTTTTTACTTTTCAGTTGTGTGGGCTTGGAGATGTGTGTGCGTGTGTACATGTTTATAGGAAATGCCTCCCATGTTAGTAGCATGCCTACTCGGTGCTATTCACTGTCCCCTGTCCTATTGGAGGAGGGCTTGGGGAGTTGCGGCTCGGGCCCCACTAGGACGGGTCATGACAGTATATCTATTTTTTCATATTGTTAAATATTCAGTAATATACCTATTTAATGAAATAAAAATTTTAATTTATATTTTTTAGGACTACTGATGTTTCCACTGTGGAAAAGAATTCTCCTATTACTATAGAGAAATCAAGTTCTCAATTTGGTAAATGTGGTATTACACGTTTACCAAAACTGTCACTTTTTCATGGTGATGATAGATTTCATATTCATTTTTATGATGATAATAATGCAACTAGCCCAAATGAAATTCATTTTATCAGTTATATATCAATGCAGAGTCATTATAGGATTAGTATTTTATATTCCAATTTGATGTTTTTGGACAAGATGGAGAAACAAAATATTTGCGAGGTTGTGATGGTAAAATATATCAAATGATTTATTATATCTTTTTTTAAATATTAAATATTTTAAATGACATATTTCATTTATTCAATTAAAAATGACATTCAATTTATAAAAAATAATAGAAATTAAGAAAATACATCTCTCTTTTGCTATGGTTCGATGGCAAGATTTTAAACCAAAACTGACAAAAAATAATGTTTTTTGAAAGAAAATGTTTGAAAACTCATGCCTTTAGTATTTGTATATAGTTAAAGATACATGGAAACAATTTTTGACAACCTTTATGAATTAAAATTTCAGGTATGATAATTATTTTTTATTTTAAATTTTTTTATATATTTATCTAATTACTTATTAGTTTATTTTTATGTAATAGGCCTCAAGAAGATTTCATCAAGAGATCTAGTTGAAAAATGTATACCCTCATACTTTATCATGTGAAGGGTATCCATTATTGGATGAGAAAATGATTGAAAATTAATTTGAATCATTAAGAGATCAATCTAGTAGTGTTTTAAAAATGGTCCAGTTTGGTCCTCTATCTCCTCCCACTCACCAGGAAAAATGGAAATTAGTGAGAAGAAGGAAAAATGAAAATTATCTTACAGAGGAAACTAATAAAGTAGCTGATTAAATTGTATGTAAATATTATTTATTTTTCATGAATTTTTCTATTTTATTATTTATAAGTACAAATATAACTTTTTCATTTTTCATTTCAGGATGAACTTCATGATCAAGAGACACATAGATCCTTTATCGTTGAGGGTAGGATGGACATCCTAGCCACTGCTTTAGGAAAGGCAGAACACCCCAGCCGTGTTAGAGGATATCAAATGGGTGTTAGTATTTATAATGTCTTTGGTCAGAGTAATCAATCAAAAGACCCATAAATAGAATCCTTTAAAGCCGAGATGAAGGAGGTGAAATAGTCTATGGGTGTTCAAATTTAAGTAGTAATGCAACAGGCTTTATTAGAACACTTGACAAGAAAGTCATAATCTGTACAGCCTTTTGAACCTTCCCAACCTACCCATCCTACTTACTTTGATCCTCTACCTCCATCCCAGCTATACTACCCAGCCCACCCTACCTACTTTGATCCTCCACCTCCTCACTCGGATCAAATCATTTATTATGAGTTGTTTTCTATAGATCCACATATATATTGTTGCATTAGGACTCGTATATTTTTTTGTGATTCTATACATCACTAGCTTATATAGATGGGTCAGGTTAGAGTATCAGTACATGATATTTTGATCCTAATCCTCTACTAACATTTCCTACTGAGGAGATCACTAGAATTGGGGATTGTCTAGGTAATTTTTTAGTTTGTCCTAGTGGTATTCTTCATTATATTTTATATGAGGTGTGAATTTTTTAAAATATTAATTACATATTATTGAAAATTACTAACAATGTTTTCTGACATTTATCTTATATAAGATTATCTGAAAGAAAAATGAATTGCACAATTGAAACAACACGTTTAAGAACAATCAACTGTATATACTTCTGATATTTTTATGGGATACAAATATTATCTTTGGCTTCTTCTTCATTGAAAAATATCTATGAGTTTCGAATGAAATCCAATATATGTGGAAGAGATTATCCATTTTGATTAATTAAAGAAGATATCATGCATCTAGTTGATTTTAAAGATCTTGGCCTAAATGTGTTGTAGTTTTTTTTCATGTATGTAAATTGATGTTTGAATTTTTATTTTTTTTATAAAAATATGGTTTAAATTGAATAACTATATTTTCTTTTTAAATTAGGTATCTAGACACACTTCTTTCACAAAATTACATTACATCCATTTATGGTTTTATAGATCCAGAATAAATTTCCATGTAAGTGAAACATATGAATAATCCTAGTAGAGTTTCATATATATATATTTGTGTGAGAGAGAGAGAGAGAGATTATCACATATGAAGATTGGTTGTTGGTTCTTTTTATTTATTGATATGTAAGTACATAAACATAATTATGGACTAATGATCATTATAATGTCATTAAATGTGAAATATTTTGTATTGTAGGTGTATTGGATGTTAGGAATTTTTTCCCCAAGTGAATTCACCTTATATTGGTTTTTCTCTTTATCAGGGCGTGTTCGTAAATTTTTTTCCAGCTTATTAGACAGGTAATTTTTTTTTCATAAGCTCATTATGTTTAATTATTATTGTTTATACATGTATTATTAGTTCATATATATGAAAATGTAGTTCATGGAAAAAAATTAACAAAGAATTCATGTTGATAAAGAAATCAAATTCCCTAAATTATGTGAATGTAAAGGTAATTATTTTTTATATTAGATATTGTTCTAATATATATTTATTAGTTTTTATTATTGAGTTAATGTTTTATAACCACAATTTCATCGTCAATAAAGACATGTTGAATGTGTTTATTATGTTCTATAATTCATGTACGAGATAATCACAACTGGGAGAACTACTGAATTTGATAAGGTTAGTTATATTATTTTTTTATATTTTTTATCATAGTATTCTATTTTTTAATCTCATATCAAATAATGATATTGTAAACATTCAATGATAACGAGTCTTATACCCAAACCGAACTTACCCATCCTCAATCTTTGTTCGCAAACTATTTGTCAAGTCTGATAACAATTTGAGGTATGTATATTCTAATGTTTTTGAATAATATTACATCTTCTTAATAACATGTGTTTTAAAAAATAGTTCTTCTATTAAAATAGGTGTTTGAAAAAAATGATATGAAATGAATGATTCAATAATAACCAATAATTATCATGTTATCAATTCCAGGTATGTGTATTTTAATTCTACACTATAATATAAATGTATAAATAGATTTTTGATTAACTAGAAAGAAACATGTAAATTTTTATAGTTTTTTATTCAATGATAAATACTATTTGATTGTTGTATACAGTGTTTTATTAAAGATACTTTGAATATTTTGGTAGTGTAATATTTTGTCTTTTCTAAAAAAATTACTTTCAGCGTCCATTTTCTTAAAAACTAACGCCAATTTTTTTAAAAATATGCACGATTTTTTGTGTCAGTTTATAAGAAATCGACGCAGAAAACAGGGGTGAACTCGATTTTTGACGTCATTTTGTATAATAACCAATGCCTAATATCAGTTTTCGGTGTCGGTTAATTTTTAAAACCGACATTGAAAACTAATCATGTCATCATTTTCAGTGTCGGTTTTTGAAAACCAATGTCGAAAATATTATACTTTACAACACCTTTATAGAAGTAGGTTAAATATCTACGTTAAATCTATATTTTTCACTAGTGATTCTTGATTAACAGAGCAGGTTTTATAGCCAAAGCCATGACCCTGGCCTCCACTACTAACTGAGAGTTACTATAGCCATCATGTTTGGCCTTGTTATGAGTGAACCAGAGACTCCAACATCCTACTGCAAAAAAAGTAAACACGCTATATGTTTCTAAGAAATATTATCTGATCCATGAAACCATGATTCCATGAAGGAGTCAATAGAGAGCCCAGGTATATCCCTCCCAGTGAAGCCTCCAAAGTCATTCTAGATGGTACTCGCCCATTCTATGTCGAAGAAATGTGATTGGTTGTATCAACATGTGGGGGATACAACATGCACACATAGAAAAAATGGAAACCCCTTTTTGTCACACACCCTAATCAGTGGGTAAAACATGATTGCGGAAGTTCTAAATGAAGAAGTTAAATTTCTAAGGTAAGTATTTTCACCACACAAAAAACCACCCCAAGAATCCAGAATATTTTAAGTATGCACTGATGATATATATTTGATGATAACATACCATATGGGGAGAAAATAAACACCAACCGGTCTGGTTCAGTAGTTGAAGCAATTCCTTGGAGAACCTCTTATTGTTGAGGATTGAAAAAAGCATGTTTAAAGGCATGGAAAGCTTATATCCTTTGAGAAATTGATGTTTGGAACATATAATCCATGAAATATAAACCATTACTAACCCAATTTTTATGCTAGAAGATGAGCGAGCCATTGCCCACAATCCATTTTGAATGATATTGAAGGTTGAGAATGCGTCGACGAGTAATCTCCCAAAGTGTGGTGAATCTACCACCAAAATCATTGAAAAACACCCTATATTTTCTTCTTGTGAAACTGGCCCAGAGAGATCTCTCTTCCATTGTATCCCATTCCAACTTAGCCTGGAGAAATCTCACTGTGTCCCCAACACTCCTGATATTGATACCACCATCCACAGTAGCCTGTGTCATTCCATCCCATGAGACCTAGTGAAATGTCTCATCCTCTTTTGCATCCCACATAAAACTAACCATGATATTATCAATGTTGAGAATAACTCTATAGAGTACAATAATGGATGATAAAACATGCACAGGGATTGAGGTTAGAACTCTATTGACCTCGGTGACATGTCCTTAGAAAGAGAGAAACCGGTTTTTTTTTCATTTTTGAATACGAGAGGCAATATTGTCTACAATGATGTCAACATGGTGAATACATATTCTGATTGGGGAAATAGGGTTCCCTAAATACTCTTGAAATGCTCTGACCCCAGTTACCCAGAGTCGGTGCATTATTTTAATAACATTGGCATGATCACAAGGAAATAATGTCTTGAAAGGCCGATCAGTTTAGTATTATTGGAAACAAGATTCATAAATAAGTTCAACTTTACAACTTGAAAAGAAATACAACACGAATTTATTTCATTGGAAACATCCAAGCCTCCTAAATAATTCCTGCAACTCACTCATATCTAACTTCTTCATATCCTAGGAAAATGAAACATAAGAAAGGGGTGAGCTCAAACGCTCAGTAAGGGTAAGAAAAACAACGAAAGATAACATAAATATTAAGCATGAGGAATAATTGAAACCACATGCCTTTATAAATAATAAACATGAATACTTTTATGGAAGGAATATGAGCTGAGTAAATAATGTCATAATAAAACATAATCATTGGTATTATACTAGTCGAATGACAACATGAACCATCAATATTATTTTCATAATGAGGAAATGTATAATCCCAGACATTATGAAACATTTTGTCAAGGCCTCATCGAAGATGTATAAAAATGATTAAGGCCTCGGCCAAATCCATATATCAAAATTGGGAAAGGGCCTCGGCCAATTCCACGTCTAGTTGTCTCATGAGACCTACCGATGCATCGATGAGCTATAGCGGGCTCCACCCATCACTTAATAAGTCCAATACATTCCTCATATGAAAAGGTTTAAACATATCATAAACAATATTATTAAAACATGAATATGAAATTTCAATACCTTAACCATAAACCATGAATGGTATAAAAATTTCACATCCACAGTCAAACATATCACAAAACCTTCAATACAATATGTAAGTTTTGTATCATAATAAATCAACTTCAAATAAACTTAATATCCATCAAAGGATGTTGACATAGATGAAATCAAAACCCTTTTTAGAGAAATACCTATTTCTATTTTGAAATCATTTAAGAGTCACATAATTATAAAGAAAAAATTTATTTTAAAAATATTCTTATAAGCTTGTAAGGGAATCTTTGATGATGTTATAATGGTAGAAAATAATTTCACCCGCCGTAAAAGTTAAAAAAACTTTCTTACCTTAAATTTGTCCAAAATGTCAAAAAGTACCTTGTTTGGAAAATGACAGAAAGATTCATTTAAAAACACATAAGGGTATAAATGACATTAACCCATTGTCTAGTAAATAGTTAAAAAAAATTGAAATAAATTTTTAAAAAACATGGATGTGGATGATAAATAGGTCCCAGTAGATAATAACGTATAAACAACCTCAGATAATGAAGAGATTGTAGAATTAACCATTACCTTGTACTTTTCCATGGGTGGGGGTAGGTTAACCTCCTGTATAATGGTGAAATAATAGTTATTAAATTATACGATAATCACATACATTAATATGATATAATATATGATCTTTTAACATTACTTTGTTAATAATATCTTAGTATTATCATTGTTTCAGGTGTTAACTTACCTGTTTTCTTTTATATGTTTTGTTACATAATCCATGTTTGTTATGGATAGATTGTATCTTATTCATATCTACAATTATATCAAGTCCTTAAAAATTATTTTTAATCATTAAATGAGAATTAGACTTGAATGGATACGATTGGGAATGAATCTCATCGCGTTCGTGGACACGGTAATCCGTACGTACGTACGAATGATAATATCATTATTTTGATATTAAAATAATATATAATTTGATAGTATATCATATATACAGAATCATTATCATGTTATACTTATTATTTACATCAATTACACATCATTATTATACCCATCCAAATAATAATTTATTGAATAACAATTACACCATGACGTGGAGACAGTAAGCCGTACGTACGCACATATAGTGACATGTCATTCAAAGGATGGATAGAATAAGTAATATGGTTGTAACATATTTATAATAACATCATAGTATATAGAAGATACTGATGTTATTATTTTATAATGGAAATATCAAATAAAGAATAAGTGGAAGAAGAAAGGAACTTGAAAGAGGGTGGTGAAATTATTACCTCTTCATCAAGTTCTCCCTTTTCATTTGATCAAAAGGTCTCTTTAAGATGGCTTTATAACTAAATTAAGGCCTTTACGATGAATTGAGGTAAGTTGAGAGAATATTTGGGTTGGGTTTGGTCAAACCAAAATTCTTTTAAGGTAGTAATTTGAGAGAAGGGGGAGTTCCCTTTTATAAGAGGGGTGAGGGGTACTTTAAGAATAACTTAAAATATTATTTTATAATAAATTAATAATCAGTTTCTAATGGCTACAAACTGATTTATTTCGATTCTAAGGTGGGGATTGGTCGAAATAAACTCAACCAATAGGTTTTAGATAGGTTTGAGTCACTATATTAACCTTATCTATTAGATTTAAATCATAGTTAATTAGTTTGACATTTATCATGTCTCTTTGTATTTTTATATTATTTGGTTAATAAACGTACTATAAACTACCAAGAGAACCCCAAGTGGTTCAATAATGAAATACCTATCATCATATAAGTCTTTTGGCCTAACCTTATATTTTTAAGAATATTATATCAATTAATAATATAATATTTGTTTTAAAAACATCTTTATGTCAATTTTGACACTATTTAATAATTGATTTTTTTGAAGTCTTAATAACTTTATTAATTCCAAAAAAAGACATTTAAGTAATACTAACATGTTATATTAACAAATAAAATTTTTGGATGTCATCAAAACATTCAAATTATATTTATTGTAATATTTATAATACCAATTATTTGATTTTTTCATTAATATGGAAAATACTACATCATTATTGTGTCATAAAAAAATTTAATTATTCAATGTCTAAAAATTATAAATAAAATCCCATTATGCGTAAAATATTATAATATTTCTAATGAATATTTATAGTCAAAAATATAACATATATAACCCTATGTAAATGTTTTTTTTCTAAAAGATATATGCTTATGTCATTTTTGTATTTACTTTATATTAATTAATATAAAGTGTCATTATCACTTAAAAGTGGCTCCATGGGGTACCAAAATCGACCCAAATATGTCCATGGTCTGAAATGTATCAACCAATATGGTTAGGACACATTTTTGGTTAATTTAATATTATTATAATATTATTTTTTTACCCTTATTTATCAGATTTACCATTTAAAAATGGTAAATAAAATATTTACCGAAGTAATTATTCAAAATATATAAAAATAAAAGGTACTTATTTACACAATTTTTACCTCCCAATTCTAAATATGAAATCCATTTTTCTAAATTCAAAACATAGAAGTGGCAGAAATTAATTTAAAATTAATTCATGTTGTCAGAACAAAAATGTGTTTTTAACAAATAATAACTATTAAAAGATTAACACATTCTTATGTCCAGTTTAAATGTGAAATTACATAAAATGTCCAAAATTGAATTAAAAGGTAAAAATATATTCTAATTATACTATAAAACCACTCAAATTAATAATTTATCACTATTAATTATTTCGATTAAAAATGTTTTTTTAATTAAAATTTAGTAATTTTCAATATTTCTCAAAATATGAATGTTATCAGAAAAGTACCAAAAATTAACCCTAAGATAATTTTGTTATAATGAACACAAAAATGAAGTATATTTTAACAAATACATAACATAAAAGTTTCATTTATTAATTTAAAATTAATTCCCATTGTCAAAAAAAGGCGTATTTTTAAGAAACAATATCTATCAAAATATTGACACTTTTTTATGTCCAATATCAAAGTGAAATTACTTAAAATTACCATAATTGTATTAAATGGTAAAAATATAATCTATTTATACTTCCAACCCACTCAATATTATAATTTAATACTATAAATTATTTTGATTAAAAAATGTTGTTTTGAGTAAAAATATAGTACTTTTAATTATTCACCCAAATATGAATGTTATCAGAAAAGCACCAAAAATTTATTGAAACTAAATTCTTATGTCTCAATCATAAATAAGAAGTTTATTTTGTCAAATAGAATATATAAAAGTTTCAAATATTGTATTTAAAAAAGGTTCATCATTAAAAGTAGGTAAAAGTGCATTTTTTGAAATAAATACTTATTTTATCTGAAAAAAATGAATTTGTTCTTACATTATTTCTACGAAACTCATAATATGGATTCTAAAATCAGAAGGATTATATATATTTCAATATTCAGTTAATACTATTCATAACCACTTTTCAATGGCAAGATTGGTAATCTTGTGGTGCAATCAAACCTAGTGTTGGGTGTAGTGCAAGTTATTGAATTACTTTGAAGAAATAATGTACTATGAAATCTTGGGGTGTTACATTCTTCCCTCCTTCAATAAATTTCATCCATGCAATTTGAAATTTTTCTTCTAAAATAAAAGGTTGAAAATAGAAAATACTTTATGGAAAACCCACATCGAAAATTAGGTTAATAAAATTTAGTCTTAATAAGAGGAAAGGGGGAATGAAAAAGTCACCACAAAATTATGATCTCGATTTGGAGAAAATTGGTGGCAATTAGAGACACATAATTGGACGAAAAATTTAAATATTTATAGGGAGTTATTGAAGTCATCAGTCACAAACAATTGTAAAATTGAGGGCCTTAAATTCATCAATCTATGATGATTTAAAGTACCATCGGTCCAACAAAACATAAGGTATTAGGATAACACATTTTTGGTTTTAATATCCCTTCACTAATGTTTAAGAATTAATTTCTTTATAGAATAAGAGAAGAATAAAAATATATACTTGACAAGTAGAGTTCCATCCTTTAACTAATTTCTACCACAAACTCATATTTCACTCTAAAAGATAATAAAAGTTAAAAAATTCTATTTATCTTATTCATATAGGGTTCCAAAAAATGAATTTAATATTCATCTACCAGACCATTAAAAAAACTACATTATTCAATCCAGGACATCACGTGGGCAAGTGTTAGGTGATACTCCCTTTTCACCCTTCAGTTGCGGTTCAAGTCTTTTGGCATGGCCAGACGCGAAGGGTTGCCGCCCGACCTCCGGCTTGTCCTTTTATGGCAATCCTTAAATAATCTCAAACTAGAATTATCCAAAATACTTCTGTCAAAACTCACATTCCAAAATGTATAAGGAAGGTAAACACAATGAAGATCCTTTTTTCCACGTAATAACATGTGAACGCCTTCATCATGTATTCTTTTAAAACACTGCAGCATCTTGAATTACAATAAAACCTTATTGATTACATTCATGATCCCTTATTCCTTATAGCATACTGGATATAATCTTTTTATCTCAAAATGTTTTAAACTCCAACAATGATGGAATATACAAATCATTAATCAATTTCAAGGTAGTCAAGAATATTCAATATAATTTATTCAAATCAATCATGTATTATTCCAAAATCACTACCTCGGTATCAGAACTATATTATGGTTTATCTTTCTCTCATCCATATATTTTACAAAAATTTAACCTGCTATTGAGTCACTTTTCATGGTTCCACACAATATCAAGTCCTTAATGAAAAAGTACCGTATTACAATCCTTATATACTCCATAATTATTATAACCAGTACATCGTTGATACAACACTCAAATGAAATAATTCTTTAATAACAACATAAGAACTCTAATCATTCCTCCTCATCTGTGGTAGTATCATAAATAATTCCTAAAACATAATCATTGGTAAGAAAAACAGTGGAAAATAACATAAATATTAAGCATGGTGAATAATTTAAACCACATGCCTTTAGAAATAATAAACATGAATAATTTAATGGCAAGAATACGAGTTGAGTAAATAATTTCATAATAAAACATAATCATTGGTATTCTACTAGTCGAATGACCACATGAAACATCAATATTATTTTCATAATGAGTAAATGTATAATGCCGGACATTCTGAAACATTTTGTCAAGGCCTCGGCCAAGATGTCTAAATGTGATTAAGGCCTTGGCCAAAACCATATATCAAAATTGGTGAAGGGCCTCGGCTAATTCCACATCTAGTTGTCTTAGGATACCTACCGATGCATTTAGGAGTTACAGCGGGCTCCACCCATCACATACTAAGTCCAATACAATCCCCATATGAAAATATTTAAAAATATCATAAACAATAATATTAAAACTAGAATACAAAATTTAAATAACTTAACCATAAACCATGAATGGTATAAAACTAGCACATCCACAGTAAAACATATCACAAAACCTATAATACAATATGAAAGTTTTGTATCATAATAAATCAACTTCAAATAAACATAACATCCATCAAAGGATGTTGACATAGATGAAATCAAAACCCTTTTTAGAGAAATACCACTTTCTATTTTGAAATCATTTAAGAGCCACATTATTATAAAGGAAACATTTATTTTGAAAATATACTTACAAACTTGTAAGGTAATCTTTGATGATGTTACAATGGTGGAAAATAACAGCACCCACCGTATAAGTTAAAAAACATTCTTACCTTAAATTTGTCGAAAAGGTCAAAAAGTACCTTGTTTGGAAAATGATAGAAAGATTCCTTTTAAAACACATAAGGGTATAAATGAATTTAACCCATTATCTATTAAATAGTAAAAAAAATTGAAATTCATTTTTAAGAAACATGGATGTGGATGATAAAGAGGTCCTAGTAGAAAATTACGTATAAACAACCTCGGATAATGAAAAGATTGTAGAATTAACCCTTACCTTGATGTTTTCCTTGGTTGAGGGTAGTTTAGCCTTGTGTATAATGGTGAAATAATTTTTAATAAATTATACAAGAATCATATACCTTAATATGATATCATATATGATCTTTTAACATTGCTTTGTTAATAATATCTTAGTATTATAATCGTTTCAGGTGTTAACTTACTTGTTTTCTTTTATATGTTTTGTTACATAAGTCATGTTTGTTATGGATAGGTTGTATATTATTCATATACATAATGATATCAAGTCGTTAAACATTATTTTTAATCATCAAATGAGAATTAGACTTGAATGGATACGGTGGGGAATGAATCTCATCGCGTTTGTGGAGACGGTAATCCGTACGTACGCACAAACGATAATATCATTCTTTTGATTTTAAAATAATATATAATTGGATAGTATATCATATATAAATAATAATTATCATGTTATACTCATAATTTACATTAATTACACATCATTATTATACCCATCCATATATTAATGTATTGAATAACAATTACACCACGACGTGGAGACAGTAAGTCATATGTACGCACGTATGGTGACATGTCATTCAAAGGATGGATAGAATACTGAATATGGTTGTAAAATATTTATAATAACATCATAGTATATAGAAGATACTGGAGTTATTATTATATAATGGAAATAACAAAGAAAGAAGAAGTGGAAGAAGAAAGGAACTTGAAAGAGAGTGGTGAAATTATTACCTATTCTTCGGGTTCTTTCTTTTGATTTGATCAAAAGGGCTCCTTAAGTTGGATTTATGACTAAAGTAAGGCATTTATGATGAATTGAGAGAAGTTGAGAGAATATTTGGGCAGGTTTTGGCCGAACCAAAATGCTTTGAAGGTATGAATTTTAGAGAATGGGGAGTGCCCTTTTATAAGAGGGGTGAGGGGCACCTTAGGAAAAACTTAAAATATTATTTTATAATAAATTCATATTAGGTTTATAATGTCTCCAAACTGATTTATTTCGAGGCTATGGTATGTATGGGTTGAAATACACTCAACCAATAGGTTTTAAACAGGTTTGGTTCACTATATTGACCTTATCTTTTAGATTTAACTCTTAGTTAATTAGTTTGACATTTACCATGTCTTTTTGTATTTTTATATTATTTTGTTAATAAACAAACTATAAACTGCCAAGAGAACCCCAAGTGGTTCATTAATGACATACCTATCATCATATAAGTCCTTTGGACGAACCTTATATTTTTAGGAATATTATATCAATTAAAAATATAATATTTGTTTTAAAAACTCCTTTATGTCAATTTTGACACTATTTAATAATTGATTTTTGTTAAAGTCTTAATAACTTTATTAATTCCAACCAAATTCATTTAAGTAATTCTAACAAGTCATATTAACTAATAAAATTTTTGTAGGTAATCAAAACTTTTAAATTATATTTATTTTAATATTTATAATACCAATTATTTGATTCTTTCGTTAATAAGGACAATACTACATCATTATTGTGTCATAAATAAATTTAATTATTCAATGTCTAAAAATTATAAATAAAATACCATTATGTAGGAAATATTTTATGATTTATAATGAATATTTATAGTCAAAAATATAACATATATAAACCTATGTAAAAATTATTTTCGTAAAAGATATATGCTTATGTCATTTTTGTATTTACTTTAACTTAATTAATATAATGTGCCATTATCACTTACAAGTGGCTCGATGGGGTCCAAAAATCGACCCAAATATTCCCATGGTCGGAAATGTATCAACCAAAATTGTCAGGACACATTTTTGGGTAGTTTAATATTATTATAATAATATTTTTTTACCCTTATTTATCGGATTTACCCTTTAACCATGGAAAATAAAATATTTACCAAAATAATTATTCAAAATGTCTAAAAATAAAAGATACCTATTTACACAATTTGGAACTCTTGATTCTAAATATGAAATCCATTTTTCTAAATTCAAAAACACAGAAGTGACAGAAATTAATTTAAAATTAGTTCCTGTTGTCAAAACAAAAAGCGTGTTTTTAACAAATAATTATTATCAAAAGATTGACACATTCTTATATCCAGTTTAAATGTGAAATTATGTCCAATGACCAACATTGGATTAAAAGGTAAAAATATAATCTAATTATACTTTATAACCACTCAAATTCATAATTTATCACTATTATTTATTTTGATTAAAAAAGATGTTTTTAAATAAAATTTAGTAATTTTCACTATTCATCAAAATATGAATGTTATCAGAAAAGTACCAAAAATTCAACCTAAGATAATTTTGATATTATGAAATCAAAAATGAAGTCTATTTTACCAAATAAAAAACATAAAAGATGTATTTATTAATATAAAATTAATTTCCATTGTCAAAACCAAAAGGCGTATTTTTAAGAAATAATATCTTTCAAAATATTGACACTTGTTTATGTTCAATATCAAAGTGAAATTACATACAATGAACAACATTAAATTAAATGGTAAAAATATAATCTATTTATACTTCTAAACCACCCAATAGTATAATTTAACACTATAAATTATTTTGATTAAAAACGTTGTTTTCAGTTAAAATATTGTACTTTTCACTATTCAACAAAATATGAAATTTATCAGAAAAACGCCAAAAATTTATTAAAACTAAATTATTATGTCCTGATTCTAAATAAGAAGTTTATTTTTCCAAATATAATATATAAAAGTTTCATATATTGAATTTAAAAGGGGTTCATCATTAAAAAGAGGTGAAAGTGCATTTTTTGAAATAAATTCTTCTTTATCTGAAAAATGACTATGTTCTTACATTATGTCTAAGAAACTCATAATATGGATTCTAAAATCATAATGATTACATATAGTTAAATATTAAGTTTATATTATTCATAACCACTTTTAAACGGCTAGATTGGTAATCTTGTGGTGCGCTCGAACCCGGTGTTGCGTGCAGTGCATGTTATTGAATTGCTTTCAAGAAATAACGTACTATGAAATATTAGGGTGTTACATTATTCCCTCCTTCAATAAATTACGTCCTCGCAATTTGAAATTGTTCTTCTAAAACAAAAGGTCGAAAATAGAAAATACCTTTGAGAAAACCCACATCGAAAATTAGGTTAATAAAATTTACTCTTAATAAGAGGAAAAGAGGAATGAAAAAGTCACAACCAATTTATGATCTTGATTAGGAGAACAGTGGTGGAAATTAAAGACACATAATTGGAGGGAAAATGTAAATATTTATAGGGAGTTATTGAGTTCATCAGTCACAAACAAGTGTAAAATTGAGGGCCTTAAATTCATCAATCTATGATGATTTAAAATACCATCGGTTCAAAAAAACATAAGGTATTAGGATAACACGTTTTTGGTTGTAAGATCCCTTAACTAAAGTTTATGAATTAATTTCTTCATAGAATAAGAGAAGAAGAAAAATATATACTTGACATGTAGAGTTTCATCCTTTAACTAATTTCTACCACAAACTAATCTTTCACTCTAAAAGAAAATAGAAGTTAAAAAAATTCTATTTATCCTATCCGTATAGGGTTCCAAAAAAATGAATTTATAATTCATCTACCATACCATTAAAAAACAACATTATTCAATCCAGGACATCACTTGGTTCAGTGGTATGTGATATTCCCTTATCGCCATTCAGTTGCGGGTTCAAGTCTCGTGGCCTTGCCGGACGCGACGGGTTGCCGCCCGACCCCCAGGTTGTCCTTTTATAGCAATCCAAAAATAATATCAAATTATAATTTTCCAAAATATTTCTATCCAAACTCACAGTCCAAAATTTATAAGAGTTGTAAACACAATTAAGATGCTTTTTTCCACGTAATAACATGTCAATGCCTTTATCATGTATTCTTTTAAAACACTGCAACATCCTGAATTACCATAAATCCTTATTGATTACATTCATGATCCCTTATTCCTTATAGAATATTGGATATACTCCTTCTATCCAAAAATTTCATAAACTCCAACAATGATGGAATATACAAATCATTAATGAGTTTCAAGGTAGTCAAGAATATCCAATATGATTTATCCAAATCAATCATGTATTATTCCAAAATCATTACCTCGGTATCAGAACCATATTATGTTTTATCTTTATCTCAACCATATATTTTCCAAAAATTTAACCTGCTATAGAGTCACTTTTCTTGGTTCCACAAAATCTCAAGTCCTTAATGAAATAGTACGGCAGTACAATCCTTATAAACTCCACAATTATTATAACCTGTACATCGTTTATACAACACTCAAATGAAATTATTCTTTAAAAACAACAAAAGAACTATAATAATTCCTCCCCATCTGTGGTAGTATCATAGCTTGATTATTATCCAATATCATCATTTAGGGCATACTCTGATGATTTTGACATTGGTTTGCATAGTTTCCCAACTCCTTGCAGATGAAGTATTATACATTTGAAAACTGTTTCTTACCCTTGTTTTCTCGTACTTGGTGTCCTTTTTCTCCACACTTATAACAGACTCTCATTCCCTTCAGGAAATTTTTTGGGTGTTTTTCCCACAATTATCACATATGGGAAAATTCTTCTGTTCCCTCTTCCCTTTATCCATCTTTCTCACTTTCATCCTTTTCTTCTCTTTCTTCCCTTCAAAGCCATAGTACTCATATAATTCTTTACGTATCTTATTAACACATGATACTATTTCTTCATATGTTGAAAATACATGGGAGACTATTTCCCTTCTAAATGATGGATTAATACCTTGAAATATATGATCCGTATTACTCTTTGGATCATACGTATTGATGGAGTTCTCATTCCTTCTACTCGGTGCCATTTATATACAATGGCATAAAATAGGCCAATTTATGAATTGCAATGAATAATTACAAACTTGTAAAATACGTAACGTAAATTGATTGGTTAGTGGATATAATCCATAATCATAAAGATTCTTTCATAGAGGAAGTATATACTCATAAACCCTTCATAATGATTTGTAAAGAAAATGATAATTATCCTAAGCATATGCCCTAGGAGTGTTGTAACCAAGAGTGCAGCAAGGCCAATTGTCGTGCACCTGTTCCCGTTCGAGTCTAGATCAAAGCAGTGTTTTTGGGTTTTACCCCTAGGTACATCTGTTCTAGAGCTGCCTCTACCTTCTCATATCTAGGCAGGGATGTATTTCTTGGAAAACTCACAAAATCTCTATAATACCAAAATTCTAGGAAGTTCTTTTATACTAATCCCCAAAGTCCATCTTAGTTCTATGTGCTCTAATCAGAGTTTATCTAAATCTACCTTCCAGGGTTTGTACTAAACTTCGTCTAATACCAACTGTAACACCCCATCCCTAGTTACCCAGAGTCGGTGCATTATTACATAACATTGGTATGATCACAAGGAAATCATGTCTCGAAAGACCGATCAGTTTCGTATTATTGGAAACAAGATTCATTCACAAGTTCAACATTACAACTTGATAAGAAATACATCAAGAATTTATTTCATTGGAAACATAAAATCCTCTTAAATAATGCCTGCAAGTCACTCATAACAAACTTACTCATATCCTGGGAAAATGAAACATAAGAAAGGGGTGATCTCAAACGCTCAATAAGGGTAAGAAAAACAGTGGAAGATAACATAAATATTAAGCATGGTGAATAATTTAAACCACATGCATTTAGAAATAATAAACATGAATAATATTATGGTAGAAATATGAGCTGAGTAAAATAATGTCATAATAAAACATTATCATTGGTATTCTACTAGTCGAATGACCACATGAACCATCAATATTATTTTCATAATGAGGAAATGCATAATGTCGGACATTCTGAAACATTTTTTCAAGGCCTCATCGAAGATGTCTAAAAATGATTAAGGCCTCGGACAAGACAATATATCAAAATTAGGAAAGGGTCTTGGCCAATTCCACGTCTAGTTGTCTCATTAGACCTACCGATACATCGAGGAGCTATAGCGGGCTCCACCCATCACTTACTAAGTCCAATACATTCCTCATATGAAAAGGTTTAAACATATCATAAACAATAGTATTAAAACAAGAATACGAAATTTCAATACCTTAACCATAAACCATGAATGGTATAAAAATAGCACATCCATAATCATTCATATCACAAAACCTTCAATACAATATGGATGTTTTGTATCATAATAAATCAACTTCAACTAATCTTAAGATACATCAAAAGATGTTGACATAGATGAAATCAAAACCTTTTTTAGAGAAATACCTCTCTTTATTTTGAAATAATTTAAGAGTCACATAATTATAAATAAAACATTTATTTTCAAAATATTCTTATAATCTTGTAAGGGATACTTTAATGATGTTATAACAGCGGAAAATAATTGCACCCACCGTATAAGTCAAAAAAACATTCTTATCTTAAATTCGTCGAAAATGTCAAAAAGTACCTTTTTTGGAAAACAATAGAAAGATTCCTTTCAAAACACAAAGGGTATAAATGAATTTAACCAATTTTCTAGAAAATAGTAAAAAAAATTGAAATGTATTTTTAATAAACATGGATGTGGATGATAAAGAGGTCTTAGTGGATAATTACGTATAAACAAACCCGGAAAATGAAGAGATTGTAGAATTAACTCTTAACTTGTACTTTTCCTTGGTTGAGGTTAGGTTAAACTCATGTATAATGGTGAAATAATTGTTATTAAATTATACAAGAATCATATACATTAATATGATATCATATATGATCTTTTAACATTGTTTTGTTAATAATATCTTAGTATTATCATCGTTTCAGGTGTTAACTTACTCGTTTCCTTTTATATGTTTTGTTACATAAGCCATGTGTGTTATGGATAGGTTGTATCTTATTCATATCCAGAATGATATCTAGTCCTTAAACATTATTTTTAATCATCAAATGAGAATTAGACTTGAATGGATATTATGGGTAATTAATCACATCGCGTTCATAGAGACGGTAATCCGTACATACGCTCGAACGATAATATCATTCTTTTGATATTAAAATAATATATAATTGGATATTATATCATATATACAGAATCATTATCATGTTATAATCATTATTTACATCAATTAACCATCATTATTATACTCATCCATATAATAATGTATTGAATAACAATTACACCACGACGTGGAGACGGTAAGTCGTATGTATGCTTGTATGGTAACATGTCATTCAAAGTATGGATAGAATATTGAATAGGGTTTTAACATATTTATAATAACATCACATTATATATAAGATACTGGAGTTATTATTATATAATTGAAATAACAAATAAAGAAGAAGTGGAAGAAGAAAGGAATTTGAAAGAGGTTGGTGAAATTATTACCTCTTCTTCGGGTTCTTCCTTTTGATTTGATCAAAATGACTCTTTATGTTTTCTTTCTGACTAATGTATGTCCTTTAGAATGAAGTGAGGGAAGTTGAGAGAATAGTTGGGCATGGGTTGGCCGAACCAAAAGGATTTGAAGGTATGAATTTGAGAGAAGGTCAAGTTCCCTTTTATAAGAGGGGTGAGAGGTACCTTGGGAAAAACTTAAACTATAATTTTATAATAAATTAATATTCAGTTTTTAATGGATCCAAACTGATTTATTTCGAGGATAAGGTGGCGATGGGTAAAAATCCACTCAAAAAATAGGTTTTAGATAGGTTTGGGTCACTATATTAACCTTATCTTTTAGATTTAACTCTTAGTTAATTAGTTTGACATTTACCATGTCTCTTTTTATTTTTATATTATTTGGTTAATAAACTTACTATAAACTGCTAAGAGAACCCCAAGTGGTTCATTAATGACGTACCTATCATCATATAAGTCCTTTGGCCAAACCTTATATTTTTAGGAATATTATATCAATTAATAATATAATATTTTTAAAAAAACTCCTTTATGTCAATTTTGACACTATTTAATAATTGATTTTTGTTAAAGTCTTAATAACCTTATTAATTCGAACCAAATTAATTTAAGTAATCCTAACATTTCATATTAACCAATAAAAATTTTGTATGTCATCAAAAATTTCAAATTATATTTATTTTAACATTTATAATACCAATTATTTGATTCTTTCATTAATCAGAAAAATACCGCATCATTATTGTGTCAAAAATAAATTTGATTATTCAATGTCTAAAAATTATAAATAAAATCCCATTATGTAGGAAATCGTTTTATATTTATAATGAATATTTATAGTCGAAAATATAACATATATAACCCTATGTAAAAAATATTTTTCTAAAATATATATGCTTGTGTCATTTTTGTATTTACTTTAACTTAATTGATATAATGTGTCATTATCACTTAAAAGTGGCTTCATGGGGCCCAAATATCTACACAAAGATACCCATGGTTGGGCATGTATCAACTAATAGGGTTAGGACATGTTTTAGGGTAATTTAATATTATTATAATATTATTTTTTTACCCTTATTTACTGGATTTACCCTTTAACCATGGTAAGTAAAATATTTACTGAAGTAATTATTCAAAATGTTTAAAAATAAAAGTTACCTATTTTCACAATTTATAACTCCTGATTATTAATATGGAATCCATTTTTCTAAATTCAAAACATAGAAGTGGCAGAAATTCATTTAAAATTAATTCTTGTTGTCAAAACAAGAAGCGTGTTTTTAACAAATAATAAATATCCAAAGATTGACACTTTCTTATGTCCAGTTTAAATATGAAATTATGTCCAATGAACAACATTGGATTAAACGGTAAAAATATAATCTAATTATACTTTAAAACCACTCAAATTCATAATTTATCACTATTAATTATTTCAATTAAAAAAGTTGTTTTTAATTAAAATTTAGTAATTTTCACTATTTGTCAAAATATGAAAGTTATCAGAAAAGTACCAAAAATTCACCCTAAGCTAATTTTGATATTATGAATTCAAAAATGAATTCTATTTTACTGAATTCAAAACATAGATGTTTCATTTATTATTTTAAAATTAATTTCCATTGTCAAAACCCAAAGGCGTATTTTTAAGAAACAATATCTATCAAAAGATTGACACTTGTTTATTTCCAATCTCAAAGTGAAATTACTTAAAATCACCATAATTGGATTAAATGGTAAACATATAATCTATTTATACTTCCAAACCACTCAATAGTATAATTTAACACTATAAATTATTTTGATTAAAAAAAGTTGTTTTCAGTTAAAATATAGTACTTTTCACTATTCACCCAAATATGAAAGTTATCATAAAATCACAAAAAAATTATTGAAACTAAATTCTTATGTCCCGATTCTAAAGAAGAAGTTTATTTTGTCAAATATAATATATATAAAAGTTTCAAATGATGGATTTAAAAAGGGTTCATCATTAAAAGGAGGTAAAAGTGCATTTTTTGAAATAAATACTTCTTTTATCTGAAAAATTATTTTGTTCTTACATTATGTCTAAGAAACTAATAATATAGATTCTAAAATCATAAGGATTATAAATAGTTCAATATTCAGTTAATATTGTTCATAACCGCTATTGAACGGCTAGATTGGTAATCTTGTGGTGCGCTCGAACCCGGTGTTGGGTGTAGTGCAAATTATTGAATTACTTTGAAGAGATAACGTACTATGAAATCTTGGTGTGTTACAACTCTATAAGAAACTGTCTTATGGGGATCCTCATACTCTCTTAAACTTTATTCCCTCTTCTATCAGATCATGAATTTGAGAGGTAGATACTACTCTTTCTGCAGTTAATGAGCTGGCCACTCCAAGTGTAATAAGTGTTAAAAATCCAATTGAGTTCTTAAATGTTCCTACAGGTTCCATTGGAAAAACTGAGAAGATCGTCAACAAAAAATGGTGTGTAATCCCATTGAGGTTCATCCTGCACATGAAAGGCCGAGTATATCCATCCCTATTATTTTTATTAAAGTACCTACTAAATGAGTTAAATATCATAATGAAAACATTGTGGGATAGGGTGTCTCCCTGTCTGATCCCTCGAGCTGATTTGAAGAAGCCATAATTTTTACCACAAAAGGTAATAGAGAATCAAAAATATTCAATACTTATAAAGAACATATCAATGAACTTTTCATAGAAACCCACACTTCTCATGAATTTGATGATGTAGCCCTACTCAACTCTGTTGCAGTCTTTATCAATATCAAGATTAATCGCTATGTTCAACCCTGATACTTTTTTATAAATGCCACTAATTATTTCATGGGTCAAGGCAATGGCCATTTGAGTGGATATTCCTCAAGTTATGCCTTGCTTGTCATGAGATATCCAATTGTGAAGATTCCCTGAAATCCTTTGGTTGATCAAGGCCAGAGGGATTTTATAAGGGAAGTTGTACATGCTGATAGGCACAAATTTATTTAGAGAAGAAGGGTCCTTGACTTTGGGAAAAAGAATCAATGTGGTGGAACATGCCACTCGGGGAAGACCCCCTCCCCGGTGAAAATCCTAGATCATACCCAACATCTTGTCCTTCAGGAGATTACAAAAAACAATGTTGAAAGAGCCCAGGAAAGGACATAGACTTGGGAACTCCCATGATAGAGAGATGACACTGCCCCCAGATCTCTTGTTCATCAGGTGGATTCTCAAAGGCAGCATTGATATCAAAGGATATGACATGAGGGATAAAGTAAAAAGGGTCACTATGACCACTATGGTAACCATCCCGCATGAGAGGGTTAGATTCCACAAGGAGAGAGTAAAAATGAGACATAGCCATACCTCCAACAACCCATGGGTCGTTAGTAAAAGATCCATCCTTTAGGAGGATATATGGAGTGTCACACTATTTCCTCTCCATGATGAATGCCTGGAAGATGGAAGTTTTTTTATCCCCCTCTTTAATCCGTGACACCTGAGATCTCTCATGGGTAATTCTTTCCTGTTCAATTAAAATATCTACAACCTGATTCTTCAAGACGACTATCTTGTTAAAAACATTGTCATCCCATCAAGATTCAAGATCCTCTTCAACCTATTGAATATCATCTTTTAGGAAATCCAAATCAAGAAACACGGAGGGCTTAGAGTTGGCACATGTGAGGAGGTCTTCCTTCAGCCATGAGAGTTTCTTATTAAACCACACCCATTAGCCTTCATGCATGCATTTCTCCCAAGTAAACACTACTAAATAAAAATCAGAGTCGACCTCTCATTGGCTTGAGTACAGGAAACGATCACTATGGGATCAAATATCCTTCAGGCATACCAGGAGATTGTAGCGATGAGAGAGCGCATGTACCAAGTGCAACATAATGGAATTTGAGAAGGAAGAAATGAACTGGAGATTAGAAGGTAGTGATCAAGCCGACTCCACACCCAACAATCCCCTTTTTGTTTATTACACCATGTGAACCAATCACGCGGGTAACCCAAATCAAGAAATCGATTTTGAGATGAAATTTAAGCAAAGGCATGCTTGTCCTTCAATGGGAAGAGCCCTCTTCCTTTATAAAAGAAGAGTCTTGTTCCAATTTGAACTGTGAATGAGAACGAACACCACTGAGAGGAGTGGGAAACCAACTGAGACCCATAAAGTGTTCCACATCAGATAAAATACCAAATCCATTAGTGCAGGGTACATAGACAGAGGCCGATGGGCATCCATAGCCGAACATTGAGTCGGTGCTTGTAACCCCCATGAAAGAACAAAGTTCTGAAATAATCGAAGTGGGGGTTCGTCCACACCAAAATGTGCTACCACCATCCACTGACAGGCATCCATAGCCGATTCAAAAGACTCCAAGTGGAAATAAATCACCGGAGAATCTTCAACTAAAGCCGCCCGAAGGTTGCATATCTGGATCTCAGCAAGTAGAGGGAGAAGATCTGTCCTCGACGGAGCCGGACGTAGAAACACGCCTTTCAGGGAGGGGCCCTTCGAGGAGAATAAGTGCTGCAAAGATGTGGAGACCAAATTCAAAAGGTTATGAGCCGAAATCTTGCTATGGGAGGTATGAGAGAGGCCAGCTACTGCAAGGAAAGGTGACTTTGAAAACTTGGAGGCGCTTGCTGAAAGTTCTCCGTGGGAGGAGAGGCCATCACAAACCATATTTTAATGTACATCAAATAAATTTACTAATATTCGTAAAAATTAATTATAAATTATATGTTTGAAATGAAAATAATCCATCTTTTATAAATATACATTTTCTTAAGAAAACATTTCATTTACTTTAAAATGATTATTATTTTATTTATAACAAATAGATAACTATTGAATTTGTTTTATACATGTTGATAACTTCAAATTTTTAAAATTTAATTAGTTATATTCTTACCCGACAACTTAATGAATATGTTATAATGGTAATGTTTAAATAATAAAATTACAACAAAATATCATATTTCATTTAATCTTGGTATTATATGCATCAAAATCTTTTTAAGAGATTGAATTTATTTTAAAATAAATATATTATAAAGTCATAGTGTGTTATACTCTCTTCTGATATTTGTGTGGTGTGTTGTACATGTTATCAAACAAGATGACTCTATTTTAAAATTCTTAGGGTAGTACAAAGAGAGAATGAAATTAAGTACTGAAAAGAATAAAGAATATATAGTTCTTGTTGATTAAGAAAGTGAGGATTTAATTAAGAAATAAGCATACTTTTTTGGTGAGATTAAGATGCACAAATTAATTTTTTTTGATAAAGATAAGATTATATTTGATCTTAAAGAGATGTTTGATGCTAGAGAAGAAGAGTTATTTGAGACACAATCCATATATGTCATTGTTCAACATGATTTGAATAAGTCCAAAGGATATTTCAATAATTCTATTAATATCAAGGGATAATATTCCCATGATTGAGAGAATAATGAAAAAAGTTTATCTAATCATGGAGATAAAACTATCATTTGTAATAATGCATATGTTAAAACTAAAATTGAGGATATGTGGGAAAAAAAGAATGAGAGTTGATCTTACACATCAAGGGAAGAGAAGAATATTCCAAAAAGTCCACAAACCCCTAATAAAAGTGAGGCATGGTTTTTAATTGAATAACAACAACACATGTGAGGAATCATCTAGAATCACCCTGGGAGAATAAAGTTTCAAGGCTTTTGTTGGTGTTTTATTAAGTATGGTCAAAAGACTACTCTTATTGGTTTAACATGTCTTTACCAAGAATGAGACAAGAATCAAGGGGGTTTATGAGTATCTGAGGAAAATTATTAGAGAAAAAAACATGTGAAAATATCTTCCCAACAAGTATCTACACAAAATAATCTTATATGGAAGAAATTTGTGGTAGATTCAATTTGGAAGGTCATGAGGATAAGATGTGAATGAAAAGTTTGAAAGGAGAAGTTGCATATGTTTTGAAAGGGGAGAGGTTAAAAAATAAAACCAATGACATTTCATGTAAATATTTTGAGTAGATTGAGCATGTCAAGAAAGAGTGCATTGTTGTTTGGACAAATCAGTTCAAACTGACCAGAAATTTGGAGGAAGAAGAGAATTGTGGAAAATATAAAGGAAAGAAAGAGGTCATAGGAAATGAGGTGGAAGTTAATGAGAAGTTATCCATATGTGGAAAACTTGAATATCTAGAAGAACGAGGTTGAAAAATCTATTCCACGCAAATAATAAGAAGTTAAGAAAGAAGATACTCAAATCAATGAGTATAAAAATAAAAATAATTGTTCAAAGAAATCTTCTCATGTTGAGAATGGTAGAAACGAATGACCCACATTGAGAGGAATCTCTTAGTCTAAATGACACTGCTGTGAAAGTAAGAAATAACCCCCTATTCCCATTTAACATATGTGTTTTTAACTAAAATGTAGGGAATTTAATAAGATTTTTGAGGTTGTAACATCTAGAAAGGATTATGATATTGTACTTCATATAGTTTACTGACTTAAATGAAATGAAAGAAAAGTGTGCATTTTTTATGGGGGAGAAACCTTGATAATGAATATGAAAACCTTAGGATAGATTCAAAATTGATGGTCAAGGTGTACTAATCACACTTTCAAACCATATTATTAATTGATTTATTTTATTAATTAAGGGGTATTTCTTTGATCATGAAAAATAATATGAAGGGGGGTATGTATCTTTTACACAAACACATTCTGATGTGTTTGTTCAAGTATTCGTAGGATCTATAATTTTATTGATAAATATGATTATTTTCAAACCCATGGATAAGAATTGAGAAATTATGAGCATGATTTCACATACATTTTATTTTATGTATATCATAGAAATAATTTATTGTATCTCTCTTATTTACTATAATGGGTTATCCAATGTAGACAATGAGTTGATTAACTAACAGTTCTCTTTTAAGATAACCATGTAAGATAATCCCTCTCATATAAGTGATTAAGAAATTTTCATTTAAGGGAGAATATCTCATTTTTGAGAAGAAATATGTGATGAGAAGACCCTATTTACCCTTTATATATTGATTGTCAACTAGGTGGGGAATGTTGTCCCTACATATTGACTTGAATGAAATGTTTTGATACTGAAAACAACATACTAAGGGGGAGATTGTTGAGCCTGGGTTTCATTTGGTGTGAATAAGTCAATATGTGTTGGTGGTTGAAGAGGTGATGCGTGGAGAGTTGTTAGGGATTCATCTAATTGAATTGGGTTTCAATCATAGAAAATTCTCCTTAAAACTCTGATGATTGCTTGAAGTGATGTTAAGTTCGAAGAATCGTGTCATGGATGACACTTTTTTAGAAACAAGATGAAGAAGAATAATGAAATGAAATCAAAAAAATATTGCATAATGATTTTAATGGTGTCAATGCATAAATAATATACTATGAATTAATATATTTATGTGTTATAATTGAGGAAATTATTATTTAGTAAGGGTTGGAATTACATTTTATACATATATTATTTCTAAGTATATGAATAGGCCTCATATTAAAAATCGGTCTAGTCATAGAGGTCCCTAACAGATATCCGTCAACCAAACATAGGGTGACCAAGGGTCAACCCCCATGGGAGATCCTACCAACAGAGGCCATATGGAGGTAAGGAGTGGGTGTGATGTGTATTGGCCGATAGGAGAGTGCCCATGTATAGTGTACATGGGTGGGCAGCATTGGACCTACATCGTGTCGGTGGGCTTGCATAGGTAAATTGCGTCCCGTGATGTGTGGGTGCAAGGTGTGATAGGTTCTGATCCCCTATTTTTAGCTCGAATAGTGAGCGAGCATAGCATTTTTAATAAAGCTATGTGTGACCATGCTCATGGTTAATGCGGGACAAAAATGGAGCATGTACTATTGCACTACTATATAAAATGATGGACATAATGTAGGATGCTTTATCAGATCACTATGAAAAGAAAAATCATAATAGGATTTCATCTTCAACTTCAACCACCAAAGAATATTTTTTTTCACTAGAGTTCAGGCTAGACCTCCATCATTCGAGAAACTGGAAATCATCTATGATGATGCTGACATAATGAGGATCATCTGACTATCTTGATATCATGCTTGATGCTATATGTTGAATGCATGTGGATATTCGAAGATACTCCTCGATCGAATTAAAACCTCAGTTATAAAAGGTCATTTGAAAAAATAAGAGGGTTAGATGCTTCAAAAGTAGATAAGCATGTGATCATTACATGCACGTGCATCCGTGGAAGAAGCCACTATCACATAATAAAGGACACCATCTTTATCATTGTATGTTTATTTTTGATATACATAATCCTTCAATGGATTTAAATATGCGTGATATGGAACATTTTGTGGAAGATCAAAATGACATATTTCTCAAATCAAAGGTAGAGAAAATTGCATATAAAAGGAGAGTGACCATGGATATTAAGAGTTTCCAATTATCTTGAGAGTTCTCTCATTTTTTGGAACAAAACAAAACAAACACACTGATCTTTCTTGTGTGAGGAGAGAATCACCCTCATGATAACCTTAAGCAAAGGAGTGGAGAAGATCATGCGGTCCCCCTGGCTTGTGAATCACACACTCAGGGGATTTTTGAAGAACTAGTTTTGTAAAATCAATTAAGTTTACGTGACACTATCATGCATTATCCTCCAATTATGCATGAACTTATTATGGCACCATGAAATAATAAAATGTTACGAAAATGAGGAAGAGAGTGAATGCACCAATTGCAACTGAGTATGTAAAGAATAATTGAGAACATTATTTTCATGATTCCTTAAGAAAGTAGTCTTGTGAATAAAGGTGACTACAAATTACAGTGAATGTGAAGGAAGATATTGAATTATGTGTATTCATACTTCTATTCATATGTGAGTGTACAACAATTTGAGATACCCGGAACAAATAAACAATAGAATAAAACAATAATAACAAATAAATGGATATAATAGGGATTTAGATACTTGCATGATGGTGGATTAATTTTAGATATTGCAAGTTATTATTGCATAAAATATTAGTGAATAATTTGTTATAGGTTCCAGGTGCAGCGAAAGCATGCAATGGGCAGTGCCCAACTTTTATTTTTTCGAAAATTGATGATAAATCTGAGATCTATACGATGATAAATGTCGGGATCCATGGAATTGAATCAAATAAATAAAAATAGATAATAATGCTGGAACTAACAAATAGGATCATCACATATTATTTATAATTAATTTAATTAAATAAAGAATTAGATTTGTTGGAATTATTTATTTGTTGATGTATCTGGTGATATATATATGGTATACCATTATTTCATTATAGTTCCAAGTTTAGATTTCCTCTAGAAGTGATCCACATGTGTTCCAGGAATCTCAAGACATCACAGAAGGAATCTCCAGGTGCAAGCATGGAATATCCTTATGCTTGCATCATCTGCCTTTGATCACTTCGAGATCCGCTTCCAAAGCATTGTCCTTGATCTAGTGGAGGAGGATTGCCCTCTGTTCTTTTAAATGTTCATGGAGAAGGAATATATATAGACTTGAGAGAATTCTCAAAATCCATTATTCACAACCTAGATAAATGAATTGGCTTAATGAGAAAATAAAATAATTGGGTAATTATATTTATAGGGTTAAAATAAATAATTGCACAAGTTCCCTTAATTATTTAGTTAATCCTAGAAAAAATCCCATGTAAAATAATAATAATAATATTATCATTTCTCAAAACGCTCTTAACTTGTGAAATTAAATTAAATTTTATTTAATTAAATAGTATTTATTATTTATTATTTCTCATTAGACCATTTAAGTTTAGTCCTCCATTACTCCACAATATTTTTCAGGACTTTAATAGTGTCTATTTTTTTATTAAAAAAATATCCCTAAATTATTTTCCAATAAATAAATAAATAATATATTCAATAAATAGAAAATAATTATTTATATATGATGAAGTATATATGAATAATTATGAAACCATGTATGAGAATAATATTTATTCATCCTGTTAAATAATAAATATATTATTTAATTGATATTCTAGGTTAACTTAGTGTGTGACCCTCTAGGACTTCTTCTTGTTGGCATTAGGCGAAGCAGCCTAATGTCTAAGGTTAATGTCTAGAAACACACCAAGGAACCCATAGAGAAAGAAGTTAATTCTGTAACGACATTTCACCTGATACAGATGCTTACTATATACTATAATTTCTTTATCTTTATATCTCTAATCTAGCAGATTGGATGATGGTGCCATCAACTTGTGTGCTCGATGTCTATTTCTTTGACTTACTAAAAATTGAACTTTCCTTTAGAACACCCTATACATGGTTTTTTAAGCTATATTATTTCCATAAAATGGGTTGAGATATCAACTTCTATTAATAAATAGATGAGACAAATCCTTTAATGCATTATTCATTAATGCAATATTACTCATGGCACACCCAACATATCCCACTTCGTTGCAAACATTGGTCATAAAATTTTTCGTCAATTCATCTAAGTGTGTGACTCATAATAATCATTAATAATAATATCAATATCTAAGGAACAACACCCACATCCTCAAATAGAACATATAATGACACATATAAATGTGTATTTCATACTGTCAGGTCTCACTCTCATAATCTCATATTAGATATTACTGAGGAGGTACACCCAGAGAAGGTGCCTCAAAGTACTATGAGTCTCTACTCCAGATATCATGTATCATGTGTGTCCCTCAAATGATATCATATGACTATAGAACATTTATTCAAGAATAAAGCTATAACGCTTCTGGGTTCTCATCATAGTGGGGAACTACTATGACGTTTTAGTGAAACAAAAACTCTTAGGGCATTATCACATATAATGTAATGTAAAATAAAAATCATGATGTGATAAGTAGTTTATTAATATTCAAAACCATGAATAAAAGTTATCTTAAATTATATAGAAGTTGGTTCCATGGAACTAACTCTAACAGACTCCCACTTGCACTAGATCCAACCGATAACAACCATCAGTCTTCTATCACTCACATGATACTCATGATTCTTATAAGATAGGCCTTTAGTCAAGGGTTCTGTCATGTTCTCTTTCATGGTTACTCAACTTACTTCAACTTCACCCCTATGATGAAAATATCTCAATAGGTGATTCTTCTAGAGTGTGTTCTTTTTTCCTTTGGTGTGAAATTGGCTCTTTTTCAAGAGACACTGCTATAGTATTATCACAATAGATTGTGATAGGGTCTTTAATTCCAGTTACCACATAAAGATCCTGGACAATGTTTTTAATCTAAACGAATTCCTTAGTTTCATCATAAGTTGCTATATACTTAGACTCCAGTATTGAATCAGCTACAATTAGCTGCTTTGAACTCTTCTAGCTCACAACTCCTCTGTTATTATAGAAAAAATATTATGATTTCAACTTTTGATCATTATGATCACTCTAAAAACTAGCATCAATATAACCCCTGATGTATAGATCTACATCTCCCCCATACACCGAGAACAAATCCTTATTTCTCCATATATCCTAAAGAATATCCTTAACAATAGTGTAATGTTGTTCTCCTAGATATTCTTGATACCTTCCTACCATGCTCAGTGCATAGGAAACATCATTTCTATTACATAAGATGGTCTACATGATAGATCCTACCACTGAAGAATATGGGATCTTACTCATTCGCTCTTTGTCTTATTGTGTCTAAGGACACATTTTCTTAGGAATATGTAAACCATGTGACACTAGAACCAATCTACACTTGGATTGTTCTATACTAAATATATTTAGTATCTGATCAATATATATACTTTGAATTAGTCCAAGAAGCCTCTAAGATCTATCATGAATGATCTTGATCCCTAGAATAAAGACAGATTCACCTAAGTCCATCATGGAGAAACACTTGATTAACCAGTCCTTAACTAAACGTACGACTGGGATGACATTTCAAATAAGTAACATGTCATCAACATATACTACTATAATAATGATCGTATTCCCAAATTCTTTTAAACACATGTCCCACATTAATTCTTAGTGACACCAAATTATTTTATTGCTTCATCGAATCTAATGTTCCATGACCTGGATGTTTTCATCAATCAATAAATGGATCTCTATAACTTGAAAAATCCTTTTTTCATCACTTAGAGTAACAAAAACTTTTTGTCGCATTATATAGATATATTATTAAAGGTTCCCATTAAGGAATACATCTTTTAAATAAATCTTCCAAATCACATCATCATAGTAAGCTATTATAGCAAGTAGAATCATAATGGATTTATACATAGAAACTGGTAAAAATGTTTCATCATAGTCAATTCTGTGACACTGTTTAAACCCTATAGCCACTATCCTTTCATTATATGTATTCAATTTAACTTCCATTTCCATTTTCATATTGAATACCCATTTGCATCCAATAGGAATTACATCAACTGGAAGATCGACCAGAACCCAAATATGGTTCTGATAGATAGAATCCATTTCAGAATTCATGGATTCTTTAAATCTTTTAGCTTCTGACCTTTTTACTACCTCTTTGTAGGATATAGGTTCATTATTTTAAGCCAATAATGAGTTACTATCCTCAGTGATAGAGAAAACCATATATCTTCAGTTCTCTTATCTCTCTCATACTCCTACGTAGTATATGTGTTTCATGAACTAATTCATCCATAGAGACCTGTGGAATCTGTTTTTGTTCCAAATCTTTTGAATCAAGACCACTAACTTCATCGAAGTCAATCTTGCTCCCACTATCCCTTTTTAGGATGTGCCCCCTCTGTAGAAAAAGGATTATCTGGTGACATTCACTTTCTTGTCTGAGGGGTTGTATAGGCATTATCCCCTTGTTTCCTTAGGATAGCCTATAAAGATACACTTCATGCCTTGGGCTTTTATTTTGTTTCCCAATAAGGCCTTAACAAAATCCTAGCAACCCCATACACATGTATGTGATAACATGGGTTTCTTTCCACTCCATATCTCGAAAGGTAATTCTATTTTCCACTATATTTGAAACTCAAATTAATGTGTATGGCGTAGTTTGTAATGCATATCCCCAAAATGATAGGGAAATATTTGCATCACTCTTCATCAACCTCACCATGTCTAACAAGGTATTATTCCTCCATTCACTAACACCATTCCATTGTGGTGTATAAGGAGGAGTGATTTGAGGTAGAATCCCAAACCCCCATAAAAGTTCGATGAACTCTTGGTTAATATTTTCACCACCTCAATCTGATTAAAGCTTATTTATCTTCTTACAATGTTCATTCTCTCCTTAATAATTCAATTCATTGAATTTATCAAAGGACTCAAACTTATACCGCATCAAGTAGTTATATCCATGTTTACTCAATCCATTAGTAAAAGTTATGAAGTAAGAATATCCACCTCCATCTTCTACAATAAACAGTGCACACACATCAATTTGTACCAATCCTGGAATCTCTATCACCCTTTCACCCTATCCACCAAATGGTGGTTTGGTCATTTTCCTTGTAAACAGACATGGAATATTTCAAGTGGTTTTAGATCAGAAGAGTCTAAATATGCATCATGACAAATATTTTTCAAACACTTCTTGTTTACATGACCAAGAAAGTGATTCCAAAGTTGTGTGTTGTATGAGTCGTGTGAACATGATTCATTATCAATTTACAAATCTTATTTTTGAAATTTAATACATAAAAAACATTATTTAAATTCTCCATACCATAAAATATGTGTCCATTATAAAATAAGAAACTGTTATTTCCTAATTTGAAAATAAACCCATCTATATCATGGAATGATACCAAAATTATGTGTTTGGTAACTGTAGGTACATAATAATAATATTTAAAAATAAAAATCATTCTAATTAGAAATGAGAGGTAGTAGTCATCAATAGCTAGGGAAACCAACCTTTCTCTATTATCATATCTAAAATCCACCTCTCCTCTTGTAATCTTTTAGAATCTATTGGGTTCCTACATTTGGATACATATACGAGCACCACAAGATGTATCTATTACCAAATATATTGATATGAAAATATTTCACTGAATAAAAAACACATATTTAGATTCCCCTTTCTCTTGGTTCATTTCTTATTCCACTGGCTTAGCTTGCCACATGAAAAACAAAATGCTTCCTTTTCATTGACCTACCTCTAGATCTTCCTCTTCTTAGAAGGATAGTGCTTGAGAGATTTAGACTATTTATAAGTATTGGGCCCTTTTACTTATTAGTCTGTTTCTTATTCACTGTAAAGACCGGGGGTTTATCACACTCCATGTCCTTATCCACTTGTATAATTATTGTCAAATGTTCTTTAAGACTCTTCTCGTTATTTCTCATATTTTAATTAACACTGAAGATAGACAAGGTATTTGGTAGTGAAGAAAGTATGAAATCTGTATGCAACTCATCTGATAATTTATTCCCTAATATACCCAAGTGTTCAATGTTTCCAATAATCATTAGTAAATGAGGTCCATCTGGCACGAAATCTACAAGATTAGTTATGAATAATGCATTGGATATCTCATACCTCCCTTATATCTCCTTATCTTGAATAGATCTCAAAGGTTTGAATAATTCATTGGATATCTCATACCTCCCCTATCTCTCCTTCTCTTGAATAGATCTCAAAGGTGAGGCTTCATGCTATATATTTCAGTGTCCTTATTTCCATTTAAAATCTCATTAGAAATGGATGATAACATTAATAATGTAACATATGTAGCCTCAATTAGATGTTTCTCATAGAGATATATATCTTAATCGCATTCCTCATTACTAAGCACAGTTGGAAAAGGTTCTTCCAACACATAAAATTTCCTTCCATGGTTAAGGATGATGCGTAGGCACCTTTTCCATTCATGGAAATGTTTTTGGGTGAGATTTTTTTTATTTTTAAGTATGGATTACAATGATATGTTTGATGTCATTTTATTTCCATTTCTAAAAATATGATAAACATATATTTTAGTACTTTATCTGATAAATTTAGAAAAATAAATAAAAAATATAATTGTTATTTTCCTAATATTTTGGTGAAAACACAATATCCCTCACCATTTTATTCAGAATATCCCATTTATAAGAAATTCTAGTGGCATGGATCTATATTCCCCTTCTCAATACCCCAACTTGGGTTTATCAAGAACATGAATGGTTTTAGGTAGGAATTATAATTGTCAAATTTATTAACTCATAGATCCTTGATCTGATGAGTGGACACCCCTCTCTTGAAATACTTAATTAGATTTCCTTAAACTTTTCCTTTCAGGTACAATAAGTCCTCCTTGGTCATCCAACACTTGATGTGAACTATGTTAAGTAAACATTAAAATTTAAGTTAAAATAATCCGATAATTGAAAGCACCCTAACTTGGGTTGTTTAGTCACGTTGAACTGTAGTTTAATTTTAACCGATGTAAAGGAAGGCTATGTCAAATTAATATATTTAATTGAGGAATTTTATCCCTTTATGTGTAGATTTCAATTTATTATCTTTATCACATTCTTGTTAATGTCAAGTGGATTTACATAATTTATTGACCATGTATTAGATAATAATTACGCATAATCCAGTTTTTTTAGTTCTATCTTGCATGATTGTTAATTCATTAATTTTCTGATCATAATAAGAAATTCATAATTAAATAACTATGCAACTAACAGAAATAAAACAATTAAGTGGTGTGATCATGAGCTATTACTAGTGGTTAGTTTATCTAGTGGTTGATAAACTAACTGTTGACCTATGGGAAAACACCATGACCCAATTAAGGTTCATGTTGAATATTTACACATATCCACATATGTATCTCCTTGGATTAGTTTCACATCAGCTCCAAACTTTAATCTCCTCCACTATCTTGAGAGATCTATCCATTTCATATGCCTTTTATTCACACGTAGTTGATGGGAAAAGGGGGTTTACATAAGAAAAAACAAGGGAACACATGCCCTATATTATGAATATAGATAAAGAACATAGGCCAACAATTTAATTTAATAATAAATTATATTAAACAAATCAAATAAAAAAGGTTTGGTCAAGCTCATGATCATCCATATGAATGCAACAAATTACTCATTTAATAAAATAAACAATCAATTCATAAACATTCTTAATTAAAATAAAATAGGCTCACGTAAATTAATTGTTATCTTTAATTAATCAATCATTTTATCTTAATTCCCATCCAAATTTCCTTGATATTCTCACCCATTATAATTTTAATCAAACTAAATAATTTCATTTAAAATTAAATTTGTATATAAATGTATCTTGGAGGCAAAACGGTGAATAAACATCTAATTCTAGCCAACATGTATTATACTTGTATAATATTTTACTCTTATGACATATGGTATATACGACTTATCACGTACTTTAATGACGTGTAATTCATAGATGATTATATGAATTACATGATTTTTAGGTCACATGTTACTCTTAAATACACATAGAGTAAAAACTTGTAATAAAACTAATAAATTATATGCATATATGAAAATTACATAGATATTAATTAAGAATTTAAAAATTTATATATATTAAAACCTATCACATGGCGTGTACTATCTTTACAACCACATACAATTACATGTGTCAAGGTTTACATAATAAAATAAATAAATTTTAAATCTATGTAACTTGGTGTAAGTACAAGGTATATATATCTAATCTACATAGCAGGTACACTGCATATCGTCTATCCAAGACACATGCATAAGGACTGAACATGTAATCCATGGCTTGGAAAATTTTGAGTGCACGACATGTCCAATTGGAAAAACACCGTTTGAACTCTGAGTTACACGGTCACCAGTCAGGTGATCCATGTATGGAATACATGGACCATCTATGACTGAAAGGGACTACACGCCGTGTACATAGGCTACATGGTGTGTAGTTTGGATGATCGTGAACCATTAAATTCTAGTCAATTCACATTTCATTAAGTGTGTAATTGATGAAATAATGAATGCAAAATCTTAAATTCATTTATGAATGAATTATAATGCATTAAACATGACTACATGGCGTTTAACAAAGGTTACATGGTGTGTAGTCTGGTGTTGTTCCTCTAGAAACCTTGTCACCACCAAATGAGTTCCTCAATTTTATTTTATTCATAAAATTCATCACCTTGATTAAATCTATAAGAAAAGAAGGAGGAAGAAGATGATATTGTGATTCAGATTAAAATAACAATCAAACCTGAATTGAAAAACTAAATTAAAATGCATAAATAACTACTAATCTATATAAACTTATAAATAATTATGTGACCACTCTGATACCACTTATAGGTTCCAGGCACAATGGAAGCGTGTGATGGGTGATTTCCAACTTTTCATTTTTCTATAATCGATGATGAATTCGAGATATATACGACGATGAATGTCATGATCCACATAATTGAATTAAAGAAATAGACAATGTATAATAACACTGGAATCAAGAGAGAGGATCATCACATATTAATTATAAAAAATTTAATTAAATAAATAATTTCATTTGTGGGAATACATTCATCGTTGATGAATCTGGTGATTGATATGCAATTCATCATCATTTCATTATAGAATTCAAGAGTATATTTTATCTAGTAGTGATCCACATGTGTTCTAGGAATCTCCATACATCACCGAATGAATCTCTGAGTTCTATCATGGTAGATCCTTGCGCTTGCAATGTCTTCCTTTGATTGCTTTGATATATGCTTCAAAAGGATTCTTCTTGATTTGGTAGAGGAGGATTGCTCTCAGTTTTTGGGAACGTTCTTGGAAAAGATAGCTATCTAGGCTTGAGAGGATTTCCTAAATCCACTGATCATGGCCAAGAAAAATGATTTTTCTTAATGAGAAAATTACATAATTTGATATTTATATTTCTAGCGTTGAAATAAAATAATTTCAAAAGTTCACTTAATTATTTATTTAATCCTAGATGAAACCCCATGTGAAATAATAATAATAATATTATCATTTATTGACATGTTATTAACATGTGAATTAAAATTAAATAATATTTAATTAAATAATATAAATAATTATTATTTCTCACTGAACTATTTAATCTCAGTCTTTCATTCCTCCAAAATATTTATCAAGCCTTGAATAATGTCTATTTATTTTTTAAATAAATATCACTGCATTATTTTATAACAAATAAATAAATATTACATTCTCTAAATAGAAAAAAAAATTATATGCGATCAAGTATATGTGAATAATTATTAAACCACTTATGAGAATAATATTTATTCAACATGTTAAATAATAAGTAGTTTATTTAATTGATATTCTGGATTCACATAGTGTGTGCCCGTCTAAGCCTCTTTCTCAGTGGAATTTGGTGAAGTATCAAAAAGCCCAAGGTTATCATCTAAAAGTGTTCCAATGCACCCATAGAGAAAGATGTTAAAGACACAATGAAATTTCACCTCATCTGGATTTTTACTATGTAATAAAATCTCTTTATCTTGATATATCTAATAAAGCAGGTTGCATGCTGGTTCCATCAGCCTATGTTCTCGATGTATCTTTCTTTGACATCCCAGAAAATGAACTTTCCTTTTGAACACTATGGATATAGATTTACTAAGGATATATAACTTCCATAAAAGGGCCTGAGATATCAAATTTCATAAAGAAATAGAAGGGAAAAATCATTTCTCTCATTATTAATCAATGTAATATTACTAGTGACACACCCAACATATCCTACTTCACCATGAACATTCGTCGTTATGGTTTTCATCAATACATCTATGTGAACAACTTATAATACTAATTAATAATAATCATAAATTATAAGGGCCAATACACATGTACTCAAATAGGAATATCCAATGACAAATATAAATGTGGATTTCCTACCAGCATCTCTCATTCTCATAATATCCTACTGTGTATTACCAGGGGCGTACACTATGAAAAGATGCCTCAAATTCCTATGATTCTCCACTCTAGATAGCATGTGTAATTTGTGCCCCTAAAATGATATCGTCCTGTTATATAATTGTTTTCATAAATAATATCATAGCAATTTTAGGGTCTCATCATAGCGGGGAAGTACTATGACCTTGTAGTGCGACAACTACACTTAAAGAATTATCACATACTATGTCATGTTAAAGAACAATAATGCTGTGATAAGAAGTTTATTAATTTTTTAAACCATGAATATAAGTTATCTAAAAGTACATAGAAATAATTTCTAGGGAACCGACTCTAACATTTTCGTGCATAACATTCACATATCTAATTTAGGACATGTCTTCATCAAACAAAAGGAATAACTTCCGCAGAATAGTTGAAATGAGAAAACTAGTCATTTATAGGTGAGATCAGAATTAATTGAATAAGGTCAACTGACTTGTTAGAGTTTTTTGAAGATACATGAAGAGTACACGAGCAAGTCAGATCCTATAAAATCTTGGAGGATGATCAATGATCATCCTACAGTGGATCATTCCTTCATCAAAGTTTAAGCCTTCCATTTGGTTCCTAGAGTAGTTGAATTCCTCTGGTTGGATCTAGGAGCATCAGGGTTCTCTCGGTTGGATATAGTGTAGAAGAAGTCTATTAGTTAGAGCTTAAAGTATTAGAAGTATTTTTTTAGAGACAAAAGAAATTAGAGTCTCTCAGTTGGAGTCATAGCATTTCTATCACTCATTTTATAGTGAATAATCAACGTTATGGTGAATAACCTACATATAAAGGACTATGTATTTATATATAACCTGATTAATACAATGTGTTTATATCTCTATTTATACCACTACACATGAAGTGATAATGAGAGATATTATAAAGTGTATTGATGACCTTAAAAAATTCATGAGGTCAAATTCAAAATAAAATAATTCATAAAAAGAAACCACTAATTCACCCTTCCCCGCTCAGTTATCAATATGGATTGGGGAATTACACTTAGGACTCCTTATTTTGATCAATAGAAACCAAAAATGGGAGAGTAATTTAAAAGATTAAAAATTGGTTGATATTAAAGGGAAAACTAAAGGATTTATGTGCTTTAGAGTGGGTGTATTTAAGCTCATTTTATATGTGAAAATGAGGGACATTTCTTTGGAAACTTAGGTTATGGGAAGGGTAAAGATGGAATCATAAGTTAGGTGGGTGAGTTAGGGAATTAAATTCTAGTTATACATGTTTTATTGACTCTCCTATAAATGCATATTTATGTATTTTTAAAAAGGCATTTTAAGGATAAATGGTAACCTTACATTCCAAATGAAAAACCATACAAAAACATAATGAAAAACCAGATTTGGGATTCAAAAAATGTGGAGTCCAACATGCCATTTTAAAAATTTGAAAATACTTCATCAATCTCTACACCACCTAATTTCCTCAATCCGTGAGATCCTTGATCCACGCTTTTGACCATCATCCTACCGAAGCACCTGGAGTCGTGCCCCTTGATAGTCAAAATCACCACCATTTCATACACTTCACCGGAATGAGAACCCATTAGCCCTCATCCCCAAAACATCAAACCATCATCACAGAATGCACAGGACTTCAGAACACCAAGCCTCACATTATGAAAACCTCGTATCACGCTAGTTGTTTCCGCTGAATCGATCATTGCTGGATGCCAGAAAACACCACAACAAATCCAAAAACACCTGAAATTACTATAGCTTATTCATTAGAGAAACACCAGAGAGAGTAATCACTTTATATTTCAAACACCCAACACTATCAAAACCAACATCATCAGCTGCACTGGTTAAGCCTCCTGGATCACCACCGGGTGCTCGAAAAACACATCCCAAAGCCACTTAGAGAACCACCGCACCAAACCACACTTGGGAAGAGAGATGGAACATATGAGCCATAGTAGTGTAAGAGTTTCCACATAGATAATCCCACTAATGACAACCCACCACAATATCCTTTAAATAAAACATTCACACCATCTTTGTTTCACCCTCATCTCCACCATCAACGACGATGTTCAACACTACCCCAGAAACGAAAATCACCTCAACCAAAAACACAAATCGAGATAATCTCCGAGCCATGTTTTATTGACTCTCAAACCTAGATAAAGACTTATATTATTTCTAAATACAAATTTAATTACAAAAATTAGATCCATTTTAAATTTCCACATTTTACCCTATTATTACCTTGATTAAATATTTACTATGATTATTTTTTAATAAATATATAAAATAAAGTATATTAACTAATTTAAATGTGATGATTCCAAATATGAAATCCATTTAATAAAATTCTTATTTTAATTATGTGAAATTTTAAATTTTATATGAAAACTTATAATATATAGAAAACTATTCTTTTAGAAAAATAAAATTTTAGACATTAGGTTTTTTAATTCATATTTCCAATAAATTAAAAATAAATAAATGAGTCTTAATATATTTTTTGGTACATATAGGTAATATATATTTTTAAAACCATTATATAACTAAAATATTTTTTTTCCATTAAAAAAATTCATAAAAAATAAAAAAAAATTATTTTTAATGAAACTACTAAATGATTTTAATATCATTTCATTACTTATTTATCTTATAATCATTAAATTTTATCAATATATTTTCATTATAATCCTTATTTAATTCTATAAATAACTCATGTTATTTTTTTAAAATAATAATAAGTAGAATACCCTTGGGATCCGGTGTTGACACTTAAGAAGGGGGTGAATTAGGTGTGACTTATTTTTTTACCAATTAACAAATGTTATTTCAATAGACCACCATTGATTATGAAACTCTATTGACTTTTGGGATATTAATGAATATTTTTACCTTTTACATATAATTTGAAACTAAATGAAACAAAAGTTATGAAATAGATATATAACACAATATTTTTACAGTTTTCGGTATTTAGTCCCACTCATTAGCATGATTGATTACTTTTCCCAATAAAAAACTATAAAAAGTAATTAAATAGAGATTAAAACGGTATTAGTTCATCCCACACCTATAATTCCATTTTCTAACTAGACATACAAATTCCTAGTACCCACAGGACTTACACAACTATATTCAAAATGAATTCATAATTTCAAAATATCTTTTCTAAGATTAACCTAAGTCACATAGGTTCTATAGCATCCCACCAGGTATATGAAAGTGTTGTATTACAAGGTTCCCATTTAATGAATAAAAATTATTTAGTATATGATCCTTCTAAATCCACTTGATCAGATTATTATCATCTCACAACAGTGTCTTAGAATGCCAAAAAAACTCATCATGAATAACACCTGCAATTTGGTCACCGCTCTTCATAACTTCACATATTTCAACTAATTTTATTTACTTGGATTTCTCAATTATTCACTTAAACCTAGAAAATTGAGATTGGGTATGATAAGATCTTCAGATGAATAGAACCTCAGTTCTTGGAAGTCCCTTAGTCTACCTCATATCTCTGATCACATGATGGAAACCAAAATCCTTCTATTCCTTCACCTTTGATACACAATAAATATACAAATTCAAAACTATATGAGCTTCTACTTCTTCTACAGTATAATTTTAAATTATGTCTTCTTCTTTTTATTGTTCTTATATTAATGTGATTTATCTCATCTTTTTTAATTCAATACTCACCAGTGGCAGTCCTATCTCTCTCGATTTTGTTTGAGTGTGTCTTCTCATTTTTAGTCTAGTGGCTACCTGATTCTCTAGGTAGTTACCTTATGTTTCCATAAATGTAAATCTATATAATGGATTCATGTAAAAAAATATTTTTAGGTTGCTCCCACAATCTGAAACATTATTTTTATTTATGTCAACTACTGTGACGATTTTTTAACTCAAATAAGTATCAAAAAAATATATTTAAGCACTTATTATCCATTTCATATATCTTGGACCATAAATATTTCAAATTCTTCTAGCCAGCATGAGATCGAATTCAGAAATGAAATTTTCAGCATAAAAAAATAATTAATTCTTCAATGGGTGTATATATTATATAGAAGAAATAGTAAAATGTAAATATTCTCATTGTTCATCTATAGATATTCTATTGAAACTAGTGCTTTCAATAATGTGATATGCATAATAGGATAACACCTCATGTTCATGATCAGCTAGTACTCCATCATTCTTGGCTTGAATCATGATCATTTTTCAGTTCATAATATTTAGAAAATAATGAAATGAGCATATACTACATCTAACTTTTTTCTCAATTATACTTGAATTTATTCAATTAAAAATTTCATTATAAAAATTTCTAATACTTCTTAATATCCTCGATATTCTTCTCCCATTTCATCAATATCAATAACTCAATATATCAAGCTCGTATCACACACCATTCTTGGTGTTTTTTATATTTAAAAACAAGAAGATATGATCTAAAATTATCATAATCATATTTATCCTTAGGATAATAATTCTAAAAAGATCATAATTTTTTACCAAGATGTAATAGAAATTAGGTAACGTGAAATTCAAAATCACAAATGCATTCTCATTTTTTGTGATGGATATCTTAGGTGGTTCTTCACATATCAAAATTTTGATACATGGTTCTCCTATGCCAATTTTTTTACATGGGTCTTCATTTTGGTATATTGATATGAATTTTGATACCTTGAAGCATTTGGATGAGTGATGTTAATATATGCTACAAAACCCCATCAGTGAGGCATTCTACTACATCATCGAATTTAGTTACATGGATACATAAATTTTCCTACATTAACTATTTCACATATGAAGTGTATTAGGATATGTGGTTTTTCTTATGTGGAATTGGTAATTAATGAATATTTTTCATATTTTTGTTATTTCAAACCAGAGCTCCTCAAGTCCATATATAGCCATTCTCAACCACCTATAAACACTTTAAAAATACCTTTTGAATTTATGAAACTTTATAAATAAATTCATAATCATTTAAAATTACCTTTCAACAAATAAAAATTTCATGTTTTAGTTATTCACTATCATTCACTATACTTATGATTTAAGCAAGCCCAAATTTTCATCTAAGTATGGTTTATCATGGTTTTCAGTCGTGTTCCTGCATAGGGACATGTGGATTTTTATTTAATACATGATTCTTAATTCTCCTTTTAAGGATATAATTTCATGCTGATAACCATATCTATAACTAGATATATTTATCTCTTATCACTTAATCACTTTTCAAATTTATATAGAAAACACACAACTACATTATTTCATATCATTGAAATGTTGACTAGCATATCATCATCAAATATTTAAGGATTTTTAGAATATATCTATCTAGATATTCAAAGCACCCACCTCATCCATAATTCTTTTCCCATAAGCTATACTCTATTTCAAGGTATATGACACATGGATCATCATAACATGATCATGATGTTGAAAGTGATTTCAACCACATATACATTTTTCATGTCTATAAAACAATCCCTTAAATCATATAATGTATTGGATGCCCAATTAAATCTATCCATAAATTTATTTAATGGAAGAACACTCTTTATACTCATTTAAACACAGTCTATGAGTAGGAAATATTCTTCTTTGGTGGGTGGATGCTCAATCCATTACCCAGTATACATTAAGGACTTTCTCATAAATCATCACATGTTTAGGGATGATAAAGACTCACCTAGCTAGATATTACATGAATCCACCTCTTCTAAACTTCATTTCCCACAACATATAATCCATTACCATTTATGTGGAAGCTATCTCATTACAACATAAACATGACGAAAATGGTACTTTCAACCTCATATGCATTTTTCATAGTGATACAAAGCTTCCATTCAATAATTTTATGTAATATCTCCTCACTTGAATCTATCTAGCCATATATTCAGGGTAATATTAATCTTTATACTAGTTTATACATAAATTGTGGGTATAAAATCTTCTAATTTAGTTTGTGAATACTCAATCCTTCACCCATAAGATAATGACATCCACTTTTCACAATGATAGAAAATACTACAATAGCAACATGAATTCAAGTGGTTACTTAAATCCCCTTTTAATTTATTGTCTATAACACATTACTTCCAATGTTAATGTTTTCTTACATCCACATATTGACAAAAAATTAAAAGGTGTGATAAACTATTATCCCCCTAAATATAAGGATTCTTATATGAATTTTCCATTCCTATTTTATCTCATCATTATCTTCAATAATCCATGGATAATGAAATATCCATAGAGTTTAGAACAATGGGTTGTTAGTCAATCATTATAATTATATATGAGAGAACCTGATATAGAAAACAAGAATTCAAAACCAATACATTAAGTTTCTCTATAAACACCTATCATCGTGTCACTACATCAGATTATATTTTCTCTAGGGATATATAATAAATTTTCAATATGATAGGTGAAACTGCACTCATCTATACAAAACACATCAAATTGTTTAAGTGAATGTTGTTTTACTTCCCCATTTAATTTTAAAAAATCTCCCCCATTTTCTAATATATTAATTAATCACTATAATATGAAATTGAAAGAGAATATAATACCTCAACATCATCATTTTCTGTGGGACTTCATGATTTTATAATTGTAGATGAATTATTCAAACTATAGAAGATTCACTACTTTTGGAAATTCACCTAATGAGATAATTTCCATGAATATTTATCCTTAATTCCTAGAATTTAAGCACAGATCAAATTTATATGGGAGAATGGTGTTTCCAAAACCATTTTCTTAGTTAGAGTTGTGCGGATGAGACTTCTTTCTCAGCCCATGCAACTTCTTCTTAGAATGTCTAACATTTTTACAACTCTTCACGCTGGTCCTTCATTTGAGTACTTATGTCAATTCACTCTGAGGAAACATAGACTTATTCAATCTATGAATTTTATTCCTAGAAGGAATTACTTTATTTTCTCTAAAAAATATATTTTTTTTTCTTGCTCCATCCTCTATTCCATATACAATTGTTCATGCGTTATGATTAGTAAATCATTAGGCTCATGTTATTCCTTTACAATCAACCTAGGTTAATTCATCCCTCATTTATAACCCAAGGATAACATGCTTTCATTCATCACTGTAATATCAGTATATGGTGGTTCTTTATTCTACACATTAATTAAAGGATACATGGTAGGATTGTACCCACATTCATCATGACTATAATAGCCCCTTACCCACACTCCCAGATCCGGTGATAAAACATCATCTTCACATTTTCATATTTGATACCAATAATTGTGAATAGATTTGAACCATACAAGACATACAACATTAAAAGTAAATATTATATCATTTATAGACCCAATGACCTTTTTGGTTTAGAGTTTTAGAGAATTAGGACCAAATCTTACATAATAATACCCTTGTCCTTCAGTGATCATTTTTTTCATCTATACCCAACTTTTATTGTTTCAAATAGGTCTTAAAAATATACTATTAAATTCTCCAAAACATGAAACATTTATAGAAACAAATCATTTACCATCATTATTCATCACCTAGGGAGAAAAAAACATAATAACTGTGATCCAAAACACATAGTAAGGTTAAAAATGAGCATTAATAATTGAATTTCATTAGTGAGAATAAGATGATCATAAGGGTATGATGATATAATGAAAGTGAATGAGGATAAAATAAGATAATTCCTTCCAATTAATACATGGATAATGAATCATGAAACATGGAATAAGGCTTCAAAAAACTCAATATTCATTGGTATAAATAATTATGAACCATCTAATGCCAGAATTGATAATGGAAATATCAAATAAATATAGTAATCTTAAAGAAATCATGTTGGTATCATGGAAAATTATCCTGATAAAACATGTTAGAAATAACTAGATCCCAGCTAAATTCATAGGAGAAACATCCCTTGTTAATTCCCTCATTCATACCATTAAATATAATAAATAATTACCAATGCATTAAATAGATATATGGGGATTACCCTTCATATATGTAATGTCTCTAATATTTTATGTTTGTATATTATATAGATTATTTTTGAGACTAGGTGTTAAGAAAGCGTGTGATTCCGAGGTTCGGTGTGCCCAAAATAAAAATTTGAAATATATTAAAAATACATAATAGCAAGCATGAAATTTTTTCCTAAAAAAGTGGAATAATAAATGGATAGTCATATTAAAAATCTGAGGGCATCATTGAATTCAGAACATGAGGTTTACCATAGGCGAGGGTTAACATTAGTTGGTGCAGGTTACTTGTGGAAATTTTTTCACAGATGTGGAATTTAAAAAAATAATTTAATAGGGTTATCCACATAACCCAATAACCTTTAGAGAACCATTGGAGAGAGATTAGGGGATTCTCTCTCTAGATAATGATGACAGATCGTGGATTGTTGATCGACGCACATCGATTTTTGAAGGATCTTACCAATGAACTTGATGCATATTTTTCCTACATCAGAGATCATTCCAAATCGAGGTATGTCATGTGTTTTGATTGTATTTCTTCCTCGATCTTTATTTCTATGATTAACATAGAGTAATCAATGAAGATATTTGTCTGTAATTCGATCATCTTGTGGGATGGCCATATTTACGGGGTTCATCCGGAGAATTTCTCTTTATGGTTGTTAGTCGCTCGATTTTCATTCTAAAAAAACAAACCAAAATTGGCACAAAAATTAAACATGGTACATTCCTCCAGATTGTTCTTGTGCATTTCTCCCATGATTCACTGTCCACCATGGGCATTCTTCATTGGCCCACGGTTTTTCATTTTACTAGATAATCAATCATTGTACACTTTTTTTCTTAGCGAAATGATCTAAAATTACAGTTATGATATTATAATGACATGAAAGTGGTGTGAGGATGGAAACAAAGCAATTCAAATTGTAGTAGATACCCAATTTTGTGTTCTTCAACAAGTAGTGAATAAAAATGATGATCTTGTTTTCTGAGTGGATCGAAGGCCCAAATCATGGTAATTGAGTGATGTATTGAATCGATGAGGCTCTATCATTAGTTTTTCAGCAAGGATATTGTTGGATTAAAGGATGGATCATCAGTCAAGATGCACGATAGAAGAACCAGGGATTATGAAAAATACCAATTCTCACGGAGTGTAATCCAGGATTACACAGCGTATGGGGACCCCTGAGTTGCATATAGGGTTTAGGGTAAATAAAAATATCACATGATGTGTGTTTAGGACCATAAGGCATGTGGTAGCTCCCTGTATACTCAACATATACTTTGGAAAATACACAGACATGGGTTAAGGTACATAGACTAACTACACTGCGTGTACTCCCCTACATGAACACAGTTTAATGACATGGGCCATTTACACGGCTAGGAACCGAGGTCAAGGTACATGGTGTGTAACCCCTAGTACACATCATGTATCATTTTATACATGGAATGGATCTATTTTCCTTTGTGACTTGGACAAGTTCCATTAGGTTTTTTTCCTCTTGTCTATTCCCTAAGGGTTAGTATGGAATCATTTCAAACTCCTAGGACTACGATCCCTTCAAAAAGACTTCCTAGATAGAGTCATTATAATCCCTCTAAGATGTTGGGAGTGAAATACTCTATTCATATTTATTCCCTAAGTGGAGTTCTTGGTATCTCCATGACCAACTCTATGTGGGCATCGATCTTATACATAGCGGGATAACCCAGATTGAGTTGCGGGAATAACACCATGGCCCTAGTAGTGATCCTTATATTTTTATCATATCTATTCAGACTACTAATATGTTATTTATCATGAAGAGACCCGACAAGAAGTAAATATCAAACAGACATCATCAGTGATATCCGAATCAGGATTCTGTTCTCCTAGACAAGTTCTTTGTCGAATCTTCAAGCTGGAATTCTAGGTTGGGTATACAAGGGTTGTGTCCTACCTCTAGAATGTGTGTAATTATTGAGTATATCTGGATATTCATGATATATGTTATTTAGAAATATACCTATGTAGATCTGACAATATTTTCCTTTGTTTTATGCTTTTGTGTTTTTGGGCTATCCTACTGTGTAGTGCTATACTCAGCCTTACATTGGCTTTACCCACACTTGTCGTGTCTTGTGAAGATGATTAACCTTTTGACAGAGTCCTAGGAGGAACATGACCGGATGTTTCTTAGTGAGACTAGACAGACCAAGTTTTGTTCCTGTGGCTTTCAAAAAACATTCCCAGTATCTTTACATTTAGGTTGGACTTGTGTTATAGACTCTTTATGGTGGGATTGTATTTGTCCATGTTTACCTTCTTTTAATTTTTTTCATACTATGGTTACAGAATTTAGATATATACATGCATGAGTGTCAGTTTTTTTACATTTTATTATTTTTATGGGCTTGGAGATGTGTCTGTGTGTATAGCTACATGGGCTAAGGCCTCACATGTTAGTGATATGCCTAATCTATTCTAGTCACTAGTCCAGGACTATTATAGGTAGAAATTGAGAGTTTTGGAATGATCCCCACTAGAATGGGTCATAACAGAGTGATATCAGAGGTGTTTTGTTCTACTTTAGGTCCAAGACACTATGATATTTGTTTGGGGAAACAACGTTAAGTGTTTCGAGATTGGATTTTAGTCTAGGGACTCTAATGTTGGTGCGACAACCAACATGTCTATACAATAGAAATTTGATGACTTGATTTTTGACTTGGTACATGAGAACATTGTTTGCAAGGAAAATAATGGAACATGCATCATATATGAATGTTTTGTGGTTTCTAGGTACTTCTTAAGACATCTCTCTAGATATACTCATTAACCATGGTACATATTGTTTATTTTAGGATTCCTCTGTGATGTTAGCAATCTTGGATTCAACATGATGACCATGATGATGATTCCTTCTATGATGAGGTGTCGATAGAGGGACTAGTTCTTGATTTTTTACCTCTAGGTGGTGCACCATCCACAAAACCACCAGAAGATCAGCACGTGTAACCACAGTACCAGTGGATAAGGTGCACAAGATGAGTGTGATTCATGAGTTTCAGAGACAAAGACCCCTTAGGTTATGAGGTGAGCCTAACCCACAAGAAGATGAGGACTGGCTTGAGATGGTGTCCTCGGTTTTCTGTCTAGTCAAGAAACCAGTAGAGTAGATGATGGTCCCAGCAACGAGCCTTCTTCTTGGATCAGCAGGGTGATTGTGGGGTTTGGTTACACATTCCTATGATGAGGCTACACTTTCATGGGTCGATTTCAAGCATATTTTTAGATAGGAGTTCTCACCAGATACACTGAGGGATGTATATATATATATATATATATATAAGATCCTATATAGCTCTAGTTAGGAAGCATAATAGTATCTGAGTTTCCATCATGTTTTACCAACCTCTTTAGGTACTCGATGGATATGGTTCAAGATCAATTCATTAGGGCTCACACCTTCAAGTGAGGTCTGCATAGAGACATCTGATATGGTGTTGTCCCTCTATCAATTAATACCTATGATAGGGTTTTAGAGAGAGATTTGGTGGTTTAGAATTTATTGGATGAGAGGATAAAGCCAATGGTTGTCTGTAGTTGGAAGCCAGGGGAATATAATTTGGAAGTAGGGAGCCAACATTAGTCTTAGGGAAATGTAAAAGTCAGAAATTTTAGGAGGAGTTCCTAAGATAGCGGATATATAGTTTATAGCTCTTAGGGTGGATCTAGTCAACCTAGGTAGAGGCGGTGCTACTCATGTGATGGTAGGGGACATCTCACCTGATATTGTCTAAGCTTCCATACAGTTAATTGAGAGGCTGTGGATGATCCATTGAGGTAGAGGCAGTGGAATGATCATGTAGGTCCATAGGGAGGTGGATGTGGAAGAGGAGTTTGGAGAGTATAATGAGGTGGTAAAAGCATTGACTTATTACCAACACAACCCTTTGGTGGTCCACACCCGGCTTAGGGAGCCGAAGGACAGGGATAGGGACAACTTCAACAAGTCGAAAATTATAACCCAGAGGCTCTAGGAATGATTCGAGGTAGGATTTGTATCTTTTTTACCTTATCTGTAGTATTGATAGACATAGGTTCTAGTAATTTATTTCCTTCCACATAACTTTTTCAAGACATAGTTATCCAAGTTAAACCATTGGGTCGACCCATATGCTTGGATACTCCTACTAGATAAGACTCGGTGATCACACACTTATGCTAATAGTGTGAACTAACTATTAGAGGAGGGAGTATCTATAAAATAGTTTGGTATGAGTGTTATGGCCTTGAAATTTCATTCTTGGTATAGTTTGGTTGTCTACAGTTCATGCCCAGAATGAATATTTTAGGAGAAGGGTGTGGTGTGTCCATAGTGATGGAACTAGTTTCTTCTTTTTTGGTGAAAAATAAACCTAGAAAATGTAGAATGGGCACATGAATATGAGGGTGCAATTGATTACTCATAAATTGGAAACCCTAACCCTTGGTCTAGTGGATTTTATAAGTCCCCAGTTTCCTATAGTGGTGGTGGGGTATGAGAAATTATTCCCTGAGTATGTTCTAGGTTTACCTACCCACTGAGAGATAGACTTCTACATTGGTCAAAACCCCATGTCAACACCAATATTTGTACAAGAACATCGGAGGGATCCAATTGATCTTTGCAAGTTGAGGGTGAAGTGGGAGGAATTAAAGAGGAATGGATTTGTTCAAACCAGTGTTTCATCCTGGACAACCCTAGTTTTGTATTCCAAGAAGTAATACTAGAGATTGAGGTTGTGTGTCGACTACTGATGATTGAACAAGGTCATCATAATGATCAAGTATCCACTACCGAGGATCGATGACCTCTATGATTAGTTGAGAGGGGCATAATTGTTCTCAAAGATTGACCTTATGACATGCTATCACTAGTTGTGAGTACGGGATGAGGATATACCAAAGAAAAAAACTTAGATGTAGCTAAAAACACTATGTGTACTTGGTGATTCCCATTGGCATGGTGAATGCCATGGAAGTGTTCATGGGACTGATGAACTGGATCCTTCATCCTTACTTAGACTGGTTCATGGTAGTATTCTTTGAAGATATGCTTATCTACTCAGCATCTGAGGAGGAGCACATGAGACACATGATAATATTTATAGATGTACTTCAAGAACACTAACATTATGGAAAACTATCTATTTTCCAGTTCTAGATACAGGTGACCCACTTTTGGGACATTTTATCTTAGTGGATGGAGTGGTAATGGGACCGGACAAGATCGAGGCAATGTAAAATTATGATCCACCTAAGATTGTGATGGAGTTGCATAGATTATTTCAATTGGTATGATATTATTAAATATTCATACAAGATTTCTCTTAGATATCAACACCCATGATAGCTTTGACTTGAAAGGGGCATCATTTCATATGGGAAAAAAGTTTTGTGTATGCTTTCTAGCAGTTAAGGTAGAGTTTGAAAAGTTCCCCCATATTTATTTTTCTAAAGGACGGTTTCTAGTATGTAGTGTTCTGAAATGCATTAGTAACCATGCTTGGTTGTGTTCTGATGCAGAGTAAAGTGATGATTTCCTATAGTTCACGATTGTTGAGGCCACATGAGCAGAACTACACAACCCATGATATTTAGTTAGCAAGATTAGTGTTCAAAATAAATATGTGGAGACACTACTTTATGGTAGAGCCTTTTATCATCCATTGTGATCAAAAGATTCTCAAGTACATCTTCTCATATAAATATCTTAATTTGAGGAAAATGTGATGGGTAGAGTTCCTCTCGCATTATGACTTTGAGATTGTCTACACTAATGGGAAGGGAAATGTGGTGGTATATTATCTTAGTAGGAGATCTTATTCACTTCTACATAATGAGGAGCTAAAGGAATTTTCCTTGTTAAAGTTATCCTTTTTGTATGGAGATGGAGAAACTTACCTTCAATCAATGGTTGTTACCCCTATTATATTAAATCAATTTTGGGAAGCACAACTTAGAGTAGAGATACTAATGGTAGGACCCAACATTCTCATATATCCATAAAGAATTCTCCTGATGGATATTCTAAAGGTGGGGATCATGTATTTCTTTAAAGAGAACACACAATGGTAATAGTAGTGTTGCAATATGATGTTATAATAAAGTTTCATACATCTCCTTTGGTGATTCATTCTAGTGCGGAAAAGATGTACCAGGACCTCTGACATTAGTTTTGGTGGCGAGACATGAAAAAAGGAGTTGATAGTTTGTCTATCAATGCCTTATTTTTCAGCATGTTAAAGATGAGAAATAAGTTCTAGTGGGTTTGGCTCAACCCCTTGAGGTTATAGAATGGAAGTGTGATGGGGTATCTATGGACATAATGATAGTCATACCGCGTACATCCTGTAACGTCCCGGTTCCAGAAGCCACCCAGAGGCGCCCCATACCCGGTTGGTCACATGGCCTCAAGTGAATTTACTCAAATGCCAGAGGTTGCCGACTAGCCGCGAGGGCCTTGGGTGTGATAGTGGGGAAACTATGCTCTCATTGGTAGAGTACACAGCGGATGAGAATCAATATACCATAGCGGAAGCAGTAAAATCCATACAATAGCAATCAGTGGAAAACTAAAAGTAAGAAACAACTGGAGCACATATATACATATAAATGACACATGATACATATTTCTAGGAAAGTAGACCAACATATCAAAATGTTGGAATAAAAAAACATACTAAACCGAAGTACAAAAGAAACAGCAAAAAAAAATCCTCTGCGTCATAAGCCAAAGCTTGGTCCCATGCTCTCCAGCTCCACAGTAAGTCAAGTACCTGAAGTTGAAGGGCACTTGGCCTTATCTATATCTGCAACAATATAATCTGTTTGGGCCCAAAAGCATGGCCCAAACAGGGTGTGAGACTAAATCCCAGTAGGAAACCACCCAAATATTTGTGCCTAATAGACAGTGAATATATGGTAGGTAAAAGTACAAAAGCAGTAAATAGGAACATGCTGAACAGTAAACAGTCCACAGTTAAAAAAGCAAACAATGGCTAACAAGCAGCTATACGCAAACAGGTAACCCTCTGGGAAGTACTCACAGTCATCCCCTATGGTCCTACCTACCAAGTAAAAACAACCCTCTGGGAAGTACACTCATCCTAACCCCTCTGGTTTGGTCATACGAGAATTTAAGACTCTCTGAGGAAGCTCACTCGGTCAATTCCCCTTATAGTCTAAGGTAGTCAGGGACTCTATGAAGAAGCACACAAGGTCAATTCCCATTATAGCCCCAAGGTCAAGAGACTCTTTGAGGAATCTCACTCAGTCAATTCCTCTTATAGCCCTAGGTCATTCACAACTCTCTAAGGAAGCTCACCCAGTCAATTCCTCTTATAGCCTAGAGTTGTTCAAGGTAATTCAAGTAAAACAAAGACTCTCTATGGAAGCTCACTCGGTCTACCCCTTATAGTCTATAAATCTCAAAGACTCCCTGAGGAATCTCACTCGATCTATCCCCCTATAGTCTATAATGTCCAACGACTCTCTGAAGAAGCTCACTCGGTCTGTCCCCTTATAGTCTAAATGTCCAAAGACTCTCTGAGGAAGCTCACTCGGTCTATCCCCTTATAGTCTATAATACCAGGTTCTCATGTCCCTATGTATGTTAACGTATAATAATTCTATAAGTCCAAAGTAAAACTATAGAACTACTTGACTAACTAGTCTAAAACATCTCATGCTTGTCAGAAAACAACACTACATCCTACGACCACAATGCATAGGAAACAGGTAAATGACCAATAGGCTAAATAGGACCAAACAGTCATAAACAGAACAAATCATGAGAAGAAAATCCAAGGCATAGCAATCAACCTAATTCATATCCAATTTACCTCTACACAGGCATACAATCATGGCAGGAAAACAATAGGGGTGAAACGGTAAACACACAATACCCCGTTCAAGGGTATTGGAGGAATTTTCACATAATACTCAAAGACATCGAATGGAAAGGCACAACCCACCTCACTTGGGATTAGAAGTTCAATATACTTGAACCACGAAGCTTGAATATCCTTGGAACGTTGTAGATCTAAGAAAATGTACAAAACGTTCAACCAACGATAACTTGGAAAAGAAGAGGAATGGGAAAACAAGGATCAAGAAGAAGAGATAACTCAACGATGTGATTCCAACGCAATCAACAGTGCTCAAACCAGAGGATGGATGGAGGATCAAGGGCTCATCGAAGATCCATGGATGCTCAGTACTCTCGGATGAACGAAACCTAGAAGGAGTGGTTTCTATCCGTCAGATGCAACCCTGGTGAGTTTAATGAAAAAAAGAAAGTACAGAGCATGTCCTTTTGGAGTACATAGTGTGTACTTATTTTTTTCATACTCTTCTTTAGGTGGCCTCCACATCAACCCACACGACCGTGTGTGTGTCTAGGACACGGCCAGTACACAACCTCCTCCGACAACGAAGTACACAGCGTGTACATAAAAAATTTCTAGAAACTCCACATTTCTCAAAAACTATATAAAAAGGAAAATCATACCTGGAAAAAAGATTCGGGTGCTTAAAAACTTCCATCATTAAAGAAATTTGTCCCTCAATTTCTCTAGTGCTGCGTAGAAGAAGAAACCTCGAACAACTCTGACCACTATGATTGTACGTTGGTCTCCCTCTCCCAAGTCTCTTCTTGTGCCCACCCATTCTACCATAACACTCATACCAGAGGAACAGAACAGCCACATAGAACCTTTTGTACTGTGATCAATAATCTGGAAAAGATTCTCCTTGAATGATTCATCCGCTTCGAGCACAACCTCCTTAGGTTGAAAGTCATGTGACGGGTCTGAAAAGTAACGTCGGAGCTGAGAGATGTGAAAAACATCATTCATAGCTCGGTACCTCTGAGGTAACTGCAGACGATAGACAACTATCCCAACACTATCCAACACCTCAAACAGCCTGAAGTACCTTGGGGAAAGCTTACCATGTATCCCAATCCTTCTGTGTCCCAATCTCAGTGTGAGACGCAGGAAAACCTGATCCTCAACCTCGAACTCCAGGGGTCTTCTCCACTGATCAGCATATGACTTCTGACGAGACTGCGCATTAGCCATACTTTTTTGAATCAACTCTATCTGCTCTGTGGTCTCCTGGACAAGACAAGGTCCCATCATAGCTGTCTCTCCTGCCTCCGTCCAACATAAGGGTGATCGGCATGGACTACCATACAAATCCTAATAAGGTGCCATCTAAATAGTTTCTTGAAAACTATTTTCATAGGAAAACTCCACAACAGTTATATGATTCTCCCAAGAACCTCCAAAATCTAGAATGAAAGTTCCGAGAATGTCTTCAAGCACCTGAATCATACGCTCAGACTGGCCATCTATCTGGGGATGGTATGTTGTACTCAAAAGTACCTGTGTACCCAAAGCCTTCTGAAGCCCCTGCCAGACCCGAGAAGTAAAACGTGCATCCCTGTCTGATACAATGAAGTGTGGAACTCCATAAAAATGTACAATATCTCGGATTTACAACTATCCCAGCTCATCAATATTGAAGGTTTACTTGATTGGAAAGAAGTGACAAACCTTTGTAAGCCTTTCAATGACAACCCATATTGTGTTGTTCCCTCGAGGAGACCTCGACAAACCTATCACGAAATACATCGTGAAGTCATTCCACATCCACTCGGAAATAGGTAACTATTGCAAAATCTCTGCTGGTCACTGATGCTCCGCCTTCACCTGATTACAAGTGGAACACCTCATGACGAACATAGAAACATCCCTCTTCATACCTGGCAACAAATACTAATGGTGTACACCACGATACATCTTGGTGACTCCAAGATGAACTGAGCAAACTGAGGAATGAAAGTCCCACATTAGCTCCTCGCGTATATCTACAGGCACCCATACGCACCCCTAGAAATGCAAGATCTCATCCTCACCTATGGTCCATTCAGGAATAGGGTCCTCTCCTGACACACTTTCTCGTAGGGCTAGGCCTTCAGAATCTGATAGGTCCCTCATTCGTACTCAATCAAGAAGGGTAGAGGTAACAGCTATAGAAGATAGAAAATTCTTCCCCTGTCTATCATGCACCTCCAAATACATCTCAAAGAACAGAGCCATAGGCTGCCACTCACAGTTGGCTTCCTAAACTGCATGTATCTGCGTCCTCCTGCTCAGTGCATCAGCCACAACGTTACCTTTACCAGGCGTGTAGGAAACCTCAAAGTCAGAGGACTGAAGGAACTCAAACCACCTTATATGCCTCAAATTCAAGTCACTCTGAGTGAAAATGTACTTGAGAATTTTTTGGTCAGTGAAAACCACAAAATTCTCTCCCAACAGATAATGCCTCCAACAACGTAATACATGAACAAAAGCTGCCAACTCCATATTGTGTATTGGGTCGTTCTTCTCACGTGGCCTTAACTACCGTGACCTGTACGCAATGACTCCATCTCCCTGCATAAGCAGAACTCCCATATCGATACCTGAAGCATCATAGTAAAAATTATAGCTCTTACCCAGATTTGGCAAGACTAGTATCAGTGTTGAAGTCAATCTCCCCATCAGCTCCTGAAAGGATGACTCACAAGAATCTAACCATAAGAACTTCTCACCCTTCTTAGTCAGACCCGTAAGCGGTGCTTCTAAGCGTGAAAAGTCTTAAATAAAGCATTTGTAGTATCCATCCATCCCTAGAAAACTCTGCACCTCAAAGATGTTCTTCGGCTTCTCCCAGGAAACTACTGCCCTCACTTTCTATGGGTCTACTGATACTCCTGTTTCTGAGATAACATGACCCAACAAGTGAATCTGTTCCATCCAAAAGTGGAACTTCAAGAGCTTATCATATAGATAATGCTCCCTCAGTGTACTCAAAATGATCTCAAGATCGGTAGAATGCACGTGTCGAGTGTGAGAGTACACCAAGATATCATCCATGAAAACCACCATGAAGGAATACATGTATGGATGGAACACGCGGTTCATCAGTGCCATAAAAACTGCAGGCACGTTCGTGAGACTGAACAACATAAATATATACTTGTATAGACCATACCTGCTCCCGAAGGCTGTGAGAGGTATATCAAATAGTCTAATGCACCACTGATGATAATCGGACCTCAAGTCAATATTTGAGAATACCTGGGCTCCTCAAAGCTGATCAAAGAGACCATAAATACTAGGAAAGGGATATCAGTTCTTGACCATTAACTGGTTCATCTTCTGATAATCCACACAAAGCCTAAGGGTACCATCTACATTCTTCACAAACAGGACATGCAAACCCCAAGGAGAAGTTATGGGTCAGATGAAATCCTTATCCTTCAACTCCTCCAACTATTTCTTGAGCTCCTGCGACTCTAGTGTAGCCATCCTATAAGGAGGAATGGACACTGGTGCCACTCCTGGCACATGCTCAATAGAAAAGTCTACCTCATGCTCTCGAGGCAATCCTGAAGAGTCCTCTAGAAGGACGTCCCTGAAATGATCCACCACTAGAGGAAAGTCTAACTGTGAAGTTCCCTGGTCATCCAGATATAGACTGGAAATCTGGGTTGTAACTCCTCCTAACCCAAGATGCTATAGACCTGCTCTACTCGCCTGTACATCCCACTCTCCCTTGTGAAGAAAAGATCCACCCTCTAGTGATATGAAACTCACCCTATGACGATAGCAATTGACAACTGCCTGGAAGGGAACTAACCAGTCCATCTTGAGAATGAAATAATAACCTGTCATCTCTAGGACATACAAGTCCCATAGAAAGTGAAACCCACCAACCTCTAGAGGGCATTCCTTGCACTGATATACAGTAGCCGTCCTAGTTCCCAACAGTGTGTCTAGTGTCAAGATGTCAACAGAAGGAAATATTCAGAGACAAAGACTCTCCCCAACAGCGACATATATAAAGCTATGGGAATCCCCTATATCAAAAAGAGATGAAGATAAAACTAAGGCTACTAAGATCATACCTCGAACTGTAGAGGGACCGGGATCCTGCTCCTGATGGGTCTGCTCCACAGTAAAGGTCTGGCATGCTCCACGGCCATGTGACCCTACCTGAACACTCTGAGCTGATCCACTCTACTGTCACAGGTTTCCGGGTGACTGACCACCATGGCCATGACCTCCACCTTGGCCCGAATGGCCAGAAGAACTCCAATTCCAAGACTGTTGAGAAACTAGTGATGCTTCTCCTAAATGAAGGGTCATAGAAGAACCCCTTCCACCAACTGCAGGTGAGAAGATCTGACAGAAATGATGAAGATGGACCATCTTGCCGTAAGATCGGTGCTCCATGGGGTCTCTCTGGTGCCAAGTCCTAGTATGATCACTCCTCTCACATTTGTTGCATACTACCTGGCTGCCTGAAGATACATCCCGCTACTCTGACTTCCTCGAGCAGACTCCCTAAGGTGCTTCCTGATATCAGTATGAGGAACACTAACTCTGGATGTCAAACCACCCTGGATCACTGCTCCATAATCCCTCAGATTGCACTCAGTGATCAGAACCTTGATGAAGATAGAGGATATCGAAGTCAACTTGAAGAAGTTCACCTACAATAAGATGTTGTGCCTCAGACCATCCTCAAACTTCCGAGTAAGGAACAACTCATAAGTTCCCGGAATTAGCATGAAATACTGCGGCTCAATAAAGCGAGATGAGTACTCCATAAAAAAAGAGTACCCTGCTCCAGACTCATAAAATCCTGGGCTCGATCGGCCCTCAATGTCTCAGGGTAGAAGTAATCATAGAAGATGCGCCGAAACTCATCAAAAGTCATACTCTGCTGGCGTCCTGACTGTGAGATCACCCCCACCACCTCTTGTAGAGTCTCAAAGCATATAGGTAGCAAGATTAAACCCCTTCTCTGGAGGTATCTATAGATGCTCTATGATTGTTAGTGTGGCCTCTAGCCATGATTCTTCAGCCTGGAGTCCTCCATCCCCTGAGAAAGTCAGAGGATGCTACTCTTGAAAAGCCCGCGTCAATTCCGCCATCGACGGCGCATGAGATGACGCTTCCAGAAAAGGCTACATCATCCTCAGAAATCCTTCCCTGAACTGTGAATCAGAAGCTGTGCCAAGTATAACGGATGGTGCCAAGTCTCGTACAAAAAGTGGATCTTCAAGAAGTCTCTGATTAGCCATATCCAGCATCTGATCACCGTCTGGTAACTGGTATACAATCGGAGGACATCTCAATGGAATAATTCTAAATGGTAAAATTCACACCTTAGATCAGGATTATAAAAGACTGAAAAAATAAGAGTACGTGATGGGAACAGGATAAAGAAACATCCACGTTTTAAAAAACATGACAACACGGTGTGTATAAACACTACACGACATGTTCTTTTAAGCTATTCACATGGGCGGGTACTTCTGCCACAACTGGTCGTGTAACACCCCAAACACACAGCGTGTTGTCCCCGCACATGGCATGTACTTGAACTCTATTCCCCTTCCTGAGTCTCCTTACATGTCTAACCTACAATTTCCTCTTAATCCTAGACTACACTACATGTTCACAAAGGACACGACGTGTACTAGAAATGATTTGAAAACCCGTGTTGTTAGTTACACGGTCGACTACATAGTTCACTCTACATGGAATGCTCCATGTGCACACGGTGTGTACTTGAAGGATTTCCCCGACCCGTGTTGTTCATGACATATCCGAGTACCTAGGTTACACTGCATGATGTGTGAAATCAGCACACGACATGTATAGTAGAAGCTTCATCCATACATGTCGTTAGTCACACGGGAAGACACACGGTCATTACAACACGGCGTGTACGCACCATACACGGCATGTTCCTACAAGATTTTTCACAACCACGTGTCCCTACCCACATAGTCAGTGACACACTTTATATACTACATGGAATGAATTCATAAATTACATACCATGTATTCTGGGTTTTACCATACATTAGCCTTAGAAACTGCTCCAGAGCCCAGAAAACACTAAAAACAACCGTTAAGGTGCCAAATTCTGATCCGTGAGGGCCCCAAATCCCAGTGAATCAATGCTTGGAGTATTTTACATGTCATATACAAGGGGAAAAAGTCAATGATCCACCAAGTTCTGATTCATGAGGGCTCATAACACCTCAAGAATCAAAATTTGGCATTAATTCAAACAAGACCTTACATATAGAAATACCTATTAAAAGCATGTATTCTATCAAGAATCTATCACAACAACATTCATATTATACACAACATCTATCACAATAACATGAAATCACTAATTTACCCTAAATGTCATGACATGTTATATCTAGAAAGTGCCTATATGATGCATTAGATGGAATACCCTCATCTCATCAGGTTGCGACGGAAATAGAACCCCAATAATATCAAAAATAACAACACAAAACTTGCGAGTCACCCATCGGTGAGAATCAGATCAACCGTAAACATGAAAAACTAGATGAAATTGCAATAACCAAGGTAGATTTGCTTTTCCCTATACACGGGTTAGCTACTCATAGGAATAGCTTGTTACCAAGTACCTATTCCATCATATCCCTGTCTATAGGCTCCAAATAGTATTTCAAGAGGAAATAATTCCTCTAATACAACTTTATAATGTCCCGGTTCCGAAACCCACCTGGAGGTGCCCCGTACCCAGTTGGTCACATGGCCTCAAATTCATTTCCACAAACGTCAGAGGCTGTCGACTAGCATCGAGGGCCTTGGGTGTGATAGTGGGGAAACTATGCCCTCATTGGAAGAGTACACAGCGGATGAGAAACAATATACAATAGCGGAAGCAGTAAAATCCATACAAACGCAATCAGTGGAAAACTAAAAGTAAGAAAAAACTAGAGAACATATATATATAAATGATGCATGATACATATGTCTAGGAAAGTATCCAAATAGATCAAAATGCTAGAATAAAAAATAGTACTAAACCGAAGTTCAAAATAAACAGCTAAACAGCTCCTCAGCATCGCAAGCCAAAGCTTGGTCCCATGCTCTCCAGCTCCACAACAATTCAAGTACCTGAAGTTGAAGGATGCTTGCCCTTATCTATATCTGCAACAATATAATCTGTTTGGGCCCAAAAGCATGGCCCAAACAGGGTGTGAGACTAAATCCCAGTACGTAACCACTCGAAGATCTGTGTCTAACAGTCAATGAATATATGGCGGGTAAAAGTACATAAGCAGTAAACAGGAACATGCTAAACAGTAAAAAATCCACAGTTACAAAAGTAAACAATAGCTAACAAGAAGCTATGCTCAAATAGGTAACCCTCTGGGAATTAATCACAACCATACCTTATGGTCCTACCTAACAAGTACCAACAACCCTCTGTGTATTACACTCTGCCTAACCCCTTTGGTTTGGTTATATGAAAATTTAAGACTCTTTGAGGAAGCTCACTCGGTAAATTCCCCTTATTTCTAAGGTAGTTAGGGACTCTCTGAGGAAGCACACAAGGTCAATTCCCCTTATATCCCCAAGGTCAAGAGACAATCTGAGGAAGCTCACTTGTCAATTCCTCTTATAGCCCCAGGTCATTCACAAACACAATGAGGAAGCTCACCTGGTCAATTCTTCTTATAGCCTAGAGTGGTTCAAGGTAATTCAAGTAAAACAAAGACTCTCTGAGGAAGCTCAATCGGTCTACACCTTATATTCTATAAAGATCAAATACTCTCTGAGGAAGCTCACTTAGTCTATCCCCCTATCGTCTATAATGTCCAAAGACTCTCTGAGGAAGCTCACTCAGTCTATCCCCTTATAGTCTATACTGTTCAAAGACTCTCTGAGGAAGCTCACTCGGTCTATCCCATTGTACTATATAATACCAGGTACTCATGACTCTGTTTAAGTTAAAACATAATAATTATATAAGGCCAAAGTAAACCAACATAACTACCTGGCTAACTAGTCTAAAACATCTCAAGATTTTCCGAAAACAACACTCCATCTTACGACCACAAGGCATGGAAAATAGGTAAATAACCAATAGGCTAAATAGGACCAAATAGATGTAAACAAAACAAAGCATGAGAAGAACATCCAAGGCATAAAAATCAACCTAATTCATATCCAATGTACCTCTACATAGGCATACAATTATGGCAGGAATACAAAAGGGGTAAAATGGTAAACACACAATACCCTGTTCAAGGGTATTGGTAGAATTTGCACATAATACTCAAATAATTTGAACTGAAAGACAGAAAACACCTACCTTGGGGTTAGTAGGTCAGTATACTTGAACCACGAAGTTTGAATCTCCTTGTAATGTTATATATCTAAGAAAACGTCTAAAACGTTCAACCCATGATAACATAGAAAAGAAGAGGAATTGGAAAACAAGGCTCAAGAAAAAGAGATAACTCACCGATACGATTCCAACGCAATAAACAATGCTCGAATCGGAGGACAGACTGAAGATCGGGGGCTCATCAAAGATCCATGGATGCTCGACACTCTCAGATGAAAGAAACATATAAGGAGTGGTTTCTGTCTGTCAAACGCGACCCCAGTGCATTTAATGAAAAAAAAGTATATACATGACATATAATTTTGGAGTACACGGTTTGTACTTACTATTTTTGTACTTTGATTTAGGCGGCCTCTACATCACCCCACATGACTGTGTGTGTGGCCAGGACATGACCATCACACAGCCTCCTGCGGCAACGAAGTACATGATGTGTACTCATAAAGTACACGGTGTGTACTTCAAAAATTTCCAGAAACTCATCTTTTCTTAAAAACTCCAGAAAAAGGAAAAACAAACATGAAAAGAAGATCTAGGTTCTTAAATGTATAGAAGACATGATGCCATTTGGGAGATCGTAGACCAACTAATCATGTATTCCCACCTTCTAGCTATACGATAGTAGATCTTAATAGAGATCTTGGGACACCTCTATGTTCAAGAGATAGTTGAATCCATAGAGTTATATAAATGATTCTGTTTAATTGTGATGCTCTCTTTACATAGAAATTGTGGAATGGATTATAGGAGGCATTTGGGACCCAATCACACTTGATCCCAACATTCAACCCCTAAACTGATAGTTGGAAAGAGACAACCATTAAGTTCTGGAGGATAAGATGTGAGCTTTCATGTTTGACCATGGCTATCCTTGGGATGATCACCTACCACTGGGGGAGTTTTTAATAAATAATAACTACGATTCCATCATCATTATAGAATAATTTGAGGCTTTTCATGGGAGACTATGTAGGTCACCACTTTGCTGGACTGAACTAGAAGATTCAGTGCTTATGGGCCCAAAGTTGGTTTGAGCTACAATATAGAAAGTGTATATCATTCAGAAGTAGATGAAGACTGCACAGAGCCTTCAAAATTCTTGTGATGATAGGCGATTAAGGCCTTTGGAGTTCTATGAAGGAGACCATGTGTTCCTATGGGTTTCTCCTTGATGTAGATTATAAAGATTTAGTCGGAGAATAAATCTATCTTTGAGGTTCATTGTCCCTTTACAGATACTTCTTAGAGTGGTAGAGGTGGCATACTATTTAGCTCGACCTCTATTGTTAGACTAAGTGCATGACGTATTCCACATGTTATTGATAAGGAGGTATGTGCAAGACCCATCACACGTTATTGGCTGGGGTGAGATGGAAATCAAGAAATGAGAAACATTTGTTGAGTGCCCAATAAAGATTGAGGATCAGTAGGAGAGGATCCTTCATGGGTGATCGATTCCTTTAGTTTATGTCTAGTGGTAGAAAAAGAATCTTTAGGAGAGAACATGAGAGCAGGAGGCTCAAATTCCAGCTCAGTACCCACATCTTTTGAGTATCACTTTTTTTGGATTTTCGGGGATGTAAATACCCAAGGTGGAGATAATTTAAAAGGAGTTTCTTTCTTATTCAATAAACAGGGGATTGCCCCCTTTACCTTTAAAAAAATATTTGAAATATATTAAAAATCATGTGCTTGTAGTTTTCCCAAAAAAAGTGAAAAAACATAAAAGTAGATACTCAGATTATAAATACAAGGGCACTGTTGAGTTCAGAATGCTAGTTTTACCCTAGGCATGAATTAATATTAGTCAGCATGGGCCATTTGGGGAAAAATATTCATAGGTACAGAAATGAAAAAATAAATTGAATATATTATTTTATTACTTTTTCATTGAGGAAAAGAACAAAAAATATTTAAAAATATTTTTATGTTATAATTCCAAGGTTATCCTCATAATCGAAGAAACTCTGGAGATCTATTAGAGAGAGCTTTGAGGGTTCTCAATCAGGTGAATAATGACGAATTGTGAAGCATCGATTTATGCACATTGATTTTTGAAGGATCTTTCCAACAAATATGTCTGAGCTTCCTTATTCTTTAGAGATTAGTAAAAATTAAGGTAGGTAGTGCGTTTTTATTAGATTTCTTCTCCATTGGATATTTCTATGATGAATTTTAACTAATAAATAAATAGATTGGATGGAAGTTCGATCATCTTGTATGATTGGAATATTTGTGGGGTTTATCAAGATAATTACTCTTCATGGTAGTTGATTGCACGATTTTCATTCCAATGGAATGTATTGGGATCTATAAAAAAATATGTTGAGGTCCATTCCTTTGGACTGTTCTTGTGATTATCTCCCTAAATTCACCGTTCATTACGGGCATTCTTTGTTGGCCAGTGATTCGACGTTTTACTGAAAAATCAATCATTGTACACTCATTTCATGGAACTGTGATATGAAATCATATTTTTAGTATTGGAATGACACGGTAGAGGTGTGATGATATAAACGAAGCGATTTTAGTGATGGTTGATACATGATTTCATGTTCTTCAACACACAGTGAAAACATTGAAAATATTGTTTTCTGATTAGATCAATGGATCTGATCTTGTTGATTCGGTGATGGCATGGATCGATGAGGGAGGATCTTCTATATTGTAGTAAGGAGACCACTGGATATAATTCTATAGCATCGGTTGGGATGTATGGACGAAGAACCAAGGATTTGGAAAAGACCCGATCTACATGGAATGTAATCCAAGATTACACAGCCTATGGGGACCCCTAAGTGGAAGCTAGGGTTTCAGGTAGTAGATAAGTAACAAATGATTTGTGGCTAGGACTACACGATGTGTGCCCCATCCATAGATATTTGGAATGTACTTTGGAATGTACACACACACGGGGTGGAGTACACAGACTGCCTACATGACATATACTCCCCTACACTGAAATGTTTTGATGAAATGATCCATTTACATGGGTAGGACCCAGGGTCAAGGGACATGGAATGTAATCCCTAGTATACAACATGTAATCTTTTATAAAAGGCTTGAATCTCTTGTCCTCCATTTCTTGTAAAATTTATATTAGGGTTTGTTTCCCATATCCTTTCCCTGAGGGTTAGTATGGAATATTTTTTTACTCTTAGGACTATAATACCTTCAGCAAGACTTCCAATATAGAGTCTTTAGAATCCCTCTCAGAGGCCCAGAGTGAGATCCTATATTCATTTTCATGCCCTAGGTGGAGCTCTTAGTATCATCGTGTCCAAAAATATGTGGGTGTCGATGCTATACATAGAGAGTAAATACAGATTGAGTTATTAGTATCACACTATGTCCTTGGTAGTGATCCCCATATATATTTCATATCTCTTTAAACTATCAGTATGTTATTTCTCATAATTAGACATGATGTTCAGTATCTCTCAGATAGACATCATCAGTGCTATCAGACTCGAGAGTGTGTTCTCCCAGATGAGTGCTTTATATAATCTTCAAGATAGAATACTAGGTTGTGTATAATATGGCTGTGGATAAACTCTAAAATATGTGTCATTGAAGAATATTTGAAGAGTTAGAAGATGAAATAAAATTAAAATAGTTGGTTAAAAGTTTTACCTCTTCTTCAGACATCCTCCTTTGCATTACAACATAAATCCTATATCATATTATGGGAAAACTAAGACCTATAAAACATGGGTTGGGGGTGGGGGTTACAAAGGTATATGGTTAGGTCTTGGTTGGGATAATTTTCTCAAAAGGTGTGCGTAAGAGAACAAATGAGGTGACCTTTTATATGTTGGTTAGGGGAATTCTTTGAAATTCCTAAAGTATTAAATTAATATAAATTAATGTTCATGTTTATGGGGCACAAAATTGATATAATTTGAATATAGGGTGTGTATGGGTCAATATAATTTTATCCAATAATATTTTTACACGTTTACATTATGTTTTACCCTTATATTTATGTTTTATCCCCTGTTAATGCTTTTGGCTATTACAATGATATTAATATTTTTTACTCATTAGGGGTCACAAAACATACTATAAAAGGATTAATGACTATTAAATAGACCAGTGTTGATATTTTAAACTATATACTATTAGATATCCCAAATATAGTACTTTTATTAATTTTAAAACATTTAAAAAAATATTTTTATTATAAATTATCATTAATGTCAATTTTAGAAATATATGAAATATTTTTATATAAAACACATCTAACTCATGTAAATTGGTACATAAATGATATTTGTTATAATATAATAAGTATATAGAATTAATATAATTACCCAATAATTTTTTACAACATTTGATATCATTCGAAACTTTATCCTTTGGATTAACCTGTTGATTAATCTTTTTTAACCTTAATCGTGATAATAACATTTTATATATTAAATGATTATAATTTTACTCATAAAATGAAAATTGGCTCATAAATGGCCATGTAATGAAATATTAGACAATTTATCATATTATGTGTGCTATTTAAAAAAATTTATGAATTTTAAATATTTTACTAAAATATTATTTAACATAAAATGTCATTTTTAACACTATTCATTTAGTTTGACGTTAAAGATAAGAAGATTGGAATGGATTTTGAATTTAAAACTTTAATATATACCTTTGTATTTTATATTTATCTTTAAATTTTTTGAGACAATTTAAATCACCCAAATAATATTACTTTTATAGTTTTTAAACTATTTTACTTGATTTCTGTACTACTTTTAGAAGCACTATGTTGGTGTTGCATAAGAATTTAAGGTAATTATTTAATCAATAAAATTGTATATAAGTTAACATGAAAAAAATATATGTAAAATAATAATTTGAATCCATATATAATTTTTTAATCAATTTTATAAAATATTAAAAATATTAAATGCAAGAGAGTGATGTTCTTTACTCATTCTTTTACTTAATGTATTATAGTTCAAAAAAATATAAATGGAATAAAAATGTCATATTTTTACATTTTGGATGATTATAGATGAATTAGTCTCAAAAAATTAAATCATGGAAAGCGTTTTAATTAATTTTAATCCTTATCATGATAGTTTTAACCATAATTAACCCATTTTAACTTTATACCAGTAAAAAAATTTACTATGGATACTATTCATATTGGAAAAAATAAGCAGATCTTATTTAATAAAAGTAACTATGATGATTCCAAATATAGAAACAATTTTATTAATTTCAATTCCTAGGTGTGGTTGTCTTTAATTTAAAATTAAACCCATCAAATATGATGAAGATCGATTTTATAGAAAAATCATTTTTTAAGTATAAAAATGTTTTATATACTAGAATAAGGTATAATGTTGACTCCAATAAAGATTATGATAATAATTTTAATAAAAATTAACTATTAAATTTTTTAAACTAACCAAAAATAGAATGTGAATTTGTAAGTACTTGAAAATAAAAATACTTTTCAATAAAAACATAATTTTTCACTATTCATTGAAAAATAAAACTTTTCAAAAAAATATTAAGTATTCATCATAAGATAATTTTGACATTATGAATTAAAAAATTCTATAATTTGTATCAAATTAAGTATTTAAAATATCTAGAAAGTAATTAAAATATTTTTTTTAAATGAAATAAAAACCAATTTGGGAAAAAAATTATTTTTAATGCACACAATTTCTTTACAGAAAAATTGAGCGCTATTTTCCTAAACATTGACCAATAAATTTTTTATTTGGTTAGACCTTTAAATATATTTATATATTTTTCATAATATTTTTGACCTTGTTCATACATTCAAATTTAATGTTTAGATTATAATTGTAACATTTAAATCTAATATTTCATGGCTTGTTTAAGATTAGTGTTGCATTTTCTATATGCTATAAAAATAGTGTTTTTTTAAAATAAATTAAACACCTTTAATAAATTTCATACTCATAATTTGAAATTGTTTTTGTTAATAATAGGTTTTACATTGGAAAATTACTTTTTTATAGATCACATCATTAGTAGGGTTAATAAAACTACCTTTTGAAAAGATAAAAAAAGGAAATCAGAAGGTCATTAGGAATAACACATACATGGTTTCTAAACAAGAGAACATTAGTTAGAAGTGAAAATAAATAAATAGAGGAAAATAATATTTTCTAAATATTGATGTTGAGTAAAATAGAATATATATCAAAATAAATTTAATTATAAAGAGAAATTCAATGATCAAGAAACTATAAACCAATGATTTCTGAGAAATACCATCAATTCAAATGAAATGAAGTTAAGAAGAAAAAATTTTTGTTTCAAGATTATTTTACTAGATTTAAGGAATTCATTTATCATAAAGACAAAGAAAATTATCTAATATTCATACTTTATAAGTAAAATTTCATCATTTAATCAATTTAAACCATATTCTCATCTATTTCTCCAAATTATGAGTATTTAAGATGAAATTTGCATGCATGAAGTATTAAAATCAACATCTAATGGATAAAATAATCAATAAATGGATGCAAGAAATTTCTCCTATCTATAAATGTTACCCAAAAAAATGAAATGGTTAGTATAAGGTAAGACAATATCAAAAATTTATAATCCTTGATATGAAAAAGTGTTACATTTATCTCTAAATTCAAAAATAACTCCAAAGGATTAATATATATCATTAAATAAATAAATATATCTATATCCTCAATAACCTCAACATTAATTAATTATTTATACTATATGGCTATTTCACATCATTCAACTTACATCCCTAAAAATGTAATTGTTTTCCTCTTAAAAAATACTTCACATTCAATCTAAGGTATACATATACATTAACCTAAAAGAAATTTCTCAAAATATCATAAATCACCTTAATATACGATCACTTAAAACCTCAAATGGGATGTATATTTCATTGAATGTATAGTAGAACACAAACTTATAAAACCATGGTTCTATCCATTAATCATATGTAAATATCATCTAAAAACATCATAGTCACTAATGTTATCTAAACCTTAATTTGATACCAATTATAGTATCCCTGAACCCACACTCTCGAATCCTGAACTAAAACATCATCTTTATATTTCTTGCTTTCATACAAATTAATATATCTCAATTTCAACCATCTGAAACATACACCTAAAAAAGGAAATATTGTATCACATGTATATCGATGTACCATTTGGGTTTAGAGTTTATATAATTAGGAACAAATTTTACATAATAATACCCATTTCATTGAGTGATCATTTTTTGAATTATATGCATATTTTTCTATTTCAAAATTATTCATGAATAACTCTAAAAAAATTATTCACACATGAATCATTTGTAGAAAAAAAATTTAGAACCATTCTTCCCAACTTAGGAAAAAGGAAACATAATATTTTCATGAATGAATGATCTTTAACTGTAAAAAAAGAATTAACAATTGCATATCATTAGTGACTAAATGATAATAATAAGGCTGTGAAAAAAAATAAATGTGAATGAGCATACAATAAGATAATTTATACACATAATTACATGGATCATAAATCACAAAACACAAAATAAAGATTTAACATTGTAAAGAGTAGTGGGAATCAATAATCATGATCTATGTGACATCAATCTTGATCAAAAAAAATATCAAATACCCATAGAAAGAAAAAAAGAAAATATATTGGTATCCTGGAACATTATCTTGGTATATTTTGTTTTAAATAAATTCATACCAATTAAATCCATAGGAGAATTCAACTTGTACAAATCTCTCCTTAATTCATTTAAATACAAGGAATCAATTTCATATACATTGGAGATCAATATTGGGCTCACTCATCATATACGATGTATCAGGCTCACCCATAATATAATCTATATCAAGATCACCCATTATATAAGTTTTATAATGATTAATTATCATCATAAATAGTTTCAATGTACCATAGATTAATATAACAAATGTATTTTTTCATTTTCATGACCAATCATTTATAAAATTTCATTCAATTATAGCCATATTTTCCAGTTTAAAAGAAATGAGATACATGAAAATTCCATTAAAATAATCAATGTGAGACATATAGAGAAATAAAATATATTGTACCATAATGTTGTAATCCCCTTTAATCATAGTAATCATTAAATTATATTGAAATTTATGAAAACACATTTAAAAGAACATGTAAAACATTTATTTTAAAACTAGGGGAAATTCTCTTTTCATTTGATACCATCAAAATATAAAATTTCAAAAAATATGGAAAAAATATTTCCATTGAAAATAACTTTATACCTATAATGGAATATTTAAATTAAATAACTATAAATATGGTGATAAAATCAATTCATATTGTAATTGTCAAAAATAAACATTATTTTTAATCTTTTGTAAAGAGGGTAAAAATTGACAAATATAGAAAAAGATAATAAATTTAATTTTATATAATTTTATTATAATTTAAAAGATCATGTAAAATAAATATAATAAATCACCTTTTTAAGAAAATAATCTTCATGAAAACATGTTTATGATAAATATTATTAATCTAAATGAAGATAAAAGATCAATATCACTTATAAATAACTTTCTTGATATTTATTTAATCAATAAGAGAGGAAAAGTAAACTAAAAATTTAAACCCAATTCATAACCATATTATAATAAAATATAAGTTGTTCAATAAAATAAAACTTACGATTTCTTCTAAATGAATATTGAACATAAACAATCTAAAAAATGAGATTGAAACATGAAGCCTTTACTGCATTAGTAATTTTAAAATCAAAATTGATTGAAATAAAGAGTATGATGTGTATTCTAAAATTTAGTTAATTTCATAAAGTAATATTCCAAATTTATTTCATGATGTATTATGTACAAATATAAAGATATATTGGTGGATGATATGGACCATATCTCAGGAAAATGAGTTTGAGATAAAGAAAATAGTTTTAAAGATCATAATATTTTAAGTGATAATTAATACATGAATTATTTAGTGGCTCTTTGGTAAACAGACATAAAAAAGTTAAAATAAATAATAAAAAAATATATCGATCAATTAATACATAATAATTCATTAATAATGATAATTAAGAAGAGTTGAAACATAATGAATGAAAATTGAGATAAGAAACTCTTTACCGCTTGGTAAATTTTATGTAAAATCCCGTTGGCTAAAATAATTCGAAATAATAAATAAAATACCATGATTTATGAAGAATTCATGATATAAAAAGTAAATATGGGAAAAATATACACCATAAAAAATAAATTAGGTTCATACCATTAAAATATTTCTCAATGAATGGAAATTGTGATGAAATCCATTACATAGAGTCCTATATTCCAATGTATGTGCATTAACAACTATATAAATAAATTATATCAATTATTTAATGATTTAAGAAAATTTTACATGTTAATTAATATATTATTAATCCAATTTTTTATTTATTATAGTAACACATTTAATTATTTAATCAGTTAAATCTATGTTGGTTATTTTGAGGACGTCCATTTCATAACTTCAAAATAGATTTGGTATGTTGAATGTCATTAATGTACTCATTATTACAGAATATAAAGAATGATAATAATGATATAATTATAATTTTTATGCATTATCTATTCTTATAAAACAAATTATTAAAGATGTTTATGAATTATGACTTACATTATAATCGTTGAGACGGAAGGTCATACGTATGTATAAGCAACATTTCAATTTTTCAATGAACATGGGAGAAAAAAAGGTAACTATCATTTTATAAATATAGTAATATTAATATATCATAAATATCATGTTATCTCTCTAGATAACTTATATACACCAGGCATGTGATGCTGTGATGAGAAATGAATCATGTCACTTTATAGATGTGGTAATCCACATGTATGTAGGAACAATATTATAAATTTTTAATGGATGGAATGTTAATAAATTAGATAATATATTATCTTTAATTAATGGTAATTATATAATTTATATAATATAAATTAATTAAATAAATTATAATAAAAATCCATGAGATTTAGTTATAGAAAACTAATTACATCATTTCGTGAGGTGGTAGTCTACCATACACACAAACGATGGTTCTGTTTCACATTTGATGTAAAAAGAGATGAATATAGGTTATTAAATTAATGTGATGAAATATAAGTATGTGAAAGATTTTAGTATTATTATTTCAGCATGTTTTTATAATATATGAAGTAGGTATAAGAATAAATAATGATAAAACATTTGTTTAAAACCTATACCTCTTATTCAAACATCCACCTTTTATTTAAACCTTTAGCCCTATAATGTTGGTAATATGCCAAAATAAGACCTATTGAATGTGGTTAAGGATTTCAGGATGGTATTTGTGAAGTTATTGGATGATCAGTAGTTCTCAAAAGTCATTATGAAGATATGAGAAAATGTCCCCTTTTATATGTTAAGGAAGGGGAATTCTTGAATCTCAAAAAGTATTAAATTAATATAAATTAATTCCCTTTTTCAGGTTTCTAGAAATTGATGTAAGGAGAATATATAATTATTATGGGTCAAAATAATCCTTCAAAATAAAATTTATTCAATTTTATATTTTTTTATGACTTTATCTATTTGTTTTATCCTCTGTTAACCCATTTGGCAATTACTATGATATCAATGTTTTTTACTCTTTAGGGGTAAATAAATTTACTATAAAAGAAAAAATGACCCCTAAATGGAACATAAATGATATTTTTAACCATGTAACACTCACTTGGATAAATTTTATATTTTTATTAATCCAAGTCCAGTTATTTAAATATTGTTTATTATAAAATATCTTTAAGGAAATTTGTAAAAATACATGAAATGATATAATATAATATGTGTCTAACTCTTTTAAAATAGTTCAAAAATTAAATTTATTATATGATAATTTGGATATGGTCTTAATATAATTACTAAATAAAATTCGAATTGTTTTTAATATCATTTTTAACCTTATCATTTAAATTAAAACCTATATTAATCATGTTTAACCATAACGATGATAATGAATTTTTCAACATTAAGGGATTATAATTTTACTTAAAAGGTGAAAATTGACTCATAAATGGATAATTAATGACATTTTAGATAACCTATAATCATAATTTCTCAGTTTAATTTTTTTTATGATTTTTAAATAATTTAATAAAATATTATTTAACAGAACATATCATTATGGTGATTTTTGAAAATATTCATTTAGTTTTAATTTAAAGAAAATAAGATTTAAATGAAATTATAATATAACAAATTAACATTAATCCAAATATATTATATTGATCTAGTAAATTTTTAGGACACTATAAATCATCCAGACAATATTATATTTAGAGTTTCTGAAATCATTTACTTGATTTTACTACAGGTAGCACACAAGAAATGCATCATCGTTGCATAAGCATTTATAATAATTATTACACCACTAAAATTTTAAAATATATTATTACGATAAAAAATTATTTATATTTAAATAAAATATTTATAATGGAACATATGTTTTCTAATCAATTTCTTAAAATGTTAAAAATATGTAAAAAAAATATAGTGACATTTTTTTCTGTATCTTTTATATAAAATATTATAAAGGTTAAAATAAAATCTATATAAAAAAGGTCATAATTTTGTATTTTAGAAGATTATGGATGAAATAGACTCATATAAAAAAAATTAATATTAGTGTTTGAATAAATTTCAAGCTATATCAGATTAGTTTTAACCCTAAGTAACCAATTTTACCTTTGTCACGGTAACAAAAAATTATAGTGTTTACTATTCACATTAAACAAAAATTAAGTTGAAATTATTTCCAAATATAATTATGATTATTCTATATATACTCTAAATTTTATCAAATTACATTTATAGAAGTTTCATAATTTAATTTAAAATTAAACCCACATAACGGGACGAAAAGTGATTATCTTGTAAAAATATCGTCTTAACTATAAAAATATTTTATACCAAAATAAAACTTAAAATTGATTATAATAAACATAATTTTTTAATTAAAAATATAAATATACTAATGTTACATTTTTAAAAGAAAATGGAACATTGTAAATCCATGAAATGAAATTCTAGTTTCCATTTTTTTGTATTTCTCACCATTCACTGAAAAATAAAACATTAAAAAATATAAAAACATCACACTAAGGTCATTTTTACATTATTTCATAAAACATTAAATTTAGATTTTTAAATAATATTTTTTAATGTGGAATAAATTAATTATATTATTTTATAACAAGAAGAAATACAAACCATTTATGAGGAAAAATGTAATTTTCAAGTATATAATTCCTACAAATAATTAAATACTTGTTTATTATGAATTAATAAATTATTTTTAATTATATAATACTTTTATAAATACTTTTAATTATATGGTTATTATTATTCTTACCTACTAATTTAATGTCTATGTTATAATAGACAAATTTAAATAATATTTTTTATTGTATATTATAGTTCGCTTAAAGATCGATTAAAGATTGGTGTTTCCACCAACATCATTCCCTTTTGGGGGAAATGTACTTCTCATGTATGATTTATATCACTTCACTACATATCTATTTAGGGATATATAATTTTAAAAAATTCCAATTTTCCATTTTTTCTCCAACTCAAGAGACTTTAGAATAAAAGTATTTCACTCTATCACAACTAAGTTAAGTTGATCTTCTCATTTAGACTTTAGATTGAAAATTTTTTATTCATGTGAAATGAAAATTAATTTAGATATATTTTTAGTTACTTAATTATTTTATCTTTATATTTCAATATAGCTTCCCTGACACAAATGGAAGCCTTGTGTGGTTGTTTGAAATAATGGTTGTTGTCTTCAACTATTTTTTTAACCAATAGTTTACCATTAGTGAAAAATTGAATTTTTTGTTCAAAAATTTAAAATTTAATTTTTATCATCTATAAGGACTACTCATTAGATTTAAAATCCTTGATTATAGAGTTTATTTTTCTAAAATTATATTTCCCTTGAGGGTTTCATGGATTCAAAATCTTCTACAAGCTATGATTTTTCATTATCTAGCTCCTGAATAAATGAAAACATATGAGAAATTTTTTAGAAGTAACTGTAATAAAATAACATCAAACCTTATAATAGAGGTAATTAGTAGGTGAAATACCATCAGTATCCTCATATATTGAGAAACTAATACATCTTTTTATATTTTCAGTTAATAGTGATTCCTCTTTCTTTCTTGAGGTTCTTCTCAGCTTCATGGACCGTTTTTCTCCCTCAAATTTTTCATAATACTGGGACAAAATTCCAATTTTATTGAAACATTATTGGAATTAGATCTATCCATCAGAGGAACTTCAATCTCAAATATTCCAAATAAAAACTTCATATATACTTATAAAAAATACCAAGGAAATAATAATTCATATTCAACTATAGGTGAACCTTACTATGATACCCAATGAGATACCCCTTGGGATCGGGTGTATACACCTAAGACAGGGGGTGTATCTTCCATTACATATTTATTTCCAATTAAAAAATATTCATTTAAACATTAAACCCTTTTTGTAATGGTCTTATATTAACAATTTGGATATGAGTTAAACTATTTACCATTTACCTAGCGTGAAATAGATAAATGAAATTCAAGTAATCAAATAGAGATGCACATGATATTTTTATATGGTTAAGTACTGTGACAGACTCCATGAAATAATTAGTTATTCATACCATTCGAGGATTATACACTATAATCAAATGCATTTTAAATATGTCTAGTTCATACCAAATCTATAGTACGATTATCTCACTGTACTTACAAGTGATTACTTCCAATATTGCTTCCAAAACTATCTTTATAATGAATTCATGTCTTCACACCATGTTGTCCATGTATACTCATGTCATAGAGGTTCAATAACATCCCACTATGTATATAATTTTTTTTCATCCAAGATCCTCCATTTAAAAATAATATCTATTCATTATAATATACTCCTGCATCCACTTATCAGATCTTCATATGCTCTTATAAGTGTATTAAAATTTTAACAAGTCCTCAAGAATAAATCCAGCAACTCAGCCACTACTCGGCTCTACTCCAAAGACATCAACTAAATCTATTCACATGGATTTCACAATTATTCACTCAAACATAGCATAATGAAATTTTGTAAGACTAAATACATAGAAGAATATAACCTTGATTCCTAGAACTCCCTTATTCCACCTCATCTCACTAATGACATAATAGTGACTGACATCCTTCTTTTCCTTTATCATTGATATATGAAAAATATCTGGAATTATAAATGTATCAACTTATTCTTATTCTTCTATAATACAACATGAAAATATCTATTTTACTTATTATTATTAAAGAGATTCATGTTCTATAAGATTCATTGATTAAATTCTCACCAGTGAATTTCCTTACTCTCATATTTTTTTTGTGAGAGTGTCTTCTCAGTTTTATTTAGGAAAGTAAATTATTTTCATGGGAGTCACCTCAAGTTTCCATAAATATAAACCTACATAATGTTCGAGTTAAAGACAAACATACATTACTTCTTCTCCTAAGATCTAAAATATTATCTTTATTTTTGATAATTGATATCACCTTTTTTACTTAAATTTATAGAACAAAAATTCTCTTAATCTTTTATTTTCTTCCTCGTCTATCTCATCAAGTAAATATTTTAGATTTATCTAGTCGGGATATTATCTTATTATAAAATAAAATTTACATCAACCATAAATAACTAACTCTTTCATGGTTTTATATATTATACTACAACAATAGTAAAATGTGGAGCTTCTCATGGTTCAAATTGAGATCTCAGATTAAAACCACTGAAGACAATAAAATGATCTGCACATTTGGATAGTATCTAAACTTTTCCCAAAGCGGGTATTCAATAATTTTTATCATGAATGAATATCATTTTATTGGTAATATTATATAGACATTTAAGAATATAAATTATGCATCATCCATATTAAGATAGGTATAATAATTTTTCTTCGTGATGTTCAGATAATCCATGAAACCCCAAACATGAAGTATTTGTCTGTTCCACTGAATTCGACTATGTGGAGACTCTAATATTCTTATATTGATGAATTATCATTTAATGTAATTTTTTTATGTTGTTTCAATTATGTGGCGCCTACACTTATGAATATTTTTATTATTTCATTCACTTAAAACCATGTCTCCTCCAGTCAATCCCCAAATATTTTCAACCACTCATTAAAACATAATTTTTTTTTTGAATTTATGAATCATTCTTAAATAGTTATTAATGATTAAAAAGGGATTTATAGAATACAAAACTATCATAATTGATTTCTTTAATATCATTCACTAAATTTCAATTTACAGTCAACTCAAAAACTACTTCCAAGTGTGGTTCACTACGTTTTTGAGAAACCTTCATGCATAGGTACAAGGGGTTGGATTATATAGTACACGGTACATAATTAAACATACAATAATATAATTTAAACTATATGATCATAGATATAATAAAAAAATATACAAATTATACCACGTAAGTACTTTACGAAATTTTAGAGGTAGAACTCAACTACATTAGTTCTTGTCATATACATGTGGACCATCTCACCAATTGTCACATGTTTAGGGATTCTACGAATATATCTTTCTAGATATTCTAATAATCCAAATCTTCCAAACTTATTTTTCCATAATATATAAACCATTTCATAGTGCATAAAAGAAAAATATTTAAAACATTAACTAGATATAAATAGTATTTTAAAACGTAGCCACACATATCATAGCCATATAAATGATTCATTCAATAATTTGATGTACGATCTTCCCACTTGAATCTATAGAGCTAGGTATTCAAATGTATCCCACTTTTCACAACCCATTACCCATATGATATGTGAAAAAATCATCTTATTTTGTGGGTGGATACTCAATTGATCCACAACAAGCATTGAATTCATATTTTCACATTGAAAATAAATACAAAAAAATAGAATCAAAAATCAATTTTGTAGCATCAATAATAATTATAATATTCAATTAAAGAAAAATATGTTTTTAATAATGCATTTTAATTTAGTATTATCATTTTATTTCATTCCAATATTATTTATTAATTTTAAATATTTACTAAATGTCAAAAACATTAATACATTTGTCAAATATAGGTATATATAATGAATTTATGTCTAATGACCATATATCCAACCGCTATATGTCCAATGATGATATAAATGTAATAGTCAGATAACATTCCTTTTATATAGATTTATATACATATCTAAAATTATTCATCCTATTTGATTACCTTTATCTCAAAATTTCTATTATATTTCAAAAATATTTTACTTATTTTCATATTTATAATCAATGATGGTATCTTCAAGGAAAACCATGATGATAATGATTTTATGTTCATAGATTTTTTTAATTCTAGGTTTATTCCTTTTATAAATTTCCAAATTATGTTTCATATTATATTATCCTGATTTATAAATATTTATCACGAATTTTAATTTTTTTCTTAATAAAATATTTCATGTCTTATTTTAGTTCAGGGATGTGTATATTATAAGATGCCTAGCACAAGATATTTATTTGAAGGGAAATATATACTAAAATGATTTATTATTAAATACTTTATGCAAAACCACTTGAAAAAATTAGCCTCTTTATATTATAAAAATTCTTCCACCCATGGAGATTCATTAGAAAAAATAGTAACATTTTCCTATAAATCTTATAACAGAGTTATCAGATCTTACAACATTAGAGGTACTATGTCAAAAATTGGTCAGGATACAAGAACCAATCAATGATAAAATTAATTAAAAACTATATATTTCTATTTAGTGGGATTCCAAGGAAGTATTTAGGAAATACGTTGAAAAAAACATCATCGACCATAAAAAACTTAAGTTGGTCTCTTGAGTCTGTTGATAAAAGAAAAAACTGAGATAAATGGAAAAGTATATATATAAGGAATCAAATAATATGCTCTATAAATATCACTTTAATATCCCACAATCCATGAAATTTATGAACAAATCCATTTATTAATGAAAAATAAAATATAAAATCATAATACATAATATGATACTTAATGTGTTCAATAGAATATATTGAAATTGTGAGATCATATTTGTCTATCATTAGGAATAATAAGTCTCATGGTATTTAAACATCACTAATAATAATATATTAGAAAATATATTTAAATATGTTCTCTATATTATCTCTACAAGGTGTCTCATTATTCATAAAACCACATATTAACTCCCAAATAAAATTTTATTGGTATAGTACTCATGAAAATATGAATAAATGATATGAGCTTATATCAAACAAAAAAAAATCATAAAAGGGTATTTTTTATTATCTCAATTCATTATTATTATTACTTTGGAGACTATTTTATAGTGAACTAGTGGCCTTGGTTGTTATAAATCTATCATTATCAAGGATGACTCCTATAGTCCCATATAATTTAGCTCCATTACAACCTGATATCTCTAAAATCAGCCTCAATTGCTATATTTTGTTGGAATCTCAACAACTAAATTCTTGGTAAAAGATACTATAAAAATTCTTCAAGTTCCCAAGATCTCTAAAATTATGGAATTTCATATGATAATTATGATTGATCAATTTTGATTATTTATAATGCATTTTTAATAAAAAAAAATTATTATTAAATAATTTAATTTTTTAATGAATAATATTTTTTATTATGTTTTTATTTTAATTTATAATACTTCCATTTATATCTTATAGAATTTTTTTACACAATTGAGTTGTGGAAGAAAAGTACTCACATTCAATGAATGTATTTAGTATTATTTTTCTATATCTTTTTTATACAAAACCACCAAAAATGTGTGCTATAAGTAAGATTAACATTAACCAAATATATGTTTAAATATCCAAATCAAATCATTTGGACTTTAGGTTACCATTCATGATTATCACTAGTGTAAAGGGAACATATTCCATATAGAAACTTAAGCACTCATAAAGCATCATATTTCCCTAGTCAGTTATAAATAACTCTCAAACCTTCATTAGATTAAACATATTGAAGTCCAATTATTGAATGAAAATCTTATCAAATCATATACATATAAAATCCTCCCAATGATTTGATTTGATAGATTATTCAAGCCACTTTTTAGTTCTTCTCTCGAGCATATATATATATAATAACTCAACCATATGAGTATTGGGAGTAAAAATAAAATGGAAGACCTTATCAACCCTATCCAACTAATTTTCCTAGTCTTATCATCTATAATCCCATTTAATGTTATAGAGATTCATCCTCTAAAATATTAAGTCTTGATCCACATCAATAATTTATTATTTATTTATTACCATTCCATGTGATTAAATAACATTGAATAATAAATTCATGAGTTTTGGAACAATCTCTATGTCTCCATATCCTTGATTATGAGTAATTTCTTTACAAATTATCATTATAAGAATGTGGAAAAAAATCAAATGATAAAATTATATAATTCAAGACTCAAAAAGTATTTTGGGGAGAAATTTTAAATTTCTTCATCTAAATATTAATAAAAACAACAATATTTATACAATCCTAGGCACGATCCATTGACAGATAGTAAAACATTTTTTATAATGAAATATATAATTTAGAAAATTTTAAATTAATATTTAACAGATCTAATCCTAATTGTTCTCATTTCTAATATTACTTTGAGGATCGGAACATTAATTCCCATAGAGATATCCACACATGGTCCATGAAGATCAATATTTTGGTATAGATCATTTGGGTGGATTGTTTTAAAATACCATTATCAATAATAAATTTACTCTAATATTCATTTTTTCAAATATTGAGAATAATTGGTAATGTTCTCAAAATTATATCAAATGTGAATAAGATATATTTTGAGAAATTTCCTAATTAACACCAATTTAATTAAGAAAATGTATCTATGGTTTATAAATAAAGTAAATAATAAGTATCCCTATATTTTTACCTATGTTATTGATAAAATAGAAATTATTTAACTCATAATTAAATAATAATAAGTATTATTTGAATGAAGATTAAAAAACATTAGTTTAAATTGAAATTTATTTAAGTTATAACTTATTATAAAATTATAGTTTAATTGATATAGTTAAATAAATCATATTGAATAATTATTAAAATTAAATTATTACATATCCAAAGAACATTAGCTTTTATTGAACTCCAAACTATTAAATAAAAAAATGTTCACTTTACCTCATTAGTATATTATTTTGAATATTATGATAAATTAATTTCCAAATCCCTTATTATTGATAAAAAATATCATCAGATTGTATTAAAATCAAAATAATCTTGAATATTAGTCAAAATACAAACTCAGATAACTTAAATTATAGTAAATAAAACTCATCAAAATTGGATGAGCTTTCAGATACACATAATATGTGACCCTTTACGCATAACTCTTATTGAAAATGAGTCCAACCACTAAATAATAGTGGAATATTATAGTACATCATGTTCCCCAAATAAAAATTTAAAATTAACAATAACCATAGTCTTCCTATGATTCATAACTATGAAATATAATCAGTTTTCCATTCAATATCCCATTAGAAAATATATACAAATGTTCAATTGTCTAATAATACCTAATATAAATTTCTTTAAATTAAAAGACTAAATTTCTTATAAACTCCATTTAAATGTATTTTTATCAAACACATATCTCTTAGTCAAAGGGCCAGTGTTATCGTCTTCCAATAATCTAAAGGTATAAATTATTTGTTAATAATTCAACTAACGCCATACCAATCAAGGTGTACCAACAACAAGATCTTTTTCTATGAGAATACTGGTTAAAATTTTAATTATTTACAGATGAACATGATTCATGACATGCATTCATAATGGTATCAATTATATGGAAAAATACAAATGCTTATATATAAGAACATCCAATTACACACATAGTATTTGAAAAAATATTAGTGGGTGATTGATTTAATAATTTTTATTGTAACTGGAAAACATCATGAAACTATAATGGTTACTTCTAATACATTAAATGGGAGATACATAGGTATTTTATATATATGTAAAACCTTTTTGAGAGTCATAATTCAAGATCAATCATATTTAAGGAAAATACAAGAATTATTTTCAGAATTTTGTGGGTTAAACTATAATGTAACTAAGTTAATAGAGAAATAAACACTAATAGTGTGTAATGATAATGGGATCAAGAGAAACATAATAGGGATTGAATTACCAATGATGAAATGATGGGGGGTATTAGGCTAATTGTTTTGACGAAACCTATTTTATATTCATATCCTCGATCATATGCTATCATAATCACTCATTCATTGTGTTATGATGAAAAACTATTTGGACCCTTAAAATAATTACCTGTCCCTAAAAGTTTACATGTGTTAGGTGCAGTAAGGGAATTATTTTTTTCATGTCCACGATTCAAGAGAATCTTGGTTTCCTATGATACTATCATTATTAAGAGAACCAATTCCTCCTCTCATGTTCAAAATATGAGCTTACACTTTCATTTCATCAGTCATTACTCAATGATAATGTATGAGGTTATCATACGAGTGATGCATAATGATAAAAAGACAAAAATATCAGGTAATAAATTCATTCAATCTTATAGAGTGGTCAACAAAACCAGTTCACCTAATTTATGATATAAAAATATCCACCAATTCTCATAATAAAATAACCAAAAAATAGAATAAGGTAAAGTGGGTTTCTCTATATTTTTTCTCAGTTTTAGTTGTTCCTCTACTGAGATCTCCTCAAAATGGATGAACTATAAAAAATAATAACTCCCCTATTTTTTAATATATTTCGTCCTTTGTACTTATCTTAAATAGATGTTAACAATTCATGTTGGCATCTTGTATTGAGATTACACTACATGCATTGTCCATACATAACAACACCATTTTAATCCATTTATATCCAGTATTATTTTTTAAATGGACCTACACTCTTTATAAGATCATATTTCACTTGTACTCGATGTTATTGCATTTTTTGATATATTTAGGATGTTTTTATGGGGATTTTATTAGCCCCCATGGGCTTGATTTCTTCTACATGTCCTTCGAACTCCTTCCATGAATCAAATTGATTTTGATCCATAATTACACCTCCCTTAATTGTTTAAAAATATACTAATTTATTTGTTTATTATTGAAAACTCATTAAAAAATTTCTAGGAATTGGAGGGATAAACTATAATATGTCAAAAAATTTGATTTTATCTTCCTTTGGTTCCAACACTACCAATCTTGTGTATAAAAAGGAATTGGAAATGTGATACTATTTTGAGAATTCTCACATAGAAAATAAAGGTTAGATTTCATACCTTACATGAATTTTGATCATGTATTAGTATATTGGAACTATCATAGTAATTAATTATATATTAAAACCACAAGTATCATTTCCTTCACTCTTATAACACCAACACTGTGTAGATACTACTTGTAGGTTTTCATGAAAATTTAGATTCCATTAAAAGATTTACAATAATAAATAAATTCTCACATTTTTTGTATCCAATGTTTCTATACACTCAATATTTATTTTTTGAAGACTTATTATGAAAACGTTCTCATAGAATTAGGATTAATAGAGTATTCATTAGAATTTATAAATTAAAACAAACTTAGTGATGGATTTTATCACTATCATATGTATAATAACCATTCTCTTTATTTTAAAATGAAAAACAATTTATTACATACAATTTTCACTTTATACAACATATAAAATCAATAGGTATAGTGTATATGGGTATTAAAAACATTAAAAAACAACTTATAACATAAAACACAACATCTTTATTGAAAACTTCTTTTACATGATCACAACATTCATTCGTACTTAGAATTGCATGGGATAACCTGAGGACATGCATAAGAAAAGGGTGATCTATAAAGACCAGTAAGGGAGTAAATAAGGAATAACATAAATAATATAGTGAATTCTAGGAAATAGGCATATCAATGGAGCACATGAGAAACATGAACATAAAAGAATGATATAGCATGATTATCATAACATGGAAATGTGGCAACAACATTTAACATGATATTAGCATGATCCAAGGCTAATTGAACATGGAAAATGAGTAAACCCTCATTTCACTCGAATTTGAATGATTAAACCCTCATTTCAATTGATGTATCATGATACTAATCTTGACCCAATACATTGAAGCTCTATCTGGGCGCACCCTTCTTAATCATTTCATTTCATGCATAAGTTTTCCATATAGATCATACAACATGGAATCATTCAACGTCATCATTTATTCCATGATAAATTAATGTTGAATACCTACATGAAAATATATATTCGATAAGTAAATGTGCATAAATTTTAATACCCTTGATAGAGAAATGGGCATGGTATTCACTACATAATGACTTTAGCTTGGAAAATCACGGTGCAAATTGGGCAGTATACTACGTGGCATACGAATTCATAAAAATGGTTGATAAGATATAAAGGGGTATATCATCATATTTACATGAAATATAAATTAAATGTTGTAATATAGATACATTTACAAATATATTTAATGGAATTTAGATTCATAATATTAAATAATTGCTTAAATGTAAATGAGGAGAGAGAAATCCCATACAAAATTTTGACGCTATAACAAGTGTACATGTGAGGCATTAATGAGAGATAAAGGGGTATATAATCATTAAAACATAATGATGGAAGTATATGGGAGGTTATAAATCATTCCACAACATTTTTAATAGAAAATAAAAGGGTATAACAATATACTGAAATTTAGGCAAAATGAGAAATGGAGAAATCCCTTACTTGGAAATGTGATCTGAAAGGGTTGGGAGAGGCTTGATAAAGGATTATTGGGAGCTTGGGGAACCTTTTGAAGATTATAGAGAGGAGATTTCATGGTTTTTTAGATCTCCAAATGGTTTGAGTGAAGAGGAATGGGAGATTGAGTGGGTTTATATAGGAAAAGAGAGGGAATTCTTTATTATTTAGGTTTTGGACACCACAAATTAAACTAATAAAAAACACAAACCATCCCATGGTTTTTCCCAAAGTGGAGTGGATTTTTTTTATAAGTCAAATGCCCAAAATTATTAAAATAATAGTCTTGTTTATGTGGAGGTGAGTCACACTCTCAAGGATATCATTTTAAAATGTTAAAATGATTTATAAGTCTTGGAGGGACCACTAAGGCTTTTTAAAATAAATAAAACAAACATAAAATGAACTTATATTACAGGTAAAACATTTATTTTCTAAAAAAACCATTTATATTATTTTATTTCATCACTATTGGGTCATTATGATGTCATAAAACACATTATATAAATGAATAGTATTTAATTTTTACCAAAAAATTTGACTGTTTAAGAAAATTTTGAAAAATTCACCATCGGATAATTTCGACTTCATGATTTCAAAAATAACATTCATTTTATATAAATATTTTTCTAAATATGTAAATTTTTACTTTTAAAATAAAAATCCACTTTATAAAAAATTCATGGGTTTTGACAAAAATAGATTTCAAACCTTAATAAAAATTACAATTATATTCATAAAAATAATATGATAATTTATATTTCATATAAATTAATTTAGTAATAATATTTTATTAAAATATTATTTAATTTAAAAAAATCCATTAATTCATCAAAATATATTTCTAAATTGATTATCAACTAAAAATACAATTTTTTTCTTTAAAAACTATTTACAATGTAATAATTAAATGAATGTATATTATTTATTCTATTAATAAATAATGCACATAATCATAGTGCCATGGTCTTGTTATATAAACCCTTATAACACCTACATATGACCTAAGGATAAGGTGTGCAATGGTGATAGACTCTTGGGGTGGCTCGGATAACATCGCTCGGGTGGTAATGTCTTTCAACTTCCACTTATCCCATAGGTGGTTTTTTTCAAGATTAAAGTGTTGAAGCTCAGCTTGGGATTGGTCAAGAGAAAATCCTAGTGACACCACCTCCTTTTCAAGCTCTGAAAAATGGCCTTCGTACAGAGAAATTCTACTGGATGAGGCTATCACTTCCTTTGTTTGAGTAAATTTGATCTGTTAAGGCCCTATATTTATACAAATCATGCGATCACTATTCAATGACTATATTGGTAATGGTAACAATTATTAATGGTTTTTTAAAATCCAAAAACATAAAACCAAAAAAGTACATATATTTTATATAACCATTTTACATAATAATATATTTAATCAAATCAAGAAGAATTTTTATTTGTAAAATAATGGGTCATTACAATCTTCCCACATAAGAAATTCCACCATCAAAATTTGTTTTTCCCACACTAAAACAGATGAGGGTAACTCTACCTCATCACTTCCTCCGGTTCCCACATTGCTTCTTCAAACTTTTGGTCTCTCTAAAACACTTTCATGTGAGGCATTATATTATTTCATTGAACGTTTTCTCTATGATCTATGATCTTCATCAGATTATCTTCATAGGATTGTTTATTCTCTAATGGTACCACCTCTATATTGAGTACATGTAATGGTTCAGGTATGTACTTCCTCAAGAGTGATACATGGAATAAATCATGTACTTAAGATAGGTATAGTGGGATTTCTATTCGATAGGTTATTGGTCCAATGTGCTCAAAGATCTCAAAAGGGATGATGTACCATAGAATAAGATTTCCCTTCTTTATAAATCTCATAACTCTCATCTATAATGATATGCGTAGAAATACCATGTCTCTAACATCAATCTCTAGGTCTTGTCGACAATTATCAGTATAGCTATTTTGTCGAATCTGAGCAGCTTTAATATGGTGTTGTATGGTCTTAACATTCTCTACTATTTCTTCAACCATTTTCAAACCTAAGAGTTTTTGTTCCCCAACTTCATTCCAACATACTGGTGTTCTGCACCTCTTCCCCTAAAGAGCTTCATAAAGAACCATTTGGATGCTTGAGTGGAAATTGTTATTGTAAGAGAACTCAACCTGGGGAATACATTGATCACATCCTTTTTTGAAGTCCGTTGAAAATGCTCTCAACATGTCCTCAAGTGTTTGGATAGTCTGCTCAGATTGGCCATCAGTTTGAGGATGATAATTCGTGCTGAAGTTAATCTTAGTATTCAGAGTATGTTGAAGACTCTCCCAAAACATAGAGGTGAATCTTGGATCTTTATCAGATATAATAGATTGTGGTACTCCATGTAGCCTTACCACTTTTTTGATATATATCCATACTAGTTGATCCAATGAGAAATCCCTTCAAATTGCAATGAAGTGTGCAGTATTTGTAAGACTCTCCACAATAACCAAGATAGAATTGTTTCTTTTGGATCTCTTTAGAAGTTAGGTGACAAAGTCCAAGGTTATGTTCTTGCATTTCCATGTTGGTATGGTTAATGGTTTCATCATCCCTTTATACTTCTGCCTATCAACCTTCACCTACTGACATACCAGACACTTTGATGTATACTCAGCGATCTCCTTCCTCATGTTATACCACCAATAATGCTCTTGTAGATCTGGATATATCTTTACGTTTCCTAGGTGAATGGAGAAATTCTAACTATGTGCATCATCCAAAAGTTTTTTCATTAACTTCAGATTTTATGGAATGCATAGTCGTGACCCAAATCTCACAATTTGTTATTCACTAACGTTAAACTTTGAGGATTTCCCTTTTCTAATAGTTTCCACTTTCTTTTTAATTCTCCATCATCGTTTTGAGCATCCTTTAACATTTCTAAATGATATGGGTGAGAAATGATTTGTTAAAGTATTGATGATGTTTCCTTCTATGTGATTCCCATGTCCATCTTCATCAAATCTGTGATGATTGGATCCTTTTCAATTCTCATCTAGGATATAATTGCTGGGTCTTTTCTACTTAGAGCATCTTCCACCTTGTTTGCTTTCCTAGGGTGGTAATGGATTAAGAAGTCATAGTCTTTGATCAGCTCTATCCATATTCATTGGCACATATTCAACTCTATCTGTGTGAATATATACTTGAGGCTTTTGTGATCTGTATATATTTCACACTTCTCCCCAAAGAGTTAATGTCACCAATTTTTTAATGTGAAGATTACTTTATCCAAATCTAGATCATGTATTGGATGGTTTTTCTCTTCAAATTTTAATTTCCTTGAAGCATAGGCAATGAATTTTTCATTTTACATCAACACACAACCCATTCCCTCATTTGAAGCATCACTAAATACCACAAAACGTTATCCACTTGTGGGTAGTGTGAGCATAGGTGTAGTGATAAGCCTCCTTTTAAACTTCTAGAATCTATATTTGTATTCATCACTCCAATAAAACTTTACTCCCTTACAAGTTATCTTGGGAAAAGGGTTGGAAAATTGTGTAAACTTTATCCCAAATCAGAGATAATATCCAGCTAACCGAAGGAAGCTAGAGATATCTGTCACAGATGTTAGCCTCAACCATCCCTCAATTTTAGATTTCTTGTAGGGATCCATATATATCCCATTGAATGAGATTATATAACCCAAGAATGATACTTCCTTCAACCAGAACACTCACTTCCTATACTTTTCATAGATCTTCTCCTTTTGAAAGGTCTCTAGTACAGTGCTTAGATGCTTCTAATGATCCTCCCTGTTTTTGGAGTATATTAGAATATCATCTATAAAGACTACCTAAAATTTTTTGAGGTAATCTATAAAGACTCTATTCATCAATTCCATGGATATTTCTAGATCCTTATTGATTTTTAAAGGCATTACTATAAATTCATATTCCCTGTATCTTGTAAGAAAATTAGTCTTGGGGATATCCTCTTTCTTTACCCATACTGGGTAATATCCCGAACACATACCCGGATTATAGAAGTATTTTTCTCCTTGTATCTGATCAAACAATTCATCAATTCTAGGCAGAGGATACTTGTTCTTTATTGTGATTTTTTTGAGCTCACGATAATCAATGCAGGGGGGTAGTGACCCATCCTTCTTTTATTGACGAAGACGATTGGTGCATCCCCTGGTGAAGCACTTGGGCATATAAACCCTTTATCTATATTCACCTGTAGTTGTTTGTTTAACTCTTCAAGCTCCACAACATCCATTCTATATGGAGACTTGGATATTGGCAATTCCCAAGGTATAAGATCAATTGAGAATTCAACATCTCTTCTAGGAGGAAGACCAAAAACTTCCTTGGGAAACACTTCAGCAAATTCCATTCACAATAGGCATGTATTCAAGGATGGTTGCTTCTTTAGACTCAATCATCTAAGAAATATAGGCATGCTCATAGGTAATTAATATCCACTCTTGAGATGATGGTTCTAAAGAAGATTCATCCTCCTCATTTCACTTGTACAGAATCAGGGGTTGATTCAACATATGTAGAGTGATTTTATTCTCATGGAAATTTATGTTGGCTCTATATAGGGAAAGTCAATCCATGCCAAGAATTGTATCAAATTCCACCAGAGGGAGTTTGACAAGGTTCTATAATAAGTTAAAACCTCTAATTATGATAGAGAAAGAGTTATATTCATGGGATGAAATTATTACCCCATTTGTTGGTCTCACCGACATCTCTACTTGAATGATTTATGGTGGTGTTGGGATTGTTCTACTAACATTTTAGGATATAAAAGAATGAATAGAACTAGAATAAAAAAGTGTATTCACTATTATTGAATTAATCACTAGCATACATATCACCACTTCATATTTGGTGTTTTCTTTGGTAGTAATGATGGAAAAAGCTTTCCCTTGTTGCCTTGGAGGTTGTTGGTTGCCTCTGAAAACCCTTAGCTTAGGGAACTAGTTTTCAAAGTGACCTGGTTCTTTGCAGTTGAAGAAATGAACAATGTGTTGAGGGTCGAACGGATAATTCATCTCCTTTGTTGCAGCCATGGATTTTTCATGTCGGTATTTAATGTCCAAGTGCCATTCTCATCCACCCCTAAAGCATTTCCTAATCCCCTTCAGGAAATTTCTAGGGTGATTCTTTCTACACCTTTGGCATGTGGGGTTCTAGAATTTATTATCATCGTTGGATTTATCCATCAGATCACTAGAATTAAAGTCCACCTTATGCTTCTTGTCCCCATGATACCCCTAAGATTCACGGATCTCCATTTCGACTTTGAGGTCACATCGAACAATTTCCTCATAGTTCTCAATGTCACGGATCACTAGGACTTTTCTTAGTCTAGGTTTTTTCCTACCAATAAAGTGGTAAACCTTGAATTTGGGGGTAACAATGAATCCAGAGGCATATCCTGCAAGCCTAGTGAAGTTTTCCTAGTACAATAAAATGTATTCGTCATCTTTTTTTCTTGAGGGCAATGAAGTATCTTTCCATCTTAAGTCAAGGGGTTTGAGGAAAATATTTATTGAAAAACATTTTCAAGAAATGCTTCCATTCAAACGCCTCAATCTCTTCCTTAAGCTTCATATTTTTTATGAATGTCCACCATTGATAAGCTTTTCCCTCCATATAATAATCATCTAGAAGAACCTTATCTTGTTCAGAATATTGAATGATGGATAATATCTTTTCAATGGAATTGATCCATTGTTTGGTGATTAATGGATCGGATGATCTATTAAAAGCATGAGGCCTTTATCTCATGAAACTCTTGATTGTGACTTTTTTTCTTGGGGGGGGGGGGGTTGAACATTCATCTTGACCCATGTTTCAATTCAAAACGTGAGTTAACAATGAGAGTATCATGAAAAAATTTTCATTTCATTCTCCCATCGGATTGGGCATCTCATTCGAATAGTTGTCACATTGATACTCACATATGTTGTTAGCATGAGTCCTCCTATTACCGGCCATTGTATGTATTAAAAGAAAATTTATGGGTAACACATAAAAGAGGAATCCAATGAAAAAAAATGGATAACTTATAAATTAATTTTATTTCATTAACATATGAATTTATAGGCTTCAATCTATGTTTTCCATGATCCACATCCCAACATATATTCTTAGGGGAATTTTTTTATTCCATAAACAATGGTTCACACTAATATTATGAATTTATCAAAGAATATCCCCTATAAGTGTTGTAACCAAGTGTGCAACAAGGCCCGTTTTCATGAACCAGAACCTGTTTGAGTCAAGCTCAAAGCGGTGTTTTCAGGTTTTACACCTAGATACATCTGTGCCAGAACCGCCTCTAATTTTTCGTATCCAGAAAAGGATTTATTTTCTTGATAAAACACCTTCTCAATACTCACCAAAATTTAGGTATGTTTTTATTATACTTAGACTTATCCCTAAGGCTTTTACTAGGGTTTTCTAATCCTAATCCCAAAAATAGCTAAACATATCCTCTGATACCTACTATAACAACCTTGCTCTTTATTTCACACTTAAACATGTTTTACTGTATAAAATTTTCACTAGATACAACATAGAATATCGATAGGTCTATTTTCATTGGGTCTTATGAATATTACATAGAAACTTAGAACATAAAACACAACATCTTTATTCAAAACTTCTTTTACATGACCACAACATTCCTTCGTACTTAGCACTGCATGGGATAACCTGAGGATTTGTATAAGAAAAGGGTGAGCTATAAAGCCCAGTATGGGAATAAAAAAGAAATAAAATGATGAATATAGTACATTATAGGAAATAGTAATATCAATGAAGCCTAAGAGAAACATGAACATAAAGGAATGATATAGCTTGATTATCATAACATGGAAATGTGGCAATAACATTTAACATGATATTAAAATGATCGAAGGATAATTTCACATGGAGCATGAGTAAAACCTAATTTAAATTGAATTATCATGAGTAAAACCTAATTTAAATTGATTATTCATCATAATAATCTTTACCCAATGCATTGGAGCACTATCTGGGCACACCCTTCTTAATAATTTTATTTCATGCATAAGTGTGCCAAATGGATCATACAACATGGAATCATTCAATGTAATAATTTATTCAAAGATAAAGGAATACGGAATAAATACATGAATCTATATATTTTATATGTAAATTTTTATAAAGGTAAATTCCATTGATAGATAAATGGGCATGGTATTCACTACACAATGACTTTGGATTGGAAAATCACGGGGCAAATTGGGCAGCATAATGGTGTGAGATATGAATTAATTAAAATAGATGATGAAAGAAAAATGAGTATATAATCATATTCACATGAAATGGATAGTAATGGGGTCATAAAGATACATTTACCAACATATTTAATGGAATTTAGATGCATAATATAAAATAATTTCTTTAATGTAAATGAGGAGAGAGAAATCCCTTACGCAATTTCATCATGGTAACAGGTGTACATGAGAGGAATTACTGAGAGAGAAAGGATAATATAATCCCTAAAAAATAATAAGGAATGTATAAGGTAGGTTTTAAATCATACCCCAATATTTTTAATTTAAATTAAAAGGGAATAACAACATAAATAAATTAAGAAAAAATGAAAAAGGAAGAAATCCCTTACTTGGAAGTGTGATAAAAAAGGCATAAGAGAGGATTGAGACGAGATTATTGGGAGATTGGGGCACCTTGGGAGGAATATAGAGAGATTGGGTAAGGGTTTTGTTGAGTTCTAAATGGTTTTAGTGAAGATAAATTGGAAATTGAGTGGGTTTATATAGGAAAGGATAAGGAATTGTTTATTATATATGTTTTGGACACCACACATTAAACTAATCAAAACCAAAAACTGTCACATTGTTTTTTCCCCTAGTTTCTAAAAAGTGGAGTGGAAAAAATTATTTTATAAGTCCAATGGACTAACTCATTAAAATATTAGGCTTTCTTATGTGGAGTTGAGTCATACTCTCAAGGAAATCATTTTAAAATGTTAAAATGTTTTATAAGTCTTGGAGGGTTCACTAAGGATTTTTAAAATAAATTAAACAAACATAAAATAACATTATTTTAAAGGTAAAACATATATTTTCCGAATATACCATTTATAGTATTTTATTAAAACACTATTGGGTCATTATGATTTCATAAAACACAGTATATATTTATATGGTATTTAATTTTTACCCAAAAATTTGACAGTCTCAGAAAATTAAGAAAAAGTCACCATTGGATAATTTAGAATTCATGATTCCAAAAATAATATTAATTTTATCTAAATAATTATCTAAATATGTGAATTTTTAAATTTAAAATAAAAATGCCATTTATCGAAAATTAATGGGTTTTGACAAAAAAGCTTTCAAACTTTAATAAAAATTATAATTGTATTCACAAAAATTATATGATAATTTATATTTAATAATAATTAATTTAGTAGTAATATTTATTAAAATATTATTTAATTTAAAAAAATCCATTAATTCATCAAAATAGATTTCTTAATTAGATATTAACTAAAAATACTATTTGTTCTTAAAAAAAATTTACAATGTAATAATAATAAAATGAATGTAAATTATTTATTGTATAAAAAAATAATTCACATAATCATAGTGCTAGGGTCTTGTTACATAACCCCTTATAATACCGCCATATGACTTAAGGGTAATGTGTGCGATGGTGATAGACTCTTGAGGTGGCTCAGATAACATCGCTCGGGTGGTAATCTCTATCAACTTCCACTTCTCCTGTAGGTAGTTCTATTCATGCTTAATGTGTTTAAGATCATCATGGGATTTTTCAAGAGCAAATCCCAATGATGCCACCTCCATTCCGAGCTCTGACAAATGGGCTTCGGATGGAGAAATTCTACTAGACGATTCCATCACTTCCTTTTTCTGAGTAAATTGGATTTGTTAAAGCCCTATATTTATACTAATCATCTGATTACAGTTCAATGGATATATTAGCAATAGTAAGAATTCTTAACAATATTTTAAAATCCAAAAACATAAAACCAAATAAGTGCATATGTTTTATATAACCATATTACATAATAATAAATTTAATCAGATCAAGAGAAATTTTCAATAGTAAATGTCTGGGTCATTTCAATATGTATTGATTCCATACAAAATTTCATTTAGATGTTGTACCCATAATTTGTCACACGAAACATCCTAGATCTAAAATAGTATTTAAAAAATATAACTATTTTGTATTGATGCTAGTTTATATTCTTATGTTATAATGTGGGGCAATTTAAGTTTGTTATAAAAACACTATTTTTTCTTTGTTAAAATTTGAAATATTTAAAAAATTATTTTTGAAGCTAGGTGCTATGTCCATGTGGGATTCTTGGGCCTAAAGAGACTTGGTGTTAGTATAATAAAAATATTAAGTATATTTTATCACATGATTGTATTTTTTCTAAAATAATAGAATATCTCTTAATTGGTTTTGTAGATGGTAAATATTAGACACCCATTAAATAAAAAATTTAGGTTTCACCCAAACAATGAAAAAATATTTTTTTCATATCAAGATTTTGGTTTAGGTGTAGTCATGGGAAAATAAATAAATAAACTATTTATTTATTAAATTATAAAAACCTAATTCTCCTCTATATAAATGTGTTTATTACACAATTCTAGGGTTTTCTATATAACCATATGTATTTGAGAGGATTAATTAGAGGTGATCCTTGAAGAAATAAAATATATTTTTTGGTGATCAGTGTACTGAGGAGTTCATCTTATACGAAAGAATTTATGGATATCTCTAATGATAATGATGTAGAACTGTTCTTCATTAGTGATTTATTTAGATTCATGTTAGGTATATTTCTAATTTTTATTTAATCTATTCATTTTTATTCTTGGTAAAAAATGAATCAATTCCTTTAAAAAATTTATTTATGTGTCAATCGTTGATTTATGAATATTGGTTTATCTTCCTAGAATTAGGAATTTATTCTATTTTTTATCTTTTATTATCCCTTGTGATTAACAATTTCTCCAAAAATAAATGGAATCCATCCCAAAAAAATTCCCAACATTCATTTGACACCTTTGTGTTTTATGATTTCCTCACCATGTTCTACATATGACCATCATCAATATTTAATTTGGTCAGTGCTTTAACAATATACAAAAACTAATCATTTCACAGTCAATCATTTGTGTAACAGACCATTTTAGTGGGTCTAGAATCTGAATATAAAACATAGGTGGGGCATTATGTGATGAAACATGAGACTATACATGGATTAGATATAATATTGAGGGTTTTTGTTATTAGTTTGGTGATGCAATGGTGAGACACAATTGTTAGAATTTCCCTAGTAGAGCCATTGGATAAAATCTTGCCACCAGTGACGATTCAGGTTTTTTCAACATCAGATATTTGATCCATGGATTATTTTTTTGATGGGATTGTAAATAGTAGTGGTGTCTGTGATGTGTCATATTTTCCATGTTTATAGAAAAACTTGTGTTACACAGTGTGTAGTTTAGATGAACATATGTCTTGTAGTCCCCTTATAGTGGTGGTTATGGTTCTACATTGAGTTAAATATCACATGTCGTGGGGTCTATCCAGATATCATGTGACTTGATACTAGGAACCAAACTTGTACCTGAGGAGTCCACTAGAAAATTCATGTCCAGGTACATGATCACGATAAGTTTACAAGGGCATAGCTGGGGAACATGGTAACATACATGACCATAGTACCTGAACACAACTTGTGTACTCAAGCATGGGTTAGGGTTTCATAGGAATGGTACCAAGGACATGGGTATACATAGAATATCCTAGAAAAACTTTGTATACCCTATAAATACAATGTACATTTTCTAGGGAAGGTTGAGGTATTCATTCACTTTAGTTTAGACAAGTATAATAGGATTTGTTCCCTTGGTCAATCCCACTGAGGGTATATTGATTCATCCCATCCTGATCATAAGAAGAGTGATCCCCTCTATAGTATTAGTCCTGGATAGAGATAGTAATTCCTCAGTGTGGACTAGGTTGTGATACTCTATCATTATTAACTAAGATGGGCCACGTATCATGTTACTAACTATCATGGCATGTGATCCTCATCATAGAGGGTCTAATCTGGGCAGCGTCAGGTATCCCACCAAGGCCCTAGTTGTGATCCACTATCTATGTATGGACATATTTTAAGTTTTATCATGAAATTATTCATGGAAACACACAATGATCATGACCTCTATGATTATCACCATATGTGATAAAAAGACCCAAGGAGTGAGTTCTCTCGATTGAGTATTACCTTGATTCCCATAGTAGAATCCTAGGATTAGAGTGTTATTTTGAAATCACCATGAGACGTAGTATCTATCTTTCATATATATATATATATATATATATTTATATATGGCTTCTATAAGTTATCCTTATGTATGAGAAGACACTATCTTTGATTCTTTATGTTTTTTTATTTTAGGGTTTCTAACTATATATGATTACACTCACCCCCTACATGGGCTCTGCCTACATGTGTCTTGTATTATGCAAACAATAGGAATAATGGTGAATTCCTAGGTGGACCAAGAGAATGTGTAGTATATTTGAGCTCAATATACCATGGTTGGTTCTAGGATTTTCATTTCACAATAGTCTCCTCCTTTCTAGTAGACTGAAATATTTTTCATCTTTAATGGGCTTGTATTTAAAACTTTTTATTTCAATAATTGTTTCATACTCTAATGTGATTTTTATTTTTATGCATGCATATTTGTATTAGTTATATTTTACTTTATTTATTATATTATTGTTATAGATGTATTCTTGTGTATAGGTACTATAGGAAAAGGCTTCCTGGGTGAGTGATATGCCTACTCTGTATGTTTCACTAGCCCCTGGCCTATTGGTGGTGGGATTGAGGTGTCACTATTATATTACTATTTCTAGGTGGAAAACACTAGGTCAGGTCTTCACATAGTTGTATAAGAGAAGGTTTTATTATGACATGATTTTAGAGATTTTATAGCTATGAGGTATGGTTTGGGATATAAGGAAATAATGTTGAAGTTTATCGAGTACAACTCTTAGTTCAGAGAATGAAGTGATGGTTCAGAGGCCAACATATCCATTCATCAAGATGCTAATAACTTAATTTTTTATTTGGTATATTTAGGAAGTGTTTTTATTAAATAAATTATTACATTTATCTTATATGAACCTATTTTGGTATCCATGTCCTTCTTGAGTTATCTCTAAATTTATACTCATTGAACATTATTTATCATGACATATATAGGATTCATCAATTATAAACACAAAATAGGATTCCATAGAAAGATAATGAGGTTGATCTGTATAGTGATATGACTTTAGTTTTGTAACCTATATAGGATGTTTCACCTTTGGGTGGTTTGGCAGTCTTAGCTCCACCTGTTGAGAAGAAAGTTTCTCTAGCAGTGCTGACAGAGGATGTGTATATGATGAGAGCACATCATGAGTTTCAGATTCCTTGAACCATTAGGTTTGGGAGTTCTATAGATCCCTATGAAAATTAATACTGTCTTGAGGTTTTGGGGAATATTTTCCACATTATCAGTTCCCCACCCAATTTGATGGCAGTCCTTTTGGTGAGACTTCTCTATAGATCTATGAAAATATGATAGAGTATGGCGACTCTAATACATAATAACAAAACTATCTCTTGGATAAAGTTTTAGAATCTCTTCCAAGAGGATTCATACCTTTCCACTTTTTTATAGGTACACAGCCATGAGATTTGAGGTCATCAACATGGAAACATGAATGTATCCGAGTATGCATAGACATTCACTAACATCTTAAGATACTCTATGGATATGGTTTGAGATGTGTTCTATCAATAATGGGTCTTTGAGTGTGACCTTTGGTGAGATATTTTGGTTGTTGTGGTTTCACTTTTCATTCATACTTATGTTGGTGAGTTAGAGCATGCCTTAGTAGTTGAGATATTCCTGGATAAGAAGACATCGACATTTGGTCCTAGTATTGGGTACTCAAGAGATGAGACTTCAGTGGCTATCATCCAATGGTATATGTATGTATTTAATCATTCTAGTAATTTTATAAGGTAGTATCAATATAAGGAGTCTTCATTTTATATATCCCATGATGGTTTCAGTTAGCCAAGGGAGAGGCAATGTTTCTCTTATGATGGGTGAGGACATATTGATTGGTATTGTCTGACCCATGGTGCAATAGAAAGGGAGATGGTCAATAAATACATAGGAAAAGAAAATATCTAGATGAGGGAGGTTTTCATGGTGGTAGATATGGTGCAGGAGATGGGATAGAACCTGGAGGCGGCCGATTTTTTTATTTGTTGTTACCACCACCATCTGGTGGTCCATGGAAGGCTTAAGGAGATAATGTTTAGGGAAGAGGGTAGATATATGTAGTAGAGATTTATGACCTATAGGTTCTAGGGATAATTTAAGGAATAATATATTTATTTTATATTTTAGATTTAGTACTGTAATATAAGAGAACGATCTGATATTCCCTTTTCAAATCCTTTTTTTCAAGATCTAGATATTCTAGTAGAGCCTATGGATCGAACCTTGGGCTTGGAGTCCCCTATCAGAAGAGATTTAGTGATCACATGCTTCTGTCGATAGTGTGAACTGACTTTTTGGGGAGATATATTCTAATTTTATATTTCCATAGATGTGATGAGGCTATATAAATTCATTCTAGGTACAGACTGGTTCTCCATCGTTTATGCACAAATGGACTATTTTAGTGGAGGTAATGGTGTGTTAGAAATTATATGATGATGTTTACCATTTCCGGACAGAAGGGAACCCATTAATAGTAATATGAGATCATATTATAGAGGATATAAATGATTACTCATTAGTTGGATAAAATTACTCTTGGAGTAATAGATTTTTGAGCTTTTAGTTTCCTTTAGTTATTTCTATGTAAGATGATGTTTTTACTGAGGATGTGTTGAGATTACAACCTCATCGAGAGATCAAATCATGCACACACATACACCTAGAGACTGCACAAATATATATACTTGCATATTGTATTGATCTAGTGGATCTTCATGTAATGAAGGTTTAGTTATAGGATTTTTATATGAAGGAGTTTGTTATAACTATTGTGTATCTCTAGGCACCCACATTGTTTTTCTCCAAGAAGTTATATGGGAGATTTATGTTTTGTATGGATTACCATCACATGAATCAAGTGAACATCAAGAATAAAAACAAACATTTTATAATCAATTGCCTATTTAACCAACTAAAAGGGTAAATATTGTTCTGAATGATTGAACATAGGTAGGGTTTTCACCAACTTTGAGTTCAAGATGAGGATATAACAAAGATAACTTTCCAACATCACTATAGTCAATACGATTAATTGGTGTTACCTTCAATACAATGAACACACAAATAGTTTTTATGGGAATTATAAACCATATCTTCCAATCATTATTGTATTAGTTCATGGTATTCCTACTCAGTGACATCTGAGTGCACTTGTTGTACGAGGAGTAACACATGAGACATTTGAGGATAGTCATAGACCTGACATGAGATCACCAACCATATATGAATTTCATGATGTTTTAGATCGGGATTCGATAGGTATAATTCCCATTACATATCATGTCAAAAGAGAGAATAACTAAGGACCCTGTAAAGGTTTAGGAAGTCCCAGATTCGAATACACCCAAGAGAATGTCTGAGGTGACGATCATCCTTAGGCGTACATGAGGATATCCGAGATTTGTGTTTGATATATCTAAGAATTCAGCACCCTTTACCACTTTAACATGAAAGGGGTAACCTTTTATGTGGAAAAATATGTTATAACATCCTTTTCAAGAGTTTTGATACAGCTTGATGAGTGACCCCATATTGAGACTGCTGGTAGAGGGTGTTGAGTGTGTGGGGTTTGGTTATTCATAAATAATGAGTCTTAGATGTGTTCAAATATAGATGTTAGAGGTTATTTCAAAAATATCTTGATTGTGGAGACCTCATGAGTAGAACTACATGACCCATGATCTAGAGCTTACATTGGTAGTCTTCACCCTAATGATGTTGTGAAACTACCTTAGAAGTGAGTGTTTTATCATCTATTTTGAACATAAGAGTCTCATGCATATAAATTTTCAGAAATATCTTAACATGTGATAGAGGTGATGGATACAGTTCATACCCGTTTTTTTTAATTTAAGATATTCTATACTCTTGGGAAAGGGAATGTGGTTCTAGATGTTCATATAAGGACATCTTGTCTGTAGTTATTGAGTAAGGCATCAAACGAGGTGGAAATGATGGTGTTTTTCTTATTAGATGAGGGTGATGAATCGTACGTTGAGTCAATGGTTGTTACCCCTCAACTTATTAATCATGTTAGAGAGTAATAGTTTTGAGATATTGACTATGAGACTTTTTTTTAAAAAAAATCCACTAAATGTACTGCTAATAATTTTTTTTGAAGGTGTGGATAACGTTATCCTTTTCCGAGGGAAGACGATGATACCAGTGACATAAAAAGATGAGGTTCTGAGAAATTTTTATAAAACCCCCTTAGTGGTATATCGAGTAGTGGAAAGATGTACCAGGGCCTTCAATGGAACTTAAAGTGTCCTAGGTGTTGGAGGTGTATAACTATGTTTATCTCTTGATACCTCACTTTTAGATTGGTGAAGGATGATCATGGTGTTCGAGAAGGTTTGGCTCAACTCCATGAGGTTCTAAAGAGAAATATGGATGATGAATTTATAAAATCCAGGATAGGGGTTCTATGATTGGATACAAGACATGATTCAATCTGGGTTATCATAGATTAATTATCTAAGTCATCCCACTTATAATCCATCAGAGTGTAGATTTGATTAGATATCATAGGATGCCATTATGTTTTGTAGATAGTCTAACATCACCAATTTACTTAGTTGTTCGTTTCGAATTGTGATTCTTGATTCATTTTATGATTATAGAGAGGATTACAGGGTGAATTTGGGACTCAATTACAAATAATCATAACATTTTACCCCTAAAAAGATGGAAAAATGAGTTGACTATTCATGTTCTAGAGGACATGCTTTGATATGTCTTGTTGGACATTGATTATTGTTGGTAGGATCTTTTACCCTTGGTAAATATTGAATATAATAACAATTACCATTACATGATTAGTATGGTACCATTCTAGGCCTTATATGGGAGACCCTAAAGTTCACCATTATGCTCAAATGGTCCAAGGGAGTCAACACTAATGAGACCAATGTTTGTCTCAGTGGAAAAAATATGGTTAAGATCATCTATAAGTAGATACAGAAATTCTTGTGAAATTATATGTCTTATGAAGTTTGATGATATAGGCCTCTGATTTGAAATGAGGGAGACTATGTATTCTTAAAGAAATAACCATATTGAAGATTTTAGAGACTTTTCCAAGGTGGAATTTTTTCTTTGAGATTCGTTGAACCTATCAAGATATTGTGTAGTGTTTGTGAGGCGGAGTACCTCTAATCCATACCACCATAGTTAGACTAAGAATGAAATTACTTCAATGTGTCCCAAATTATGTGTTATGTTCATGACCCCTTTTGTGTTATCCACTAGGGAAAGATAAATATCGAGTATAGAGAAATTTTTTTTGAGTACTCAATAAAATTCATGGATCGATAGGATAATATCATTTTTGTAGAGAGATTCCCTTGGTGCATGTATTATGTAAGCACGTGAATCTTCAGGATAACACTTTGGAGAAGGAGAACCATATTGTAGCTCATTACCCTCATCTTTCTAGGTAGGTTATTTCTTTTCAGGATGAAAATATCAATTGTGGGGATAATGTAATGACTCTTTTTTCCATTCATAACATTGGAATATTTTAAAGAATATTTTTGAAGTTAGGTGCTGAGTTAGTGTAGGATTTAAGGGAAGGAGGAGCCTCAATATTGGTATAATAAAAATATTAAATATATTATATCACATGTATAATGTTTGTTGAAATTAATATAATATCTAATGAATAGTTTTTAAATGGGATTTCTGAGAAAACCATTAAATCTGGAATGGGTTTTTTACTCTAGGCATGACATAATGTTTTTTGTGAATTGGGGGTTTTGTTTAAGTGTGGCCATTGGTATATTAATAAATGAATAAATGAATAAATGAATAAATGAATAATTTAATAAATTAATTTATTATTTATTAAATTAGACAAATGTAATTATCCTCTATATAAAGTACTTACTCTATAATCATAGGGTTATCTACATAACCATATGGATTTTACTAGTGTCATTGGAGGAGAGAATTAAAAAACGATGAGATTGTGGTTTGGAAATCAGTATGCTGAGGAGTTCATCTTTGAAAAACAAATTCATGGATCTAGCTATGGACAATAATGTTGAACCATTATTCATCACCAATTAATAAAAAATCGATGCGAGACTTATTTCTATTACAGTTTTCCCCTTGTAGTTTATCTCATGTCAAATAAGAATAATTTATACTAAAAAATTAATTCATGGGTTGATCATTGATTTATAGGTGTCATTTGTTTTCCTAGAATTATGAATTTATATTTTATTCCATCATTGATTATACCATAATATTTTATAATTCCACTTCATTTGATGTAATCCAACTCAAAAAATGGAAAAAGTTAATTCCTTATTTTTATGTTTCATGATTTTCTCCTCAAATTATTCATATGATAAACATTGGCATTTTATTTAGCCAATGGTTTGATAATTCTTAGAAATTGATCCATGAATTTTAAAAAAAATTCACAATGGATCGTTTTTGTTGGGCTAGAATCTGGATCGAGAGCATGGTTAAGGAATTATGTGATGTCATGGGATATAATACATGAATTATAGACTGAATTAATGGTTTTCATATATGGGTTGGAGATGTGATGGTGTGGCTCAATGTGTATCTTTTCCCAAGAAGATTGGGTAACCTAATTTTGACCACCGATGATGATTTAGGTTTATCTAATTTCAAATATGTATTCGTTATATGATTTCATGGCTATATCATAAGAAGTGGTGGTGTGGGCAATGACATGTAAGAATTTTAGATTTTCATGAAAAACCCATGTTAAACAATGTGTAATTTGGATGATCACAATCCTTGTAGTTCCATTATAACAACATCTTGGGTTTCACATAGAGTTAAACATCACACACAATGAGCTATATCCACAAATCCTATGACTCAATACAAGAAACTTGGTGTATTCAATAGGAGTACATGGGAACATGCATGGCCAGGTACTTGGGCCATTATAGTATAGACGAAACAACTAGGGAACATGGTCATGAACATGAACAAAGTAATTAGACATGAATAGAGTAATCATACATGAACAATTTACTCAAAAAAAACTATGGTACCTAAACATGGCTAAATTACACATTCATGACCATAATATAGGGAATATTCCAAGGTATATGAGCATCAGATGGAGGACATGGTAATACCCAGACTATCCAAGGCACTTATTGAATACCCTATACACATTGTGTATTTTTTATATGGATGTTTTAGGCCCTCATTCACTTCAGTGTAGACTATATTCAATAGTGTGTTTTTTGATCCATCCCTATGATGGTTCGATGATGCATCCCATCCTAAGAAATTTCTATGTGAACCCCTCTATAGGACTAATATCAGATAATTCCTGGTAACTCTCCATGCGGTATGAGGTGCAAACGTCTATAATTCATCCCTAGGTTGGGTCATCTATCTCATTATCAACTTTCAAGACATACAATTTCCATCATCATAGGTTTATTGTGGGTAGGTTCACGTATCCCCCATAGGCCCTGGGTGTGATATCTTATCTATGTATCGACATCTTCTTAGATTCAAAATGTAATTATTCATTATAATGACTTAAAAGAATAACCTCTCAGTTTGGGGTGTTAATGATAGAAATAACGGATCATTAAGTTATCCTCAATGAGTGTTACCTTGAAGCCTCAAGAGAAATACTAGGCTTTTAGTTTGGTTGTGACCTTACCAAGAGACTCGGTGTCTATGTTTCATATATATGGGTATTTCTTGATGTTATACATTCTTATATGCTAACTCTCACTTTGATATTTTTTGTTTCGTGATTCCAAATATCCTACAATGTTAGATAATACTAACCTCTACATGGAATCATCATGCACATGTTTTGTCTTATATAGACAACATGACATACGATGGAGTCTTAGGTAGTCCAGGTGAATGTGAATCATAGTTGATCAAGATGAAATGTAATTTTATCCAATAGCTTCTTTTGACAATAGTATCCTTCTTTCTAAAATTTTGGACTCTTTTATGGATTTGTGGGATTTTATATGGCCCTTTTTTATTCCACTCATGTGTTTTACTTGGATTTGGTTTTTAGTTGTATTCAAGAATCTTGGTATTAGTTATATCTTCACTTCTATAATATATTGGTGTATAGAGATGTGTGCATGTGTATAAGTACCATTGGCTAAGGAATCCCTTGTGAGTGACATGTCTAATAAGTACATGTTCCCTACCTTTGTTCTATTTGAGTTAGTATTGCGGTGACACTTTTGGATTACCACTTTCCAGGAGGGACTTTCTGGGTTGGATCTTACCATTGGATTCATTGTCTAGAAATGGAATGTTTGAAAAAATTGGGTTTTTATTTTCATAATATTAGCATATTTTAGAGGCTATGTATGAATTTTCATTCCTTAAAAAGGATCTAAACATGTGGTGATAGGATTTTAATTATGTTACTCAAAGAATGGTCATTGATAATGATATTTTATGTGCACTGAATTGAACACTAATATAGAAAATATCTAGATATCTTCATTATCTATGTTTTTAGCAGTTCACACAGAAAACATTTATTTCTTTATTTAAATTTATATATCCCAACTTTCCTATATTTAATTCAATTAAATCATTATTTAAATATCCAAAATGATTTGTGTCTATTTTTTCACCAATAAATGGAAATTACACCATTAATATTCAATATTCAATTATTATTACCTAAACATCCTAAATAATCTAAAATACAAACATTTTATCATATTAACAAAAAAGTAAACAAAATAAAAGTAGAAATCTATAAAAAAATGAAATTTAATTGATAGTCACAATCCCACACGCTTGAATAATTAATTATTCTTTATTAATTAGTCTCAATAAGTTTCATAATGTTTCCACTTTCTATGAAATCTTAGTTTTGGTTCATTGAATGATAAATGAATAGGGAGTAGTTAAATCATGATTATAAGCAGAAAACCCATCTTCAATAAATCTATGTCAATAATCTCATCCAATTATCAGCTTCACACATCCATTAGTAATATTATATAATTTTTTTACTTCCTCTTCCTCTTCAACATTTGAGATTGTAGTTCTTCATTCTATCCATTTCCCTTCAATGAAATGCACTCAGAATATATATATATATATGTGTGTGTTTTTAATACATTCTAATGCATTGCATATATTCATTATGTATAGATAATATTTAGCAAAACCATCTAAAATAGAAGGATTTCCCATGGTTTATAATAATAACCAAGGCATGGAATCATGGATGGGGAAAAGAAACTTAGATTTATTTTGACCCAAGTTCATAATCATTCCTTTTGACTCACACACCATAAGATAAGTCACCTAAATAAACTCTAGGTCTATTTCCATTTTACTCATTTCACTCTTGTTAATTTGACAGTCAAAATTATTATTTTTGGTGGATCCCTTAAGTTTTATTCTTTAACAAAAACTATTCACTCAAATTGAGTTTAAGAATTAACTGTATAGAATCCACAACATGATCTAGTTGAAACCTTTTCAATTAAGCATCAAAATCCTTGTTCAAAAAATAATAAATTTTATATTATCAAATTAATATGTCTCATAGAGTTTATAGATATTTTTCTCAAGTGTTTTAATTATTATCAACCCATAACACATATATTTTTACTATAAATTATTATTTTTACATTATGGAAAGTTAGATACATGTAGTGAGATGCAGTGAATTTTATCATAGTGAATTTTATCCTAAATCCAATTTATTAAAAATGTAAGCAGAACAATCTAAAACTATAGATTTTATTTTAGTGGAAAATATGATTTCCTTATTTAATATGTGTTATTCTTCTTCAACTATTTTATAAAATGAATATATCATTCTCAGTGAAGTGAAACTATATTTCTTCGAAAAGTAATTTAACTAAAAAAAGTCATGTGCTTCAGCTATGTCCCAAGAGTTCTGGTTTTAAATTCATTATCTCAAATTATTTATCTCATAATGTACTATATTCATTGTTGTTTATTTCTAAAACTTGATCCCTTCAAAATATTTCTTTATTCATTGTTAATTCAAAGTGAAGAGTTATTTTCCTTCTCCGTAAATATTTACTAATTCATTTAGATTCACATTGATCAACTTGAAATATCTAGACCACTTAGACATCAATTTCACTAAAAATAGTTTATGTAAAAAATTAATTAGTATAAATTATTTTTACACCAATAATTCATTAGATTAAAGCACCCTATCTTGAATTTTTTTAGTTCTTTCTTTCATAATCCTTATTTTATCATAGGATTCCCTTCATATTTTCTCTAACTCATTTAAAACAAATATTATTTTATAATATACACATTTTTAATTCATATGAATTTTATTTATAGTCCAGAATTCCCGATGTTCGATCATAAAATAAAAATAAATATCATTTCAAAACACTAATATGTATGTTTATATACCAATGGGTATTTTTTATATCATTTTCATTGCCCATAGAGTGTCCTTAATCTTTTATTCCAAATCCTATTTTTAATTATAATCTTTTTTTTATATTTCCCTTTAAGTACTAATTTATGATTTCAACTTTTCCAATTATTTATGTATGGTATGTGGTTAAAAACTTATTTCTACACTTATATTTTTTCTATAAATTCTATAAACTAGTTATTATGGAAATGGAACCAATTTTCAAGGATAATTTCTATGGATACCTCATATTTATAAAAAATATAATGTCTAAAACACATCACTATAGATGAACCTAGATTATCTCTAAAAATAATGTATTACACCCAATTTGATACAAGAACTCTTAAAAAAAACATATACACATTCACATGTGATATTGTAAATAGACCCATGGAGTCCAGTACCCATACATTAAGTATATCTTGAATATAAAATTTACTAAATTCATAAATAATTTCATATTATCTAGAAAATAAAATAGTTCATAACCAAATTTCTCACATTATTTAAAATAATAGGGAAAAAGAATCTATAACACAACATTTAAGTAGTTTCCATTAAAAATCTATAGTATCATTTAAAAGGTAGTGAATGGAAGTGATTACGAGATATCCCAAGACTCTTACAATCATATATGGTCCTAAAAAGGTTTTTATATACTAGATTTGATACCAACTAAGGTGACAAAAATTTAACCATCCGTAATTACAAAATAAATAACGATCCTTATGTTAATCAAACATAAAAGACCATTTAGGTATATAGTTTTTAGGAGTTTTGAAAAACAATCTACTTAGATAAACTCATATCATTTTCATCAAATATGATTTTTTCCACTAAACAAAGGATTTCTATTTTACCAAATGTCTTCAATAGATCACTTAAAATTCTCCAGAAATGATTTCCTTTAATTCATAGTTTACATAACATAATTATTCATAACCTGGGGAAATAGAAACCTAATAAGAGTGAGTTCAAACACTCAATAATAGAAAACATAGGGTGACCAATTGAAGACCATAAGTGAGCATAATATTACCATAAGTTTATCAGAACAAAATAGAAGATAATTTACAAAACATAAGATATTTTTGCCCAAAAAAACATAGATTATAAATAAATATTCATGGAGAAGCCTTCGGAAAAAATGGCATGTCTCACAGTATTATATAAACATTAGTCAATCATCAACCATGTGAGCATAAGATATGAATAATAACATAGAATAAATGAAAGGAATATAAATAATCATAGAAAATAATTTTCTTTCTCAAGGACTATAACTAAGATGATAATCACATACTGAATAGATTCCTATATAATACTAGTTTTACTCCCCATTCCCTTTGAAAAGTTTAATGGATAAAATCACATAATTGAGTGTGTTCACTCCCTAATAACAAACATATTATCTTATAAAACATAAATTTGTACCCAATCCATTAGAGAGAAAAATAATTCCAATTCCACCTATCACATAATAAATATTATAAATTTGTGTTCCATAAGAATGTAAAGAAATTTATAATTCCATCATAGATTACATAACCTATCAAATAATAATGGGTTTTAAAACGTTTTTTAAAGAACATCATCATAGGCCATCTAGAGAATAAAGGTGTATGGTATAATTTTAAAATATCTAAAATAGAGTATAAAATACATTAATTTATTTCTACATATATGAATATACTGATGGAAATAAAATGGTTTATATAATATTTTCATTTGGTATTTGAATCAAGGCCTTTTATATCTCTTTAAACCTAACAGAAATTTTTAACCTAAGTACTATAGTAAAGTTAAACCTATGGTTGTCTCTCAATGATTCTTCAATTTTGGAGTTTTATGTAATGATTTTTATTATTTTATACTTTATAATATTTTATTGTTTTTTAAAATATTAATATTTTGATAAAATATAAAATTATAAGTTTATAACATAATGGAATTTAAAATATGAAATGAAAAAATAATGACCAGATAAGAGAAGATTATAACAATATGAAGTGAAATGATTAGAAATAAGAGGTAATGGGCTATGTTTATTTCATTATGTATCAATATTTCTTCATCATTTTAAAATTTATTAATACTTATAACTCTCTCAACACATGAATTGAAATCTCAAAATACAAGTTTCATTTAGTTTATTAATTTGAGTCAATAATTGAGATATCAGCAATAGATTTCCTTTCCAATAGATCCAATAAATCCATAGAAATATCATGGTGAGTAATGACACAATCAACTCCATCCATACTCAAAGTCCTTAATCTATGATTGATAAATTTAAATGAAGTAGATATATAGTAAACTCCAACTCAACATGAACTAAAAATCTACATTCATAGATTGTTAAACTATAATATGAAATGAAATGGTCTCTAATTATATTATAAAGAATTAACTATGTGATAGATGAATTAATATCCAATTAAAAATTACTTAATCGATTTTAAACATTATGTAGATATTTATAATTGTGAAATAAAATTGATAAAAACATATAAATACATCACCATGATAATCCACTATCATTGGCAACTAGAATAATCTTTAAAACATGATCATTGAGTGAAGAAATCCTTTAATCACCATATTCATTAGAATTTGAATAAGTTTTTTAGAGTCTCTTTTCCTTCTTGATCCTATCAGTATTATTTGAATTAATATCTATACTTTTTTTCCACCTTCAGAATTTAAAATAACCTGCAAATCATCTCGGAAAATTTACCTACTTTCCCTATACTAATCTGGATCAAAACCTCATTTAAGTAATACTATATTATTCTCTCATTAATTGTTACATTTTATTTATTTTATTTTATTATAATATTTTAAAGTATTTATTCTAGTAAATCTACGTGTCATTGATTATTTTGGAATTCTCACACCACCCTTTAGCCTATGAAATTACCTTCAACAAACTATTCAACATGAACAAACAAATGACATAATTGTTGACTAAATTGTTCCCAAGAATAAAAATTCCACTAGCTTGGAAACATGTCCAATTATTATTTTTTGTTGAAAAAGCTTCAATAGGTGACATGCATAAATCCATGATCATGCATGGGAACAACAAACACAATGATAAATAAACCATCATTGAACTAGTTCTCTAAAATGACTTCTATTGGAATAGGAAAAAACCATCAACTCAATTTGAACTTGAACTATTTTCTATCCATTACCACAATCAATGATGGGGTGGTCAAATCATTCCCTCAATAATATAATCTCAAGGAGGAAAATCGTAAAACACATGGTGTACACTGATGATTATCCATGAAATTGAAACATTGGGAAACAATTTAGGACCTATAATTTTTTTTGGCCAATCCAAAAACAAAAATAAATCCAATGATGGAATTATATTCTTCATACCATCTGGATATCATTAGTTTCAATTCACTAACCTCCAATTTTTCTCTATTTATCATTTGTGGTAATTCATGCTATTCTTTTCTTGAGGTTCTCTTTCAAGATCTTGTTACTCATTGGTTCATCATATTTTATTTCATACCATCTTCCATGGTGCCTGAACATTCAGTGATATCTCAATAATCTTATAGTTTTTCTTTGATCATCTTCACCAAAAAGTCTCCCGGATTCTCTACATCTCAGTTCATTTTATTATTACAAGGAAAGGATAAAGTAATTTAGTCCCTAGACATTGTATTAAATCTCAAATCATCATAAAATTGTGGTCCATTATCTTATTCAAAATTATTTATGATGGATCTAGAAGAAATGGAGATGACCAGACTAGTTCTTCTTTATCATCCTTAGATCTAGATCTCGATGGTGGAAACTCAGATCATAATTCATAGTCTCAGCAAAAACTCATATCCTCAACCACAACATGATCAAAAGGAATCGGTCTAGATCTCGATAGAGGTAGCACTAGATTATAGATCCATGATTGAGGCGTCACATACGATGGTAGTGTGGAGCTTAGTAGCTATCTCCCTAACTCTAGTTCATAGTGGGGGATTCGATATCTACCATAGTGAATCTTATATAATTTATATAGATCCCTCCCATTTGGGTATCTAAAAAGGGTGATCCTTATGGTTTAGATATGTGAGCAAGTTGATGAAAAAATGGGTATGTAAGTGACCCTAGATAAAATTGGATACATAAGTAGCGATAAGAAAATTATCTATATGAAACATTCTCCATTTAGACTCTGTGGGATTATATCAAATTGATTAACCTTCTCCATTTTCACTATGTGGGATACTAGAAAATCAACTATGTGATGTGTATAAAATTCCAATATTTAGATTTCTCAAAATTGGCTACGAGAATGAATTTTTCTATATAAAAATGGCTACACCCCTATTAGTAGACCTACAATTCAAAATATCCATGTGAAAACATCAAAATTCAAATCCCTTACACTACCACATTAAAAAAATATAATAAACCAATTAAAAAATAAAACCCTTTTAAATATAATTATCTTTAAAAGAAAATATTAAAAATAAAAATAAAAAATAAATTAGTTATTATAAATTTAAATTATAATTAAAATTTAAATTAAAAAAATAAACCCTTAAAACAAAAAAATAAATTTGAAATAATATTGATGAATTAAATAAAAAACAAAAAAAAATCAAGATTAAATTAAGAAAAATTATATATTTTAATTATTATTTAATACCAAAAATTACTAAATTATTTAAATAAAATAAATTAAATAGTACACTTAAATTAATTAATTATTAATAAAAGGAAAAGATATTTTGAATTATAAAAATATAGTATAAAAAATACTAAAATTAAAATTTCAAAAGTATGTTCAAAATTATATATTAAACTCAATGTTTGAAAAAAATTTAATTAATAAATAAAAAATTTAATTAAAAACATAATTAATTTAACCTAGAATTGACAAAAAAAATAAATCAATTAATTAAGTCATAACATGAGATATTAAAATTGAATTAAATTATAGAAATTATGTACAAATATTCTATCAAATAAAAGCCCCATAGAACTCCCCTACACTAAGATTTTTATTTTTTAAAAAAATAAATAATTATAAAAATTTAGTCGAATAAAATGAATATTAAATTAGAAATACTAAATTTCCATATAATTTATTAAAAAAAATATTTCCACATTGGATTATCATTAAGTAGTTTATAAATTGATACTCTGTAAATTGAATATTTTTAATGAAAAACTAATTTTGATTTTACAAAGACGATTGACTTAAAAATTTGATAATACATTAAACCCCTTTAAATTTTCATTCAAATAAAACTCCAAAAATATATTTACATTTATATTAAATGACTCATATAATTAAAAATGAAAATAAATTAGTCACTCAATATGGATGAGAGAATTAAATAATTTAAAAATAAGTACAAATAAATCATCCATAATTTTAGATAAAAAATCTATGAGTTCAAAATGGATTAAGACTTTTTTTAGTGATTCATCTTAGTGCATATTTTATGAGTTAAAATAAAAATTCAAAATTTCAAGGGAATTGATATTTTTATGACATTCATCCAATTTTTTTCTAAAGTCAACTGATTTTTTAGATATAATGAAAGATGAATTACTCAACTAAATTTAAGTGGTATTAGAGAATTAAACATGCAGTGAGCCTACACAGCTTTAAAAAATTATAAAACACGTAAACATGGAAAATGATTCATTAAAACATGAGAAACAATCAAATCAAAAAAATTAGGGGTTTTTAATGGGTCACATTATGGTGATGCTTAGAAAAATGAAATTCAATTTTCCCCAAACTAAAACTAAATACAGTTCTCAATGAAAAACCCAAGGTGGAGAAGACACATTTATTCAACTTTATAGTTCAAAAAAGATTTTGAAATAAATTAAACAAGTATCATGTTCAATTTGTCACATGAAAGATAAAATTATATTTCCATGAAATAAAAACGACATTAGCTCGTAGAAGGAAAAATGTTCTATATTTTTTACCACATTAATTATTCAACTCAAAAATAGAGTGTGTAAACTAGTTCATGTTCAGGGAAGTGTTCAAAAAAATTTCTAGTAAATCTAGAAATACTTATCCTTAATAAAAATTCAAGATTAATCAATTTAATAGAAATAACAGTATGATTTATATGATAAAAATCAGGAAAAATTTCTTCAATTTTGTTTTCAAATTATATATGTTCAATGTGGCAGTAGTAGGAAATATCATTTTAAAACATGAAAATATGTGGAATTTTAATAAAAACACCATTGAAATTAAATATCATTTCCCCTTAAACCCAAAAAAATCCCTCATCCTCACAATGAAAAATATCACCCGGTTTGTGGAAAATATCATAAAGATTGAGAAAAATGATTATTTATGATTAGAAACATTCATCTCAAGTAAACTAAAACCAGAGTTTAAGAAAGTAAGATGGGTATCAATGTTTCTCAAGCTGTAGCTTCTTTTTCTCATAGTATATTGTAAAAATTCATCTCCAACATAATTATAATGTGGAGTGAATCTTTATTTTGATTTCTCATATTGAAAAATAAGAACATCATCTTAATATTAATCTCATATTGTTTTCTTCAAGGAAACACTAAGAAACAAAAATAAAAATACTAACACTAAAAAGGTTGGTAATTTACCCCATACTTATTCCAAACAAAACGTAAGTATGTGATGAAACTTCCAAGATTTTTTAATGGTATTCATATTTTAATAATAGTAATTAATTCCCCATAGGTTCATTATTATCTTCCCGAAACATATTAATCTGATTTCCATTAATCGTAAATGGAACCCACTTCATAGGATATTGAATATATACAACACCAAAAGGGAAAAAGTGAGTTATATTAAAAGGACCATCCAATTTGGATTGAAATTTACCTGATTAAATTTTCATACTACAGTTGTACAATAGAAACTTATCTCTAATATAGAAATATTTTTTCAATATTATCTTTTTTGGAACAACCTCTATTATCTCCTTCACAATATTCTAATTTTTGTAACCATTGTTTCTTATTATTTACAACTCTTATAAACACAACTTCCACTTTTTGAAACTCTTAAAAGATTCATATTGCAGGATTTAATAACCCATAAATATTTTTTATTTAAATTTATGTGAAAATGAAAGGATATTCGAAAAATTATATTATAGGGTGACATAACTATTTGAGTTTTATAGGTATTTCTATATTCCAAAAAAGAACCATCAAGACTTAAGCTCCAATATTTTCTAGTTGGGTTAATAGTTTCCTAAAGAGTATTTGTTATTTCTATATTTGAATCATCAATCATTATCTTTTTAGGTTCATATCTAATAAAAACAATATAACTAACCACATATCATCATAAAAACTCCCTTAAGGTTATATTACAAAAATTGAGTTCCATTTTCTGTGATAATAAATATTGGCATCAAAAATATAAAAAACATATTACTTTTCGAAAATTTGGAACCCAATAAAGAATCATTAGTTCTAGTTGGGATAAATTCAATACAATCCAATAAATAGTTCACTACAAGAATAATTTATCAAATATTAAAATAAATTTTGAAAATGGACCATAAAATCCTTTCCCTAAAAGTCAAATTCATCATAATAAATAATGGTTGTTGTGGAATCTCATGTATTTGAGTAATTTTTACTTGGAATTAACAATATTTAATAGTCCTATAAAACTCATGACAATATTTAGAAATATTACCAAAAATAAACCTACATCAAGCGATTTTATAGTAGTTTTCTATGGCCCAAAGTGGCTTCCACAACTCATACTATATAAATGTTTTTTATTTGAAAAAATTTCAGAATCCAGGATACAATTCTAGGAAATTTTATCAATTCCCATATGATAAAAGTGGGAAAATTCTAAACATATTTCATGGACTTGAAAATAAATTTAGAAACCTTTTTCATGGAAAACGAGTGTGGAATAATTTTAGTTTCTATGTAATTTACAATGTTTGAAAACCATAGCCTACTATCTTTGGAATAAAATAAAACATCATCCGAGGGAAAAAACTTTATTAGGGTAAATAGAGGAACTATATTAAAACATTATATAAGAACCATACTGAAATTATTATCCATATTAATTTCTATTGCATTTCTATTTTTGGTCTCCATATCATATTATTGATGTAATAAGACACATCAAACCATTATTAGTTTTTTATTTTTATTTGTCATGAGAAATAAAATAGTTGAATTATCAATGATAATAACAACTTTATATCTGAAAATAGAGAACATAAACTTTTCAAAGGAAATCCAGTAGCTAAAATTTGATTCTATATTATGGAGTAATTGGAATAAGAAATAACAATAGTCCGAGAATCATAGATAGTGACTTGTTATTTCCTCTCCACTATTTTACTAAGAACACCCCCTAAATATAATTTTAAAGCATCATTCATCATCTCAAAAGACAAATCCTAATTAAATGGTGGAACCATTAGTGGGGGCACTAGCATATGTTTTATATTATTAAATGATTCCTTAAATTTCTCATCATATACAAAAATAAATTTTTCTTGAAGTAGTTTTGTAAAAGGAAAATAAATTTGGCTGAAGTATTTTATGAACCTCCTAAAAAACATATCATAGCCTATAAAATATTTTACGTCTCTCACAACTATAGGGAATTTTAGTGAAGAAATAGTTTCATCCATGGACATTTTTTGCCAAATTTAATTCTTAGACACTATGACCAGACAAAATTCCACTATACACTATAAAATTACATTTTTTATAGTTTTAAACAAGGTTACACTTAAAAACAACTATATGTAAACCCCTAAAATTCTAAAAAATGTCTCAAAATATGGAAAAGAATAGAAAAATCTTCTATTAAATCTTCCATTAATTCCTCAAGAAATTCTGAAAAATGATAATCATGAATATTTAGAAGGTGGAGTAATCATTACATAATACAAATGGAATTCTTAGATAATGAATGTTTTCAAAAGGGAATTTTATAGTTGTTTTCTCATTATCCTCTAGAGATCTGTGAATCAGTAAATATCTAGAATCACCATCTGGGAAGCTATAATGGGATTGTATATTTAATCTATCTAAGAATTTATTATGAAAATGAATGGGAATGTGGTCCTTCCCAGTTAGTTATTTTGGCCTCCTATAATCAATTCATTCCGTATATATAATGGGAAACCTATCAGGCTCTAACAGTCTAAATTTATTTTTTCCAATTATAAATCATCCCCTTTTAAGTACAATCTGAATTGGAGTTACCTATCAACTGCAAAACATGGGGTAAATAATACCCGCAACCAATAAAGTAGTAACAACCTTCTTAACCACTTCTAGAAGGGTAGGGTTAAATATCCTCTAGAATTGTCTAAGAGGTTTGAAATTTTACTCTAAAGGTATTGTATGCATGTAAACTAATAAATTAATCCCTAGAAAATCGTTAAATTACAAACCTATAGCCTTTCAATTATTCCTAAAGGCCTCTAAAATATATTCTAATAGGAAAACCCACTTAAAATTATAACAATTAATTTTTTTCTTCCATGAATGAATTTTTCAAATATTAAAGAAAAATTTTAAGGCCAATAATGGTTCAAAAATATTATTTATAAAAATCAGGATCTTTGGTTTCTTTTGCTTTATTTTGAGCCACCAAATCTCCCCACTAATAGAATAATTATGATATCCTAGAAAAGATGTTCATTTTATTCATACAATGAATAGATGTCAACCATTGAGGGAATTTTAGATTCAAGTTTAAATACATGTGGATAATCTAAAAATAAATTTTGATGAGATTTTTTAAAAAAGAGTGTATTCTATTTCAATTTCACTCATAAATTTAGAATTTCAAACATCAGTACATGTTCCAAGATTCTATAAAAAACTAATTTATTTCACTTTTATTTTGAGAAAAAGATTATATCTTTTCATTTTGATAAATTTAAAAGTATCATGAAATTATTTTAAGAACAAATTCATTTTTATATTCATCACTTCAATAAATTTTAGAATTTACAGTTATGGTAGATTCATTTTCTGGAGAAATTAAACTTTCTAATGAATATTGAGGTTGATTATCATGAATTGAATCTGGTAATAACTATATGTAAAACTAGTAAATCATTAAAAAATATTTTAAATAATGTACCTCCATAGGAGTTTTCATTGATTCAATGATATGAGAATTTTCCATGTTACCACAAAATTCTACAGAAATAGTCCATTCATATATTCTTTTTATTACCTTAGTAGTTTTCAGGAATTAATTTCTTAAAATTAATGGTTCATGTGAACTAAATCCACCACACTCTAGGTCTATAGAATAAAAATAAGTATGGGGAAAAAGTTCTTTATCCCATACTAAGAAATCCTGAATGAATCCATCAAGCTTATCTAAAATTCTATTAGCAATTTTGATCAAAATAAAAAAAATTATGTTCTCCATCATGTATATATGAAATGTTATTATAAGGATTTAAATTTAAATAATATCATAAATATAATATTTCATCTTCTAAACAATTAGTTCAAATGAAATAGGTAATAGAAAAAAATGGATCCTTGAATTTAATAATGAGAGAATATGGGATCATGGAAGTAACATTTCTTCCCAAATTTACATTTTAACTTCCCTTGAATATACCCTTGAGATAAAACGCATCCTTAAGAAATTCATTTTAATGAGGGATATGTTTCATAGTATCTAAAAAATGAATTTTAATTGGGACTTTTCTAAAAGTTTCCATCACTTCTTTATCCATTTCAATTTCAATATTATTTTTGATAGGAGGGATTCCAAATGGATATGGAAGCATCTACGAATACATTTTTAGATCATCTTTAACTTTATTCTTCCCTTTGTATAATCCCATTAGATTTATAAAATCTCTATATGTTCATTGAATATATATTTCATTAGTGTTATTTTATTTTTATTGTTCTACTAGTGTGTCGATAGTATGAACTTTCATTGTTTCAGTAGATTCTACAATACTTTAAATAGGTTCTAAAATAGTTTTGGTAGATGGTTTTGTGAATTTTCTTTGTGATTTTTAATTGCTTTTTAAGTAGAACATTATTTTTTTAGGTTGTTGTTCATTATTTTTATCATGGGTGTTTTGAATTTTTATTCCACTCCTCAAAATTATTATTCATATATTCTTTCTTCCCCTTGGGGTAACTTCAGATTATGATGGAAATTTTCCACTCTATTTTTTTAAACTATTGATTTTAGCTTCCATTTAATCCATTTGAGTTAGTATATTTTTATAATCTCTTATTGTTTTTGAAAAATATCTTATTTATACTCAACCATTTCTTCAAGTTGTGAATCATTTAATTTATTAATTTGTTTTAAATGATTTTATTGATTCTAATAATTTGAAAATTTTCTACCAACTAAGTTTCCATATTGGTTTTGATTGTACCTAGGCTTCTAATCAAAAGATTGGGGCTATAAATTTTTTTGGCAGTTAATTGGGATTAAATCTATTATTATTTTGGTTATTACATCCTTGGTTGGAATTTTTATTTCAATGAAAATTAATTGATTTGAAATTTTGGTTTTGAAATTGGTCATTCAGGTTATTATAGAATTTTTTTCCAATAATGATCTCATTAAATGCTTTATGTCATTCTTGAATTTGTGTACAATGATCATTAAAATGATATGTTTTAGGAAAAAATCAACAATGCATTTGAATGATATAGACTCGTTCTAGTTGCTATTGTGAAGGGACAAAGTTGGTCAACATCATTGTATTCATTCTTGCCAGATCCTTTAAAGGAAACATTATTTGGATATTATTAGAATTAAAAGTAGATACATCTATAACCGGTTTTACATGTATCAAGCTTATAGTACTGAACTATTGTGAATTTTGGATCATACTTGAAATGATATTCCTAGAATCTATATGATTCTTTTCTAAAAATGCTTATCTATCTGCAAAATCAATCATACACTTATCTATTATTATTGGTCCCTTAAAAAAATATAGGATTGGGAGTTGATCTGAAATTTTGTGATGAGGGTAGCTAAAACAATAATTTTTAATCCTCCCATAATAATCATTAATTTTCTCTACTTAGAGATACCTAATGTAATAAATATATTTTATATGATAGGAAACCCAAGATACTGGGGAAAAGTTTATAAGAATATTTTTTTATATCAATGATATATCTCTATAGTAGTGGATAAGGTGTAGAAGAACCACTTCCTATGTAACCCATTCATAGAGAACAAGAATTATCTCATATTTATCTAATCCTCACCTACTCATTGGGGTATCATGCTGATACACACCATGTAGAATTATTATAAGTGTTTATAAAAATCTTCTCCTGGAAGACCATGGATTTTTGGTAAATGATGAGTCACTCCTAATTTAAGCTCGGGACCAAGAGTTATTTTAGGATAACCAAGACATTTTTTCTAATTTTATGTATTAGGAGTTTTGAGATCCATCAGAGTTCTTCAATCAGCTATGGTCACTATGTTTTGAATGTTTCCCATTTTTGTATAAGTTATTTTTATTTCTACCTTTTGTGTTATTTTTATTTTTTTTCATATTTTCAAATTCTAGAATGTTTTTTTGTTTTTTATACTGTTTTATTTCTCAGATTAATTTTTTTTCTTCTTAATTTTCCTAGTTTTATTGGGCATGCATCATGCTTTTTTGAGATAATTTTTTAATCTATTTTTATTTTTTTAAAAGGTTATTTTTTTCTTATTTGTGACCCCTTATAAGCCTCCGTAAAAATGGTGCCAATTTAAACTAGCCTTTTTATATCACTTTAAAACTGAGTAAAATTTTTACCCAATGTTTTTAAATAATGAAGAACCCAAGGTTTTCTCCCCTTGAAACTTCTATTTAATATTTTCTATCACTTTTTTCATTATATTATTCTTTGAAAAAAAATGTGTTTTCAAAAGGGTTAGTATTTCTATAAAATAAATAATCATATGTTTCTATCACAAATTAATTTAAATAGTGAACCAAAATAATAAGGACTAGAAATAAGTATAAGATATCATGAAGAAGTGAATTTATCAGAATGAAGAGGTAACAAACTAACTATATTTTCTTATGGATCAATATTTCTACATCATTTTGAAAATACTTCACAATTATTACTCTCTCTATGCTAGAAATGAATTCTCAAAACATGATTTTCATTTATATTATCAATTTGAGTCTACAACTGAGATCTCATTTTTACATCTCCTTCCATTTATATATGATCAATGAATATAAACATTGATGTGTTCAATGACACAATAAAATCCCTCCATACTCTCAATCCTTGATCAATGATTGATAAAATTAAATGAAGAGTATCGACGTCAATCTACAACTCATATTGAAATGAAAAAGACATGTTCAGTGGTCAATACACTAAAATTTGTAATGTGGAATTCTAAAATGGGAAGAAAAATAATTAACTATGTGATAGATGAATTAAAAACCAATTATCATCCCAAATTACAATGTATAATGTTCGGGATAGTTCTAAAATTGTGAAATAAAAGAGACAAAACCTCATAAATAAATCACCATGAAAATCTACTAGATTTATCCTATATACTCGCCATCTAGATATGATTATGGAGTGTATAAATACTTTGATATTAATTCACATAAGAAGTAGTGATAGTTCTATAGAAGATCCTTTATATCTTGATCGCATATCTCCTATTTGAAAAAAAAGATTCTATGTTTATGCCGTCTTCTTTAAGCGATCTATATAATCCAAAAAGCATTTCTAAATATTTCCATAATTACCCTCTAGTGACTTGAATCACTACCTCATTTATGTTAAAGCTCCATTTTTATATCACTAAAAATTAATTTTTCATCAAAATATATTATTATTTTATTTATAATTTTATATGATGGTAAATCATTATGTCATTAATTATCTGGGCCTTTTTCAACTACCATGTATACTAAGAAATACCCTTAGACTAACTCAACCAATTAAACTAATAATGAAATTCTCTATTAATTGAATAAATGATTCCTTATTATCAAAATTATATTAGCTTGGACACATGGATAGTTCCCCTTATTTGTTGAACAAACTTCTGTAGAAAACATGCATGATTTCATCATAATGTTTAGGAACAAACAAAACATCGATGGATTTAGCGTCATCAAACTAGTTCTTTGAAATGACTTCCATATGTGAAGAAAATAACCAGTTTCTTGATTTGATATTGAAAACATTTCTGGCCATGACCACATTTACAGACGGGGAATTCCCACAATTCTTTCTATCATTTAATATTGATGTGTAAAATGATAAAAAACCTAGTGTACATCAATGAACATCCATAAACTTCAACATAAGGTATCAATTGAGGCCCCAACATCTTCTTTGATCAATATTAAAAAAAATCAACAATCATGTTCTCTTATCCATCCCATCTAGATCTTATTAATTCAATTATCTAAGATCCAAACTTCCTCCATTAATTAGTTTTAATTATTAAAAAAATGATCATGTTGAGCTTCAATCACAATATTTGGTTCTTTATAGGTTCATTGGGTTTGATTTCATACCATCCTATATGGTTCTTGAAAAAATAGTGATATCCCCTTGAGCTTGGTGTTTGAAATATGATCTCCTTCAATAAAAGTTTCTTAGATTCTACCCATCTCAGTTCATAGTGTTATTAAATGGTGAGTATCTAGTTATTCTTTATCTGGATTTAAAATTCAGTCTTGATTCATCATCTAATAGTGGTGTGTCATCTCCTTTAATATCATTGGTGATTGATATGGTAGTAATGTCAATGACAAGGGTCCATATCTTGATGGTAGTGGCTCTAATCATCATTAATTGCCTTAAACAAGACTTAGATCATCCACATAAACACTATTAGATAGAATCAATTGAGATCTAGACAAAGGAAGTGCAAGGTTTTAGATCTATTGTAGAGGATTCCTCAACGGTGGTGGTGAGGAGCTCATCTGCTATTGGGACAACCCTTGTTCACAGTGGCGACTTCAATAACTCTCATGGAAAAGGTGGGATTATATCTATAAAGCCCTTCTATTCGGGTATATAAAAAGGTTGATACATTTGGTTCTTCTATGTGAGTAGGCCTATGAGAAAAAAAGAACATGAGTGAACCCAAATAAAATTGGACATGTGAGTAGCTAATAGAATACCAACTACGTGAAACCCTAACCATTTTGGCTATGTGGGTTGTTGTAAAATCAGATATCCTTCTCCATTTTGGCTACATGGAACAATGGAAAATAAACTACATGATGTGTACAAAATTCAAATAAGTGGATATCTTAGAATTAGACATGTTAATTAATTTCTCTATGCATAAAATTGGTCATATCCTTGCTGGCAGATCTTCTAACTAAAAGGGCTACGTGAATCCTTCAAAAATGAAATCCCTTATAGTACCAGATTAGAAAAAATTATAAAAAAACATCTTTCTAAATATGAAAACATTACACACATAATAAAAAAAATTCAAAATAGTTCAATTAATTATTTAAAATGTAAAATATAATTTAAATTAAAATTCAAATAAATTCGAACACTGAAACAAAATATTTTAAATTAAAAATAATCTTAATTAAATAAATAATAACATAATCATAAAAATAAAATATTAAATTTCACAACTACATGATAAATTTGAATTATAATTCAATGCCAAAAATTATTAAATTATTAAATGTAATGAAATTAAATTATAAACATTAGATAATTAATTAATTAAAAAAATGGAAATATAATTTGAATTATTAGAATACAAAATTTATCAACAAAATTAATTTTTTTTTATTTTTTAAATAAAATAACATGAAGTTTGAAAAAAATATTATATTAAAAAAATAAATAATATTAATTAAACATAAAATTAAAATATTAATTAAATTTTCAACAAAAATAATAAAAAACCCTTTAAAATAAAAATTTAAAAATTAAATCATAATTAAATTAGTGAAATTATGTGGAAATATTGAGTCAAATCAAAGCCAAATCATTATCTCATGATATGAAATCAAGAATTTGAATGGTTTATAGCCAAGATTTAATCATCCAATGATATTAATCATTATAGAATTATTTTCAAACATTACATGAAAAAATTCAGATACATTAGAGATATTTAGTAAAAGAGAAGTGAAACTATAATAGAATTCCATTAAAACTTATGCAAATTTTTTTAAAAAACAATGTTATAGTTATGTTCCAAAACTATTTACACATTTTTTCCATGATACATTTAAAATTTTATAAGTAAAATAATTTAAAATAATTTAATATTGAAAAGAAACTATGATTATGTTGTCAAATTTTGAATGGATGAAAAAATATACTTTATTGAAATTAAATCTCATTTCAAATACTTTTAGAAAATTAATATTATATTCTCTTGATACATTTTAATGGAAAAAAGTTCACAGAAAAAAATAATAATATTTTCTTCAAAAAAACATAGAATCTAGGAAGGAATATTGACATTAATGAATAATAATTATGGATAGAAAATATGATCACGGATAAAATGTTAAAAAAAATTACTTTTAAACCTTTATAAATAAATTAATAAACACAAATAGAAAATATGAAAAAATATTCCTTTTAAAAAATTTGTAAAAATAAAAATATAATTGAAAAAGACATTAAAAATTTATTGAAATACAGATAATGTAATTCTTGAAAATTTTAAAGATTATATATATTATGTGAAAAGTAATTGGATAAAAGACTATAAAATCTTTAACACAGTGGTTTTAAATAAAAACTTTTGCTGATTTTAAAATCAAAACTCCAATAAAATATATAAATTTAGAAGAAATATTAAAAAACATTTATTATAAATATTCTCATGATATAATTTTTCAAAGAATAAGTATATAAACTATATAAATAGAAATTTATACATAATTTTAAACATGTGTCAACAAATGAAATTTGGGATGATAAAACCCATATGGAATTTCTAAAATTTTAATAGAAACCTCTTGAATAAAAGGAATTCATGCGGAAATTTAGATACAATAATTAAAGAGTTAATCTTGATATAATATCTCAATGCTTTACTTTATTTACCACATATAATAAATTAGGTCTATAACATAAAATAGGTCTTATGGAAAGAAAATTGAGACAAATAAATACTTACTATATTTGTAACTTTTGATTCAATTCCCATCGAATAAAACCATATATAAATTTTTAAATCAATTTATATACATGGAAAAAAATACATTCATGGGATTTATAATAACCACAAAAAACAAAATATGTGGTGAATATAAATCATCTCACAATGAAGGTAATATGAGATAAAAAACCCATTCAAAGATCATAACATTGAAAGTAATAATCAACAAATGAAGTTATTTCAAGAAAAAAATGTAAATACAAAAAAGTGGAAATAAAACATAAAAAAATAAGTGAGAATAACACATATAAACTTTTTATAACATATTCTATAGGAAAGAAATATAACTCAGTGAATGGAAATTGAGTTAAAAATGAAAATTCCTCAGACGTCCATTTAGTAGGAAGCACAATAACCACCTATGTAATAAATATATAATTTTTATATATCTATAAAAAATATATATTAACATTAATTTATACCATTATCTCATGTTTTTTTATTACACTTTTATGAATAAGTCATTTTTAAAATCAAATTTTATGTGTTAACTATCATGTTTCCCATTCATGTCTTGATTTCATGGTTTTGGTCCATGTACCTTTGTCATGGTTTCATCCCAAACCCCCACCCATGAAATTTGTAGGATTATGATTAAAAATTGCATAATTATATTATTTTAAAATTTTAAAAATTGTAATGTAACTTTATTAATACTTAATTACAAAAAAGGATAATAAATTGTTCTTTATTAGAATAAAACATTATGAATGTTTTGAAATATAAAACATTGTTTTCAAAATTAAGCATAATTTTTTGAATTTTTTTATTTTATTCCATAATATTAAATTTGGTTTAAAGAAAATATTTTGTACACTTTTAATTAATTTTGATATCATAATGATGTCAAAAAATTAACAGTATTTGTAAAAATGATATTATTCATTATTCACCTAAAAATAACCGTTTCAAAAATATCCTAAAAAGTAACCTCAAACTAATTTTAAAATCATGAATTAAAAAATGATGTTAATATAATTATATTCAAATAATGAAATTCATAAATATATATTTTAAATGAAAAAAAGAAATATAAAAAAAAGTTTTTTATATAAAAAATATCTATTTTATCTTTATGTAATCTAAATATTATTTATTTTTGAATAATAATTATGTAAATTTTAAAAATGGTAATATCACATATTATAGGAATAATATTTTTCTAGGTGATAAAAATTATTTATTAATATAAAATAAGAAATACATAAAAAAATATCCTTATTTATCATTGAATGATTTTAATCATATTATATAAATTATTTATGCACTACTTATAATCAATTAATTTATAATATAAAAAATTAAAATAAATTTTTAAAAATGAAAACAATAATAATATATAAAGAATAATATATATATATTTATATTTATATAATAAATCATTTTATTACCTCTTTATTTTATTTAGTTTTTATGCTTATTCTAAATTACATAATCTTTGTTTTCATTTTAAATTCACAATGTATTAATATTTACATAAAATTGTTATAAAATATATCATTGTTTGTTTTAGTTTGGAGTTTTGTGTGATATATGCTATTTGACATGGTAAATATTTATTGGGAAATACATAATAAAATATCTTAGTGTTACATTCAACCCATTAAATAAATTATGACTTCACAATTTTAATTTTTTTCTTTACAAATTTAATTCACCTTAATAGTAGAATAATCTCTAACAACAATTTTTTAATGATATGAAATTTAAAAGTCACTACTAGTGAACTTAGTATTTCATAATTAAAAATTTATAAATCCTATTTTTGTATCATTTTAAGACCCGTACTGAGTTACACCAATAAAACCTCTATAACTGAGTGATATTTTCCACATTTAACTTCACAAATTTATCTTCCTCCTTAATGAGTTTGAGGAATTATTTTAACATAGAGATAGTGAATAAGAGAAAATATACATACCTGATTTATTTTCGTCCTATAATGATAATTTCATCATTCTGCTGTGTTTTGATATGTTTTCCCCCTCTTCAGCATATCATATTAAAAATGATAAATAACCATAATTAATTTTCATGCCCATAAAATGGAAATAAATTTAATGGATAAAAAGATCAATAAAAAAATGAAATTTTATTCCTCCTATATCTAGAAAATTATTAAAACAAAATTGGTTATCATATGATAAGATATTACTCTATATGAATAATGCTTCATGTAAAAAATTAATCTTAATAAATACTCTAAAATCTAAACTTAAATCATTCCTAATGATATTCCAAATATACTTGACAATTTTAAAAATGAAAAAATAATAAATATAGGATCAAATTTACTTCCAAAAATAACTTAATTTTTATCTCAATTTTTTTAACTTAATTAATCCTTAAAAAAATATATTTTTAGGCCAAAAATTCATGGAAACCAATATTGTAAAAAATTTACTTTAACAATACCCTGAGAAACATTAATCACTTAGAAAATAAAATACTATTCAATTTATACCTTGATCATATGTATTCCTAAAAATATGTTAATTATTTCCCAAATAACATGAATTTCCATGAAATTTAATTTAATTTTTAATCACAAGTTTATCTCTTCATCTCGAAATATATTTAAAAAATATGTTAAAACATTCCTAATTAACCATATATATGTGAACAAAAAATCACATACAAAAAAAGGGTTAATTAAAATTAAAATTTCCTTTAAAAAATACAATAATTTTTCCCAAAAAAACTATAACACTAAATTACATATGAAAATGAAGGTCATATATACCTTAATCATATATTCACATAAATTGCTCCCGAAATATATTTAATCCCATTAAATATATTCACATAAGACCTCAATAGGGTATATATTATTATTAAATTATGTTAAAACATACACCTATTTACCATGGATAATATTTATAGTTCTTAAATTACTCTTATCTGATTACATTATATCCTTGAATGTTATCTAAACAATGATATAATACTAACTGAGAGATCCCTAGTCCCACATACCAAGATTTCGTGGTAAAAACATATTCATTACTCAATGACTTTGATACCAACAAAATAAACCAAAATTTAACCATCCCTAATTAAATTAACATCATCCAACATTGATTCATGTACATATACATGGTTATTAGGTGTAGAGTTTTAAAGAATTACGAAATACCATTACATAACTAAGCCTATATCTTTATCATTAAATTGAAATTTTTTCAACTAAATCATTGATTCCTTATTTCATAATATGTGTTCAACATCTATCAAAACATTATCCAAACATGATACCCTTATATAAATATGATACTTATCATCATTCATTATAATAAGGGTAAATATAAACTTAAGATGATTGAGCTCAAATGATCAGTAAGGGTAAACATAGGAATTAAATATTTAAGTTCGTAAGTGAGAATAAGATGATCATAATGTTATTATAACATAATTATTATACATGGATTCAATATAATAGATTTATACCCAACCTAACATATATAATAAATCAATAGTCAAAAAAATAAGTCTTGGGTATAACATAATACATGAGTAATAAGAGGGTTGAGACATCACTCTATAATTAGACATGAGATCATAAAACAAGCATAATAAATTGGAATAAATGTGTGGAACATACAAAATAATATAAAATCATTTACTTCCTCAAGAATTACTAATAAAACCATATTCACATAGTGGATATATACCCATAATTAGTTTAGTTCCACCCCAATTCTATTAAAAATTATAATGGTTAGAGACCCATAATGGGTTGAGTTCACTCACCAGTACCATACATATTATCTCATGATATATAAATATTAACCAATACATTTTTGAAAAATATAATTATAGTACCACCCATCACATAATTAATACAATATATTTCTGTGATATAAGATTATAAAAACATTCACAATTCCACCATAGCTCACTTAACCCATCGAAAGGAAATGTGTTTCAAAATGGTTTGTAATGAAAATATTCAAAGGATATTTAAATAAATAAGTTTACTTTTATCATTATAACATACACCCAAGAGAGTATAAGAAACATTGTTGGATTTTGACATAGATGGGGATTCCATAGAATGAAATTGGGTTACATAATAGTTTCATATGGTATCATAAAAAATAAAATTAAGAATTAGTTTGGTACACAAAAAATAATCAATAATACAAATGTTTAAATAATAATATCAATATATGTTAACTATATTTTTTTCTTAAAAGGTATATTCCATTGAGATATGGAGTAAAATTTAAGTGAAACTGTATGAAAATTTCTTTAAAACTTTTGTATCTTCTTTTAATAAAATCCAGTTTTAAATCACTTAATAAATATTTTCATTAGGTGTCAATTAGAATTTTGAAACATTATTTAAAAAAAGGGAAAAAAATGTAATTTTCATAACAATTTTTCTTATTTAATAAAATATGGAGTGTAATTAAAAAATATACAAAATTGAAATGAAGTCCCTTTTTCAAAAAATTTAAGAAAAATATTATCTATTTGTTTTAATAACTTTTAAAAATGACAAACTCTTAGATAAATGGTAACATGATTTTATTATAAATACCATGAAACAATGTAATTTAATATTTATAATTATAAATAGTAATTATGTTAATAAAATTAAGATAAGAGGTAAAAATTTAAAAAAATCCTTTTCACTTTTTTATAAAAAACGTAAAAATTAATCTATTAGAAATATGTTAAAATGATTAATTTTTAAAACATTGTATAAATTTTATATTGTTTAAAATTAATTTTAAAAATAATTTAAATATTTAAAATAACATTATTGAAAAAATATAATGAATTTATATATAGAGTAAAAATATTTGATAACAAACATCAAAACATTTAATAAAATGATTTTAATTAAAAGTGTTTAAAATATTTAAAATTGAAACCCCATTAAAATAAATAACTTGAGATGGAATTTTAAAATAATGTTATTTTAAATATATTCATGATATATAATATATAATATATATTAAATACACCATATAAATGGGGACATGAGCAAAATTAGAAAAATGTATCGAAGAAGGAAATTAGAGATAAGAAAACACTAGATTTTTTCTGACATTCTATGTAATAAATATTTATTTTTCCAACCTATATATCATAATCGTATCTTTATTTATCTTACTGAATACTATTGAATTATAATTTCATATTACCCATTTATGAATAATCATTTTATTTATTTAATGTTTATGTGTTGACTTTCTTATTTAACATGATACTTTTCATTTGGTGGTTTTGATACTTGGACCTCAGTTATGGTATCATCACCAAAAAAATATTCATGGTGTTTTTATATATGAATTTTATATGATTCTTGAGTTTCATTTTTATTTCATGGAAGTTATAGTCATGATTTGCATGAAAAACATAAAAAATCATTTTTAGAATATTTGATTTGATAGATACAATTGGTTTTATAAAAAAATTATCCAGATATTACTATAATAGAATTGTTACAAAATCATAAATTAATCATTATTGTATATTTTTTCCAATAAAAATAATTACCTATTCATTCATGAAAAGAATATTATATCAATTCTCATGTAAGTTGTAAGACCAATACAATAACACATTATAATGTTTGAATTAACATGAACTTGCTACTATATTTTGATATTATAACATTTATAAAATCTTAATAATAATATAAATATAATATTTATTTTTTAAATTAATTTTTATAACCAACCATGTAAGGCAGCGATGGAAAATAAAATGTGTCCTCAATAGATGTGGTAGTCTGCACGTACACACTAGTGATGTTTCCATTTTTTTATATAAGAGAAGGAAACAAAGTAGATAACTATTTATGTTTCAATAAGAAAAATAAGGTTATAGACATCATTTTTATTCATCAAAACCTTCTTTATAACCATCCATGTGAGGTGGTGATGAAAATGATTACGTTGTCTATGGAGTCGGTAGTCCGTGCATACACATGAACAGAGTTTTCATGTTCTATTGGATGGAAGGGAAGTAAATAATGGTTTCTAAAAAAATGTAATAATATTTGTTTATAATAATTTTATTTATGATAATTATTGCATTTTTTAATTTATTTCATGTTTTTTGAAGAATAATGAAAATTTAATGAACATGGATAAAACAATTACCTCTTCCAGGGTATCCTATTTTGGATCTATCGGAAAGCCTTGTTAGATTAGTATTTGGTGAGAAAAAAAATTAGTACTTCTTGGTTGAGGGTGTAGGGAAGTAATTTTATTAGATCTTGGTATTCTGAATGTGCCCAATTTGGTTGGATAAGTGAGGGGTTGAGGGACTCCCTTTTTATATTAGTGGAGTGGAACCCTTAAAAATAATCTTAACATCAAAATATTTTAAATGAAAATATTAAGGTTTTGTGGATCCAACAGAATAAAAAGAATAATATATGATAAGTAATGTTGATATGAACTCTTCCAATTGAATTATAGATAGGATTTGATGATATTTTTTACCCTATCACATGTTTTAAACCATTTTAAACCCATTTAAACGGTAATGTGATGACTAACATTTACTATGATAAAATAATTTTATGGATAAAAATTAAATGAGCTATTTTATATAATTTTAATATTTTTATCACAAATATGCAATATATTTTAGATGATTCAAATTCTAGTTATGGTAAAAATAATCTTAAATATATGTATTCATAACACAATGAATAAATGTTTTTTGAAAAATTAATTTTGAGTATAAAAATGAATTTACACCAAAATATAGTGTAAAATTGATCCCCATTACATTTATATCTTTATAATTAAACAATATTATTTATTATAATATAAAATTACTAAAAAAAATTATTGTAATATTATAGATTCTCAATTAAATATAAGGATAAAAATTGTTTCTTTATATGAATAAAACATTACTTAAGATCAACATAATATTTTTAAATATTTTATTTTAATACTCAAAAATGTATTTTGTGAGATCTCATATTTTTTCAGGTATGTATCTATTAAGTTTTGGTTGAACCTATTTTATTTGTGTTTTCTTTCCTTCATAGAACATTGGTGGTCGAGCCTTTTTATTTGGAGTTGGAGGTATTTTGATGGGGAAAATGACCTAAATACCATTGATGTATTTTTTTTGAATTCATTGAGCACAAATATAATTGTGTCAATGTGGCTATGAGAGTTATCAAAGGGTTTAGAAGGATTTAGAGGTGGGTTTGGTTTTTTCTTTAGGTGCTAGGATATATACTATTTTTTGGATACTTTCACATCATGAACATGTTACTGGACATAAAAATATTTCACAGAAGATGTAGAAAAATTATTTAGAACATAAAAAGATTACATGACATGAAATCAGTTCAATTCCTGAAATAGTCTATTTGGGTTATTTTAACATTAATTGATGTTTTTTTCAGTGTATTTTATAATCTTATTAATTAAAATTGTGAAAGGGGTTCACATCATGAATATCTTGGGACCAGTGGTTTTAAACCATGATGCACTTATGATTTTATTTCATCTATAATGTATCCTATTAGCCTGATCCCTATGGTGACTCTAAGTGATTTTGGAGTGTTTTATTCTCTTCTATATGTCCCAGTCCAATATTTAATATCAAGAGTGTTCCTTTGGTTTATTTTTCTCCCTCCTTCTGCAATATACATTTTTCGTGTCGGTATCTCTTGACCTACAATGAATCGGGTTTTGATCTTGATGTTGTTTTATCTTGTTCTTCCTTATTATCTCATTCTCCATCGTTCTTCATTAGAGTTCCTAATTGTGAGTGTTTCTTTGATCACAGGATGAAGTTATGTAGTATATAACAAATCCCTTTAGCCTATTTTTTTATTTTTCATATATGTTCAATATTATGAAATTTTTAGACACAATATCCGTTAACTAATGGAATAATCTTAATGATAATCATGTGTTTGAACTACTCCTTAGATACATTAGGATCCAATAATTTATAGACCTAGGTTGTGGTTACCCATAATGTGAATCTACCCATAATAGTAATGAAGTGGCTATTAGATTAAAAATATGAATTATCGAGACATAAGACCATAGGTGATTTCTTATGATAGATTCACCTTGGAAAATGTTTTACTTGATTACTAAAAAAAGTAGAGAAAATTTGATATGATATGGGTGTGTACATGAGAAGAGGTAAACCCCTTCTATTCTCTCAACCCTATTCTCAGTGATTCCCAAGGCATCAATGGAAGATATTCCATCCACCCTATCTATTGAAGGGGGGTGGGGGGAGTTTTCAACCCTTGTATTGTCTTTATTCCCAATTATGCTCCTTTCTACATTTTTCAAATCCCAATTTTCTCTTGATGTTTCCGACTATCTCGGTAATCTCTAATGTAACAGATCTAATTGAAAGATCTCATAAACATTCAATATCATTGTCAAAGATAAATGACTTTTATGGTTACCTAAATCTATATTTTTTGGCCTGATTCAAATATCACTATCCTTCAATTGATAGTTTTGACCATTTTGACTTCAGTTCCTGGAGATTAAAAGAACATTCAATAGTAGGGATTCTTTACAAGATACACATATGATCATGTTTTCATTTATTAATGATTTGATTATAGAATGTTCAATAACTCCTTAAAAATGTTATGGGTGTCATTTTTATCTACTTCAAACATCCTATGAGTTCTATATGAAAGGTGATTCTATTTTCATAGTAATTTGGGTATGTTTTTCTGAAGGCCCTCTACCCTTTCAAAACCCCTCTACTATGTGTATTCTTGGAAATCTAGTAGGAATATTCTTGTGAGTTGATAATATGAAAAATTCTGTTAGTTATCTGATTTTTCCCTGTATTTGTCTAGAGGTTGATCTATATAAGTAACAATTGGTGTGGGTTTAGATAAGAGTGGTTAAAGAATTTTTTTGCAAGCAAGAAGTCATTTTTTAATCTTGTACTATTTTTTGATTTTTCTATGGTCGTTTAGGCCATCTAGCTTCATCCTTTCATCATTGGTGTTAAAATAGGCATATGTTGTAGGATCTGAAGGTGATGGGGCTGGATATGGGAAAAGTACTCAAGTTAGACTAGTTGGGTACTAACGAGATGGTTAATTCTATTGGAAATCCAGAAAGAGGCATGAACCATGAATCTAGTGCCAAAGAGAGCTGATATATATGGTTGCATGAGGCATGACTTGTGTGATAAAAATTTTACAAGGCATGTTCAAGTTCATTCAGGGGAAATGAGGTTGTGTATGGAAGTTTTTTCTTATCCCCCAACATGACTTCATTATCATATAGACAGATTATTAGATAGTAATTCAATCATACTTTAGAGGTTATGGTCTAGGTGATAGGTGTGGGTGGTCTAGGAAGCTGTAATAAGGGTGAAATTCAGATCCCTTTGGATGAATAGGGGTCTATTAACAATTAATTGATAAAGTCACATCGTATAAGGACCATGGATGCTATTACACTAGGTAACCTCTATGAAGGTCTAGAAACTAAGGGGAAGCCATAGGAGAAAAGAGGTTTTGCATAGGAAGTGTATTTTAAAGAGGATCAAGGAACCTATAAAGTAGAGACAGATGATGCGACTGAGAGCTATTTAATGGGAGATAGTTCATAGTGAAGACATAGTAGAGAAATTAATCTCCCAAGAAGGAAGAAATGGAAGAATGGAGACCTGGATTTAGGGAGTTGTAGTCGGATCAATGGTAAGAAATATATAAGGAGAAGGGATTATTATCATCTTCCTAGAACAAAGGAGTCAAAGAATTATGAAAATAAGAGACTCAATGAAAGTTATGGTGGGTTAATTAATAATGGAAATACATGGGATCTTATTGTAAACTTTGGGGAAGAAATGATGGAGGATTCTTTACTAATTAATTCCACCCAAGAGGAGGCATACATGACAATTGAAATATTTCATCATGATGAAACCAATGATGAGTAGTGAAAATGCTTCACCAAAAAAGAATGTATTTTGACAAGAGGTTTCAATGAAAGGAAAATAAATGTGGATGGTTTTATTCAAACACGAGACAAGATGGATTATCACTTTGAAGGCCTCATCAAGGATGATCCAGAAATAAGGGTACGAGACCTACACTAGAAATAATATAAATATAAGGATTCTAATATAATTAAATTGGATTTCAGTTATTCTATGATCTCTTACAATGTTTGATTCTCAGTGGGTATGGTGTGTGGGGTGTTTTATGATGCTTTGGGTTTGGTATGATGACATAGCTTCTTTTCTAGTGCCATCATGTGAGGGATCAAATTTATCCCTAAAAATTGATCTCTTCGTTGAAATAAAAATAATAAATTGGAGGATATGGGTGTGTACATTGGAATGTTAACAAATTATGATATAATTTTAGGAATGAAAAATAAACTGAAAGAAAAATTACATTTGGATGAATTGACCATTGTAGCTTATGATTATAAGTTGTGTTATTATTACTATTATGACTTCTGTTGTATTATGTCTTCTATTGTGATTCATGATAAAATGATAATATAAATGGCTTGACCTGGTTATGCTATAATGATTATAGGTCCTAGCCCAATTATGATATAATTCTTATAAGGACTAACATGCTTATACTATAAATTTTGTAGGTATTCTCACATTTATGTTGAAACACTTAAACAATGGTATTGGACCAATATCATCATAAAATTATTATATAAAAGTATTTTCTTAGTTACAATGAAATGCCTATATAGAGTAATTTGGTCTAGTTATACTGAAATGATTATACAGGGGTATTTTTTAGGTTATGTGATTATGTCATGGGATTGTGATTGTGGTTGGCATGTGTTTTCTACAAACTTAGAGTTATTAGGAAATGGTTCTAATTTTAAGTATGTCAATTTTATTATTGTATTAATTGTTTAATTAATACTATTATTTATCTCTTTATTTCATATAATTACTATCAGATTGGATTAGGTTAGATATTATGGTATTGACCTACTATGTTTTACTCAACAACATATTTAGCTCACTGGTTGGTAACCAAGAAGATCACATGGATGCATGTTTGGATAAGGAAAAGGAACCCTATATTGGATTTTTGTGTAATGGATGGGTTAGAGATTAAAAATGACACTAACTTGGGATTTGAGGGTAGTGTATTTTGAGTTTATTTTTGTCATCTGATTATTTAATCTCTTTGACATCTAACATTACATTTATTTACATTTCAGCCTACCATTACATGGTTCATTATTATTTGGTTTACATGCTTCATCATTTATCTTATAGTTACATGACATATTGTTTAGGCTATTTCAATTACTTTTATATTTGTTATTTCTTATGTATTTATACTCTTTAACATAGGGTATATTATCTCAACCATTTTATATAAACCCCCGCTATTAGTCGACAACCTCTTGCATATGGGGAGGCATAATTGAGGTCTGGTAACTAACATGGTTTGGAAAAGTGATAATGTTCTAGATTTGGGGACATTAAAAAGTGGTATCATAAGAATATAGTTTATTTTATAATTTCTTACTATTTGGTAAAGGTATAAAGAAGACTAGGATGTGTCATGAATTGGTAATGTGATTCTGTGTGGGAGTAGGTAACCCATGTATGTGGGGAAATTTGAGTACCTAGGGATGGGGTTTATGTACATGTTGTTCATTTCTAGAGTTGATATTACATCACCTTTGGAGATTCACATTTCATGTGATGTCATTGTTTCATTAGATTTATAATCATTCCCCTATATAGCGCAAGAATAGTGTGAGTGCATCAGGATAGGCAGACAAGGATATATAATGACATGAATTTTTCATGATAGGGAAATATTTATTTCATGTGATATATTTTCATGTATAAACTATGAAATGGTATCTCTATTATATTTGATAAATTAAATGAATGAACTATTATATCTACCCAAATCACATGTTAACCCATATTTAGAGAGAAAATGGGCTAGTGGTTCTCTTTTGTTGTGACCTACTAAGGTTGAACTTTTTATTATCTGGTGTTACAAGGAGAGCATTTTTATTGAAGAGAAAATGAATCATCGATGTATTCAAATTGAGCGGTAGGTGAGAAGTAATAATCACACTCCTAACACAACTGAAATGGATCTTCTTATATATCTTGATGATTATATGGATTTTCATCTTCATGATAGCTTGTTGAGGGTCAATAAATACATGGAAAAGGATATTATTCGCATAATACTTATGATGTCTAAGATAAAGATATATTTATAGATGTAGAAACCGCCTACATTCACTTAGGAGGGTGGCCCCTAGGTAGTATATTTTAGGATAGATTCAATACAGATGATCATTAAGCACTTCAAGACACCCATATATAAGAGATTGTAGCTTTTTTCATACATGCTTCATGGACTATCCATGTATTAGAGGGACACATTAGAGAAATCTGGGAAGAAGGTGGAGTTATCAATAATGGAAATTGAGGTGATTTTTTAGACACTTATATTTATAGGTATTAATGGATGATAAATATTGCAATTCTATGCACCCAATGTAAGAGGGGATTTCACTAATGGACTATGTGGGCCATTTCACTGAATTGTAGTGCTTTTCAGTATTCTTAATAGCTGATGAGATATCTAGGGAGATGAGTTTCTAGGATAGAATTTCTATGATATTAGGGAAAATGTGAAATTTTTTATCTTGATTATCACTTCAGACGTGATGAATGAGGCTCTCATCACGGAAGGGAACCTAATAGATTCCCTAAGCATAACCAGACTTTTTCAGTAGGGAGAACTGGGAACTCTTCTTCTTGTTGATATAAGAATAATAATAATAGTTACAGTAAAGAAAATAGTGTGTAGAGATATTATATAAGTATGCATCCATCTTAGAACAATGTTCTATTATAGTTCTATTGGTATTGAATGTTTGGACACAAGTGGCCTCAGTGTCCATACCATACATTGGAGTGATAGTAATGTAGAAAGTTAGACCACCTGTAGAGGTTTTACAGGGGAATGAATTTGGCGATCAGTTGTATGGTATTAGGATAAGAACATATGTACTGTAAATACTCAACTACACCTCAATAGATGGTAGAAAGAGCTCCACTAGAAGTTCAATTTGAGGCATGGGACATGGTACTCTAGTGCTGGAGTGATAGTACAATCTATAGAGAATAATGTAGGGGATTCAGACTAGAGCCCAGGGTGGAGGGGCAAGTTAGATACATGTTATTCACTCTACTATGGATAGTTTTGATGTAGTACTCATAACAATTAAAGGTAAAATTCTTATATCATCTATGATTTCTTGTGTTTGGTTTGATACGGGGTCTTCAAATTCCATTATATCTGCTCTTTGTTCAAATGGGTTGTTCTTGGTTGTGGAAATATTGGATGGTATTTTAACCCTTGTTACATAATTTGGATTGCTGTAAAAGAATATCAAACATTGAAAGGCTTGATCTTTAAAAATTGGTGCTTACCATTTATTTAAAAAAAATTATGTAGGAAATGAATGTTTTTTATTTTATTTTTAGTATGGATTGGATAGTTTTATACCAAGATAATATCTACTATTATTTGACGAGATCTTCCTTTATATCTCTAGATGTATGCAACTATTTTCCCCAGTGCGAGAGGGATATTTAGTCTGGGAAAGAAGAACCAATTCCATATAGATTAGATGGTTTAATGGTATAGATATTAGGTCTTACTCTAGATAATAGTAGAATGCATATTGATAAATTTCATCTAGTGGTAGGGAATTTTTTTAGATGTCCTTCCTAATGAGTTCTATAGATTACCACCCAAGTAAGAGATCAAGTTCACAATTGAGTGGGTTCTAGGAGAATTGATAGATTATATCTAACCTTTTGGGATGACACCATAAAATTATTGTGATTTGAAAGTTTAGTTAGATTATTTGGATACAAAGGGTTACATATATCCAAGTACATCTCCTTGGGGATCTCCAGTTCTTTTATCCCAGAAGGATGATGGGAATTTTTACTTTTGTATAGAGTATCAAAGATTGTACCAAATGATAGTTAAGAACAGACATCCACTTCTGCACATTGGTGATCCATTTCATAAAATAAGAGGTTCTTGGAATTTCTATTATATTGAATTCAGATCAGGATACCACCAGTTGAGGGTGATATAATCAAACATACCTCAAACTACTTTTAAGAGAATGTATGGATTATAAGAGTTCATAATGATATTGTGTGGTTTGATGAACACACTGATAGTATTCATGGACTTTATGAATACGATATTTTATCCTTGTCTAGATCATTTCTAGTTATTTTATTCAATTAAAAATTATTGTACTCCCAATTGTAAAATTATCATGCCCAATATATAGACATCATCTTGAGTAAATTGAGAGAGCATATGCTTTACAAAAAACACTAAGTGCAGTTTCTAGATTGACAAAGTTCACTTATAGGGTCATGTCATCTCATAGGCTTTAGTGTTATTAGACCCATATAATGTCGCAATAGTGGCATATTGGGAGTTTATCAATCATGTATTTCATATTTAGATATTTTTTATTTTAGAAAGTTATAATCCACATTTTTTCTTGGGCGACTCAAACTCTAGAAGCACCAATGTTTAGACAGACAAAGAAAGGGCTAAAGTTTGTCTGGTCTGATTCTTATAAGAGAAAACATCAAGAGTTGAAGTGGAAACTAACCTCAACACTGATCATCACCTTACATGTTATGAGTAAGGCATATACTATGTACTGTGACACATCTGGAGTTGGACTTAGAAAAGTTATGATGTAGGAATACCGAGTGGTTTCTTATGGATCCACATAGTAAATACTGCAAGTGAGGAATTACCCTACTCATGATCTGGAGTAATACATAGTGGTAAAATCCCTAAAATACTAGAGAAACTATATTTTAGGTGATTTTATTGTGGTGTAAATGGACCATAATAGTCTTAGGTACATATTTCCTCAATGGGACCTGCACCTTTGATAAAGGATCTTGGTTGAGTATCTATTTTACTTCGACATCAAGATGGTGTATACAAATACAAGTGAAATGGTGTTTCAAATGACTTGAGATAGAATATATAGGAAGAGTTAGTGCATGAGTTTTTTGATGAGTGGAATATGTTGGAACTCATTTGAGACGTGCTTCTAGATTTTTAGAAATCTCATGGCTGAGTATCACTGAATTTAACCTCTTTTTAATTTTTTTTTGGATTGGATGAATATTGAGAAGATATATGATCTATAGGGATTAAATCTGAGATAAAATATATATGGTGGTGAGTTTCCACTAGGATGTTCTCTTGGTAGAGACAATTCTCTTATTTTATATGTATGATTATGGGTTCCTATGAGCTTACACAAGGGATTGATGAGAGAGTTCTAGAATTCTCGATTGGTAGTACATCCAGGTCTAGAAAATAACTGTTCTGATCTTTGTATATGTTAATGGTGTCCAAGAATGAAGAAGAAGGTAGTAGGGTTCATGGAGATAAGTTTCTCCTATTAGAAGGTGAATGATTAGCATCAGAGTCCTGCTAGGATATTACGACATCTTTCCATTGATGAATGGAAATGGGATAATGTTTCAATGTGATTACTAATGGGATTTCCCAAGACCCATCATAATAATGATATGGTGTGAGTGATTTTGGATCAAATGAAAAAGTAGACAACTTCATTCTTATATTGGAATAATTTATTATTTATGATCTGGTTAGTCTCTATATAAATGATATAGTTTGACTTTATGGTGTGTTGAGGAGTATCATTTATCATAGGGATCCATATATCATGTATTGGTTATGTTAGGGTTATTATAAGGATATGGGATCATAGGTTATTGTGAGCACTAAAATCTGAATGGAAGATTCATATTCTAAAGAATATGTTATGAGCCAATGTGCTGGATTAAATTTGTTCATAGGAGAAGCATATGAAACATGTAGAGTTTTATTATTATAAAAGCTTTATAAAATCTATCCAGATTGAATATTCCAAGGAATTGTATGGATTTTCATTTTTTCACCTATTTTTTTGTTAGTGGTAGGTGATTTATCACTCTTTGAACCTAATCTTATGTAGTATCCATATGAGTAGATTTACTTTATTAGGAGGAAGTTTTTGACCATGTAGAGTGGGAAGAAATCCCACAGTGACCAGTGGAGACAACATTTGGTGTCTTAGGTGGGTCATTATATTTTTCTTTGGGTCTCACCAAGGTTAGGAAAACACCATATTAGTAAATAAGGAAATCTATCAACCAGGTTTTCAGGCCATTTGGGATAGTAGAAAGGCTCAGTCTATGGGAATAATGATTTCTCCTTCTACAATTATATAGTGAAATTCATAACATATCTCACATATTGATGTTTTTTAGATATCATACATACAAATATCATCTAGTATATGTTCATGAAGTAGATATTGGAGTACATGAATCTATTAAGGAGAATTCGATATGGATTATGGGCTATAGTAAGAAGTATATTTGGGGAAATACCATACAACTTTTTTAACTGTAGTGGAAGGATGTGCATGGTAAAAAGGAGTCTTGAGAGATAGAAACTAATATATGGCCATAGTGTCCATACATGTTCTCTGAGACCCTAATATGATTCATGTAGAAGTTAAGGGTTGAGATATTATATAGTGGGGTGGCTGTAAGATCCTGCCTTTTCCATTTATGTCCCTCTTGATTTTTAGATGAACCTTTTTCAATTGGGTTTTCTTTTATTCTTGAAACCATGGTAGTAGAACATTTTCTTTGGGGATGGGTAGTTTTTTTTGGGAAAATTACCTAATGTTAGGGGATATATAATTGAATGAATTAATCGAGTATTTGTATAATTGTGTAAAAGGGGTTACGAGAGTTATTTGTGTGTTTGAAAGGCTTAATATATGGATTAGGTTATTTTTGAAGGATATGGAATGTTCACTATCAACTAGAAACATTCACTTCATGAACATGTTATATGACCTGATCCTGATACTAAGAAAATTCCATGAAATGGATTTGAGTGTGAAAAATTTACACACGATGAGGCTGGTTTACATCATCAAATGACTGATTAGGGTTATTTTTACCCAAGTCAATGTTTTTTTTGGAACATTTTATAAATCAATAAATTTAAATCTAGAAAGGGGTTCACGTCAGGAATATATCAGGACCAATGGTTTTAAACCATGTTGTGTATATGATTTTATTTCCTTTTTATACAATCCATTATATCAAAATGTTGTGTGACTATATGTGATTTTGTGTGATTTATTCACTTATGGATGTCTTGATCGAGCATTAAATCACTGATGAGTATGTTTGATTTGGCTTTCTCCTTCTTTTTTATATCCTCCATTGTAGCAGTAGATTCTATTAACATCCATTAAATCATATTTTTATCTTGATGATATGTGATATAGGTTTTCCTTATGATATCCTTCTACTTCATTCATCCTTTGTTTTCTCGGTTGATAGTGTTTCTTTAATCACATGATAAAGGTATGTAGGATATAATGAATCCATTTGGTCTTAATTATAGATTGTTAAAAAATATAATATTATTCAATTACACCAACATAATATACATTTTTACTAATATAATAGTGGGTAATAATAATATTATGTTTGGAATAATCCTTGGATCCCTTTAGATCCAATCGTATTGATACTTGGTTCGCATCTACCTATAGGGTGAGACTACATGTGAATAATAATTAAATAGATATTGGATTAAAAATATTAATTAGCATGACATGAGACCTGAGGCATTTTCTTGTGATATATTCACATTAATAAATGTCTTGTTTGTTTTTTTAAATGGCTAGTGATAATATGATAAGATATGGATGTGAACATTTCATGTTAATAGTTTAAGATATAATTTGATTAATGAATGAGTAACTTAAAGAAAAATGGTATTTGGAGGAATTCAACCATTGTGGATTATGATGTTATGTTTTGTTATTCCTACCATTATGAATTGGGTTGTCATTAATGCTATAATTATTATATAAGGGGATTGTCTTGATTATGATTGAATGCTTACAGGTCATAGACTAGTCATGATATAATTCTTATTGGGCTAGGACCAATTATGATATAATGAATATTGTACGAGGCCCGATTATGCTGAAATGATTATATAAATGGATTGTACCTATTGTACTAAAATTATCATATAGATTTGTTGGCCCAACTATGTTAAAATGATTATAGGAGGGGATTTTCCCAGTTATGTGATTATTTTAGGAGCTTCTGATTGCAGTTGGGATGTTTTATCTATTTTCTTGGAGTTATTATGACATTATTCCAAAGGAGGTTAATTTTTTTGTTGTATTAGTAGTTTAAATAATACTATTCTTTTTCAGTTTTTTGCATGCACATACTATCAGATAGTGTTTTTTTATACATGGTGGTGTTGACCTACTATGTTTTACTCAAACTGTATTCAAGATACCATTTGGTACCCAGGAATATTACGAGGATGCAGTTTTGGACATGGGAATGAGACCTTGTTTTTTATTATTCCTTTCTGGATGGGTTGGATCTTAGAGATTATATAAACATGGGATTTAGGACCTAGGTCTTTTGAGTTTATTTGTGTCAGCTTATTTTTTTATTTTTATGACTTCCAACATGTCATTTAGTTACTTTCAAGGATGACATTACATGGTTCATTATTATTTTTTATTGTCATTTCATCAATTATATTCTAGTTATATGAACTATTATTTCCACTATTTCAGTTAATTTGATATTTTTTATTTCCACCATATTGTAACTCTATACTAAGCGATATAGTACCCACATCATGTTCTCTACACCCCCATTTCTAATAAATATCCTTTAGTGTATAGGGAGGCACACTTGAGGTCCAATAACTGAACATATTTGGCCACATGATAGAGTGAAAAATCAGGATATGTTATATATTTTCTCTATAAAAATGTTTCATAAAGTTTTATTTTATTTTTATATCATTATTACATCAAAGAATTGATAGTATTTGTAAAAATGATATTTTTAATATTCACATGACATTCAACCATTTCAAAAAAATCTTGAAAATTTACCATATAATAATTTTGAAATGGTTAATTTAAAAATTAATTTTATATCATAAATTGGAATTCTAAAATTAAAAAAAAATCATATAAATAAAAATAAAAAACATATTTTAAAAACTGTTTTAAAAAAATATGACAATTTTAAACTGTACTTTTTTAATAATATTTTATATAAAAATATAATGAAATAACTGTCAATCATTGAAATATTATATAGTATAAAAATAATATTTTTAAAGTAAAAAATATATTTCATTACGATAAAATAAACAATACTTTAAAAAAGTTCTCTGAAAAATATACAATTTTACCATTGCATGACATTTATCTTATCACATTAGTAATTTATCCTATAATGATTAAATTTCATGAATTATTTGATATAAAAACATTTTATTGAATCATTTAAGAAGAATAATATAAATATAGAATGAATTATAATACACATTTTTATAACAATCCATTTCAATATCTTTTTTATTTTCATGAATTTTGATTTTAATTGTTATTTTATTACTGACTCTTCTCATTTTGTACTGATAATGTATTAATGCTTACCTTTCATTGTAATAAAACATAACATGGTTTTTTTTAGTTAATTTATTTCTTATGTTACGAGATCTTAAAAAAGTCAAGTATTTAAAGTAAATCACAAAAAAACCTCATCATGTTATAGATTAAGTATATATAACATCTATTCATCAGGAATACACATGTTGATTATTATATAAGGTCATTTTTGATATTGGAATGTCCATTCACTCAGAAATTAACTAGAATTTTCCTTGAATGTTTCATTTTCAATCCAAAACAAATCATCTATAATTATTTCTATGATAATGTAATTAGATATATATGACTACCTTGGAATTAGTTTTTTTCTTTAAAGTAAACATTTTTTATCAATGAACCCTCACTTGATTAGGTATGAATGAAATTACTATAAATACTCAATACATTTTTAGATAATATGAAATTTTATTCTTATTTCATATCTTATCATTGATTTACAAATCAAATCCTTGTATTAGAAGAACCCATATGATAATTTTTTTAATCACAGATAGTATATATTTTAATACAGGTAGGGTAATTTACACAATCAACTTACAATGGATAAATTATGGTTAGAAAATCTCCATGAAATATACCACTATAAAAATCTCCAATTCTATTGTGTAATAGTTGAAAATAAATTTATTTAAAAAATTTGTGGCATAATATACCACATGATGATTTTTTTCATTTATTTTGAAAAGAATGGATAAACAAATTACTATCTTCAAAAATTATTTGTAACGGTGGTTTCTAGTCTAATATAGTGATGATTGGTGATAAAATTCACTCTCACTTTAGTCTATCAAAATCTTCTAAGTGATACCTTTCAATCTATAATGTTGTATCCTTCATCAATATTGATTATAATGTGTTAGATATTATTAATAATTCCTTGATGAATATTATTTAACTAATTTCATTTATTAGGAAACTTCACATTACCCTCACTGAAGTGTGAGGTGACAATGTTGGTATTACTTATATTTTAGATTTGTCTTCTTCAATTGATAATTTAAACATCCTATAAATAATGCAATGCATTACTTCACCATGAAATGATATTTATCTCAATTTCACATAATGTTTTTTTATATCTATATTTTTTAATATTAAAATATTCTCCTGAAATTACTTAAATGTCATCTATACCACTAAAAAATCATCCTATAATACTTCAACTATCTTCAACACCTTGTCCGAGAGGATATACATCATGAATCATCAAAACGTTTTAAGTGTGTTACATAATACAATGGAAATCCTCCAATAATAAAAAGGTCTATATAGAAAATTAAAATTTGTTTTATTTTAATCTTTTATGTATATTGGAACTTGGTTTTATCTTATATAACATTCATGAAAAGAAAATTATTTGTGTAACACAATCCATTGTAACATATAATCAACTTGAGGTAGTGGGAAAATTTCCTTACTCATGGAAGAACCAATGTTCATATTGTCTTTAAAGACACTCCACCATATAACTATTATTTATGTGATTTGGGAATTTCTTCTACATTCAACACTGTCTTACCTCCATTCTTATGAACACATTAAATAAATTACCCATGCACCATTTAATATTAATAATATTTTTTAGTATTCAATTTATTAGTTAATTCACTTTTTACAACTATTTTCATATTTGGGTTCATACTCATTTTTCACTAATTTATTGGATCTATTTTATCTTCTATGAGTTTCTTATGCATGTATTTTGATGTAATTACACCGTTTATGTTTTAAAATTGCTATATAGTAGTGGTTTTATTTTTTTTTACACCTCAATAAATATATTATATAATTTTTATATTATGTCTATTAAAAAATAATTTTATGTTTCTCTTTATCTACCAAATATGCATATTTCAATTTTGTAAAAAATTTGATGCACTGAAAAATTTAATGGTTTTTGTATAAATGGTTACATGACTAATCCATCTTCATATGAGTCTACTTTTAGTTTCCAATACAAATTTCCTAGAATTTCTTACACATCCAGACCATCTGGACCTTCAGGATATTCTTGTTTCTCTATTATATCATCATTTTTTATAGTTTCCCATTTGATTCAATTATTAATGTATTTTATAGCTCTATTTTAACTTCTTGATCAATCACATTGACATACAATAGTTATCCAACCCATATGGATACCACATAACATGATTTTTTGTATTTTATTTTATTATTTAACCAAGAATTTCAACTTACCTTGTAGAAAATATATTAACACACCTATAGGGCCTAAAAAGGTTTACCAATAATGACATGAACTTTCATGATTATATTCATATACAAGGCCAAGAAATAAGATGGAAATATATTCTTTCCAACTCCCACCAAGTGATATTAAATTTCTCACAATGGGTATGTTTTGGATCTCTTAGAAAGTTATTATTAAATTTTCATGGGTTTCGATTCCCCTAAATACAATTCATTATAATATTCCAAAGGAATTATAATGATAATAACATCAAAACACTCTAAATAAATGAATGTATATTTTCCATAAAATTTGCAGGAAATCATAATGATTATATGATTCATTCATTTTTTTGAATTGAAATTTTAATTATTACAGTATAGGGTTTTTTCAATGGAATAATAGAGAATTTCTCAAGTCAACTATTATTTGAAATTATATTATTTAGAAAAAAAATGTTATAGGAAATCATGGAAATTGATTCCAAAAATACGCATGTATACACTTATCTTTTTGATCATCTAGATATACTTCTTAAAATACTTCTCTTTGTTTTTTCAACTATATTTTACCTTTCAAAAAATAGATCAATTGGTGCATTTTTATTTCCCTTAGTACCCATGTCATGACTCGTCCCATGGGGCCCGAATGTGACTACCCCAAGCCCGCCTTTTATAGGTAAGGGGTAGGTCACTAGCACCTAAAGTCTTATACTGAATAGGAAAGGAATTTCCTTAGAGATCTGTACACACTAAAAAAGGGAAATTGAAGTAGATAACAAAAAAGTAAGGTACAAACCACAAGTACAACTAAAAACTGAAAATAGTGGGCCAGAATACAAGCCCTAGAAACTGAAAATAATGTAAAAAACTGTTGCATATGACCTAGAGCTCTACTTAGAGGATAGTTGTTATAAGTTTGAATTCAAATAAGAGGATCTCAATCGCTACCTTCACACCAAGCTCAACTAAGTCCCGAACCTCCAGAGTCTACCTCAAAGTGTGAGTAGTCTAAACCAAACACAACATGGTGCTGGAAAATCCTATGCAGGGGTGAGTATAACAATACCTATTAGGGGAAATGAGACCCATGAATGTCTCTCAGTAATGGAAAAAATAAAACAACACAAGAAATACCACAATGGTAATATCACAAGCATGATCTAAATCATGAATCACAAACTAAAAGAGACCGCTCACTCTAACGATACAACTTTACGGTTACTAGGATAGGGACGACTAGTCGTAATGCCAAATCATCATATCCATAGTAACTCTACTTCTGACCCGTATAGGTCACTGTATGCTGACCCGTTTTGATATCTAGATGCTCACCTGTATTGGTCGCTAGTGATGACCCGTTTTGGTCACAGGTGCTGACCGGTATTGGTCACTGGCAAAGACTTGTATTGGTCATTAGTGCTGAACCGTATTGGTTGTCGGTGCTGACCCTTATTGGTTGCTGGTGCTGACCCATATTGGTCACTGGTGTAGACCCGTATTGGTTTCTGGTGCATAGGTAGGGATGATTAGTCATACAACTAGATTATCCCACTCTGGAGTTTCTGATGCCGACCTGCCTTGGTCACTCTTCTTCTTTATGTTACAACCAGCCACTAGATTCCCACACGAAGCACACCTGATATCCGAAAGACTCTTCTTTTCAAGCCACCATTAATATTTCAACTGGTACTAAGTCCCACAAAAATCATACCCAAAGAACCGCCCCCATTATAGGGGTCCAAACGTGATAGACGATGCGTTGATCGGATGCCCGATCTGTGAGATATGGGAACTTTTTTAAAAAGTTCCCAATTGGATTCAAATATGATCCAACCTAGGTCACATATCAAATTCCACCAAAACTCACTTAGATTATCTCCAAAAGAACACCTTGTCACAAGGGTCCATATACCATATACAGCGCGTCGATCAGATGCCTCGTTTGTTAGTTATTGGCATTTTAGTGCTGAGGGCATGATTGGTTTCGAAGTCAATACAACCTGTATGTACTCCAAATTTCTCTCAAACTCTCGTGAAGTATCTCAAAAGGACTGTATAGTTTTAAAGATCTTAGATCTGCAAACAGTCCATCAAACAGATGTCCAGTTAGCATGTTACAATCACATAATCATTTCTGGGGTTGAGAGGGGTTCGAGTCTAGTCTGACCTGACCCGAACTGGCCTGGGACAGCTCGGTTGGGCTGGGCTATGGACTGGTCTGGCCCACCAGGTGACACTGACCGACCTACTGGCACACCCCGCATGGGGTGCATGGTCCAGCTACCAAATGAATCGAAGGAGTTGTGCGGGCCCTTCAATCAGGGGTGCCATGTGGTGCCGCTATGTGGTCCGCAGGACCTGCAGGATGCAGGTCCCCCTACCTTCGCCATAGCTTTAATCCATGCCTTCTTCAATGTGGCATGTGATTGCATGTCGCCTCTGCCTCCGAGGCTGGTCGTTTCCGGTTGCCTGTCCGATCATCGTGGCGCCGAGCAGCTCTGCTCTCCTCCGCGGCCGGAGAGCACCAGTCGCCGTCTCCACTATCAGCACTGATTTAGGGTGCCACCGTGCTAGTTCCGTACAGCTGGATCTTCTGTGGTGCTCTGACGATGTTCTGGAGTTCCGTTTATATTTTTATTTGTGCTTACAGGGGGCTACCGCTGTCACAGCTTGACCCTCTATATCACATTTCCGTTGAATTGGGAACACCATCCCTGAAGAACGAAACAAAAAAAATCAATCAGCAGAGGGTCCGAGACTTATTTGTTTAGCCCGCGCCCTCTATGTTAGCTTTATAACAAGAGGGAGGTAATTATTCATCGCATTTTAATAATGTTGAAACCCATTCATATCCCGCATGACAACCTCTCGAAAATACAAGAATGAGGAATAAAAATAAGGGAAATTCATGAATTAAAAGTCATCCACTACCTCAGGATTCATTGGGGACATCGCGGATGGTGGTGGTTCCATTTTTAAGGGTATTGAGAATAAAGGATAAGCTTCACGTGCATTGTAATTTTCCATCCATCGTCATTCAGATTGATCCTACAACATGCATCCTCAATCCTCTATTCTCCATTAGTGGAAGGCATGGCGTCACATCGTCAGGGGTTCCTTGCTTGATGAAGACGTGCCAAAACCCCACATCGAGCTCTATTTAAATATGGGGGAAAGTTGAACAATGTCTTCAGAAATTAATGAGATTCCTTAGTTGACATAATTAATGTGCCTCATTAATTGACATAATTAATGTGCCTCATTAATTGACGTAAGAGGTGGTTACGCAACCAAAGTGTAGCCGTGCAATTAACACCCCATAATTAAAGGTCTGACCACCTCCATGGCCCCCACCACCGCTGCTCAAAAAGTGGTAGGAAAAAGGAAAACAAATAAAATAAAAAATTTATGTTATTTTATTATTTCTTTAAAAGTCACAAAAACTAACTTTTTTCCTGACCAACTATGGTTGAAGTGAAATTCCCTTAAGTGAATCCCAGCGATGTGAATTTAATTGTGCCCTCAAATTTTTAATCAGACCACCAATTCAACATATAGAAAACACCACCCATGTGCTTATTGAATATACCTGAAAAAGTTCAAAAATTCATTTTGGTCACAATAGGCCTTAGAATTATGTTCCATAAATTTCCATAGACTCATAATAATCCCAAATAATTTAAAAAAATTTACACGTAATTTTCTGGGTCTTTACATTCTCCCCACATTAGGGATTTACATCCCCAAAATCCAAACAAGGCTACACAAACAAAGAGAGGTACTGGGCATGCTTATGAGCCTCCCACTCCTATGTTCTTTCTTAGAGATTTCTATGCTTCAAAGAAAATTACACCAGTGGAATCGACCCCCCACAAAAGAACGGCTCATGTCGATCCTCTATCTCCACTGGGAACTCCACAAAAGTCACCCCGTCTCCAATCTTCAGCTCACCATGGTTGATGACATGAGATGGGTCATGAACGTATCTCCTCAACTGGGATACATGGATGATTTCATACACCCTCTCCAACTGCAATGGCAGTGCCATGTGGTACACCACCATTCCAATCCTACAAAATATCAGGAATGGCCCGATAAACCTTGGTGAGTGTTTGTCACCTCAGCCAAATCTCTATAGTCCCCATTGAAGGGAGACTCACAAGAATACATGGTCCCCCTCCAGGAACTCCAATGGTCTCCATCATCTATCAGTATAGGACTTCTATCAGCTCTGTGCAGTATTCATCCTCTCTCAGATGACCTGCACCTTCTTAGTGGTATCCTGTACCATCTTTGGACCCACAAGTGCTAGCTCTCTTGGATCTATCCAGCACATGGGTGATCTACATGTTCATCCGTACAATACCTCAAAAGGGGTCATACCAATGGTGGAGTGATAGATGTTTTTTATGCGAACTCCACTAAGGGTAGGTTGTCCTCCCAACAATGACCATAATCTTGGACACATGTACGAAGCATGTCCTCCATGGTTTGGATGGTCGGCTCAGTCTGACCATCTGTCTGCGGGTGAAAAGATGTGCTCAAGCAAAGCTGAGTCTCGAAAGCCTCCTTCAATACTTTCCACAACCAAGATGTGAAGCATGCATCACAGTCTGAGACTATCATCAAAGGCACCCCATTAAGTCGCACGATCTCCTGAATGTAGAGATGTCCCAAGCTCTCTACCAAACCCTTCTCTCGAATAGCAAGGAAGTGGGACTACTTGTTGTGTTGGTCAATGATCATCCAGATGGTATCATAAACTATGGATGTATGCGGTAACCCCACCAAAAATTCCATCGATATCCCTTCCCACTTCCACTCTGGTTTCACGAGGGGTTGGTTCAAGCCTACTAGAACCTTGTGCTCAGCCTTCACTTACTCGTAAGTGAGGCATCTAGAAAGAAACTCTACCACAACTTTCTTCAAACATGGCCACCAGTACTAATGCTAGAGGTCCTGAAACATATTCATCACGCCAGGATGTACTGTAAAGGGGGATGTATATAACTCCCTCACCACCTCCTCTCGTATCTTCACTAGTACAACTGTACATCCTCTGTAAAAGATAGCATGCTCCCCACCTTCGGAATATCCATCAGGTGCATAGCCTTAGGATATCTGAGCATGTATAGTCTCGCAGCTGCTGTCTCCGAGTTGCGTCTACCTAACTCGATGAAGGAGTGGAGGGGAAACTACCATTGAATGGTGGTATACTGTCTCATCTATATCCACATAGGATATTTGAATCGTGGATAACTTCTATGAATCCACATTCATTAGCTGCGAACTCGATCTACAAATAAGTTCATCTACCACTATGTTTCCCTTCCCAGGAGTATAGAATATCTCAAAATCATAGTCCTAGAGGAACTCTAGAAAACATCGCTATCTTATATTCATATATTTCTATGTGAAGATATATATAAGTCTCTTGTGGTTTGAGTAAACAATGAACCACTTTCCCATAATGTAGTGTCTATACATATTCAGTGCAAAGAATACTGCAGCCAAATCCAAGTCGCAAGTCCCATAATTTTTCTCATGAGGCCTCAGTTTTCAAGAGGCATAAGAAATCACTGTATCACTCTGCATCACGAAGAAACTGAGTCCAGTCCCTGTTGCATCATAGTAAACTATGCAGTCAGTACCCTCTTTCAAAGACCTTGGGATGGGAGTGCTGGTCAAGCTCTACCTCAGTTGTTGAAAGCTCTGCTGGAATGTCTCTGACCATAGGAAGGGTTTCTCATTCTTTTTAAAGGCAGTCATATGTTCTTCTACTCTGTAGAAACTGGGTATGAACATCCAATAGTAGAATGATAATCCAAGGAAGCTCTACACCTCAGTAACACTTCTGGGTGGCTCCCAAGCAAGTACTGCCTCGATCTTCGCTGGATCCACTACAACTCCAACCTATGAGATGATGTGTCCTAAGAAGTGGACCTTTCATATCCAGAACACACACTTCGAGGGCTTCCAATATAACTGGATCTCCCACAGTGTGTCCAAAACTATCCTCAAGTGTATAACATGCTCTTCCTCGGACTCTGAGTACACCAAGATTTCGTTGATGAAGACCACCACAAAGAGATCGAGGTATGGTTGAAATATCCTATTCATGTGCCCCATAAACACTGCTAGAGCATTGGTCATTCTAAAAGGAATCACCAAGAACTTGTAATGGCCATACCAACATCTGAAGTCTATCTTCGGTACAACCTCATCCCATACCCCGAGCTGATGATATCTTGATCCGAGGTCTATCTTCAAGAACCACTTCTCTTTTTTCAACTGATCAAATAGATCATCAATCCTTAGTAGAGGATACTTATTCTTCATGGTCCTCTGGTTTAGGTGCCGAAATTCCACACATAGCCTCAAACGTCAGTCTTCATTCTTGGAAAACAACACCGGGGATGCCTATGTAAAAAACTGGGACTTATGAATCACTTCCTCTTCAAGTCCTCCAACTGTACCCTCAGCTCCCAGAGCTCTTTAGGGGCCATCTGATATGCTGGTGTAGATATTGGTTTTGTTCCCGGGTACAATTCAATGAGTAAGTATACCTCTCTATATGGATGTAGTCCTGGGACATCTTCTAGAAAGATGCCCTCATACTCTTTCACCACCGCTAGGAACTGTGGACTCACCTTATCCACTATGTCAAAGGTCATGCAAGCTAGATAATAAGTAATTGGTTACACCCTCCTGAGCACAAGTCCAAATCGTGCTGCTCTATATTCATTCTCACCAAAAATGAAAATTGGCCTCCATATCTACGAGTACATCATGTTGTACGTCTCAATCAGTCAATCTGTGCGTGAATTGCTGACAGTCATTACATGCCTAGAATGAAATTGTAGGGCTTTAATGATGCTACAAGAAGATCCCATCTAAAACTCTATCCCTTGAGAGTAGGATCACACTGTCGTTACCAGTGTGTGATTGATGAATCTCTTCCCATAGGATTATCCAACTGCAAAGGTCAAGCTAAAAGATTAGTTGGAATCTCAATGTCCCGAACTAAGTCCACAACAATGAAATAATTGCTATAACATGTGTCGATAAGCACTACTGCTAAAGTAGATAAGATACAGATCATAACTCATATAATCTTAAGGACATCAGGATCATGAGACTATACTGCCTATAGATGGGCCTGCCCCCATCCACCTGTTCCTTGAGCTTGTGGTGGACTGCCTGGGGGTGGTGGATGTAGTGCCTGGTAAGCCCGACCACCACCCGCTGTACGTCATGCTCCACTACATCATCCTCGGCTGGGCTGATGCTCATGCTCCTACAACTACCACTGCCTCAGTGGCCCCTCTACCGTCATTCGATCCTCATCACGGGGATTTAGACAATCATGAGCTTTACGACCCTATCCTTTTTAGGAAAAACAAATCATGCCTCACTGGTGGCTCCCTCGGCCTCTCAAGCCTCACATCTCTGACCCTACATCCTTGGGTCACCCTCAAGAAGGTCTATCCTGCTTGGGATTCTACACCATCTATATACCACCAGCTAAAGATGAATCTTCTACCTATCATCTGGTAGGGGATCTCACTGCTGATGCCTGCTCGTCAAGGAATCTCTCCACCTGTAAAGCTCATGCTAGCACCCCATCCTGGGTCAAGATGCTAAGAGAAACTGTCAAAGCTCTAATCTCTCATCGGATCCCCTATTCAAAGGTCTGGGCCCTAAAGTAAGGGTATTATACAATGTTGGTGGAGTATCGAGAGAGGTCAGTAAATCTCACTGAGTACTGAGCCACAGTCTGGCTGCCCTGCTGCAGATGCATCAGCTCCTGAATATGCACAAAGCGTAGTGTCACTAGCATGAACTCTTCCCAGAAAAGGTTCTCAAAATTTGGACAGGTGAGGGTCATATCCTCCTGTTACTAGAGCGTTTAGTTCCACCATCATCCTATTGAGCCATGAAGAAGGCTAACATCCAAGATCGACATCTTCTCGGCGAGTGTCTCTACCAATTGAAAGACCCGCGAAACTGCCTCAAGCTAGTACTCTACTGCCAGGGGGTCCACATCACCTCAAAAACATATAGGCCTTTGTCTTTGGAACACATGCAACCTGCTCAGCCGTCATGAACAATCCACTAGTATCATCTACTACTCAACGAGTTATGGTGTTATTGGTACACCACCTGAAGGTACCATCACTGTGAATGGTCCCTGTACCAACACCTCGTCACTCAGTGGGATACTCCCACGATCTCTAATCAGAATCCTGACTAGCTGTCTTCGTGGATACATCTTATAAGAAATAGATGTGCCTTGGTCAATAAGTTATAGCGGGTGATATGTCTAAAGAAAGAGCATGAAAACTTTTAAAATCACTAAAAGCCGATATTTCATGTACTGAGTCGGAAAATAGAATTCAGGGTCCTAGTGTATGGATACATCAGCTATCGCACTAACACTAGACTCCCTGTACTGAAAACCGAACCCAAGACACATTAAACCATTGGCTCATTAAATGTAGACTCTTAGTTCTTTTGGTAGAACCGACCGACCTCTGATACCACTTTGTCACGACCTGTCTCATTGGGCCTGGACGTGACAACCCCAAGCCCACCTTCCATAGGTCAGGGGTTAGTGACTATCATATAAAGGATTTTCCCAAATAGGGAATAAATTTCCTTTGAGATATGTACACACTCATAAAATGGAAACTAAAGTAAACAACTGAAAAAGTAAGGTACAACAACATGTACAACTGTAAACTGAAAATAGTGGGCTGAAATACAAGACCTAGAAACTGAATAGAAAGTAAAAAACTATTGCATCTGCCCTGGAGCTCTACTTGGAGGGTATTTGCTGTAAGTATGAAGAAGAATAAGAGTATATCGAATTCTCCTATCGCACCAAGCTCCACCAAGTATCAAACCTCCAAATTCAGCCTCACACCGTCAGTAGTATGCACTAGACACAATTAGGTGCAGGTGAAGACCATGCAGAGGTGAGTATAACAATACCCAGTAGGGGACCCCAAGACCCGAAAAGTTCTCTTAATAATCCACAAAAGAAAACATCATAAGAAATACCACAAAGTAATATCACAAGTATGATCTAAATCATGAAGAATAAAGTAAAAGAGAAAGCTCACTCTAACGGTATAACTTCAATGTTACTAGGATAGAGATGACTAGTTGTAAAGTTGGATCATCCTATCTGTTGTAACTCTACTATTGAACTATATATGTCACTGTATGCTGAGCCGTATTGGTCATTGTATGCTGACCCTAGTGCTGACCCGTATTGGTCACTAGTGCTGACTCGTATTGGTCGCTAGTGCTGACCCGTGTTGGTCGCTGGTGTGGACACATATTGGTTGCTGGAGGTGATCTGTATTGGTCGTTGGAGCATAGGTAGGGATTATTAGTCATATATATGGATCATCCCACTATGGAGTTTCTAATTCTGATCCGCCTTGGTCATTCTTCTTCTTCATGTCACATCCATCCACTGGATTCCCACATGAAGCACTCCTGATATCCTGAAGTCTCTACCTCTCAAGACATCGTTTATATATAAACCGGTACTAAGTCCAGAAAAAATCATACCCAAGGGACCGCCCTGTCATAGGGGTCCAAACATGATAGACGGTTCGTCGATCGGACGCTCGGTCAGTGAGATATGAGGACTTTTGTAAAAAGGGCTCAGTTAGATTCAAGTCTGATCCAACCCATCTCACACATCAAACCTTATCAAAACTCACTTAGAGTCTCTCTAAAGGACTACCTTTTCACAATGGTCCTTTTCCACATATGTCGTGTCGATCAGATGCCTGATCTATTAGTTATTGGCATCTTAGTACCGAGGGCCCGGTTGGATTCAGAGTCGATCCAACCTGGCCATTCTCCAACATTCTCAAAAACTCTCATGGAGTATCTAAAAAGGATCTTCTTGCTTCAAGGATCCAGACTCCACATATGGTTTTTCAAATGGACGTCTAGTTCACAAGTTACAGTCACATAAGTGTTTCTGGACCCAGGAGTGGTCTGGGTCTGGGTCCGGTCCGACCCGGTCCGACCCCGTATGGATTTGACCCAGCCTGGCCCAAACCGGCTAGGTATGAGCTGCAGTGGGCTCGGCCCGCTGGGCCACGGACTGGCCCGACATTCTGGATCTCCCCACATAGGGCGCGTAGTCCACCTACCTAACGGATCAAAGGAACCGTTCGACCCCTTCAATTTGCGGTGCCACGTGGTCCACATAACCTGTGGGATGCGGTTCCCCATACTTTTTTTGTGGCTTCGATCTGTGACTTCTTCAATGCGGCATGAGATGACGCGCAAACGCCTCCTCTGCGATCGGCCATTACCAGTCGTGTGTCCCCCCGCTGCAATACCGAGCGACGATGAGCTCCTCTACGGCCGATGAGCACTGACCACTATCGCCACCACCAGCACCAGTCGCTGGTTCCGCCGTGCCATTAGATATTTCACAGGGCTCCAGCAATGCTCCAAAGTTCTATTTCCATTCTCGTCTGCACCTATGGGCCTCCTAGACTGCCTCTGTCACAACGTGACCCTCTGTCTCGCATTGCCATCGAATTGGGAAAACCGTCCCTGAAGAATGCAATAGGAAAAAAAACAAGCGGTGGAGGGTCTGGGCGTTGTTCATTTGGACAGTGCCCTCCATGTTAGCATTATAACAATAGGTAGGTAATTATTCATCACATTTTAATACTATGGAACCCCGTTCAAATCCACTGAAACAACCTCCCACAAATACAGTAACACCGACTAGAAACGAGGGGAATTTTTGAATTAAAACACAAACCTTACCTCGTGATTCATTGGGGACACTGGGAATGGTGGTGATTCCATGTTCGAGGGTATTGCAGATGAAGGAGAAGGTTTAGGTGCGTTGGCATTCGACATCTGTTGACCTTCAGATTGATCCTACAATGGGCATCGTCAATACTCCATTCTCCGTTGGTGGAAGGCACGGTGTCACTTCATCAGGGGTTCCTTGCTTGATGAAGCCCTGCCAAAACCCCACCCCGAGATCCAATTAAATAGGAAGGGGAAAGGTGAGCAATGCCTTGAGGAATTAATGAGGTTCATTAATTGATGTAATTAATGTGCCTTATTAATTGACGTAATTAAAGTGCCTAATTATTTTACATAAGGTGTGGTTACACAACCAAAGTGTAACTGTGCAATTAACACCCCATAATTAAATGTCTGACCGTCTCCATGGTCCCCACCACCACTGCTCAACAGGTGGTAAGAAAAAGAAAAAGAAATAAAATAACAATGTATACTATTTTATTATATCTTTAAAAGTCATAGAAAATATATTTTTCTCTTGACTAATTGAGGTAAAAGTGAAGATCCCCTAAATAGAATCTCAGTGCTACAGATTTAATGGTTCCCTAAAATATTTTTGAGCACCAGTTCAAAAGTTAGAAAATGCCACCCACGTGTTTACTGAACATACTCAAAAAAAGTTTATAAATTCATTCCGAGCACACCGGGCCTTGGAATTACATACCATCAATTTTCACAGACTCATAATAATCTCAAATAATTAAAAAAATATTAAATGGAACCATTTAGGTCTTTACAACCCAATAGTTTTTAGTCTTAATCTACAATTGCTCATATTTATTCTTATTTACTTTTAGTTAACAAATTCAGTAGTTTGATTCTATTTTTCTTTTTTATTTTCATCTAACATACCATGATGGTGACATTACTCTTCTAATTATGCTTTCTTAATCTATTAATTATCTTTTACCATGATTTTATTTCCTCCTCTAGTGTAATTTCTATACAACCATTTCTGGTGTTTTTCTGAGCGGTACTTGGATTTTTTTGGAGATGCACAAAAATCAAGGATATCATATTTTATGATATCCCTAAATCATAACATGAAATAAAGGAATAAGCATACCTATGACGTAGACTAATATTAAACACCATGATACAATATGATGGGAATGTGATATATTATATTGCAAGCATGCTTCAATAACATATATACACTTAGTATCCTTCAATTATGAATCTGTAATATTGATTAATTTATACACATATTTGCATGATACATTTTTATAAGTTCAAATAAATTTTTAACACTTTAATGACTTGTAATATATTAGTTTCCAAGAAATGTCAGTAGATGGAAACAATGCTTCGACTCTATTCATTAAATGAAGATTTTCTATAAAAGTTATATAATCCATCCCATTGATTGGACTCATGATATATGTTTTCCTAAATAAATATCTCTTTCAATTTTTTGTTCTCCAATTTCTTTTACAAGAATGGTTCTAGAGCATCATGTGAGATCATGTGATCCTTACATTTCATGTTACTATACAAATGATGGTGTAATTACCCCAGAGGTAGGAGTCCTTCAACTATTGAAATGGTAGTCTGATAAATTTTAATCTATTGAATAATAGAATAAATTTATTTTTCCTTATAAGGTATTCATATATTTTTCTTCATATTATGAATTTTTACACTATTAAAATATGACCCTAGATTTCATGGATTTCTTCTACTGCTAATTTCAACCAATGAACACCTTATGTCCCTTCAGTTGTATTATATCCTTATTATTCAACCAATAAAGATATTTTTCATTTTCTTTTTCAAATAAAATATATATTATAAGGTGATTGGGGTCATATTTAAACATAAAAATGATTAAATGTTTATGTTTTTCTATGTCATAGTATATGAATATCAAATATCATAGAGTACGATATATAAAAAACCATTGATTTGTTCTATGTCGTATGATATAATATAAAATATCATAAGATATGACTAAAACCAATATTTAATAAAAACATAGAATAATGTTTCATTGATGATATAGGTGATATTTATAAATATTAATGGAACATTATGATATCAACTGTTATAGAAAAAGATACAAATCAAATTTATGTTTGATAATTTCTTATTATAAATCATAAAATATGATTTATTAAAAAATGATTCAAAATGTAAATTCAATTGTATTTTATTATTTTTTTATAATATGTTAAAAAATTATAAGTGTTTGGAATTGTAAATTTATGATTTTCATGCCTATATTAAATATGATAAGTTCATATTTTTGGCTAATGTTTTAAAAAATAAATAAAGAATTTGTTTATTTACTTAGTCTTTTTTAATATTGAATTTTATGAATTTTTGACGAAGTATGAAGGTTGTTTATGGTTAATTTATGTGATAAATTTTATATAATACATTATAATACAAAACATTACTTGTTTCCTACAACAATATAATATTTTATTTTCATCTACCTGGACCATAGTTCTTAATTAAATTTATAAGATCAATTAAGTTGTTGTATATAGTTTATACATATTAGTTTTTAGAGTTATTATAGAAGAGATTATACCTTTAGTAATGTTTCCTTATTTATAGGGACCATAGGTCATACATAATACAATTAGAGAGGCTTATTCCTTATTATAGAAAAATGACAGTTGGTCATATATTGAACCAGGTTTACTCACTAGGATATTTTAAATATCACTAAATTATAAAATATTACATGAAGAGTTTATATACCTTAAGAATATAATATATTATTATATATATGAATATTTTTAGATTATATATTTTCTAGTGTAATGATTTTGGTGAGTTGTGAAATGAGTTACACATTAATATTTTGTGAACATATTAATTTTAAAGATGGAAGGGGGATTCCAAGAATAAATCATTAAATCATTCATAAATAAAGGAACATGCAGAAGATAATAAACATTGAATTTGAAGAAAAATATGCTAATTTAATATTTCTAGGATGAATATTAATCTTATGATAAATTAAAAATAAAAACTATCATATACTAAGTGTGAGATTCATTCTAAGGAAACACTTATCAAGACCTCGATCATCCAACATGGTTGGTCTTTCCATAGTTTGGATCCCATGGATTATAATTTTTAAGGAATGAAAGTAATGGGTGGAAATAATGGGATTATGAACACATTATATCAATTTTATTCAGGATATATTAGATGGGAGATCATGATAATATTATTTTAATTTAGTAATATAGTTTAGTTTTTATATGATGAATTAAAAAAAATTATCTACTCAACTATACATGTATCATAACTATTATGAATCAAACAATTTCCAATTTAAATGACTATGTGATGAGAGTAAAACCTTCATGAACTCATTAATTAGTGAAATATGGATTTTGTCTCATAAAATGGATATGACGTATGGGGTGATCATATTTTGTGGGAGAAATATATATATATATCCGATTAAATGATATTATACATGATACTCAACCTTATAAATGTCTTTATAATATATTATAGAATATATCACATAAATCATTATGATATCTCTTAATGATATGCATTTTAACCTATACTTGATTAGTATCTATGGTTTTTAATTTTTCTAAAAATGAAGAATAGGAATATGAATTTTATAGGGATCAATTTCGACAACTCTTAATCATGGGTATTGGATTCCAGGTGTGCATCATATATTTATGTTGATAAAAATAGGCCCAAATATTAGAGGAAATTGAATAAGCGAGAAATATATTTTTATTCTAGAAATAGAGTAAGATTTTTTATATTAGAATTCAATAGTTACAATCTATTTCAACCTAGTATATTAGTATTTAAACCGGAGAACTGTTTTTTTGTTCCCATGATAAAAAGAAATTCGATTTTTGTAACTTGTTTGGAAGAGGGGATATTTTAATTCTAAATTAATAGAAAGAGTTATTAAATATATAAGAGTTAAATGTTTTATTGATGTGGTAAAATACTAATTTTGTTATCATTTCTAGATATGGATAATTCTCTACACCACATTAAAAAAATGAAGGTTATTGTAGATTCTAATCCCACCTACCTTTGACATTGTCTTCTTGGACATAAAAATTATAAATACATAAAAATTATACCTAGATATGAATTTATGTAACCCTTAAACTATGAATAATTTGATATATCAAAATCATTTTTAGGAAATATGACCAATGAACCTTTTAGTGGAAAGAGAAATTACTAGTGGTTTGTTAGATATCGTACATATTGATGCATGTACACCAATTAAAGATATTGAATGTGATTTTTAGGTACTTAATTACTTCTAATGATTAATTTAATCAGTATAGTAATTTTTTTATATAAGACATAATTATGAAAAAATTTAAATTTTTAAATATTGTTTAAAAAATGTATAAAATCAACTTGGAAAAAGAATTATGATTCCATGATTATATCTTGGTTGAAAATACTTAATTTAATAATGTAATGATCATTTGAGATAATGTGGAATTTTTACAAAAAAATAATTCCACCTAGAACATAACAGTGGAATTATGTGTTACAGAGGTGGAATTATATCCTATTTGAGATGTTTTGACCAATGACGAGTCAGAGCGATTTATGGCATTTATTCTAGGGATATTATCTATAAATTTTCTAATTCTTACATTAACCTGTTTCTTCAAAGCAGTCATAAATTCACTATAATGGGATATATATTACAAAACATAACCATATGTATTTTAGGTGGATTTAGGGTTTTTAAACACATGTAATTAATTTGGATTATAATAAAAATAATTTCCTAAATTAGGGAAATGATTATTTATTTTTTATCTTAATGAAATGAAGGGATATTTTTTCTATAATCCTACTAAAAAGTGTTTATTTTACAAAATGGTATATTTTTTTGAGAAGTAGTATATAAGGTGAATAGTTAATGGATGTAATGTCATGAATATAACAGTTCAAGATGAATAAACAAGAAGATAAAATGATATGGTGGTTGATTCGGTTCCACAAAATAATTGTAGAAGAAGAAAAAACTCAAGATATAGATGAACCTTGATGTTATGAAATGATTTATTAGGAGACCAAATGATATGGATTTATTTTATAATATTATTTTGAATTAATTTTCTTAATAGATAAACCTAGATCCTCTAGGGTGGCTATTGAGAATTTTGATTTCAATAAATGGTTAAAATTTTTGGAATCTCAAATTGATTCCATATACACTAACCTTCTTTAAAAATTGGTGGATGGATATGATGACGTCATACCTATAGGGTGTAAGTTTGTTTTATATTATAAAAATTAAATTGAAGTAATAGTGTCTATAAAAAAAGTATCCCCAGTTGTAAAGGGTTACAAAAATTCATATCATTGATTATTATAAAACCATTTCACATGTTTTTATGATAAGGTCTATTTTAATATTTCTTATGATAACCACTCATTTTGAATATTAGATATATCAAATGTTTTTTAGAAAAAATATAATTAATAATAATTTATTTGAAGATTCATAATGATATAACCCATTGGTTCTGAAATTATGAATAAGTTTTCAAAGTTATGAAACTTACAAATATCCATTTATATACATACAAAATCTTATTAGTATAAGAAAAAACAGGATAGTGATGTAATAAAATATTTTTTTTATTCATAAATAAATTATATGATTCTTATGTATATAACCATTCATTGGGAGTTTTTTTAGTATTTTTGATGTTTTATGTGGATGAAATAATATCTTTTACAATTGATTCCTAAATTTTAAACTATGTAATTATGTAGTTGAAAAGAAAATTCAATATGAAAGAAATGGGCGAAGAAGGATACATAATGGGTACTAAGATCTATAGAGATAGATCTTAGTGGATACTTGTATTTAATCATGACCCATTAATTATTAAAATGATAATGGAATTTATCATGTAGAACCCAAAAGGGGGTTTTTCAATGTTTAATGGCATGAATATTAGGAGGAATCAAGAATCCTCTATAGTGATAGAAAGTATAGATACAATTACATATACATCCACCATCAGATCAATTATGTATTCCATGTTTTATAATTAATCAAGTGTTTATTATGGATATATAATAACCTATAAACACTAATCTAATCATAGTGAGAGTCACTGGATTTCTGTTAAGAACATCCTTAACTACATCATAATAACATAGAACATTTTTTTCTTTAGAGGAGAGGATGAGATATATATAAAACACTACACTAATTTTCATTTCCAATATAATAAGGATAACATGAGAGATATCATTTATAAGAGTTCCAAAAAATCCACTATAGTAGACTCGATAATATAGGTAGAGTATATCATTGAATTAGATTCTATAACGGAATTTGTTTCAATCAAGAAGTTAATTTGTAAACATGGGGTGGTTCCTATCATTGAGGGGGAGATCAAGATTTACTATGATAACAATGGTGTGATTTCACAGAAAAAGGAACCCTAGTCTTAGAAAAGTACCAAACAGAACCTTCAAAAATTCCATCTCATTCAATAGATTTTTGAGATGGGAAATTTTTGAACTTTTTAGTGGCTATATATATATATCAATATAGTATATTTGTGGAAGAAACAACTACAAAAAAAAATATGGGCCATATTGAATTTTTTAGTATTATATACATAATATAATGAATGTAATGACTGTATAATATATTGTGATTTTATAATTAATAAAACCTCCATATATCATTCTCTCAAGTGTGATGAAACTTAGATTACATGAAAAGTGGAATAACACCTCACAGTATAACTATGTTTTTCCCTATTCAATGATCATCATAGATTATTTTGGTTCATAAATTTAGATTAAGGTTAACGTTATTATAATTTTATACACGATCTAAGGTATTGTATTTGATATATAGTGGATAAGATCACAAGGTAATAAGTTATGTCTTATTATTTAAACCAACATATCAAAGTATATCTCAAGGAATAGTATATAGTAATTCATATACATTGGGGTGATTTCTTATTATCAATTGTTTTTTACTAGAGTTTAGAGAGATACCTTGCATGAGAACCTTGATACATTGATACCTTTCTTACACAATAATTAAAGAATACCTAATCAGTGGTGGTTGTTTTTTTCCAATCATGTCATATTTTAGAGATTAGATGAAATGATATTTTCTCACTCATACTAAAAGATTATACATCAGGGATATATATTTCATTATGCCAAATAAATTAATGGCCATTATTATCATAGGTAAATGTGATGTGCTTATCTAATAAATGAATGGCATGTGACATATCCGTCAACTTGGTTAGTCTATTTCATAGAAAAATTAATGGATTGGAAGGATTATAATATATTGACATGTTTTATATCTAGTGTTAACTCAATGTCATATAAAAAGGGAGTATATAGAAAAAATGATATATATATATATATATATATATTTATACATCTAGTGGTGGGAATGTTTATATGGATATAAGATTATATTTGATCATTGTCACATCAGACAAATTTATAGATTTATTGGAACTAATGTTTTTATCTAGGATAATCTTTTCTCACATTTATGAAATTATAGTTAGATATTTATTGAAAATGATACTAAGTTTCACAGGGTCACACAATGATGACTTTGGATAAAGAATGGGTTTTGGATAATGTTTCTGTTCCAAATTGATGATATTTTTAATCAACTTATCTAAATGATTTTTGAAGGATTTGAAAATATTATTGATGTTTTTAATAAATCCCTTATAGGTTTCAGTGCAAGTGGGAGATTATTTAAGGTACACTAAAATTAGAGATATCATGTTTTTTGATATCCCTAAGTCATAATTGGTGATATAGGAATATTGATGCCAATTTTATATATTATCATTTGACCCGTCATAGAGTGCTCTAGAAATATTATAGCGGCCCTCACTTTTCATATATTAACATTACATCACTTTTACAGAATATTTAAACATTATACAAATAGAATCCCAATGGCGATATTAGTTTAGTTCCTTTGGAAACATAGAAATGTAAACACTAGTACTTGTGAAATATATATTATATCCCAATAGGTACTCCAATACTAGAACCCCTATTAGAAATATCATACAAGAAGTATATCTTCATAACCTGGGGAAGAAAATATAAAAGGGGTGAACTTAGATGCTCAGTAAGGGTAAATAAGGGAGACATGTAAGAATAAAAAAGAGTATATGGGTATAAGAAAATGATAATGAAAATATAATATCTTACCCAGCATATCAAAGATCATATACATGAATCATGGCATAAATATTAATATTAAATAGGACATGAATAATAAATAAATAAATAACCTAAGAAACGAAAGAAAAACAAAGGAATAATACATGAAATTTTGTTAGACACATAAAGAAAATATAATTATTTTCATAATAGACATGGCATTACTGCCAAGTCCATCTTAGTGGATAAAGACCTTTATCGAAGTGGATTCACACCCTATTCTATCCTTTATTAAAAAACTAAGTTAACTCCTTATTCCAGCCCTATAATAATTATATGAGTTAATTTCTCATTCCAACCATGTTTATATCAAGAAATATAAATCTTTACCCAATGAATTGGAGGAAGATATATGTCACTCCCATCTCATAGTGAAATCATACAAACATGTTCATTAATTTCTAAAAAATTATATCATTACCCATTAAATTAAATGGGTTTTATAATCAGTTAATCATATCTTAACCAGTGAAAAAATATAGGCTTCTTAATCATTTCATCAAAATCATAACCCATGAAAAGAAGTGGGTTTTAAAATCATATATCCTTAAGAATACAAACAAGTGTCTTAAGAATAATTCCACAAAAACATAAAAAAATCATGAAAGAATATGAATTAAACCTTTAGATCATTTATTAAAAGGGAATGATTAATATTAATAGATGTCATCTTATATGTAAAATAACATAAAAGGATATTTTGAAAATATTTCTTGAGGAAAATATCCATTATTCTTTGAAAAAGTATCTTTAAAACATAAATACCTTTTTAAAACTATTTTACTGAAAATAATTTTCAAATATTATAATTAGTGATTTAAAAACCTTTTGGAATCCTTTTTCATTGAAATCATATAAAGAGAGCATGTAATATTTTTGAAAACCATTTTACATGAAAACATATAAAATGAGTTTCAAAACTATTTTTAAACCATTTCGATGAAAATATTTTTCAATATTATAAATAAAGCATGAAAATAATTTGAAAACTATTTCCCATGAAATCATATAAAATAATATTGAAATTATTTTGAAAAAAAATTTCTGTGAAAACTTTTAAAATAATCTTGAAAAAATTTTGAAATATTTTTCCCTTGAAAAGATACAAAGAATGTTTGGAAAATTTTTTGAAAACAATTTTACTTAAAAACGTATAAAATAATTTTAAAAACATTTTTAAATACACATTCCATGAAAAATACTTTGAAAAACATTGAATAAATATTGGAAAACGTTTTGAAAATATTTCATTCAAAAGTTTTTTTAAAAACAATTCTTAAATATTATCCTTTTAAACATGAAAAGGATGCTTCATAGAAGTTATGATATGTAAATCTATACATGTTGTACGAGGTACTAAGAACATCCCTTTTTCATGGTAAAATGTTATAAAAATTACTTGTTCATAAATAGCTAAGATGATTCCTTTGAAAAAATTGGTAAAATAAAAAAGGTAAAAATGTCTTTTAATGATTATAAGAGAATCATACAATATTAATGTAAACCCTTATAAAACATGGTTTTTACGGAACATAGATTTTTGAAAAAATAGAGGGTAGAGTATGTCCTTCTTAAAAACACGTTAATAATTTTATTATATTATAAATAGTAGATAAATGGTTCTAAGAAATGAATTAATTCACAAATAACTAGAGGAGAAGAAAATTCATTAATTTTATTGAGATATAGATCATAATATTTCATTAAATAGAGCATACATAACCAATATAAAAATCTATGAGATTTTTTCAATAAACTCATACCAATTGGTAACTTTGAACCATAATACTCATGTTATAAAATTAAATTAAATGAAGTTTAAAATATCATGAAAATAAGGATATTAATGATATAACATTTCAAAGTTAGTGAATACACCCCAAGGAAAAATATATGTGAATAATATGGTATGAGTCTTAAACAGGGAAAATTGATAAAAAATTAGTTTATAGATTTAGTAACTTTCGAAACAGTAAAGACCCGTAAATTTCAAGGAAAAGTTTTTCTTAAATTTTTTGGGATTTTACAAGTACGCAGTTTCTGACGACACCTGATTCCGAGGCCCGGTGTGCCCGGAATCAATTTACAAAGTTTAGCTCAGGTATGTTCAGTGAAAGAACAAGCAGGTTTTTCTAACTTTTGAATCGGTTCATGGATTCAAAATCCGAGGGTACCGATGAAACCGCAGCACCGATAATTGCTTAAGAAGACTTTCACTGGAGTTGCGTTTTCTCAGGAGGTGTTCTTAAAAATGAAGTGGTTTAATTGAAGAGTTAAATAAAATGTGTGTTACAATTTTATTTCTACTCTATGTAATTATAACCTACGAGTGGAAGTTGGGGTCGGACCCACTAAAATCCCAACTCTTGGTAGGATATTATTGAGTTGGGCCCCACACGAGCCCCACATTTTCAATTTCCTCTAAAATCTCTTAAATTTGGAAAACCCCCCATTAATTTGTGACTCAACCACTCTCCCTCTTTAATTGCATGTCAACTCTCGCATTAAATTGATTGATTAAGGCTATTCAATTAATTTAATTTTGAGTTTGAGTTTTTTTTTGAAGATTTGAAATCGCATGGAATGTGTTAATAAAATAAAGAGGCCCTTATTTTATTTTGGGGTTGTTTAGTTATGTGAATATCTTTGGAGAAAATTCTCTATGTCTTGGAGAATTCCATCATTTTCGTTGAATAACATCAAGCACTCGACGAAGAACGCAGTCACTACAAGGAGAGATCAACGTGCCATCTCTTCTCCTCTCCGCAGCCAGTGTGTGATGCCTTTCCTGAAGAATGATGATGCTCCCTCTTTCGACCTTCTTCCTATTTCAATGGAAGGGAGACGCCGATCTTCCTCATACATTCTCCATCAACATATATGGAGCTTCACCTCACGATGCTGTTTCCCGCGAACATCATCGTTCGACAACTTCTTCGAGGTAGGGCATTGTTTTACCTTCGTGATTAATTTGGCACTCATCGTTAAATATTTAGCCACTTGTTATCGAATTAATAGGAGGAGTCCGGACAGCACAAACATGGCCGACCCTCCTCCCCATTGTTGTTGTAGTTCGTTATGGATTGGAACGGCGGCGACGCGGTGCCGTTGCACCACGCGGGAATGAGAGAACCGCAGCCGGTGCGAGCCGCGGAGAAGGAGCGAAGTGCTGTCGTGCTACGCCGGAGAAGTCAAAGGAGGCCGCGGCCGAGAGCGGGACGTGATGAAGGGGCTCGGCCGAGAGTGGGCCACGGCGAAGGGGTGCGGTGTCGTCGCGCTGCGCCGGAGCACTAAGGAGGGCCACGGCCGAGGTGGGCTGCGACGGAGTGGCACGGGCCGTCGCACCACGCCAGACGGCCAAGTGCCACGGCCCATGACTGCGGCAGTTCTGGGAGGGGGCCGGCTGAGCCGGTCGCCGACACACCCTGGAGGCGGGACCCCCGCGTGCCCCGCATGAACCGAATGACCAATCATAAAGGCCAGCCGCTAACCTGGAAAACCGAGGGTTGAAACCCCCGATCAACGGATATGGCGGACCCTGTGGGGTCCGCCATTCGATTCGAAGGGGCGGCACCCTCCCCCCTCCCGCGTCCGATCAGCGAGCGGGCGCCCGCATTGGGCCGAACCGGCCGCGCTAGGCCGGACTCCCTGTGTCGGGCTGGACCGCCCGCGCCGGGTCGGGCCAGACCCCCGTGTCGGGCTGGGCTGTGCCCAACCGGGCCGGGCCGGGCCGCACCCAACCGTGCTAGACCCGGGTTGGGGTGACCCGGTTCGGGGCGACCCAGGTGGTATTGGGCCGGGTCGGATCGGGCCCAAACCCCTGTTTCCGGACAGATCCGTCCAAACACCCATAACTTGGTCTACGGACCTCCGATCGATGCACAGTCAGTTGCGTAGAGATCCTTTGATTGAGGTGGTATTTTTAGTATATTACACTGAAGGTTTCAGAGGACATTTTTAATGTCGGTTTGGTTCGAACACGGAACCAACCGGGCCCTCGGAGCGGAAACACTTATAACTTGAGCTCCGAACGTCTGATTGACGTACCATCGACTTTGTTGAATTCCTCTTAGTGAGACAGTTCTTTTGGCTTACTACGATCGAGTTTTGGATGCAGTTGGGGTATGGTTGGGTTGGTTTTATCTTAAAAACCAACCGGGCCCCTCGGACGAAAAAGCCAATAACTCTCAGACCGGGCGTCCGATTGATGCACAGTCTATCGCGTTGAGTTCCTTTTGACGAGATAGAACTTTTTCATACATCAACCTTGGACTTAGTGATAGTTAATTTATTGACCCCCCAGCTCATGGAGAGGACCCTCCCAGAATCGAACGTGCTGTGTACGGGAACCCTAGAGCCGGCTGCGACTACGTCGACGATTACGACTGTACTGAAATCCTATGTGGGTTCTACTGCAATGACAACCGTACTGGAATCCTCCATGGGTTCGATGACGATGACTACTATTCTTGTATCCTGTGTGAGTTTGGAAGTACTTGACTATTGTTCTTGTATCCAATGTGGGTCTGACAGTATTTGACTATGTACTTGTATCCTATGTGGGTCCGGCAGAGTAGCTGGTCTTGTATCCATTGTGGGACCGACAGTTTAACTGGTCTTGTATCCTATGTGGGTCTGACATATTAGATGAATCAGTGACTATATCTGATCATCTCTATCCTCTTTCGAAGTGTATACCTGTGTAAGCTGAGTCTTAACTTACAATCAATATCATCGATATGATCGTTGTGCTTTCCTGTGTGGATTGGGTTGTGCTTTCTTGTGTGTATTGGGTTGTGAATTCCTATGTGGAATGGGTTATGTTTTCCTGTGTGGAATGGGTTGTACTTGGGCTCATGTACTAGAGCCGAGCGTGAAATGATGACTTAGGTATATGTATGGGCATATACCTAAGTAGAGTTGGTTTTTACTTTGTGATTGTATCTTTCCTTTGTGGATTATCCTTCATGGATTCTGGGAGACCTTCGGGGGTCTCGGGGACCCTTCTGAGTAGCTTATACTCACCCCTACATGGGCTATGCCCGCACTTCGTTGTGTTGGATGCAGACGACAGATAGCGCTAATCGAGGTGGGAGCTAGTGGAGCTGGATGATACCTGGAGGTGGATCACTGGACGGGACGTACTCAGAGCGGACGGCTGAAGCCGAGTAGTAGAGGGGACTATCTGTGCCCACCCTTCATGTGGGATTTCCAGAGGATGACTCGAACTCGCTGCTTTACTTTTTAGTTGTTTTACATTCATTTCAGTTGTACTTTACTTTCATTTGGGTTTGTATTCTGGCCCATTTACTTTCCAGCACTTACTTTTGTACCCATTTTACTTAGTGTTTACTCATCTTGCGTACTCTATGGTGGTTGTTTACTTTATAAATTCAATACCTACCCTTTTTATTAGGATTTACACCTTTGTTGTTAGTCGCAAGCCCCTGGCCTATGGAAGGCGTGCTTGGGGTAGTCACAGCACGGGCCCTGAGGACGGGGCGTGACAAATTGGTATCAGAGGAGTTCGGTTCTACCACAGAACTTAGGAATCTGATCTTTCTTCTATGTAAAGCAATATTGTTAAGGGTATTGAGTATTGATATTAGTCTAGGGAGTCCAGTGTTGGTGCGACGGCCAACGTATCTGTACACCAGGACCCTGAATTCTGATTTCTGACCTAATGCCCAAAACATTGATTGCATCTGCGTTTGAAATGTTTTATTTGTGATTACTTTGTGTCAGCTCACTAGGTGTACTTTATTGACCGTGGAACACCTGTTTCTTTTCAGTATGGCCCCACAATGGCAGCCAGCTAGGGTTCTGAGATTTGTTCAAGATGAAAGCCCACCGAGTGATGAGGCCTCGGTGCTGGGCCCTATTACAGTGGAGGCACCGACGGTACCTCTACCCGCCGAGCCACCGATGCTACCAGCCCCAGCCGTTGAGAGTGCATGTCGCCTTAGTGCACTTCATGAGTTTCAACGTCAGAGACCACCCAGGTTCCATGGATAGACGGACCCTCAGGAAGTCAAGGATTTTTTGGAGGCTGTTGTTCGAGTTTTTAGGTTAGTGGGGACACTGGCTGACCTCATGGTGATCCTTGTAGCGAGTCTCCTGCATGCTGTAGCAGGTAGATGGTGGATCCTGATGCTCCAGGTGCACGATGATGCATCACTCCTTTGGTCGGACTTCGAGAGCCTCTTCCACTCAGAGTTCATTCTAACCACCCTCCGTGTGGTGCACATTTAGGAGTTACTACAACTACGGCATGGAAGCATGATGGTAGCCCAGTACTCAGTGAGATTTACCGATCTCTCACGCTACTCAACAGACATAGTACGAGACCCATTCATCCGGGCCCGGACCTTCTAGCAGGGACTGAGGCATGAGATCAGGGCTCCAATAATCTCCCTCAATATTCTAACGCAGGCAGGATTACCGGAGCGAGCCCTTCTTGTAGATAGATTACTTTCTGAGCCTACACCGGTATCGAGACCTACCCCAGGGCAGCACGTAAGAGAGTCTTATGCAGCTGGCAGTCGATGGATGTCACAGGGGTCCAAGTGAACCAGACCATAGGGAGGACGACCTCAGGATACTGGCTCAGATGTGTGAGCCACATGGTGTAGATCAAGCCTTCAGGGGAGCAGACAGTGCTATGCATGCGGCGGGTAGGGCCACATGGCTCGTGACTGCCCGACCCACCACGCAGACGAGCGGCAGATGGTTGAGGGACCACCCAGGTAGAGGCAGAGGTTCGACTGTGGCCATCCGCAGGGAGAAGGCAGACGAGGCAGAGGAGCTGGCCGAGCAGTAGGTGGTGGGCGACGCTTTGAGGCTCTACCACCACCACCACCAGGAGGTCCACCCCGACCACAGGGAGCTGGCGGACAAAGACATGCCCAACTCCAGGCAGTGGAGGCCTATGACCACTGCGCACCAGAGATGATTCAAGGTATTATCTATGTCTACTCCACCCTTTCTACAGTTCTTATAGACACAGGAGCGATTCATTCTTTCATTGCCGCTGCCCGTGTTCAGAGCTCAGAGATTCCGACGAAGCCGTTGGCTCGATCATTACGGCTAGAGACTATTAAGGGAGCATACTCGATGATTACACACTGGTGCCGGCAGTGTGAGCTTACTCTAGGAGGAAATATCTTCAGCTAGGATCTTCTTGTAGTGTCGTAGAGGCCTCACGAAGTCATCTTGGCCATGGATTGGTTATCTACGGTCCATGATCAGATCGACTATATTAGGAGCAATGTGCGATGTGTTTGCACCGACGGGAGCATGTTCACCTTCACCGGTGAGAAGGGAGACTTTGCAGTGCAGGATGGACTCACAGAGAGGAGAGGATAGCCGATCACTCATTATATGGCTAGCCTCATCCTAGGAGCAGTTGATGTGCGGAGTCTGAGTTTTCCTGTAGTGGTGGATCAGTATGCAGACATTTTTCCTGATGACGTTCCAGGACTACCTCCTCGCAGAGAGGTAGACATCTATATTGACCTGTACCCCGGGACATCCCCGATATCTTCCTCAGAATATCGGATGGAACCCACTGAGCTTCGAGAACTACGGGTATAGCTGGAGGACTTGCAGGGCAAGGGATTCATTCGACCCAGTGTTTCACTCTGGGCTTGCCTAATATTGTTTGCCAAGAAGGTGGACGGGATCTTGCGACTGTGTGTCAATCACCGTCACCTGAGCCAGGTGACCATGAAGAACAAGTATCCACTTCCGAGGATTGACAACCTCTTTGATCAGCTCAAGGTAGCACGGTGGTTCTCAAAGATAGACCTCAGGTTAGTCTATCATCAGCTCAGAGTTCAAGACGAGAATGTGCAAAAGATGGCGTTTAGGTATCGATATGGCCACTATGAGTTCTTGGTTATGCCTTTTTGCATAACCAATGCTCGAGAAGTGTTCATGAGTCTCACGAATATGATCTTCCAGACTTACCTTGATTGATTTGTCGTATTCTTCATTGACAACATATTGATTTACTCGACTATTGAGGAGGAGCATGCCTACCACTTGCGGGTTGTACTGGATACACTCTGAGAGCACCAGCTTTATGGAAAGATCTCTAAGTGTTAGTTCTGGATACGTGAGGTCCACTTCATGGTAAACGTCATCTCTGAGGCGGGAGTTGCGGTGGATCATGTGATGATCGAGGCATTGCTAGCTTGGGAGCCTCTTAGAAGCGTGATGGAGTTGCGGAGTTTCCTAGGTTTGGCTGTGTACTATCGGAGATTTGTTCCAGACATCTCCAGAGTGACGACACCACTAATAGCTTTGACGAAGAATGGGATACCCTTCCTGTGGTCTGATAAATGTCAGCAGAGCTTCCAGGAGCTGAGACAGAGATTGACCAGTGCACCCATCTTGAGGCTACCAGAGGAGGGAGTAGGGTACTTAGTCTACTGTGATGCATCAGGGACTGGACTTGGGTGTGTCCTGATGAAGGAGTGGGTATTGATAGCCTATGGATCATGATAGTTGAGGTAGCATGAGCCGAACTACGCTACCCATGACCTGGAGTTAGCAGCAGTGGTCTTTGCTCTGAAGATGTTATGGCACTATCTGATGGGGGAGCTCTTTACAGTCTATTCTGACCACCAGAGTCTCAGGTACATATTCTCATAGAAGGACCTGAACCTGAGACAACGGCGATGGGTTGAGTTCCTCCAGGACTATGAATTTGATATAGTCTATACTCATAGAAAGGGAAATGTAGTAGCTGATGCTCTCAACAGAAGGACAAGAATTCAACTACTTGGAGAGGCGACTGAGCAGCTAGCCACTTTGCAGATATCCTTCGTGGATAGGGAAGGGACAACCTTTATTTAGTCACTCACAGTCACATCTCCTCTTCTTCAGCGGGGCAGAGAGGCACAACAAGGGGATGTTGACTATGGGATGCGGCATGCACAGATTTCCATAGGACATGCACCTGATGGATTCTATTTAGGAGGAGAGCACGTCTTCCTTTTCAGAGGACGTACCATGGTACCAGCTGCATTACAGGAGGAGGTGCTGGGGGAGATTCACACTTCCCCTTTAGCGGTACATCCAGGAGTGGCGAAGATGTACCAGGATCGCAGACGACAGAACTGGTGGCTGGGTATGAAGAAGGCTGTGGAAGAGTTTGTTTCTTGATGTCTCACCTGCCAGTAGGTGAAGGCGGATCACCAGGTACCAGCAGTCTTGGTATAGCCCTTGGAGGTCCCGGAGTGGAAGTGGGACGGAATATATATGGATTTCGTGATTGGACATCCACATACTTCCAGAGGTCACGACTCCATTTGGGTGATTGTTGACCAACTAACGAAGTTGTCCCACTTCCTGCCCATCAGAGAGCAGGGCTCAGTGGAGATCTTGGGATGCCTCTATGTTTAGGAGATCGTACGGCTTCATGGTGTGCCATTATCTATCGTCTTCGATTGAGATGATCGCTTTAATTCCCGACTTTGGAAGGGGTTACAGGAAGCATTCGTGACACAGCTACGCCTGAGAACCGCTTTTCACCCTCATAAGGATGGTCAGTCAGAGAGGACCATTCAGACCCTTGAGGATATGATCTGTGCATGTGTCCCCCACTTTGGTCATAGCTGAGAGGATCACCTACCCTTGGTGGAGTTTGCATACAACAATAGCTACCACTCCACCATCGGGATGACACCATATGAGGCATTGTACGACCAACCTTGCAGATCACCACTGTGTTGGACAGACCCTGGGGAGTCATCACTTGTGGGACCAGAGATAGTCCAGGCTGTGATAGAGAAGGTCCAGGTCATCCAGGAGCGGATGAGGACAGCTCAGAGCCGACAGAAGTCTTATGCTGATAGGAGGTGGAGACCACTAGAGTTCGAGGATGGATACCACGTTTTGTTGCAGGTCTCACCTCAGTGTGGATTACAGATATTTGGTCGGGGCAACAAGTTGCCTCTGCGATTTATCGGACCATTCCAGCTTCTCAGTAGGATAGGTGAGGTTGCTTATCGCCTGGCTCTTCCACCTCAGTTGTACCAGGTGCATGACATCTTCCACGTATCTCAGCTGAGGAGATACGTGCACGACCCGATGCATATCATTGACCATGGGGAACTGGACATCGATGACGGGGAGACTTTTGCGGAGGTCCCGGAGGAGATCAAGGATTGATAGGAGTGGGCCCTACATGGTCGGTCTATTCCTCTAGTGCACATTAGGTGGCAGCACGGGAACCTCCAGGAGATCAAATCGGAGCAGGAGTCTTAGATGCATGCTCAGTACCCCCATTTGTTCCCCTAGTTTGTGGTGTATCTTTACGGGGACGTAAAGCCCTGAGGTGGGAGTAATTTAAAGACCTATAAATTTCAAGGAATATTTTTTCTTAAATTATTTGGGATTTTATGAGTACGAAGTTTTTGACGGCACCTGATTCCAAGGCCCGGTGTGCCTGGAATCAATTTCTGAAGTTTAGCTTCGGTACATTCAGTGAACGAATGAGTGGATTTTTCTAGCTTTTGAACCGGTGCTCGGAATCAAAATCTGAGGGCACCGATGAAACCAAAACACCAATAATTGCTTAATAAGACTTTCACTGGAGTTGCGTTTCCTCAGGAGGTTTTGTTAAAAATGAAGTGGTTTAATTGAAGAGTGAAATAAAATGCGTGTTACAATTTTATTTCTACTCTAAGTAATTATAACCTACGTGTGGAATTTTGGGTGGGACCCACTAAAATCCTAACTCATGGTAGGATATTAGTGAGGTGGGCCCCACACGAGCCCCACCCTTTCAATGTCCTCTAACCTTTATTAAAGTTGGAAAACCCCCTCCCCCCCCATTAATTTGTGACTCACCCACTCTCCCTCTTTAATTTCATGTCAACTCTTGCATTAAATTGATTGATTAAATCTATTCAATTAATTTAATTTTGAGTTTTATTTTTTTTGAAGATTTCAAAATGCATGGAATGTGTTAATAAAATAAAGAATCCCTTATTTTATTTGGGGGTTGTTTAGTTGTGTGAAGATCTTTGGAGAGAATTCTCTATGTCTTGGAGAATTCCATCATCTTCATTGAAGAACTTCAAGCACTCAACAAAGAACGTCATCACCACAAGGAGAGGTCAACGTGGCATCTCTTCTCATCTCCGCCGCTAGTGTGTGATGGATTTCTCAAAGAATGACGACGCACCTTCTTTCGATCTTCTTCCCGCATCAAAGGAAGGTAGATGCCGCTCCTCCTCGGACGTTCTCCGCCAACTTATACGGAGCTTCACCTCGCGACGTCGTTTCCCGTGATGATAATCATTCGATAACTTCTTCATGGTAGTGGATTGTTTTACGTTCGTGAATAATTTGGCTCTCATCATTAAATAATTTGCCGCTTGTTATCGAATTACTGGGAGGAGACCGGACCACACAAACATGGCTGACCCTCCTCCCCATTGTTGTTGGACTTCGTTATGGATTGGAACGGAGGTGACGCGGTGCCGTCGCACCATGGGGAAACGAGAGAACTGCGGCCGGTGTGGATCACAGCGAAGTAGCGTGGCGCCGCTGCGCCGTGTCGGAGAAGCCTAAGGAGGCTGCACCCGAGAGCGGGCCACAATGATGGGGCGCGGCGCCGTCACGCCGTGTAGGAGCACTAAGGAGATCCTCAGCAGGGGCGGGCTGTGGTAGATGTGCGCGGTGCTGTCGCGCAGTGCCGGTTGGCCAAGAGTTAACGCCCATGGCCACGGCGACTCTGGGAGGTGGCCGGCTGAGCCAGCGGCTGACACCCTGGAGGTGGGACCCCCCCGAGTCCCATATGAAACGAACGGCCGACCATAAAGGTCGGCCGCTACCCTGGAAAACCAGGGGATGAAACCCCCGGTCAACGGACAGGGCAGACCCCGTGGGGTCAGCCGTTCAGTTCGAAGGGGGCGGCACCCTCCCCCCTTCCGCATCTGCTCAGTGGGAGGGCGCCCGCACCGGGCCGAACCGGCCGCGCCAGTCCGGGCCGCGAGCACCGGGTCGGGCCGCCCGCGCCGGGCTGGACCCCCATGCTGGACCGGGCCACACCAGCCAGGCCGGGCCGCGCCCAACTGGGCTGGACCCAGACCCTTGTCGGGTTGACCCTGTTTGGGCCGACCCATGGGGTATTGGGCAGGGTCGGACCGGGCCCAAACCCCCTGTTTCCGGACAGATTCGTTCAAATGCCCATAACTTGGGCTACATACCTCCAATCGACGCACCATCAGTTGCGTAGCGATACATGGATCGAGAAGGTAGTTTTGGTATATTAAACTCAAGGTTTATGAGGAGTTTTTTTTATGGATGGGTTGGTTCGAACACGAAACAAACCGGGCCCTCGAAGCGGAGACGCTTATAACTTGAGCTTCGGACGTCCGATAGACGTGTCGTTGAATTTGTTGAATTCCTCTTAGTGAGATGGTTATTTTGGATTACTTCGATTGAGATTTAGACGTAGTTGGAGTACGGTCGGGTTGGTTTTAGCTTAATAACCAACCGGGCCCCTCGGACGAAAAAGCCAATAACTCTCAGACCGGGCGTCCGATTGACATGTCCTCTGTCGCATTGAGTTCTTTTTGATGAGACAGAACTTTGGGATACATCAAATCTGGAATTCAAGATAGTTGATGTATCGACCCCCCCTTAGCTCGTGGAGTGGACCCTCCCATAATCGAGCGTTCTGTGTGTGGGGACCCTAGAGCTGGATGCGACTATGTCGACGATGGCGACTGTAGTAATATTCTCTGTGGGTTCTATAGCGACGACGATCATACTGGAATCCTCCATGGGTTCGACGGTGATGATTAAAGTTCTTGTTTCCTATGTGGGTCCGACAGTACTTGACTAATGTTCTTGTATCCTATGTGGGTCTGACAGTATTTGACTCTGTACTTGTATCCTATGTGGGTTCGACAGAGTAGCTAGTCGTATATCCTTTGTGGGTCCGATAGCTTAGATGGCCTTGTATCCTATGTGGGTCCGATATCTTAGATGAATCAGTGGCTACATCTGATCATCTCTATCATCTTACGAAGTGTATAACTGTGTGAGATGAGTCTTAACTTACAATCAATATCATTGATATGATCATTGTGCTTTCCTGTGTGGATTTGGTTGTGCTTTCCTATATGGATTGGGTTGTGAATTACTATGTGGAATGGGTTATGTTTTATTGTGTGGACTGGGTTGTACTTGGGCTCATGTTCGGTAGCAAAGCTGGAAATGATTACTTAGATATATGTATGGGAATATACCTAAGTAGAGTTGGTTGTTACTTCGTGATTGTATATTTCCTTTGTGGTTTATCCTTCGTGGATTCTAGGAGACCTTCGGGGGTCTCAGGGTCCCTAATGAGTAGTGTATACTCACCCCTTCATGGGCTATGCCCGCACTTCGTTGTGTTGGATGCAGACGACAAACAACGCTGATCGAGGTGGGAGCTCATGGAGCTAGATGATACCTGGAAGTGGATCACTGGACGGGACGTACACAGAGCAGACGGCTGGAGCCAAGGAGGAGAGGGGACTATCTGTACCCACCCTTCAGGTGGGATTTAGAGAGGATCGTTTAGACTCACTGCTTTACATTTCAGTTGTTGTACTTTCATTTCAGTTGTACTTTACTAACAGTTGGGTTTGTATTCTGGCCCATTTACTTTCCAGCACTCACTTTTGTACCTAATTTACTTAGTGTTTACTCAGCTTGCATACTCTATGGTGTTTGTTTACTTTATAAAGGAAATGCCTTCCCTTTTTATCGGGATTTACATCTTTGGTGATAGTCGCCAGCCCCTGGCATATGGAAGGCGGGCTTGGGGTAGTCACGGCACGGGCCCCGAGGACGGGTCGTGATAGAAACATAAATCCTATGACATAAATATCATAAAATGGATATGTAAATACCCATAATTTTAATTATTATAATCATATAATACATACATGATTAGTATACACACCAAAAAAAATGAATGGGTGGTGAATAAAGGATGTATCTCACGGAAATATAAAGTGAGATGAAATTCCCTTACCATATGTATTGAATCTCATAGTACACATTAAAACTCCTATATAATAAATATAAAATTATTATAAATCTATAAATGAACCATATTATTATATCTTATGTCATATATGGTTTTATTATGACTTTTTATTACTCACATTTTAACAATTCTATGTTATTGTTTCATTTTGGGTAATATCTACTTTGTTCTTCACAAGTGTCTTATTTTGTTATATCTTTGATCTTTATACTTATATCATGATTTCTATAATTTACAATATTATATAAATATAATTTATATCCTTTTTATTTGTAGTATAATAATTTTTAGAATATATAAGTATTAAATAGAATACACCGTTCATGGAGACGATACGCCATACTTATGCATGAACGTTGTTTCAGCTTAATTGTCGTATTGAAAGAAATAAGGTAAATAAAATATATGTATATATATGTATATATATATATATTCTAGTATCATTATTATGTCATATATATTATGTAATTTCACTAACACCATCTTTAATATATTCAATGTAGTGTGTGAATGAATCACATCGCTTTGAGGGTGCGATAGTCCACACTTCCTCAAATGAAATTATCATATTTACACCTAATGAAATGTTTAATGATATATATGGAAAAATAATTATAGAAGAATAAATAAAAAATAAATATTATATTTAAAATATATAAATATATTTTACATCATAATTTCCATCATGAGAGGTGGTAAAAGAAAAAATGAACAATCATCGTTTTGTGAGGCGATAATTCACTATACACATCAACAATATGTTCATTATCTGTTAGATTAAATTTAGTATAATTTAATGTCAAAACCATATCATAAAAACAAAATATTATATTTAAGATAATTGTTTTTTAAACAATAATTTAATAATAATATATGAGGGAGTGGGGAATCAAAATAAAAGAAAGGAGTTTGAGGGGGGTATTACCTTTTAATCAGGTAAAGCCTTTTGGTTTTCACCAAAGGGACTCCTTGGAACAATTTACACCCAGAAGGAGGATAAAAGGAGGAATGTCGGGTTTTTAGGCGGATATTGAAGAATATATTGACCAAACCTAATTATTTTTAGTGGTTTGAAGAAGTGGGTGTAGAGGAGTCCTTTTATAACGGAGGAGGAGTGACACTCTTGTAAATCTTTGGAAAAGGAATTACACCTTTGTTTTTCCCATGGAGTGTGGATCCCATAACAAAAAAGGTCAATAAAAATGAGGATATGATTTATATATGTACATCTAATGGTTTTGGAAAAGTGTCTATGATTTTTTTGGGTCTTCAATTTAAGGTTTAGTCCTTAGATAAACTTAATTTTACCTTAATCGATGCAATTATTTTTATTAAATTTCACCAATCTATTCGGCCAAAAAATAATTTTATATCATAATAAGATATAAATTAGTATGATTAAAAATATATAATCCAATTTTTAAAATTATAATCACAAAAGTGGTAAAAATTAATTTAAAATTAATTTTACTGACGAGACACCAATGTTGGTTTTTAAAGTAAAAATAATCAAAAGTTTTCAAAGTTTTTATATGAAATTTCATTGTTAAATTCGTTAAAATGATATAAATTAGATTAATTGAATAAATTATAATATAATTACAATTTTAATCCAATTTAAAATGAAATTTAACTTTATAAATAAATTATATGAAAATGTAATTTTGAACTAAAATTCAGTATTTTTCACTATTCATTAAAAAAATGAAACTTCACAGAAAAATACAAGAATTGTTTCCCTAACAAAATTTTTATTTTTAACATCCAAAGATGAATATTATTTTTACATGTTAAAGATATAAAATTTCCAAAAATTTGATTTAAAATGGGTTTTATATTAACATGTAGTAAAAATACCTTTATATAAAATCTAGGGTTTTAAGCATAAAATTGGGGGTTTTCTTATATTATGTCAATAAAATATATTAGATGAATATAAATATATTTTATTGAATATATAAAATATATAATCAATTAATATTAGTCACTAATTATAATTAATTTAATTTATTAGGGTAAACCGACTTATAATAATAATAAAATTTTCCTTTATATTTAATCAGTTTTCATATTCATTTATAATTAATTGGTAACTTTTGAATTCATATTATATATGTATAGACCATATAATTTCATAAATTAGTTATTAATATTCATAACTTCTTATTTAACTGCTAGTTTATATCTTCTAATAATAAATTATGACATTTTAATAATATTGTTTTGTTATGTAAAACTCGTTATTATGTGTTACGCAAGACATAGAGGAAAGTAAATCTTGTGTGTAATGTACACTAACCTTGGTATTGCATGTAAATCATGTTAATAATTATGTTTTTTTAGTTCATGATAATTTTGTGTTTTGTATAATTCAATCCAGACATAGTGCTTAAATATAAACTATTATCAGTGTTTCATGAAATAACAAATCTTAATTAAGTATAAATTAAATAAAAATATACATTTCACAAATTCATAAGGTGTTACATTATGCCTCCCTTTAAAGTTAATTTCTCCCTTGAAATTCATATAATTTATCAAATGTTTAATACTTTTATGTTTTCTTAATAGAAACCCACATCTTAAAAATAAACTCTAAACCTTACTTTAAAAAATGTTAGATGAATAATGGTTAACTAGAGTAACACATGGCTGGGTTTGCACATAAGAGATCATAGGTAGCAATTTAAAACATATATATGAAAGGTAAGTTTAAAAATCAAGTTATGATGGAGAGTGATAGAGAATATGGTCTTGAGAAAGTTAACATTAACAAAGAAACAAATTGGTGATAACCCAAAAGACCATTTGATCCATAGAAAAAAAAGTTACTAGGATAACATTTTTTCAAGATACTTTTTCCTAAAGTTGAATAATTTTCAATAGAAGTTATACATACTTTATTTCATTACCTTTGATAAGTAAAATATCACCCATTGGTCATGTATTGACCAATTTACACTTTATCTATTTCTCCAAAAAGGATGGTGAGTTTTTCATTCCCAAAGCACTATCAGATCATGATATCCTTGATAAGTTATCCCATATCTCTCCAATTACCTTCAATTAAAAAAAAATTAGAGTAGTCTATCTAATATGAAAAAAATCCTCATTTGGTGAGAGAATACTTTAATCTCACAAACATTATCCTATGTTTATCTTTAACATCCCACAAATAGCTAACCTAAAAAACCTTATGAATGATAGAAATAAATAACTTTAGAATGAATGAGAATAAATCATCTTAACATTAATCCTCCATATATCACAAAGTTTCTCTTGGTTTTCACATTCTAAACATGTGAATACACTCATCATATATTCCCTTAAAACAAGGTAATAACCTGAATTACTATAAATTCTTTTCGAAAACATGAATTCTTCCTTATTCCAATGATTACTGGACTCATTATTTATATTCAATAAGTTGTAAACATCATCCTGTATGAGATAGAACACATTTTCAATGATCAGTTCAAGGGTAATAAGTACCGTCAAATTACTTATTCATACACAATATATCAATATCCAAAGATAATTATATCAACATTAGGAATTAATTAAGGGTAACCTTCACTTAATAAAAATATAACCTTTCTATAAGATCACCATTCAACACATCCTTTTCATTCTTTAATGAAAACTTATATTGAAAATAATTATATATTTCATGATTCATATAACATATCCTTTAAATTCAAAAAATAAATACTTCATTCATCCAACTTTATTCTTATGCCATTACTCTAGCTCTATCAAATTATTCTTTAATACATCATTCTTAGATTATAAAATATGAATAAATTCTTAACTTTCCTCATCCTCAATATAATCTTTCTTCTTATTTTTAATGTAAACAATATTGGGAAAACATTCCATACCTTTCATGTGTTGTTTTTGGTTTGTTTCTCTCTAAATTTCTAACCAATTCTCAGACCACCTTCCCCATTATCATTAGTAGATTTCATCTTGGGACATTCAGTTGCATAATTACCATTTATTCAACCATTAAAACACATAACCTTATATGATGACCTTGGGAGTCAAATATTCTAATCCATTTCATTAACTGAATTCTTCATTTTTCTTATGCAATCACTTGCTTTGTGTTCTTATATTCCATAGTAAAAACATATTCTTGTTATTATGAGGCATTAAATTAGGCGATTCTTTCCTCATACTGACCCAATGGAATCAAAATCATCTTTCCTCTATGTTCTTTATTGCACAAACTCTCAGTGAACTCCTTCTTTCACTTCAATGGTGATTCTGAGAGTTGGTTAAGATACACATTATTAATCATGTTTCTTGAAACAAAATGAGTAATGATATCAATATATTTTTCTCTAGTGATCACCCAACTTGACTGCTCATTAAAAAAATCATCCATCACATTCAATGTTAGTCCAACTCCTTCTGGTTCCTACTATTGACTAAAACATGTATCATAGTGCAAGCATTACTTATCATGTAGTCACAAAAAGAATTACATATAATATGTATAAATCTAGATAACTTCATTAATCTGTGAAACCCTTGGTTCATCCTAGGTTTTTCATAGATAGATTATAATTAAATCCCTCATTATGATTCATGATGTGTTTTATGAATTCTTAAAGAATATCCTCCAAGAGTGTGAAACTATGTGTGTAGCAAGCCTCGTTGTCTTGTTCAAGATTAACACGAGTCAAGTTAGGAATATATTATCGGAGTTGTTACCCATAGGTACATGTATTGCAGATCCACATCCACTTGTAATATCCAGATAGGCATGTATTTCTTGGAAACCACCTCACTCCATACTTTACCAAAATTCTAGCATATTTTTGTAAATGTTAACTCATCCTTATACTTATTCTTAGATATATCCCTAGACATATCCTTAGAAATATACCTAGGGATATTGCTAATATTTTCTCAACATAATTTCAAAAGGTTAAATAAACATTTACTATGATACCATCCATATAAACCCTCATTTTATATACATTAATGTTACAACACTTTTATAGAATACATAAGACACAATACCAATAGATGACCAAAAACTGTATTAGTTTAGTGCCATTGGAAACACGGAAACATAAAAACCGGTACATTAGTGGGTTAGATTATATCCCCATAGATTCTCTAACATTATCACCCCTCTAAGACATGTCATATAAGAAATAAATATTCATAATATGTGGAAGGAAACATGAAAATGGGTGAGATTATATTCCTATTAAGGGTAAACAAGGGATACATGTAAGCATAAACTTGAGCATAGGGGTATAATAATATGATCATGAAAATAGATTATCACACCCAACATATCAATGATCATATACATAAATCATGTCATAAATCATGGTATTTCATAATAAATGACTCATAAGTATATAAAGAACATAATCTCTTAAAGTATAACATAGGAATAGTACATGGAATTTTGGTATACACATAAGCATATATAATGATTTACATAGTAGTTAAGGAATCACTACCAAGGCCATATTAGTAGAAAAAGTCCATTACTAAACCACGTTAACACCCCATTCCATCCTTGTATTATCAAACTCAGTTCACTCCTCGTTCCATCCCTGTAATACTGAACCAAGTTTGTTTCTCTTTCCAGCCTTATCTATCTCGTGGGATATAAATATTTATCCAATGCATTTGAGGGAGATATAGGTCCCACCCATCTCATAATTAATTCATATATACATGTACCATAAATTAAAAAATAATCATATCATAACCCATGAAATGGAATTGGTGTCATAAATATTTAATCATATCCTAACCTGTGGGAAAAGACAGGTTTCATAATCATTTTATCAAAATAATAACCCATGAAAAGAATGTTGGAAAAATAAATATATGTATATATATATATGTATAGATATCATTATTCAAGTATTATTATTATATCATATAGATCATATAATTTCACTAAAATCATCATTAACACATTCCATGTATTTTATGAATGAATCACACCGCTTTGAGGGGGTAGTAGTCCACACTTCCCAAAAAAATTATCATATTTACACTAAATTCAAAGTATAAATATGTGTGAATCAAAAAATATTTCATAAGCTTAAATAAATAAAAAATATAATATATAACATATATAAATATATTTTCCACCATAATTTCTACAATTATAGGTGTTTAAGGTAAACTGAAAAATCATTGTTTAGTGAGGCGGTAGTTCGATGTACTTGTAAATAGTATATCTGTTACCCATTAGATGTAAGTGTGTGTAAGAACAGATAAAAACCATATCTAAAAAACATCATAGTATATTTATAATACTGGTGTTTTTATGAAATCATGTAATAAAAATATATTAGGGAGTGGAGAATGAAAATAAAAGAAAGGAGTTTGAGGGAGGGAGTTACCTCTGAATCGGGTAAATCCATTTGGTTTGCACCAAAGGGATTACTTGGAATACTTTATGAAAAAATGGAGGATTCAAGGAGGAATATAGTGTGTTTATAAGGATATTTTAGAAGATATTGGTTGAACATGAGTGGTTTTATAGATGTGAAGAAGTGGGAAAATAGGAGGCCTTTTATAGTGGAGGAGGAGCGGCACTCTTGTAAATATTTGGAAAAGGAATTATACCCATGTTTTTACCATTGGGTGTGGCTCTTATAAAATACCAAGGTCAATAAAATGGAGGATATGGTATAAATAAATCAATAAAATTGGTTTTTTACAAGTTTCTAAGTCATTTTGGGTCTTATATTTATTGCTTACACCTTAGTTATGCTTAACTTTACCTTATTTGATGTAATTAAATTTAGTAACTTTCACTAATATTTTCTGTCAAAAAATTAATTTGAACTTATTATAAATTTTAAATTATACTTATTTCAATTATGGAAACCATATTTCCAAATTTCAATCACATAATTGGCATAAATTAAATTAAAATTAATCCCACTGATGGGATGACACTATGAGTTTTTAGTGTAAAAATGATAAAACATTTGCTGAGTTTTTATATTTAATTTCACTCTGAAATTGGTTATAATAACCTAAATTGGATTTATTGATAAAAATATAATCTAATTAAAATTTAAAACAAATTTAATATTTAATTTAATCATATAAACAAATTAGATGAAAATGGTGTCTTGAACACAAATTCAGTATTTTTACTATTCATGCAAAAATGAAACCTCACAGAAAAATACCAAAAATTACCCATACCTAATTTTAATGTTTTGATTTCAAATTTTAATATTATTTTTACATAATAAATCTATAAATGTTCTAAAAATTGTTTTTAAAATGTGTTATCCATTAAATGATGGTAAAAATACCTTTATAAAAATATTGGTTTTTAAGCATAAAGTTATGTTTTTTTTATCTTTTGTCTATCATATCTATTGGATGAATATAAAAAATATTTTGTTGAATATAAAAAAATATATATTAAAATAACGTCACCCAATATTTATAATTAATTAATTTATTAGGGCAAACCAGCTCATAATAATAATAATATTTTTCTTTATATTCAGTCAGTTTTTATATTCATTTCTAATTAATTAGTAACCTATGAATTCATATTATATTAGTGTGAACCAATTATTTTCATAAATTAGTTAATATTATTCATAACCTATAATTTAAATATTATGTTATAACTTATTATATTAAATTATTAAATTTTAATTATATATTACTGGTTAGTAAAACTCAATACTGCATGTTACACAAGACATCGAGGAAAGTCAATCTTGCGTGCAATGTATTCTAACCTCGGTGTTTTTTATAAATAATGTTAAAAATTATGTTTCATTTAGTTAAGGATAACTTGGTGTCTCTAATAACACAATCTAGAAATAATTTTTAGTATAAACAATTTTCAGTGTAGCGTGGAATTGAAAATATCAAAAAGATTAAATTAAATCAAAAACAAATATTTCAAAAATCATTTAGGAGCTACACTTATGATATATGATATAGAATTAACGAATCAATTCCACATATAATTTCATTATAATTCTATTATAAATTAATTATATCGATTTATTTTTGGTTATTCATGTATGATATATTCATTTAATGTGTCCAAATGAATTTTTAACACTTTAATAATTAGTAACTTATTAGTTCTAATGACATGGCGGCTAATGAAACCAACGATCTAACTCCAATTGTTTAACAATGAGATTAAATAAAAGATATGTTATATATACATTAAATTTTAACCTCTATTAATTATATTATAGACAAATATCTATTCAAGATTCAAGCTCTCCCCTTTTCATTACATGTAAAGTTCTCGCACACAATGGGATATCATGGGATCTTGTTATTATTATTGAGGGTCTAAATGCCATTGTAATTCCTATATAGGAATGATTAATTTGGATACTACATGGTGATCCTTTTCGGAATACTTCATTTAAGAGTAGAATATATAGTTTTATTATATTAATTTATGGCCACATTGCTCTTTTTATTATTATTATTGATACCATTGAAGAAATATAAATCATTTCATGTGTTTCTTCTACTTCCATGTTCATTTTATGAACACTCTAAATCTCATAAACAACCCCTTATCTCTCATTAGTATTTCATATCATTATTTTTTAATTGAAATTATATGTTGTGTATTCTTATTTGGATTACATGAATCAATGAGTAATTATTTAAGAAGTTTGAAATAGATCTCTTGATCAAATAATTCGTCATAATCTTCTTATTTACTATTTTTTATAGGGTCTCTAGTATAATCTTAGTCTATAGTTTACCTTGAGTAGAACATGAATATTGATTTATATATTAATAACTCTTAATAATCTTTTGGAACTATGTTTGTCACATCCCATGATTTTAAAATAAGGAAATAATGCTCGACAACGTATATGACACACACCACTGAGTCTTAAGAAAACCATGATATACTATTGAAATATAATTATTTAATGTAATTATTATAAAAAAGAACCTATGTTATAAGGAATTTTAATTTATAGTAAAATAATTTAAATATTTATAAATTTTTTATATAACGAGTTTATTAATAATTACTCAATTCTCAATAAAATCATTTTATGTTTTAAAAATTCAGTTTTTTGAAAATTGTTTTATATAGAATTTTATGTTTTGAATGTATAATTAATTTAAAACAATATTTGAAATATTATTTTTTAAATAAATAATAAAATTTTTGAAATCAACATAACAAAATTATATTATCGTTAAATATTGGGATTTTTCCAAAAATATTGATATTTCAGTAAATAGTGAAAGATACAATTTTTTCAAATACTGTAATTTATTTTCTTTTAATTAAGTAATTTTTATATCCCATTATAATTTGAATTTTATTTCAATGTAAATTTAGAATTTTTTATTTATATTAGACATAATTAATTTCTTTTTATTTATATTTATAACCGATTTTTGAATATGTTTATTTTTATTCTTAAAAACACATTTTTTGGAAAAATGTTTTTTAGTGTATAATATTTATTAATTTTAATTAATTAAAATGAAACATAATTTGGAATGATTTAAATTAAATTATTCAATTATATATCCAACTATAGGAATGTAAATCCATCAAATGATGATTTCTATTCAGATATTTAATGTAAGAACATCCATTTCTTGAAAAATTCATTTCTTGAAAAACGTTTTTCAACATTTATTCAATCTTAATGTTTTATTAGAAAGGTTATAGAAAATAAAAGAGTATAAAGTAGTATTATTGTGGTGATTTACAATAGAATCCACCTTAATTAAGATATTATAGACATGTGGTAATGATCTAATGGAACTATAAGTGATGAGTCTGTTACAAACAATCCCTATATTGGCAAGACTGTCCACTGAAAAATACCCTTCAGTCCTAGTGAGTCTTACCCAAATGCCTTTATTCAACATCATCCAGCACTTCCTGATAAAATAGGTAAGATCCCATGATGTTATAGATTCCGCTCAGAGGGTATCTACCATATTTTTGAATCAAATTCTACTGTAGAAATTTCAATGCTAAGATGGTTACACATGGTGAGTCTACTACACATCACCCGTACCTCCGCCTCAATAGATTTTCCCATTACATAAAAATTACTAAATAAAAAAATCAATGAAACAATTTTATCCCTTAAAAACCTTCCTACATGCATCTCACCCACAATACAGAATCCATCATCATTCAGTTTTAGTTCATTGGTCGGAGGAATCCAACAAACCCATCTCACTTATTTGAATTTAATTTCATAAAATATTCCTTACATCAAATCAGAAAAATTAATTTTATGAAATAATATTAACTTAATTTATGATCATAATGATTATGAAGACATAAAAATTTAATTATAACAATTAATTTTAAATAGTGGTTTTGCGTATTACATGTGCTTGTGTTAGAATTGATTTTCCACACACAAGTAATTTTTATTTGATAAATTGGATAACATATAAATAATATATCATCACTATATTACCCCAAAATTCTAAAATAATAACACATCATCTAATAGTGAAGGTGACACAAAACACTATGCATAAAAGGAAAAATAACACCCTGAGAATTAATGATATATTTATAAATTAAATATCTTTAATAGCTTGTGTTGCTCGCAATGAAAATATTAACTTGAAATACACATAACAATATGTGTCTTAGATAGCCCGTTCTATATGCATGATCGAGTTTTACAAAAAAAATATACAATTAATATAAATATTTAACATAATACTTATTACCTATCTATTGGATTAGTAAGTGATAATAAGATGAAATAACTTATGAAAATATATAATTTATAAATGTTTATTTGTTATCTATTAATTAGTAAAAATGAGTCTCATTTGAATGAAAATGTAATATTTTATTAAAAAAATGTATTTTTTTTAAAAAAAGGATCAATAGTGATTTATACAAAAATTTTAATTTTAAATTTTACAACTTCTATAATTTTTATATGGAAAAATAAACTTTATTTTTGGAAAATGAAAATCAAATTATGTTAAGGGTAAATTTTTGGATTTTTCTGAGAAGTTTTATTTTTGATGAATTGTGAAAAAAATATAATTTTAATTGATTTTTTTTACAATAATGTATAATGTGAAATTATATTTTGAATTGGTTTTAAATTAATAGTAGTTCAATTATATATCAGTTCATCCAATGCAGGTTCTTCTATGTGACAGTAATTGTCTTCACAAAGATCTTTATTTTTATATTATATTTTATCACCTTCGATTATGTCGTATCAATTAAAATATAATAACAAAAAAATACACCATATAATGAGATTATATTATGTTTATTTCATAATATTTATCCATATAAAAGGGGAAACTAAGCCATTGCACGTGTGTATGGTGGACTGTCACCTCCTAAACCGATGTAATTTGTTTTCCATCACAGAACCACATGGATAGTCATAATTATGTTTATTTCAATATTTTATATATTATTTTTTCTATAAAAGGGGAAACAAAGCCATTGCACGTGTGTATGGTGGACTGTCACCTCCTAAACTGATATAATTTGTTTTCCATCCCCGAACCACATGGATAGTCATAATTATGAAAATAATGAATATATATGATTAATATGAGAAGATAGTAATTATATAAAATATTGAAATCATCCACTTACTTACCTTTTCACACATTAAGGGAACGATATCTTTACTCCTGTGTATATACAAACTACTGTCTCCATGAAAGGATATGATTCTTTTTAGGTGTCCAAAATTAAAGAATTGTTATAAATGTATTCAATGAATAAATATATATTTATAACATAAATATAAATATATAGATAATGTATATATATACTATGAACAATAAAAATAACTTTCATGAAAAAACATGCATGTGAAAAAAACCAGTCAATACGTAAAACAATGGTAATAATGAAATATTATTAATGAATTAGTGGAATGATGTTGTAAAATGATCATATATGATATTATAAAAGGGTATATAGTCATTTTATAAATTAATAACATTATTTAAACCATTATACATAATTTTAAAACATGTTCAACTAATAGGAAGCGTGAAGTAATGGATTCCATCTCAATTTAATTTCACTAAGGTATATTTTAATGTGATGATCCTAATTTATTTTATATGTTGTTTTTAATTACCTTTATAAATTTTATATCATGAATCCTAAATAATTGTGGGTATTTTAATTTTAAAATAAAACCATTTCAACAAAGGGGGTTTGACTAGAATTTTACAAATGAGAATGTGTTTCACAACACGATTTATTATCATTGGGTTATATTACTTCTCTATTCTCTTTTGTATTATATGATCATTTGTTTAATTTATTTAAACTATTTTATGTTTTAGTTACACTTTTTTTTAATTTTTTTACACATGAAAAACATAAACAATCAATTTATTAATCCTAACACCAAATTTATGATCTTTTTAACGGTTAATTTTGCAATCTCATATTAATCAATATTGTTTATCCTTTAAATTTCATTGAATTAAATTATATTGTATTTTTCTAATAAAACCATTTAATTTTAATCTCTTATTATTATTCATGAAGGTTTCAAGTAATAATATTATTTTCAAATCTTTGGTAGTTAAATTTATTGAGAAAATATATTTAATAAAATTTAACTTTATTTCTATCTTCAGTGAAAAATCGTTTTTTCTTATAAATCCATTTTTTATAAGATATTTTAGAACACTTTTAATATTATTATATAATTTTATAATGAAAATTTTACCCATCATTTTATTTTTACAAATTTATTTAAAATTAATCTTCTGATAATTTCTTAAATAAGTTACTTTTTTACTTTCTTGGATAAATATTTATGGAATATTTTTTATAATTTATACCACATGAACATTTTTTAGAAAATTCATACCTGATATTTTATTTGAATACTCAATTACATGTTTACAAGGTTTACTTAAAATAAAAATTTTCCCTTGTATTCTAGAAATATATATATTTTTAAACCAAATTTCAAAGTGAAAAGGTAATTTCCACAAGAATGGTTTTAATGAAATTATTATGGTATTTATATTCTTGATCAACAACAACCCTTTATTTTATTTATACACCGATGTGTATATTTTTTAATGATACCATCCTTATTCTATCTATTGATGTTTTATGATCTCGTCAACCAAGGAAATTATTGATATTCACTTTATTGATTTGTTTTTTATTTATTAACTTTCCCTTAAAACATTCACTTTGTTTTAATAATTTGAAATTAAGTTTCTATTAAATATCCATATTAGTTGTATCACAGGTATATTTATTTAATAAATTTTATATCATTTATACATATAGTATTTACTTTGAAATTTATTAGATCATATGAGGAATTATTAACAAGATATATTCTTACTCAAAATGGATATTTTTAATAAGAATATTATTCATAAATTAAATTTATCATTTAATATATAAGGAATGTGTTGGATAAGAATTGAAAGAAAGGGCCTATAATTATATATCCCCTTGATGAATAGATAGGTCTCATGAGAAAATACATAAGTTGGCATTAAATGGTTATTTACCCATAATTTTAAACTATATTTGTGAATGGTCCAAATTGTATTGATATCATTATGTTTGAGATAATGAAATTTAGCATTAAGAATTTCCTGCATTGAAAATTTAGTTATTATTATCCATGATATTATGACTTTGATACTACCAATAGATGAATTTTTCTAATGTAATTGATTAAATGGAATATATTTTTTAGTTATTTACCTTTGTATATTAATTGTGCCTTATTTAATCAATATATTACAATTATTCATTAAATGTAATTTGTTTTTAGTTATTTACATTTATATATTGATTATTCCTTATTTATTCATGATATCTTTCACTATATATAACCCTTACTATGAAATTCATCTCACCCTTATTTTTTTCCTTCTATAAGTTATTAATATGAAATATTGTAAAGAGTTCAGGGATCTAATTATTTACCTCTCACAATTTCATTTTTCATGTTTTCAAATATAATGTAAGACTAAAGTGTTTATCTAGTTCACTAATAGTACTAATTATTTCCATCATATGGGACATGATTCCTTGTATACAGTGACAATGTAATAAAGTAACCACTATATATAGAATATTGTAAATGGGTTCTTTATTTTTGGTATTAGAGGAATTTTAGTAGAAACCTTGGGAACTAGATTTATGTAAATATAGATTATATATCATAACCATATTGTATAATTTTTGTATAAGTATTTATGAGTATCCTAAAGTTTTCTTGAGGAATAAATTATATGTTTTTCCTAGTAACACGTCCCTATAAGGATACTATATATGGATGTTGTTATGGAATAGTTGTACCAATGGGTTAGAACTCTTAAAAGGAAAAATTGTGTTTTGAATCAACCGTCACCTTATGTATGATAATGAGCTTTATTACACACCTAGTATGACACTCACGAGGGATATTATTGGGTTAACTCACACATTATTTATGAACCATTTTTTATGATTTTAATAGATGATAATAATGAATGATCTCAATTAAAATAAGGTGTATTATTTTTAAAAGAATTTGTAATTATTTAGACATTATATAAATGATTACATGGTTCTATACAATGATTATTTTTTTCTCACATATTGTTTTTTAATTTTAGTCAATGGTTAGAACCGGAAGAAATAATTTTTAAATTGAATATGATTGAAAATTTAGTGATTATGAGAAAGAAAATGGGATTATGAGTAGATTGAAAGACACCATGATTATTCCTAACCAGTATCCTGATATATGATTAATAATATATTACCTTAACCAACTATAGAACTCACCAAAGAAGATATGTATGGAGAATCCTGAGATATTGAGTGATGGTGACAATGGAGGATAGAAGTGTCGATTACCTTCATGTAAAAAATGTGGAATTAGATACCTAGGATAACAACTAAAAGGAATAAGAAAATGTTCTTTGTGTAGAAATTAAGGGGATAAATCAATTAATTACCAAGGAAAAGTGAGGAGTTCAATGGGTAAAAATATATTTCATCATATAGATTCATTTATAGTATATTATCTTGAATATGGGGAATGTATGAATTAATTGATTCAATTCTATTTTTAAAGAATAACTCTTATACCCAAGTAGGTATTCAGTTGAAGTAAAAATGTTGAAGTATTTATGTATATGGATTCACGAATGAAATTTTATAAGTATTTTTATTATTGGATTTTTTTATAATAACAATGAAACTTCTTAGGGTTTTATTAAATTTTGGAAAGATATTTTTCTTTATATAAGATTAATAGTAAATATATGGATAACATAACAAGTTTATGAGTTTAGGGTTTATCATATGTTTAATGTATTAGAAGACCATTTCAAGGTTTTAAGTGATGGGATTTTAATGAGATTAATGAAATTTTGGGATACTTTTCATTAGTATGAGATATATGTAACATTAAGGATTATTGTTAAGAATTAATTGTGTCATAAACCATCTTAGATACATTGATAACCAAAAAACTAAGGTGGCCATGACATAGCTCGAAGTTCATTCCTGATCCCAATAGGTTGGAAAGAAACACTATGTATTATAAAATATGAAAGTGGAAATTAGTGTTCCACAAAAAAAATGGGAGAAAAATACATAGTTTAGTATGCATACAATAAAAACTCCATATGGATTACTATACTAGAAGTCAAAAATGTATAAAACACCAATGTATATCTCAAATTAGTAGAAAACATGATAGATAACCCAATCACCAATGAACACAATATTCAAAACCAATGATCAACAACAACTACCACCTATAAGTGGTGATTTCACCTCGCTCAAACATGGAAGGAGGAAATCTAAAAACACCCAAAGGCACAAGTAGGGTGTGAGATGAAATTTTAGTAGGGTATCACCAAGTTTTCCATAATAAGATTCCATAATTAATTAAACAAACAAATATTTTAGTTTTCAATAAATAGTCATGGAATCTAAAAAGACTATTTAAAAAAATCATACTTTACATTTAAAATGATGTAAAAGTTTATAAAAACTTGATTAAATAAAAAAATTATGTAAAAAATTTATATAAATTCACAAGTCATGTGTAAATCAATTTTAAATCAATGGAATATATATGAAATAATAATAAATATGCAAAAAGGTTATCTTCCAAGAGGTAAAATTGATCTAGGGTATGGGATCCCCACACACTCAATGGTTATTGTGGAAATATATTTTTGGACATGTCCCTCCAACATCGGAAAAAGAGGACTCATCACTATCCCATTGAGGATGCGGCCTGCTACACTAGGTTATGTTTCAGTTGTAAAGAATCAAAAGAGTGATATCCCAATAATGCAATAAATACAAAGTCATCAATATTCTTTAACAATAATCAATAATGGTAAATTTATTTCAAAACTATTTAAAATAAAATTCAACCAATTTCCCATTTCAATATGATAACATCTATTTAAAAACCAATTCATGAGTTCTTAATCAAATCATGCCTATTTCCAAGGTGAAACCATTGGATTTATATCAAATCCTTTTGAATATATTTTTCTTAAATATTAATTTAAAATCAATTTCAAAATACAATTTAACAATTTAAATGCCAAAATTTTACATCAAATACACATCATACACAAGTTTAGTAGAATTGGGTTTTTTTTACTAATTTCATGCTAAATATGATTGAAATCCAAAATTCAATGGAAATGAGTTTTTAGTTAACCAATTGACTGAAATTAAATTTTAATAAAACAATTTAATTTAAATTATGCAATTTATGGTTAATAAAATTAGACATCATAAACGGAACCACCTACCTCGGGATCATGGGATCACAAATCACAAAGCCCTAAGTAGGAAAATCCAATGAAGAACATCTTCAACAATGATCCAAGAATAAAAACTAGATTCAAGATAAAAAACAACATGTATTAAATCCTATAAAAAATATATATCTATGAAATCCTAGGTAGGAGAGAGGGGAGAGAAGAAGAATTGAAATGAGAATAGGAAACTTGTTGGGAAGAGACGGAACATTGAGTGCCTAGCTTAGATTCACTAATGGAGGGGTGTAGAGGGGAAAAATTACCTCTTCAAAGCCTCTAAGGAAGAATAAAATGTAATAGATTCATACTAAACCATTGGAAAATTAAAATGAGGGTTTTTATATTTTAAAAATATTTTTCTGATTAAAATTTTCTTGATTACATGGTTATCTATGTGTGGCCGTATGGTTAGAAAAACCGAGAACCCTACCCATGCACCACTTTTTTCCTAGTTTTGTTATTTATACCTAGTTATAGAATATCTTTTCAAACCATGAGCTTGCTGTGAAAACCACCACTATTTCTGTTCTCACAGTTTCCACTGAGATGGAACATGGTTTGTAAAAATTGTGTGCCAACCATACAGAACCTATAAATATTAAAAGATTCAAAGATTCCACATGAAACACCCATAAACAAATACCATCCAAATCATGGTAAAAATAAGGTTTTAGGAATAACTTATAAGTATAATAAGACGTTAAAACTTCCCCGTAATAAAAACATTCTATCCCCAAAAATCATGCTAAAAAGATTTCAAGTCAAAAATATGATCCCATTGATCTCTCATCGGTGCCTCCATCTCCCACATCTCATGATAATAATATTATTTCTTATATGGAACTCAAACCAAAGGTATCTTACAACCACGAGGTACCTTCTATTTAGAATCAAATGCCCTGAATGAATGCTCAGTCATATATAAATTAGGTTCAACCACAAGATCACTCCAACTCAGAAGATGAGATAGATCAGATTGATACTTTTGGAGCTGATATACAAGGAAACCATTATGTCTTGACGTCAAATGCAGTGGAGGTTCTTAATGGTAAGCCACTTTTCCTACCTTCTCAATAACCTCAAAATCTCCAAAAAAATGTGGAGCATATTTTCCTTTCCTCCTAATCTGTTGATGTCCTAACCGAGGTTAAAATTTCAAGAAAACATGATCACCAACTAAAAATTACAAAAATATGTGATGATGATTAACAAAATAATTATATCAACTTTGTACCATCATAATCCTCTGAAAAATCAATTTGATCTTTGCATCGCCACTTGAACCAGGCTCTGTCTAACCAAGTATCTTTCTCCGATATCTGACCAACACAATGTAGATCTTCAAGGGAATCTATAATAGTACTCAAAATAATCCATTCATATCATGGATTGGTAAATTTTGTTTTAATAAAACCCAACCATCCCTCGGTGATTATCAAAAAATCTCCCAAAGGCAAGGATGTAGAAGTGAATATTTCTTTCAAGAATATATATTTCTCTTTTAATCTGGATATATGAATATGGATGATATGTCGTGGTCAAACAGAGTTGAGATCCCAGTGCCTTCTGAAGGCCTCTAAAAAATATAGAAGTAATCCAAGGATCCAGATCATAGACTATAACAGATGGAACTCTGTAAAAATGAGAATTATCTTTCACATTGATATCTCCTAACTCCACAACATTGGTTTTATTAGGAATGGGTTTAAGGGGATATTATTTTGTTAGCCCATCGATCAAAACCCATATCATATTATTCTTTCTATGGGTATATAAAAACAAAACAACTGAAGATCTCAGATTGTCTATGTATTTTATTTGTTTTCGAAAGAGAATTGATATCAATATGATAAATAATATACAATGTTAATAGATCTTGGAATAAGTGATCATGTATTATAATTTGAAGAAAAAAGTCAATGGTTTGAGGACTTTAAGTTTCATGGTGAAGCATGTGGAATTTTAATGGATTCATAGCATTGGATGTCATGCTTGATAAATTCCCCAAGTTGTTAAATCAAATGATTTTTGAACAGGTTATAAGTTTAAAATACATGTATCAAATGTGATAAATTTTTTATTATTGTGAATATGGTTTCCCTGTCATCCATTTGATGATGAAGTGGTTTTTTGGAATTTATATTCCAAAAAAGAATAACTGAAGATCATGAAGGAGATTATTTGAATAATTTGTGAAGAGAAGTTGAGGGCTTAGAATTCTATAAGTGGGAATGCATTACAATGAAATATTATTTTTATGTGATATACTTAAATTATATGGCTATCTTAATAAGCCAACTAGAATCCCCAACCAAGGTCATATACAAGAACCTGGGTTGACCACAATGAAGGGAGGACAACCAGCAAGCAACGGTATGTATGGATGTGTGTAAGCCCGTTGGAGCGCATGCGGGAGCCCATGCATGGGTTGGGATAAGGGCCCACAGAGTGGTGGGTGCAGAGCATGCATGCATAACTGGTATGGGGTGGTACTGGGAGGGTGAGAGGAGAAATAAAAGCTGAGGTTAGAGCAGCATGATTAATATATCGTGTCCTATCCGCATTGAGGTTTTGATGTGGGATAGCATTTTGAGCGATCATAACCATTCATCATATCCTGTTCCCCTCTCATTTCACCAAGGTCATCTGATTGTCCCATGAACTCTGTATCACTCAGCACCACCGTATTCTTTCCTCTTCCACTAAACGCCACAACTGTAACACTATAGAAGAAGACTGAATAATCATCAGTCTAACCTGGGGATTTTATGATTTCCATGGGGTCAAAATGTTGATTTTAACACAATTTTATAAGTCATGCAACTTCATTTTCATGATTTATATGATTTGGCCGAACTAAAAGTTACAAAAGGACATTCGAACTTGCTATCACAATGGATGAACCTTAGGCATTCTCGAAGAATATTTTCATGTGATCATAATTACATACATGTGATCAGTTCACTGAAAGGATGAATCTATCTTATAAAAGAATAACACATGTTTCTTGGTGCAACTTTAACCAGTGTGGAATATTTCAATATCATATGATCTTAGAAATTAAAAGAGATGATATAAAATTATTTATATTTTATGATTTTAATGTGGTGTAGGGCTATGATCCTCACCTTTTAAAGGAGATGCACTAAGACTATTCAAGCTGCTTCTATCCTTATACCCAAGAGATCACATTTCAAAACAGATCCTCTTCAAACTTCTATTTTGAAAAGGGAAAGAAGGATCTGTGTGCCTTCAAGGATTCAGGATGAGAGTATTCATGTAGTTCTTAGATAAGTGGAAATCACTCTCAATGAGGATCCGTGAAGAGAGGAGTCCTACAAACCATTCTATTTTTGTGAAGGATATCTTCACACCCTATGTGAATAAGTCCCATTGAAATGTAATAAGAGTGTAAAAACCATTTTTCTGCTTCAAAAAATAATTAGTTCTTCATATAAACCCTTATATGAAGATACCATATAAGGAGAAGAAAAAAATACATATAATTATTGTGTAAATAGGAAGAGGAGTAACTCATACTATTCGACTATTTTATGCATGAATCACATTCACTCATATGGATTATTTAAATACACCCATGTCTATGCATTCAAAGAAGAGAAAGAGAAGTAAACAAGTCCGATAATGTGTTTATTAAGTGACACCAAGGGGACAGTGGGTCACACCAAGAAGAATGTGCATGATTCCATGCACACTTATAAAACCATTTGGAACACTAAATAGAGTTGTGTAAAGGGATAAATAAGAAGAAAACATTTCATGCATGCTTTCATGCATATGTAAATGTCATTCACACATAAATGTTCATGCATTTCAGATACCCAAAATATAATTAAATATTGAAATAAATTTTGGAATGTGAAAGGGATTTATTAGTTTTTCATCAAATATTGAATTCATGAAGTTCACTTGATTTAATTGGGTTGATAATTCAAGAATATAAGAATAATAATAATTGAGTGTCCCCAACTAAATATTTATTATTATTTATGGATTTTTAACTATGATAATGCTAAGTCGAGTTGTTCATCATTGTTTTTATAATCACAAAGTAATTGTGCCATTCTAGAAATAATAAAATGAAGTGATCACATTGAAACTATGTTTTTCATTAAATAAAAAATTTAGAATAAGATAAGAAGAATAAGAAGAATAAAGTACACATTTTAGGTTTGTTATTGAGAATAAGTAATAAGAGTTACTCGCATGCTTCTAGGGAAGTAACATGTGAAAATCGTAAGAACAATGAAGTATTATGACATCAAATATGTCTCAATAGGTTGAATACTTTATTGGTTTTATAAACCATTTTCTATAAGGAGACAACTATATTGGGAGGTAGTATAAATATAAATCCAATAGCTCTAAAAATTACATGACTAGATTGTTTTCAAAGTTCTCTAAGAGTGTAAGGGAATATCATACTCATTATAACCACATTAAAAAAATTTCTAGTGGTTTTGTGGTCAGGATTATTTTTGACCATGAAAAATACTAGATACACTTATTGATTATTGAACCTTATAAAAATACCAGGTGCCTATTTTTAATGCCTTTATATTCATGCATGTGATAGGGAAAAGTGGATAAGAGAATTGTGATCATAACATGTCAAAGAGGTAAAGGGATAAAAATTTGAGTTGGATTTAAAAGTCCCCAACATTGATTCACCCCTAACTCAGTTTTAGATATATCCCAAATCAGTCCTTACAATTGGAATCATATCTAGAGTCACCTTTGTTATATTTTTTATAGTGAAGAAATTATATTTGTAAGGCTTTATTTTCATTACTGTTTCAATATTAATGTTCAATTTTTAGGAAGATTCAATTATCTTTAAGAAGAATAATATATCTACCAAGACCAATATGAACTGAAAAAATAAATATAATAGAGAGTTGAAGAAGAATTCCCTATTATCTAGAGAAGAGGAAGCATCAGTTTCTCTATACCTTACTAACAATGAAGAAATATTGAGCTTGGAAAATAATGATCAGGTATCTCATGATTCCACCAAGAATATGGATAATTAAAACCGATAGTAATCTAGAGGTACATGTTATTACATTTTAAAATTATCCTTATCATGAAAATTCTAACACAAGTGGTCCTGATTAATCTAAAACTTCTATAGAATTATCTGTTGATAGATTAATAATAATTTAGTATGGTAGTCCTAAATAAGGTGCATCACTTATTTGTGGTGTATTTCAATATATACAAGAAGATATCACCCATATCGAAGAAGAAAGTAATGTTTTGGAGAAGGTCATACAAGAAAAATTATTGAATGTTTAAAGCTCTAGAGAAAAGTTGGATCCTTTTAAGTAGTAAAGAGTGAAATTGAAATAGGTTCCTCAAAATGGCTTATATAATTTGAAGATAAATATAGACACAATTAGACTCTAAATGAAAATATCCATTCTCATGAATATCATCTCAATAATAGTACTGATGTCAAGCATTTATATCGGGATGAAACTTCAAAAAATATCAAGAAACTTGACTATTTGATTCAGAAAAAAGTTAAGCTGCATAAAGATAAAGTTGAAAGAATAAGGGTGTTCTGTGAAGAGAATATGATTATGATAGAAGGTCATAAAATCATCCTCAATGTGAGATGTCTATAATGGGAAGCTCAGTTGGCCAATTTTTAGAAGACAAATATTGAGTCTTTACAAAAGAAGAAAACCATATCTACTAGTAGTTAAGGTTCATTGGAGTATTCTAAGGTTGAAAGACATACAACATGTGATAAAAAGTTCATTACGTCACTTAATGATCTTTCAAAACTAGCTGAGATGATTCAGGTACCATCCGTACAATCTTGTACTAATGTTTCTAAACCTATTTTAATTAACAATACAGGGTGTAAAACAAAACCTAATCAAGTATGAATGAATAAATGTGGCAAGAGACCTACCACCATGACTACGGTGGATATGAGAAAGACTGTGGAAGGTAGTTCCCCACACAGAGAACATCATATCTCAAATAACACCCAACAAACTTACATATAAGATATCAAGAAATTATGATATTTGGTTCAATGATTGTGCTATAATAAATTTTTATATTGTGCATTAAATTACTGGTTCAATACTAAAAATATATAAGAAAAAACGAATACAATCTCAAGGGGGGAGAAAGTTAGAGAGGAAGAATCAATATTCACATGTCTAGAAGAATATTTATACAACAAACATATTTAGAATTACTGATAACATATGTGATGTATGAAATGGTATTGGTCACAATGTTGGTACATGATTATCTCAACATGTATCCAAAGTTGATAAGAAAAGAAGATCCCAAAATCTGGATAAGAAAGAAGAAGTATCATTTGTAAGTAATCAGAAGAATGTTGTAACAAAAATTCCCAAGAAGATTACAATATGTAAAGGTGAGAAGTACTTGGATTTTAAATCCAAAAAGTTAAAGGGTAGTGCATCCAAAAGAGTTACAAAAAGGTATGACACTCAGAATAATCCATGTGGAAAATCCAATATTTCTTACAGAGTTCCTATTGATGTGTTAGTTATCTGTACTGAAGACTTAGAAATAATGAGGATACTTGAAGATACACAATGTAAGGTTAATGAAAAAAAAATTAAAATATTACACATGATGAAGAAAAAGTTAATGAGATGCTACAAACAAAAGGAAACTATTGTGTCAAAGAAGTTCTGTGTGAGATATGCAAGAAATCTAGTCACATTGTAAAAGATTTTTTAACAATACTACAACAACAAAAAGTAGTTATAAATAGGATTAATTATTTATCATCCATTAAGTATGTTAAAAAGAAAAATTATCTATGCATTGTAGAAGAGGATGTGAGGAGATCTATATTGCTTCAATATAAATTAGAAAAGATGAATAGATGTTTGAGAATGAAGAGTAGATCAAGTGGGGCAACTGGGTTGAGAAAACCATATCAAACTTTTTTGTTCATATTAATGAAGCAAGTAGGATCCACCGTATTCCATTAAATATTTGTATAATGTATTTGTGATTATAATATAGGGAATTGAAGGTGAACTAAGTTTTCAAGGGGAGAACCTAAGAAGTAGTGATTGATGTCAAGTCTTGATAAAAGTTGAATAAGTTACCACCCTTGAATAACTCCTCAATAGATATTTAAATACTAATATGATGGAGAATAATTTTTTATGATGAAGAAGAATGTGATTTAATTTTCTTGATATCTAGGATATATAATATTCCATCTTGGTTTGATCTTATTTCATGTTATTCTGAAGAAAAAATGTTCAATAAGATCATCCTTAATGAATTTGTGAAAGTTGTTTAGTCTGGACTATCACAAGTTGACGAATCATTCCAGTGTATTCACCATATAGTAATTTCATGAAATCCATTCTTGATGATAATCAACATTATGAAGATGATATAAAATGTTTCACTTAAGAGGGAGACAAATAAAGAAGCTTCTAGTACTAATATATCAATTATTATAAATTATGATTATTTTAGAAATTTCTTGAAAACCATGTCATTATAAAATATATGTATCTCAGTCTCTTATCCTTGGTTAGTAAAAAATAAAATTATTTTTATAAACGGGGATAAATTAAATTATTCAGTGACATAAGTAGGATGAAAGTACCATAAGGTCACTCATCCTTCCTATTGCACTTGAAAGTTTTTGACCCATTTGTTGATGTGAGTGCATGAGTTTCAGGTTGGTTGTTCCTAAAATTATTCATCTCACATTTAGTGATTTCATCCTAGAATGAATGTGAATAATTATGGAATACATGTATATGAGTTCTCATTTATTAAGGTATCATTATTTGTTAGTAATGAATAACTTTGTTGTTTATATCAAATCCTCTTATTTTCTACACCAAACACAACTCGATTAGAATTTGAGTGAAATAATGGGTGGAACATTGGTTGTGTATGAGATGATATCATTTTTTCTATGAACTTTGTATTTATTTTCAATAATGGGGATATAATGTTAAATTAATGTTTGAAGAAAAGTGGAGAGAGAAGATAATAGTTCTATATATTGATACATTCATTTGGAATGAATTTTGAAGGTATATCCAACCATTAAAAATGGGGAGATAGAAGATCCCACTTTGTGTATGGATTATATTTATTTTCAAATGAGTATTCATGTTAATATGATGAAGAATATCCAAATATAATGAATCTTGGAATAAGTGATCATGTCTTATAATCGAATGAAATTTGTCAATGGTTTGATGACATTGATATTCAAGGTTATTCCAGGAAAATTGGCATGGATTTATAAAATTGGATGTCACGCTTGAGAAGTTCTCCATGTTGGTAAATTAGATGATTGTTGAACTGGTTCTATGTTCAAAATATATGTATCAAATGTGATTCATTATTTACAATATTGAAGATGGATTCCATATCATATATTTGAGGGTGTATAATTTCTTTGTAATTTATATTCCAAAAACAAAAATGGAAGAGAATGAAAGATATTATTTAAATAATCTGTGAAGAGAAGCTAAGGAATTCTAATTATCTACGTGTCCATGCTTTACAATGAAGTCTTATTTTTATGTGGTTTACATAAAAAATATGGTCATCCCACTTATCCGATCAGAAGCCTCATCCAAGGGAATATACCATACTCTAGGTTGACCACAACTAAGGGAGGCCAGCTATGCCATCCTACAAGTGTAAGAATATAGGGCCATGTGTAAGCCTGTCAAAGTGCATGGGTGATCCCTTTCATGTGTTGGGCCAATGGCCAGTAGAGATGTGGGAACATATCACGCCCTCATAACTGGTATGAGGTAGTACCAGGAGGGAGAGAGTAGAATTTTGTGATGAGGTTTGATCAAAATTATTAATATACCATGGCCTAGATACATTGAGGTTTCAATGCGGGATGAGATTTGGATCTATCTCATCTATTCATCACATCTCATACCCCGATTATTTCACCAGGGATGTCCGATTTTCCCATGGCCTCTATATAACACAGTTTCACCATCTTCCTTGCACCACCACCCAACGTTGACACTGTTTTAATAGAGAATAAGACTGAATCCTCATCTTCCTAACTCGAGGATGTTATAATTTCTATGGGGTGAAAATAATGATCTGAACATGATCCAATAAATCATTAATTTTTTTATGATTTATATGATTTATCTAAACTATAAACTTAGTTGAAGAAGCCTATTTGAACACTCTATCACCATGGATGAAGCTCGGCCATTTGGGAAGAATATTTGCATGCGGTCCTCATTGCATGCATTAGATCTGTTCTCCAAAATGGATAAACTCACTTGAAAAGAAAAAACACCATGTTTCTCAGTTTATCTTTAACCAACATGGAGGATTTGAAAAGCTGAGGATCTCATCTATTCAAATGTAATATTTAAAACAATTTATCTTTCAAGATTTGAATGCAATGTAGGGGTGTGATCCTCACCTATAAAAGGAGAGGAAAATAGCCAATTTAAATTGTTTCCATACCCATACCTGAGATATCTCATTTAAAAATAAAGTCTCTTTGAACTTCAATTTCATGAATGGAAAGTAGGATCTGAGAGTCTTTATGGATTTTCAAATAGAGGAATCTCCTGGGCCTGTGACAAGTTCAAAGAACTCTTGAAGTGGCTTCGTGAAGAAGAGAGTCCCACGAACCATTTGGATTTCATGAAGGAGATCTGTACACCTTTTGTGAAGAAGTATCGTGGAAAAAAATAGGGGTGTAAACACCCTTATCATTATTTGTGAAAGGATAAGTTCAATGCATAAACCCTTATGCAAAGACACTGTAGAAAGATAAGAATAAAACCACACAGATTTTTTGTACAAAGAGGAAGTGTAAAATCTCACACTATTCTGGTGTTTAATTCATTAATCAAAATCACTCATGTTCATTATTTAAATACACCCATGTTTGTGCATGTAATGAAAATAAATATAATAAAATAAGGCCAATAGTGTGTGTGTGTGTTAATTGAAAATAAGTGGATAGTGGGTCACACTAAGAATCAACTACATGGTTCTATGCATGCTTATAGAACCATTCGACACCTTAACTATAGTTCTTAAAAGAGATAAAGAAGAACTAAATGTTATTGTCATGATTTCATGTATACTTAAATATTCTTGCACACATAAGTGGTTATGCATTTGAGATACCCATAAAATTATTAAAAATTTCACTACATTGACGAATGTAAAATGGATTTTCTAGTTTTTCATAAAACATTGATTACATGAAGTGAACAAGATTTAATTAAGTTGATAATTAAATTAGGGAAGAATAATAGTAATTGAGGGTGCCTAATTGAAGATTGATTATTATCCAGGGTTGTTTAACTGTGATGATGCTAAGCTAAGTTGTTCCTCATTAATTAAATAATCACAAAGTGTGTGATTCTAGATATAATATGAATAAGTGATCATAGTGTAGTTAGTTTGGGAACTAAAAAATAAATTGATAATAAGATAAGAATAAGAATAAGAAGAAGAAAGTGTATCTTTTAGTCTTACTGCTGATAAGAAGTAATAAGAGTCACTCACATGATGCTAGGAAAGTAACACATGAAGAGAGGAAGAACAAAGTAGTGTTGTGACATCCAATAGGTATCTATAGGTTAAAGAATTTAATAGTGTTACAATACCTTTTCAATAAGAAGAATATTTTCTTGGGATGAAGTATAAAGATCCAACCAAGAGCTACACAACTGTCACTACTAGATTGTTTTCAAAGTGCTTTACTAGTGTAAAAGAATATCCTACTCATTGTAACCACATTAAAATAATTTTTTTCTAGTATTTGTTTTGTTAGGATTATTTCCAAACATGCAAAGGAATATCTCAAATTATTTAGTAGCGAGCCTTGTAAAAATATCTAGTGGATATTTTTACTACTTTATTATTCTTTCATATAATAGGGAAAATAGGATAAGAGATCTATGATCTTAACTGGACAAAGTAGTAAAGGGATAAAAAAGATGAATTGGATTAAAAATTCCCCAACACTAATTCCCCCCACATATTAGTGTTAGATATGTGATCCTAATAGGCCAAAGAGGTAAAGGGATAAAAAAATTTACTGGATTAAAAATTCCCAAAAATTGATTCACCCCATCTTAGTGTTAGACATATCTTAAACAGGTCCTTACAACCATAAAGACCATTAAGATATCATTGCACTTCCAAGTTGACACGATATGTGGATGAAGAAAACCTAAAGGTTTTTGGTTCTTGGCCTTGACCTGATGGAATGTGCAATAATGAGAGACAAAATTAGTAATGTGTCATCTCATAACTGGCCACCATAATCATCATTGCATGTAATAGAACATATTTTTGGTTCCTAGTAGAACTACCCATTGGGAAATATGGAAATCCCCCCATCAAAGTTTTCTTTATCAGTAACAGAACAACCAAATGATTCTGATAGTATATAATTCCCTTTGTAGAGAATGAAAAAACCAGTATGCCCCCTGCACCACTATTAAGAGAGTATATAATGATACAGTGCTCATTATCAAGCTGTTGTTTCTAAAGAATAATCTTAAGAAGAGGGAGGTCGAATCAACACTGTCCAAAGAATCCTTGGACCCTAATTCCCAGACTTCAACATGAAAATATGCATATAGATCCACCAAGTTCCACTATTCTGATGATTCTTTCACGACCTGGGTTGGTAGTTTCCTTATAAATGAATCTATGATGACATTTCATTTCCTCAAGTTATAAGTAGTGTTAAAGTTGAAATATTGCAGGTATTACACCCAACACCTCTAGAGGGGATTTAAATAATTTTTATAGAAGATATAACTCATGCTCTTATGGTCTGAAAACATGGTAAAACATTCTCCAACATGGTAATGCTTCCAACTCTTTAGATTATGCATCACAGCTACGAGTTCAAGGTCATGAGTTAAATAATTCTTCTCATGTGGCCTAAGATTATGAGAGCCATAAAAAATGACATGATCATCCTATATAAGAATAAAACCCAAACTCAAACCCGATGCATCAAAAAATACTACATAACCCTGTCTAGCCTCTGGAAGAGTTTACATCGACGCAACAGTTAAAATGCATTTCATCTCAATAAAATAATTCTAACATATCTCATCCCAATAGAACTTTACTTATTTCCGAGTTATATTAGTAATTATACAATCCAGTTTTGAGAAGTTATTTATAAAATGGAAATAATATCCATCTAATACCAAGAATATCCGAATATTGAAAACAATCTGTGGTTGATCTATTGACATAAAAAATTTTACCTTATCAAGATAAACTAAAATACCAAGTTCCAACACCATGTGTCCCAATAACCTCACTTACTAAATCTAGAAATCATATTTTTAAATATTTCCATAAATTTAGTTATGTTTTAACAATTATGAAACTTCTCTTAGGTGATGCACAAGATCCTCCTCATACATAGAGTTAACAAAGAATCCATCCAAAAATAATTCCACAAAAGTATCAAGATACCCATGGAAAATATGGTTTATTAAATCCATAAAGACAGAATTATAATTTTTTATACCAAAAGGCATGACCAGGTACTCTTAATGGTTATTCCTCCTCTGAAAGGAATTTTTATAAATGCAATATTATTTTATTTTTAACTGATTCCAACCAAATTAATGATCAATATTTGAGAAATAATTCTCTCCTTTCAACTGGTCAAATAGATCATCAATTTATGGACACATATACTAGTTCCTTACCACAAATAGATTGAGTTCATAGTAATCAAAACAAAGGAAAGTGGATAGAAATACTTATTTTCAAAGAGAATAAAATCTGGAAAATGTGGAACACTTGAGCCTATAAATCCATTCTCTAGAAGATCATCTGGTAGAGTCTTCATATCTTTCATTTCATCTCATTCTATGTAGTAAAAACGAATATATACTGGTTGATTACCAAGAACATAATTTTTAGAAAATTATACCTCACTAATTAGTGTAAAAAATAATGATTTCCAAAGTACACACATTAGGAAACATAATGAAAGTTTGAGGGAGATTGGTGCTCAAAGATTCTCACTCTAGATCAAAAGAAAACACTAATATTACTTTCCCCAACTCTGGATAAGATAGTCCAAATATACTCAACCTAGTGTACTATTATCCTTAAATGATATTACATAAACCAAATGGTTTAGTAAAGAATACCCATCAAAGATTGCAATAAATTTAGGATTTATTGGAAATAAGGCAATCTATCCTAAATGTGAAATCAAGAAATTTTATTTTGAGAATAAGAAAACTCAAGAAATATTGATATATGATAAAGACAAAATAAAGTGGTACTACAAAGAACTTTATCTCTCTTTATTCCAAGGGGTGTAGTAATATCCATCACAAAAGACAAAATCCCCATATGAAGATTTATTAGATTAACAATATGAGTTGAAATAAATGAATGAGATGCAGTAGTATTAAATAATGTAGTAACTAATTATGATGATATAGTGATGGTACCTATCTCAGATAGTAGACCCATATCTGATTTCTATGGAGATGCTTCCATTATGGGAAGAAGCTTCATTCAAAATGAATATGGTTGGAACCCCGTAGTACATGAAGTATCTACTTGAACTGCAGTTTTAGTAGGCACTGATGATTTTATGCAACTACATGGAGTGGGAAAGACATGGAAGAACTTATATAAGGGACATTAGATTCTATAGTAGACACATATATTGGTTACCTTAGTGTAAACCAACTTAAAATTCATAATCTTTCAACACTGGCAGCAGATCAAACGGTCTCTTCAAGGAACAGAAATGGGTCTAGAAAAACCTGCAATTATGAACCTCCATGATAATCATCCCTCTACCTATTTCCATTGAATAAACTAACAGAACTTTTTCCAGGTTAAATTTTAACATCCATTAACCCTAACGTTCCATCTTGGTAAATATCGACCATTAATTCACTATCCAGCACATTAGATTAATAAGGAAAATTTAGAAAGAAAACCGGAAAATTAATATCAGATCAAAGTCATATATTTAACCAAAGAGTTTTCATATTCTCATTTGATATAATATTAGTTGAAAACTATATAATCTTATCAATGAGATTTTCATATTCAATCATGATCTTGTTAGCCTAATCGAGTTTGAAAAACTTAATAGCCTTTGAAAACAACATTGAATCTGGATAGAATTTATCAGTGAAAAGTGTTTTAATGTGTTTCCACTGTAATCCATCACGCTTCATCACTATCACCATCATGTTCTACCATCTCTTTATTGGTCCCTCAAACACAAAGGTGGAAAACATATCTTTTATTTCATCAGTTTTCTCCAAGAACTCAAAAAAATTCTCAATACCACTCAAAAATTCCTAAGCCTCTTGAAGATCATTTGATCCCTTGAACTGTGGTGGATTTTGGGGAAGTAAATCATGAGAAAAAATACATTAATTGAGGATCCACAATGGGAACTGGAATAAGAACTGGTGCAGGTACTAGTCCCAAATCATGGATAGTACACACAATTACCTCAACCAAACTCAGGTCCGTGAGGGGATTTTCTCACTACGATTCATCAACAACTTCCTCCTAGATTTGATTCAGATATTTTCTTAAAGGAATGGTGATACACAACATTAATAGAAAAAATTGAAGACATGGGATTGACACTCAAATAGAGAAACAAGGGAAATAAATCCCATTAGATAGAGAAACAATATTTTTTTCAATCTACCCAAATAAAAAAGGTAGAATACTAGAACCAATCCACAAAATGACTTTTCCAAAACCACCCCTGGTGAGATCTATCCAGGAACTCAATCAAAACTACCTACTAAGTCCCAAAAAGATTACAAAACTCCATACTAATATTAAAAAATGATTCTTAACCTAAACCTCTAATATCACTTTCATATTGTATGATGCTAGGTGCCTATCTCTAACCAATGGGGATTGGGAACACCCATTGGGATATGTCAGGACCGGATCAGTTATTAGGTTAATAGGGTATCTAGGCTGGTTAATGAAAATTTGAGGAAGAATGTGGTCTTTATAAGTTTAAAGGTATTAATGAACTTTAGGGTTAATCTGATCATTGATGTATAGATAATAATAGTCAATAAAGATTTTTAATTTTGTGAAGAAATAAGTCGCATACAAAACCCTTACTATAAAATAGTGATTTGATGATTAATGTTATTTTTGAATATTTTCCTCATATTTTTGGGAATATTATAAGAATTATATTAATATAGTTTTAAAAAAAGAGAAACTTCAATGTCAGGCGACAAACTATCACATATGGAAAGGTCGCGAGGCCAAGACGGACAATCGAATGGATATAAGGATGCATCACCTACCATTGGACTACATGATTTACTAGTTAGTATGATGTTGTTTTTACATAAATTATTTGACTAATAGATTATTATGGGATTGATTAAGTTAAAAAAAATTATTTCTATTTTTATTTATTGATTAATGTATTTCATTGGTTAAATCATGCTAACCATTTTAGTTTTGGAAAATATTAAGAGACATACAGAAGGACTTGTAACTCTTTTATGTATATTATGATGCAATAAAATTTAATTTTAACACTTTAGGCATAAAAATCATATTATATATTCATTTAAAGGTGTAATAGTTGAAGTGTAAATTTACCAATGCATAAATAAATGATGAAATTGAGATTATGAAATAGATTGATATCTTGAAATTATTTATCTTTGTATTCATAGATAGTAAAAAAATTGAATAATAGGAATAAGATATTTAAATAAAAATATTATTCTATTATCATCATATCAAATGAAATAATGATCTTTTTTCACATCATGTAATTATAGTTTTGTGGTAATTGTAATTCTATTGATCATTCACTTTCTTGTGATAAATGGTATCTATATATAGTGAACCACGCCTATAATACATAGATAATACATTATTTTTTATGAAAGTTTTTTACATTTTAGAAACACACACCTTAGGTTCATAAAAGTATATTTCCTTCAGAAACTAGGAAACACAAACAACTTGTTTATACATAAACTACATCTTCTCCCATTACATGTTTTTATAACTAGAACCATTTTTAGAAATATCATATGTAATAAATTTATTCATAATTTGGGGAAAATGAAACATAATAATTGGTGAACTAAGATGCTCAATTAGGGTAAATAAGGAAGATACGTAACCATAACATGAATATAAGGGTATGAGAACATGAAAATAACATTTTGAAACCATACCCCACATATCCATGATCATAACACTATGTCATGGTATAAATAATGGAATCTCATAAGACATGAATCATAAAATATTCAATGAAAATGAGCCATGAGAGCATAAAATTGTTATAAGACATAGATTTGTGGCATATATATAAGTATAAAAAATAATTTCCATAATATTAAATATTTACTACCAATGATATCATATTGGAATGGATTAAATCCACAATCTATCAAAATATACAAGGTTAACTCCAAAGGCAATCATAATGGAAATGTACCTTACTGAGCCAGGTTCACTCCACACTCAATTCCTATCTATTTTATGAGATATAAATATCTAAACAATGAATTGTAGGGAGATATAGGTCATCGCTATCCCTGAAGGAAAATCATACATTAGTGTTCAATAAGATCATTAAACATTTATTATATCATTACTGAAGAAATGAAATAGGCTTCATAAATATTTTATTATATCATAACCTATTGAAAGGTGACAGGTTTAATAATAATTTCATTATCTCATCATTACATTAGTCACAAAGAATGAAGTAGAATTTATTATAATTTTATCATTGTATAACATGGGGAAGAGAAATTTGTTTCATAATAATCTTGTTATCATAAACCATTAAAAGATAGAATAAAAATGATATAATTGGTTTATATATGAGTAAAATCATAAATTACATCAAGGGATGTAATATTATATGGATAATGATGTCGAAAGATAAATCACATAGAATTTTTCTTGAGGAAGAAAACAATTATTTGAAAAAAAATTAAAACTAAAAATTCATAAAATATTTTTTAAATAATTTTATATGAAAATAAAAAATAAAAAATATAGATTAATATTCAAAGAAAATATTAGTCATGATAGTGGAAATTTATATTTATTTGTTTCACATTAAAACAAAAATTCTTTTCACATTTTTAGTAAAAACCAAATTGTCATTGTTTGGAAAACAACATGTAAATTACTTAAAAAAAATTTGAAATTAAAAAATGGGTAAAAATTATGATAGTAAATAATTATAATAATGTTAAAAAACATTTTGAAAATATTTCTTCGATAACAAGATTTTAGAAGAAAAATAGGTTTTCGACCGAATAGATAATTAAAGAAAAGTTTTCTCTAAAAAATTTCTTCTAAACTATTGAGTATATAAAGAGAGAGAAAATGAGAAGAAGCCATATATTCTCATTAACTAACAATAATATAAATAAATTCATTTGTTTCTTGATAAATTTATGATAATATTTCATCATTTGGAACATGATCATAAAGAGTATCGATAAATGATGAGATTGTATCATTAAATCTTTACGAATTTGGTAAATTTGAATTGTAATCCGCATAAAGGAATAAAATTAAATAAAACATAAAATATATAGAAAAAAAATAATTTCATGATATTAAATGTGTATGGGGTTTTATATAATCATAATAAAATAATATAGTTGTAAAATATAACATATGCCTCATGGAAATAAAATTGAGACAAAAATCCCTTACCATATGTCTCGAATTCCTTCATACACATTTGAACCTCTTGTATAAAAAAATAAAATTTTATTATAAATCTATTAAAGAACCATAATCATATATATCATACCATATATGACTTTCTTATGGCCTTTTATTACCTGTTTATTAACAACTCCAAGTTAATGTCATGTTTTGAGCAATAACTACTTTATTTTTCATGTATGTTTTCATGTTTTATTTTTTAGTCCTCTTACATAGATCACAGTTAAATAATAAATATAATTATAATACAAATATAAATATCATATATACTCAGTATATATGTATTCATATAAATCCAAAAATTTTATAGATAGGAAATGAAAAATCACTCTTAAAGGAGAAGGTAGGCTGTATGTATGCTTGAACATCATTTCCATTTTACTATCGAATTAAAATATAGAGGTTAGATAATATATTACCATTAAAAAATAATTTTTATCTCATATATATAAAATAATTTTATTAAATTCATACTTATTACATTCCATGTAAATTTTTAATGAATCACATCGGTTCATGATGCGGTAGTTCGTCGTACACATGACCGACGTTATCATATTTCCATAGAACGGTAATTATGATGTTATATGTGATATAATAATTGAATAAGTATAATAATTTCATAATTGAAATAGATAAAAATTTAATACATCACTACAACCAATCGTGAGAGCTAATAATTGAAAAACAATTGACATCAGTTTGTAAGGTGGTAGTTCACCATACACTCGAATTACTATTTTCGTGACCCATTTAAGGAAACTGGATATAATTTTAGTTCACGAATATAAAATTAAAAATATTATACTATATAAAATATTTAGGTTATTATATTATCATGGTTTAATAATAATAAAATGAGGTGGGGAAAAAATAAAAAAAATGCTTGATGAAGAACATTACCTCTTCTTAGGGAAACCTCTATAAGAATGAACAAAAGGCTACCTTGGTTGGATTTAATTCCAAAATATGATTTTTATAATGTGAGGACAGAATTTGGAAAGTTATTTGGTTATGTAATGACCCGAATTAATTGTTTTTATAGAATGAAGAAATGAAGAGAGTGGGTGGACTTTTATAAGTGAGATGAGTGACACACTTATATCTTTTTGAAAATAAAAAGGTGTTCACATGTTTTTATAATGCCACAAGGAACCAAATTAGATTATTATAGATACTTATACATATTAGTGTCAAAATATGTCCAATAAATGGATTTTATATATGTTATTTGGTCATTTTATCCCTTATCGTTTTTATTTGAACCCTTAATAAAACCATTTTTACCTTAATATGGATAATTAATTTTTACAGTTTTCACTATTCATTTTGGTAAAAAATTAAGTTAAAATTATTATATAATATATATTATGAAAATAAAAAATATATAATCCATTTTTAAAAATTCAATTAAAAAAATTGTAAAAAATTAACTTAACATTAACCCCGTATAAGCATCAAGAAAGCCGGTTTTCAATGGGAAAACACTCAAAAGTTTACAAAGTTTTTAAATCAAAATTAAATATGAATATGTTTAAAATGACATAAATTGGATTAATTGGTATATAATTAAACTAAATTTACATTAAAATAAAATTAAAATTTAATTTAACATTATAAATAATTTAAAAGAAAAGTGAGTTTTCAATTAAAATTTAATGTTTTTCAATATTTCTCAAAAAATTAATATTTTAAGAAAATTAAATAAACACCACCTTAAGATAATTTTTATATTATAATTGAAAAAATAATGTTTATTTATTAGAATAAATTTTCTAAAATTTTCAACAATTAATTTTTTTGTTAAAAAACTATTTTTTGAGAAAATACTATTTTTGAAACATATCAAACATTTATGAAAACATTAATTCCATTTTTATCAATATTTTATATTTATATAAATATATTATACAAATTAATTAAAAAGTATATATTAATATTCATATCTCTATTTTTAACATCTTGGTTATAATAGTCTCATTTGAATTACATTAATTATTTATCACTGTTTTATAAAAACTCAGTGTCATGTGTAAGGAAATCTTAACCCAGTGCTTTATATAACATAATCTATCAATTAAATTTAATTTATTCCAAAATAATAAATTATAAAAAACACATGTTTTTATAATGGTCCCCTTCCCATAAAATTCAATTTTTACTCAAGATTTATCACTCTAATAAAAACAAATTTGGATACTTATAAATTATCATTTCCTCAAGTTCCCAAATAGATTCTTAAAATTGGTGGTTTCTCCACAAAAAATTGACACGATTAGTGGTATTATTCCCTAGAACATTCATTGTATGATCCAAAATCTCCACTTATTATTCCCCATAAGAAATATATTTCTCTCGTGGTTTTCCCTCTTGATTCAATATTTATAAAGGTTTAGGTTTGTACTTCATTAGGAGAGATACATGGAAGAAATCATGAACTTGAGAGATCATTGGTGAAGGAATCAAATAATAGTCAACCCTCCCAATATTATAAAAAATTTAAAAGGGTATGATATACCTAGGTCTTATTTTCCCTTTCATCTTAAATATCATGACCTTATTCCACATAGAAAATCATAGAAACACTTTATCACCAACTTAGAACTCAAGATCCTACCCATGATTGGAAACACTAATTTTCTACTAAATTTGAGATATCATGATATGTTTCTGAATGAATGTAACATAATCTAATATTTTTTCATATATCCCAAGTCCTAATATTTTTATTTATATTAATCTATTCCATTATGTTAGATCTCTCTATTTCCTTCCATATAATTATACATAAGGAGCGTTCAAAATTATGGAGTAAAAGAAATTGTTACAGGAAAACACAACAAGAGGAAGGGGTTGATCCCAAAAACCATTAAAGTATACAGAACTAAACATATTATCTAGGGTTTGAGTTGTTCTCTTAGACTGTCCACCCATCTGAGGATGATAAGTAGTGAAAAAACTCAACTTTTTATCAAGAGCTTACTAAAGCCTTCACCAGAACATTGAGGCAATCCTTGGATCCCAATCAGACATAATAGAATATGGTAATCCATGAAATACTACCACATCTATAATGTATATCCTAGAAAGCTGATCTATATTGAAATCATCTCGGATAGAGATGATGTGTGCTGACTTTGTAAGGATATCGAATACAACCCATATAAATTTTTTCCCTTTAGACATTTTATGGATTCTAATGAAAAAATCCAAGGTGATGTTCTCCCATTTTGATTTTGGTATGGGTAATGGATATAAAATCCCCTTAGACATTTTTTTCTCAGCCATAACTTTTTGACATACCAAGAATTAGGATGAAAACTCATTGATATCTCACTTTATTCCTTCCAACCATACATATTCATTGAAAGATCTATACATATTCGTATTTTAAGGATCAATATAGATTGATAAACTATGATCTTCCATTAAGAAATCCTTATTCAAATATGGAATAGACATGATTCATAAATAGTTCTTGAAACTTATCATTCCATCATGATAAAGTTTAAAATCATAAACATTTCTAATCTTTGTTTGTAGCTCAACATCATCTTAATATGATTGTTCAAAATTTATTTGGATATATGGTTGAAAATTTAATTAAGAAATATAATATTTCTCCCCTCCATTCAATATTTCAAGATTCATAATTTCTAAATCTAAAAATATTAGATCTTTTTTTATCCTCATTATGGACAATATTACATAAATCTTAAGACTAAAGGCATGAGCCACCTTTTTTTCTTTTCCTGGGTGGTAATGAATTAAGAAGTTATGATCTTTAATAAGTTTTAACCACCATCACCAGTATCTATTCATCTCCTTATGTGTGAATATACACTTTATGATTTTTTGATATTTATATATATCACACTTTTCTTTATAAAGATAATGCCTCTATATCTTTAAGGGAAAAGTACCATAGCTAACTTCAAATCAAGAGTTGGGTAGTTTTTTCACATGAACCTTCAGTTTTCATGACGTATAAGATATAAAAATTTCATTATGCAGAAGAAAAAACCCAATTTATTCTTGGATTCATCACTTTATATTAAAATACATATTTACAAAATTTTAATGTAGGCATTGGTGCACTGACTAATCCTCTCTTCAATTCATCAAAATTTTCTGCACATTTATTTTTCTTGAAGATTTGGTCTCCATTTAAAGTAAACATGGTGAGTGGATTAGATATTTGAGAGCAATTATCAAAAAATAGTCCAATATATATAGTTAATAAAAGGAGACTATGGATCTCAACCACCATAGTTGTTCTAATAAAACATTTAATAGCCTCTGTTTTTATAGATTTACCGATATACCCTTTTTGAAGATTATAAGACCAACAATTAAAACCTTCTTTAGCTAAAATTCACATTTTGTAAATTTTGAACATAGTTATCCATCGTTATGGTATTTAGAATTATTATCAAGTGATCATAATGATCTTTTATACTCTTTTAATAGATAATAATATCACATTAAAAGACTACCACAATCTGATCGAGGTAATATCTGAAGACTCTATTCTTTAAATCCCTGAAGATAGTAGGGGGACTAGTAATACTTAATGGAGTCTGTATATATACAGAGTTTCTATAACATTTATGGAATTTTTTCTTGGATATATCATCCGTATTCAACCTAAATTGATGATATCCAGAATAAAGTTCAATCATGGATGTTTATTGAGCTCTATCCAATTAATAAAATATGTTCTTAGTATGAGGTAGATGATAATATTTATTGTCCATGATCATATTCATATCTTAGTAATCAATGAAGAGTCAAATTGATCTATATTTTTTATTACCAAAATGTATATATACACCCAAAGGAGATCAAATTTCCTGAATGAACCCCTTATCAATGTTTTATTGATTCCCTTATTAAATTCATTCAACTCAATCAGGTCCATTATATAGGTAGTCCTTTAAATTAGTGTGCCACTAGGAATGAGATCAATTGATAACTCAACTTAATGTTTTAGATAAAGTATAAGAAACAATTCTTGAAATAAATCAAATAAATCCTATACAATAGGAATATCATCGATTTTAGTTTTCTCCCCAACCACCAGAAATAAACTCCCCTCTTAAATAAGAATAAAAACCATACAATATACGTGATTTCAGTAGTATATTAATAATTATTATCGAACTAATAAATGATCATAGGTTGATTTGGAATATAAAAATTGACTTCCATTACTCAAAAATTTATGTGGGATTTTTATATAGTAATCCAATACATTACTAAGATAACATAAAATTAAACTAGAAGAAGAATGACAACATTTTCAGGAAGCCCATTCCCACCAATGTCAACCAGACATGAATCACATACTTAAGATGTGATCATCATCACATTATTGAGGTTTACTTCTAATATTATGTCTAATCATTGGGTGGTGTTTTGATACCCATAATAACACTTTATATACGAAATAGTGGGTAGATTCATTGTAAGATAAGACATTTACAATTTTAGAGTGGATGGTAAGTGTATCTTTCACCACGTCATTATCTCACCCATTATTAGAAATTGTGAACACATTATATTTCCCTTTGTCTCTTGGATTAAGAGTCTACTGAGATAGATAATCATAATAATCTTTCATACTTGGTAACTACAAAGTATAGTTCCCATAATCCTTGGGATTTAAACACTAGAGTGTGTGTGATTTACTCTATATAGATTTCTATCTATTGAAATCACTGTCTTACGTCTTCCCATCACTTTAGAAATAAATTGCTCGATGAACTTCCCTTCCAAACACAAAACATTTATTAGTCCCATAATAAATATTTTTTAAGTGTTTTTGCCACAAATTAATCATAAAAGATAAAATCATCTTCTTCTCTCTTGGGTTTTTATATTTTCCTTTGGATTCAGTTTTTAGTTTCTTATCAAAATAATGATATTGATACATAAATAAAACCTCTATTTCCACCTTGATAGCACATCGAAAAATATATTCAAAACTATTAATGTCTATTATGGATAACAAGATTTATATAATTAGTTTTATACCACCAAATAATCGATGAGAAATAATTTTTGGATGGATGATAATGCCAAAAAAACCTCAAATGTTTGGTAAACTCTTCCTTATAGATACAAACTAATTTATAATCCTATTTCCTTAGCTCAATGAACTCATTTACATATTAAAATAAAGAATATGAGGGAATTAAATATTGAAAAATTAGTTTATGAACTCATCCCAATCCATGGATTCAATTTACTCTTATTTCCTTATATCCTTGATAATATTCCACAACTGATCCACTTCACCTTCTAAATCATAGAAAACCAAAATGGAATTTTCATGTTCTTTACACTATAGAGTGGAAGATATATTTTATATGGTGAAAATCTATTATTTAGAAACTAATTGATTAAAAGACCCATTGAAATAAGGTAGATGTTTCCTCATGATAGACTCAACAAAATGTTGTTCCCTCTATTTTTCATTTGGAAGTCCAACATGATTCATATCTTTGAAATTTTTTTGATCATAAGGACATTATTTTCTATTCTAGCACATATAACATTTGTAATTTTATGATATAAATAATTTAACTATCTATTTCACTCAGTATTAACATGATTCCTTCAGGTTACAACCATTGAATTAAACCAAAAAGAGTAGTGTACGAAATAATAATCAAAATGGGGAAGCACATAATCCTCATAAATTAATTACGGAGTATCTAAATAATGAAACATTCTCTTTAATATAAAACACCTTAATGTTTTTTAATGAGTTTTCAAGTCACCAAGGAATATCCCCAGATTATTTTAAACTAGAAGTACAGTAAGTTTTGTTTTCATGCACTAGGTGATGATTGAATCCAACTCAATTTTCTCTTTTTAGAGTTATTACCCCCACCTATATTCTAGAGAAACATGCACTTGTGGTATCCAAAAATAGATGTAATTTAATGGAATCCACTCACTATATCCTTTATAAAAATTATAGGACATTATCCCATAAATTGACTCATCCCTAGACATATCCTTAGATGTATCCTCAGATATATCATTAGAATGATCCCGAGGGATATCACTACTTTTTTCTCATCATATATTACAAATAATAACTAACCATATCATCTAATATAAACTATAGGGACCCATTTTTATCATATATAGATATTAAATCATTTTTGTTGAATATTTATTACAATATATATTTATATTCCTGAGGTTCTTAAAGGTACAATGTCATTAGAAATTTATGAACATAAGAAACTAGTTCATAGGTAATCTACATCATATACAACTGTGTTCCTCATCACTAGAACCCTGGTTAGGAAAATCAGACATAATTCATTTCTTCATAACCTTAGGTCAGGAAACATAAGAATGGGTGAGATCAAATTCTCTATTAGGATAAAAAGGGAGATATATAAGAATAACATGATAATAAGGGTATGTGAACACGAGAATAACATTTGAAAACCATACCCTTCATATGAAAGATCATAATATTGAGTCATGGAATAAATATTGGAAGATTATAATACATTAATCATAAGATAATCAAATATCATGAGCAATGAGATAATAATAATGACATAATACATAGATTTATGGCACACATATAAGTATAGAAAATCCTATTTATAATTATTAATTCTCACTACAAAATTTATCATAGTGGAATGGTATCACTCTCATAACCATAATATTAGTCAAAGTTCACTCCCATGATTATCATAATAGAAAAATTCCCCCATGAAACTCGGCTCACACCCTCTCTCATTACTATCCATATCATGAGATATAAATAGTTACCCAATGCATTAGAGGGAGATACAGGTCCCACCCATCACATTATGAAAATCAAACACACACACACACATATATATATTCCATGATACCACAGAAAATTTATCATGTCCAAAACCATTAAATAAGAAGGTCTTTATAAACATTTCATTATATCATAACATGTGGAAAAGATATTGGTTTCATAATCATTTCAACATTTCATCATTTCATAACTTGTGGAGAAAGAAGTGGGTATCATAATAATTTTATCATGGTACATCTCATGGAAGAGAAAAATGTTTCATAAATAAATTTTCATCATAAACCATTCATAGAAATAATGAGAAAGTTATCATTTTTTATATACACATATAAGAATAAACTACATCAGGGGATATAATCTTATATGGATAATTATTTTGAAAGATAAATAACATGGAATGTTTATAAAGGATAATAACTTTTTATTGATTTTTTTTAAAATACACAATTTTTTTAAAATAATTTTCTTTGAGAATAATCATGAAATATTATAATAAAATATTAAAAGAAAAAAAATGCTCATAACAATGTGAAATTATGTTAATCTAAAACATGTTAAAATAGATATTTTGTTAACTTTTTTTGTAAAATATAGACAATCATTTCTTGGAAAACAACATAATTATTTCCTTCATTTTTATAAAGAAAAAAACAAGTGTTAAAACGACTCAAAAAAATCATTTATAAATTTTAAAAAAAATTAAATAAATTTTATATAACATGGTTTTTGAAAAAACATGTGTTTTTGACCAGAGAGATAAATAAAGAAGGTTTTTTTCATAAAAAAAATATTTTTGAACTATTGAATAAATAAAGAGTAAAAATGAGGGGAAACCATATATTCTCATGAAATAACCAGAGGATATTAAAATTAATGAGTTTCATGATAAATGGATCATAATATTTAATCATCAAAAACATAATTAAAAACAACCTATATAAACAATTAAATAATAACATAAAATCATTACATCTTTGAAAACATTATATTTTAATCCCCATAAAGGAATAACATTAACATAAACATAAAAAACCAAGATATTAAATAAATCCAAATATGACATGTCACAGGGGCTGTATCTACACCTCATAAATGAAGATGTTGTGTATAAAATAACATATGACTCAAGTATATAATATTGAGTCAAAAATACCTTACCTTAAATATAAAATTACATTGTACAAGTTCAAAACTCATATAAAATAAACATATGTTTATTATAAATATATTATTAAACAATAATAATATATATATATATATAATACCATATATGACATTATTATAACCTTTCAAAAATGTTTATTAACAATCCCATGTTAAAGGCATGATTTGGGTAATAAATTCTTTGTTTTTTTGTGTATGTTTTTATTTGTTATTTATTTTCGTCTTCTTACATTAAACATTGTTACATCATTCCTAGAATGATAACCATGATATAAATATCATATAAATTAATTATATATATATTTATAGTAATCCATAAAGGATAGAGAGAGAAAATTAAATACTCCATCCATGGAGATGGTATGTTGTATGTATGTATGAAATAAAAATATACCCCTCTACAGAGTACACACCCCATAATCCTCTAAATTTCAAAAAAAACACCCATTTTGCTTCCCCCACTCAATATTCCTCTTCTTCTCCCCCTACACCATCTATAGACACTTTCATTCCTCCTTTTTACTATCTATCCTTACTATTTATTCAGATCTTGAGCATCCTCAAATGAATTTTGTTGTTTCAGACAGTGCTTGTTTGAATATATTCTCCTTTCCACTATTCCCCTCGTATGGATCTCCTTTCTTTGATCTCAGAGATCTATCTTATAAACTTCATATTTACCTCTATGGATTATTTCCCAATGCTCAATTTCCTATTGGACTCTTTTGAGGCAGTAGATGACCTTCACTAGTGGACCTCAGAGGCTCGGTTTGGGAATGAAAAACATCCCCTTCTCATTTTATAATATTTTTTTCTTCCTTGGGTATATAGTATCTGGCACGGTTCTCAATCCTTAACCTCAAGAACTGTTGTTTTGTGCTAGGATCCCATGAATATTCTTTCAATTCATGGTCTGGTAAACCTTATTCTGTCAAATATGACATTTCAATCTCCATATATGGTCGATGAAAAATCATTTTGATCATGATTACCCTTGAGAAGAAGTATGGTTCAACCTCCAAGATCTCTCCCTCCTTTTCACAATCTATCTTTTCTTTGTCGTATAGGGGAGACTATTAGCATTTTAATTTTTGCGTATGAGAACACTTTACATCTTCAAGATGTAGTAGTAACATAGATATGAATTTAGACAAACTTACCACTCCCTCTTATGGATTACATACTCTTCAGGGCTGGTGAGGTGATCTCTTGGTGGAAATCTATGCTCACTCGTTCCCATGTTTGTTTATTTACATGATTTCATTTTCAATTCCATTCTCTGACTATTTTTATGAAGCTCACATCTAGGTATACTATTCTTTATCCTACTCAACCCTCAATTTTTAATCCACTTTCATCTCATATGGAGAAAGATTATGATAAGGTGGTTAGTGATTCCTCCGTGAATATAGTCCCCACCCCTATTGATCCTATGAACACTCCTCTTGGCCTGTCTGTCCTGGATCAAGGATTTAATTCAAGTTCTAAAGGTAAATCATATATGGATGTTACAGTTTTCTATCCACCTTACCATCCCACTCATGGACCATTGTAGGGTGTCTCATCATAACAACCTCATACATCCTCTATTGGGTATTTGATGTCCAGTTTAGTGAATTTATACCAATATCCTCATCTTATAAATGAATTGGATCATCAATCCTCTCAACACCGTGATCTTAACACCTTAATTTCATCTCCCATTTCTATATAATATGGTTACATTGACTTATATCTTGTGGATTATGATAATTTTGACCTTAGTATTTCTCATCCTTTTAGTGGTGCTCACAGTAGATCCCATGATTAGCACGATCATTCCTCCTTCTCATCCCAAATCAAGTGATTATAGATTTCAAGAGATAAAACCTAGAAAATTCCATTTAAATGATTTTTTTCCTTATATGGATCTATCAGGCCCTTTGGGATCATGAAAAAATTAATTTCCTTTTTTTTGAGCTCTATCATAACATGGTTTCATTAGTGGACATTCTCAAACACCAACAACATCCTACTAAAATTTATGATTTTTAAAGAAGACAAGGCTTTACAATTTCATGCATGGTTAGCCAGATAGCCATCATATATGAGTTTTTTGGAATGGTTCTCTTTCAGTTGAAAAAATAAACATTTATAATTAGAATATTTATACTAGGATTAGTTTGGACAATTTTAGATAGTTCATTTTCTTTTATTATGTGAAATTTGATGCTATAGAGAAAGAGTCTCTTTTCCATGATCTAAACTACTTCAACTCGAGGGAAATAACATGGCCAGTCAGGTATATTTTAATTCCATTCTGGTGTCTTTAGATAAAAATAAAGGAGGGACTTATGTAAGAAATTATCGTCTAGAGTTTTCTATATTGGTATTTAGGAATGGGCTTCTTGAAATAGTTTCTCATTGGAAAAATACAGTTTGTATAATAATAAAAGAGGAAATCATTGAACATAGTGTCATCAGGACTATATCTTAACAAATATCCAGGATATTTGCTAATTCCTCAATGCCCATTTTTATCATCTAGTTAAAGATCATTATAATAAATCTCTTATTCTCATTTTCCTTACTAATGGTGGGATTTCTAGTGAGAAATAATTCATTTCAATCTGGTGGGTGATGGAGCCTAATTATAATCTTATGTTGTGTGCGTCCTGGAAGAATCACATGGATGGTTATTCTTGGGTGTGTTTTGACAATAAAATTCATCATCATAAAGAGGATCATCAATCATGGGAGTCCAAAAATCCATACCTTTTCTTAGTGATGTATCATCTCATCGAAGATATTTAGTAAGGTGAAATGGAGTGAAAAACTCATAGGGACAATGATTATTTCAATAACAAGGGAGGAATGAATACTCCCATGGAAAAAATTATTTTGAATACGAAAGAACATCCAAGGAATGTTCTACAGTGAATTTATTGAAGTTTGGAGACAAGAATACAAAATTCATTAATGCTGTCATTCTGGTGAAGATTCGTGCTAATTTTCTAGATATCCATATCAATAATGGTTCATTCACCAATGATCAAAAAATGGATGGATGTATGAAGATTTCCCATTTTCATCATCTTCTTGTGGATATGAATATTTTCATGCAATATGGATTCCATGGTGGATAGAATGATCTCTTTAATAGTATCCTGTATATAGTGTATCTGAACGTGAAAAGTTTTTTTGAGTTGATTCTAGATGATGAAGTGGTATGGAAGTATATCTCAACTCAAAAATATAGATCTGCCCCGGATCCTGATGGGTTCTCAAGATCTTCATAAATGGCTTCATGAGACTTCCTTAATTATGAATTGGTGGGTATTATTCAAGATTACTTTATCATATGAGGCTTCTTTGATTGTCTTCTACCACTACATTTATTCTAATCTCCAAAGTCAATGATCCATCCAATCTGAAATAGTACAAAACTATCGGTCCATGCAACTTGTGATAAATTTTTTTTCTAGTTTTATCAATATAAGGATCTTGGTTAATCTATCCAAATAGATTTTTGACGAACAATATGCCTTTATTCAGGGTAGATCTACACAATCAGACATAGTCATGGACTTTGAGATAAATTGAGATTTAAACAAGAATATTATCTTGTCAAATATTGAAGTAAAGCTTGATATGGACATGGCCTATGATAGGGTGGAGTGGAGTTTTATTTTCATAGTAATGTGATTCATTGGTTTTTATGAATGGGTGGTGGATATCTTCTTTATGTTATTTTCTTCACTTTGGTTTCCAATCAAATTCATAAGAAATACTTTTTGATTCTTCAAGTTACTCAGAGGGCTAAGTCAAGGTAACCTTTCTCCCATGGTATTTTAATTATTTTCCAAGACTCTATATGTAGATACCTAAAAAAGATAATCAATTAGAGGCATGTTCATCCATTCATATGAAATAAATAATTTAATGGGATATCTCACCATTTCTTTCCATATCACCTTCTCTTTTTCTTGAATTTTAGTTTTATAGTCATTCAATAGCTTAGTCGTATCATCATTGAATACAAAAAGGGGATTGTATAGTTGATTAATAAATGGAAAAGTAATGTTTTCATATCAATTTATTTCTTGAATAATATATAGAAGATAATTGAATATAAATTAGGAGACTATAGGGGTTCCTTTTCCTTATAATATCTTGGTGCACCAACATATCTTGAGAGTGTAAGGATTCACCATTTTGATGGGCTTATTGAAAAACATACCATCCATATTATTAAGTGGAAGAAATAGTTCCTAATTTTTAGGGGTTGTATCACACCTATTAGTAGAATTATTTATTCCATACTCATGCATACCTTATCAGATACAAAAGTTACTAAGGTAGTGATATGAAATATTGAGAACCTTATGGCTGATTTTATTTAGGATGTGCAAGAGGATGTTAGATATAACTAGGAATTCGGGAATAGGGAGGCCTATGACATAGAGGGTGTAGGCATTAATCATAGAAACAAGTTATAATCCATGAAATTACTTAATGAAAAGTTGTCTTGTGACTTCATAGAATGATGATCTCTTTGATTAAGATTGATCCAAAAAATATGGGTCTCATTTGGATAGGTTGAGGGGAAAACATTAAATTCTCTATGACTCAATCAAAAAACATCTTCCTTATCTATAAACAAACTCAATATGGATTGTGTTGTGTGGTTATATTAGATGTTAGGATGAAAACTTGGTGGGGTTCATACTGAACATCCTAGGATATCTAGCATTGAAAATTTTCTTTTCTCAGGCTAGTAGTTATCACCCTCTCATCAATGCCATTTATAATTCTAAAAATAGGGAATTTTCAGAATAATTATGATCATCGATGATGATGATAAATTTATTTTTAAAGAATATTGAACATGTATATTTTTGATGAAGGAATACTGAAGTGTCTTTCATATAGGTTCTGATCTTGAGGCTAGGGGTAGGATTCTATAATTCTTTGATATTGCCAAAAATGTTACATATTTAATTGGATTATTCCTAATCAATATCTTCCTATATATGACAGTGTAATCACAATTGGATCTCCCTCATATCTAAGTGAAACATCTTCCAAAATTCCAAGGAGGAGTTGGATCCCCACATATTCTTTAAATGAATGAGGGTGTCCTAGATTTGGCATGGCCTTTGTTTAATGAGTAGCATAGAAATGTATATATATTGGAGTTAATAGTTTCTCTAATCAAGGTTTCACTATAAAGAATTTATGTCTTTTGAGCATAAGCTGAGGTCCCTATTTTCATCTATCAGTTGATGGAGTATCTTGAATGCACAAAATAGGGTCAGGTATGAGGGGATTACCTACTCAAATATATATGTGATGGTTTGGTCTAGGTATCTTGAGGTTGATTCTATTCCACTACATAGATAGTGGGATCTCTCCTCATCTATGTGTATGTTCATGGGCGGTCATTTTTTAGTTCCTTCGACCTTCATATCATTCAAAAAAGGTAAATGGGTGAGATGGATATCTCTATTGAGTGATATCTTACTTAATATGGATGGTTTATTATCCAAAGGTTTCATGTAGGGAGAGGTGTTACCTAATATATGTCTATATATATCTTATTTTTATTTAGTTATTTCTTCAGTTGTGGTTATGTTATCACTATATAAGTTATGGCCATGCTCATGGGATTGGATTTATGTCACTCTAATGGTATTATTCTAAACTTTTTTGAGACTTAATCATTTATCATTATCAATTTCATTTATAAGGATAGTTATAATACACGGTCTGACATTTATGTTATCCAGTTATTCATGAGTCTTTTCAACAGCCACACAGATCACTCTAACACATAGCATGGGTAATAAGGTCACTGATATCCTTAATGATCATGAATCTTCATGTAAACCATGAATATAATTACCAGAATAGGATCAATCCCCCTTAATATATTAGTTTATTTAAATATGATTCCCTTTTTATGAAGTACATAGGCCACCTTCATCTATTTTGGCCTCAAACCTTTATTTGAAATTAAATATATCAACGTCAAATGGATGTACATTTGAAACCAGTTCCCATTTTCTCAATGTATTAAAATATATAAGGTTAAATAATATATTACCATCCTATAAAAAAATTTATGTAATATTTACCACATATGTTCATTAAAAACATCCTTATTACCTTCTATGTAATTTGTGAACGAATTACATTGCTTCAGGAGGCGGTAGTTTGGCATACACATTATAAACAATTTCTTATTCCTATATAATGGAATGTATGAAGGTATATATGATATAATAATTAAATAAGTGTAATAATATCATAATTATCATATATAAAAATTTAACATATAATTATAACCAACTTTGAAAGGTTGTAATGGAAAAAATAAATGACATTGATTCACAAGGTGGTAGTACACTGTACACACGGATGAGGATTTTGTAAAAAATTTGATGGAAGTAGAAATGGATGTAGGTAATGAAAACAAAAAAAATCAATCTTTATGGAAGATACTATTGTTAATATATTTTCATTGATTAATAATAATTGATGGATGTTGAGTAAGAAATAATATATAAATGCTCGATGAAGAACGCTACCTCTTTGTCAGATAAACTCTTTAGGTTTGCCCAAAAAAACATACAAGTATGGATTTATGACCAAAATAAGCATCTAGGATGATACTATAGAAGATTAAATACTATATGGGTAGTTCTTGGCTAAACCCAAAGGGTTTTATGGTGTGAATAAGTGAGGAGAAGTGGTGGCATTTTATATGTGAGGTGAGTGACACACTTGTAAATTATTGAAAACAATAATCTATAACCATGATTTTATCATGAAAAAGTATACAAAGATTGTGATTATAGATGTATAGACATTATAGGCTCTAAATATAAACAGAAAATATATTTTATACATTTTTAGGTTATTTTAACCCTTATTTGTTTTTACCCACCCCGAGAAACCCATTTTTTCCTAAATAATGATAATTAAATTTTATATTTTTCACTATTAGCTTTGTTGAAAAATTAGTTTAAATGTATTCAATAATATTAATTATTATGATTAAAAATATTAAATCCATTTTTAAAAATTATATTCATAAAAGTGTAATAATTTAATATAAAAACTTAAACAATATACGAGACGAGAAAATTGGTTTTCTAAGAGAAAAAGTTCAAAAGATAACAGGGTTTTTATATCAAAATTCTAAATTATGATTATTAAAATAACTATTTTAGATTAAAAGATATATAGTTGAACTAATTTTACATTTAAACTAAATTAAAATATAATTTAACATATAAAATATTTTAAACGAGAAGACAATTTTCAATTAAAATACTATTTGTTTCACTATTCATCAAAAAAATTATTCATTTTAGAAATTTCTTAAAAATTCTCCTTAATAGAATTTTGATATTATCATTTTAAAAAATGATATTTATTTTATTAAATTAAATTTTTAAAAGTTTCAAAATATTATTTTATTATTGTTTTAAAATGAATTTTTCGTGAGTAAATATTATTCTTAAAACATATAAAGTATTTATTGAAAAAGTATATATTTTTCTATCAATATGTCTTATTTATGTTAAACCATTATACATAATAATTAAAAACTATTTTTTACTTTTGATACCACTATGTTTAATGGATAGTTTATAATGGTCATTTTTTAATAATATTAGTAATATATTACAGTTTTCCAAACACTTAGTGTTGTGTGTAACACAATCATAACTCAATGTTGCATGTAACAAAATTTTAAATCAGTCTTTTGTGTAAGGAAAACTATCTATGAAATTTAATTTTTTTCAAAAAAGTAATTCAAAAAAACTTTGGGTGATACACTATCACACTCAATAATTATTTAGGATTTCCTTCCATATCCATATATTTACTATCCACCAATTTTCTCATTCTTTTAATCCTAGTTGTGAGTTTATATAGATGAACTGTATATTTCCCTTCATCACTTTTAATTTGAATTTTTATTATCCTTTTTTATGATGTGGTTTTCAAAAAAAGGAATTTTCAAATATCAATCCCATAATTTTCAAGTGCAGTATCAAACTACGAGGACACAGTTTATTAAATATGGAGATAATGTAACTCCATAAGAATTTAAAATATAAAAATTATGTTTTATATAATTTACGATGCACAATACCATGTTTAATAAGAAATTTGATACAATATTAAAATATTATTATTTAATATAATTTTTATAACCTTTTTGTTATGCTAATTGGAATAAAATATTTTAATAAAATTATGAAAAGAAGTATAAAAGTTTTATATAATTTATTTATAAATATTTATTTAATTGTGAATAATATTATTTTATGCCTAAAAAATATATTCACTTCAAAAATGAGGATGTTCTGTATTTTATGTTTAGGAATTATAATTAATTTCAACTACTTGTAGAAATTTTATTTAATAAATATAATATCTTTTTTGAAATCAGCATATCAAAATTAAATTAGGGTGAAATTTTGATTTTTTTTCAAACAAGTTGATTTTTATTGAATAGTTTAAAATATTGTTTCTTCAAATGCTATAATTTATTTCCTTTTAATAGATAAATTTTAATTTTCATTATGGATTGAATTTTGATTTTGTAGTAATGTAATTATTAATAGTCATATAGTTAATGTAAGATCAACTTATTCTTGAAAAATGCATTTATTGAAAACCCATTATTCGACATGTTTTACGGGTTTATTTTAAAATTAAATAATAACACTTTAGGGAATTTAATTTCATAAAATGGATTGCGTATTTTAAATCATATTAATTTATATTACATAATATGGTCAACATAATTTTTGATCATAATGATTAATTAAAACAGTAAAAATTTATTTACTCCGATTATGGTTAAAACATGGTTTTATGTGTTACATGTGCTTGTGTCAAAATTGATTTTCTACATACATGTAATATTTATTTGATAAATCGGATTTAATATTAAAAATAATTGGGTTCATATTATCTAGTACATATCATTTTAATTTTAGCTAAAAGGAAAAATTACCTAGGTTAGACAAATTAGTTACCTTCGTAAAAACTAAAATGGTAAAAGAATGTAAAATTAGAGGATAAGGGAATAACATGTGAATTTTTTGTTCTATGGTGGATGGATTGATTGAACATAAATTCTATTCACTCAATTATCTATTAATCTAGGATTCACTTGGGATGATATTGAATTCCAATTATTGAATAGTAATGGGTATTTACAAAAATACCACTCCTCCTCAATTATAAAAGGGAACTCCATCCCGTCATTTCCTCAAACCTATGAGGAAATTTGGAACGAAAAACCATGAAAAAAATATCTCTCTAAAATCTTTAGACACATAATATAGCTTCTGTTCTTCCCAAAATTTCAACACCAGTGTCCTTAATAAGAGATCCAAAGGAGGTTCTTCTAATTGAAGGTAATGATCTTCACTATCCTCATTTTTTACTTCATCATTTATCACATTAAATTATGTCTTAAAAATTATTATATAATAAATCCAGTTTCTACCATATAATGATATATATATTTTTTTTTATTTCGTAATGTTTATGAACCATTTTATTTATAAAATAGGAACCAAATCCATCGCTTAGGTGTACAGAGGATGAAAGACTCATAAAAAATGTAATTTGATTCCATCACCGACTCAAATGGATAGTCATAATAATAGAAATAATTAATAAATATGATTAATATTACAATATAATAATTCTTTAATATTAATATATCTTCCACTTCCTTACCCTTTTCCCATTAAGAGAATTATATCTTCACTCGTGCATGTATACAACCTATTTTCACCACAATGTGATGTGATTCATTTCCCACAAAAAAAATCATAGAACGAATAAAAAAATATTTAAAATGAATAAATATGATATTTATAATATTTATATCATTCTGTATATGATTTTTCTACATTAGGAATTGAAACATTCTTTACAAAACATGATGGATAAAATAATCAGTCAATACATGAATCAATGGTAATAATGAAATATTATTAACAAACATGTGGTAAGATGTTAGAAGAGGATCATACATGAAATTATAAAGGTAAATATGGTTTTTTTATAAATTAATAAAATTATCAAAACCATTATAAATGATTCAAATGAATGTTCAACTAAAGTTAAGTGTGAGGTATGTTATTTCATCTCACATTCCTTTCATTGAGGTGTATTTTAATGTGATTCACCTAATTTATATTATATGGTGTATATACTAATGATCTTAAATTTTATATCATTAATCCAACATAATTAATGCTATTTTATATTTCAATTAAAAGTATTTCATCCAAGGGTATTTTAATTTAATATTTCCAAGTAGAAAATTTTCATAACACAATATCACTTCATTGGGTTATATTAATTTTCTATTAGCATTGATATTATATTATTTTCTACGAAATGTATATTTAAAATTTTTTGTTTCATTTACAATTTTTTATATATATTAACATATGATACACTTGAACAATAAATTTATTAATCCTCACTTCATTTTTATGTTGTTTTTAAGGATTTATTTCACAGTTTTATTATAATAATGATTTTTTATACTTAAAATTCCATTGATAGAGATTATTTTATAATTTTCTATTAAAACCCATTAATTTTATTATCTTGTATTTATTCATGATTTTTTCAAGTAATATTACAATTTGTCTCACCTTTCTACATAAAATTATTTAAAAATAAATTTAATAAAATTTGACAATATTTCGCTCTTCAGTCGAAAATCCTTTTTCATATAAAGCTATGTTTTTTTAAAACAAATTTATGAATTTGATTTTAATTGTATCCAATTATAGTATAAAGTAATTTTTACCCATTTTTATCATTATAAAAATTAAATGTAAATTTTCTTGTCTTTTTCCAAAGAAGGTAATTTTTGACTTATTTTATAAAAATGCAAAAGGAATATTTATTTTAATGTGAACGACATGAATGGTATTTCCTACAATAATGAAAGATCATTAATTTGAAGCTTCCCTTAAATGTTTTTAAGGTTAATTGCAATGAAAATTATTATACTAATATTCTAGTATATTTTCAGTTTTTAATAATGATTTTCAAAGTGAAATGGGTATTTTCCTCAAGAATGTTTTTAATGAAATTTTACGATATTTATATTCATCAATGATAAAAAAAACTATATTGTTTAATCTATAAAGTGAATATATTGTATTGAGTCCATTTTTATTCATTATTTAGATGTTATATGAATGTTTTGACCAAAAAAACTCTTAAAATTGACTTTATTGATAATTTTTTTTCATAATTATATTTCCCTTGAAACATTCACCTTCATGTGAACATAGGATATTACTATTATATTATATAACTATATCCTTTATATCATTTATATTATTATTTCTTATGTTGTGTATTATTTTTACATATGGTGTTTTACATTGAAATTTATTTGATTGATTGAGGAATTATTGGTAAGTTGTATTATCTACTTAAAATTGATTTTTTTGAAAAGAAATAATATTAATAGATTAAATTAATCATTAAATATATGAGGAATGTGTCAGAAATGCATTGAAAACTGGGTATTAAAATTATATATACCTTAAATTCATTTATAGGTCTCTAGAGACAAATCATTAAACTTGCATTAAAATGGTATATACCATATGTTTAATACAATATTGCTGAATGGTCTTGATACTATATATATCCTGATGTATGAGATGATGAAATCCAATATTAAGAATTTCCTTTAGATTTTTTATGATTATTAATGTGATTATTTCATTGATATTATCCATTGATGCATTATTTTCTCAATTTATTGATTAAATGAATTGTTGTTTTCGTTTATTACCTTTCCATATTGATTTTTCCTTATATAATCATAAGAGGAATGTTATAGGTTAAATAATTTTTTTCATTTATTTAAGTTTTGGTATGTATTGTGCCTCATATATTCAAGTTACCTTCCACTGTACAAAACGCTTAACATTTGAGATCACCTTCATTTTTTCCCTTCCCTCAGTTATAAGGAAGAAATCTTTAGAGGAGTTTAAGGATGAATATTTTTTACTCTGACACTGTTTTATTTCTTATTTCCTAATATAATATGAGATTTATGAATATATCTAATTCACCAATAGAAATAACCTATTGGGTCCTTAAGGATACAATTCCTTATATCATGTAAAAAGTAATAAAGTGGCCACAAGCTTTTGGCTACCTGATTCATGGTCATCAAAATGGAGAATCATTTAATTTTGATATTTTATATTTCTTAATGTCACCTTGTTTTTCTAAGAATAGATTTGACAGATTCTTACATAAGAGGTCATATGTATTTAAAAATATATAACCACTCATAGGATATCTCCTATAATTTTACATACATCTTCTTTAACCCGAGAAGATGGATAATTCTCTACTAACATATCAAAAATCATGCATTGAAAAACATTTTGAAAAAAATTATATAGTATTTATATTTTTTCTTATTTATATAAGTAATTAAGATATGATTTTTAAATTTTATTTATTTATAAATTTTATTTTTCACATTTTCTATCACTAAAGTCCCATTTGAAATTCTTATTATACTATAATCACTTTTTATTGAGGGTTTATAGAAGGAATACTATATGTATGTTTGAGTTCATCAAATTACTTATAACTATAATGGTCCTCTACATCCAATTATACTTATGTATTGTCCATTTAATTCAATCCTTTATAATATAATTTCATTAATATAGTGCGAGGGAATTGTTTATGGGAGAACAGCCGATCATAATCTCAAAATCACACCTATACCTCGTAAAATGTCTCCAGATATTTCTAGGAAAATGTAGATATTATTGTATTAAAATAAATAGTCATATATTTTTTATATAATATTATAATAAATTCATTATATATATCTTCATATGCCCTAAAAGATCCATCTTCATACTGTACTAAAAATTCTTTTCTTATCTCTTTATTCAGTTTTATACCCTGTCCATTTTCTACGACATTAATTTTAATTACTTTTAGTACCTCTTATTTATCCCTATTTTCATATAGTTTGTCATTGAAATTATATGTTTATATTCATAATGTGCATGTACAACGGGTTGTTCATGTTTCTATAATTGTTAAAAAAACTGTGTGAAAGGATTAGAAATTTTAACATTTTCGAATCATATTTTTCGAACATGGTTTATCAATCCCTGAAACCATCCCCTGTGTAGTGTTTTTGGAGCCCATATGAGGGTTTAAAATCAATTCACGATGTTCTAAACTGTCTAAAAAAACAATTGGTAGTTCCCAAATTATTTAAAATGGTATTTTTCTATTTTAAATCATTGATTTTTTAACCCAAAATTCACTCCCCACTACTCCTATTTTTCTCTCATGACACCTAGGGATTTCCCCCTTGGTTCCCCATTTAATAAATAGTCGAATATTTGTTCTTATACTTATTTTTGGTGTGATATTTAATGTAATCACTATTTAGATATTACTCATTCATTATATCTTTGTTTCCTCTTTTTTTCTCTAACCATAAAATGGTCTAGGGACCTATGTTTCATTATTTCTTGATTTATGTTTTTATTCCTTGAATTTTGGGTTTTTCTTTTCTATATATGGACTATTAGGTCATGTAGTGGTGGATTATCATCATTTATTATATAAGTGAATTTTTTTAAATTACGAGGTATTTAAAATAATGATTTTATTTTAAAATTAATATTGTTTGTTATTTTAAATGCATGTTATTTGTGTTTGGGAAATTATTGGATGTTTACACTGTAGATTTTATAGAAAAGAATTTGAATAACTTTTTTTCATCAAATGCATATATAATTTTCTTTATTTTAAATGATTAAATCCTCTTTTGAGAAATCAATGATATCTTAGAGTTTTTTAAAGGATTAATGAGATCTTCTAAATTAATGGATATCATTTGAATGTTATTTTAGAATTTGTTTTATTTAATAGGAATCATTTTGTGAAAATTAGATTGTTTTTATTTTTAATGTTTTCTAAATTATTTTCTTTACATAGAAGTTTTTTTAATCTATCATAGAACTTTTAAAATGATTTTTCCTAAATTATACCCTCTCTTGAAAGATGCCCTTAATATTTCGAAAATGTTTATAATATTTTCCATGAATTAGATGATTCCTAGTGAAGGGGATTATGTATTGCTTATATAATTTTTATGGAAATCAGATAAGTCTCATGAGGTGTGTTAAGAGTGAGGATGTTGATTGTTTTTTAAATTTATTATATGTATTATTATGTGATATTTTTTAATCACTTAAAAATTTGATTTATTAGAAACCTTGGGTTACTAGGTGTAAAATATAGGTACACATTCTTCATTAGTTCATGATCATGATCTAAAAAGTTGTACTAAGATAGAAATTATTCTCTATATGGGTTGTTCCCCTTATTTAGGCTAGGTTGGTTAGTACTGAGTGTTTGGGAATGATTAATTTTATCTATCTCTAATCTTGTATAGTAGTTAATCTGTAATATTCTAGAATGTTATTTGATAGAAACTAGGATTCCATGATGTGATATTTGAAAATTATCTATGTTGTGTTGTTTACATATTTTAAATGTATTTGAATTCAAATTGTAACTATAGGCTCCTACTTTTATTCATTTAAATGAAATTGTTTCATTTCAATTTGTTTTATAACCAACCCTATGGATGCCTACATTAATATATATATAATATCTTGATTATTAATGAATGTTTATGTCAATTATCACATTCATATGTGTTCATATACATTTATATTTTGATATTGTTCATTAAATTCCTTTATTAAGGACTGGTTTTGGAATTTTAATGATTATTTTCTATTCTCCTTTAAAAAAGTGAAAAATAATCTTTACTCTTATTCCTATTTTTAAACTAGAATAAAATATTTTTATCTTTAAAGTGTATACACATACCAAAGGGTGGTGACCTGATGGATAATTGAGGTTATACCTATATTATTTAAGGTTTTTCAAGTTGGATGATTCTTCTTCGATGAAATGGTTGATATTCAAATTAAGGTTAGTATCAAATTCATGGTTAATGTCTGGATTGCGAATAGTAGAGGTGGTTAAATTAATGTATGAAGATAGAGATTTGGGCTATCCTATTTGTTATTTATCTACTTTTGGTATCTATTAAATAGACAATTCATACTTCTTATTTCTCTCAAATATTGTCAAAGAATTTTTTCTATTCAATGTCAATGTTATTTATTTCTATTGAATTTTATTTATTCTATTATTGACATTGTATATATTTATGGAATGTTTAGTTAAGTTTTTTTATTAATTTATTTTCATATCAAATTAACACGAGACTTCTTTAAATATAGTGTTCATGATGTACTTCCATATATAATTCCATGTAATTTTCTTTATTATTTAGTAAAAACATACCCTTTTTTCTCTTTGATGCCTTAAGGGATTTTTTGTAGAATGGGAGGATTATAAACACCTCTCAGGACCTATCTCAGATAACATTAGGTATCTGGTTTGAGTTCAAGTAGTGATGGTTCATTGAAAATGATATCAGTGGCCTAAGATTCTTATGATGGACTTTGTACTTGTGTCACACTATCTATTTTGATATTATTAGTAATTTATAGGGAGGATCATTATAATTAAAGTGGTCAATCACATGTGGGTTCTTTATCAGTACCTAATCATGATGATTCTTATGTTACCAAGGTGGTCCAAGATTATTGTGTCCTAAATCCATGTTTGGTTTTAATATTTTTTCATGGTTTTTGGAAATTATTTGAGTTTTTCTTGTATTTTTTTGATTTATCATTGATAAAATAAAATTTTAGGATACAATATTTGAATGATCTGAAAGGGTGAAAAGTTAATGGAAATGGTTTGGGAAACCATAAATAGACCATGTGTCCACATGTTTTGGTTTTATTGAGTTTTACACAGCTAGTACATAGTCTTCCAAACATTTTGACTAAAATGTTCTCTGTAGTTAAAGAGGGTGATGTGTGTGGTTCACTATATATAGATTCTATGGTTGATCAATCTTTTTCAAAGTCTTTTAATATGTCTTCCATAACCATATAGTACAGTGCTCTTCATATTTTATCCCAACCTCAGAATTTTGTTTATGAATTCTTGAGTTTTAATACTCTTATTTTCCTTGGGTAGCCAAATTATTAGGAGGCAAAAAAATGGTTGGGTAGAATTGAGGTGATCATCTTTCTAATTGAGCTCCATGAGTTTCTTGGGATCAAGTTCACTATTTTCATACTAGATGTTCCTCATTGGATGTTGTGGAAGTCCACTATCTAGATGAATCCACTTAGACAACATTCAAGGGAAAGATACAAGGTGATTTGTATCTAGAATATCAACCATAAATCTATAAAACTATTTAAGTTGATGGATTTTTAGGATTTTAACAAGGAGATATATATTTTTTGAAATATAACGATTGATTTTTCGAGTTGGTTATGTACATTCTTGAGCTGGAGATCAATGAATCCTTGAAATTGATATATTTCAAGAAGGGACTTCAACTAGATCTTCTCTCAGTGGTGTTTTATCTTAGCATCAACACATAGAAATATGTAGTGATATATTAGGAGTGTTTTATCTTGGGCTCAACACTTATAGAGATGTTGTGAAACATGACTTGTGAATTGAAGATGTATTGGTTGGAATTCAAGAATAAATTGATGTTTCTCCTAATATTATCAGTATAGGATGAGTCTCTAATGAATTAATGGAAAAAAAGTTATGATAGATCCATAGGGTTGTTATATTAGGAGGCTATTGTTATTTTCTATGGAATAATTTTTTGGGAGTATGTTTTGGGTGCTTCATCAGTGTGGGGAGGAAATTCATAAGAGACCTTATTGTTTATAAACTCAGAAGGCATATCATACATATGGATAGCTAAATCATCTACAAGGGTTTTTACATTTATTTTATAATGATAGAGGTGGGACAAGATCTAAAACTTAAGATTATGTTTATATTTTTCCATGTATATGTGGAAGAGAATTAGAATTTTTTTGAGAACATTCCCCTTTAGTATATTGTGTTTTACTATTTGATTTTCTACCAATGCATGTAAATGTTTTCTCTTAGTTGTTTAATATTTTTTGGTGATGATTATTAGGGATATTTTGGAAATATGGTTTCAATTTAAGTTCATTTTTGGGAAAATTATTAATTTTTGTGTTGTGGTATGGTGGTGTATGTTATTTCATACCTCAATTATCATAGAGTTGGGGTATTCCATGATTACTGGATTTGTTCTGGCATAGATTATCATCATTAAAAAGGAAAAATAATTTGTTCATAAGGCCACCATAAGAGGAAAACATGGGTATATCGGTTTTTATTTAACATTATTTCTTGTTTTTGGGGTTGTTTATTCCACATATTGGGTTATGTCTTTATTTGCACTTGACCCGACCCTGTTTATTGTGGAATGGCCAGATTATGACCATGGGTCATGAGATAGATTATCCTTGAGATATTGAAGGGTAAATGTTTATATTATTCTTCTTTAACACCCTGATATTTTAGAATAGCACCATATTAAATAGAAAATACAACACACAACACGAAGTTTAAATGAATTTTGATAGACTATTAAAATGTTATTAATTAAATTTAAATCTTATAACATTTATGTTAAATTAGAGGGTATGTAGAGTAATAAATAATTTATGATATATATATTTTTATTAATTGGTAAAAATTTATTGATAAATTATTAGGAAATATGTTCTATTTTTTTTTAAATTCATTTTATTCCTAAAAAATATGTTTTCTTCAAAAATGTTATTTATTTTTTTATGAGAAAAATATTGTAATAAATTTATGGAAATTTTATAAATGTTATATTATAAAATTGAAAAAAAATTATAAATATTAATATAAAAAATATCTTAAGCTGTAATTTTAGGATTTTTCTGAAATGTTCTATATTTCAGTGAATTGTAAAAATTACTCATTTCTCAATTTAATGTATTTTATTTTAATTAAAAAACCTAATTTAAGAGTTTTTTTATTCATAATATTTTGTATCAAAGTCACATATGATCCATTTTATTTTTAAAAATATAAATATTTTCTTCTTAATTATTAATTTTCATGATTTTCGTATACATTTGTTTTTATGTTTAAAACGTTATTTTCTACAAACATTTTGAAAAGCATATAGTATTATCATTTTAATTATTTTAAAATAACCCATAGTTAGGAACAATTTAAATAAAATATATATATTATATTAATATAAATATTAATTTAAATTCATTTAATTATTATTTATTTTCATATTGTTATTATAAGATCATCGTATCCTTGAAAAAAGCATTTCTTGAAAAACAGTTTTTTCAGCACATCTGTGAGTTTAATATTAAAATAAATTCCTCTAGTTATTTGAATTTTATTTGAAAAAATGTATTCCATATTTTTAATTATAATAATAAAAAATTATACATTCGAATCAACTCAATTATTATTTATAATGAATATTAAAACCAATAAAACTTTGTTATAACAATTAATGTTAAAACCTGTATAGCAGGGGGTTAAACTAAAAAGTGAAATAGATTAACATGTTTTAAACATGTTTATTTAAAAATTTATAGGATTTTATAAGAATTATATATTTCCTCAAATACATTATTTGTAAAATTTTGAGGCACTTGTGTTGATAATGACTTCCCATTAATGAATTGTTTTGAGTATTTACAAGAATGTCACTCCACCTCCCTTATAAAAGAGAACACACTATCTTATCCTTTTTACACTTCCAAAACTAGTTTTATCATCCCAAACATACCGATATCCCTTCCATATATCCCTAACCATGTCTTATAATCTTGGGTTTGATGAAAAAACCAATCTAGATTAGTATTTGATATAATCCTAAAAAAGAAAACTAAAGATGATGTATCATTCTTAATTGAGCGTCTTTGATTATTTCAACTTCTAAAACATTAAAATATTACTAAATAATTATGATATAATAAAATAATTATAGTCTAAATATTATGATTTTATTATGTTAATTTCATAACCTAACTCCCTATCCACTTTCGGTAAATGGGAAAGAAAAAAATCATTCATGTGTACGGTACACTTGAACCGTAGAAACCTATGTCATTAATTTTCCATTATGACCTCTCATGGATATTAAGGATGATGGATTTAATGATTTTATATGATATTAATGAAAAAATAACCATTATATAAAATTAATATAATATATACCTTCTAACCTCACAATGCATTTAAAAATGAAAACATTGACCGTCTATGGTAGACTACTGCCTCGTTAAGTGATTTGTTTAATTATTTTACTACATTACATTGATGGTATATGTAAGTAAATTTAAAGAAATAATATGATATTAATAATATTAGTACAATTATATAAATTTAAAATATCACTTACTTTATTTACATCATGACCATTCAAAAATATGAAGCATTAAACATGCGCACATATGGCCTACTATCTCCAGGACTGTAAGATAGTTCATTTTTCATAACCATAATTCATCTTTATTTTTAAAATTATAATTTATATATATAAATTATAATTTTATTACTTTTATTTTTATTGAAATTATCAAATAATCACCCTTTTACCATGGTTAACACAATGATTCCATTTTTTATTTATGAACTTAATGCCCTCAAAACACCCGATATGGACAGAAATGATTACGTAATGGAATAAGTCATTAAAATAAATGGTTTAAATAGTTTTTATATATTGTATTAAAACTGGATAATGTATTTAAGAGAATAATAACTGATATATTTTTATTATATGAAGATAAAAGATATATATGAATTTTTTTGGACTCGAGATAAGGGTTTCGTCTCAAAACATCCTTCTTTGAGACAAATGTTCTTTTATGCACTTAATTTCTATTAGATGGTGTTTATAATTTAATATTATATATTATATCATGAATAAATCATAATTAATTATATTTTAAGATATAATCTAGTTACATTATTCATGATAATTATGATTCAAAGGTTACTAAAATAGTAATGGATTATGATTTTATCTCATTTAATCAATATTCTTTATGCTTTAATTTTAAATTTAGAAAAATATTAGAAAATTGTATAATAAACACATAATGTTTTTAATTATATATGTATTCATGAAATTCTAAATTAATGCAACCCTTTTACGCTCTTATTTAATTATTATTATTGATAAAATATGTTTATAAATAAATAACATCATTTCATTCTTCGGTCAAAAATCAATTTTATTTCATAAACATGTTTTATAAAAATATTTTCAAGAATGTTTTAAAAATTATCCAAATTATTTATTAAATAAAAATTTACCCATTTATGACTATTTATGAAATGTGTTTAAAGTAATATTCTTTTTTGTTTCCCAAATGACGGAATTTGTAACATTTTTAGAATAGTATGAAATGAATGTTTTTTAACATGTAAGGCATGTTTGAAATTAAAAACCATCATGAACTATTAATTACTTTAGTAATCCTTTATAATTTTCCTTTTATGGTTTTAATGAAAAAAAATTCAATAAAATTTTGGAATTTTTTATGTTTTGTTGTAGTGATTTCAATGTGAAAAGTATAGTTTTCTTCTGAAAAGTGTATGTTTCATATAAAAAATTTAATTTTATATTTTAAATGCATTCTCATCAATGATTAAAACCTTTGATGTTGATTATTTCTTCTAAATTATGTATATATGACTCACACATAGATATATCCATATTATTAAACCTTACATTAATGGGTTACTACACTCCTTATGTTCATCTATAAATTTATTTTATTATGACATTTCCTTTTATTATTATATGATAAAGTGTAGAATGGATGTAATGAGTGACATCTTCCCCCTTTTGAATTGATGATATATATTTCTCAATCTGAAATGATTCTCATTGATAATGTCTTTATTTCCACCTGAATGGGAAAGATCGTTCAAATATTTGGTGAAGTAATCTTCTAAAATAAGTGTTTTTGTGGATTTTAATCATAAATAAAAATATCCTATGATATATATATCCCTTTTGAATCACACGAGTATATCATTCATGGATGTTATTGAAGGACCAATTTATGATACAAATGACCTTACCAAACCACTCATTATTAAAAAATTAAAGGATGGTTACATCTCATTTTTTTATTATATGGATGCACTTCTATAAGGATATAAAATTGTATGTTTTATATCCTTGGATATGTATCTTATGTTAAAATTGAAAAGCCTCGATCCAACTTAGATCTGAAAACATGAATTAATAATTGCTGGGACATTGAAAATTGGAGGATGATCTTAATTAAAAAAGGATTCTATCACATTATCTTGGATAAATAATATAATTTCAATTTAGTTTGAAATATTGGTAATATAAAATTAAAAGCATGAATATTTCATATCTTGTAATGGAATGTTAATTTCAATCCCTTTAACCTTCAACACTCAAATTCTCAAATATAGTCTAGGAGTTATGGTCTTCATTAGATGTACTCGAATCCAAATATTATCAATGATATAGAAACATTTATTGGAGTTTTCCAAAAATTTGACCATCACACTCTTAATGGAGACATGAGACTCTATAAAAGGGTGCTTACTAATATAAAACTAGAAAAAATACTCAATATATGTTTTTTATTTTTTCAAATGATCATAAATTTGAGGTGAAGTTTGAGTATTAACATGTTCCACCTTACTGTGATGTTTTCAAGATGGTGGGACATGCAATTAGAAACGGAAGAGTAGTTCATAAACAGGTTAAGCCTAAGCATGATACTAAAATATAGAAAGAGGTTACTAAAAATAAGAAGAATAAATTAGTTGAGACAGGAAAGGGTGAAACATTATAGGAAGGTAATTATATTATATGGGATTATCCTAAAGATAATTATGGGCCCTCATGGGTTGCAGTTGTTGATGAAGAGGAGCATCAAAAAAATCCTCCCTCCCTTAAATGAGGACATCCCCAATGGGACTGGAAAAGACTATATTTCCTTAGAGGAAGACTTATATTCCTATCTTAATCTTCCATATGATATCACTAAACTTTTAGAATCTTTATTGAACGAGGAGTTCTTGATTGTCATGATTCAAGTGGATATTTTTATGTCCAATCAAATGGAGTACAAAAGATTGGATTTCAACAAATATTCTATGCAGTAGGATATTGTAGTTATGAAACAACCACTTAATCCCCAGGATTATCTATGTTATCCCTATAAATGAAAAAAATATACCCACCACATCTATAAAGGTTAATTTAGATGTGGGTTTAACAGATTAAAACCATCATATTGATGGAATTAAGAACATACACTTTGCATGAAACTCTAAGAGTGAAAGATCAATCAGAAAAATCAGAGAGAATAAAGAGGAGTGAAGAAAAAGATAAGGGGAGATGTTTCCTCAGAACCATATTTAAATGAAGATACATTTTTGGAATTTTAAGGGATTATCTTACCCTCACACTATGTGTTCCCCCTGGATATTTATAAGAAAACATAATCCTAGATTTTTGGGCTTTCTGATCCAAAGGAAATTTTTTTCTAGTAAATTTATTCCTTTGAAAGAATTAAATATCAACATATTGGTATGAATCATCCCTTCATTAATACATAAATGTTATGTCTCCTGGATCATATGAATTTTGAAAATCTATCCATTTATAGTGAAGGTGAGTAGATAATTACATGATATTCTTTTAAAGAAATATAATCAACATTTTCATTTACGGGATTATTCATTTAACTTTCACCTTGACATTAGGGATCTATGGATAGAAATCAGAACTCTCTACAGTGTAATTAATGATCCTTAGATCATTATTAGATATTTTAACTCAATCATCTTCTCTGATGAAAATATTGGCCCAATCATTCACTCTATCTCTACCAAGTATTTCATTTATTGTATTAAATATTTCAACCTGGTTGAGATAAATCTACTTAGAGATAAATTTACATGGTACATGATGCATTTGAATAGTATGAAGGCCATTAGAATTAACATATCATTTTTCAATTATGACTCCCTAAAAACATGGGAATTTATTTCTTATGCTTCATTGATAAGGTCTAATTCTATTCAATATCTAATCATTTTGAGTTTCCTATATAAATATTGGAATCATCCACTTCACTTATAATTTAATAATTCATGGATTACTCACCCTAAATATAATAAATATTTTTAGGAAACTTAAACATCAATTAATCTAAATGCAAAGTAAATTCAAGCATAAAAAACCCAAATAAGAATTAAATATTGGAGTAGAAAATATTTTAGCTCTTTGTATAAATAAATTGTCTCTCTTGAGCATCTTATTAACCTTATTAAAGAGTCCATAACTAATAATAAATTCTCTGGTAGACTAATCAAGATGATGTAATTTCTAACTAGTATAATAACTGTATCAATATCAATAATAACATTCAAAAGTACCTTATCAAAAAACACATGGCTCATAAATGGTGACTAAAACAGAAAAATTTTCAATTATTTTTAGATATCTTGAAGGTTTAGTATACCTATATCCCTTCTCATGGATGGTTATCAATAATTAGATTAAATTCATTCCCTTTCCAACCATTTTATCTCATTCTATATGAATATTTTCAATTAACACCCACACATATGGATTTGATGGAAAAAAATATTCTTAAAATGGAATGTAATGAAGATAATATCATGATCACCTCAAATCATTTGGATTTTAAAATTAAGGATGTGATATTATGATTAAATAAGGTGGGTTATTCTAAAGAATATGTTTTCACAAATATGTTTTTTTAATCTTCCTGGTATTTTATCTACAATGATGTTTGAAAGTTGGTCAACAATTTTTTCAATGATGCCTCTCTTACACATGTTTTTAATTCTAAATTTATTCTGATTATTACAAAAAATGGAAAATTATAGTGATATTATTCAATTATGATCAGTTTATCTTGTCAGCACAATTCATAACATAATGTGAAATTTTCATTCTAATAGGATCTCTAATGTATTATATTAAATCATTTCATTATAACATTTTGGATTCATAAAATAAAGAAACATTCAATATTACATCATCAATACACCAAAATGTGTTAATCTTCTCAAGAAAACCATTAACAGAGTTAAAATTTCTTCAAATATTGATTTCAAGAGATCCTTTGATACTATGGATGGGGATTTTGTTTCCAAGGCCTTGACATAATTTGTCTTTGATATTGTAATGACCTTGACTATTATAAATATAATTCCACTTTTTATTCAATTAAATGTCTTATTATATAATATAGTTATATAAAATACATAAAATTATTATTTTTTGTTATATCCTATTGTATGTTAATGACCATTAAGTATCTCCACCATTTATAATATAGTTGTTGAATAGTGATCACATGATTTGTATAAATATAGTAATTTAACGAATTCAATTGGCACTAAAAAAGGAAGTGATGGCCTTAAATAGTAATATTTTACCCTATGAAACCCATTTATCAGAGGTAATGAGGAAGATATCATTTTTGAGTTTAGACCAATCCCAAGTCGAGATCCAATAACTTAAGCTTGAGCATAACCATTTACGAGAGAAGTTCAAGCTCATCAAGATCATTATACAAACCATCTTCACTTAACAACCCTATGAATGTCCCACCACCGCACACCTTAATTTTAGAGAGTATGTTGGTGTATTAAAGGTATATGTATCAAAACCCTATCAATAGGAATATGTACATGATTTTTTATAAAATAATGAATATTTTTCATCCTATTATTGTTACATTGTAAAAAATTGTAAAAGAATAAATTTTATTGTTGGTTAATATTCTAATTCAATTAAAAAGCCTATTTCAGTGAATTAATAGAATTTTGAAATACATAATATTTTAATAAAATATTATTATTAAATAAATTTTGTTAAATATAAACGATCATATATATTTTTTGAATTCAAATGTAATCATTATTACGATTCAAGAACTATTATTGTAAAAAACAAGTCATTTTCAATAAATGTTGATTTTTAATTTAAAATTAAAAATTAAAATATATGAAAAATATTTTGATATATTTATTATTATTTTTTGAATCAAGAAATCATAATTATCTAATGGTGTTGTTTTTTTAGTTTTCTGAGACAGTCAAATTGACGGGTAAAAATTAAATACCGTATAAATATATGGTGTGTTTTCTATCCTCATAATGGCCCAATAATACTGTAATAAATAATATAAAATGGAAACCTCAAACAATTATATGTTTTAAATTTAAAATAGTGTAATTTTATGTTTATTTTATTTACTTTATAAATTGTAAATGAATCATCTAAACCTATTTATATATTTTAAGGTTTTAAAAACATTTCTTTTAAGAACGTGACACACCTCCACATAAGAAAGTTCATTATTTTTATATTTTCATCCCTTTTCTTTAGAAATAATTATAACCACTCACTTTTGGTAGAAACCATGGGGAAGAACCATATAATTATTAGTGGTATTTAATATTTTGTTTTGTAGAATCCAAAACCTAAATAACAAATAAATCCTCAACATTTACTATATTAAACCAATCTTTATCCCATTTAACATTACTCAAACACCTTATATCATATCTGAGATATTCCCTCCACTCTTTAGATCCCTCCCAAGGTTCCCCAATCATTCAATAAGCCCTTACCAAGACTTTGGAGTTGAACACTCATATAAGGGAACCTCATATTCCACTCTCCTCTTTTGTCAAGAACTCCATTTATGTCATGTATTTTACATTCCATTTTCTTATTATGGGATATGGTATTCTATTCTCCCATTACATTAAATTTGATTTATATGTGATTATTGCTTCTTTTAACTCCCATCAACCCTCCAATGACCTTTTTTACACATGTTACCATGCCAAAATTTCATAAGGATTCTTTTATATATTCATGATTATTAATTACCCTATGCCTTCTATTTCCATGTTTCTAATGTTGGTATATAATTTTTCATGTTACTATTGTTACCCATTTTATGAAAAAATAATTATAAACACATTTTTCTCATTAACCATTTGTAGGAATTTTTATGTAACGTCGTTATCCTACCGAGATTTCACCGTGATTTTCCATGACAAAATAGTTGTGTAGTGAACACCATACCCATTTTACTATCAAGGGTAATAACCTTTATAAACATATAAAAATTTATTGGGGACTTACATGTATTTATTCCTCATTTTTGGATTATGGATTGAATAATGACCATGAATGAATCCATGTCGTATGATCTATGTGGCACACTTATGCATAATAATAAAATGATTATGATGGGTGTTTCTAGATAGTTCTCTAAACCATTAGGTAATGTTTAGTATCATGATATTTCATGTTGGGATAGGGGATTACCTAATTAATTTTTTTAATTTCACATCAGGAAGTCTTATCAGAGTTATTCTTGACTTATGTTTATGATGCAGAGATTTACGTTGTTCCTCATTTCCCATGTTAGGATTATCATATTATATCATGCCAAATTATTCATGTTCCTTTTATGATCCATTGATATGTTTATTTTATAACATGCTAGTTATTCATCATTTTGTGCCTTATTTATTCCCTTACTAGGCTTTATGGCTCACCCCTTTTTTATTATTGTCCCTAGGTTATCCCATGAAGTATTAAGTTTGTTAGAATTGTATGACTATATCAATGTGTTCAATAACGTTATATATACCATGTTATAATTTATTATTAAATTTACCTAATTCCAAAATACACTATAATTCTTGATATTTTGGGTTAAAATAAGTTTTCTTTGATATAATAAAACATGTATTAATGTGTAATAAAGAGTAAGGCTATCATAGTTGTTATTAGAGGAAGAGTTTAGTTATTTTGGGATTAGGATTAGAGAAATCTATTGAAAGCCTTAGGGATAAGAATAAGTATAATAAAAAATCCCTAAATTTTGGTTTTTATAATGTAAGTGGTTTATCAGGAAAACTCATCATTGTCTATATAGTACAAGTGAACGTGGTTCTAGAATAGATTTACCTAGGAATAACAACTCCAACAAGATGCCCTAGGACAAACTCGATGTAATCTGGTATACAACATGAGGCCATACAATGCACATGGTTTGACACTCCCATGAGATATTATTTGGTAAATTCATAATCTCATTGTGAACTAGTAATAAGGGAACCAAAAAATTACTATATGAATACATGTTTGGAAATAGATCATGGATGACATAGATTTACTCCTAGAAACTCCTAAGTTAAGGATATAGAATTAATTTATATGTTATCCCCTTAATGTCAATGTATCCCCCTTTAAGTGTTAAATTGTTTAAGATACTCATCCCTAATTTTTCTTTTATTTTTTCCAATTTCTAGATATAGGAAAAATCATGTTAACAACTTATGCGAAGAGTAGTGTGATGATTGTCCCACCGAGATACCCAACAGAATATGAGTGAGAATCAAAATCAAATCACTATATTATATATACTAACTCAAGTTTTGAATATAAACCTAGATCAATAGGAGTACCCTCCCCCCCCCCCCCGGAGAGAGAGAAAAACCCATAATCATGAGATTCATGGGTCAAAGGCCTCTTATTTTCAATGGATCATTTAATACCTTAATCAGGAAACAATGGATAAACTCTATTGAGAAGATATTCCACATCATCCAATGTTTTGAATAATAGAAGGTATTTATGGATGTGTATCAAAGGAGAGAGAAGCTAATCAGTGGTGTAAATTGATCAAGAATACAAATCTTGGGGAAGAAGTCGATGAAATGGAGTGATAGAAAATACAGAAAATGATTGTTGATAAATATTTTCTTCTCACTCCCTATCATAAAATGGAAAGTTATTTCCTTTCACTCAAGAAAAAGGATGATGAATCTATTAGGGAGTACAATCCAAAATTCAAAATACTTTCATGATACACCTCTGTTTTGGTCTTCACCCATGAATGTAAGGTTGACTGCTTCTTTGGTGGGATAAATCCTAGTCTACAAAAATACCTAGCGATCCATTCATTTGATAGCAATGAATAAATTTTATGATGTTCCCTATATGTTGAAATAGAAATTGAAAAATATCAAGGTTATCATAGGGATAAGAATCCAAAATTGTAGTTTAATTATGGTAGTTTGATAGAGAGGTCTAATAGTGCCAATAAATTTCAACATCCCACTTATCAAGTGTGTGGGAAGAAGAAACTCAGAAATTGACAATGGGAACAAGAAAATGTTTTAGGTGCATGATGGAAGGACACCTAATAGAAATTATCAACAGGAGAACCCCAATATTATGATGGAGGAATGGAATACTCTAGTCAACCCTTAGTGATTTATTCATATCTTAAACTACAAGAAACTTGGGCACTTTGAAAACCAATTCCTTAAGTGAAGGGGTTTTGGAGGCAACCCACAACCTTTAAGGTATCTAGGGTGATATCTTTCCATCACTATTACTGAAGTGAATCTAAAAAAAAGAAGTGGTGATAGGTATTCTAGTTATTCATTCATGAATAGTTAATGCACTTTTTGATTCTAGTTCTACACATTATTTTATAAACCTATTGTTTAGTTTAACAATCCAAACACCACAAAAAAGCATTGAAGTAGAGATTTCAGTAAAAATAAAAAATGGGGAAATCATTGCCTCCTAAGTATATAACTCCTCCACTTTCATAATTTGTGGGTTGAAATTATTGAAGACCCTTATCATAATCCCTTTATTGGAATTTGATGCAATTCAGGGAAAGGATTAGCTTTCAATATATAGAGTTAACATAAATTTCTATGAGAAGGAAATAACTCACCATATGGAGAATCAACCCCCGGTTCTATACATGTTCATAGAGGAGGATAAATCTTTTTTAGCCCAATCATCTCTAGAATGGATATTATTTCACTATTAGAAATTTTATCTATCTCAAATGATTATTTATAAGGAAAGTATCATCCTCAAATACACGCCTATTGTGATGGAATATGCATATGTGTTTCTAGTTGAATTTATTGTACTTCCTCGTATTAGGGAGGTTGAATTTTCAATCAATCGTATACATGGGGAATTTCAAATATCCTATACTTAATATAGGATGGTTGTTATGGATTGTGAGGAGCTAAAGAAATAACTACAAGATAATATGGGTAATGGATTTATAGATGATATTCTAATATACTCAAAAAACAAGGAGGAGCATGAGGAGAATCTGAACACTATGTTAAAGACCTTTAGATTGATGATTCTTTATGAAAAGTATAACAAATGGGAGTTATGGTTGAAGGAAGTATCATTCTTGGTCCATATAATCACAGGAATTGGGATATTTGTGGATCCTTCAATGAATAAAGTAATTAAGGGATGGTCGAGGCCATCATTCGTGACAGATATTTGTAGATTCATTGGCTTAGATTGATATTATTGTCAATTTGTGGGAAATTTATCATGATTTTCAAACACTCTTCCCATCCTAAATGAGAACAAAGATATGTTTTTAGGGAATTATGAATGTGAATAAAAATATATGGAGTTGAAAATGAGGCTTATCACTACCCCTATGTTCACCAAACCATTAAGCGGGGAACTTTTCATAATTTTTTGTGATGAATTAAAGAATGAATTAGGATATGTGTTGATAAAAATTGAAAAATTCATTACCTACGCCCAAGAAAATTTACTATTCATGAGAAGAAATATCCCAAGCATAAGCTGGAGTTGCAAGCTATGATCTTTGCATTGAAAATATGGCGGCATTATCCCTATGGGAGAAGTGTGAGATATTTACTAATCACAAGAACCTCAAATATATATTCACACAAAAATAACATAATATACACTAGTGATGATGGTTATAGTTCCTCAAAAATTAGGACTATTCAATCCATTACCATCCTGGTAAGGAAAATAATGTGGCAGATGATCTATATAGGAATGACCAAACAATTCTATCATTTATTAGAATTGAGAAGGATCTGATCTTCTTGGATTTGAAGAGGATGGACACAGAAATCATAAATTAATAAACATCATAAATCCTTTTTACAAATTATTTGTCAAACATCACTTTTGGAAAGGTTAAAAGATACTCAAAATGATGATGTGGATATTCCAAAAAAAAGAAACTATAAGTAAGGGGATGTACTTTTAGTTCAGTTTTAATGAAGAAGGAATTGTGAGATTTGGGTCAAAACTATGTGTTCCTTCAAATCCTGAGTTAAGGAAGGAACTATTGGGTGATGAACATAGTTCAGATTTCTTTATTCATCCAATAAACACAAAGATGTATTGAGATCTCCAAGAGTACTATTGGTGGTACAACATGAAGAATGAGATTGTTGAATATGCATCAAAGTTCCCAGTATATCAGCAAGTGAAGGATGAAAGGAAGAACAGTAAGGGGATGATGTAACCATTACCCATACCAATATGGAAATGGAAAAACATCACTACAGACATGATCACTAGACATCGAAATACATTTATAAGAAACAATTATATATGGGTTATTATGGATCATCTTACAAAGACATCTCACATTATCACCATTTGTGATAATTTTTCATTAGATCAAATAGAAAATATATATGAGATAATTTGTAAGACTTCATGGAGCACCACTATCATTTTTATCCGATTGAGATTCAAGATTCACCTCCACGTTCTAGAAAAGTCTCCAGAATAGTCTAAACACTGATCTGAATTTAAGTGTTTCCTATCATCCTCAAACTGATGGCCTATCATAGTGAACTATTCAGATACTTTAAGACATGTTGAGATTATGTTCTATGGACTTCAAATGTGGATGGGACTGACCTCTAACTTTGGTTGAGTTCTCTTACAAAAATATTTTGTAATCAAGAATCCAAATGGATAACTATGAATCCCATTATGGTAAGAGGTAAAAAAACACCATCATGTTGGGATGAAGTTGGGGGATTAAAACTACTAGGTCCTGAAATGGTTAAGAAAATGATATATAATGTTAATACTATTCAACATCACATCATAGCTACTCAGTGTTGAAAATGATCTATGATGATAATCATCAATGATATCTAGAGCATGAAGTTAGAGACTCGGTATTCCTCCACATATCCTTATGGAAGAAAGTGATGAGATTTTGGAAGAAGAAAAATCTTAGTCCAAGATACATCACCCCTTCTGATATCCTTGGTCACATTAGAGTAGTGAACTATTAACTTGAACTCCAAAAAAAACCTATCTCACGTATATAATGTATTCCATGTTTCTATCTTGAGAAAGTATATACCAGACCCCTCACATGTACTAATTATAGAGGTGGTACCATTGGAGGATGAACATTTCAGTGAAGAGCAGTTGGTGAAGATATTAGATTGTAGAGTACTATGAAATAAGGCAATGCCCCTTGTCAAAGAGTTATAGAGGAACCACAAGTTTTAAGAAATAACCATAGAACCAGATGAGGTGATGAATTAGAGTTACCCTCATTAGTTTCATTTTGGGAAAAGAAAATTTTGAGGGTGAGATTTTTTAAGGGATGAATATTATAATGACCTGAACTATTATAAATAAAATTCCCCATTTTATTCAATTTAATGTCATATTATATAATATGTTTACATTAAACAAATGAAATTATTTTTTTATTATGTCTAATAATATTTTAATGATCGTTAAGTGTATTTACCATGGATAATATGGTCGTTCAATAGTTATCACATGATTAGTAAAAATATCAGGTTTTAAAAAATCTAATTGACACCAACAAAGGAAGTGATAGCCCCAACTAGTAGGATCATACCCTATGAAGCTCAGTTTTCATAGTTTCTGAGGGAGATATCATTTCTGGGCATTTCCTTACACCAATCACAAGACAAGATCCAACAACTTATGCATTAGAAAAACCATTTATTGGAGAACTTCAATCTCATTGAGATCATAACCCACATCATGTTCGTCAAATGGAAACATGAAATCCAAAACATCTCGCACCTTTATCTTAGGGAGGATGCCGATGTATTAAAGTGATATGTATCAATACCCTAGAAATCAGAATATGTACATTATTTTGTTTAAAATAATGAATATATTATCATTCTATTATTATTTCTTTGTAAATGATTGTTTAAGCACCAAACAAAATTTTGGTTAATATTAAAATTAAACAAATAAATATATCGTGATGAATTAATGGAATTATAAATAAATAATATTTTAATAAAATATTATGACTAAATAAATTTTATTAAATATAAAAAATCATATATTATTTATGAATTCAAATGTAATCTTTATTAGGGTTTGAAAACTATTATTGTCAAAAACCTATCATTTTCAATAAATGTCATTTTTTATTTTAAAAGTGAAAACTAATATATTTAAAATTTTATTTTCATAAAATTAATATTATTTTTAGAACAAGGATGTCAAAATTGTCTAATGGTGAATTTTTCAAAATTTTCAGAGACAATTTAATTTTTATATAAAAATTAAATATCGTATAAATACACGGTGTGTTTTATTACATAATAATAGCCCAATAGTGATGTAGAAAATAATATAAAAGGTATACTAGGACAAATAAATGTTTTATCTTTAAATAATTTAATTTTATGATTATTTTATTTATTTTATAAAGCCGAAATTAATCCTCCAAAACTATTATTATATTTTAAGGTTTAAAAATAATTTCTTTAAGATCATGACTCACCTCGACATAATCGAGGAAATTATATTATTATCTTTGAACCTTATCCTTAAAAAATAATTAAAACCACTCATGTTTTTTGTAATCCTTGGCCAAAAACCATAGGATGGTTTGTTATATTGGATATTTTATTAGGTAGAGTCCAAAACCAAAATAATAAAGAAATCCCCATCCTTTTCTATATAAACCCACCCAAACTATCATTTATCTTCAATGAAACTCTTTTTAGCCTATCATAAATCTTCTATATACTCCATAGATTCCTCCCAAGGCTCCCATAAACTTTAAATAAGCCCCTCCCAAGACTTTACAGTCACACACTCATGTAAGGGAATCTCATCATCCACTCTTTTTTTTATAAAGCACCTCTTTTAGGTTATGTATTTTAATTTTCATTTTCTTATGATGGAATTTGATATTTTATATTACCCTTAATTTATATTTTTTGTTTATGTGATTAGATCTTCCTTTCACTCTCACAAATCATCTAATGATCCTTTATGTACACCTATTACCATTCTAAAATTTTATATGTATACTTTTCTATATTCGTGTTTCTTAATTATATTATGCCTTGTATTTTAAAATTCATAATATTGGTATATGTTTTTTCATGTTCCTATTATATAATATTTTATTAAAAAATAATTAGAGACCCCTTTTTCCCTGATAAACCATTTTTATGTATTTTTATGTAATGTTGTTGTGCTACTAAAATTTCAGCATGATTTTCCCTGACAAAATAGCCGTGTAGTGAAAAGCATACGTATTTTTCTATCAAGGGTATTAAAACTTATGAACATATACTTATTTATCAGGTAAATAAATGTATGTATTCCAAATTATTTTATTTTATAATAAATTATGATTTTGAATGAATCCATGTCATTTGATCTATGTGGCACATGTGAGCATAATAATGTAATGATTATGATGGGTGTGGCCAGATACCGCTAGAATGCACTGGGTAAGGTTTAGTATCATGATACCTCTTGTTGGGATGAGGTTATAACTGTTTCCTTTACGGTAATTTTTCCACCATGATGTATTTACAGATTTATCCATAACTTATGTTTATGATGCATTATTTTACGTTGTTTCCACATTTCCCATGTTATGATTATCTTGCTATATCATTACTTATTATTCATGTTCCTTTTATGCTACATTGATTTACCTATTGTATAACATGTAATATATTCTTTATTTTGTTTTTTATTTATTACTTTACAAGGATTTTTCTCTCACAACTTTCTTATTGTTGTCCTTAGATTATCCCATACAGATTTATGTTCATTGGTATTTTATGATCATGTCAAAGAAGTTTCCAATAATTTTATATATAACATGTTATAATTTGTTTTTTAATGTAACTAATTAAAAAATAAACTAGACTTATTGATCTATAATATTGTATTAAGTTTATGTTAATATAATAAAACTTGTATTCATGTGTAATAAAGAGAAGTGTAATCGTAGATTTGTCGTTTTTTCATTAGATAAAATCTCTTTTTAGATCTAATCACATCTCAATTATCATTAATGGATCAAAAAAAAGTTAATTTCACTTTATTAATAGTGTTCCTGAAATGTGACCCCCTCACAACAATTATTTTTTCTATTTCAAAAACTATCACAGTAGGCTTCTTCTTCATATGGTGGATAAGGGTGATTGGAAGACAAATATGGATTCAAGAGGTAAATATTCTCTTTATCATTTATTCTATACTGATGATGGTATTATCATTACCCTTGTATAGAAAAAACATTATAAACATAAAAAAACTCCTAAATTATGAAAAAGTACCAGGTTAGGAAATTAGTTGGAATAATTATTTCAAACATTTTGGTAAAAACATTACTAAAACCCAAAAACTAAGTATTATTAATAAATTAGGAATCAAAGAATGTGATATTACATTAATATACTTAGGAGTTACCATATTATGGGTAAAACCTCGTAATTCTTACTTTAATCATATTTTAGGCCATATTTGAAGGCCTTTGCCCTTATGAAAAAGTTAATATATCCCAATGGCTTGGTGAAATTTAGTTTTGAAAGAGATTATTGTCTCTATGTTTATATAGACATTTATGATTTAGAAATAGTCCTCCTCTATTCCTAAATAGATTAATATATCTATAAATGTATTTTTTGAGTGGAAGAATTCTTGAAATAAGGTTTACCACAGTACCTTGGAAGCAATGTTGTCATCCATATTCCCTCAAGGGTTTGGGTATCAAAATTAGATTTCTCCTTAATAAATCACTTTTAGAAAAAAGTATCTTGAGGACTATTAATAATAAATTACAATCAATGGTATTTTTTGGATCTCTAATTTTGGTAAGATTTAAATATGGAAACATAAATTATATTGGTTCCTCCATTTTCCAAGAATTAAAGCTATATTCGCATGAATTTTTATTTAATCACATTGGTTGGATAACATTTATTATTGTAAGACCACAGTCTTAAACCTTAATTAATATTGAATTAAATGAATAATTCACCTTGAGGATACTTTCCAGGTTTAGAGTTTTAGAGAATTAGATCATAAATCATGAATTACATTCCACATTTAAACAAAGTGGTTACATAAATGATAGTATTCATTTTTTCCCATCAACGGAAACATATTTAAAATAAAACATGGATTCTTTCTTGACACTTCATTGACACTATCATAATATCATGCACCTTTCCCTTGACCTGTGAAAAACATTTCAAAAACATAGGATGAGCATAAAAAGCTCAGTAAGGGATATAAAAGTACGAAAAGAAAATATTACTCCATGTATGAAATCATACTTTACTCATAAAACATAAGCATTTTAACATACCTCATCAAATCATGAATAAATCCGAGAAATCATAAGGCATAAAGGTAACTTGAGGCATTCAAAACATTCTTACGTAGGGAGTAACCCTCTTGGTTACGTTTGGAATAACCATCATAGTATATTCGCTAAATCTCTTCGGAGAAACCTTAACTTTTAACTCCTTCGCGTTACCCAATGCATTAGAGAGCTATATCGGGCTCACCCGCCCTTAGTTTATCATGGAACCAACCGTATTCATAAAAAATGCCCAAGAACCATAACATAATCACATCACATAACTTAATAATAAAGTAAAGATATCATTCCCACATTTCAATAACAATATAACCTTTTAAGATATTGAAATAATGAATCCATTCTAAAAACCATTTTCAAAACCATTTAAAACATTTAATAAAGAGATTTTTGAATCAATGTGTCCCATAACACTTTGATGATTTAAACATTTTAAATCATTAATATCCATGTAAATAAATACTTAAAACCATTTTTAAAACATGTATATTAATTAGAAATATTTATAAGAATAAATCATTAAAACATTTAAAACGATATTTTAGTTAAAGGGATTTTAAAAAAATGACAGACACTTGAATACAATAATTGAAGAATAATATTTAATCAGAACTTTATAACATCATTAGAATAAATGGATTCATGATATAATATTACAAAGGACAGTATATACACCATATAAGAGTGAATTGGTGCATAACAACAATGAAGTCTCAATGTAAAATGAGATGAAATCCCTTATCAAGAAGGTATCCTTAAATTAAAGATAAATCAGTCTCAAAATTATGTGTGAAAAATATAAATACACCCAATATAATTGGATATTATGTGTAAAACAATAAATGTTCATTCAAACATATTCAAAGGATGACATATTCAATAACTACATGTTGAACCCAAAGAAATCAAAATTCGGTTAAAAAGTTCCCTTAGTAAAAATTGACAGCCTAATGACATCACTTTAAAATTCATAAAATTAGTTGATGAGAGAGAAAATGGTATCTCATCACTTGGACATAAAATTTACAACAATAAGGATATATAAGAACATATCTCAACATTACAATATGTAAATTAAAATACCTAGCAAAAGAAGTCTTTTAAAAAGAGGAGGGTGAAAAGTTCCCTTACCGAATTGGGTATCTTTCGAAATATACACGCCATGAAAGAAGCACAATAAAAAATTGATGTAAATACTCATAAATGAAGTTATATTAAACAATGATTAGAATAATGGGATGTACATATACCACTCAAAGGAAATGGTGGAAAATGTAGCATAAATCTCATGGGAATAAAGGTGAGATGAAAAATCCCTTACGAAAACTTAGCAGCCTAACAGCGCCACTTGAAACTTCAAAAAATGGATTGATGATATAAAATAGGGTCTCTCACAATATTAAAATAAACTTTACAGAAAGAGGAATATAAAATAACATCCCCCAACATAACAAAGAAGTGACATAAAGGAGAGTACTTAAAAAGAATGAGAGAGGTTGGATCTCTTACGAAAATTCGGCAACCTAACAGCGCCAATCAAAACTTCCAAAATAGATTAATGAGAGAAAATAGGATATATAATAATATGAACACAAAAAGTACAATAATAGTAATATAAAATAACATCCCAATCATAAGAAATATTATCTTAAAAGGAATGTCATAAAATAGTGTACTTTAAAAGAAAGAGAGGGGTAGGTTCCCTTACCTCGTGTACGACATGACTCGATCATTCTTTAATCTCCTAAATAATAAAATTTGGTCAATTTATAATTTCATAAATACCTCCTTTAAATATTATTATTCAGTTCATATCACATATTATAATTTTATTATAATTTATTAATAAAGTGAGTTCATATCAGACGTTTTTGTTGATGTTCGGTATATGAGAAAAAATTGAACTTGTTGGAAGAGAATTTTCCATGTAGTTATAGGTACATCATATCCAGAATAGTATTTATGTTTTAAATATCATATATATCCAGTATGTATTCATTTTATACTATTACATAGCATTTGGAGATAAAAAATTAAAAGCACTGTTCATGGAGATGGTAGGTCGTACGTACGCATGAACGCTACTTTCATGTTTTTGTCATCTTAATGGAATTAAAATAAAATGAGAGATATAAATATTATAATTATAGAATGATATCCATCATTTAGATGTAACATATTACATATATATCCATTATATATATGTACTTAAAATAGTACATAACATTTGAAGATAAGAAATGAAATGTATCGTTCATGGAGACGTTAAGTCGTACGTATGCATGAACGCTACTTTCATTTATTTTTTTTGTATTCAATGGATTTAAGTAATAATTATATAAAGGTATATTATAATTACAGTATGATATCATATGTAATACCATTAATTCCATCCTTTATACATCCCACATATGGCATTAACGAATCAAATCACTTTGAGGGGGCGGTAGTCCGCACTTCCGAAAATGAAGATATCGCGTTTACCCATAATGGAAACCATAAAGGTATGCCATAAATGAAAAATACAGAAGATTAAGGAAAACATAAACATATTATATATCATATATAAATATAGTGACATCTTAATGGTCACTTTTGAAGGTGTTAAAAGAATATTGAACAATCATAATTTCGTGAGGTAGTAATTCGTCATCCACAGAAACAATATGTTCTTTAACCATTAGACGGAGATGTGTGAATATGTAGCTCGAATACTTCTTATACAAACATCATAGTATATTTAATATAATTTTGATGTTACAAAAAAAGTAATAAAAAGTGTTTAGGGGTTTGGAGAAGCAAAATAAAACAAAAGAACACAAGGGAAGACATTACCTTTAAATCGGGAAACTCTCTTTGATTTGTGCTCAATGGATTCCTTGGAAAGGATTATGTCCAAATTGAGGCTTAAATTATGAATAGAGGTATGTGTAGAGACAAAATGGGCAGTTTTGGGTCGAGAAAAAGGCTTGAGAGGTGTGGGTAAGGTGGTAGAGGTGGGGGCCTTTTATAGGAGGAGAGGAGGGGCACTCTTGGAAAGTTATAAAAGGATACTTTATTATAAAATGCTTTTCGGATCTTAAAGGACCCAAAATTATATATTTCTAGTATAAGATAATAAGAGTTCTAAATCCATCCATACAATAGGTTTTTGACATGTGTAGGTATTATATTTTACATTATCTTCTAATTTTATTTAAATCATTAAATAATGAGGTAATCGCTCGATCATCATGGTGTCATAAATAAATAAATTAATATATAGTCAAAAAATTATAAAAAACTATCATGATGTAGGAAATCTTTTTATCTTTCTAATGAATATTTATAGTAAAAAATATGACTTGTATAACCCCATTTAAAAATTGTTTGAGTAAAACAACTCATGTTTGTGACATTTTTATTTTAACTTTAAATAAAAAGTTATTTATGTCATTTTCCTACCAAAGTGGCTCCATGGGGTCCCCAAGTTGACCCATGGATTTTCTTGGTCTTCCATGACACATCCAATGAGGGTAAGACATGTTTCTAGGTCATTTCATATTATTAAAATATTATTTTTACCTTAAATTACACTAATTACCTTTAATCACGATTAATAAAACTTAAAAGTTACTATTCATCAAAAATTATTTTAATCTTATTGAACCAAATTTTACTTCTTAATGAAAACCATTTATGTCGGATTTTTGAAAATAAAATCACAGAAGTTCCAAAGTTTCATTTAAAAGAAAAATCAGTTTCTTTAACTACCACTTAGTGGTTTCACTATTCATCTAAAATTGATGTTTTTCAGAAAAATACCAAAATTTCACCCTAAGCTATATTTGATATTCCGAATTCAAAAATGATGTCTATTTTAAAAAATTCAAAACATATAAGTTGCATTAATTAATTTAATAATTAATTCCCGCTGTCAAAACAAATAGCGTGTTTTTAAGAAACAATATCTATTAAAAGATTGACACTAGTTTAAGTCCAATTTCAAAGTGAAATTAATTCCAATGACCACTATTGGATTAAATGGTAAAAATATATTCTAATTTCACTTTTAAAAAAATTCAAAAGATAATCTAATCACATAAATAAATTAGATTAAAAATAGGTTTTGAATTAAAATACAACATTTTTCACTATTCATTAAAAAATGAACTTTATCGGAAAAATACCAAAAATTTACACAATATAAATTTTGATGTCCCGATTCAAAAGAAGAATTTTATTTTTCCAAATATAACACATAAAATTCTCAAAAAGTGGATTTAAAATAGGTTCTCCATCAAAAGGCGGTTAATCGACCTTTTAAAGAATATTAGAATGTTTACGCTTAAAATTGTATTCATTCGCATTTTAAATCTTATAACATTTGTTATAAAAAGTAAAAATATTTGGAAAACATATATAATCATTTTGTAGTTAGTTCTGTTTATTCCTGCTATTACAACGGTTAGGTGTTAACTGCCATTTGAAATAATATTATTTTATTATTAGAGTACAACGTAGGATTCCCAAGAAACTCGTTGTTGAGTATTGGGTACCCCATCGAGCATAGCGTCCCCTTTAAAATATTTTATTCACAAATATGGATAAATGTGAATATTTAATATTCTTTATTTACCTGGGGTGTTACATCCTTCCCCCCTTTTTGGGAATTGCGTCCTCGCAATTTTAAAAATGGTCTTTGAAACAACATTGAAAATCCCACATCGGAACAAGAGTCAGTAAAACAATCACTTTAAAATAAAGAATGAGAAGTACAAAGGTCACCCGAGTTAACCCATACTAGGATTCCATGTTGGAAAACATGGATATGGAGGAAAAAACAAAGGTTCATGTTCTGAGGGAGAGTGATAGTAAACATTTCTTGGAGAAAGTTAACCATAAGAAAATCACAAACTTGTGACGGGTTAAACGGTATTCGATTCCCCAGTAGGAAAAGTTAACAGGCAACATTTTTGTTTTAAGTTACTCTTTATTGATGAATTTATTTTTGAGCTTAACTAAATCATAATGAAACATACTAAATTTTCACGTAGACTTTCAACTTTTACTAGATTCCTTAATCAAACTCATATTTTCTCCAAAAGATGAGTATTTAGGAAGACTTGTTCGCATTAAGATACTATAATCAACTTCTTGAGAATCAACTAATCCACAAAAGAGAACTATATATTTCCCATGTCATTAGACAAAAACCAAAACCAAAATTGTTAGTATGAGATTAGATATTCCACAAAAGTATAATCCTTTATAAAAAAGAAAATATATTCTTAATCTCCAAAATTTGTCCAAAAAAACCCAAAGTTCAACGAAGACCATTCGATAAACAATTATCCATAAAATTATTCAAAGTAAACCAAACTAATATTGAAACCTATATATTTGAAGGATTTAATCACATAGTATTCCAAGGTACAAATTAACTTCAATCTCCAAATAACATCAGTTGCTCTTAAATTCTCATATTGAAAAGTAATTAACCTAATCACATATCCTCCATGATAGGTTAATCATTTCTATAGATAACCCAAAATAAACATACTCTTGATCCCTAAAATCATCTAACTAAAAATAATTAGTCAAACTAACTAGAGACTTCACGTAGTATAGTGGTAGGTGATAAATACCAGTCGCACTTTGGTTGTGGGTTCGATTCCCGCAGCTTTGTTCGACGCAATGGGTTGTCACACGGTCTGCGTGTTGTCCTTTTTCCAAAACTATATAGTTCTTAAAAATTCCCTAAAACGAGATAAAATCTTCCAAAATAATCATAACATATTTTAACCTCATGTTTATCTCATTCCTTTCATTTTCCATCAAAACATATAATAACCCATAATTACCTCAAATGTAAGGATCATATAAACCATAATGGTTACATTTATAATTATTACCTGAACTTCCACATCAATTGGTCATCTCGTACCTGATGCATTACAGAACATACCAGGGTTCAAGTGGTTGATCATGACTCCTTTATAGTTGGTTTAGAACAACCACGAGTTTCCTCATTGAATCCCCCATTTCATCCAATCTCTTAATCAAAGAACCACCACAGTTTCCTTCAAACCTATTGTCACTTTGGTGCCTGCTAGATCCATCAATTCACTAAAAACAGAAATGTCAGTGTCAGTATATCAACAAAACCATCATTTAATAATGAGTAATATAAACACTAAGATATACTTACTCATTCACTTTATATAAAACTAGGACTTTTTCTGAAATCCTAACCATTATGGTAATGTCACTTATGCCTAGAGAATACCCTAACATCTAAAGTTATCTAAACCGACATCTGATACCAACTATAAGGCCCCAAACTTAAACCTTACTTAATATTGAATTAAATGAATAATTCATATTAAGGATCTTTTTAGGTTTAGTGTTTTAGAGAATTAGATCTTAAATCATGAATTACATTCGACATTTAAACAATGTGGTTACATAAATGATAGTATTCGTTTTTCCCATCAACAGAAACATATTTAAAATAAAACATGGATTCTTTCTTGACACATCCTGGACACTATCATCATATCATGCACCTTTCCCTTGACCTATGAAAAACATTTCAAAAACTAGGGATGAGCATAAAAAGATCAGTAAGGGATATAAAAGTACTAAAAGAAAACATTAGTCCATGTATGGAATCATACTTTACTCATAAAACATAAGCATTTTAACATACCTCATCAAATCATGAATAAATCCTAGAAATCATAAGGCATAAAGGTAACTTGAGGCATTCATAACATTCTTACGTAGGGAGTAACCCTCTTGGTTACGTTTGGAATACCCATCACAATATATTCCCTAAATCTCTTTGGAGAAACCTTAACGTTTAACTCCTTCGTGTTACCCAATGCATTGGAGAGCTATATCGGGCTCACCCGCCCTTAGTTTATCACGGAACCACCCGTCTTCATAAAAAATTCCCAAGAACCATAACATAATAACATCACATAACTTACGAATAAAGGAAAGATAACATTCCTTCATTGAAATAATAGTATAACCTTTAAAGATATTGAAATAATGAATCCATTCTAAAACCATTTTCAAAACCATTTAAAACATTTAATAAAGAGATTTTTGAATCAAAGTGTCCCATACCACTTTGATGCTTTTAAAATTTTAAACCATTAATATCCATATAAATAAATCCTTAAAACCATTATGAAAACATGGATATTAATGAGAAATATTTATAAGAATAAATCATTAAAACATTTAAAACGTTATTTTAGTTAAAGGGATTTTAACAAAATGAGAGACACTTGAATACAATAATTGAGGTATAATATTTAATCAGAACTTTATAATATCATGAGAATAAATGGATTCATGATATAATATTCCAAAGGGAAGTATATACACCATATAAGAGTGAATCGGTGAATAACAACAATGAAGTCTCAATGTAAAATGAGATGAAATCCCTTATCAAAAAGGTATCCTTAAATTAAGGATAAATCAGTCTCAAAATTATTTGTGACAAATATAAATACACCCAATATAAGTGGATATTAATTGTAAAACAATCAAAGGTAATTCACACATATATCAAAGGATGAAATATTCAATAACTACAGGTTGAACCCAAAGAAATTGAAATTGGGTTAAAAAGATCCCTTGGTAAAATTCGACAGCCTAACGGCGTCACTTTAGAATTCATTAAATTAGTTGATGAGAGAGAAAATGGTATTTCATAACTTGGACATAAAATTTACAACAATAAGGATATATAAGAACATATCTCAACATTAAAATATGTAAATTAAAAGACCCAACAAAAGAAGTCTTTTAAAAAGAGGAGGGTGAAAAGTTCCCTTACCGACATGGGTATCTTTCGAAATATACACCCCATGAAAGAAGGACAATAAAAAATTGATGTAAATACTCATAAAAGAAATTATATTACAAAAAGAGTATAATAATGGGAAGTACATATACCACTCAAAGTAAATGGTGGCAAATGCAGCATAAATCTCACGGTTATAAAAGTGAGATGAAAAATCCCCTACGAAAACTCGGCATCCTAACGGTGCCACTTAAAACTTCCAAAAATGGATTGATGAGATAAAATAGGGTCTCTAACCATATTAACATAAAATTTACAGTAATATTAATATAAAATAACATCCCCCAACATAACAAAGATGTGACATAAAGGAGAGTACTTAAAAATAAAGAGAGAGGTTGGATCTCTTACGAAAATTCGGCAGCCTAACGACGCCAATCAAAACTTCCAAAATGGATTGATGAGAGAAAATAGGGTCTCTCATCATATGAAAATAAAACTTAAAGTAAGAGTAATATAAAATAACATCTCAATCACAAGAAATATGAGCTTAAAAGGAATGACATAAAAGAGTGTACTTTAAAACAATGAGAGGGGTAGGTTCCCTTACCTCGTGTCCGACATGACTCGATCATTATTTAATCTCCTGAATAAAAAAATTTGGTCAATTTATAATTTCATAAGGACCTCCTTTAAATATTATTATTCAGTTCATATCTCATATTAAAATGTTATAATAATTGGTTAATAAAGTGATTTCATATCTGACGTTTTTGTCGATGTTCGGTACATGAGTAAAAATTGAACTTGTTGGAAGAGAATTTTCCATGTAGTTATAGGTACATCATATCCAGAATAGTATTGATGTTCTAAATAACATATATATCCAGTATATATTCATTTTATACTATTCCATAGCATTTGGAGATAAAAAATTAAAATCACCATTCATGGAGACGGTAGGTCGTACGTACGCATTAACGCTACTTTCATTTTTTGTCATATTAATGGAATTAAAATAAAATGAGAGATATATATATTATAATTACAGAATGATATCCATCATTTATATGTAATATATTACATATATATCCATTATATATATGTACTTATAATAGTACATAACATTTGGAGATAAGAAATGAAATGTATCGTTCATGGAGACGGTAAGCCGTACATATGCATGAACGCTACTTTCATTTTTTTTGTATTAAATGGAATGAAATAATAATGATATAAAGGTATATTATAATTAAAGTAGGATATAAAATGTAATACCATTAATTCCATCCTTTATATGTCCCACATATGGCATTAACGGATCAAATCACTTTGAGAGGGTAGTAGTCCGCACTTCCTAAAATGAAGATATCGCGTTTACCCATAATGGAAACCATAAATGTATGCCAGAAATGAAAAATAAAGCAGATTAAGGAAAATATAAAAATATTATATATCATATATAAATATTGTGACATCATAATGGCCACCTTTGAATGTGTTAAAAGAATATTGAACAATCTTCATTTCGTGAGGCAGTAATTAACCATCCACGGAACAGTATGTTCTTTAACCATTAGACGGAGGTGTGTGAATGTGTAGCTAGAATACTTCTTATAAAAACATCCTAGTATATTTAATATACTGGTGTTGTTACAAAAAAAATTAATAAAAATAGTTTAGGGGTTTGGAGAAGCAAAATAAAACAAAAGAACACAAGGGATGACATTACCTTTAAATCGGGTAACTCTCTTTGATTTGAGCTCAAAGGCTTCCTTGGAAAGGATTATTCCCAAAGTGAGGCTTCAATGATGAATATAGGGATGTGGAGAGACAAAATGGGCAGGGGTTTTCTGAGACAAAGGCTTGAGAGGTCTGGGTAAGGTGGTAGAGGTGGGGGCCTTTTATAAGAGGATAAGAGGGGCACTCTTGGAAAGTTATAAAAGGTTACTTTATTATAAAATGATTTTCGGATTTTAAAGGTCCCAAAATTATATATTTCGAGGATATGGTAATAAGAGTTCTAAATACACCCATCCAATAGGTTTATGACATGTGTAGGTCTTATATTTTACATTATCTTTTCATTTTATTTAAATCGTTAAATAATGAGGTAATCGCTGCATCATCATGGTGTCATATATAAAATAATTTATCTCTTGTCTAAAAATTATTAAAAAAATATCATGATTTAGGAAATAATTTTATATTTCTAATGAATATTTATAGTAAAAATCATGACTTGTATAACCCCATTTAAAAAATTTTTGAGTAAAAAAACTCATGTTTGTGACATTTTTATTTTAACTTTAAATAAAAAGTTATTTATGTCATTTTGCTACCAATGTGGCTCCATGGGGTCCCCACGATGACCCATGGATTGTATTGGTTGGCCATTACACATCCAATGAGGGTAGGACATGTGTCTAGGTCATTTCATATTATTAAAATATTACTTTTACCTTAAATTACACTAATTACCTTTAATCGCGATTAATAAAACTTAAAAGTTACTATTCACCAAAAATTATTTTAATCTCATTGAACCACATTTTACGTCTTAATGAAAACCATGTATTTTGGATTTTTTAAAATCAAATCACAGAGTGGCAACGTTTCATTTAAACGAAAAATCAGTTTCTTTAACTACCACTTAGTAGTTTCACTATTCATCTAAAATTGAAGTTTTTCAGAAAAATACCAAAAATTCACCCTAAGATATATTTGATATTATGAATTAAAAAATGATGTCTATTTTACAGAATTCAAAACATATAAGTTGCATTAATTAATTTAATAATTAATTCCCACTGTCAAAACAAATAGCGTGTTTTTAAGAAACAATATCTATTAAAAGATTGACACCAGTTTAAGTCCAATTTCAAATTGAAATTAATTCCAATGACCACTATTGGATTAAATGGAAAAAATATATTCTAATTTCACTTTAAAAACAATTCAAAATATTATCTAATCATATAAATAAATTAGATTAAAAAGTGGTTTTGAATTAAAATACAACATTTTTCACTATTCATTAAAAAAATGAACATTATCGGAAAAATACCAAAAAATTACACAATGTAAAATTTTATGTCCCTATTATAAAAAAGAATTTTATTTTGTCAAATATAACAAATAAAATTTTCAAAAAGTGGAATTAAAAAAGGTTCTCCATCAAAAGGCGGTTAATCGACCTTTTAAAGAATATTAGAATGTTTACGCTTAAAATTAGATTCATTCTCATTTTAAATCCTCTAACATTTATTGTAAAAATTAAAAATATTTGGCAAACATATATAATCATTTTGTAGTTAGTTCTGTTCATTCCCGCCATTACAATGGCTATGCGTTACCTACCATTTAAAATAATATTATTTTATTATTAGAGTGCAACGTAAGATTCCCAAGAAACTCGTTGTTGCGTATTGGGTAAGCCATCGAGCATAGTGTCCCCTTTAAAATATTTTATTAACAAATATGGATAAATGTGAAAATTTCATATTTTTTATTTACCTAGGGTGTTACAATTTTTCCTTTAGATTTCGGTTTGAAAATTGGATAGGTATTCTATTGGGGAATATGCTCGTCTCCTCTAATGGACTGATGTATACCAATATCACTATTAAGGACAAATATCTTACCTTTACTCCTTCCACGATGATGTAAGATCAACCATTTTCAGTTATTATTTTTTCAACCAGGAAGATGTGCTGATATGGGAACCAGTAGTGAATGAAATGCTTAACTCTAAAATAATTTATTGTTATAGGATTTTGGGATTGATTAACTGTATTTTTTCCATAATAATAAACAAATATTTCCTTATAGATTTACCCTATTATGGAATATTATATTCTAAAAAAACACTCGTTGATTACAATCTAAAAAAATTGGACATATCTCTCTACTCGAATGTCATTTTGTGTCACTAATACATGGAAGATATGAATAATCTATTTTTAATTTTTAATTTTTAATATGACCTCAATGCTTTAGAATGATGTTCTTATTATTTTTGAGATTTATCCCTTGTACATTGACTCAATCAAGGACAATCTAAATGATTTCATCAAAATCCCAATGTCTCTTCAACTGACGAACCTCTTCAAGGAGGCCTATACAGAACTCATCTGTGTTCTCTATTGTAAATGTAATATAACTATCTATGTCCATACCCACTTTATCACACAATCGACCATCGTTGATACCATCATGGCTATGAAAATTGAAAACTCCAATCAAATTAAACACTGAAATCATTCTATATACAACTTCTCAGTGCTGACACATTTGATTTTTTTAGGTAATCTCCCTACCCACATGGGTATATTTGATGTTCTTTAGTACTCGCCATTATTTTCATGGTTTAAATTCTATTTTGATGTATCTTTGATAGGAAATCCTAGACCTATGAGATTTAGGGCTATTTATAGAGATCATAATAGAGATTTTATGGGATTCATTTATGGTCTTTATGGTATTTCCACTTCCTTGAAAAAAAAGGTTCTTGGTTTGATAAATGCAGTAGACATTATAAGTCAAAGGAGATGAAAAAAATATCAGTTGAGTGTGATTATACCAAGGTTGGGTAGGATATTGGATCTAGTAATATGAATATAACCTAGAAATTGATTTTGAGATGAATCAAAATCTTAGAAAAAGATATCCGCAATAAATTACATCATCACCCATGTATTTCATGAAGCAAACTCTGATTCTAAGGGACTTGAAAACTATTACAACCCTTCTCTTTATTTCACATTAATATATGATTTATTACTTAAAATTACAATTAATACAACCTATAATATTGATAACTCATATTTCTTGTGGAATTAGGTACATTATATAACAATTTAAAATATTAACAAACATCATCTTTATTGCAAAATTCCTTAATATGATCACACTTAAAACTACATGGGATAACATGGGAGAATAAATAAGAAATGGTTGATCTATAAATCCCATTCAAGGAAAAAGTATGTAAATACATAATGCATGTAATAAAATATGTATATCAATGGGGAATAAAAGTAACAAGAATAATAAGGCATGATATAACATGATAATCATAACATGGGAAATGTGGGAACAACTTAAAACACTAAATCATAAACATAGGCCAATTCTAAATTCTAAGAAAGAATGATATACAATGTTTCATAAAGATATCAGGTTCTCTTTCTATCCTAACTTCACATGTCATGAGACTAATCATTACCCAATGCATTGGAGTGTTATGTAATTCTGGGTGCACCCATTACTTTCATTTTATTATCATGCTTAAGTGTGCCACATAGATCATACAACATGAATTCATACATCATCATACATTTTTTATGATTATGAAGTGTTTAATACATATATTTAAGTCCAATTTCAAATATTTACAATGGAATAATGGTGAATAACCTTGATAAGAAATGGTTATGGTATTCACTAAACATTTTATTTGGCATAGAAAATCATGGTGAAATTTTTCCATCATAACATCATTGCTTAAAAATTCATAAAATGGGTTGACGAGAGATAAAAGGTTATATCATAATTTTTAAATAAATTTGATAGTAATTGGGATATAGAAAAAAATATCCTATAATATGTAAATTAATATAAAATAAAAAAGGTACTGAAGATACTTGAATAAATATGAGATATGAATAGATCCTTTACTTGAGTGTATGAAGCCAAATGCTTTGGAGGATCTTATTGATATATTGGAGTCACATTAGGAGGAATATAGAGTAAAGAGGTTTGACTATGTTTGTTATACAAGGATTCTAAGTGAGGAGAAATTGGATAATGGGTTGTTTTATATAGGAAATGAGTGGGTATTTCTTTATTATTTCTAAAATATAGGTTTTTGACTATATGTAATAAAATAACCAAAACCAAAAACCATATAATGGGTTTTTACCAAGGATTATGTCAAATAAGAGTTTTTTTCGTTATTTTATTAGTCCAAGGTAAAAAATTAATGAAATAATACCCATGCATATGTGGATGTGAGTCATATTCTTAAAGAAAGGATTTTAAAACCTTAAAATATATTAATGGTTTGGGAGGATTCATAAAAGATTAATAAATTCAACCAAATAAACATAAAATAAAATTATTTTAAATTTAATACATATATTTGTTTGTGGATATCATTTATAGAATTTATTACATCACTTTTGGGTCATTATGATGTCATTTTACACATCATATATTTATACATTACATAATATTTACATAAAAACTCGGCTCTCAAAAAATTATGAAAAATTCACAATTGAATAATTTCATCATTATGATTTGAAAAATATTATTCATTTTATATAATTTTCTAAATATATTAATTTTCACTTTTAAAAATAAAATAGACATATATAAATAAATGGTGGGTTTCTTGAAAATAATAGTTTTCAAACCCTTATAAAAAATAAATTTGAATTCATAATAAAAATTTATATATGTTAAAAATTATTTAATAATAATATTTTTTATATTATTATTTTTTAAAAATATCATTAATTCATCAAAACAAATTATTAATTGAAATTGTATATTACCCAAAACACTATCAATGTTTTATTGTATAAAAAATAGAAAAAATTTATAATGTAATAAAAATAGGATTAAAATATATTTACTAGTTTACTCAAAATAATTTATATACTCATATTTAAAGGGTCTTGATACATATCCCATTAATACACTAGAAAACTCTCTAAGAGGAAGGTGAGTTATGATGAGATTTTCATGGGGTGGTTTGACGACCATAGTTTGGGTTATGATCATGATGATCTTGAACTGCTCCCATAAATAGTTTCACTCATGCAGATGTTGCTGGATCATAGCATTGAATTGGTCAAGGGAAAATCCCAAATATTATATCTCCCATACAAGCTCTGGTAAATGTGATTCATAAGGAATGATTCATCTAGTTGGGGCCATCACTTCCTTTATCTTTTCCAAATGGATTTTTTAGAACTCTATGTTAACACTAATGAAGTCATCACAATTCAATGTGTATGTTAATAATGGAAATGATGATTAATGGTCTTCTAAAACTGATAGAATATAATAAAACCAAATAAGAGAAATTGTTTTCTATAAACATATTACATAATAAGACATTTAATTAAATCATAATGTCAATTTTATTTATAATAGTTTGGGTCATTACAATCTTCCCCCCTTAAGAAGTTTCACCTACAAAATTTCTTTTTCCCACATTAAAACAAATGAGGATAACTCTGTTTCATCACCTCCTTCAGTTCCTATATTACTTATCAAAAATTTTGGTTTCTATACAAAAACTTTTAACAAGTGAATTTTATTATTCCTCGGAACATTGTCTCTATGATATAAGATCTTCCTTGGACAATCGTCATAAGAAATGTTATTCTCCAATGGTACCACCATTGGATTTCATACATGTGATGATTCTAGTATGTACTATCTCAATATGGATATATAGAATACATCATATACTTGAGATAAGTTAGGTGGGAATTCAAGTTAGTATGACAGAACTTTGATGTGATCTAGGATCTCAAAGGCATCGATGTATCCTGGAAAAATCTTTCCCTTCTCCCAAAATCTCATCAATTTCTTTCATGGAGATATGAAAATAAATACCATATATCTAAGATCAATCTCTATGTCTCATAAACAATTTTCTGCATAGATCTGATGTCGACTCTCAGCAGCCATGATGTTCTACTGGATGGTCATAACCTTTTTTCCCATTTCCTTAACCATTTCCGGACCTAGAAATGTTCTTTCTTGAACATCATCCTAACATGCCTGTGTTCTGCACCCCTTCCCATAAATGTATTCATAGTGAGCCATTTGGATGATTTATTGGAAACTATTGTTGTATGAGAACATTATTAGAGAAGGATGTTGATTCCCTCATCATTTTTGTTCAAATTATAATTCTCTCAACATATCCTCAAGTGTCTCGATAGTCTTCTCAGATTATACATCACTTTAAGGGTGATAAGCCATGATGAAGTTTAACACAGTGTTTAGATCATGTTGGATACTTTTAAAAAACATGGAGGTGAATCTTGGAACTTGGTCAGATAAAATTGATAGTGGTAATCCATGCATATTCACCTCTTATCTGATGTATATCCATTCATGTTGATCCAGTGAGAAGTCCTCTCAGATTGAAATTAAGTGTGAAATTGTTTTATGACAATCCACCAAAACCAAGATAACATTGTTTCCTCTGGACGTCTTCAGATGTCTGATGACAAATTCCATGGTGATATTTTCTCATATCCATGTAGTTATGGGTAATGGTTGAATAGTCCCCTTATATTTGTTCCCTTCCACCTTCACTTGTTCATATACAGGACATCTTGATGTATATTATACAATATTTTTCTTCATATTGTCCCACCAATAGTGTTCTTAGAAATCTTGGTAAATCTTTATGATTCTAGGATGAATGGAGAATGTTGAGCTATGTCCACCATCCAACAAATCCTTCTTTAAATTATAATTTGATAGTACATATAGTCTTGATCCAAATCTTACAGCACCTTCTTCATTAATATTGAAAACCAAGCATTTACCTCTTTTTATAGTTTCGATGTTCTTCTGAATTACCACATCATCTATTTGAGTATCCTTTAACCTCTATATAAGATGTATTTGAGAAAGAGTTTATAAAATTATTTATGATATTCATTTATTTAGGATTCCTATGTCCATCCATTCTAAATATACGAATATCAAATCCCTATCAATTCTCATTAATCATAGAATTGATGTATCATTTCTACTTAGAGAATATGAAACTCTATTATCTTTCTTATGATTGTAGTGAATTGAGTATTCATTGTCCTTGATTTGGTTTAAACTTATTCATTGGTGAATATTCTACTCTATCTATGTGAATATATACTTTAGACATTGGCAATCCATATATATTTCACACTTTTACGGAAAGAAATAATTCTGCTATATTTTCAAAGTTACGAGAACTACATAATACTCTATATGATGTGTTGGGAAGTTCTATTCATAAATATTCAACTACATTGAATCATAGGATTTGAATTTTTCATTCTCTTTTAACACATATCCAAATTCTATATTCGAAGCATCACTAAATACTATTAAAAGTCACCAACTTGTGGGTAGTGTAATCACATGTTCAGTGATAGGCTTACTTTTCTGCTCCTTGAATCTCTCTTCAAATTCCACATTCTAAAAAAACATGACTCCATTCTAAGTTAGTATGGTTAGAGGTTTTGAAAATTATTAAAAGTTTCTCACAAATCCGTGATAATACCCATCTAATCCAAGGAAACTATAGATATATGTCTTAGATATTGGCCTCATCCATCCTTCAATTGTTACTATTTTTGGAGGATCAATATATATACTATTTCATATAAGGATACTTCCTTAAACCAACACTCACATTTTATATAATTTTCATGAAGCTTCTCCTTTCAAAGGGTCTTTATCACATTGCTCATATTCTCCCCATGATCCACCTTGGTTTTGGATAATATTAAAACAACTTCTATAAATAATACCAAATTTTTTTCTAGGTAATCTATAAAGACTATTCAATAATTCCATGTAGTGTGTTAGGAATTAGTGAGTCCGGATGGAATTACTATGAACTCAAAGTGCTTGTACATTGTAAGAAAAGTATCCTTAGGATTATCCTTCTTTTTCATCCTAACATGGTAATAATCCAATAAGAAATCCACTAAAGATGATCGAAAATTTCATAAATCTGTGTTATAAGAGACTTTTTTCTTTATCTTAATCTTGTTGAGATCACAATAATAAATTCAAAGGCTCATTGACCCATCCATATTCTTGATAAATAGGAACCATGTGCCCCATGGTGATGCACTTGGGATTATGAACCCTTCATCCATATTCTCATATAGTTGTTTTTTTAACTCCTCAAGTTATAAAATAGCCATTATATATGGAATATTGGATAATGGTAACGAGCCAGGTATACACTCGATTAAAAACTCAACCTCTCATCTAGGTATAAGACCAATAAATTCCACAAGAATCACATTAGATTATTCCCTCACAACATGCATGTCTCCAAGGATGATATTTTAATTAGAATAAACCTTTTGAGGTAAATATACTTCAACATAGGGAAATAATATTCTTTATTGAAATTTTGGTGTTAAATAAGATTCATCCCCATTCTTACACTTTTATATAACCAAAGGACAATTCCAAATACAGAGAGTGATTCCCTTCTTGTAGAAATTTATATTGGCTTTATACTAAGAAAGCCAATCCAATCCATGAATTGCATCAAAATATACTAAAGGGATTATGTTATGGTTCATTGGGAAGTTCAATTCATAAATTTTAACATGGGAGGAATTATATACTTGTGATTGAATACTATCCCCATTATCCATTTTCAACAACACATATACTTCCATGATTTGTGGTGGTGTTTTAATAGATAAACTAATATTTTTTGATATGAAGGAATGCGTAGAACCAGAATAAAAAAGTGCAATCCCTATTCTTGAATGGATAACCAGTGTACCTGTCACCACTTTGTTTTTGGGTTCAACCTCATAATATTTTATGGAAAATATCTCCCTTATTGCTTTGTAGGTTGTTGGTTGCCTCTGAAAACCCTTGGCTTAGTGCATTGGTTTGAAAAGTATCCTTGCACCCTACAATGGATGAAATGAATAATTCATTGAGGGTTGATCAGATAATTTCTATCTTCCAATGAATTAGTGGTTTTTTACTGTTGATATTTTCTAGCTAGGTTTCCTTCCCTCATGCAACAAAATCATTCACTCGCCCCCCATAGGAAATTTTTAGAGTGCTTATTTCCACACATTTGACATGTGGGGGCACCATTAGATTTCTCTATTATCCCACCATAATTAAACTCATCTTTTTTTTACAATCCCTATGATTCCCTTGAGATTCACCAATCTCTATTTTCAATTTTAGGGAACATCAGATGATTTCCTCATAGGTATCAAAGTCACGAATCTCTAGGGATTTTCATAGAATAGGTTTTAGTCCATCAAAGAAGTATTCAACCTTGAGTTTGGGGGTAAATAAAAATATGGATCTACATTGTTATTAAATTTTAATGTTTTCCTCATACACCCTGATATATATAGTGACTTTTTTCTTGTGGGTATGAAAATCAATTTCTATTTTAAGTGAGAGAGTACGAATAAAATTTTTATAATTGTTTTTCTAAATTCCATTGTCCCCATCACTTCAATATCATCCTCTGGATTATTATTATTGATAAATTTCCACCATTTATAATATTATCCCTCCATATGATGAATAAATGGTAGAAACTTCTCTTTTTTAGAACATTGGATGATGGAGAAGATTTTCTCAATAGAGTTAATCCATTATTCTACGGTTAGGGGACAAGACGTTCTAATGAACGTTGGGGGTCCTTTTTCATGTAAAGAACTCAACTGAAATTTTTTCTTTATTAGGGGGACTTTTATTGTCTTAATAATCAAGGTTTCTATTAATAACTTGAGTCTTCTAAGAGAGTATCATCAAAATATTTGTGATTCATGCTCCCATCGGGTTGGGAATCTGGTTGGGTAGTCATCACATTTCTAATTGCATTGATTTTTTACTGAATTCCTCCCATTTCTAGCCATTAAATAGAATAAAGGGAAAATTGGGGATCAATATTTTTAAACAATTAAACAAATTGATGGGAATTTAATGAAATTAAGGGGAGAACTTATAACATAAATTATTTTCCATAACATATGAATTTAAAGGCTTAAATCGATGTTATTGATGATCTATTTACTAATATATATATTCTTATATACCTTTTTTATACCCATAATAATTGTTCATAATGAGTTTTTGATTTTACCAAATAATATCCCCAAGGAGTGTTAAACCAGGTCACAGTAAGGTAAGTTGTTGTGTACTAGGTTGCACCGAGCTAGGCCCGATGCACATTGTTAGAGTTTTTACCCCTAAGTATATCTATGCATATACCAAATATTTTTTTTGTATATATACATAGATGTATTTTATTTAAAAACCACATACTATATAATAACAATAATCTAGGGATGTTTTTTTACACTTAGTCTTATCCCTAAGGCTTTAGCTTGAGTTTTAGAACCTTAATCCCAAAAATAACTGGACTTTTCATTTTATAACAAAAATAAAATCCCTTCTATTTATTTGAAATTAATAAATGATTTAATAAATTGAATTAAAATTAATACAACCTTTAAGATCGAAAAGTCTCGTGTCTTTTGAAATTAGGTACATTACATAACAATTTCAAACAGGAAGACAATCATCATCATTATTGAAAACTTCATTAAGATGCTCACACTTTAAACTACATGGGATAACTTGGGGCATACAAAAGAATGGGGTGAGATATAAATCTGATTAGGGTAGTAAACATGGAATAAGGAAATATGTATTAAAAAATAGTCATATCAATGAGGAATAAATGTAATATGAATAATAAGGCATGATATAGAATGATAATCCTAACACAGGAAATGTGGAAACAACATAAAACACTACATCATAAATATAGTTCAAGGATAACCTTTGAGAAATCTTGATATAAAGAGTCCTAAAAAGGAATCAAGTTAACTCCATATCTTAACTAATGTCTCATGAGACTTAATATTTCTCAATGCATTGGAGTTCTATATAATTTTGGGTGAAACCATCACTTTCATTTCATTCTCATGCTTAAGTGTTCTATATAGATCATTCAACACAGATTCATTAATCATAATATTTTATTCCATGAATATTGAGTGTGGAATAAATACATGTAAGTTACAAGTTAAAAATATATATGTGTATAAAGGTGAAAACCCTTGATAGGAAATTGGTATGGTATTCACTACACAATCATTTTGGCATGTAAGATCCCAGTGAAATTTTGGTTCCATAACGACGCCACTTTAAAATTCATAAAATAGGTTGTTGAGAGAGAAATGGGTATCTAATAATTTTGGAATGAATTGTACAGTAGGGGGAACATGAATTAACATATCCTATCAAAATTAAATTAAGATAAAGGACATAAGTTAGACAATATACTTGATAAAAAGGAGAAAGGAAAATATCCCTTATTGAGTGTGTGACTCCAATTGATTGAGAGATTTAGGGAACATTGATAGGACTCAAGGAAGGTGAGGGAGGATTAATAAATTTATAAAGTGATTTTGAGTGGGGATAAATGGGATATATGGTGGGTTTATATAAGAAATGGCGGGGGATTTCTTTAATATTTATCAAACTTGGGTTTTGGATTGTATATAACAAAATAACCAAAACCAAAAACCTTAACATGGTTTTCCCCATGATCTCTACCAAATAGTAGTGTTTTCATTATTTTAAAAATATAATGGATGAACTTAATAAAATTATTCCCTTTATTTTGTAGAGGTGAGTCATACTCTTAAAGAAATTATTTGAAAACCTTAAAATATACTAATGGTTTTGGAGGATTCATAAAGGATTTATAAAATTAATTAAATAAACAAAAAATAAAATTATTATAAATTTAAAAAATAAATATGGTCTTGGATATCCTTTATATTATTTGTTAGATCACTTCTGGTTCATTATTATGTAATAATACACATTGTATATTTATAAGACATTTAATTTTTACCTAAAAATTCTACTATCTTAGAAAATTATGAACAATTCATAGTTGAATAATTTCGATGTTACAATTAAGAATTAAATACACATTTTATCTATATAATCCTATAAATATATTAATATTGAATTTTAAAATTAAAATAAACATTTATTAATAAATGATGGGTTTTTTGACAATAACAGTTTTTTAACCCTTATAAAAAGTACATTTGACTTCATAAAATATAAATGATCATTTGTATATGAAAAAAATAATTTAATAATAATAATTTGATAAAATATTATTTATTTTAAAAACAAATTAATTTATCAAAATAAATTCCTTAATTGAACTTTAATATTACCCAAAAATACTATTTCTGTTTTATTATATCAAAATAGAAGACATCTAGAATGTAATAATAATTGGATGAAAATATATCCATTATTTTATACAAAATAATGTATGTACTGAAGTATATATATATATATATATATATATATATATATATATATATGGTATTGATACATATTTCTTTTATACCTAAGAAAACTCCTTAAGAGTAATGTCTGAAATAGTATGATTTTAATGGGGTGGTTTGGCGAACATGGTTTTGGTCATGATCTCGATGAGATTGAACTTCTCTGGTAAATGGTTTCACTCATTCTTAAGTTATTAGATCTCATATTGGGGTTTTTCAAGTGGAAATCCCTTAGATTATATCTCCCATGAAATCTATGATAAAAGGCATTTATAGGGTGCAATCCTACTGGTTGAGGTCATCACATCCTTTGTCCATGTCAATTATATTTATTAAAACCCTATATTTATACTAATAAAGTTATCATTGTTCAATGTATATATTATCAATGTTAAGGATTATTAACGGTCTTTTAAATATGATCGAATATAATAAAACCAAATAATTTCATGTTTTTTATTTAACCATATTACATAATAATATATTTTATTAAATCAAAATGATAATTTTATTTATAATAGTTTGGTTTGTTACACAAACAAATGGGTGGGTGGCGATTCTTTCATCTTTTATAATAACCTCACTATTGATTTGATACCTATTTTAAAAGAAAAAAATGTAAAATTCCTTACTTTGGGGTTTTGTAAATTTTTATCTAAATATTCAGTAGGCTGATCACTTGGACTTGGTCCCATTTTTTCAAAAACAAAAGATCCATAATTATGCAACCAATTTTATTTCTATGGTAAATTCATATATTCATTACTTTTTATTTATTTTATTTATGTATAACACATAATCATGAAAATTTTATGATGGGTGTTCCCAAATATCACTCTAATTAATTGAGATATGATTTGGTCTCATGAGCTGTATATGGGATTAATGAGTAAACATAATCCATTATAGGAATTTTCCACCATATGATATTTTTTTGACTATTTTCTTTATCTCATGATAATGTAATGTTATATGTTTCTTCCATGATTCCTATAATTACATGATATTATGAAACAATTTTCATTATGTTGTGATCCTAGGTGGTTACTTTTGATTATTCCCGTTTATGATATCATGTTATGATTTTGACTCACAAGTTATGCTTCCTAATCTTGTTTATTCCCTGACATGGTTTTTTAGATCACAAATTTTCTCTATGTATTCCCCAAGTTATCCCATGATGTTTATGAGGCAAAATGGTTTTTTGAGCTTATAATGGAAAAGAGAATAAAAAGTTTTATTTTAGCCTCTCTTTCATTCATTACAATCCTAGTCTTCCAAAGACACTAGGCCTCATGATATTTTTCTTGTAATTAATGGATTTATAAATTGAAAATCATTTAATAATATATTTAAAAGGATTTTTTTACTATATTTTGTATCTAATACAAGGTTTAGTTAAATTTTTTAAAATAGTATGAGAAAACATTACCTATAACTCTAGGGATAAGTTTATGATTAATTATAAGTATAGGAAAATATCTTCGAATATTATTGAGGGATAGATCGAGTGGTTTCTAAGAAATTACATCCTTATTTTGATACTACAAGTGAATGTGGCTCTGAAACAATTTTATCTTGGGTAAATAACTCTAAAAAGGTATAATTTATCTGAACTGATCATCACCAAGTGTACAAAAATAGTCTTTTCTAGACACCTTGTTTGATACTCCTTGAGGATATGCTTTGGAAATTCACAAACTCTTTATAAACAATTATTAATGACTTTAAAAAATTTCCAATTTAGAAAACATAATATGAAAAATTATCTTGGATAACCTATATTGAGAGTTACATACTAGTAATTCATGACATACCAATATTTTAAAAGTTATTCCTCCCGTATTTTTATGTTTCCCTTTGGTTAATTTTTTAATTAATTTCTTCTTAATTTGTTTTTCATCCTTTATCTGATAGAGGTAAGTAAAGGAAATCATTATAACAAATAATTTTATGGTTAATTTAATTAATATCATAATGAGATTCCTAACCTACTGGGAAATACAATTAGGCATATTTTTATCATTCCAAATGAGTTATCTCAAATTTTGATTTACAATTGGAGCATAGTTGAATTTAGAATCACATAAAATAATATAAGTATGGGGTCTACTAGAATTTATGGTTTTAATGATGATAAGGAAAAGAAGACTCAATTATATATATATATGAAATGTGGGAATATTGTCCAATGATAATTACTTCAATAAATTTGAATATTCTTTATATATTTGAAAGGAGGGAACAAAGCAGGTAATTGTAAAAGGATAATGAAGTGTCTTGTTAACAAAACTCAAGGAAATTTATTTCAACATAAGGAACCACTAACATTTCAATTTTGTAGATATGGGGAACTTGGCCATTATTTGATTCAATTCCCTAATACAGGTATCAATTCCTAGGGGACTATGATATAGAAACCACTAAAGGAGAATCACTAAAGTGTTTTTGTTTTAGTATTCTAGAATTGAGTTATTGATGTGTTTTTATTAATGATGTCATAAGACTTATAAGGATAGTTCTACATTAGTTTTCTTTAAGGACTTGTAAGATTATTTTTAATGGTATAATTGTACCATAAATGTGATTTAATGGTAAGATAATACTTTATAGAAAATAAATGATTTAGAAATACGTAACATTTAATATGTGGTTGATATTTGGTTAATTATATTCAATTAAGATTATTTTATTTTGTAAAAAATTATTAGATGGATAAGAAAACACAGAGGTTAAAATAAAAGTTTTTATGACAAAGTTTATTTTTAAATACGGTCATCACATTATTTATAAATTTATATGATCAAGGTGAACTATGAATATGATTATCACTATTATTTTTTATAGTCTTAAAAAAGGACATATCGCAAGCTAGGAAACAACTAGTCACATCTAGAAAGGATATGGGGATTAAAACCATAACAAAAGTGAGAAAAGGGTTCATATCCTACCACTAGACTACATTATTTACTGGTTAATACTACATTTTTTTTACTTAAATGATTCTATGGAAAAATATTATTTTAATTTTGTGAAGCATATTTTAGGATCTAATAATTTTAAATTTTTAGGACTTTAAGGTGATTAATGATATTTTATTAAATATATATTTGGGTTGAGGAATATGTTCCCTAATGGTATAACACTATATTTGACATGAAATAATATTTAGGAAGAATATAATTAAATACATTAAAGTTGATGTTGTTTGGGATTTAAGGTTACATAGTTATAGAATGATTTGAGTTTAAATTTGGATTTGGAGATTAATGTGAAGGGGAAAAAAATTTGGAATTATTTTACCTTAAGATAAACATTTATGGTTTTGGTTAATGAATAAAGATAAAAATAATTTCTTGATTTCATTTTTTAGAATAATGAGATTCATTAGAAGTTAATTCTAGTGATTCTAATAAAAAAGATTCCTCTTGAGTAGTTATATTTTAGAGAAATTAATGATAGTATTTTGAAAAATGACTAATGGATGAAATTATAATTTTCAAATATGTATGTTTCCTTGTTAACATAGTTTATATCGTAAAAGGATCTCGTAATTATTGGAAATTGATCTTGAAATAAATATGATATTCATTTTTGATAAATCGATTGTCACTTATCACTTTAAAAAAGGGTATAACATTTTCTTCTAAATGGATCCTATTTCATATCCATGTTTTTACATCACACCAATGTTATCCTATTTAAAATCCTAGTTATGTGATAAAAATTTTGTATCAATTTACCTATATTTATGAGAAGGTTTTATTAAAACTATTTTTTGATGTATCTTTTCTACAAATGAATTTGTACATTTCAAACCCATGATTACCGAGCACAAAATAAAATTATAACGAAACAATTTATGTAAGGGGGTAGATTATAGCACCTATATTTTTAAAATAACACTACATTCTATATCATGTAAAACCTGTAACACTGTTTTTAAAATAACTTTGATATACTATTAAAATATTATTATTTAAAAATGACTATTATAAACTATCTGTAAAATTGGAAATTAGAAATAGAATAAACCACTTTAATAAATTAATTTATATATATATAGGTCTTAATTGACATAAATATAATTATTAATTCTCAATAAATATGCACTCAATTTTTAATAGGGATATTTTTTTTGAAAAATATATTTCTTTTTAACTTTTTTAATTAAATTTTGTGAGAAATATTCCAATTAATTTATCAAACTTTGATAAATATAATATTATAAACTCAATATAATTTTTTTAAATTATAATATAAAAATTAACTTATGGTTATGTTTTAATTTTTTTTGAAATGATTTCTATTTCAATGAATATTAAAAAATACCGAATTTTCAAATACTTTCATTTATTTTAATTAAATAAATAATTTGGAAAGTTATTTTATATATTGTATTTTTTATCAATTTTAAATATTAAATGTTTTATTTAGAATAATATAATTAATTTCATTTGAATAAGCATTTTTTATGATTTTGGTATAAGATTATTTTCATTATTACAAGAGGGTTTTAAGAAAAATGTTTTTAAATGATTAATTTCAATCCCTAGTAATTATTTAAAAGAATCCATATTACGAAAATAATTAAATGAAATGTATATATTATACTTATATAAATATTAATTTTAGTTAATTTATTTATAATTTATTCTAATATAGTTATTATAAGATCGTATTATGCTTGAAAAATATATTTATTGAAAACCCCTTTTTTCCGACATGTCTATGGATTTATTTTTAAATTAAATTATTCCATATATGTGAATTTAATTTGATAAAATATGTTAAAAAAATTAAATATGAATAATTAATATTACATATTATGGTAACATTAATTTTTGGTCAAAATAAATAGTAAAAATAATACAAATATGTTACCACATTACTTTTAAAAATTGTTTATTTGGGTGTGTGGGTGGGGGTTAAAGTAATGGGATAAATAGAATAATTTGTTTAAATCACATTTCTTAAGAATTATAGGGTATTATATTAACCTTATATATCCTAAAATAATTTAGTTATAATTTTTTTAGTAATTTGTATAGAGAGTCGATTTATATTATTGAAACATTTTGTATATTTAAGAGAATGTGACTCCTCCCTTATAAATGGAAACCGTCGCTTCTATCCATTGGAAACATCCAAAAACCCATTTTTCTACTAATACCTACCCAAATACATTACATAATTCTGTATCCATGTCTTATAATCCTTGTTTTTATTATAAATTTAATATAGGTAAGCATTAGTTATAATCTAAAAGAGGTGCTCTGTAGAGGATGTGTCATTCTTAAAAGAGAATCATTGTTTTATTTCTGTTTAAAACACCATAAAATATTATCCAATCATAATGATAAAATGAAATTATTATATCCTATATATTATTGATTTGTTATGTTAATAAAATAACTTAAATCCTTCTCCTCTTCCATAAAATGGGGAATGAAACCATTATTTATGTGTATATAAGACTATCGCCTAGTGAACAGATGTTATTCATTTTCCATCATCACCTATAGTGCTATTAATGATTATGGATTTAATATTTTTATATAATATTCCTCACATAATAATCTTTTAGTAAAATTAATATATCATAGGATTTCTTACTTTACCATCCATTAAAAAATGATAATTTCATTTGGGTGTATGATGCACTACTGTCTTGTGAAGTGTTGTGATTCATTTTTTTACCGCATCACATAGATGATATATATAAGTTTATTTAAAGATATAATATGATATTTATGATATTATGATCATTATATAAAATTTAAATAAAACATAACTTCTTTCCTTTATTATGTTTGAAAAATAAAAATGATACACATGTGTATGTACGTCCTCTCATCTATATGATTGTAATGTAGTTAATTTTTCATAACAATAATTCATGGTTTTTTAATGTATAATTTATGTATATATATTATAATTATTTATTTTCTTTATTATTATTCTTTATATAATGAAATAATGACTCGATTTACCACAGTCAATACACTGATTCCATTTAGAAAGTATGAACTAAGCATCTTCAAAACACAAGATATGGATATAAATTATTATGTAACTATTTAAGTAAATAAATTAATTAAGTAAATGGTTTAAGTATAATTTATTTAAACTAGAATATTTTCATAATAAATAAAATAATTTATATAAGTTTATTATGTATTATATAAACTATATACATGACAATGTATGGACTTGAGGTATGATTTTTCTCTCAAAACATCCTTGTTTGAGGAACATGTTTGATTATGAAAAAATTTAAAATAAATTTTTATATAATGATATTTTATGTATTATGTCATGAATAATTTATAATTAATTATATTTTATGTTTCAAATAATTATCATTTTTTATGGGAGTTATGATTCAGAAGTTACCAAAGTGTTAAGGGTTTATGTTTAAATATCATTTTAATCTTGATTGTTTATTCTTGAATTCCAATTATAGGAAATTATTTTATATTTTTATATAGAAATATATTAATTTTATTATCCGATGTATATTCATGACATTTTCCTGAAATGGTATCATTTTCCCCTATTTTTTATTAATTAATTTGAAAATATCTTTCGCAAAAGATAGCATCATTTCCGTATTCAGTCAAAAATCCTTTTTCTTACATATCATTATTCTCTAAAAATATTTTAATTTTTGTTAACATTCTCAATATGATTTATTAAATTTATTTTTATACATGTTTTACTATTTAGAAATTTTATTAAAAGGAATATTCTATTCATTTCCTAAATTAGGGACTTTTTACCCTTTTTACAATAGTCGGAAAGGAATGTTTTTTTACTTATATGACTTATATATAATTAGCTTCCATCATGACCACTCAATTCTTCGATCTTTAATTTATATGTTTCCATGGTTATTTTCAAATAAAACATTTTGTATGATATTTTGGAATTTTTAACATTTTGATGATTTGATCTCAAAGTGAATTGTAGTTTTTTAAAAATAAATATTTCATTTAATATTTTAAGGAAATTTTCACCAACAATGAATACCTTTTTTGTTATGGATTGATTTTAAAATATGTATAAATGTATCTTAGAAAAACCTAGATTTATCTATCTTTCTTTTATAGGATTACACATACCTTATTTTCATCTCTCAAATTCCTTCATTATGACATATCCTTTGATTATGATATGAGGTGAGATTTTACAATCGATTTTCACTCCATGGGTAATTCATATATTTATTCCTTTTGATTGATTACCATTCTATTTAACATATAACAATTAACATGTTATGATGAGTGCACCCAGATAGTTATATAATGTATTGGGTAAAGTTATAGTCTTATGAGGATTCATGTATGTGATTTGTGAGTAAACCTAATCAATTACAGAACTTCGTACACCATATGATAGTTTCATGGAAGTTATTCATAGATAATGTTTACTTCATGTTATATATTTTTTCATGATTTCATATGATTCCATGATTTTATGATTCCATGTTCATTATGTTGTGATCCCATTTTATTACTCTTGAGCCTCATCTTGTATGATATCATGTTATAATTTTGACACAAAAGTTATTATTTCTCATCATGTTTATTACTATACTAGGATTATTAGATCACCCATTCTGTTTATGAATTCCCCAGGTAATCCCATATAGTTTATGTGCTAAAAATAATTTAGGATCTCATAATGGAAAATAAAATTAAAAGTTTTATTTTATTTTCACTTTTATGTATTATGAAACTAGTCTTACCAGGACACTAGGACTCACATTAATTGGGTAGTAATTAATTGATGTTTATGTCTAAAATCATGTAATAATGTGACTAAATGTCTTGGGTATATATATCAATTTTTCTAATTTTTGGGTTTGGGGTGATCATTGTTATGATAATTTCTAATAGGAGAAATTCTCTCTAACACACATTATTTATTCATTGTATGTTTTGATAGAGTTTTTGGTGTTAATCCCCTCATTTGAGGAATCATTATTTCATTACCTTAGTTCGCCTAGTTGCATTCATTATTAGAATTCGGTGGACTTCAATATACATGATTGGGTACACATGTTTTACTCAAATCTTATTTGAGTGATGGTTATTGTTCATCAGGGATAGTCTCCTTAGATTATTTCATCATTTTTTAAAGTTTCTATGCTTCATAAGAAACCTTTATTTTTTTCTATATCTTTATCAAAAAATTATTCTGGTACTTTCTGAGGGTAGATAACATTATGGAGGGGATAACTATCACATAGTAACCATGGATATCTTTTTATTATATTTATTTATGATTCCATTTTTATTTCTCCCATTCCAGATATTTTTTCATTTATATTTAAATTTTTTGAGCATGAAGTGGATGACACGTGTTTCCTGCATAGTTTTCCAAACAATATTTCAATAATGCAATAAGATCTGAACTATTAATAAAGTATAATAAAAAATTCAGTGCGAATTTTATCAAAATTTAAATCCTAACCATGTGTATTGTTATTGTTTCCGATTATAGGGTGCACAATTAGCACATGGTTTTCCAAAACATGCATCCAAACCATATAAAGTTCCTCGATTCATTAAAAATGTAAACTCAAATATTTTCCCTCTTTGATTTTTTAACCTAGAATCACTACCCTCTCCCACCCCCATTTGTCTCACATAACAACAAGGGATTCTAACCTTTGGTTATTCTTTAATTTATTGTTTAATATTTGTTTTTATTCATGTTTTTCTGTGATTTTCTAGGTAGTCACCCTTTTGATCTTCCTTTTTCGTTATCTCTTCTTTAACTATATTTTTCTATTACCCCAACATGGTTTAATTTCCTAGGGTTTATAATGGGTAGTTTTTAATTAGTTATTCCTCTTATTTCTAGTTTATATTATTTTTTTAGGTCTTCTCGGGTCCCATTGAGGTGTACTATCACCATCATTAAAATAGGTGTCTAATTTTAAAGTAGGTGGTTCTTCACAGAGCCCTTTCATTTTAGAATAATGATTTCTTATTGTTTTAAATTAATGATTTGTGTGGTTTGGAAATGTTATTAGTTATATCAAATTAATTTTATGGAAAATAAGTTATTTCTATTATTTTTCATCAAATTTTCTTGGGGTTTCATTAATATTAAATTTCTAGAGCCTCTTTTGGAAAATTATTACATTCTCAATGTTTTTTTAAAAGGGCGAGTTCAATTTTCTAAATTTATCATTATCTATTGAAATATGTTTTTTCATTCTTATAATTTAAATGGAATAAATTTATATACATGAGTTTGTTTTCCATTTTTAAATTTTTTTTGGAAAAAATATATTCCTATGGATTTTATTTGTGGCCCATTTTTTACTTTCAAAATAAATTTTCATTAACAAAAACCCCTCGTGAACAATGCCCCTAGAATTTTGAAAATGTATGTTACTATCTCTATGTATTCAATTATTGTTGATGACGGGGTTTATGCATGTATTATATATTTTTTATGGATATTAGGGAAGTTTCATGTGAGTTTGTCAGAGGGTAAGATGTTTTATGTTTTTGAAATGTGTTATATGTAATGTTTTGTTATATTTTTTTGAGTCACCTTCAATTTGGATTAATGGGATGCCATGGGTGAGTTTGTGGGAATTATAGGTCCACTTGTTTCCCTAGTCCTGGAAAATACTCAAATTAGTATCCCTAAGATATATGTTATTCTACCTATGGTTTAAACTGTAACGTCCCGGATCCAGGTTCCACTCAACGGGTGCCTCGAACCGTGTTGGTCACATGACCTCAAGCGCATTTCCCCAAACTCCAGAGGATACTGACTAGCAGTGAGGGTCCATGTCTGATACTGGGGAAACTATGCCCTCATTTTTCAAAGTGTAGCATCATGGGAAAGATAAATAACACGCAACAGTGGATGTAGTAGACAATATACAACTCAAATAGAAAACTGAAGTAAAAGAGAATCATCACTCGTATATATAAAGATGCAGCATGTCACTAATTCTATGAAAGCAGTCAGAACATGATACATTGCAAAAAAATACAATACAACACATAATACAATGTACAACCAAACAAAAACAAAGCCGAGTAAATAGAATGCCACAACATCGCAAGCCTAAGCTGAGTCCCATGCTCTCCCACTCCTCTACTACATTCAAGTACCTGTATAGGGACCCTTTCCCTTATCCACGCCTGTAGAAATGTAATCTATTTGGGTTGATGATATGACCCAAACAGGGTGTGAGAAATAAATCCTAGTAAGCAACCACCAATGGAATGTGCCCAGCTATCAGGGAAAATCTGAAAAAGAAGTGTGTACTAGTAAATGGAATAAACTAAATAGTACTCAAAAGTAACTAACTCTATCAGTTATATTGCCATTTTAATATTCATTTAAACATGCCAAGCTCGTGCTTTAACTTGGAAGGTATAACATATAAAAATCACATTGGTGAATATTCAGGATAACACTGTCCTTAGACGTACCATCCATACCCTCAAGTAACCAGAATCAAAACCCACAAGTGATTGCCCATAGGGAAAACAAATATTGCCCTCAGGCGTACGAAGTGTCACCCACAGGCATAGAATCTACTACCCACAGGCATAAAAATTATTACCCTAAGGCTAAAAGAACCACTACCCTCAGGCTAAATGGAACACTTCCCTCTCACTAAGCAAGTAACCAGGCTGAGCCTAACACATAAGAAAGCAATTTATATACAATTATTCTCAAGGAAAATGCAATACACAACATAATCATGGCATACACTCTGGTATCCTGGATAAAAGGCTAAATAGAGGAACACACACCCAGGGTAGACCTGGATCCAAGAAATGATCCCAAACAGCATATTACACCTATTTTTAGATTATCTACAAAATTCTAGATATCTTTTCAGAAAAGGCCTCAACCATACGACACCCCAATCATGGGATCGTAGCACAACAGTACACAAAAACACACAACGGTTGGAATTTAAACACCAGACCACCTACCTCGATCTCCACTGATCAATATATGAGAACTACGCCTCCCGAAACTAATGAGAAAGACGTAGATATGAGATAAGAAACAACACACTCAACCTCAAATAACTTCCCCTCAATACATAATTGGTAAGAATGGATTAAAGAGAAGGGAGGGCTTACCCGTGCATTCCCAACATGATCGACAGATACGGAATCGAGCTCCCAGTGTGCGGTTGGGAGATCCTCCATGCTCCAGCCATCTCACCCACTCTAATCTGGTGTTCTAAGATTCCCCTGTGAACAAAGTATGTGACTGCCCGTTTTAAGTGAAAAAACAAACTACACGGTGTGTACTCTCAAGTACACAGCGTGTACTTTTCATTTTTTTAACTGTTCCTCTGGCGGTCCCTCGTCAGCATGACATTGTTCATCTGTCGACATGAGTACACGACATGTACTACCTGAGTACATGGCGTGTACTGTCTCTCAGCTGGAAGGTACCTTCACCACATTACTATTCACCTACCGACTGACTACATGGCGTGTAAATACCCACTACACGGTGTGTAGTCGGTTTTTACACCTTTCATCACTGACAGGGCTACACGACCTGTGTACTCATCCCACACCGCCAAAGTACATGATGTGTGGAAAATTACACGTTGTGTACTCACAAAATTTGGGATTTTCCCCATTTTCCTTGTTTTCTCATAGAAACTTTAAGGAAAGAGGAAAAGAAGAAACATGTACCTCAAGAATAATAACCGGGTTCTTATAAACATCCACCCTTAAATCAATTATTCCCCAAATTTCCCTTCCATGGGTGGTGAAGATAAAGCTTAGAACAACTCTGGCCACTAAGCACATACGTTGTTCTCCCACTCCCAGATGTATTCCTACACTCGGCCATACTGTCATAGCACCCGTACGAGAGGAACTGAACAACCTCAAAGAACCTTAGTTCTCCAATCAACAATACAAATCAGATGCTCCTTAAAGGATGCATCGACCTGAAGCTCAACCTCCTCATACAGAAAGACGTGAGACAGGTCTGAGTGATAACGGTGTAGTTGGGATACATGGAAGATGTCATGCATGGCCCGATACCTCTGTGGTAACTACAACTGATAGGAAACCAACCCAACTCTCTCTAGAATATCAAAAATCCCCACATACATCGGTGAAAGTTTACCCTATCTCATGATTCGCCTGTGTCCCAAACTCGGTGAAACACCCAAGAAAACATAATCCCCGACCATGAGACTGTGTAGTAGACATACGCTTCTGAATCAACTGGACCTGCTCTTAAGTCTCCTGCATGAGACGTGGTCCTAGTAAAGCTGTCTCACCTGCCTCTATCCAGCAAAAGGGTGATCGGCATGGCCTACCATATAAATCCTCATAAGGTTTCATTTCAATAGTTGCCTGAAAACTATTATTATAGGAAAACTCAACTAGGGGTATATGCTTCTCCCAAGAGTCCACAAAGTCTAGGATCCATGAGTGTAACATGTCCTCAATCACCTATATCGTACGCTCTGACTAGCCATCGGTCTGAGGGTGATCAGCTCTACTCAGAAGCACCAATGTACCCAGTTCCCTCTGAAAAATCTGTCAGAAACGAGATGTAAAATGTGCATCCCTATTTGAAACGATAGAACGAGGGACCCCATGAAGACGTACGACCTCTCGAATATACAACTACTTGAGCTTGTCAACACCAAAGGTCTCCGTGATCGGTAAAAAGTGAGCTACCTTCATAAGTCTATCTAAAAATACCCACACGACATCATTTCCTCAAGGTGACCTCAGAAACCCAGTCACAAAATCCATCGCGACATCATCCCATTTCCATTCTGGAATGGGTAATTGCTGTAATAGCCCTTTAGGCCTCTGATGCTCCACCTTCACCTTTTAAAAGGTTGAACATCTCGTAACAAAACCAGCTACTTCTCTTTTCATACCCGACCACCAATACTAACATCTGAAGTCACGGTACAACTTGGTGACTCTTGGATGAACTGCCCAAGCTGAAGCATGAAACTCCTACATCATCTCCTCGTGTATATCCCCTGGAAAACACATTCATCCATGGAAACAGAATACTTCGTCATTGCTTATCGTCCATTAAGGAGGAGGGTCCTCACTTTCCACTGATTCCTATAAAACTAGTCCTTCTGAATCCGATAGTTATCTCATCCTCACTCTATCCAGGAGGGTAGAAGTCACAGCTAAGAAAGAAAGATAGGTTTTCCCCTGACTCTCATTCACCTCCAAATGCATTTCAGAGAACAAATCCATAAGCTTACACTCACCATTAGCCTCATGAAATGCCTATATCTGAGTCTTCCTGCTCATTGCATCAGCAACTACGTTACCCTTAGCAGGTGTATAGGCAAGCTCAAAGTCGAAGGACTGAAGGTATTTGACCCACCTTCTCTATCTCAGATTCAGTTCACACTGGTTAAAGATGTATTTGAGACTTTTTTGGTCGGTGAAAACCACAAAATGCACTCCCAAGAGATAATGTCTCCAATAGCCTAACGCATGAACAACTGCAGCCAACTCGAGGTCATGCATCAGATTATTCCTCTCATGTAGCCTCAACTGCCAAGACCTGTACGCAACTACTCGATCGCCCTGCATCAAAACTGCTCCCAGCCAAATACCTGATGCATCACAGTAGACTGTAAAGCTTCACCCTTACTCTGAAAGTATCAGGATTGGTGCTGATGTCAATTATCCCTTACGCTCCTGAAAGGCTATCTCACAAGATTCTGACCAAACGAACGTCACACCCTTCTTAGTCAAAACTGTCAATGGAGCTGCTAAGTGGGAGAAGTCTTGTATAAAACACCTGTAGTAACCATATAGCCCTAATAAACTCTGTATCTCAAACACCTTCTTTGGCTGCTCCTAGGTAACTACTGCTCTTACCTTCTCTTGGTCTTCTGCAACTCCTTCCTATGAAATTATATGACCCAGGAAGTGGGTCTGCTCCATCCAAAAGTGGCACCTTGAGAGCTTAGCATATTACTGATGCTCTCTCAGTGTACTCAATATGATCTGAAGATGGGTGTCATGGTCGTGTCGAGTGTGAGAGTACACCAATATGTCGTCCATGAAGACTACCACAAAAGAGTCCATATAAGGGTGGAACACACACTACTAGAAAAACAGGTATTTGCGACGGGTCATTTGTGACGGGATCCCGTCGCAAATGGCTTTTTGCGACGGGGGCCCGTCGCAAATGACCTGTTGCTGAAAACGGTGTCGCAACAACAATTATTTGCGACGGGCCCGTCGCTAAAGCCTTTTTCCGCAACGGGAAGAATCCCCGTCGCAAATAGTACTCCGTATATTTGTAAAAAAAACTTTTCAAAAACAATTTGCGAAGGGCACCGTCGCAAATACCTGTTGCGACGGACCCGCCGCAAATAATTTTTGCGACGGGACTCGTCGCAAAAACCTATTTAAAAAAATAAAAAACTATTAATAAATTATTTTAATGCATATAATAATAATACTATTTGCGACGGGCATAGTATCCCGTCGCAAATACTATAAAAATAATAAAAATAATAAATTATTAATACATTATTTTAATTAATATAATAATAATCCAATTATAATTCAAAAATAATAAAATAATAAAATATTAATAAATGATTTTAATTAATATAATAATATAATTATAATTCACAAATAAAAATAATAAATTATTTTAATTAATATAATAATAATAGAATTATAATTCAAAAATAAAAAATAATATAATATTAATAAATGATTTAATTAATATAATAATATTAGAATTATAATTTATAAATAAAAAAATATTAATAAGTTATTTTAATTAATATAAAAATAATAGAATTATTTTACATTCAAATATTAAAATAATTCAAGTATTACAAAAAAATATAATTAAATTATAATATTATAAAATTTTAATATATATATAAAATTTAATATTATAAAATATAAATAATATTATTATTCATATTAATATTGTTATTTAAAAATATAATATTATTAATATTTTATAATGAGACAGAAACTACGAATAGAAAAAAAATCATATTTTGATTTCACAAATTTTATAACATAAAAACAAACTCTATTCTGAAGAAGGGGGGATCTGCAGATGGTGGTGGAGGAAACTCCATCCCTAAAGCATGAGTGAGTCGGCGCATGTACTCCATCTGCTCCTGATGCTGCTGTTGCCACCGACTCGTCTGCTCCTCGTACAGCTGCTGCTGGCGTCGACGCTCGTCCTCATGCTGCTGACGCATCTTCTCCTGCTCCTGTCGGAGACTCTCTATCAATGCAGTCTGAGATCGCAACTGATCCTCATACTGTGTAGCAGACGAAGATGCACGAGATCCTCTCGAGCTGGACGCTGACATCGCAGCACTGCCATAATAATCTCCAGGAGTTAGTTGAGAGCCGATACCAACTACTCGGCCCTTCTCGATGGCATACTGGGTGGCCTGCATCCATGTCGCCTCATCAAACTGACGGACAGTGGTCTGATCTGATGACTCGGCCTGACTCTCAGGCCAGGCCTGTGACTCTACGGCCTCATATGACTCCTGTAGTTGCAATTTAAAATTAAAATTGTGAATATATTATATGCAGTTAATTTTTAAACTTGAAAACAAATAATACTGACCACGATGTGATGCTGACGATCACCTCTGAGCTCTCCAGTAGCAGGATCACTATACATCCTCCGATATATGTCATACTCCGTAATATCGGGGTGCTCGACAGCCTATAAGAATAAAAAATAAACTGTTAATATTTATAGTTATATAAAATATTTATAAATAATGTACGTACGAGATGATGTCTATGAGTACTGAAAGATCGACTCCCAGCTCGATGAGTCACCTCCTGTCTCCCCCGATTCTGCCTCCCCACCGATGATCTCCTCTGAAAGGCACCACTCAACCAGTGCGCACATAATCCATCCCATACATGGGATGAAATGTACTCTGGTCGGTGTGCTCTACATGACTCGTCAAAATCTGACACTCATGATTTCTTCATCGCAGCTTTTCTTAAATTGTGCAAAAACTGACGAAGGAGATCACGCATGGCCACCTCCCTTGCCTCGTGGATGGCGTCACGCATGGTATCCTCGATCGGATACCATAAACCCTACAAATAAATCAAAATATCAAGTTAGAAATGAAATAATTTTCAAAATAAAAATTATTTATTTACGTATGTACCAACCAATGGCCGAACATGGCCTGCTGCACATCAATGGGAATCTGCTCCCATGTGGTCCACGACTAAGATAAATAGTTGCGCAAAATAGAGCTACCCTGTCCAACTGCTATATGCGGAAAACTGTAAAAATAATAAACATTTATTATGTGAATCGATTAATGAAATCTTAGTCAAATCCACAGATTATCACATAGGTTATCACACCTCTGTGTGCGTGGATCAAACCCAAGACGTGGACGTCGCTCGAGGATGGGGTCAGGAATCATCAATCGTGCAAGATCGTGCCCCCTCCGCGTGCTCCCTAGAGTGCCTGCAGGCTGAGGGTCATCTGTCAGCAACTCATCTGCATCGAAAGTCAGGTCACCATCCGCCAACTCATGAAATGTGGCGTCGTCCATCTGAAATAGAAAATGATAATGTTGTTATGAAATAATTGATAATTACTATTATATATACATATATACATATTATGATTGTATATAAATACCATGGAATTCTATCAGTGTTCATCTTCATCATCATCTTCATATATGTCAATGTCATCTTCATATTCCACCTCAACATCATCAATATCCATTCGAGTTACAGTTGCTTCATCTCTTACCATTTCAAATTCATATGTGACATCATTAACATCATCGTCATCACCGACTCTTAAATGTGGGGTGTCGTCATCGATACTGATGTCTCTTTGTAAAAAATATTGATTTTGAGTACTCTCTTGAAAAACATCAATTATTTGCACATCAATGAAAGCACATTCACTTTGACTAAACTGATTGTCTCGAATTTTGATTTTTATTACACTCCACCAATCAGTCAAGTCTCTTGATGTAGCACAGTACATTGCGTAATAAACTTGATGTGCCTGTTGAGCCAATAAGAATGGTTCATTTACTGCGAGAACACTTTTACATTTAATATCGATGATTCCAGGAGTCGGATGAACATGCACGCCTCTCTCTGTATCCAACCACCGACATTTGAACATGGTTATGTAATGTTGTCCAAAATAACAGAGTTCAATGATTTAATTAAGTATGCCATAAAAGTCAACTTCATTTCTCGATGATGAGATCCTCTCAAGCTAACTCCATTGTTCATTGTTTTTTTCGATTCCCCATATGCATGTGTGTGAAATCGAAATCCATTCACCACATATGCATTATAAGTTTTAACAAGTTTGGAAGGTGGGTTACTCAATACACACAGCCGTTTGTCAATTTTATCAGCATGTCGAGACACCTGAAAATTTGTGAAATAATTATCAATATAGTAAACTATACATTGAATGAGTTGCTAAAAGATAAAGAATTTATGATACCAGTTTTTGAAACCACTGAGAGAAATTTTTCAATCGACGTTCTTCAAAATCAGCTGCTATAATTTGTGGAATTTTTTTCTTGATATGATTATCATACAACCTATAAAAACCAAATTTATTTACTGTAACATAAATGATAGAATAAGTGATATAAACACTTACAGTACAACTGATGTCATCTCTTCACAGTTGAGCATAACATATGTATGAGCTGTATGATATTCATCATCTGAAAGCCAGCGTTCATAAACTCCTCCAAAACCAAGCTCTGGCTGGTTGAAAACAGATAATTGATTGTCAATTTCATCAATATTCCTCTCGTTCCGTCCCATTCGGTTGTGTTTTGAAGGATACTCAGATTCAAAATAATGGGAGCAGAAAAAAGATATTTCCTCTTGGAAATAAGCTTCTGCAATAGATCCTTCAACAGATGCTTTGTTACGTACTTTTCTTTTTAATTTTTGCATGAATCTTTCAAATGGGTACATCCATCGAAACTGTACTGGACCTCCACATTTGGCTTTATATGGAAAATGTAACATCAAATGTTCCATTGAGTCGAAGAAAGATGGCAGAAATATTTTTTCCAGTTTACATATAATTACAAAAACATCTTTTTCAAGTTTTCCTAGAGCATCATAATCTGTTGTAGCCGCACAAATTTCCCGAAAGAAATGAGACATGTCTGTTATGGAATCCCAAATCACAGAATTCAACAGACTTCTTAATCCAATGTGTAGAAGTCTTTCCATTATAACATGAAAATCATGACTTTTTAATCCAGTAATATGACCATTCTTTACACATCTACCCAAATTGGAAGCACAGCCATCTGGAAGTCTCAAATCTGCAATCCAATGACAAAATAATAAACGGTTTTCTTTAGACAGTGTATAAGCTGATTTTGGTTTCAGTAACCTTTCTGTTCTTACATTCTCAAACAGTTCCAATTCTGGACGCCTGCAAATTTAGGAAAGATCTAAATGTTCATTTACATTGTATTTGCTCTTTCCTAGCGTATCCAAAACTGTATGAAACAAATTATCAAAACAGTTCTTCTCAATATGCATGACAACTAACATGTGTCGGACCAACAAATCAGACCAATATGGAAAATCCCAAAATATGCTACGTTTAATCCAATTGTGTTCTTTCCCAAAACCAGAAATTTTCTGTTGGTTTATTGTGGGACCAAAAGTGATGGGAGGTAATGAAAATACAACTGATTTTAACTCCGAACCTGATAGCATTTTTGTAGGTCCATCCCTTTCAACTGTTCCTTTTCTGAAATGAGATCTGTTTCTGCGAAAAGGATGATCAGCTGGAAGAAATCTTCGATGACAGTAAAAATAACAAGGTTTCTTTCCATTAATGAGCATAAATTCTTTGTTCTCTCCCATACAGTAAGGACATGATTTCTGACCATGTGTACTCCAGCCATATAACATCCCATAAGCCGGGATGACACTTATTGTCAACATCAATGCTTCTCTCAGTATGAAAGTCTGTTTCGTTGAAACATCATATGTACTGACACCAGTACTCCATAATAAATTTAATTCATCAATCAATAGTTTCAAATAAACATCAATATTTTTCTTCAGATGTCCTGGAATTAGTAAAGTCAAAAAGATATATGGCTCCTTCATCAACATCCATGGAGGTAAATTGTACGAAGTTAGAAAAACAGGCCAACATGAATATTGACTACAATAAGATCCAAACGGATAGAAACCATCAGTGGAAAGGCCCAGTCAAACATTTCTATCTTCTAAAGAAAAGGATGGATGCAATCTATCAAAATGTTTCCATGAATCACCATCGGCTGGATGATTCAAGCTTTTATCGGTTGAAATATTCTCTTTATGCCATGACATCATTGTCACTGTATTATTAGACATGAATAAACGCTGAAGTCTGGATGTAAGAGGAAAATATCTCAACTATTTTACAGGAATCAATCCAGACTTCCCGTGTTGTCCTTCTTTATATCTCAGTTGCCCACATGTGGGACAACTATCCAATGACTCATTTTCCCCAGAATATAAAATGCAGTCATTTGAACATGCATGAATCTTCTGACAAGTAAGTCCCAAATTTCGAACCAGCCTCTTACTCTCATAGAAATTTGCAGGTAAAACATTTCCTTTGGGTAACAGTGTTTTAAGCAAAGAAAATATCTGGTCAAAACAGGTGTTTGAAATTCCGTTATCTGATTTGATAGCCATAAATTTTGCAACTACTTCTAATTTTCTCATCTTGCAGCCCGGATATAATGAATCCTCAGCAGACTTCAACAACTAATAAAATTCAGACGGGGCCAACTTAGGATTTGAAGCTATATCAGTCGGAGTTTCTGTATGTTGAACAGATGAACCCGCAACATCATGTACTAAATCTTGAAACCGAGATGGATCCGGAATCAAGTTTGTATCACCTGCTCTGGAACTGCGTTCACCGTGTTGATACCAAAAAACATAATCTGGTTGAAAACCAAAACGCAAGAGATGTTCCCCCACTTTGTCAAACATGTCAAACATTCTCAATGCACATTTTCTGCAAGGGCATTTTATTTTGCCTTCTGAAACAAATTCTGGATTTGATGCCACAAATGAAAAAAAAGTCTCCACACCCTCTACATATAATGGATTTAAACCAGAACCGTTTAGATTTCTACGTTGATTTATCCATATACGGTCACCTAATAATGATTTTTGATGACCTCATTGTTCCATATTTTTCTATAAAATATAAAAGCATTACTGGTTTTGAATAATTTGTTAGAAAAAACACTCAAGCTAGGATAATTATAGAGTTCACATCATACACAACTGACACAAACTTTTTATTGAGATAGACCTAAAAATTGACCCTTTAAGAATTAAATATGATGAGAATGAAGCAAAACATGTTACGAATATTAGAAATTTTAATATTATATAAATTTTTTATTATTTTCATAGTACTAATATTATTGGTAATTATTCATAATTATTGTTAATTATTACTAATTATTGGTAATTATTCCTAATTATTGGTAATTATTACTAATTATTGGTAATTATTACTAATTATTGGTAATTATTACTAATTATTGGTAATTATTACTAATTATTGGTAATTATTACTAATTATTGGTAATTATTACTAATTATTACTAATTATTACTAAATATTACTAATTATTGGTAATTATTACTAATTAAAACTAATTATTGGTAATTATTACTAATTATTGGTAATTATTACTAATTATTGGTAATTATTAGTAATTATTGGTAATTATCGGTAGTTAATACTAATTATTGGTAATTATTACTAATTATTGGTAATTATTACTAATTATTGGTAATTATTACTAATTATTGTTAATTATCACTAATTATTGGTAATTATTACGAATTATTGGTAATTATTACTAATTATTACTAATTATAACTAATTATTGGTAATTATTAATAATTATTACTAATTATAACTAATTATTGGTAATTATTGGTAATTATCAGTAATTATGGGTAATTATTAGTAATTATTACTAATTATTGGTAATTATTACTAATTATTGGTAATTATTACTAATAATTTGTAATTATTGGTAATAATTAGTAATTATCGGTAATTATGGGTAATTATTGGTAATTATTACTAATTATTGGTAATTATTACTAATTATTGGTAATTATCGGTAATTATGGGTAATTATTGGTAATTATTACTAATTATTGGTAATTATTACTAATTATTGGTAATTATTAGTAATTTTTGGTAATTATTGGTAATTATGGGTAATTATCGGTAATTATTACTAATTATTGGTAATTACTGGTAATTATTGGTAATTATTGGTATTTATTGGTAATTATTGGTAAATATTGGTAATTATTGGTAATTATTCCTAATTATTGGTAATTATTCCTAAATATTGGTAATTATTCCTAATTATTGGTAATTATCAGTAATTATGGGTAAATATCAGTAATTATGGGTAATTATTGGTAATTATTCCTAATTATTGGTAATTATCGGTAATTATGGGTAATTATCGGTAATTATGGGTAATTATTGGTAATTATTACTAATTATTGGTAATTATTACGAATTATTGGTAATTATTGATAATTATTGGTAATTATCGGTAATTATGTGTAATTATCGGTAATTATGGGTAATTATTGGTAATTATTACTAATTATTGGTAATTATTACTAATTATTAATAATTATTTGTAATTATTGGTAATTATTGATAAATATTCGTAATTATTGGTAATTATTGATAAATATTGGTAATTATTGGTAATTATTCCTTATTATTGGTAATTATTCCTAATTATTGGTAATTATTCCTAATTATTGGTAATTATCGGTAATTATGGGTAATTATTGGTAATTATGGGTAATTATTGGTAATTATTGGTAATTATTACTAATTATTGGTAATTATTGGAAATTATTGGTAATTATCCTAATTATTGGTAATTGTCCTAATTATTGGTAATTATCCCTAATTATTGGTAATTATCAGTAATTATGGGTAATTATTGGTAATTATTACTAATTATTGGTAATTATTACTAATTATTGTTAATTATTTCTAATTATTACTAATTATCGGTAATTATTACTAATTATCGGTAATTATTGGTAATTATCGGTAATTATTACTAATTATTGGTAATTATTACTATTTATTGGTAATTATTACTAATTATTGATAATTATTACTAATTATTGATAATTATTACTAATTATTACTAATTAGAGGTAATTATTACTAATTATCGGTAATTATTGGTAATTATTGGTAATTATTCCTAATTATCAGTATTTATTACTAATTATTGGTAATTATTACTAATTATTGGTAATTATTACAAATTATTGGCAATTATTACTAATTATTGGTAATTATTGGTAATTATTCCTAATTGTTGGTAATTATTCCTAATTATTGGTAGTTATTCATAATTATTGGTAATTATTCCTAATTTTTGGTAATTATTCCTAATTGTTGATAATTATTCCTAATTATTGATAATTATTCTTAATTATTGGTAATTATCGGTAATTATTGATAATTATTGGTAATTATTACTAATTATTGGTAATTATTACTAATTAGTGTTAATTATTACTAATTATTACTAATTATTACTAATTATTACTAATTATTACTAATTATTACTAATTATTGGTAATTATTGGTAATTATTACTAATTAGTGGTAATTATTAGTAATTATTACTAATTATTACTAATTATTGATAATTATTAATAATTATTCCTATTTATTACTAATTATTGGTAAGTATTACTAATTATTGGTAAGTATTACTAATTATTGGTAATTTTTACTAATTATTGGTAATTATTACTAATTATTGGTAATTATTACTAATTATTGGTAATTATTACTAATTATTACTAATTATTCCTAATTATTGATAATTATTGATAATTATTCCTAATTATTGGTAATTGTTCCTAATTATTAGTAATTATATGAATAATTACCAATAATTAGGAATAATTACCAATAATTAGGAATAATAACATTATTAGTATATTTTATTATTAATATTAAAATAATATAATTTTCTATATTATATAAAATTCTCCTTTCATTTGTGTGTTTTCTATCTCCACATACAAATAATACATGTGGAGACAGCAAACACACAGATGAATGGAGAATTGTATATATATAAAAAATTATATTATTTTAATATTAATAATAAAATATATTAATAATGTAATAATGTTATTATTGCTAATTATTGGTATTTATTACTAATTATTAATATTTATTCTTAATTATTAAAAATTATTACTAATTATTCCTAATTACCATTAACTATGAACAATACTAATAATTTAAATTTATTAAGTAACAAAACAATGTAAACATAATTAAATTACAACTAATTAAGAATAATTGAAACTAATAAAAAATTTAAAATAAATATTAAATTAAAATGAACATAAATACATTGAAAATTGATCTGAGGTTGATCTCTGGTCGTTCTTCAAATCTTCAATATCAACTCCGGAGAAGAAAATTAAACTTCAGAAAAACAGAACTTTAGAAATAGAATTTTGAGAGAATAAGAAGATGGAGTTTGAGAATGATTTGAAAAAAACGGATGAGGGTATTTATAGGTTAGATTATTTGTGATGGGTCCATTTGCGACAGGATACCCATGACAAATAGTATTATTTGTGACGGTACCCGTCGCAAATACCTTAGCCATCATTTATTACGGCCAACGGTTAAATAGTTATTTGCGACGGGTCCCGTCGCAAATAACCACCTACCGACATACTTTTTGCGACGGGGGAATATTCCCATCGCAAATACATTTTACCGCCGCCGGTTATTTGCGATGGGCAATAACCGCCCGTCGCAAATATGTTTCCCGCGATTTGGCGCGCAACGCGCGCCAGTTCTTTTGCGACGGGGAAAGCAATCCCGTCGCAAAAGGCTACTTATTTGCGACGGGCAAAAACCCCCGTCGCAAATAAGTTTTTAACGGGGCTATTTGCGACGAGAATAAATCTCGTTGCAAATAACCCGTCGCAAATACCCATTTTTCCGTAGTGACATAAATCATTAGAGCATGAAAACTACTAGTGCGTTCATGAGTCCGAACGACATAACCAAGTACTCGTATAGACATTATCTACTTCGAAAGGCTGTAAGCAGTTTGTCTGATGGTTTAACGTGTAACTGATGATATCTGGATCTCAAGTCAATCTTCGAGAACACTCGTGCTTCTTGAAGTTGATCAAAAATATCATCAATCATTGTTAAGGGATATCAGTTCTTAACCGTCAGCTGATTTAGTTTTCGATAATCTACACAAAGTCTAAAGGTATCTTCCGCCTTCTTTGCAAAAAGGATAGGAGAACCCCAAGGAGAAGTACAGGGTCGGATGAAACCCTTTTCTTGTAACTCCTCTAACTATCTCTTGAGCTCCTGCAACTCTGGTGTAGCCATCCTATAAGGAGGAATGGACACTGGTGCTGCTCCTGGCCCAATCTTAATAGAGAAATCCACCTCCCACTCTGGAGGTAGACCCGAAAAGTTGTCTGGGAAGACATCCCTGAAATGGTAAACCACTGGTGGGAAATCCTGATGACAAGTCCCCTGATCATCCCGATATAAACTCACAATCTAGGCTATCACACCACCTCTCCCACGATGCTCAGGTCTAGCTCAGCTCGCCTGGACATCCTATTTCCTCTTGTATAGAAACTCTCCGCCCTCTAGTGATGTGAAACTCACCCTGAGACGATAGAAATCCACAATGGCTCGAAAGGGTACCAACCAGTCCATCTTGAGAATGTCATCATAAGCTGTCATCTCTAAGACAGAGAGGTCCCACAGAAAGTGACACCCACCAACCTCTAGGGGGAACTCCCTGCACTAACACAAACTAGACGTTCTAGTCCCCAACAGAGTGTATAGTGTCATAATATCAGAAAAAAATGAATCACATAGCCGAAGGCTCTCCACAACGGGCACAGATATAAAGCTATGTGTAGCATCCGTATCGAAAAGTATAGAAGAAAAAACAGAAGCAACTAGAATAGTACCTCTGACATTGGAAGGTCTGGGATCCTACTCTTGTTGGGCCTGTTGGACTACATATGCCTGCCCAGTGTCGTGACCCTACGACACAACCTGGCTACCCGGAGCTGTCCCACCCTGCTGCCTCTGAGATCCTGGTGTCTGGGTACCACAGCCATGACCACCACCTCTGCATATATGTCCTGACGTATCCCAATTTCCCGACTAGTAAGAATATTCAGATCTTTCTCCTGCACGCGGAGTCTGCGAATAACCCCTCCCACCGGCCACTAGTGGAAACACCCTTCAAAAGCGCTGTAGATGACCCATATTTCCGTAGGATCGACACTCCACTAGGTCACGTGGACACTGCGGTCTCTTATTCCCCTCTTTGCCACACTGGTAGCACACGCCCTGGCCAGCTGAAGTATTATTCTAGCTAGTAATTCCACCATGAGAAAAATCCATCTGTCTCTTACTCTTACCAGTAGAAATAGTACCAGAAACTGGTGTTCAACAACCCTAGCCCACACCACTAGCTTCCCGTAGGTTCTGCTCTATAATCAGTGCCTGGTTCACAGTAGAATGCATGGTAGGCAACCTGAAAACTTTTAACATAGCTCAAATGTCATATCGAAGACCATCCTCAAAGATTCTATCCCTCAATGTCACATCATCCACTAGAACGGGTGAAAAATTCTAAAGCTCGGTGAAGTGAGTAGAATAATCCATCACTAACATGGCGCACTACTGTAGATTCGTGAACTCTCGAGCTCGATCTGCCCGCAACGTCTCTGGAAAAAAGAAGTCAAAGAAGGATGACTAAAAATATTCCCACGCCATGTCTTGGTAATGCTCAAACTGAGTAGTAACATCCCACCACCTCTTGGTGGAATCATGAAACATATATGTAGAGAGCTTGACCCTCCTCCTAGGAGGCCTCTCAAGATGATTGAAAATATTCTGCATAGAACCCATCCAAGACTCCGCAACCTGTGGTCTGCCATCCCGAAAAACGTCGGCGGATGCTGCTTCTGGAAGATATGAGTCAGCTCTGCCATAGATGTGGCAGCCGACAGTGCTCTCTGAAAGGTCTGCATAAACCGCATAAATCCTTCACGGAACTGCACATAAGTGCACGTGTTCGGTATAATAGTTGGCACCGTATCTGGCCCTGCTGGAGGATCCACTTTTAGCTCATTGACTACCATCTTAGGAGTATAATAGTCGCCTCTCTGCTGGTGAACAACCGGTGGTCGTATCAGTGGCATGACTCTACAAGGTCAAAGCACACATTAGATCAAAATTTATCCAAGACTGAAAAATATGAGACCAAAAAGAGAATAGGAGAAGGAAATCATTCATGATTTACAAAACTTGACTACACGGCGTGTATAAATACTACACAGTGTGTTCTCACAAGCCATCACATGAGCGTGTACTCCAACTTAAACTGGCCGTGTAACACCCCAACTACACAACGTGTTGTCTTAACACACGACGTGTACTTGAATCTGTCTTCCCTTCCCAAGTCCTTCTATACGGCTTAAGACACACGGCTCACCTAAATCAAAACTACACGGCATGTCCCACAAGTATACAACATGTACATAACAAGCTTTCACCGGCCCGTGTTGTTCGTGACACAGCTTGTGTACCCAGGTCAGACTACACGAAATATTTCAAAAAGACATAGCGTGTACAAAGAAAGATAACACTAACCCATGTTGTTCGTGACACAGCCGGGTACCTGGGTCAGACTACATGGTGTGTTCAAGTTTGACATAGCGTGTATGTCTTAAAATTTCCTCCGTCCGTGTTGTTAGTTACATGACAGACATCGGGTCAACACTACATGGCATGTACAACTGATACACAACATGTTTCCCCCAAGCCATCCCCCACCCCGTGTCCCGGCCCACACAGCCTTTGACACAGGTCGAGACTACACGACATGTACTAAGACTACACGGCGTGTACTTAAAAATTTACACTTTTTTTCCCGAACAGAAGATTAAACGGCATGTAATCAAAACTACATGGCATGTAATCAGGGTTTTTCCAGACATTAAGCCTTAAAAACTACTCTGGATCCCATAAAAACATTGAAAACAACACCTAAGTTCCAAATTTCAATCCGTGAGGGCCTATACTCCCCGCGAATCAAAGTTTGGAATCTTATACATGTTATAACAAGTAAACAGTCAATGAGGCACCAAATTCCGGTCAATGAGGGCCCATACTCCTCAAAACCCAAAATTTGGTGTTCATTCTAATATACCCCACATAACCATAACCTATTAAATAATAGGTATTTATCATAGTATCTAGCACAACAACATGATTTTATAGCAAAACAACTATCACAAAAACATGCAATCTCTAATGCACCTATATGGCATAGAAGAAATGCATAACATGTGATTTCTAGAATTTTCCTAAACGATGCATGAGATGGAATACCCTCATCTAATCAGGTTTCACTTAAATAGAAACCACGTATAAAATATAAACATCACAACTACAGGTGCGTTACCCAATGGTGAAAATCCAATCAACTGTAAAAGTCAAAAATCAGAAAAATTGTAACACGACAGAAATTGGATTTTCCTTGTACACGGGTTAGCTACTCCTAGGAAAAGATTATTACCAACTACCATTTCTGTCCTATCCCTGACTATAGGCTCCAAAAAGTAAGCTAAAGAAAAGAAAGCCTCTGATAGCACTTTATAACATCCCGGATCCAGGTGCCACTCAACGGGTGCCCCAAACCTGGTGGGTCACATGACCTCAAGCACATTTCCCTAAATGCCAGAGGTTGCCAACTAGCAGCAAAGGCCCAAATCTGATAGTGGGGTAACTATGCCATCATTTTTTAAAGTGTAGTGCAGCAGAAAAGATAAATAACATGAAATGTGGAAGTAGTAGACAATATACAACTGAAATGGACAACTAGAGTAAAATAGAATCAGCAGTCATATATATAATGATGCGTCATGTCACTAATTCTATGAAATCAGTCAGAACAGGATACACTGCAAAAAAATCAATACAACCAAAAATACATGGTACAATAAAAAAAACAAAGAAGAGTAAACATAACACCGTAGCATCGCAAGCCTATGCTCGGTCCTATGCTCTCCCACTCCTCTACTACAATCAAGTACCTGTATAGGTACCCTTTCCCTTATCCACACCTGTAGAAATGTTATCTATTTAGGCCGAAGACATGACCCAAACAGGGTGTGAGAAATAAATCCTAGTAGGAATCCACCAAAGGCTCGTGCCTAGCTATTAGTAAAAATGTGCAACAGTAGTGTGCAGTAGTAAATGAAATAAACTAACCAGTACTCAAAAGTAACTATTTCTATCAGTTATATTGACATTTTAATATTAATATAACCATGCCAAGACCATTCTTTAACTTGGTAGGTATAATATATAAAAATCACCACTGTGAATATTCATGATAAAACTGTCCTCAGACATACCATCCTTACCCTCAGGGAAATAGAATCAAAACTCCCAGGTGATTGGCCACATGGAAAACGAATATTGCTCTCAGGCGTATGAAGTGTCACCCACAGGCACAAAATCTACTTCCCAAAGGCATAAAAAATATTACCCTCAGGCTAAAAGAACCACTTCACTCAGGCTAAACAGAACACTGACCTCATGCTAAGCAAGTAATCGGGCCGATCCCAACACATAGGCAAGCAATTTATATAAAATTCCTCTCAAGGAAAATTAAATGCACAATATAATCATTGAATATCCTCGGGAATCCTGACCGAATGGGTAAACAGAGGAATGCACCCCTGGGGTGGTCCTAGATCCATGCAGTGGTCCCAAATAGAAGATTAAACTTATCATTAGATTATCTACACAATTTTAGATATCTTTTCAGTATAGGCCTCAGCCATACGACACCCCAATCATGGGATTGTAGCACAATGGTACAAAAAAACACATAGCATTTGGAATTTAATCACCAAACCACCTACCTCGATCTCCACTAATCGATATACGCGAACGACGCCACCCGAAACACACGAGAAATAAGTATATCTGAGATAAAAAACTACACGCTCAACCTCAAATAAATTCCCCTTGGGAATTAATTGGTAAGAATTGCTTAAGGAGAATAGAGGGATTACCCATGTGGTCATAAAGTGATCGACGGATACGAAATTGGGTTCCCGATGTGCAGTTAAGAGATCCTCCAAGTTCTGGCCATATCTCCCGCTCTCCTCCGGCGTTCAAAGATTCCTATGTGAACAGAGGAGGCTAGAACCAATTTTAATCCAAAACAAAAATACATGGTGTGTAATCTGAAGTACATGACATGTACTTTTCATTTTTTAACTGTTCCTCTAGTGGCCCCTCGCCAGCACGACACTGTTCATCTATCGACATGAGTACACTGTGTGTAGTACCTCAGTACACAACATGTATTGTCGCTCAGCTGGAGGATGCCTTCACCACCTTAATATTCACCTACTGACTGACTACATGGTGTGTAAATACCCACTAAATGGAATGTAGTCGGTTTTCACACCTTTCATCGCCTACAGGGCTACACGCCTTGTGTACTCTTCCCACACAGCCAAAGTACACGGCGTGTGGAAAAGTACACGGTGTGTACTCACAAAATTTGGGATTTTCTCCATTTTCCTTGTTTTCTCATAAACAGTTTAAGGAAAGAGGAAAAGAATAAACTCATACCTCAAGAATAAGAACCGGGTTACTACATAAACCCCTCAATTAGGAAAGTTAAGGAAATACCTGGTGAATTCATATGCCTTATCCTAAATTCTCATATATAGCTCCAAGGTTTCTATGATATGATGTTGAAAAATTATATATTTTTTCATGTTTCTACCTTTTAAATTAAACTAGTTTCAAATTATAACCTTGTGCTCTTGATTTTATTTATGGAAATAAAGTGTCTTGGATTAGTTTGGTTTCACGAAAAACTCCATGGATGTCTTTATTGATGAATATGTAGGAGCTTGAGAATGTTCACATATTCATGTGCATGACCATATTCATATTTGTTCATATATATATATATATAAATTTAGAGTTTATCTATTGAATAACTTATGCAAGTCATGATTTTAGAAATTTAAAGCTTATTATCTATTTTCCTTAAAAAAAGTGAAACAATATTTCATTCATATGAACATTTTAAAACTATTATGATATAATTTTATCTTCATATTTTATGAATGGACTGATGGGTGGTGACCAAATGGGAAATTATAATCATGCCTATGTTATTTAAGGTAACATGGGTTGGTCATTTCTTCATAGACACCATGGTTGATAACCAACTTAAGGTTTGTATTGGATTTTAGGTTTTCGATTATATTGTAGCTAGTGAAAGTTCTTCACTTCACCCATGTAGGTAGCATTTGGGCTTTCCCATTTTTTATTTATCTATATTCATTATATTCTTTATCATCCTTTGTAGTTTTTTCTTGCTCTCTAATCATATGATTCCATGTTTTTTTGTTAAATTTTTTCATTAGTTATTTATCTTGTCTTTTATTTCTATTATTCCCATCCTTATATCTCTTAATGGTATGTTTCATTTAGTTTTTAATTTTTTTGTATCCTCTTATCTTAGTTACTAGGAACTCCAATATATGAAGTAGTCATGCCAAATTTATAGTGGAAGGTCCTCCGATTCCCCATTTTTATTTATTAGAAATTGTTCCCCTATAACTCATTGAATATCATTCCAGTTATCTCTAACCCAAGAGAATAAAAAATAGATCTTGAGAGCTATTAGAAATTAGATCCGGTGCCCTATTCACGGTTGACCTGTGATAGTTTGTAACATGAAGTATGGAAAATAAATTAACCCCATATAATTTTTATACACTCTATTGAGTGTTATATATAATAAAATATGGTGAAAGACTTTGATAAATTAAAAGTAACCACTAATGGTATCCTATTGAAAAATATAAAATTATTGTAAGTGGTGGTGAATTAACTCGTAGTTCATTGAATTTGGAGTAAATATTATATGGGAGTATTTTCCAAAGAAACTAGAAAGATAAAAATTTCTTTATATTAACGAAAATTGACTATGCTATAAATTTGCATCATGAAAATATTGGGATTATCTATCTTCTTTCATTTTATCGTGATTGTGACCTTCCATGTATTCAACAGTCTATGAACAAAATTTAGTAAAATGAATTTATATTTTAGGTATAAGTTCTAAGTGATTATATATTAATGATATCCTATTGATAATGAACCAAAAAAATTAAATTTACTATCAGTTGATTAATATTTTGGGATCAATATAATCTTTTTAAATATATATTTATTTTGTGAATATTTTTTATATCTTCTATAGGAATTGAAAAACAAATTTGGTGAAAAATTATTCCCGAAAAGTGGTACCAAATATTCTTAATGAAACATTTTATATTAGTAGCTACAAAACCTCCTTACAGTATACAATGATCATGTATCACACTATGTTAGAGTTCCAAAAGTTATTTCTCTATAGTGATATTCTTGGTTAAATTCCAAATTCTTGTTCACATATATTAAGAAAATCTAAAATAATGGTTTGGGTTATGGTGTGGGAAATATTTTGGATAAATTAAATTTAATAGAGAAGAAAAATAATATAGTGTATAGAAAATATGGGCTTAAGAGAAATAATTAATCCTTTGAAATATCAGTGATGAGATAATTATGGCATTTGTATTACTTTTTTTGATAAAAATTATTTACGCATAAAATCATTAATCCTCTAATAGCATAACCATTCATTCCAACATGTCCTCTATCAACACATTTATTAACTTCTTTATATATCCATTAGTCCCCATATTATTTTCTATCCTAGCTTCACTTAGAGAATTTGGTTTTTTAAGTATGTGATTCAAGAGTTCCCTATATTCTTATGAGACTATCATTGTTCATATAAAAAATCTTCCTCTTTTGTGCACATGATGATCATCCACTATTATTTCTTCACTCAATACTCTAGTATTATGCATTAGGTGATCATGATATTAATTGTATAAGATCAAAAGACAGACATATAATGTAATCATTTCATTCATTATTTGACACTTATCAATACCTCTACTTCACCTAAACCCTATTAGAACACTCCCCACCTAGGATAATGTGAAAATAATAAAATATATTAATATAAATATTTTTTCTCTTTGGTTCTACTTCAGATTCATTATTACATTTCCAACATCACCTTACAATGGATAAGTTATAAACTTTTTAAATCCTCTCTTATAAACATTTCATTTTTTGTTTGTACTTCCTTTTAATAAAAGTGATCAATATATTTAGGATTCTTATATTGAGATTATTCTACTAACACTATAAGTATATAAAACAACCTTTTTATCCATAAATCCCCACTTACATTTCCCATGTTGATTTTCTTCCCTCTTTCAAGGACTAATTTCCACAAATATAGGATTTAATTACATTACATTATTTTGTTAGGATGGTATAGAAGAAGATTTCATTAATTCCCTAATGTATTGTTGGTTTTCTATGTGTCCCTAAAACATTATCCAGGAATCTTATATATTTGGATTAATTATTTTCCTTTAGTCATTAAAATATGCATTGGCATGTTCTTAAAATAAAATGATGAGGAAACCCATGTAGTATATACATGTATATTACCACATTTTAGATGAATATTAACAAAATCTCATAATAATACAAGCCCTAAAACCATAATTATTTATTGTCTTTGGAGAGTAGAAACATAATCCACATATTTCATGAAATATCTTAAACATCTCCCATAATTTTCATCTCACACTATACCCTCATTAGACATACCCCATTCAAAATCATTCTTCATAACCTAAGGAAGAGTATAAATATCAAAGGGTGGGATTAGACTATTTATAAGAGAAAATGTAAGAGATATCAATCAATAATATTAATTGAGAATAAGATAATCGTAAGGGTACAAGAATACAATCATATATTTGTCATTTCATACCAAATCAATCAAGGGACATCAATCATGATTCATGACATAAGGCATTGAAATAAAAAACACAATTCACATGATTTAATAATTATCAATAATTAATAATAAATCATAAAAAATATCATAAGAGAAAGGCATAAGGTTTTGGTATAAACATTATAATGAAAAATAATTTTCTTTGTAATGGATAACTACCAAGACAATCATAGTGGAAATATTCCCATAGTATAATGGGTTCACTCTTCATTCCATCATTTCCATAGTCAGGGCTCACTACCCAAACTATCATAGTGGACAGAGTTCACTAATGAATAGTTATAACCCCACCCGCCAATGAATCTTCAATAAGGGGAGAGAGATAATGTCCCCTGAGTCACACCTCCAGTAGCCCTCATGTTAAAGAATTTCATCGAGGGTATAAAAATTTCATGATATGGGAGGCATTACCCTATATTAAAATATAGGATCAAGAGATAAGATTAATCATCCACAAGAAACTCTATGACATAATATAATGGAAACCAAAAACATCCCACATGAATGTATAAATAAAATCAATACTGATAAAATCATCCCAAATTTAATACCCAAATGAAAATCTAAAGTAGTGACATAAGAACTATCGCAAGATCTGAGCTATTAATGTCCAACATGATCCTCATAGTTTTCTAGAAAACATGAAAATTATTTTATATACGTAGGGTGCACATACAAGTATACATAGTAGGAAAACCAAAGTCTTTCAGTCACATGTGAAAGAATTATACTAATGTACATGTGAGAACCTAGTATAACCAAAAATCACCTATACATGTCTACTTACCATGTTCAAGATCACCAAGTCACACTCACCAAATAACGCAATCCAATTATAATAACATGATTAGAAGTATATCGATAAATGGAACCTTGAAATGCTTTCATAGTGTATTTATACTCTCACACCCCAACACCATACATCCTGGTGCTCCCATATATTCTTAATAACATATACCACCACCCCATAGCATCATCACATCACATCATTCCCACAGACCCCTAGGCCAGCACTCCATGACATGATAACATCTCATCTCTCCTGAAAACACTTGGACCATCACATCAAAACCATAACTAGAATATTATGGTATCATGAAAATTATGTAAATCAACCTCTTTAACACCTACAACCATGAATAACCCCCACCTTAAGGCACCCCACAATACATACATGTCACATATCACCCCAAAACACCTGAGCCACTTCCCCACAACAGAGTCACATGACATCATTCTCAAAACACTTGGTCTAACACCTAGTGCACTGACATACCTTAGACCATATTAGGCTATGAAACTCTCCTCACATGGAAGAACGATAAGGGAAGACAAGGAATCCAGTCATCCATTCTCAACCTGGGGATGTTAGGGGAAACACCCTCGTGTGATTGTAATGGTGTCAGCACATAGGGGATGATGCATGTGGGGTCTGTATGGAAATAATATAGAATGAATATGTATATACATATATCGACAATGAATCCCTATATATGGGTTCACATCAAATCACTAACCAAATCACAAAATCCCAAATTTTCATGTCACCACTAAATGTGTAACACCACAAAAAATACAATCCACATCACACCAACAACCAATTCCAGTACCCAACCCATTAGTTTCACTATTAACAATCATACACATTTATCCACACAACTGATAATTTATTTAATCATTAATAATTTTCATCCCATTAAAGAAAACCAAACCCCAGTCATTTCAATAATTATTTATTCTATCAATTCATGGGAATCTAACACAATGAAACCACACATTAAAAGTAGCTCATCATCCTCATCATTCAATCGCCTCCCTGACCTAAAAGAATAGGAAAAAAAACAACCTCCTCACCACCCCAAAAGAATAGAACAATAACCAATACCTCACCACCCCAAAATCATGTCCAAATAACCACCTCATGACCTTCCATCTAATATCAAATTTTTATTAATAATTATCCAAATTGAAATAGGAGAAAGAGATCATAAGGGTGAGAAGGATGGGAAAAATCCAATGGGGGTCCAATATAATGGAGACCCAGAGAATCTCCTCTAATCAGATTAACTCCCTCACACTTGAATGGATGGGTGTTGGGGAAATATTTAACCCCAATTCTGCCCTAGAAGAGAGATAGTCTACCACCTTGTTCCCCTCTCTCCACATGTGAGACACTTGAATTTTGTTTTTAAGAATATTTTTTCACTTTCTGACCATATATGATATGGACCAGAGGGTAACACGTATTCCAAGAAGGACGTCATAGAGGATCAAAGAATCTGTCTCCATATGGAAGATCTCCAGGGACTTCTGATTACAAAGAGACAAAACTGTAAGCATAGCTTTCACTTCTACCTAAAGAGGGACACCATTGACATATGTCTTAGTGAAGGCTAAAATGACTTCCACCTGAGTGTCCCACACCATGCCCCCACCTTCCATTCTACCAAGAATGAAAGACCCATTTTTATTAAGCATATATCCATCTATCGGGGGGTGCCGGTAGACCCATTGACCGACAAGATATTTGTTGGAGACCTGGGATAGCATGTATTGTACCTTGAGAAGTTTTCACAAAACAGCATATCATCCATCTTTGAAGAAGGTTTAAATATCTATCAATAGGTTCTTTATATTCACCATGATAATATTTGATGTTGGACTGGTACTTTCATACCTTTCATGGTTTCTATCCTTCCATAGGAACTAGCATATGCTGATGAAGATGATGAACCTCACCACACATCCACAACCCTCCTCCAATGTCCCAAGAAACCACCTATCCATGAAGGAATCCCCATCATGTTCATGAATCATGGACATATCGAGTCCACCATAGAAAGATCAGACTGGATGAGCCCACTAAAATTCAAAAAATAGGTGGAACGTGCTTTACTCCCGCAAAAGTCTACAACAGTGACAACGAGAGGCCACGATGACACCTAATTTCTTGATTTAGTCATCTGTTTCCACTACATGTCACCTTATTCTCTAGGTTATGAAATTGAATGTTGAATGGATTCTGATGCACCAAAGCATATCATTTCAGATTTCATGATGACCCTGCTCATATTGATGCCTCTAAAATTCCCTGGTAGTAATGGACCCTGATGAGGAAGGAGTGAATATACATTTGTCAGGAAATGAATAGATAACTATAGAGTCGAATATGGCCCACTTATCCTCATTCAAAATTTCCTCATAGAACGAAGGATAACTACTCACTTCCCAAATGTTGATCAAAGGGGAAGGAAAGCTAGGATAACTTATAATAGAACCTGCCCAATTGTGATTCCAGAACAGGATCATTCCTTCCCCAACGATCCAGTGTGAGTGTTGTTGGAGTGTAGGGATGAGCTGATGAATATTGCACAGATGGGAGATGTATGGCCTCTAGTGGCTTCAAAACATCTTATCTGAATGTGTGGCATTGAGTTCCCCCAAAGTGTACGTTCCTCAATTACATCCCATGCATGTTTTACACACATGCATTGAATCGTGCTATTGAGTCTCCTCAAATTTATTCTCCCATAATGAATTGTCCTTTACAACTTCTCCCATGCCACCCAATGCCTCTTAACTTCCGATCTAGTATCCCTTAAAAAATGGCTAGGATCCTATCAATTTTGTTGATGATTACCTTTGGTACGTTGGTGGAATCCATATCAGGGATGGAGATGGCCGCTAAAACACTGTTAACTAAAGCAATCTTCCCTATGAAGGATATATATCAGTTCTTCCAATTAATCATGATACCCAAAATTCTACTCACAATATTATCAAAGTCTCTAACTCATAGTCTCCATGAATATATAGGCATACCAAGTTAATCCAAAGGGACAGATCCTCACTACATGTCTAGAGTATTGCAAATCCAAGGGGCCTGGTGAGAAGCCCACTTTTTTGAGATAAAGAGGTTTCTATTGGCATTGTTAATAAGTTGGGCACTCAATGCACAATAATCCTCCAGAATCCTCTTGAATATATGCACTAATTTTCTTCCACCATTGATAAATATAATGTTTTCATCTACAAATAGAAACTGAGAGATGCTATTAATATTTTTTTCCTCTTATAAGGGAGGATATCTCCACTGGATAATCCTTTTTGGATGAGGTGGATGAGGGTGTCTTACATGAGTATAAATAGATTGGGGGAAATGGGGTCTCCTAGCCGTAGCCCGCAGGTCACCTTAAAGAAGCCATAGGTCTTCTCAAAAAAATAAACGGCATCCATGGGGAACTAAAAATTTTAATGGTGAGATCAATGACCTTGTGAGAGAATCCCATAGTCTTGAACCCTCTGTTGAGGAAACTCCACTCTATCCTGTCACATACATTGCTTATATCGAGTTTAATCGCCACATTGGATCCATACGTCTTGATATTGATGTCTCTCAACACTTCCTACTCCCAGGCTCCCACCTCTTGGATGGACCTACCCTTCACAAACTCGTACTGTTAAATGGATATCTTGTTGGGAAGATTCTAATACATTCTTGAATTGTTGATGCTCACCCAGATCTTGTAGGGGAATTTACACATGATTATAGGTCTATAATCCGCAATATAGGATGGGTACTTGATTTTAGTAATGAGCACCATCGTAGTAGCGTAGGACACCTACGGGAGACTCCCTCTAATGAAAAAAATCATGTATTGCAGTAGTAACATCACCCTTAACAATGTCTCAATCATCCTGAACAAATGAACATGTGAAACTGTCATGGCTCAGTGCACTCTCTGGGTTGAGAATCCTCATGGCCTCTTGGATTTATTCCTCCTCCAGTATCTTTTCCATCCTTTCACTTTCCCTGTGTGAAACCAAGGAGGGCACTACTCCCCAAAGCTCCGCATCTCCAGTGGGGTATCCTTTTTCCATTCTCGGGTTGGGGATGGCTAGGTGGTCTTGAAAAAACATCAAATACATACCTCCTATTACACATTTGTAATCTGTAAAGGTGACATCCTGAAGCATGATATTGGGAATGATGAGGCAACTTTTTTCTCTAATGCAAGCATGGAAGAAGGCTGAATTCTTATCACCCTCATGCAACCATTAGATCCTAGATCTCTCACAATCCATTAATTATTGCTTAAGAATAATTTGGTCCCAGGTATCCTTATTCTCTACAAGGTCCAAAAATGTTGAATCACTCCACTCCATATATAGTCTGGTTTCCATGATCTTAATATTTTGTTTTAGGGTCTCCAAATTCTGGACACCAGTAGGGAGACTCTTGGACCACTCCTGTAGCCTGATTTTCAACCTTCGAAGCTTATTATGGATGGCTACACAGGTATTCCCTTGGAACAAATCCCCCCACGAGTTACTAAAAAACTATTGGTATTCATGGTATCTGGTCCTATAATGGTATAATCTGAACTTATCCTCGGAATCCCTTCTTTGGGATAACCGGACCAGCAGGGGAGAATGATCAGAAATACCCCAAGAAATATGCTTTACCTTGGCATTTGAAAACATAGATATTTCATTGATATTCACTTGGCACCGGTCTATCTGAATCCATCATCACCTACTTTCCATTCTAGTTGTTGAATCAGGTGTAACAATCACCAGAGTATCCCATATTTAGAAGGCTCTAATCCTTTATGAAATGGACGAACTCCAAGCTATCCTTCCATGGGAAAGATCCTCTTCCCTTCTTCTCCTTAGGATCTGACACGATGTTTTAGTCCCAAACCATCATCCATGGGAGGTCACCCAGGTCAAATGTATTTAGATCCTTCCATAAACGCCCTCTATTATGCACATCACAACTATTGTACACAAAGGACATGTATAGGATTTCCCTGTCTTTGGTTACTTTTGTTGTGATAAACTGATCTTCCACTTAAACTATGTCTACCAGGATCTCCTTGTTATAGAATACCCAGATGTGCCTATTAATAAGTTCTGAGTGTATGGATCCATGCAAGCGTATTCTTTGGAAAAACTCATTTATCTTAACCTGGACCTTCTTATGTTCGAGGATTTCCAAAATAAGAAACTTATTATTATTGATATATGAATCAAGGAAATCCATTTTCACCCATGACCCAAGGCCCTGAGAGTTCCATATTATTATGGGTAACATTTAGATTCGAAGTGTCACAGCTTTGCCCCCGGACTCCCTGGTCTCTTTTACATGGGAGAGAGTGTTATCCCTAAGCTTCCTTTATCTCAAATGCTTATATATTCCAGGACTCAATATAGGGGGATTATAACCCAGTTAAGATAAGTGAGGAGCTGGTTTGAAGGATTTTCATCTCACTGAGATGAGAGGAGATAGTATTACGATTCCTTCCTTATCTTGAGGAGATTTTGGGAACTTGCATCTGTCCCTCTCAGTTATAAAGGAAGTGATTCTTCAATACAACTCCTTTGGAAGGGAAGGTCCAGTATCAACATAAAATACTTCTATCTCTTCTGAGTACCTGGAGGGATGAACTATGAGAGGAGGAAACATCTCCACATGATTCAGGTGGAGTGGAGGGGTCCTTAACACTCTTACCATCATGCATCCCTTCGAAAATAGGTTTTGGGGGTTCAGATAATTGACCAGAGGGTAAGAGGTTCTCGAGGGGAGACTGGCCGAGTAGTGTGCAACTAAGTCCAAACACTGAGCGTCCACTCATGCTAAGGAATTCTTGTACATTGGGTTGTGAGGGACAGTCTTCACAAGAATTGCTTTCGTGGGAGCATCCCTTGGAGAAATAGGCTCCACACCACTCATCGAGGAAAAAACTATGGGTCCACTAGAGGCCATCCCTATAGCATATCCATGATCACCTTTACTTCTTTTCCTACACTCATGCAGCGAATGGCCCTGGAATACACATGAGGAGAAATACATTGGGAACACCAAATATAAGAAATCTTGAAGCCAAACCACCATGTTCTGCACCTTTAGGGAGATCCTTTCTAGGGGAGGGACAGAGATGTTGAGCTCAACACAGATATGTGCGGAAAACAAGTCCCACCCAGATAGGTATGATAGCCTACACAGAGAAATCCACTGAGGGAATCAACAATGGACTTCAACATGGCACCATTATGGAAAGGTAGTTGGAGGCCAGAGAGACACACCCATATGTCCTCTGGGGGGATCTCTTTAACCCTATGATCATGCATCAACAACCGAGCCAAATTAAACCTCCACTAGACAAAAGATTGTGGATATTTTCACCAAGAATGGATGAAATCTGTCTTTGACTCCATGACTAGGAATAAATAATTCCGATGTAGCGAGGAGATCCTTGGTATAGATAAAACAACCCCTAGGATCCCACAAACCTTTTGAACATAGGTAGGGGTGGTTTCACAGCACCGAAATAGGCCACCAGGGTGCACTTCTGACTATCCAACTCATCCTCAAACACTTACATGGACACCTAAAGAGATATACAAGTGCCATCCCGTGACACCATCGAGGATACTGGGAAATCATTTGGGAAGCATGCCCACCGGGATACCGAGCCGCATACTGCCTCACTAAAGGAGAGATTCAGCTGACACCTAACGGATAGAGAAACCATGCGATACTGTGAAGGCACCACTAGGGATCCCATATCCAGATCCCCAAAAGTGAAGGGAGTAGGGTCCGAAAAGAGTGGAAGAGGGAACATTCTAGATCAGAGCTCCATCGAAAGCAAGGGGGCCATCAAAATCTGGGAGGAGGAAGCGGCAACGGTCAAAAAATTTGAAATGGATGATAGCGCATGCCACACATTCTCCCCAAGTGAAATCCCCATATATCACCTACCCAAAATAAAGACTAAACAATAACAACCTCACCACCAAAAAATAATGTCCAAACAAGAAATATCTCGCCACCCAAAAAGCATGACCTAAACCACTCATCAGCCCCACAAAGCATCATAAAATCACATCGTCACCCCACAAGCATGAAGAAACATGGCATAAAATAAAAAAAATAAATATTTAACATGGGGGTTTTATCACATTCCAATTTATTTTAGGGGAGTTTTCACACAAGACATAATCCTAGGGAAACCATTACATTAGCCAATTATAAGTGGTTATCCAATATCCATTATAGATTGATATCACAAAAATATTAAATAATGTTTCCACATCAAAAAAAAAAGTTTAATAAAAAGATCCCAACAACTATGATTTTTCATAGGGCTTCAATCCTGTACATTCGATCATATAATGATAATATCAATGGTGTAAAATTATGTGAAACAGTTAGCTTTTCCCCCTTCAATTTCAATTATCCAATTAATTATATTTGATTATGAAAACACAAACTTCTCCAAAATATAAAAACCAGTAATACCCAAAAATATGCTTCACAATATAGAGAAATGAGGGATTCCCCACCTCAAAGAAGTTATCCCAACTCACTACACACAATAAGGTGAAGAAGAAACGCCCACAAACCACAACCACATCATGAGATCGTGGATCAACCTACACCACATAAAAGGATCATAAATACACATCTAAATTCACACCCAACCCCCAAAAATAAATAACTGAATCCCCAAGAGAATATTTAAAGAAAACCATAGGTATGATTGGAGATCTCACAAAAGATCATTAACGTGCATCCACCAGAACCAACAGATCGAAGAATTGGAAAGAGAAGTAATATCCCCCAAAGTTACCTTAGGTTCGATCAAAATGAAAGGGGTTGATGCCTTGTAGGAATGAGATTAATAATCTTAGAAAGGAACTTAAAAAATGGAAACCCACCACTTTCACAACGTGTAACCATTACACAATGTTTGATCCTTAGGTTTTCAAAATTTCTATATTTCATCAAAAATTTAATTTCCTTGGAATTTATTTATTACATGTTATGAATTTCAATTACATGATGTTTATTTTTTTCATGGATTACCCTTAATAGATTTGTAATATATGAATTCTCCAGTTGAACAAGTCATGAACCAACATTACATGTTATTTAAACATTAAATGATTTGAGATCCATACCACAATACCCCTGCAAATCCATACTCTAGGTATCCTCCTCAGGAATCCTATAAAACACCTCCAACACCCAAAACTGCAAAAGATATGTACTAGGAAGGAATGGACCATTAAATTAGATAAATAACAAAAATTTCTCAACCTCCAGAATCTAAAACCTAGTCTAGAAGGAAAGGGTTCCAGAAAAATGTCCAATGACATTCCTCTCATGGATGTCATCATACCTCAAACTCTACCCCCAGCCAAACACACCAATATAAATGAACAAAAAAACACCATAAAACTTCCTCACTACATAACCACATCACCACAACTATGTAATCCCTACACAACCCAACCAAAATACCATTGCAACTAACTAACCACACCATCTAGAACATATGAATCATGGAATACCATACTCCTTGTCAGGATTCTATATAATCTAGGTGGAACTGATTCACCAGTATGAATTTAATCACAAAAATGTTAATGCATATAGATTAGGAACCAGTTCATACCCTTTTAATATGTCATGAAATTTTCACACATCATACATTATAAACAAAGGAAAATATCTCATCACATAAAAAACAAGGATCCAAACCCCACATCATAAAGAAAATATCAAAATAGATCTGGGTAAGGGGTATGAATCTGCATCTCTCACTCACATGTAATCTCATCTAGGCCACCATGCCTCCATAACACACGATCCAAAGCAATGGTCCATCTACACATCAGATTCTCCATGTGATCTTGAATCACTACTGGCTCCTATATGATCCTCATTTCATCCCTGATATCCAACTCCCCATGTTATTAAAATAGGAGTCATTATGTGTATACAAAAAAAGAATAGAGATGTGGAAGACATAATGGATCCTCTCCAACAATTTTGGAAACACCAGTAGACATGGCACCTCACCAACTCACCCCATCACCTCAGAGGGCCCAAAACATCTTCAAGTGATCTTACTTCCTCAACCAAATATTAAACACCCATATTGAGGGGAAAAATCTAGGGAAAATGGTCCCCAACCTCAAACTCCAAGGGCCCCCTTCTATGATTTTCATAAGACTTATTTTGTTCATGCACTTCTTTCATCCTCTCATGAACATGTTGGACCTTATCTGTTGTGCTAAAAACTACATCGGGTCTAAGAAATGATGCATCCCCAACTTCTACCTAGAAAAATTGAGAAAGAATATTCACATATGAAATTCCTAAAATGGATCCATGAAAATGGATTAGTGGTAGCTATTGTTATATACAAAATTTACTAAAAGAAAATATTATTCCCACAATCATTTTAAGTCAAAGATGCTTGCCCACAATATATTCTCCGGTGTTGGAATAATCGGTTTCATCTTACCATTAGTCTAATTGAATAAATATTTTTTAGGTGTAACTGAGTTTCAAAATAATGTGATAATACCCTCTAAAAATTCAAGGTAAAATATTTGTCGCAATCCATGATAATAGACCTCATAACACTATGTAACTACATTGAATCATCTATATACCTCATAGACAAGAAATCTAGTTTTCCCAACTCCTTGATAACTAAAAAGTGGTCTGATATTTTCAATTGATCCATGATAACCCAGATAGCATCACAAAATCCTTATGATTATGGAAACCCTATACTTAAATACATAGATATGTCATCCCATTTCTACATAGGACCATCAAAAGGCCACAAAAAACTGTTAGGAACATGATTCTCAACCACAACCTACTGGAAAACCAAACACCTCACCATGAACTCCTCCACCATCTGTTTCATCCATAGCCCTAAATATTCCATACTTAATCTAAAATACCTATTGGAAACACATGGTTATACTAAAAAATTTGATATATGAAACTCATGAAAGATTGCCTCATAGGTCTCTACCAGAAAAAACAACCTCCCATGAGCCAAAATCCAGTTCTATCCTTCCTCTGATCATCCCTATAGAGCATCACCATTGAAAACATGATCATGAATAACCTCTTCCTTTTAGTCTCCCCACTGAGACTCCTCCACCAATAGAATCATAGAATACTAAAAAATTATCCACCCTTATATCTAAGTGTAAGGCTTCCAAATCATCCATTCTCCTCCAAGAATCCCTAGAATCCTAAACAACATCCTTCCAAGACATCATCGATAAAGAATTAGCTATGAAATTATATTTTCTTAAGATTTATTAGATATCCACATCAAAATATAAAATAAAATCTATCCAACAATCCTACTACAAATTCTGATAAAACTAGGAAAATATATGTCTCAAGATACTGTGATATTTGAAGACCAAAATTCACTTCCCAATGATGTAATGCCAACAATAATTCAGCACCAAAATGATCACATCCAATTTTGAATATTTGTTTTCATAGTTACAATAATCCGTATATAAATTCCTAGAAAAATAATATATCACTACCCTCTTCTGTGTCAACAAAAATTCCATGACCAGATAAGAAGTGTCACAAAAAACCTTCCTTAGGAAACTAAAGTACTAGTGTAATAACCTACTTCCCATTCAGGTAACTAAATTCTACCTAACAGTGATCAACCTACAAAAAAATATTCCTTCTTGGTTAATTTTGGTAATGGGGATGGAACATGAGTGAAATTGTGTACACCTCCAATAATAGCCCCTAAAGACTAAAAAATTCCAAACATAATTCATGTTCTTGGGTGCCACCCTAGAAATATTTCCATGGTTTTTTATGATTCTACTACTATTCTCAGATGGAACACCACATTCTGTAGGAAATTCACCTCTCATGTCCAAAAATTATAGTTGGAAGTCTTTCCATAGGGCAGGTGGAATCGAAGAAACTAAAATACAACTTTAATAAGATCAGAATTATACTCATATGAGTTCAAGTAAATAAATATTTAATCAATGAATATAATTAAGAACTATTCCATCAACTCTCAAAATGATGGCTTTATAATCCATATGAACATGACTGGTGTGTTTGTAACAGACACAAAAATGACCGAAAACATGAAGTGACCATACTTACATCTGAATGTAGTCTTGCGATATCTCCATCCTTAGCCATTTACTGATGATATCCAGACCATATATCGATCATATAAAACGATATCACTTGACTCAACTAGTCAAAAAGATCATATATCATCAGAAGTGGGTAATTATTCTTGACTAACACTTGATTCACCCCCCAGTATTCTATACATAATCTCAGACCACCTTATTCTTAATGGGAAAACACTAGATCTCCCCTTGGATACACACTAGGTAGGATAAAACCCTTCTACCATATATCATATATCTAAATATTCATATCCCACAACTATGATGTCACCATTTGATATAGAGCTATCAAAATTAGAGAAGCACTATGCTTCAATTTATATCCTGAAATAAACATCACATCAAGTGGGTAGCATCATAGCCTCTTTTATTAAAACATACATAAAGTCCCCAACCACTGTAGGCACCTCTAATATCATGTAGTCGACTGATTCCACCACCAACTCATCCATTAATAAAATAATTGGTTACATGTTCCAAATGACACTAGTAAATTCCACTTTCCAACAAAAACCACACACTGGAAATCCAAATAAAAAACACGAATATACTATGTATGTAGTTGATAACAACATGAATCGAATAAAACAATTTTATTCCTAGTATGAAATTTAATGGTTACATCTATAGAACGAAAATATCCTCAATGGACTGATGTGGCCCAATCATCTATCTACACCCCTAACAGACATTAAACTAGCATGTCAAGCATCTTACTGTTGTAGTGATCAAAAGGAGAAAGGGAATCCTCCCTACATATTGTCCCAGAGCATAGAGTGGTGTGGGTGAAATAATATATTGTGATTCTCCCAAATACTACAAGGCATAAAAAAGGTACTAAAAAAACTAATTATAAATTTGATGGTCTATAGGCCCTAAATAACTGCTACTACAACTATATACAACTAATGGTGCCTATACCATCTTCCTCTACAATAATGAACACCTTCCCGACCATTCTTCTGTCAATGTCCTTAACACATGGGACATCATGAGGTCTAACTCTCCCCAATCCATCTCCCCTCGGAGAAACATAATCATACTACCCATGCTGCTAAAATAGTCTCATTAGAAACCACTTTTGAGGATGATTATAAATGTATCAACATACAAAAAAATATGATCTATGAACCATTGGTCACCATTTTTGGTGATGAAAAAAAACCACAACCAAAACAAATTGTAATGATATCCTTATGAAAATCATGAAAACCACTAGCCCTTGAACGATAGAAAGGATTCTACTGAGGTTTACTCCCTAGTAGTTTAAACCTTGATGATCTTTTTTCCTACTACATACCACTGAAAACCCATCTCCTTATGGAACCCTACTAATTCCACCCTAATGGTAAACCTCCTTGATATTGAATCCCACCAATCACCACTACCTTATTCTGAAACTCTATATAGGATAACAACATAAAAGAGTAACATCATACATGATTGAAGGATATATTTCCTCCTAAATATATATCCAATGAGGCTCCTCACCTAGAAAAATATCTATGAAAAACTCAAATGGGATTTGAACCAGATACCCAGTTTCTTCATTATAATAATCCCCTACATAACGGAAAAAAGATAACGACTCTGCACAACCTTCATAGTCGATGAAAGGAACTACTGTTGGAACTATTTTTAAAAATTGACCTTGGAAAAAAATTTCTCCTTATTCTCTCCCAAATAAAATAGACACAATAAATGAAAATATCCTTGTATCTGATTTAATTCTAAATTGACCCAGTACCCAACTCTTCCCTAGATCAAACTGAAATAAAGGACAAGCACCTCCATCCAGCATTTAATTTCTACATATAAAACACTACACTCATACATCCACAACTTTACACTGAAATATGTGCAATTCCCTCTTCTGAGTATTATCCTCCTCTAGAAAATAAACTATATGGTGATTAACCAGATCATTCGGCTGAACCATAACGTACTTATTGACATACAAACCTCAAACAATATCCATATCTGAAAATCCAACAACAATTTCATATGTTTGGATGTATGGATATTTATTTAAACTCATTTTACTTTATTTTATTTATAGTGAATTTCTTATAACTACACAATTAAAATAATAACATAATTTATCATGATTCATATACCTCTCCTAGATCTCTACCCTTCAAACAAGTTCACCTCACTTTGTCGTTGAACATTCTTATAAAATTTTCACTAGATCATGAGGGGCCTAAAACCCTTTATCCCAGCCACTCTTGATAGAATATTCCATTCACCAAGGTCAATGGGAACTGTTTCAATACCAAACTTTGTAATCCTCATTATTCTTAACTCCAAACTCCATTATATTTCCTAATAATCACCTATGATACCACTCTTTCATGACCTTCTCCTTCCAAAGATTCCACAATGAGGAGAGATAGAAAATGACCCTTATGTCCCACATCTAGTAGGCCCTGGTTTTTTTGACTAGCATTGAGGGTATAAAAAACATATGATATGGGAGGAAGTACCCTCTATAATAGAATACTATTACAAGATAATATGAATCATCCACAAGAAACATCATTATATAATATAAAAAGAAACCAAAACCATCCTACATAAATGTATAAATAAAACTAATACAGATAAAAGTCTCCCAAGGAAAATACCCAAAAGAAATGGTGATTTAGTGACACAGAAACTATCAAAATATCCAAGATATTAATATCCACCAAGGTCTATATAGTACTCTTGGTAACCTAAAAATTAAATTTTACATGTAGGGTGAGCATATAAGTATACTCGGTTAGAAAACTAAGACTTATCGTGCATGTGATGAAGAAGCATAGTGATGCTCCCATGTGTAAATAAGAGAACAAAAAAACCTGTATTGGTTTGATAACCAAACCCATCCTCACCAATAAATGATTACCATATAACTCAATCAAAGTATAATAACATAAAAATAATCATATCAATAATGATTACCCCACACTACTTTACCACTGATTGATATCTCTAACACCCAACGTTATACATCCTATAACTCATATATCATTCGAATAACTTATACCACTACCCCAAAATATGGTCAATTCACATGAAGACAAAAAAACCTTGGCCACCACTCCACAGATCGGTCATATATTTTCTCTCTTTCAGACACCTGGGACATCACATAACAATAATGACTTGAGTAGTAGTGTATCATGAAAGAATTTTTTTTTATTTTTCAAAAACTTTTTTGGAAAAAGTTATAAACAATGAGTTCAATCTCAAAATGAATTAATAGGGTCCTTAAAAGACAATTTAAACCTACCATATTTGATCTACCTAAATAATTTCCCAGAGATATTGTTTAACTAAGTGTCTTGTTCATCAATTAGAAGATCTTTGAATAAAAAGTTCAGCTTTTCCCAGGTCTGGATGTAATCCTCATAGATAATATTACAATTATTGAATCCCTAAAACTAAGATACAGTCTTTATTGTCAATCTAGATATATTTCTCCTCATTGAGAGACATCCTTAATAATCTACCCATCACTTTAGCATGTTCTTATTCAATATCATTAAGAGAAATGACCTATTAATCCACTTCCTTTTTTTGAGCTCAATAAAAATACCAAGGATTTATCAAGAGAATCACCTGACTTACACTGGTTACCCATATGCTTGACTTTCAAATTATTTGCTAACTGTATCTCCATTGGAAGATGAAAATAGAGTAATCATTCCTCTCTTTAGAGATTCCCATCTGGATCCTATTTCTCCTCATGCTCGGTAGCCTATGGCTCAGAACCACATCCTATGTTTCACCTACATAACTAGAACAATCATCACTTGACTCGTTCTAAGGGACCATTTTCCGAACCATGGAGGGCCTGACCGGGTCGCATTCAAACTTCTGAATAGGATCATCTATCTCTTTATGATAGTTAACATGTTAAACATCAGAGTTGAGGCCACCATACTATGGTTAAAAATCCCCCAGATACATGAACCCTCCCCTATATGAGTAGCCTCACCATCAACATGTTAAACATGAACCTCACTCACTTAAACTTCTTGGTGGCCAATAAGATGGTCTGGAGAAGTATGATGTTTGAAAAAACATCCAAAGAAACCTCCTTAACAGCCAAATCCTAAGACACTCCCCCTCAAATTCTTGTATCATTTATTCAACATCAACACACACAAAATGATTGCAATCTCTAACATTTGAACTGGTTCATTCTAGTCTCACCCCACTTGTTACCTTCACTCATCCCACACTGCCTTCACTATGTTCAAGTACCATTCTTGTCACCTACATGCTTCCTTTTCTCATTAACCCCTCTCCATTTACCATTCCCATTGCAACCTAATTAGGTTATTCAAGAGATTAAATCATGGGACTCCCAGACATAGTTACACACCTCCCTCTAATTTCAAACTTTAATTTATGAAATATTTCAGCAACATTAAAATCAGGGAGTGCTGACTATGCCTTCTTCATTGAATGGTTATCCTTATTTGGAAGGCCAACATCACTATTAGCAGTAAACCCAGAGTTTGCCAACCCCACCCTCATATGAATTGAACATGATTACTTCTGAATGACTACCTCATATAGAGATAACACCTACTTGAATAGGTTCCTTCCGACTTGTATCTAGACCAGACATATTTCAACTATCATAAACCTTACCCATGCTTCCTAATTCCCCATCCATATTCTTGATAAGAAACCATACCATCTCATTGGTCACTATGAACTAACTCTTCCCCAATTTCCACACCCACTTTCCCCTAAATACAGGGCTCATCCACAAAACTAGACACATAACCATTGCTTCCACATATTCCAATAATCTTATACGTACCATGATTTCTATAACCATGCCAAAAAACTAAAGATGAATGGACTATATGCTTGCAATAAGAAAAAATTAATCCTAGGATTCGTACACCACCTATTGCCTACAAAGAAATTCCTCTCCTAATGTAATCCAAATGGAATCAGAAGGATTTCTTGAAACATCTACATTGACACCCACTTGGGGATTAACAAGATGAGACATCACTTTGGTTCACCTATCAGAGCACATGAACCTACCTATGAGGTTCCCAATTATCTTAATAATCTAAGTATTCATAAATAGAAGGGTCAGGTTAAGGAAACTCATTAAAATAACCACCAGGGGGAGTCCCACTTCATATAAAAGTCTTGTGTCTATCTATGTAGATAGAAGAAAGACCTGTTGCATTTCAGAGGCGTGCATTACCAAACTTTGATCCGGTCTTTCTCTGACACAAAACAAATCATGAAGTTCTTATTGTTGATCAAACCCACAGTATCCCTATCCTTTAAATCCCAAGAACCAAATATGAATATGTAATGGTGTCCACTGAATAACTTATATATGAGAATCGAGAAATAAAGGTTCAAATGAGGAGCATTGAAGCTTCGTTAAACTTTGTGATCAACAATGAAATGTTAGGGAATCCTTCATACAACTTGGGAACCTTAGGGTATATAGATCATTCCACAAATTGGGGAAGAATCTTGGGGATGGAAAATGGGGGAATGGAGGACTCCACTCCCTTAGAGAATGATGAAGGTCCATCCCCCACCGTGGGGGAGGGACTGACATGGTTTCTGCTACCATCAATAATTGTGAGAAGACATCACAGATCTCCCTGTGGAGAAGAGTAGTATTGTTTCATGAACATGAAGGATATCAACCTATTTCCCACCTCTTACTATGCTCGACCACCACCATAAGCTGCCCCATGACACAGACATATCACATATCGCTAGAAAAAACATGGGTGAAAACCCCATAATACATTTAAATCACATCACACACAGAAACAAAAGGGCCATCACCTAGTGCATGAAAAGACCTCCATCCACCACATCCTATACATATCTAGTCACATGGATGAGCGATCGGGGGAGAGTGAGTAGAAATCAAAATGTTATCATCACCAGGATGTCTAGAAAATGATCCACCATGTGGATATAAATACATTAATACATAGTTTTCATTGTGGGTGGAGTGTGTATATAAATCACAGGGAATATACAAGTATATACATATAGCCACAGTAAATACCATCATATGGGTTCAAAAAAAGTAACTGACCAACTCAAAACATCCCAAAATTCATTTTGATCTCTAAATGTACAACACTAGACAAACCACAAGACATACCACATGACCAGGAAATTCCATCATCCAACCCATGAATTTTATTATTAGGAAACATATACATTTTACCACATAACCCATAATTTATTTATTTATTAATCATTTCATTCCAATTAACCAAACCAAATCCCAATCATTTCAATTATTAGAAATAAATTATTTATTCCATCACTACATAAGAATATAGCATAACACAACCACACATCATAAGAAAATCATCAACCCCATAGTACCATTGCATCACCACACCAAAGAACATCCAAGAAACCACCACCTATATGTACCAAAATCATTTCCAAACTACCAACACATCATCACCCCAAAATCATGTCCAAAAAAAAACCACCTCACCACCCATAAAGTAGATCCAAAAAACCACAACCACACCACCCGAAAATCATGTCCAAACAATAATAACCTCCCCACCCTAAACAAACATCCAAATAGACACTAACTCGTTACCCCAAAAGAATATCCAAAACAACCCATTATCTCCACATCGCATAAAAAAACACATCACCACCATAAAAGAATTACAACTCATCAAAACCCATTTACATATTTAATAAAGTCTATTTTATCATATGTCACTTTATTTTAGTGGTGGAATCACAAAACCCATAATCCTAGGAAAACTATTTCATTATCCAAACATAAGTGGTTAGCCAATTACCATTTTAGTGTCATATCACAAAAACATGAAATAATGTCTCCAAATAAAAACAACAACAAGAGAAAAGGCTGCGAATATCCAGCATTCTGAAAGGGGTATCAAACTCGTATAATCCATCATATCATAATATTATCAAAGTTGTTAAATCATAAAAAACATTCCACTTTCCCCAATTTAAATTTAATTAATAAATTATTGATATTTTATCAATACATCACAAATATATACCATAGATAAACTAGGTGAAACCCCTCCATAACGATAAACGATAAAGAAAAAGAGGGATTCCCTACCTTGAAGAAGCTTTTCTTACTCGATGTTTACTGACAGATGAAGAAGAAATTGCCTCAAATAACAACTACACCCTGAGGTTACATATCAACCTACCCTACATCAAAGGATCATAAAAATTAATCCCAACACCCACCCAAAACCATACAAAAATTTCCAATGTGAATCCATAAGATAAGAAAGAAGGAAAACCATGTGGAAGAGAGGATAACTCACCACAGATCACCAATGAGAATTTTCTAGAACCAAAAAATTGAAGCTATGAAAAAGGGATAGAGGAGCCCCAAAAAATAGACATGGTTTGTTTAAAATAAGGGGGGATAGATACATATTTGTATGTGAAAAATCGGTTGAGAAAGGAATATATAATCTTGAAACCCACCAGTTTCATTCCAAGTAACATTTTCACATCATGTAATCCTTTGATTCTAAAAAATTTATATATTTCACTAAAAATTAAGTAACCTCAACATTTCATTTTTACACAACATTAATTTTATTTACATGAACTATATTTTCTTAATGGATATCTCTTATTCAATTTTAATGTCTTTAATTCACTTGTTTTACAAGTGATGAACCACATTTACAAGTCCTATAAACATTACATGACTTAAATTCACTATTATAGAACCCCTATAGATCCATATTTCTTAAATCATCCTCCGAAATCCTCTGGGACACCTCAAACTCAGAAAAAAAATTAATGGGCTGTGAAGGAACAAAGCATTATTTGAATAGGGTCCACTCAACATTATAGTCTATATTATCTCATGAGATATCAATATTTTCCTAATTCACTAGAGGGATCTATAATTCACGGACAAGCTATCAAACTATGAAAATGATACATATGTGTGGCATAATATCATTATAACATTAATAATACAATCATATAATAATATAGGTAAATGAAAAATATTTTATATAAGTTTTATAATCACATAAGCATAATCCACCTAGAGAATGGAAGTGGATTTTATCTTAACAACAATCATCATCTCATAAAACATTAATTAAAACTTGGAAAATAAATTATTTCATGAATCATCCTAAGAACTTATTAATCATTATTTATCCAAAATATGTGATGTTATCATAATATCATATGCCTATTGAATCATAAGAAACATCAAATGATTTTTACATGTATGAAAACAACTCTAAAATAAAAATTTAACTTTCTTTGAAAACATGAGAAAAAATACTTTTATTTTGATAAAATTTTAAATTTAAATTCATAGATTAAAATAAAAAATTTTTTATTTCATTTAAATATGGAAAATTATAAATTATTCCTCAATGAAAATAATAGTCATAACGGTAGTAACAGTCATTGTAACAACCTAAAATGTTATAAAAAATTCCCCTTGCAGTTTAATTAAATGTCTTATCATGTAATATGGGTGTACAAAACACGAACAATTAATTCGTTTTATCATAGTGTATTTAAAATACATTCATTTCTAATTATCTTTCATAATATAGTATTTGAAAAGTGATCATATGGTTAGTTTAAATTTAGGGTTTTAATAAATCCAATTGACATGAAAAAAGGAAGTAATGGCCTCAACCAGTAAGATCATACCATACAAAGCCCATTTTATCAGAGCATATAAGGGAGATAGAATAAACAAGATTTTAATTTGACCAATACCAAGCTGATATCAAACAAATTAAGCATGAGGGAACCCATTTTTGAGATAAGTTCATGATCATCAAGATCACACACCAAACCATGTTCTCCAAACTACCCCATGAATTTATCACAGTTTTGAACCATACTCTTATGGTTTTTATTGGTGTAATAAACGGATATGAATAAATACCTGAGAAAATTTATTATTTTTATTATTTTTATAGAATAATGAATATATTTTCATCATATTATAAAGGATTTTTATTTTGATACTAAAAAACACGAATAATATTTTTTGGTAATATTCAAATTAAATTAAGGAATTTATTTTGATGAAATAATTTACTTTTGAAATAAAAAAATATTTTAACTAAATATTGTTGTTAAATTATTTTTATTAAATATAAATGATCTTATATAGTTTATTATATCATCTGTAATTTTTATAAGGGTTCAAAAACTGTTATTGTCAGGAAACCAAACATTTATCAATAAATATCGATTATTATATTAAAAGTGTGAATACACATATATAGAAATTTATTTAGATAAAATTAATATTATTCATGGAACTAGGATGTTAAAATTATCAAAATGTGAATTTTTCATAATTTACTAAAACAACCGAATTTTAGGGTAAAAATTAAATAATGTATAAATATACGGTGCATATTACAACATCATAATGACCCAAACATGATGAAAAAATACTATAATTTTTATCCTGGTAAAAATATATATATTTCCATTAAAATAATATGATATAAGGTTTACTTGATTAATTTTATAAATCCTTTATGAATCCCCCCAAAAAATAATTTATTATGATTCAGTAGTTCGAATGGTTGACCTATTCGGGAATCTCCGGATCTATGCTTCTTTTCAACTCCCCGAAGCATTTCGTCGCTTACTACACCCATCCTCGTCTCTTGGTGTCTAGGTATCCACCGTAAGCCTTTCCTCATTTGAACCTCACCCTTCACACTTGAAGTATGCTATTATACCATCCTAAGGTGATGCTAAATGGAATGATCTTATCCACGTCCATGAATGAGTCATCATAGATCACCTCCACATAATAAAGGTAATTATTTTAATATTTTGGGACATATAAATAATAAAATAATGAAAAACCCCCTTTGGAAGAAACCATTAGAAAAAAACATGGCAAGGTTTTTTGTTTTGGTAATTTTTTTATATATAGATTCCAAAACCTAAGTTTATAAAAGATTAAATAATTCCCCACTATTTTCTTATATGAACCAACCAAATGTCCCATTTAATTTCACAATAAATCCATGTATCAGGTACTTACTCTTCCTTAACAGCTCTATAATCCTCCCAAGGTTCCCCAAAGCTCTCAAGAATCCCCTTTTTATGTTTTTTGTGGCATACACTCAATGTAAGGGTTCTTTCCTTCCTCCTCTTTATTAAAGTTTCTATATTATGTTACACCTTCTATCTTCAATTAATAATGTTGGGATATGTTTTTAATTGTATATATTTTTATCAAATTTTAGAAAAAAAAATTATAGACTTCTTTCTCTCTCATCAATCCATTTTTATGTATTTTTAATTGACATTATTATACTACAGAAATTTCATAGTGATTTTCTACATCAAAACAAATGTGTAGAGAATTCCATGTCCATTTATTATTAAGGTTATCCAAATCAATACATTTATATCTCTTTTATTTGAGACTTATTTTTATGTATTCCACAAATTTCTATCATGGAATAAATTATTATGATGAATGAATCCATGTTGTATGACTTATGTGGAACACTTAAACATGAGAATGAATTGAATGTGATGGGTGCACCAATAATTATATAGTTCCCCAATGCATTGGGTAATGTTTAGTATCCTGATACATAATGTTGGGTTAGGTATTGAACCTAATTCCTTTATGGGACATTTTATATTATGATTTCTTGGTAGTTATCCTTGACATGTGTTTATGATGGAGTGTTTTAAAAATTTCCACATTTCACATGTTATGATTATCATGATATATTAGGCTCTATTATTCGTGTTACTTTATTACACATTAATTTTCTGATTTTGTAACATGTTTTTACCTTACTGTATTCTTATTACCAAACAGGGACGTATATCTCACCCATTTCTTATGTATGTCCCAGGGTTATGCAATGTGGTTTAAAGTTTGATGGAATATTGTGATCATTTTAAAGAAGTTTCCATTAAAATTGAAGTATTTATTATCTTTAGTTTTCTTGTAATGTACCAAATTTCCAAAGACACTATACTTATAAATCATCAAGGTTGTATTGAGTGTAATATTATATAATAAAGTATTCATTAATGTGAATTAAATATTAGGTTTTTAATAACCAATATCAAATGAAAAGTTTATTTATTTTAGGGATTAGGAATAGAAAATTCTAAAGAAAGCCTTAGAGATAATATTAAGTATAAGAAAAAAAACATAAATTTTAGTAAGTATATAGTAGGTTTTTATCAATAAAATACATCCCTATCTAGATACTAAAAATTGAATTGGTTTTAGAACAAATGTACATAGGAGTAACAATTCTGACAATGTGTGTTGGGCCTGGCTCGAAGTAACCTAGTACACAACAATGAGCCTTACTGTGTACTAGGATTGAAAATATTAGGGGATATGCTTTGGTAAATTGATAATCTCATTACAAACCATTATTAAGGGAACATAAAAATTTACATAGGAATATATGTTAGGAAATAGATCTTGGATAATATAGATTTAATCCTTGAAACTCATAAGTTAATAAATAACTTTAATTTATAATTTACCCCTTTAATGTTATTATATTCCCCTTGTAAGTGTTTAATAGTTTAAAAATAATCAACCCAAATTTTTTTTTTATTATATTCAATGGCTATAAATAGTAGGAATTGGGTAAACCATAAATGTGAAGGATGATGTGTTGGTTTCCCCAACAAAATGCCCGACCTGATAAGAGTAGGAATCACAAACTTCATGACTATAATCTCTCACCCAACTTAGGTTCTAAATAAAAAAATGGATAAATAGGGATTTCAAAATCCCCCTAAGAGAGATAAATATATGGTTGAGTCCCCTATGATATAAAGGCCTCAGAAATTCAATGGATCATTCAATCCCTTAATAGGAAAACAATGGATCAAAACTATTGAGAATATCTTCTCCATCATTCAATGTTCCACAAAAGAGAAGGTTCTACTGGATATTTATCACATGGAGGGTGAATTTAATCAGTGGTGTACATTGATCAAAAATATAAAGCCTTGGGAATAGATACAAAAAATTAGGTGGAATTATTTTTGTAATTTTTTTATAAACAATTTCCTTGAACTCTCTGAATTAAAATGGAAAGGGATATATTTTCCCTCAAGAAAAAAGATGATGAATATATCGTGACATATAATAAAACCTTCACAATACTTTCATGATATGACTTCATCTTTTTTTACCCCTTAGTGAAAATCTGACAACTTCTTCGGTGTGCTAAAACATAGTCTATGAAAATCCATGGTGATCTGTAACTTTAATAAATATGAGGAAATTTCCTAATGTTCCCTCAAATTTGAGATGGAAATTGATGTATTTCAAGGGTATCATGGGGATAATAAAGGGAATATGGACTTTAATTATGGAAGATATATAGATAAATCTAAAGGTTCCAAAAGATTTTAAAATATCACTTATCAGTGATGTAGAAAGAATAACCCTAGAAATTTCCTAAAGGGGATGAGTAAATCATTTAGATGAGGGAAGAAAGGAAACCTAGCTAGCGATTGTTGATATAAGATACCCACTACGATGATGGAGGAATAAAATACTCTAGTAAAAATTTATCTAATTTCTTATTTCTTCATATGAAAGTAACTAGGGTATTTTTCAAACCAATTCACTAATATAAGGGTTTTTAGAGACATCCAACAACTTAATTGGAATTAATAGCTGGCTTTTTCTATCATAACCTCCATCGTGGACCCAATAATGAAGTGGTGACTGGTATCCTAGTTAATAATTCATGAAATGAGAATTTAATTTTTTATTATAGTTCTATTAATTGCTTTATATCAGTAAATTTTAGTAGAATTATCCAACCACCACCACAAAACATGGATGTAGAGATATCAGTGAAAACAGAAAATGGGGAAATTCTTACATCCTAAGAATATAACTCCTCCCATTTCAAAGTTTGTGTGATTTATTTCCTAGAAAATTTTTTTATTCTCAATTTTTTTTTGAAATTTGATGAAATTATAGGCATGGATTGGAATTCCCTATATAGATCAAACATAAATTGCTACGAGATGGAAATCAATCTCCGTATTACAAAATATCCTCAAATTCTATACAAGTGCAAGGAGGAGGATGAATCATTTTCAACACCTATATCTCATGTCTAGATATTATTTCCCTATAATCACGAATATCTAGGAAAAATGATTTATTCTAAAGAAAGGATGATCCTAGGAAACATTCCCATTGTGAGGGAATAAGATGATGTGTTTCCAAGGTAATTTTCTAGTCGTCCTCCTAGCTAAGAGGTTAAATTTTCACTAATTCTCATACTGGGGGAATTTTAGGTATCCAAGAATCAATATAGAATAGAAATTTAAGAACTTAAGGAGTTGAATAAACAACTATAGTAAAATCTAGATAAAGGGTTAATAACCCCAGGTCCTTCACTATAGGGGAACCAGTCTTCTTTGTTAAGAAGGTCATGTGAATCCCCCTTTACATCTATTATCACAATATTCACAATATCCCAATAAATAAAAATTATACACTACTACATATTTATAGATAATTCAATTAGATACTTGGATCACTATAATTATCCAAGATGTATCTTTGGTTGGGATATTATTAATTTTGTGTGAAGTATGAAGATATCCACAAGAACACTTTTCATACAACTTACAGGAACTATGAGTACACAGTAATGCTATTCGGACTCACTAATGGTCCAATAATCTTTATGTAATTGATGAATTTAGTCATTATTGATTATCATATATTTTTTTTATTCTTTTTTGATGATATTTTGCCATAATCCAAAAACATAGACGAGCATAAGGAGCATCAGATTACTGTGCTAAAGACCTTCTGAAATGAGAATCATTATACAAAGTACAATAATTTTGTGTTCTGGTTGAAGGAACTCTCTTTCATGGGGAATATCATCACAAGAAATAAGGTGTTTGTAGACCCTTCTAAGAAATAAGCAATTGAAGTATGTTTTAGGACAACATCTGTGATAGATATCAATAGTTTCTTTAGGGTAGTTTGGTATTATAACTGATTTGGGAGAAATTTCTCGTGATTTTGAAACCCTATTACCAAGATAACATAGAAGGGATTCATGTTTATTTAGAATGACGAATGTGAAGATATCATGATAGAGGTAAAAAGGAGGCTTATCCCTACCCCTATGGTCAAAAAACCCATAAGTTTACAACATTTATTAGTAATCATTTATGCTTTAAAGAATGGATTAGGCTATGTGTTGATGGACAATTACTGATGCATAGCCTACGCTTTTAGTTAGTTGAATGTTTATGAATATAACTACACAACACATGATATAGAGTTGGATAAAGTTATCATAACTTTTCAAATATGGAATCATTATCTCTTTGGGGAGAAGTGTAAAATATACACAGATCACAAAATCATCATGTATATATTCAAATAGAAAAAGTTAAATATGCTCCAATGAAGGTGTTTAGAGCTAATCAAGGAAATTAAATACTCAATCCACTACCATACTAGTAAAGCAAATAAAATAGAAAATTATTTAAGTAAAAAGGATCCAAAAATTCTATCATTGATGAGAATTGAGAGGGATCTGATCTTCTTTGATTTGAAAAGTATGAGCATGGGATTCATAAAGGAAAGAACATAATTAATCATTTCACAAATTATTTCACAACCATATTTTCTGGAGGGGATAATGGATTCTAAAAGAAATTATGTGAGAATTTATAAAAAGGTGAGGAATTTTTGAAAAGGTAAATAGTTGGAGTTCAGTGTTAATTAAGAAGGATTTGTGAGTTCTGGGTCAAGACTATGTGTACTGGAAAATCATGAGTTGAAGAATGAGATGTTGGATGAAGCACATAGTTCTACCTTGTCAATGCACCTAGGAAGCACAAAAATGTATCATGATCTTCAAGAAAACTATTCTTTGTGGACAATATGAAGAATAATATTTCAAAATATATATTAATCTGCCTGGTATGTCAGTAATTGAAGGATGAAATACAAAAGTCTAAGTGGATGATGAAACCATTTCCCATACCTACATGGAAATGTGAAATCATAACCATGGACTTTATCAACAAGAATATGAAGACATCCAGAGGAAACAGTGCTATCTAATCAATAGTGGATTGTCTTAAAAATACTTCACACTTTATTTTGATTCAAGAGGATTTCTCATTAGATCAACTTACATGGATACACATCAGATAAGTGGTGAGGGTGTATGGATTACCACTATCAATTTTATATAATTAAGAACTAATATTCACCTCCATGTGATAGAACATTGTCTAGAATGATATAAATACAAAGATAAGATTTATCACGACCTATCATCCTCAAAATGATGTCCAATCTAAGAGGACTATCCAACACTTGAGGACTTGTTGGGAGCATGCTCAATTGACATAAATGTGTATGGGATCAACATGTCACCCTATTTGAGTTCTCGTATAACAATTGTTTCCAGTCAACCATCCAAATATATCCCTATAAATCCCTTTATGGGAATAGGTTCAGGAAACCTATATGCTGGGATGAACGTGGGGAAAGAAAACTACTAGGCCAGGAATTGGTTTAAGAAATGGTGGAAAAGGTTCAGACCATTCAGCAGGACATCAAGGATTGTTAGATTTGACATTGGAGTTATGTTTACAATCATCAATGAGACCCAGAGTTTGATGTTAGAGACCTGGTATTACTCCATATATCTCCATTGAAGTATGTCATGATATTTGGGATGAATGGAAAATTTATTCCAAGATACATCATTCCCTTTGAGATCCTTGATCGCATCAGAGCAGTGGCTATCCACTAGCACTCCCAGCAAACCAATCAATATTATATGATGTATTCCATGTATCCCTCTTAATAAAGTACATACTAGACCCCTCACATGTACTCAATCCTAATTTGGTTCCATTGGAGCTTGATCTCTCCTATCTATAGCAGCAGGTGAACATCATAGATCATAGAGAAATAGTTGAACAAAATATCGAAATGCACTTGGACAAAGTGTTGTAGAGAAACCAAAAGCTTGAAGAAGAGATGTGGGAATAGGATGAAGAGATGAAACAAATTTACCCTAATATATTATATGGTGGGAAGAGAAAATTTCAAGGGTGAAATTTCTAAAGGGGGTAAGATTGTAATGATTCGAACTATTATAAATAAAATTCCCCTTGCAATTTAATTACATATATTATCATGTAATATGTTTATAGAAAACACAAGAACTTATTTGGTTTGATCCCAGAGGATTAAAAAGACAGTTATGAATCATTACCATAGACAATAAAACCATTCAATAGTGATCCAATGACTAGTTTAAATTTAGAGTTTTAACAAATCTAATTGACACAGAAAAATGATGTAATAGCCTCAACTAGTAAGATCATACCCTAAAAAGCCAAAACTATCAGAGCTTCTAAGGGAGATAAAATCTTTGGCCTTTTCCCTTAAACAAACCCTAGCTGATATCTGACAACTTAATCATGAGTAAATCCATTTATGAGAAAAGCTAAAGCGCATCGAGATCACGAACCAAACCATGATCGCCAAACCACCCCATGAATGATTCACTACCCCACACCTTACTCTTAAGGAGTTTTCTGGTGTATTAAAGGAATATATGTCAAGGACCTAGAAATTTGATTATATTTTTTATTTTTTTATATAATATTGAATATAATTTCATAATACTATAATGGATTTGTATATTGATACAAAAAAACACGAATAATATTTTTGTGCAATATTCAAATTTAATTAAGGAATTTATTTTTATTAATTAATTTATTTTTGAAATAAATAATATTTTAAAAAAATATTGTTTCTAAATAATATTTATTAAATACAAATGATCATATATAATTTTTATTTTAAATGTAATTTTTATAAGGGTACAAAAATCAGTTATTGTAAAAAAAGTCCAATATTTCTCAATAAATGTAAATTCTTATTTTAAAAGTGAGAATAAACATATTTAGAAAATTATTTTGATAAAATTAATATTAATTTTGGAATCAGGATATCAAAATTATACAATGGTGAAATTTTTATAATTTTGGAGATAATCTAATTTTCATGAAAAAATTAAATACTACATAAATATACAATGTTTATTATGATGATGTAATGACTGAAAAATGATGTAATGAATACAATAACTAGTATAATTGGAAAAATATATTTCTTCCACCTAAATAAATATCATTATATGTTTATTGTTAATTTTATAAATACTTTATGAATCCTCAGAAACATATGATATATTTTAATATTTTGAATTAATTTATTTAAGAGTGTGACTCACATCCACATAAGAAAGGGAATTATTTTAATATTTTAAGATCATTTACTAATAAATAATAAAAAAATTAAATTTTTCAGAAACAAGGTGAAAAAATAATTAGAAGGTTTATGGTTTTTGTTATTTTATTATATAGAGTCCAAAACCTAAGTTTGTGAAATTTTAAATAATTCCCCACTCTTTTCCTATATAAGACCATCCAAGATCCCATTTATATTCCCTCAAAATCCATGGAACATGTCATTACACTACACTGACCTCTCAATAATCCTCCCAAGGTTCCTCAGATATCTCAATAATCCCCTTTTAAGATTTTGGTTCCATACTCTCAAGGTAAGGCTTCTTTACTTTCTCCTCTTTATTCAAGTTTCTATATTATGTAACACCTTCTATTTGAAATTTCTTATTTTTGGTTATGTATTTCCATGTATCTATTACTATACAATTTATATCCAAATTATGAGATACCCCTTTCTCTCTCATCAACCCATTTTTATGAATTTTTAATTGACTTTGTTATGCTACCAAAATTTCACTATGATTTTCCATGACAAAACAATTGTGTAATGAATACCATTCCCACTTACAATCATGGGTATTCATCTTTATAAACTTATATCTATATGACATGGGACATATTTTTTTATTCCACATTTATTTATCATTTAATAAATTATGATGATGAGTGAATCAAGGTTAGTTGATTTATGTGGGACACTTAAGCATGATAATGAATTGAAAGTGATGAGTGTGACCATAAGTATATAACATTCCAATTCATTGAGTAGTGTTTATTATCATGATATGTTAAGTTGGTATAGGGAGTGAAACTTTTTCTTTTGTGGTACATTTTCTGTTATGATGTCTTGTCCGTTTTTCTTTACTGATGTTTATGATGCAATGTTTTAATATGTTTCCAAATTTCACATGTTATAACCAACATGATATATCATGCTCCATTATTCATGATACATTATTCACCATTGATATTTCTATTGAATAACATGTTTTACCTTATGACCTGCTAATTATCTTACTAGTATTTTGAGCTCACCCCTTTTTTATGTACATCCCCAAGTTATCCCATTCAGTTCTAATCTTGATGGAATATTTTGATCATTTTATTGATGTTATCAATAAAGTTGATGAATTTCCTATTTTATTTTTTCATGTAATGTACTTAATTTATAAAGACACTATATTTTTTGATCTAAAGGGTTGTATTGTGTGTAATATTATTTAATAAAACATATATTAATATGAATTAAGAGGAGGGTATTTATATAATTTTTAGAAGTAAATGTTAAAATAATTATTTCTTTCACATTTTAGAAAAATTGTAACGTCCCGGTTTCAGAAGCCACCCGGAGGCGCCCCGTACCCGGTTGGTCACATGGCCTCAAGAGTATTTTCTCAAATAGCAGAGGATGCCGACTAGCAGTGAGGGCCTTGGGTGTGATAGTGGAGAATCTATTCCCTTATTGGCAGAGTACACAACAGAAGTAAATAAATACATACAAGAGCGAAAGCAGTAATAATGACATGAAACAGTAACAACATAAAACTTAAAGTATAAACTGGAGAACATATATAAAATGTTGCATGATATATATTTCTGGGAAAACAGCCAAACAAGTCACAATGATGAAGAAAAACAGTGCTAAACCAAAGTGAAAGATAAAAAAGGTAAACTCCTCAGCATCGCAAGCCATAGCTTTGTCCCATGCTCTCCAGCTCCACAGCATATGAAGTACCTAAAGTAGAAGGGCGCATTCCCTTATCTATACCTGAAACAATATAATTTGTTTGGGCCCAAAAGCATGACCCAAACTGGGTGTGAGACTATATCCCAGTAGGCAACCACCCGATGATCAGTGCCTAACAGTCAGTGAATATATGGTAGGTAAAGTACAAAAAGTAGTAAGCATGAATGTACTCAGTAGTAAACAATCCAAAGTTTCAACATCAAGCAACAACTAATCAAGAAACTAAGCACAGACAGGTAATCCTCTGGGAATTACTCTCAACCATCCCCTCTGGTCCTAAATAATAATTACAATCCACCCTCTAGGCAGTGCACTCAGCCTAACCCATGTGGTTCATTTATCGGACTCTCTGAGGAATCACTCATAATCAATTCCCCTTATAGTCTAAGGTAGTCAGGAACTCTCTGAAGAAGCACTCATAGTCAATTTCCCTTATAGCCTCATGGTCAAGGACTCTCTGAGGAAGCTCGCTTTGTCAATCCCCCCTAATAGCCCAGGTCATTCATAGACTCTCTAAGGAAGAACTCACCGTCAATTCCCCTTATAGTCTAGTGTAATCAACGTAATTCAAGTAAAACAACGACTCTATGAGGAGGATCGCACAGTCCATTCCCCTTATAGTCTAAATAAATCAATGACTCTTTGAGGAATCTCACTCATTAAATTCCCTTTATATCCCCAAGTGGTCCTAGGATCTCTAAGGATGCTCACACGGTCAATCCCCTTTATATCCCTAAGTGCTCAAAGTATCTCTGAGAAAGATTACTCTGTTAATTCCCCTTATATTCTACTACACAATGTTCTCACAGCCCTGTGTAGGTCAACAAGCATATTATTTTAATATAACCAATGTAAACCTACATAACTACTTGGATAAACAGTTTACGATATATCAAGAATTTCAAAAAACAACCCTCTATCCTACAGCAATAGGCAGGAAAACCAAGAAAGGTAGCCAAACTGGCTAAACAGGACCAAACAGTCGTAAACATAACATGCATGGAAAAAAACATCCAAATTATAGCTAGTATCCCTTTTAATATCCAAATTACTTCTACACAAGCATACATGCATGACAGAAAATCAACAGGGGTAAAATGGAAAACACGCAATTCCCCGTTCAAGGGTATTGGTGGAATTTTCACATAATACTCAAATAATCTGAATGGAAAAGCACAAAACACCTACCTCATCATTGGTAGATCGATATACGTTAAACTCGAAGCTTGAATCTTTTTAGAACATCGGAGATCTACAAAAACGTATAAAACGTTCAACCCATTATATCTCTTCATAGAGGAGAAACCAGAGGACAATGCTCTAGGAGAAGAGAGAACTCAGTGATTCAATTCTAATGCAGCTGATGGTGTTTGATTTAGAGGATAGACGCACGCTCGAAGGTTTGTCAAAGATCCATGGTTTCTTGGTGCTCTCGGATGAACTAGGTTGATAAGGATACTATTCTGTCCTTCCGACGCAACCATAGTGCATTTAATAAAAAAAGAAAGTACAAAGCGTGTAGTTTTTATGTACATGGCATGTACTCTCCTTTTATGTACTCCCCTTTAACCGGCCTCCAGGTCATCCCACATGGCCCTGTCCAAGGCCGCTGCATGGCCAGCACACGGCTACCCGCAGTACCCGAGTACACGAAGTGTACTTCAAAAATTTTCAGAAACTAATATTTTCTCAAAAAACTCTAGAAAAAAGAAGAAAAACATACCTACGAATAATGTCTTTGGTTTTTACAAACTTCCCCCTTATAAAAATTCATCCTTGAATTTCACTAGCGTGGCGTAGAAGAAGAAACCCTGAACAGCTCCGACCACTGTGATCGCATGTCTGCCTCCCTCTCCAAAGTCTCATCCTGTACTCACCCGTGCTACCAAAGCACCCATACCAGAGGAATAGACCAACCACGAAGAACCTTCATACTATGATCGATGATCCAGATATGATTCTCCTCAAAGGATGCATCCACTTCCAACTCAACCACCTCAGGTTGGAAGATGGGAGATGGGTCTGAAACGTAATGTCAAAGATGAGAGACGTGGAAGATGTCATTCATAGCTCGTTACCTATGAGGTAACTACAACCGATAGGACACCATCCCAACTCTCTCCAACACCTCAAACAACCTGATGTACCTTGGTGAAAGCTTACCATGTCTCCTAATCCTCTTGTGTCCCAACCACAGTGTGACACGTACGAAAACATGATCTCTGACCTCGAACTCCAGAGGTCATCTCCGCCGATCAGCATAAGACTTCTATCAAGACTGTGCAGTAGTCACCCTCTTACGAGTCAAATCTATCTACTCTATGGTCTCTTGAATAAGACAAGGTCCCAATAATGCTGCCTCTCCTGCCTCCAGCCAACATAAGGGTAATCGGAATGGCCTACCGTACAAAGCCTCATAAGGTTCCATCTGAATAGTTTCTTGAAAACTATTGTTGTTGGAAAACTCCACAAGAGTTATATGCTTCTCCCAAGAACCTCCATGATCCAGAATGCATACTCGGAGCATATCCTCAAGTACCTAAATCATACCCTTAGACTGGCCATCAGTTTGGGGATGATAAGTTGTACTCAAAAGTACCGGTGTACCCAACACCTTTTGATGACCATGAAATACCTGAGAATTAAAACGCACATCCCTATCTGAAACAATGGAGTGTGAAACTCCATGCATAAGTACAATATCATGGATGTAAAACTGTCCCAACTCATCAACATTGAAGTTCTCCTTGATCGGCAAGAAGTGAGCGACCTTCATGATCTTGTCAATGAAAACCCAAACTACATCATTCCATTGAGGTGACCTCAGCAAACTGGTCATGAAGTCCATTGCGATGTCATTCCACTTCCATTCATGAATGGGTAGCTGTTTTAAGAGCCCTGATGGTCGTTGATGCTCCACCATCACCTGCTAACAAGTGGAGCACCTCATGATGAAACCAGCAACGTCCATATTCAAACCTGGCCACCAATATTGTCGGTGTAGATCATGATACATCTTGGTGATGCTTGGATGAACTGCCCAAACTGAGGAATGCAAGTACCGCATCAGCCTCTTGCATATATCTACTGGCACCCATACGCGCTCCTGAAAATTCAAGATCAAATCCTCACCTACAGTATATCCAAGAATAGGTTCCTCTCCTAACACACTCTCCATTAGGAATAGGCCTTCAGAATCTGATAGCTGCCTCATTCGAACTCGATCAAGAATAGTATAGGTAACAGCTATAGAAGATAGAAAAGTCTACCACTGTCTATCGTGCACCTCCATATGCATCTCAGAGAACAGAGCCATAAGATTAAACTCACTACTGGCCTCCTGAACTTCCTGTATTTGAGTCCTCCTGCTCAACACATCAGCCACCACGTTGCCCTTTCCAGGCGTATAGGCAAGATCAATGTCAAAGGATAGAAGGTACTCAACCCACCTTCGCTGTCTCAAATTCAGACCACAAAGAGTGAAGATGTACTTGAATATTTTGTGGTTGGTGAAAACCACAAAATGATCGCCCAAAAGATAATGTCTCCAACAGCGTAGGGAATGAAAAATAGTTTCTAACTCTAGATCGTGCGTCGAGTAATTCCTCACATGAGGCATCAACTGCCGAGACCCATTCAGAACAACTCCATATCCCTGCATAAGCATAGCTCCCAGCCTGATTCCTGATTCATCATAGTAAATATTATATCTCTTTCCTAGCTCTCGAAAGACTAGTATCAGTGCTGAAGTTATCCTACCCTTCAGCTCCTGAATGGCTGACTCACAAGAATCTGACCATAAGAACTTCGCACCCTTCTTAGTCAGACCTGTCAGTGGTGTTTCTAAGTGTTAAAAGTCCCGTATGAAATGTCTATAATATCCAGTCAGTGCTAGAAAACTCCACACCTCAAGGAAGTTCTTTGGCTGATCCTAGGAAACTACAGATCTCACTTTCGCTGGGTCTACTAACACTCCTGTCTCTAAGATAACATGACCTAGGAAGTGAATCTGATCCATCCAAAAGTGACATTTGGAGATCTTAGCATATAACTGATGCTCTCTCAGTGTACTCAAAATGATCTCAATATGGGTATCATGGTCGTGTTGAGTGTGAGAGTACACCAATATATCGTCCACAAAGACCACCACAAAGGAATCCAAGTATGGATGGAATACTCGGTTCATCAGTGCCATGAAAACTGCAGGCGCGTTCGTGAGACCGAACGACATAACCATATACACATATAGACAATACCTACTTTAGACAGCTGTAAGTGGTATATCACATGGTATAACATTAAATAGATGATAACCATACCACAAGTAAATATTTGAGAACACCTAGGATCCTTGAAGCTGATCAAAGAGATCATCAAACCTTGGTAAAAAGATATCGATTATTGACTGCCAACTAGTTCAACTTCCGATAGTCCACACAAATCCTGAGAGCTCTGTCTTCCTTCTAATCAAATAGGACAGGTGAACCCCAAGGAGAAGTAATGGGTTAGATGAAACCCTTTGTCTGCAACTCCTCCAACTGATTCTTGAGCTCCTATAAATCTACATCATCCATCCTATAAAGAGGAATGGAAATCGGTGCTACTCCTGGCACACGCTCAATTGAAATGTCTACCTCTTTGCTCTATTAGAAATCATAAAATGTACTCTGGAAAAACATCTCTCAAATTATCCACGACTGGAGGAAATTCTAACTGTAAAGTCCCCTGGTCATACAGATATAGACTAGCAATCTTGGCTACAAATCCTCCCAACCCATGATGCTCTAGACCTGCTCTACTCGCATAGAAATCCAATTCTCCCTTATCAAGTAATGATTCACCTTCTGGTGACATAAAACTCACCCTATGACAATAACAGCTGAAAGATGGCTAAAAGGGAACTAGCTAGTCCATTCTGAGAATGACATAATATCCTATCATCTCTAGGACATTGGGGTCCCAGAGAAAGTGACACCCACCAACCTCTAGAGAGAACTCCTTACACTGACGGACACTAGTCGTTCTAGTCCCCAATAGCGTGTCTAGCGTTACGATATTAGCATAATAACAGATTCAGAGCCCAAGTATCTCCATAATAGAAAAATATATAAATCTATGTGAATCCCTTGTATTGAAAATAGATGAAGATAAAAATGAGGCTATTAAGATCATACCCTGAACTATGGAGGGTTTGGGATCCTACTCCTACTGGGTCTTCTCCACTGCAAAAGTATGGCCTATGTTGCATCCCTGTGACCCTGCCTAACAACTCTAAGCTGATCCACCATACTATTATTGAAGTACCGGTGACTGACTACCATGACCACAACCTCCACCTCAGCTTTAACAGCTAGAGAACTCTATTTCCCAGACTGGTGAGAAACTGGTGGCGCTGCTCCTGAACATGAGGTCATAGAATAACCCCTATCACCAGTTGCCGGTGCGAAGAATTGACAAAAGCACTGAAAATGGCTCATCTTTCCACAAGATCGGCGCTCCACTAGGTCTCTCAGTAAACGTGGCCTTATATGCCCACTTCTCCCACACTGCTAGCACACCAACCGACTACTAGAAGATGCATCCCGCCTGCTCTAATCTCCTCGTTCATTCTCCGTACGACGCTTCCTTCAATTAGCTGGTAGAGCACTATATTTGGATGCAGAACCACACTGGCTCACAGCTCCAGAATCCCTCAGATTACTCTCTGTGATCAACGCCTGGTTAACGATAGAGGATATCAAATTCAACCTGAAGATGATCACTTGAGATCAGATGTCGCGCCTCAGACCATCCTTAAACATCTGTGCAAGTAAAAAATCATCACCTCCTAGAATAGGTGTAAAACACTGCAACTCTATGATGTGATATGAATAATCTATAACTGTAAGAGTACCCTACTCTAGACTCATGACCTCTCGGGCTCGTTCATCCCTCAAGGTCTCTAAATAGATGTAATCGTAGAAGATTCACCAAAACTCATCCCAAGCCATATTCTACTGGCGTCCCACCTGTGAGATAACATCCCACAAACTGTTGGTTGAGTCTCAATTCATGTAGGTAGAATGATTCACTCTTTTATATAAAGGTATCTCTAGATGATTGAAATCGTCAACATGGATTCTAGCGATGAATCTGCAGCTTGGGGTCCTTCGTCCCCTGAGAAAGTAGGAGGATGCTGTTGCTGGAAGACCCGCATCAAATCAGACATCGACGGGGAAGGGGTGGTGCTCTCTGAAAGGTCTACATTATCCTTAGAAATACCTCCCTGAACTATGTATCCACACCTATATCAGGTATAAAGGCCGGTGCCAAGGCTGGCACAACTAGAAGATCTACAGGTAATACCTGATCAGCCATATCTGGTGTCTGATCACCGTCTGGCAACTGGTGCACAACCGGAGGATGTCTCAGTGGAATGACTCTGCAAGGTCAAGCACACTCATTAGATCAAGGTTATCAAGGACTAAAAAAAGGAGTGTAAGAAGGTAATATGAGAAATAAAGTGTTCAAATTTTACAAAACATGACTACATGGCGTATAGAATTACTACATGATGTGTTCTCTTAAGTCATTCACATGGGCGTGTACTTCTGGCTAAACTGGTTGTGTAACACCCAAAACACATGGCCTATTCTTCTAACACATGGTCTGTACTTGAATCCTCCTCCCCTACCTGTGTTCTTCTACACGGTTATGCCACAAAGTTCTCCTAAGACAAGACTACATGGCATGTTCAAGGTAGAAACAGCATGTACTAGACAAGCTTTGCATGGCCCATGTTGTTAGCAACATGGCCTGACACACGGATCACACTACACATCGTGTTCAAGGTGAACATTACGTGTTTGTGAAAGGATAATAGCTACCCGTGTTGTTGGTTACACGACCGGCTACATGGCTGACTCCACATGGAATGTTCCAGATGGACACAATATGTACAAGAAGTGATAACACTGACCCGTGTTGTTCGTGACATGGTTGGGTACCTAGGTCACACTACACGACCTGTTCAGCTGGTACATGGTGTGTTCCTACATGAAATTCCATATCCTGTGTCTCTTCCCACATGGCATATGACAAGGTTAGAGACTACACGACGTGTATATAAAGTAAACTTCATGTACTTAAGAAAAATAGTTTCTTCCTCAACAGAAGAACACATGGAATGTAATTAACACTATACAACATGTATTCTGGGTTTTTCTAGATAGTAAGCCTCCAAAACTACTCCAGAACCCAGAAAACACTAAAATGAACACTGAAAGTGCCAAATTCTGATCCATGAGGCCCTATACTCCACATGAATCAATGTTTTGAATCTTACACATATTATAACAAAGAAAACAAAGAAATGATCCACCAAATTCCTATCCATGAGGGCCCATAACACCTCAATAACTAAATTTTGGAATTCATTCAAGAAAAACTTTTCACAATACAACACCCTATCAAACAACATGTATTATTATCAAGGCATCTATCATAACAGCAAGCATATTCTACACAATGTCTATCACAATAAAAGGAAATCGCTAATGCATCATTGATGGCATGTAAATAATGCATGAAATGTGATTTATAACAAGTGCCTATATGATGCATGATATGGAATACCCTTATCTTATCGGGTTGCGATAGAAATAGAAGCTCAATGACATCAACAATAACAAAACAAATCATGTGAATCACTCAAGGGGAAATCAAATCAACTGTAAAATTGCAAAACCAGAAAATTGCAATAAATGAGGTAGGTTGGCTTTTCCCTGTACATGGGTTAGATACTCCCAGGAACAACTTATTACCAAGTACCTATTTATTTATATCCCTAGATAAAGACTAAAAATAGTAAATCAAGAGAAAATAATTCCTTTGATTCCACTTTGAAAAGTCCCAGTTCTAGAATCCACCTAGAGGCACCCTGTACCCGGTTGATCACATGGCCTCAAGCGCATTTCCCCGAATGCCAGAGGCTGATGACCAGCAGCGAGGTCCATGGGTGTGATGGTGGAGAAACTATTCCTTCATTGGTAGAGTACACAATGGAAGTAAATATACATATACCAGATCGGAAGTAGTAATAATGACATACAACAGTAACAGCAGAAAATTGAAAGTATAAACAAGAGAACATATATAAAATGATGCATGATACAAATTTCTAGAAAACTGCCAAACAAGTCACAATGCTGAAATAAAATAGTGATAAACCAAAGTGCAAAAGAAAGTAGGTAATCTCCGTAGCATCGCAAGCCATAGCATGGTCTCATTCTCTCCAGCTCCACAACATATAAAGTACCTCATGTAGAAGGGCGCTTGCACTTATCTATACCTGCAATAATATAATCTGTTTGGGACCAAAATCCTTACCCAAATAGGGTGTGAGACTAAATCCTAGTAGGAAACCACCCAAAGATCTATGCCTAAGAGTCAGTGACTATATGGCAGGTAAAGTACAAAAATAATTAAGCAGGATAGTACTGAGCAGTAAACAATCCACAGTGTCAATATAAAGCAATAACTAATCAAGCAGCTAAGCACAAACAGGTAACCATGTGGGAAGTACTCTCAGCCATACCCTTTGGTCCTACCTAAAATTTACAAGCCACCCTCTGGGCAGTGCACTTGGAGTATCGCCTGTGGTTCAGTATATAAGACTCCTTAAGGAAGCACTCACAGTTAATTCCCCTTATAGTCTAAGGTAGTCATGAACTCTATGAGGATGCAATCAAAGTCAATTCCCCTTATATTTATAAGGTCAACGACTCTCTGAGGAACCTCGGTTGGTCAATTCCCCTTATATCCCAGGTCATTGATAGACTATCTGAGGAAGAACTCACCATCAATTCCCCTTATATTCTAGAGAAATCAATGTAATTCAAGTAAAATAAAGACTCTCTGATGAGTCTTGCATGGTCAATTCCCCTAATAGTCTAAAGTAATTAAGGAATCTCTGAAGAATATCACTCAGTTATTTCCCCTTATATCACCATGTGGTCCTAGGATCTCTGAGGATGCTGATGCGGTCAATCCTTTTTATAGCCCTATGTTGTCAAAGACTCTCTGAGGAAGCCTACTCGGTCAATTCCCCTTATAGTCTACTACACCAGGTTCTTACAGCCCTATGTAGGTCAATGAGAATAGAAGTGTAATATGGACAAAGTAAACCAACATAACTACTTGGCTAAACATTCTACGACATATAAAGCACGTTAGAAAACAACCCTCCATTCTACAGTACCGGGCATGGAAAACAGGCAGGGCAGCCAAACTGGCTAAACCGGACCAAAAGGTCAGAAACAGAACATGCATGGGAAAAACACATCCAATATATAGCAATTATCCATATTTATATCCAAATTTCCTCGACACAATTATACAATCGTGGAAGACAATCAATAATGCTAGAACGACAAACATGCAATACCCGGTTCAAGGGTATTGGTGGAATTTGTACATAATACTCAATGACTTTGAACTGAAAGGCACAAACCACCTACGTTGGCATTAGGAGATCAATATACGTGAACCTTGAAGCTTGAATATACATAGATAGTAGAAGATCTACAAAAACGTCTAAAACATTCAACCCACGATATCTCACGAGAGAGGAGAAATCAAAATATGGTGCTCTAGGAGAAGAGAGAACTCACCAATGCGATTCCAATGCAACTGACAGTGTTTGATTTAGAGGAAGGACACATGCTTTGAGGCTCATCAAATATCCATGGCTTCTTGGCACTCTCAGACGAACAAGGTTGAGAAGGATACAATTTTGTCTGTCGGACGTGACCCCGGTGCGTTTAATGAAAAAAAAGTACACGACATGTACTTTTTAAGTACATGGAATGTACTCTCTTTTTCTGTATTCCACTTTAAGCGGCCTCCAGGTCATCTCACATGGTTGTGTGTAAGGCCACTACAAGGCCAGCACACGGCTACCCATGGTAACCAAGTACAAGGTGTGTACTCATAAAGTACACAACGTGTACTTCATAAATTTCTAGAAACTCCTCTTTTCTCAAAAACTCCATAAAAAAACAAAAACATACCTGAAAAGAAGATTTAGGTTCTTACAAAATTCATAAATAACCTATTCATAAAAAATGTAGAAAATATTTTTTAATACATTTAATATAGATTCAAATATGGTTTGAAATGGATTTACATAATAATTTCGTCATGAAAAGAAAATTCTTGGAAATTTTTTTAAGAACATGGAAATGGAAGAAAAAGTTCACTGAAAAATGAAAAAAGTTCATCCTTTCTTAAAAATATTTTCTAGGTCTTTTTATTTACGACATAGAGTTGAATGAATGAAAATAATGAAAATAATAGATATAAACAAAATGTAATAAAATTGATGATTTTAATAGATAAATGGGATATAGTTATCCAAAATGTTATTAATTCATAAATAATCTTGAATAACATTATATTGGAACATAAACCCTTACCTCAAGTCCCATCTTTATTAGAATGAACACTCAGTTGAAACCTATCCCATTTTCCAAGCATGTTTTGGTTCAATGATTTTGGTCCTCGCACCTGGTTAGGGTTTCATGATCTTAAAAATATTAATAATTTTATAATTATAATATTTATTCATTTATATAAATTTCATAATCATCTTTAAAAGTTGTTGATGTAAAATGACTAACATTACTTAGGGATATGGTAGTCACTACATAAACACATGTTATGTTTAAACTTACCGATTGATGGAACAAATGAAATGTATATAATAACCACATTTATACAATAAAAATCAAATAATAAATATAATATATATTAATTTAATCTATCCTTATTACAATCCTCGAAAATGGTGAATGAAAAACAAATTACATCACTTCCATGAGGTGGATGTTCACGCTATATAGGGATGGTGTTATAATTTTACAGCGTATGGGAAGGAGATTGTAAACTAATATACCATTAACATAAAAAATATTTATAGTAAATATACTAATTTTATAATTTTATTATAGTTATCGAACATTTTGAGGATGGATAATAAGAAAGAATATAGAAAAATGTTAGTAGGAACATATACCACTTCTTTGGATTTCATCTTTTGTAAAGTACCTTAAGACTTATTTAATGAGTATTTTCAAAAGGCCCAAACCTGATGGTCATGGATATGGTTTTTGGAAGATTATTTGAGCAGTGATTATTAAATTTAAATGTCTCAAGATGTTTGGAAAATATAATAGAGAAGGTTCCCTTTTAAAAATGAAGTGAGTGGAAATCATGTAAATATTTAAAACATTAAAATATAATAAATTGATATTCAAGTATCTGTGTGTATAATAATGATAGCGGGATGGATGAGCTCTCGGGGGAGCCCTAGGACCTCTCTGTGACAGCAGCAGCCCCCGTGCCGGTCCCTCCCCCACCGATGGGGGAGGAACCCTCATCGTCTGGTAAAGGTGCCACCTCCAGATTTACCCCTTCTCAAATCCTGAGTTGCTCCCCCCTTTCCACTGAATCTCACTTGGTCCGAATGTTCCCGAACTCCTCGATGGTTGTGCTAATCTCTAGTTATCGACGATAGAGTTTACAGAATCCTCATATTTATTGAATCGTACTTTGATTTCTAGGTTTTACCGGGGTTGTCCGTCTGTGGATTCGTTCGACAGGCACATTTTCGAAACATGGAAGCTACAGGACAGGGTTACTGTTGGTCTTCTGGATAATCGGCAGATTATGATCCGTTTCAGCTCAGAGGTAGACCTCAACAAATCTTGGTCAAGTGCACCACGCAACTTCAACAGTTTTAGATTCTTCTTTCTTCGATGGTCCTTTGATATACACATAAAGCGGGATACTCCCTCTATGGCGATATGGGTAAGCTTTCCCAACCTTCCTCTCCCGTTTCAAAACCCTGCTGTTTTGTGTATGCTAGGGAACATGATTGGTAGGTATATGTGCTCAGATAGTCGCACTGAGGTTCTTTTCCATCCTGTGAATCTGCGTATCTACATTGAAATAGATGTTTCCCAGATGCCTTTTGAGTATGTCTGGATTACGGTGGGGGAGGAGTACCATTGCAAACAACATGTTGTTTTTTAGACTTGGACAGATTTCTGTTTGGGGTGAAAACGTTTGGGTCACTCTATGAACCATTGTTGTAGGGGGTTTTGATCTATCTCTAGGAAGGGTGCTGGTGGTGGTCAGAGGCCTGGGAAGCTGGGGGATGAGGAACAGATGCCAGCTATGGGCAGGGGAGTGCCTACCGGCAGTCTTCATAGAGAGGGAACACAACCTGAATGATTCTCAGGGAATTGTAAATTGTCTATGGATGTTGGGTCTAGCCAACCAACCCAACCTCGACTGCCTGTGAAGAAGGTTTTAAGGCAGTAGAGTGATCCATTAGTTGCTGATGCAATTGGACACTTGCGGCAGGGGATTCAGGGGACTGAAACAGAGGCGGCTGACCCTTCTGAGGAAGGGATTCTAGGGGTTTTTGTTCCAAGAGACTGTTCCCCTATTCGTTTGAGTAACAGGTTTGAGGGGTTAGGCGAGGTTGGTTTGAGTTCTGATCCATTTAACAAATCTGATGCAGCTGGAGGTAGCTAGAATGTCCGCATTGACAGATCCAGTCATTCTAATGGCGAAGCAGTAAGTCCAAAGGAACACATGAGTAATAGGAGGAGGAGGGGTAAGAAGGATTACTGATCCCTACCACCTCCATTGGAAACCCGGTCAACTAGAAAAATTAACAGCAAGAAGGAAATCCCGGTATATGAGAGTCATCAAAGATATGGGGACCAGGGTGATTAACACCTGGTTTTATTGGTAAGCTCTGAGGAGGAGGTGACAGAACAGGAACTGTTGCTTAATGCTTTTGACGAGGAGGCTGCGAAAATGATGGGGAGGCCCTTAAAGATGGCTCTTAATGAGGAGCAATATGCCTGGATTGATAAATAGGATCTAATTCTTGTTGGGGGCTTTAATCAAGGGAAGGTTAGTATTGCGGAGTACATTAAATCTTGGGACCGGCTGGCCACAGAATTTGAAAAGTTGATGATGGGATCCCCAATCATCCAGGTAACATCCATCTCATGGAAATTGTTTAGGGAGGCTGCCACTGGGGAACTTAAGTTACATTTTAATGAATCTAGTTAAACATGATGATGATGTTTCATTCAGTTTTTATGTCTTTGCTTGGTGTTGTTTGTTCTGTTCCGGTTTGATGTTTTTTGATGGGAACACTTCTCTGGGTTAGCTGTGGATTTGGGTGCTTCAGGTATCAAGATTTGGTTATCTTCAGTCTGGATTCTTTGACGTCCTATGTGGATGGACTCTTGTCCATTTCACATCGCTTGTAGGCTGGGTGAATTCCTCCGTAGTTTTGCAACAGAAGGTTTTGGGGTGGTGTCGATGGTCACGTCGCGGGACGTTCAAGGTAATCCTTTTTGAGGTTTGGCTAGTTTTTTTGATGCTCTTATGCCCCTGTTCATGGTTTCTCGGTCATAGTGGTTTTGGTTTTTATTTTTTAATGGTGGTAGTGGTTGTTTTGAACTCTTGTAATGGGGTACCAGGAACCCATAAACCGGCTTTCAATAATGGAAAAAAATGAATTAGCAGTCAGATATTCAAGTGTATGTAGAACAAAGAAAAAATGGAAAATAATAAATGTTTTTGTTTTAATATTCATATCAAATTCAATTTATCTATGTTTCATTGATTTTTTATTTCTTCTATATAATCTTATCCTCTTCAGTAATCTTTTTAAACCTCTCCGTGGTAAAAAAAATGTTTTACCATAGTAACTATTCATATTAAAAAATTGATCATATTACTAAATTAAAAATATTTATTCCACCTTTGGAAACCATTTTACTAAATTCAATTTCTTTAAGTGGTATAAATTCATAATGAAATAATCATACAAAAGGAAATAAACACCAATTTAGAAAAATGAATTATTATGCATAACACTAAATTCCTTCTTATTATATTCTTAGTAAAAAGAATTTGATGAATTTTAATATATTTTATTGAATATATTATAAAGATATTTCTTAAAAAAATTTATTAATACAAATGAATTAATTTTATTGAGATAAAATAAATTATGCATAATAAAAAAATCATAGAAATCATAGTTTTTATCTTCAAATGTTTTTCATCTTTATATGTAAACAAAATGTAGTCAATGTATGAATTTTAATTAATTATATAAATTAAAAACCTATACATTTCAAAAAAATACTATTTAATTTTTTATCAAAATACATAATATATATAAAAATATAGTACATGAAAAAACTCATCATCTAACATTAAAAAATATTATTATTAATATTTAAAATTGAATAACTATATTTTTAGAACCAGTTAATATGTTTACATTAAGGAATAAATATATACAAAATTTTCTTAATTTAGTTAAAAATATTCATTAATGATGATTTAATGGATTGGAGTTCATAGAAGCATTAAAAAAATATACCAATTGTATATCATGGGTTTTTTAATATTAATGTTACATATAAATAAAGATATAGAACACATTGAATATTGAAGTAAAATATATCCTAAAATAAATTGGTTAAACCTTATACCCCCTAATAATAATTCATCACTCAATGTTCTATCACTTTGACTCAAATAGATGAGGATACTTATGCCTTATAGCATCCTTAGTTTCCCATGCACCTTCTTTAAATTTATGATTCCACCATAGAACTTTTACCAGGTGAGTATTATTATTCTTTAGTACATTATCTCTATGTTCAAGTATTTAAATTGGTTGTTACTTATAAAAGAGATTGTGATTTCATTTTATAACCTCAATGTTCAGTACATGCCAAGGATCGACCATGTACTTCCTCAAGATAGAAATATAAATAACCTTATGAACATGGGAGGGATATGGTGGAAGAACCATGTGATAATCAATCATCCTAATACAATTGAGAATATCAAAGAGAAAAATATATCTATGGCTCAACGTGACCTTATTTTCTAAATATCATAGCCGTATTTCAATGATATATTCTTTGGAATACCTTATCACCAACTTCAAACTCTATATTTCGCAAACAATTATCGGTATAACACTTTTATCAACTATGATAATCCCAAATGTGCTGATATATAGTTCAAATATCCCTACAATTTCCTTAACTATAATTAATCCCAATATCTATAATTCCCTAACTTCGACCAAGTATGTTGGAGTCCTAAGATTAGTTCGATAGAGGGATTTATAAGGATCCACATGAATGCTCAAGTGAAATCTATTATTATGAAAAAAATTATAATATAGGAAGGTGTTGATCCCATCAACCTATGAATTCCATAGAACAATCCCCCAATGTATCTTGTAGGGTTCGAATAGTCTTCTCAGACTATCCATCTCTTTGAGTACGATTTATTGTTCCAAATTTCAAATCTATATCCATATCTTGTTGAATACTTCTCCAAAACATCAATGTAAACCTCGAACACTGATCATATATAACAGAACATGTTACCCCATTATACCTATTAACATACATAATAAATATTCTATAAAGATAGTCAAGAGATAAATATTCTTTGATAGAAATGAAATATTTGAATTTCATAATGAAATAACCTAAATCCAAAATAACATGATAGTCTTCACATTTATCGAGGAGTCTGATGATGAAATCTGTGGGGATGTTTGTCTATTTCCATTAGAGAATTGGTAATGGTTGTAAAACCCCTTATAATTATTTCCCTAATCCTTAAATTTTTGGAATAATAGGAAAAGATATACATACGTACAAAAATACCTTTTCATGTTGTCTCACTAGAAATACTATTTTAGATCTCTACACCTCAACATAATTTTAGAATTTAATAGGCAATAATAAAATACAAGCTTCATCCAACAAATATATTCGTAAATACTGTAACAATATATTACATAATTTGTTACTAAACCAGACCATTTCATCACAATCGTAGTTAGACTCAATAATATTACTCACATTCTTCTATAATTCTACATCTTCCTTATATTCTATCTTAATCCTCATATAGATTTATGGATAAACATTCACCCCAGAAAGATATAATCTATCCCCTTTACTCATTATTTAAATATGTATTTTTTTTAAATCACAAATTATTGGATATCTTTAAATCTTCAATATAGATAAACAAGCATGGTCCTTACAACTCAAAGCATCAAAAACTTTATTTACCTCTGTAGGATGGTTATGTATTATGAATTCATAATATTTAATCAACTCCAACCATATACTTTGGTTCATATTCAACTCTTTCTATGTGAGTATATAATTCATGATTTTATGACAAGTATATATATCACATCATTCACTATAGTGATAATACCTCTATATCATTTATGAAAAAATTACTATCTCTGCCTCCAAATCAAGATTCTTGTTATTTTTATCGAGAATTTTCATTTGGAATGAATAATTATATATCTATATATCATTCTATATAAGGAAACATTAGAGTCCCTTATTTTATAAATCATTAAATAACACAAAACCTTATCCACCATCCGGTAGTCTGAGTATAAGAGAATTGTCCAACCTCCCTTTTTTCTTCATTAAATATTCTCACATTAATCATTCAAATGAATCTTGGATCCCTATAACATCAACATGGATTTTGGATTTTATATTCCTATGAAATTTTTACCAATGTTTCAATATTTTCTATCGAAACAAGGAAAACTATGTATATTGATCACCATGGTAGGTATGGGAAATTGATCAATAACTTCTGCCTTTGAAAGATTCCCGGATTTACCCACTCTTAATATGATATGACCTAATAATAAAAAACATTGTATCCTGAATTCACACAAGAAACATTTGGTATATATGTTATACTTCTTTAATGCCATCAATACAATTCAAAAACAATCTTCTAACTCTTTCTTACACTAATAATATATAAGATTAAAATTTATAAATTCTATCAAATACTAATGTGGGTAATATTTAAGAAGAATAAAAATTAAATAAATGAACATAGTAGGTGAATGGATAAGTCTAAATTCTATCCCGATAAATTCATAATTTCTATTCCTCATAAAAAAGTTTTCTAGGGGTATACCAAAATTTTTAACCCTTAGTTAATGCGATCAAGCTTAAAGATGAATATTTGAAAATATTGAGCTTCTTAAAATTGATCAAATAGATCATTAATACATGGCCAAAGCTACTTATTCTTAACATTGATATTTATAAGTTCTAAATAACCATTTAAAAGACACATAAAGAAATCTTATTTTTAAAATGAACATGTCTACCACATGGTGAAACACTAGGGTGTATAAATATTTTATTATGATTCTACTGGAGTTTCTTCTTTAATTAATGGAACTCAATCAGGGATTTTAGATATGGAATCATTTAAATATAAGTAGCAATATCTATGAGTTATATTGAATACATACCATCAAGATTTTGGGGAATACATGGAAAATCTCTAGGAAACATATCAGTATACTCCCGAACAATTGTAATATCCTTAATATTGAGTTTATTTCCAACCATTTGAGATAAATATCATCCAGGAATAGGTATTAATAACCAAAAAAGAAATTAATTTCAATTAAAAGCTATTAATTATCCTTACATTGATAAAAAACCATATCTTGATCTGGAATCCCAAACATAACTTCCCTTCCATGAAAACTGAACTGGTATATATTTAATGAATAAAAATACATGAACAAAATAATATAAACCTCAATATCAAAAGAATTAATATTTTGTTTATTGATTTATGTATTTAATTATATTCAAAATCAATATTTAATTCTATGATGAAACACTTTTGATTTTTGAAATTTTGTATAGTTAGCCCTAGAGCATGGTCAACCCAAGATTAGGGGAAACTATGCACAGATAATGTGATTCAATTTGAATATTTATAGATCTAAAATGAATGTTTTATTCCAATGTTTTTTACTACTTTCCCTTCCCATATGATTTAATCTAGGCCCCCTAGTAATATATTCATATCGGTAACATGGTTTGGCCGACCATGTGGAAAAACCATGTGCTCTGTCAATTCATTAATAATGTTTTTTACTAAAATACTCACCACCCTTTATCTTAAAGTTGTTCTATTTCCCTCTCAATTTTTATTCCACATGTCATAGAAATAGGAATACAATTCATCTTAAGAACTATTCCCCTATCCATGTTTAATAATGGTTGATTCATCAAAAGTTTTTGAGGGAAAATTGGTTCATGTGAGATTCTTTAGGCTTTTCCTTTTTTCCTTTATAACTTTTACTATGCAGGGCATAGATGAACCCTTACCCTATTTTTTTTCATTATTTCATCGAATCCAGTATCATAGGGTTTTGGAGTCTTTATTGAAGGCTAGTTCATGTGATTTTATTTTAAGGTTACCAGTTTCACTCCATTTGAGTTAGGTTTCCCCTTTTTAAAATAATTAAATACTAAAAATTTAAATTCATGTTCACTAATTATTGTTCTAGTTCCAAGTGATAATATTCATTTTATTTAAGGTATATTTGAATGAAATTCACACTTGTCGTGATTTTTTATTTATATTCAAAAGATTTCTCAGGTTTAAGCTTAATAAAAAATCATCTTATTTAATGTCACACATAGGATTTTTGGGAAAAATCATAAATAACCCTTGTAAAATATTTATGTGTTCTTTAATAGGTTATTTTGGATTTTTAAAGTGATATTTTAATTAAACTTATTTATTTTACCTTTAATATAAAGTAATACTTTAAATATAAATAATCCAAGGATTATTTCAAGTTTGTTCATTTAAATTAAAAGTGTGATGCTTGATAATATTTGTTGACTAATTAGACAATTATACCCATATACATGGATATATATATATATATATATATATATATATCTGTGTGTGTGTGTGTGTGTAAAAATTAAAATGGAATATATTAATTTGTGAAATTCTAGGATTATATATATATGTGTGTGTATATGTGTATATGGGATTAATGGTAAAGAGGGGGAAAATAAGGATTTAAATATTATATTCAGGTTTGGTTTTTTACAATTGTTTTTAAGAGATTCATGTTATATTATAAGTTTGAGTTCGAAATTTTTAATAAGTTTTCAATCCTTAATTTAATTCTAATTGGAAAATCATTTGGTGTTTTTTGAAACTCACTTTTGAAATCATATATTTAGGATTTAAATCCACACATGGGTGACCATTGATTACAGATAGTTATGGAATCTATGGAAATACTTATTGAGGTTTTAGTCTATTGTTATGTAGTTGTTATTACTGTTAAAACCTTATGTGAATACTTGGTGCTTGGGTAGGTGAACCAAGATAGGATGGGCTCCCTTTCTACTAGTTCTACATCGCGAAATATGTGTATCCATCATCTATACAATGATTGTTACTATCTATTTATACTAGATTATAGTGAAGTATGTAATAGGGTTCCCCTATCCCTTGGTGACACTTATATAGTTTTTAGTATGATGTGAATTTTAAATTAGTTATTATATAAGATGTTGTTTATTTTACCTCACACTACACAACCTATGACTCATAGTATTTTAATTTTTTTAATCCTTATTTCACTTATTTAAAATGGTATATTAAATTATTTCTAAAAAATATTTCAAAATTGGTATAAGGAGGTGTTTTTAGAAACATGCTTTGGTCCATCAAATTATTTCAATGTAAGAGTTTATGATTTAAATTAATTAAAAAAATACTTTGAATATGGTGTTTCAAAAAAATATAAAAATGATCTTTTATTTAAATACTAAAACTTGGGGTTTTCTTTAGATGGAATTCATACTAATCTAGGTTCTGACACCTATAAATATCACTTCTATTTCAGGATCTAGTTTTGCTTCTAACCACTTCTAAGCATTGAGGTATTAATAGTGGATGGTTTTTTATATAGTAACATTGAGGTGTGTTCATTTTTTGTTTCCATTATCTTAGTATACAAATAGTCCCTTTACATTAAATTGGTGGTTCACAATATTTTCTAGTACATAATGAAAAGTAATCCAGAGGTTTCATGGTATAATATTATAGGTGAATGTGACTAGGGTGAGTAAGGGGGTCAGTTTAGATTTATATATCTATTCTTATGTTTAGTTTTTTTATTTAATTTTATTAAAATTTTTATTTTATTTATTAATGTTCATCAAACATATTTACAAGTTATGACTATTTTATTAATATCACTTAACTATGATTTTTGGGAAAAATAATTCCCATTGGATATATTTTGATGCCTTGGTTATTGAAGTCATCTTGGGTAGATCATGAACATTCCTCATAGGTGTTGTGGGAAAAATGGGAATCTGATGGAAGGGTGACTCATTATGGATTGTAAAAAATGGTATTAGAGATCTAGGTTCCTCCAATAGTCTAGGTTTTGGAATTCCCTATTCAATTTTTTGATTAACGGTAGATAGAGATAGGGTCATTGAGACTCAAGATATAGTAGTATGAAGATTTCATGATCTATTGATCATTCTAAACCTCATGTTTTTATTGGTATTTCATTTTTGAATTTTATAATTTTGAGTTGGCTTTCATTTATTTATGGTATGGGTTAAGGATATTCTATTTAGGGTATGATAGATGGTGTGAACTAATTGTACTAGATGACCTCATCGGGTCTGGAAATCAATGTACAAATCGTGTGCATGGTTCATGATGACTTCCAATCCATGTTGTGTGCTTTGAACACGGTTCTCAAATCCATACATCAAGGATACTAACTTAGACAGTTTCCCCTTCAAATTTTGTATTGGTTCCCTTTGGGTTGTTTATTTTTTTGGGTCATATTAGTTTTATGTTGTATGAGTTAAAATGAATTTTTAGTTTTAAAACCTATATTAATTAAAATATGAAATTGGTTTTTGAATTTCAAATAAATTATTTTAAGGTGAAAAATTGGGGTTTCCATGGAAACTAGTTTTATTATGGTAGAAAATATGTTATTTTTTGATACATTTTATTATTAAGTAAACTATGACATGATTTTAAAAGGGTAGTTGTTTTAGAAAATGTGATTAAAATTTTGGGATGATTTAGAGTATTACAAATTATTTTGGGGCTTGTTTTCTCAATAATATGAAAGGATATTGAAATTTATAAAGAAAATGGATAATTTGAAAAGGTGTTTTATCTCAGTTATTTATGATTATGGGTATGCTTTTTTTATTTTATTGGGATTAATTTGGATTCAGTTGTGATTCCTATATTGAGAAGTCTTATACCATCTATTACTTTTGTTTTTCCTCTTAGAAATATGTAGATGAAATGGGAAACTAATTTTCTTTTAGGATTCCTGAATTCTATTTTCTCTATGTATAACTAATTTATGATTGGGTTGTTCCTCTATTTAGAATTTTTTCTTTCCAGTACTATGGTAGGTGGATTTTAAAAGGTGGTTCTTCATTAGTGTGTCATTTTGGATATTCAAAGATGCATTGTCAATTATCTTGGGGATGGTTCTCACAATGATGTGATGTTAACCCAATGATGAGTATCTAACACTGAGGGGATGTGCATGGTGTGGATTAGGTGAACATGGGAATGATAAGAATGAGTACTATGTTCTAATTGTTTTTTAGTGGTCACTGAGTGTCAGTGTTCCAAAAGAAAAGTAATGAGTCACTCTCTCTCAACCTAAGTCTAGAAATATGTTGTTCTTGTTTATGTTTCATGCTTTAAGGATTTCCGAGCTTCATATTTACATCACTTATAAAGTTTGTCTAGGTTCTACATGATGGAGATGGTGGTTCTTTTTTGGCTCTTAGAGACAATTTATTATTGTGATACCTCTAGAATTAACAACATCATTTACAAATCCGTCCCCATCATTGTAGTGATTTTGGTCTTTCTAGCTTCCAATGGTATATGGTTATTAGAGACATATAGCATATAAGTGTAATTACAATATGGTTTTAAAAAGATGACTGATAGTTTGTTTTTGGGTACTTGTCATTTGACAGTGTGTGTTCTTCTTTGAATCATGGTTGGAGAACCGTGTGATATTTCTTTTAGAAGAACTTCTACCTGATAAAATAGTATTGAACTTTGGCCTTCGTTGGATATTTCTATCATAACCCTATTAGTCAGTGTGTCCCCTGAAATGTGTAGTGTATCTTTAGGGAGATGACCTTTTCCATGTCTCAATGATTATATCCATTGTTTTTTATTATTTTATTATTGTGGGTATTAAGAAAATTGTACAATTTATATAGTAGATATTTAAATACTGAGTATAGAATGAAAAATCACTAATAGTCATTTTAGTAGGATTTCATGTTTCCTGGATGGTGTTATAAGTGTAAGGTTTAGACCTCATTCTCTTTGAATTAACTATTTCATCCATGATTTTCTAGGGGAAGAAAGTGTTATGGTGGGGGGATTTACACAACCCAATTTTTTTAACTATTTTTATTTTTATCTGATCATAATTGATATCATTTTTGAATTCCACTATGAAAATTTTATGTTTTTGAAAATTTGGAAATTTGGTCCTAGCATAGAGTGGGTGGAAATTTATAAGAAATTGTTTACAACCCATTTTATTGTATCTATATCTTGAAAAATACAAATGGCAAAATTGTCATAAAATTTATTTTACAGTGTACCCTTTATTTGTATGGTACACTAGGATATCCAATAAAATCCTCATGATTGGTTTATGGGTACAAGAATCATTCGTCCAAACCATGCACAATGCTAGATCTTTATGAAAATGGATTGTTTACCAAAATACCCCCACCTTTCCCTTTAGGTGATGGTCACCTACTCTCTATTTTTATCATTTCATAGTTAAAGTTAGTCCTCCCCTTGCATGCAAATCCTCCTCCCCTCCATCAATCATTGATGATTCTTCATCCATCTATGGGGTGAAATTATTATGGGTGAGATTACCTCATATCCTTCACCTTGTTCTATATTTATTTTATATTTATTAACTCCGTTATAGTGCATGAAATTTTTCAAAACCCTGACACTATTTTGGTTGTTTATTTTGGTTGATTCTTGGTTTTTGGGGCTTGTGAGACTCAATTATAGTCCAATTCTTGTGATGTTTATCAAAGGAAATAAGTTCTTCTCTATTTGGGGTAGGTTTCCCCTGTTTTGGGCATTAAATTCTAGAAACATACACACCTGATATCTAATCTATTGTTTTGGTTCCAAGAGGTAATATTAATTATATTCAATGTATATTTAAAACTAATATCATGCTTCAAATGATTTTAATTTCATTTCAGATTATATATCATGTTATAATCTTAATAAAAAAATTATTTTAATAAATTTCACACATCAGATGGTTGAAACATTTACTAAATAACTCTTGAAAATGGTTTATGTTATTTTTAAAATGATATTTCTGGTTTTCAAAGTGAGAGTTGAAGTAAACCATTTTATTTTTCATTAAATTTCATGTATTAACTGACATTTAAAGTATCAATTTAATATTTCAAGTTTTGTTTTATAATTAAAACATATATATGTGCAAATAACTTCTAATTTGATGGATGGTTTTACAAATATATATGGGTATACATATATATACATGCATATGTGAAAATTAACATGAAATGTGTGAATTTGTGTAATGTGAGGAATATGTATGCATATATATATGTATGCATGTATGTGTGTATAGGTCTAATGGTAAAAACAAGAACCTTTCTGATTTTAATTTGGTATTCAGACTTTGTTATTAAAATAGGATTTATGAGATTTATTTTTTGTTTTAAGGTATTATTGAAAAATTTTAATAATCATTTAAGACATTATTTTATTTTTATTTGATAATATATAGGTGTTTTTTGAAAATCACCTCTAATATCTTGGATGTGTGATTTGAATCTACCTATGGTGGATTGTTGATTGTATATGAGTTTAGAATATGTTGAACTACTTAGTGATGTTTCACTCTATAGTTATGGTCTTATTATTATTTTTCAAACCTCATGGAAGTCATAGGTTCTTAGGTAGGTGAACATATATGGTATGCGCTCCCTTTTCAAAAGCTATAACTAGTGATGTATATGTATTACTTTCACTGAAAGGTGACAAGTCACTATATACTTCCAATATATTCTAGTGAAGTATGTTCTTGGATTCCATTAGCAGTTAGTGACCATAAGGGTGTTTTTCTAGTTTTTGGAAAATGAAATTATTCGTTATATGAGAGGATCTTGATTTAAAATTTCATTATAAAACCTATGAATTATAAACATTTTATTCATTCTTGATCCTTATTTTTAATTTTTGAATTGTTATTTTAATGTGCATCAAAAAATATATTTAAAAAGTATTTTAAAGAGGACATTTTTTTCTAAAAGATAAGAAGGCCTAATATTTTTTCAAATTTTTTGTTTCTATTTAAAAAGAGAATTAAAACCTACTTTGAATATTTTATTTCAAACTATCATAAAAATTATCTTTTACATAAAGATAATTCATTAGGGTGTGGTTTACTTGGAAAACCAATTGAGCTATATATAAGGGCCTAGACTTAAAAATTACATAATCTTGAGTTAATTCAATAATTTACATTCATTCAAATTGAATATATTTTTAGGTTTATAGTGGAGTGAATTAGGCTATAAATTTTACATAACAACTCAAATATTAAAAAGTAGACAAGTCTACTCACTATCCATTTTTTATAATCTAAAACATTTTAAAATAAAACATGATTTCTTTTTCTTGATAAAAATATTCATAACACTCATCTTAACTTCTTCATTTATCTTACCCATCTTTATACCCTATGGAAAATTTTTTAAAAAACATGGTATGGGGAAAAAATCATAGTAAGCGGCATAAAAGAAGGAAATAAACCATTAGTCCATGAATATTTTATATTCATGAAAACATTTTCGAAAAAATATATTTTTCACCCATAAAACATAACCCCATTAACTTACCTTATAAAATAATAAGATTCATGTAAGACTCCCTGGAAATCAAAAATCATAATGGTAACTTGTGGAATCCATATCATTCTTAAATTGCAAATTTCATTTCTATATAGGGAGTAACCTTCATAGTAACATTTGGAATACCAATCACAATATATTCCCTAAATATCATAGAAAAAACCCAACTAGTCATCTCTATCTCATTACCCAATTCATTGGAGAGCTATCATGGGCTCACACACCCATGGTTTATCACATAACCACTCATACACATAAGAAATTCTCAAGAACCATAACATAATCATAACACATAAAACAAGTATAATGAAAAAATAACATTTCTACATTGAAATCAAAAAATATATTTTCATGATATTGAAATAATAAATCCATTCTGAAAACCATTTTCAATACCAAAATACCTGAAAAGGGTATAAGGTAATTATTATTCTTTTTAAAACATTTCGGCTTGTAGGGGATTCCAAATATCGAATAATGGTCACTACGATGGAAAAGTCATTATCTCTGTATACATTAGAAAAAAAATAATTTTTTTTCAGATAAATGATTCATATAAAAATTTTCCTTTGGAAATAATTTTAAATAAATTAAATTTAATAGGTTCCTATTATACACCTCACAAAAGAAGGTGGTGTATAAAAACACAATATTCCCCAATGAAAGGAGATTAAGATGAACTCTCTTACCATGAGTCTGACTCATCACATACAATCATTGTATTACAAAATAATAAAGTTATGTTAATTTTTACTTTCTTGATAACAATTTTTAAGTCTATTATTCTCTTTATATAACTTATTACAATGTTATAACAATTACTTATTTATTTAAAATCACGTCGGACGTTCTGTCAATATTCAGTACTTGAGTTTAAGAGGTCTTTGGTGTGATGACATTAGTCAAGGTGGTCAGGATTAAATCATCTAAAAATATTATTCATGACATAATGATCACTTTTATACATCAATTATACATTTAAATCAAAACATTTATTTATGGTTAGGAAAAATGAATGATGTTATAAACATTGAGATGGTAGGTCGTACGTACGCATGAGTTATGTTCCCATTTTTTAATGATAATTATTGAAAGAAGGTAAGTGTCATTTTATTCTATCATAATGATAATAAAATAATTAAAATCTTATCAATATTTTATATATACTTATATTTATAATATATGTGATGTAACAAATATAAAAAGAACCACATAGCTTTGTGGATGTGATATTTCACATGCACGCACAAATGACATTTTAATTTTTATGTGCTTTGAAAGTAAGAACATAATTGATATAATATAATATTATAATGACCAATACATCATTAATATCATATATTAACATTAAATCCATCATTATAGCCAATCATGAGAGAATGTTCCGGAAAACGAATTATATCTGTTTGTGGAGGTGATAGCTCATACATACACATCAACGATTAATTCCATTCCCATTTGATGGAAGTGGAGATGGATTTATGTGATGATAATATCGTAATAACATCTCAATATATTTAGGATACTGGATTTATTATATCATCATGGTTTAATAATATTTCAATAACGTGGAAGAAGCAATAAAATAGAAACACTTAAATAAAAATGATACAACTTATTCGGTTGATCACCTTTGATGAACACCGTATCACCTCTGAGGAGGGTGCTATGGCTAAAATAAGACCTCCAAAAAGTGGGTTTGGATTATATGAAGGTGTTTGGGAATAGATTTTCCGAAAAATGGGTTTTTAAGAGTTAAGAATATATATTAATGAGTTCCCTTTAATAGGTAGGGGAGGGTCACTCTTTGATTTATAATACATATTAAATTAATATAAATTTATTGTCTATTCCAAATGAGTCATAACTAATTTAGTTAGAATATATGAGAAGTATGGGTATAAATATAATAATACAATGAAAATTAGAGATGTTTTGAATATACTTTTTAAATAATTTTCTTTTTGTTTTAACAATTATTTTAACCTTCTTAATCTTACCGTGATATCTTGTTATTTACATATTTTTAGTTAATATAACTACCATAACATGGAAAAAGGGAAATAAAAGAATCATTTATGGTATATTATGAATTTTAACAACTATTTGACCTAATCAAGTATTTTTATAAATTTTAAAACATTTAATAAAAAAATTTATATTTTAAAATTTCAATAGTGTCAATTTTCCCACTATTCATTAGTTGACTTTTTAAAAATATCATAACAGAAAAATTATTTCAAGAGAAATACTTAAAATCATATCCAATATGTAAAATTAATCCATAAAATTTTTGGATGGCATCAATTATTTGAAAATATTCTATTTTAATATTTAGTATATCATTTATTTGATTCTTTCATTAATTAATAAACCATTGCATTAGCAATGTGTCACAATTTAATTTAATTAATTATTTCCTATGAATTATAAATAAATTACCATTATGTAGTTAATATTTTAATATTTAAAAGGACTATTTATTGTTGAAGATATCATTTATATAACCCCATATTAAAATTTTCATAGTTAAGAGAGACATGATTATGATATCTTTCTCTTTACTTTAAATAAATTGTAATAAGTGTCATAATCACAACCAAGTGGCTTAAAAAAGAAACAATTTATGCCTATGGATTTTATAGGTCTAAAATTACTCATAAAATTATATTAAGACAAGTTTTAGGGAAGTTTTATAATATTTATAATATTATTTTACCTTTAACTACCTGATTGACCCTTAACTGTGGTAAATAAAATACTAAAGTTACTATTATCAAAAAATAAAGTTTATCGAATTGAACCAAAATTTATACACTGATTAAAATTGTGTATATTAATTTTTCAGACATAAATTCATAGAGTTGGCTAAAATTTATTTAAAATTAACTAAGTTGATGGATCGAGGAAACATGTTTTTAAAGAAAAAACATTGAAAAGTTCAATACATTTTTACGTCCAATTTCAATTTGAAATGATTCAAATGACATAAATTGGATTAAATTATAAAAACATTATTTAATTATTCTTTAAAACTAATTATAATAATAATATAACTATATAAATAAATTACACAAAAAAAAGCTTTGAATTAAAATGCAGTATTTTTCACTGTTCATTAAAAATGAATATTTTCTGAGAAATTATAAAAAATTATCCAAAGTAAAATTTTATGACCTTATTCCAAATAAGATGTTTATTTTTTAAATTTCAATATATTATATTAAAAAATATTAGATTTAAAATGGGTTCTCCTATAAAAGGCGATAAAAATGCTTTTTTAATACCCCTTTGTCCGCAAAATGGAATTTGTTCTTATATCTAGTCTAGAAAACAAATAAGATTAATTTTAAGCATTATATTTAATTTATATTTCATTAATATAATCCATAACGAGTTATTTGATTATTTTATAATCATAATTATTCATATTTAAATATTTTTTTATAAAAACAAATCCTTTATATTCAATTGGTCTTTATTTCAAATTATAATTAATTTGGTAACCAATGAATCATTATATAATCATGTGTAAACTATATTTTAATAATTTAGTTAATAATTTATATTAACTCCCTTAAAACTACTAGTATATAATTGTAACATTTAAATAATAATTTTTTTTCTTAAACTCAAAGCGGAATATCTTGTACTATATCTAACATAATGTTTCCTTTAAAAAAACTCGGTATATTACATTCTCCCCCCAATTAAAAAATTACATCCTCAAAATTTAAATTTTGGTTTGGTAACTATAGTTTGAATTTTTGAAAAGAATTTATTGAAATCCCACATTGGAAAAAGGATTAATAAAAATAAAACTATAAATGAAAGAAAGGGAAATAAGAAGATCACCTGAGATAACACATACTAGGGTTCCCTGTAAGAAAACACGGATATGGAAGAGAAACCTAAGCATAATATTTTTATGGAGAGTTATATATAACAGTTTTTGGAAAAATATAACAATCATTAAACCATACATTTATAATTGGTTATACAATATTTTATTTCATAGTAGTAAAATTAAGCGGAAAACATTTTTGTTTTAAGGTCCTTTTCATAGTGGTTTGAAATTAATTTACTAACAGGACTTAGACCATAAGGATATATAATTAATTTACATGTATAATTCATAATTTATTCAATTTTCACTATAAACTCATATTTTTCTCCAAATGATGAGTATTCCAGATGAATTTTTCAAACCTGAATCAAATTAAAGAGAATAAAATAATCCAATAAATTTAACTGTATATTTATTATGTCCTAAAAAATTAACCAAAACCAAAACATTTATGATAAAGTAAGATAATTACTCTAAAATAATAAACATTAGAAAGAAGAATGATTGCTCTGAATCTCCAAATTTGAACAATAAAACCCAATGTTCAACATAGATTATTCAACCATCCTTAAAATTCCTCAAAAATATTCTATACTACTAAAACCAAAAATTGACTTGATCACATAATATTTTTGATAAATTTTACATTTTTCTCAAAATAATATAAATCTATCTTAATATCTTATACCAAAAATGCAATTTCCTAACTTACTTAATCTCAAAGATATCCAAATTATTACCATAAATAAACTGAATCACCATAAGTCTATAATTAAATTAGATATTATTTCAAAATATAAATCAAACCGTACTCTTAAATTAAAACCCCATAGTATTGTAATTACCTTAATCAAATAATGTTCTTAAAATAGTGAATGTCCTCCAAAATTTCATTTAATACTTAATCCCCAAAAACATTTTCCAGTAGCAAGGATACCCATTTCCTAAAATATGAGTTCCCAAAATCAACTAATTCATATTCCATCAACTCATTTAAATAAAAATAAAAATTAATACTAACCAGGGACTTCATGTAGGCCAGTGGTATGTGATTCACCCTTATTTCCATTTGGATGTGGATTTGATTTCCATAGCCTTGTCTGATGCATAGGGTTGTCTCCCATCCAATGGGTTTCCATTTTTATAAAACTATATAATTCATATAAAATTTACAATATATTATAAATTCCTAAAAAATAACCATCACATGTTTTAACCACAAAGTTTATCTTATACCTTTCATTTTTTATTTAAAATTTAATAAAACATAATTACCTAAAAAATGAATGCCTCTAAAAATACCATTATTCCCCTTAAAATTTCACAACATAAATCATAAAAGGGGTTTATAATACATTGAAATTAAGTTAAACCATAAAATTATATACTCATGATGATATCCCTTACTTTTATGAAAACATCCTAAACTACAAAGTTGTCAAAACCATCCTCTAATACCAACTATAAGACACAATCCTTAAATGAGAGATAATACTGAGTTAAGTCAATAATTTATATTCATTCACATTGAGGATCTTTTGTAGATTATAGTTTTTGATAATTAGGCCATAACTATTACACAACAAATCAAATATTATAAATTAGATAAGTTTACAAACTGTCTAGTTTTTTAAAATCTGAAACATTTTAAAATAAAACATGATTTCTTTTTCAGGATATAAAATTCATAAAATTCACCTTAGCATCTTCTTTTCTCTAACCCATCTTTATTTCCAATAGAAAACTTTTAAAAAAGAAGGAATGAGAACAATAAGTTCAGTAATGGGCATAAAAAAAGTAAAGAAACCATCAGTCAATGAATATTTTAAACTCATGAAAATATTTTCACAAAATCATAGTTTTCACCAATAAAATATACACCCTTTAACTTACCTCATCAAATCGTAAGATTCTTGTATAACACTATAGGAATCATAAATCATAAACGTAACTTGCGTCATCCATTTCATTCCTATACAATAGATTTCATGCATACAAAGTGAGTAACATTCATGGTTACATTTAAAATACCCATCATGATATATTCCGTAAATCTCTTGTGTGAAACCAAACCAGTTAAATATATCTCATTAACCAATGCATTGGAAAGGTATCACAGGCTCACACACCGTAGTTTATCACAAAACTACCCATATACATAATTAATTCCCAAGAACCATAATATAATTGTAACACATAAACTAGCATAAAGAAAAAATAACATTTACACTTTAAAATAAAAAGTTATAATTTCAAGATATTTAAATATCAATACTTTCTCAAAACCATTTTCAATACCAAAATACCTAAAAATTAAATAAGGTATTTATTTTTCTTTTAAAAACATTAGGGATTGTCGAGGAATCCAAGATCAACTAATGGCAATGGTAGTGGAAAAGTCGTTATCTCCGTATACCTTAAAAAACATTACTTCCATTGTTTAGAAAAACAATTTGTACAAAAAGATTCCTTTTGAAAACATTTGAACTAAATTAAAAGTAAATGGGGTTTATTATAAACCTTAAATTATAAGATGGTGTATAACAACAAAATATTCCATAATGAATGGAGATTTAAAAGAAGTCCCTTACCTTGAGTCTAACTCATCAAATTCAATATTTATATTCTTGAATAATAATAATTGGTTAATTTTTACTTAATTAACAAACCCTTTCAATTTTATTAGTCCCTTTATATCTCTCATTAAAATTTTATAACAATTACTTAATTATTTAAACTCACTGCGGATTTGTTTTTCGATATTTGGTACTTGAGTTCTAGAAGACTTTGGTAGGATGAAATTAGTCAAAGTGGTCAGGATTCCATCATATAATGAATACTATTCATGAAATAATTATCAATTTTATACATAAATTTAACTTTTAAATCAAACAATTTAAGTATGGTTATGAAAAATATATAATATTTTAATAATGGAGATGGTATGCCGTACCTACACATGAGTTACATTTTCATTTTTCAATGATCATTACAAAATAATGTAATTTAATTTTTGTATTTTTTATAATGATAAAAATATCATTAAAATAATATTAATCATTTAGATATAATTCTGTATAACGTACAGGTGATGTAATGAATAAAAAATAATCCCATCAATTCACGGAGGTGATAGTTCACACGTACGCATGAACGACGTTATAATTTTTATGTGCATGAAAAGTAAGAACATAATTAATATATTATTATATTATAAGGATTAATATGTCTTCAATATCACATATGAACATTAATTTCATTATTAAAATGAGTCATGACAGACGGTTATGGAATAATAATTATATTAGTTCGTGGAGATGATAGTTCACATGTACGAACAAACAATTAATTCCTTTCCCATTAGATGGTAGTGGAGATGGATTTAGGTGACGATATTAAAATATTATATATCAGTATATTCTAGATTATGGATTTATTATAACATCAAGGTCGAAGAAAATTTGAATAATGTGGAAGAAGAAATTAAAAAGGAAGAATTAAATAAAAATGATACATCTTCTTTGGTTGATCACCTTTGATGTGCACCTTAACACCTCTATAGAGGGTGTTTTTAAAAACTAAGTCATCAATAAGGTATGGATGGATTTTAGGAAGGGGATTGGGAAGATATTGGCCGAAAGATAGGTTTTTGAAGTGTAATGAGTAGAGATTAATGGGTTCCCTTTTATAGGAGAGGGGTGGGGAACTCTTGGAATTATTAAAATTATTAAATTAATATAAATTCATTTTAAATTTAAAATGGGAACTAATTGATTTTGTTTGAATATAGGATGAGTATGGATTCTAATAAAATCATCGAATGTAAATTAGACATGTTTTGAATAATTTTTTTAATCATTATATTTTTTTAACACTTATTTAACCCTTTTTAATAATACAATGATATCATGTTATTTACACTTTTTGGGTTAATATAATCACCATAACATGAAAAAAATACAAATAAAAGAGTGATTTATGATATATAAAGAATTTTCAAAACTATTTTGTCAAATATTGTATTTTAATAAATTTTATAAATTTTACTAAAAAAGTTATATTTTAAAATACTAATAGTGTCAATTTTGACACTATTCATTAGTTTACTTTTTGTAAATATCTTAAAAGAAAGATAAGTTTAAAATAAATAAATTAAATCATCTATAAAATGTAAAATTAATCCATAAATTTCATGGATGGAATAAATTATTCCAAAGTAATTTTTTTATATTTATAATATAATTTATTTGATTCTTTCATTAATTAAGAAATTTCTGTATAATCATTATTTAACAATTTAATTAAATAATTTATTTCCTAAAAATTATAAATAAATTAAAAATGATTTAGGTAAATTTTTAATATTTATAAATACTATTTATAGTCAAATATATCACTTATATAACCCCATATTAAATTTTTTACAGTTATGAGAGACATGATAATGACATCTATCTTTTTTACTTTAAATAAAATGTAATAAGTTTCATAATCACTTCCATCTGGCATCCGAAGGCCAAAATCTCGACCCAATAATTGTATGGGTCAAAATTAAATCATAAAAAAATAGTAGTGTGACGGTAGTTTTATAATATTAATATTAAAATTTTAACATTAATTACCCGATTTAAACTTAATCATGTAAATAAAATACTAAAATAACTCTTTACCAAAGATTAAGTTTATCCTATTGTACAATAATTTTCATACTGATTATAACCATTTATTTTAATTTTTCAAAATTCAATTTACAAAATTGGATCAAATTAATGTCAAATTAATCTCATTAATGGATCAAGGAAATACATTTTTATAGTAAAAAACATTCTAAAGTTTACAATGTTTTTATATACACATTAATTCTGAAATTGATTAAAATGTAGTAAATTGGATTAAATTATAAAAAAAATATTTAATTATACACTAAAACCAATTCAATGAAAAATCAATCCATATAAATAAATTAGATGAAAAGGTATTTTTTAATAAAATTAAAGTATTTTTCACTATTCAGGAATAAATAATATTATCCTAAAATTTTTAAAAATTCAACCAATGTAAATTCTATTGTCCCTATTACAACAAAGAATATTATTTCTTAAAATTGAATTTACAAAATTGAATGAAACTATATTTAAAATCGGTTCTCTATCAAAAGACAATAAAAATGGCTTTTTTTTAAAAAATACTCGTTTTATGCTAAAATTGAATTTGTTTATATACCATGTTTATAAAAAATATAATACGATTTTTAAACATTATATTTAATTTTTATTTAATTAATATAATACAATAAGAGAGCATTGATTACTTTATATACACAATTATTCAAATTTAATTTTTTTTTCATAAAAACAAATACTTTATATTCAATTATTTTTAATTTTTATTTCTAATTGATTTTGTAGCAAATGAATCATTATATAAAATTGAGTAAACCCTATTTTAATAATTTATTTAATACTTTATATTTCATTCATTCTAAAATCTAGGATATAATGGTAACATTTGAATAATAATATTTATTTTTTCCCTTAGGCTCGATGTGGTATATCGTGTACGCTATCGAACATTTTTTTTCTTTTTAAAATACATTGGTTGTTACAATATATGATTTATACTATAAAATAATTTTATTTTCACATTATATTTATGATATTGACTGCTCTTTGAGAATTTTTGTTTTAATAGTTGGTGGTGACTTGTTAAGTCACATGGAAGTATGTTTATTTTTTTATTTAATTTTTTTCATTTACTATATGACATTTTCCAAATAGTTCCTTTTAAATTTAATTGGAAGTGAAATATATCTGTTGGGCACTGATGAAAAGGCATTTAAATGAATCTTAATACATTTTTTCAAGGAATCACGACTCTGGTGAGTGGGGAGATTAGTTAAAATTTTAATATGTTTTCCTATTAAATTTTTTACATCATTTTATTGAAATGATTATTTAATTTTTAAATGGATTTACATTGTATGAATGAGTCATACCAATTTTTCTATTGTTTATTATCTCTTATTATAGGGATAAATCATTCATATTGGTTAAAATTTGATTCCATGATGCTGGATTCCACCCCAGAGTGATTGGGAATGTGCCTCAGGATGTCTTGGGCTGGATCAGGTGCTTGATTAAGGGATGGTTAATTATGGTTCATTAAATTCAAATAAATAGAGAATAAAATGTTTTTTAAAAAGTACATTCCCAAAAAATTCTATCAGAGAGGATGTATACACCTTAGATGTAATTATTATATCATTATGTGCTTTTCCTATTAACTCGACATATAATCATTGAGGTGGTGATATTATACCCTTGTAAAATTATTCAGATATAAAATAATAGGTAGAAAAATAATAAAATGAGACTTATTAAATTTTGGAGTTGATGGAAAGTTCACCTTTCACCACTTATTTTTCATAACCCACCTTAGCAGCTGTGTTCTCATGATTTTCCTTTTATATCTGGGGTAAAAATGTTTTTGACCATAATTATCATAAATAACCCATGGATTCAAGCACTGATTGACATAATGTCCATTATAATTACAATTATATTATTGAAGTGTGTGTGGTTCATTCATATGATCTTTCTATGTATACATTTCATTGGATGGATTCTTCATATCACTTTGACATTCTACTAATCTATGACCTTCTTTTCCTCACTTAAAACATTTACCACATCACTTAATGAAATTTCACCCATGTTTCCTTCCATAATTATGGAAGAAATGAATTTTAATTTTCATTCTTCCATGGTTATTATTATTTTAATATCATTGAATTTACATCTTTACAATCCTACCCCCATAACCATGATAATAATAGGAGTCTCCAATCTCTATTTTTAGCTTGATATCACATAAAACAATTTGATCACACCTATCAATGTATCATATAGACATTTATTTTTCGAAGACATTTAATTAAGGAACCAAATAATAGATCAAATATTTTTCAATAATAATTAATAAAACATTAACAGTACCTCGTATGGTTGGTGAAATTTTCTTCATAGGTAGTAATCAATTGATTTCCTTCTACATTATTTCATGAAATTCCCTCTCTATTTTTATAGGAATAGTTCCCAAAAAATTTTATTTAAAAAATAAAACAATAAAATCTTTCCATGTGATTGATTCAAATTTATCATATTTCCTCATTTTCTTGATAAGTTTCCACCATTGATCCAATTCACCTTCAAAGAATACATAACCAAAATAACATTTTCATGATCCGATCACTGGACAAAGGAGAATATATTTATTATCCACTTATTAACAATAGGTGGATTAGGGGAACCATTGAAGGAAAGTAAGAGTTTTCACATAAAATATTTATGTATTATCTATTCCTTCCTTTTTCTATTTGTAATTTCAACATAATTGATTATACCATTCATCACTTGAGAGATTTGGGTGTGAATAATATTATTACTTGGTATCTTATTTTCCATTTCATTTGGTTTCTCATAAGGATACTCATTTAAATGAATGTCACAATATTTCTTCCAAATATTCCGCATTATATAAACCATTTAGTAAAACCAAATATCTTAGAGTAATAATCAAGAAAAAATAATCAATGTGAGAAATTATATAATCAAGAAAAAATCCTTATATATCCTAAATCATAAAACCTTGTTCTCAAATATAAAAATTTATGTTAACCATATATCTCTTTAAAATATTTATATTCCATCTTATCTTATATCCACATATTATTCATAACCTAACAACCAAATTTAACTAAACATGCCTCTGATATACACTTAGGTGACCTAATAATTACATGCAATAATATTACATAAGTTTAGATGAATATTCAATAAATCTAATTATAATAAATTCCCTAGATCCATAAAGGATTAGTGTATATTAAGACTAGATAAAAAAATAACTTATTTCATGGTTGATCATAAATATCTCTCACTAATGTTTTTAAACACTTACCTTTTTAAAACAACCCCTATTTAAAATATTTCTTCACAACCTAGGGAAATAAAAAAAAGAAAATGTGAGCTCAGATGATCGACAAGGGTAAACATTTTAGATATAAATAAATGTTTATTAGTGTCTGAAAAATGAATATAATGGTATGGGAACATGATCATAAATGATGATATTCTAACCTAATAACAAAAAGATCATTAATATTGATACATAGCATAATTATTTTTCATAAAAATGCAAAAGTCATAAGAGTAAAAAATCCTCAATAATAAATCATGAACCTTTATAACAAATAATAATAATATCACATATGTTTTTTAGTATATATATAACCATAGAAAATATTTTCCTTATTCATGGTTTAGTTCCAAGACTATCACAGTGGAAAACGTCCTATAGTGGATGAGTTCACACCCCATTCCACTATTTCCTAAGTCAAGGAACACTACCAAGAATATAATAGCGGGGAGAGTCCATTACTAAACCAGGTTAAATCCCCATTTTAGTTTTTATTATCCCATGAGATATCAATATTTACCCAATTCATTTGAGGTATATACACTGTTAGGCCAACCCATCACATAATAAAAACCATACATAACTTTAATAAAAAATAATAAGAACATTCATCATTTCATCAAACAATAACTCATGGAAAATAAATGGGATTCAGAAATATTTAATTATTACATTTTCATAATCCACCCATAGAAAGGAAGGGGTTGGTATCATAAAATTATACCCCTAGTGATGTAAAAAATTCCATAATGGGTGTTGGCATTGATGAAAAATACCGCTAAAAGAGGATTTGAATATATTCATCTGAAAACAAGTAAAATATCCATTTCTTTTAGAATCCTTAAAAAATAAAAATTCCCAATATATTGTGAAAATTTTTATTTTGAAAATTACCCTTGAAAATTTTAAATTATTTTCTGATTTAAATAATTTTCATGATTCCATGAAAAATAGTTTAATCCAAATATGTTAATATAAAACACATTTCACACAACAAACATAGTTATCTAAAAAAATATATTTTTTACCTTTAAATTATTTATTTCTTCATTTATAACCAATATATAATCGTAAAATAAAAAAAATTATATATTTTGTTACATTAAATAATAATATATTTCATCTAAATTTTATTTCATTAGTTATCAAGTAACGTAATATATAGTAAAATAAAATTCTATAAAAAATATATCTTTTAACATAAAAAAATATTATTTTTAACATTTAAAATGGAATATATATTTTATATATATTAAGAAATACCTTCTAGATAATGGAAATTTGTTTAGATACTCTTCATAATTTAGTTATCCCTACTCACACCCGTCAATCCAATATGCAGACAATTAAAACCACATTTTATAATAATATATCAATATTATATCTCAGTTTGTTAAAGATCAGTTTTTCTATAGATAAATATATCAAGAATATATAATTTTGAAGAGAAATTTATCGTAACATATTATGGGGTTACACATTAACTCATCTGAATCATTCCAGTTTTTTGACTGATTGAAATATGAGATTTTAATTATTATAGTCTTTATTTTTTTATTGGTGCTAATGTAATCTATTTTTTTTATATAATAGATGTTAAAAATGTGATGTTCTTCTAAAAATTCCTATACATAATACATTGTATACTATTATTAATATATATGAAGGATTCTCATACATTAATATAATTACACTCTCGGTAGTTTGATGCAAATGGAATCATTCATTGTTTCTCTCTAAACTTCTGATTCCCCAGTATTGCACAAATAACACAAGACGGTTTCCCTAAATTATCAAATATATAGAGATTATTGAATCAAAATTCTAAATACCTTATAACATTTTCATTTTTCAGTGTTATCTTGTATTCAGAATAGAGATTCGAAGGTTTTATTAAGAAGTAACACTCTAGGTGTTGGGTATAACATAACATGAACTAACATTTCAGCATTTAGAAACACTTTTAATCAACTTTAATCGCCTTCATAAGTGTTGATATCACACAAAATTGTATTTATACATTTTAATGTTATATTTATACACACTAAATCCTTCAAATGGAACTCCATTTAGAAAGTTTCACTAGGTATCTTTGAGGAAATTTATCCACACTAATTTGGAGCCTAAGGAAACATCAATTCCACATCATTTTTTAGAATGGTATATAGTCTAGTAATGAATTTTTTCACTCATGGGACCTTTCATAGTCTGTTTTTTCATTGTGACACCGTCTAGAGCCTTGAAACATGCATCATTGGGATTCTAATGCCATATCTCAAAGAAGAGATACAAGAAAATGATACTTCATGTTGTCTAAATTGAACATGAAATATAAAAAATATCCAATTGAATTTTTATCATTATTTTTCAATATCTTCATAAAAAATCCATTAATTTCATAAATTACCCATATTTATTTCAGCTTCTATACATTTATCATCATCATGTATTTTGATGAACCATCCCTAATGATTATTGTTTAATACAAATACAATACGAAAATAATGAAAATATTATTCTAATCAATTGACCAATCCTCATGTACTCTTCTTATTAGATAATAAAAAGTTTGGAATTTTTGTGAATAAGTGTCAATTCATATTATACCCCAACACATGAATTCCAAAAATATCGTATATCCTATCATATTGACAGATCTCTACTATATAACATATATTTTCGAATCTCGTCGTTACATTATTAACTTCTCATTATGACAAAAACCTTAATAACTTATTGGTGTGAAAAATTATATAAAGAAATTATCATATAATGTATAGAAGAGAAACACTAATATATGATAATACACATATATATATATCTAAAAACATACATGATATGGTAATAAAAAGTATATAATAATTTTTCTTTAATGGAACCAACTCAAACATTCTACCACTTTCACTGGATCCAATTACCAAGTATCTCATTTGTTCACTTTCTTAAGATATCATTGCTTAAGAAATGTTTTGACTTTATTTAATGGATCTATTTTACTTCCCTCTATTATAATATTAACCATAACATCATCTCTCAATATAAATCCCCTCATATGATGATCTCTCCATTGTATAATATTTATAAATTGGTGTAATCTAGAATCTTTTTTAACAGCCACTCATGCCATGTTATCATATCACACTGTGATAGGATATACACTTTTAAACACTACAATAGTCTCTAGAATTTTATTTCATATCCAAATCACATATTAAATTTTCTTATAAGCTAAAATATACTTAAACATTATATAATTGGAAACCATGAACAACTATAAGATTATTTTTTCAAATTTCTTATAATATAAGTATATATAAAATTAAACCAATATATTTAAATAATAGTATCTATATATATCTTATATACCATATCATTTCCTTTTCATTATTCGAATAAAATATCATTTATACTCTTAATGATATTTTTAGTTACTTATAATATATATTAGCCTAGATTTTTCTTGATATGATCAAGAATAATATATAACATTGAATATATGATAGATCATATCACTAATGTTTAAAGGATTCTTTTCATATTATATTTATCGTCCTATGTTCCTGGAATACTTCATCATGACCTATTTATTTCATTTGATATTGGAAATAATAACCCCTTGATTATTTCACCTTGTATTTTTTATAATTTTTTAATGCATAAGATTTGAATTAGTCCTAGAAAACATTCATATCTTAATCATAGTTATTGATCCCTATAACATAAGTTTCTTATTTATGTTCTTTATAAATAATTATTCATTCAATTAATTCTTTTCTATTATATGAATAATATCCATTTTCCACATGTTATTAATATGTATCACTTGGAAAACAATGACACCCCCACTTATCACATTTAGAAGCAAGGTTTATAAAAAATTACATTGAAACCAAATTATCTTATGGCCTCACCAAAACTAATATTCTATGAGATCAATGCATACTACAATCCAAAAAAATTATTTTTATTGATTTTTTACTTTATTTTATTTAATGGTGTCACAAACAATTCTAGTATTATCATGAAAATTTATCCCATATGCTTTAATTCATGAATACATTCATGAACTGATAAAAATGTTTCTTTATAGTCACTTCCAGACAATTAATTAAAACCATTAGCAATCATCATGGTTTTATAGATATTAAATATACCATCAATTTAATAATTTTATAACTTTAATATATAATTATATGATATTATTTAATTGTTATCAATAAATAAAATTTCATATTTCTTGATGATAATACAATATCTTTCTCATTATATAGAAGACTATTTAATATGTATAGTATTTTTAGTTTTAGAAAATTTTCTTTCATGGGGTCTTATGAATCATCTTCCTTTTCCATAATGTGTAAATTTTAAATATCTTTGGCCTTGCAATTCTAAATGTTTATCATTCCACCAGTTTGTAATTTGGATATGTTCTCACATTCTTGAAATTTTATATGTTTATTAACTATAATTATTCTATATAAGTATAACTAATATCTTTCTATTACTTCAATATATATATTTAAAAAAATGACCCTACTATCCAATATTTTTATTAATATATATATTTGATAAAAATAAGAATACACAAAATAGAGGGATTTAATGTTCCATCAATGAAAGAGAGGGTGGGTTGGAAATTTGGGTTCATGAAGGTGTTGAAAACGAGTGTTATCTAGAGAGGTTAGAACTTTGAAGTCACTTAATGTAATGGATTGGACCTCTCCGGTCCATTCCTTTGTGAAAATGTGGTGTTAGAGGTGTTCTGGAAGGTTAAGGTGGCTTGGGGTGAGTTTGGGTGGACTTTTAAGAAAAGCTAGAGGGTAATAGCTTTCAAACGGTTGGTACACAATTTTCCTAAAACGTGCGGCCAAACCGTTCAAGGATTGTCTTGGAGGTAGTGGCTTACACACAGTTAGTGCAAGGTTTGTCTAACCATGTGGGCACTTAAAGTTAGATCCTAAAATTGTAGATCTAACTCGTTTTGACATTAATCACCTTGTTTAAGCCCCTAAGTAGCCATAACACGGGATTACTCTCCCTTGAAGGTTATAAAACCTCTCCCAAGAATTTTGGAGGCGATCCAAAGGCTTCACTTCATGAATCAAAGCTGGTTTCTTGAGTTATGTGATCCTTTTTGTTTGGTTTTTTAGATCTACCAAGATCTACTCCTCCTCTTCTCTCAGGATCATAGATCTGCGTGTGTTATGGGTAGATATAGGTGTTTGGATGTTGATTATGATGAGACTTGGACTTGTTTGTGTTAGGAGAAGAGATCGAGGGAGGATCCTTGGTGAATCAGCCTGGTCTTCTTGTGCGTTTTTCGACCATTGTGGTTTCTGTCAAAACCATTGAGGTAAGCGATTCGTGGATTCTCTAATTGATTATGTGAAATCGTAGAGTTATCATGATTTGGACTTTGTATCATAATGGAATTAAACTAATTAAATACTCGAACAGGATTAAAAGAATTGGTTTGATCGCATGTTGTTGCTTTGTACCGTGATAATGGTTTGCCTCTTGATTTACTATATAGTGTTATATAAATGCCTTGCTTGTTAGCAAGTTGCTCTTGATGAAATTGATAAAGAATGTAAAGCTGGAATTAATTGATAGTTAATTGGATAAAGATAAAGAGGCACGTAAATGAATCCGGTTGTTGTTTTTGTGGATGTTATTCCAACTTGGTGTTAATCAAATTGAGGTCGATGATGTGTTTAATTCAGTTGGATGGAAAACATGAAATCAGTTGGTGCTTTTTGTTTGAAGGTCGGATGCCTTGTAAAAGGTCCAAGAGCCCAATTTGATGTGATGGTTGTATTCCTGCTACTTGTGCGGTGATGTGACCCTGGGAGGGTGTTGTGATATGTGGAGGCAAGGAGGCCTTGTGGTTGTGGCAACGGATGACGCCTAGAGTGGCGAGATGCATCAGTTTATGCATGTGGGTGTCGGGGAGGACACCGGGGTTGATGGAAAGGGACGGATGTGGATGTTGCATGCTTGTGGATTCTTTGGTTTTTTATCTTCATTGCTTTTCCCTACTCCTCAAGGCAGCTGTTCTTGCTTACCCTTCTTCCGAAACGGGTGAAGAGACGTAGGGTATGCCACATGCTTTCTGTGATTAGCCTCTCCAGGGAGAATGGGTCTATGCTCTTGCTATAGGCGGCACAGACTCGACGGGTAGTACATATACTCACCGTGTTGAGACCCCTTGTGTTTAGTATCATAGGATGCTTTTCTAGAATGCCTGGGAATATAGGGAATGTAAATTTTTAATGAATGTTTGAATAAATGATGTTAACCCATGGGGTTGGAGTTCGACGAAACTTAATGATGAGGTTGTAACTTTGAAGGAACATTTGATTTTGGATGTGATGTTAATGGAATTTAATGCAGTTTTTCTCATGGTTAATTATTGTTGGAAGAATTAATTAACATACAGTGGAACTGATAAAAAGGGAATGAAGTAAACTAATATGGCTCTTTAAATGGTTGTGTGCTTATAGGATACCTAGTATTAGAAGTGGCATCCCAGAGTCTGAGAGATGTTAGCTGCAGTTGTGTCTAAGACTAGGTTATGCCCATAGTGTGGTTGTGAGTTATAGTATATTCCTGTAATTTTTTTGTTTCTATACGCTACTCCACCCAGTCAATAAGGGCAACTGACACCCCACGGATTCTGAGCCCTGGGCGGTGATTTCCCCAACATTCCGATGGGAGGGTGAATGGATGACTACCCACTTTGACCCTGCTCTCTTCTCTGGGTAGATACTAGTGCCATTAGGTACAGTGGTTAGTTTTCCCCATATATGTGTGTAGAGGGCTGTAATGGCTTGTGGTTATTCAAACACATATATTCTGTATATAGTATCCTGTGGACTACTATAGGTGTAACATGTATAGGCTGTGATGGCTTGAGGATCCTTACTCGGTGTATGGGCTGTAATGGATTGAGTAATAATAACCGACGTATGATACACATTATACGAGGTATGATGGCTCCCGGAATATACCTGGTTACTTTTGGTTGTGAGGATGGTGTGGTGCTTAGCCCAAGTTTCTATGGGCATGCCTTTGTGGTGGAAGTGGTGCAGATTGTGGAGCTTAGCACAAGTGTATTTGGGAAAGCCTTTGGAGAGAGATGTATAGGACGTATGTCATTGGGGAAAAGAGGCAAAACAGTGGGGATATAGTAGCAGGGTACCCTTTATATTATTTACTATATGCTATATTCTTGTATGTGTTAGTTGGCGAGAGTATCCAAGGTGAGGTTAGGAACATAGTATACCTGTTTATGTGATGTGTTAGTTTCACATTTTGTTCACTGTGCTTTAGCATGCTTTCTTTACCTTTTCATGAGAGGCTTCTGGGATGATCCTACTCAGTTTACTGTTATACTCACCCTACGTCTATATAAACTATTTTTAAGGTCTCTTGGAGCAGGTTGGATATCAGGTTGGTTACTACTAGCTTGTGGTTGCAAGAGCTATTCGGGCTTGTGGTCTCTACTGTCTTTACTTTCTTTTGGGTGCTTGCAGTTTTCCCTTTTAGTTGTAGTACTTTTTCATGGAATTATATATGTGCACATGGGTTTTCTTTTATACTTCAGTTCAGAGATGGATTTGGTTGGTGCCTATCTTATCTCTCTATTTTGCATGTGTTTTGTTAGAGGGTAATGCCTCCCATTTGTGTGTTCATTATACCCTTGGTGCTAGTCACCAACCCGAGGACTACTAGAGGTGGGAATCGGGGGTCGTTATCTCCCTTCTCACATTACTGGCCTAGGAGGGGTACACTTTGTGGGGATGGGGTCATGATGGAGTTATATCAGAGGTGGGGTTGAGGGATAGGATGGAGTTTGGATTTAGGCACAGGTGAGGTTGCATGGGTTGTTAGGGAAATGGTGCCATTCCTGTTTAGCAAGTAAGGTAAACACTAGAGACTGGCTGAGACATAGGCATTTAGGGCCCCCTATGATCTGATGCACATACCATTATGTTTACAATGGCTACTAAAGAAGGTGATACTAGTTGCAGGGTAGAGACCTAGGAAACGATCATGCATCATTCTTCTTTGTGCCTGTGTTTGAATGGGTAGAACTTGGGATAGGTTAACCTAAAATGAATAAAAAGAAAACAATTAATTAATAAATATTGAGTCTTCCATATTCTAGGCATAGGAGCTCTATGTGTTTGTTATTTTTCAGGTATTGCTCTAGGTCGACGTCCTCATCAGGCTTTCATAGAAGATGTCTAGCAGGCTGTTCTAGTAGGCCGCCATAGGGTAGAGGTTTATGATGACGACACTTCGAGGATAACACTCTGAGAGTATTATGCCAGAGTCTATAGAGGTATGAGGGCTCTGTTTTAGATGTAGTCACAGAAGACTGGTTGGAGGAGGTCAAGATAGGCTTCAGTTAGATTCGTGCTCTGAAGGAGCCCTGGGTGTCCTTAGCTATCATGATGCTGCATGGAGCAGCAAGGCAGTGGTGGTCTTTGCTCCTCGAGGATCATGAGGAGTCAGTGATCGCATGGGAGGAGTTCCGAGAGAAGTTCAGAGTTGAGTTCCTTTCCACGACTGCAAAGGGGTCAAGTCGCCAGGAGCATCTTACCCTTTGATAGGGGATCTCTACTGTTTGAGAGTTTGGAATCCATTTCAGGAACCTTTTATAAAATTATTCGGACCTAATACCAGATGAGGAGGCCAGGGCGAGGCATTTCAAGGAGGATTTGTGTCCATAGATCTAGTGCCTTGTCACCCCATTTATGGTAAAGACATATCTCGAGGTGATGGTGAGGGCGGAGGCTGTCGATATGACTTTGGTCATGACCGGATCATCATGAGAATGGAATCAGCATGATTCCTCACAAAGCAGAGCTGCGGTCTGGGGTTCCCGGTTTTCCGGGCAGAAGACTTTCCGTTCAGCCAGGGGTCGGTCCCAGCCGTTCACATATCGTTTCTCTAGAGGCAGTAACTCTCAGGACTATGCCAAGGGATCAGGCGCTAGTTTTCTTGTGGTGGTTGTGGCCATCAGCAGTGGGAGTGCCAGACCTTTCAGAGTGGTCATCGTGCACTGGATACTACGCTCCAGGTTCCTTTTTTGAGGCAGTTCCAGCCGAGGTAGCAGCAGCCAGTTGCACCAGCTTTAGATCAGAAGAGGGTAAATGGGGCAGGCATAGGACAACCCCATGATGCCCCCAATCCTCATATAGCTGAGTTTGGCTGTGGTGGTGGTCTTTATCAGGGCTAGAGAGGCCGTGGAGGAGGTCGTGGTCAGCTTCATGCTCTAGCGTTGCCAGCACCAAACGAGCCAGATGTCGTTCAAGGTACCCTTTGATTGTTTTCTGTCGTGGTGTATGCCTTGTTTGATTCAGGAGTGACACACTCCTTCATATCACCTACCCTTGTCCATGCATTGGGACTTGAGGCAGAGAGGCTTCCAGTGCCCTTGGGGTTGACTATGCCAGTTGGAGGTCGTGCTGACATGTTTGAAGTATGTAGACACTGTGAGCTAGTGTTGGGGAAACACCACTCTTGGGGAGATTTCCTATGTTTACGGATACAACCATATGATGTTATCCTCGACATGGATTGATTTTATTCGATGCAGGCTATCGTGGATTGATTCCGGAAGAAGGTCATTTCTTTAGTGCGGATGGAGAGCAAGTGGTGTTTTTTGGTGATCGAGATCCTCAAATGGGTCACAGGAGCATTCCATCCTTAACGTCCATGGCGGCTGAGATGATGCTATGTTTTTCAGAGGATCAGAAGTTGGCATTTCCTAGGATCGTAGGGGAGTACCCTGATGTCTTCCCAGAAGAGGTTGTAGCATTACCCCCTCAACGAGAGATCGAGTTTGGGATCGAGCTACAACTGGGAGTGTCTCCTATCTCTATGTATCCATATAAAATAGCCCCTTTTTATTTACGAGAGCTGTGTATATAGATTGATGGTATGTTGTAGTGTAGTTTTGTTCGGCCAAGTGTGTCACCATGGGGTGCACCTGTTCTGTTCGTGATGAAGGCCGCTAACAGTTTGTGATTGTGTGTCGATTATCTTCGCTTAAACAAAGTGACAATAAAGAATATCTATCCTCTTCCATGGATTGATGATTTATTCGATCAACTGAAGGGCACAAGTTGGTTCTCAAAGATCGACTTGCAGTCAGGATATCATCTGATGCGTGTGAAGGATGAGGATGTCCTGAAGACTGATTTCCGTTGTTGTCATGGGCATTATGAGTTCATTGTAATGTCGTTCGGCATGAATAATGCTCCATCTTTGTTCATGGGGTTGATGAATGCTGTGTTCTGTGAGTTCCGGTACATGTTCATGTTAGTTTTTTTTGATGAAATCCTTGTATACTCCACATCTGAAGAGGAGCATGCAGAGAATCTACGAGCCGTTTTGGGAGTTCTTCGTCGACATCAGATATTCGGGATGTTGTCGAAGTGTGAGTTTTGGGCTCAAGAAGTCTGTTTATTGGGGTATGTTGTGTCTCAATAGGGAGTAGTTGTGGATCCATCGAAGATAGAAGTAGTCGTGTCTTGGGAAGCCCACAAGATAGTGTTAGAGGTGCGCAGTTTCCTTGGTCTCGTAGGCTACTACAGGAGGTTCGTAGAAAATTTCTCATGGGTTGCAACTCCTATGACTGCTTTGACTAGGAAAGATCAGTCTTTCATATGGACTGATCAGTGTTAGGAAGCTTTCGAGTATCTAAAGGTGAAGTTGGTAAGTGCTCCAGTTCTTTGTCTTCTAGCTGAGGGGGTTTAGTTTGGTGTTTTCTGCGATGCTTCAAATCTGTTGTTAGGCTGTGTTCTTATGCAATATAGTTCAGTCGTTTCTTATGGGTCTCGGTAGTTGCATCCCCATGAACCCAACTATTCCAACCATGATCTTATGTTGGCTATTGTGGTGTTTTATCTGAAGTTGTGGATACATTACCTCATTGGTGAACGCATTGTAGTTTTCACTGATCATATGAGTTTGAGGTATGTTTTCTCCCTGCGTGAATTGAACTTACGACAACGCCGGTGGATGGAGTTCTTACAGGAATATGACTTTGAAATATCTTATACACCTGGAAAAGGGAATGTTGTGGCTGATGCGCTGAGCATAAAGTCACGTAGTGATGCTATGCATGAATCCAGGGATTCTTGGAGAGTAATGGAAGACCGGTCAGCATTACATCTTGATATGGCAGAATTTGGGGGTAGAGGATGTCTTTTTCAGATGATGGTGGAGTCATCCTTGGTGCAAAAGGTGGAAGTGTCCCAGTTGTGGGATCTTGAGGTGGAGGTCTGGAGAGACCGAATTGTTTGTGGTGAGGCCCCTGATGGTTGGTCTGAGGATGAACAACACAGAGTGTTGTATCACGAAATGATTTTTGTTTCCCTGGGGATGCGCGAGACGGTCCTCAGAGAGTTCCATGGTTCTCCTTTAGTGATGCATCCTGGTGTGACAAAGATGTACTGATCCTTGAGGAGTCAGTTTTGGTGGCCTAGGATGAAGCGTGCGGTTGCAGAGTTTGTGTCTCGATGTTTAGTATGACAGAAGGTGAAGGCCGAACACCGTGTTCCTGGTGGTCTTCTCTAGCCATTAGGGATTCCTCAGTGTAAGTGGGAGGACATCCCAATGGACTTTGTTACTAGTTTACCTCGAGCTCCAGGAGGATATAATTCTATTTGGGTGGTAGTGGATCATTTAACGAAATCATCCCACTTTATATCAATCAAGGAGTCATGCTCAGTGTAAGTTTTTTCGAGGCAGTATCTGTAGGAGGTAGTGAGACATCATGGAGTCCCTAGGATGATCATTTCTGATCGATATCCTTATTTTACCTCCAGGGTGTGTAGAGGTCTCCAACATGCTTTCGGTTCTCAAATATGCCTTAGCACTGCTTTTCATCCTCAAACGGATGGTCAGATAGAGTGAACCATCCAGAATCATGAAGACATGTTGTGCTCTTGTGTTCTTGATTTTGTAGGTTCATGGATAAGGCACTTACCCTTGGTGGAGTTTGCCTACAATAATAGTTTTCACTCCACCATCGATATGGCGCCGTTTAAATCCTTGTATGGCCAGCCTTTCCATTCTCCATTGTGTTGAACTAGGGTCGAAGAGTCAGCAATTCTCAGACCGAAACTAGTGCAGAATACAATAGATATGGTTCAGGTGATTCGTGAGAGTATGAATGCAGTGAAAGATCATCAAAAATCATAAGTTTATCAAAGGAGGAGACCCTTGAAGTTTAATGTTGGGGATCATGTGTTTCTGAAGGTGATTCCCCTTCATGGTCATCGAAGCTTTGTTCGTGAGAGTAATCTTTCTCCCTACTTTATTGGGCCTTTCGAGGTGTTAGATCGTGTTGGAGTTAGGGCATATCGAGTAGAACTTCCCCCTCAGATGAGTCGAATACATGATGTTTTCCATGTATCACTTATACGTCGTTATCTTCATGATGAATCCCACATAATTTATTGGGGAGAGATCAATGTTAATAGTGATGAAACCTTTTAGGAGTAACCTGTTAAGATCTAAGACTGTAAGGAGAAGGTGTTGAGTGGGCGTTCCATCCCCTTAGTTCGTGTCTTGTGGCGACATAGTGGCTTGGAATAGAGTACCTGGGAACGTGAGTCACAGATGCGTGTCCTGTACCCAGAGTTGTTTGATGTTTAACACTTTTCATGTATCGTTGAAACTTGTGTGGTTATGAAATTTTCAAGTTTATGAGATGGCTCCCTTTGTTGCTTTGTTGGCTTGCTCTCTTTTGAGAGGTATCTCGGTGGGTGGTGGTTCAGACCCTGTTTCATTTTCTCTTTAGGTGGGTTTTGGATTCTCGAGGATGAAAATGTTTTGAGAGGTATCTGATGTAATGGCCCAGACATCTTCGGTCCATTCCTTTGTGAAAATGGGTTGTTAGAGGTGTTCTAGAAGGATAATGTGGCTTGCGGTGTGTTTGAGTGGACTTTTAAGGAATGATAGAGGGTAATAGCTTTCCCACGGTTGGAACATGGTTTGCCTAAACCGTGCGGCCAAATAGTGCAAGGTTGGTCTTGGAGGCAGTGGCTAAAGCACGGTTAGCGCACGTTTTTTCTAACCGTGTGGACTAACCATGCGAGGAGTGTTTGACGAGGAAGAAGCTAACGCAGGGTCAGCGCCCGGGTTGTTAAACCGTGCGGACTAACCGTGAGGGCACATAAAGTTAGATCCAAAAATTGAGGATCTAACTCGTTTTGCCTTTAATCACCTTGTTTAAGCCCCTAAGTGGCCATAACTCAGTATTACTCTCCCTTCAATGTTAGAAAACCTATCCCAAGCATTTTGGAGGCGATCCAGAGGCTTCTTTTCGTGAATCAATGCCGATTTCTCGAGGTATGTGATCCTTTTTGTTTTGTTTCTTAGATCTACCAATATCTACTCCTCCTTTTCTCTCAGGATCTTAGATATATTCTTGTTATGAGTAGATCTAAGTGTTTGGATGTTGATTATGATGAGCTTTGGTCTTAGTTGTGTTAAGAGAAGAGATCTTGGGAGGATCCTTGGTTAATCGGCCCGGTCTTCTTGGGTGTTTTTCGACCGTTGTGGTTTCCGTCAAAACCGTTGAGGTAGGAGATTCGTGGATTCTCTTATTATTTATGTGAAATCTTAGAGTTATCATTATTTGGACTTTGGATTACAATGGAATTAAACTAATTAAATACGTGAACCAGATTAAAAGAATTGGTTTGATCACTTGTTGTTGCTTTGTACCGTGATAACAGTTTGCCTCTTGATTTACTATATAGTGTGATATATATGCCTTTCTTGTTATCATATTGATCTTGATGAAATTGATAAAGAATGTAAATATAGAATTAATTGATAATTAATTGTCTAAAGATAAAGATGTATTTAAATGAATCCAGTTATTGTTGTTGTGGGTGTTGTTCCAGCTTGGTGTTAATCAAATTGAGGCAGATGATGTGTTTAATTCGGTTGGTTGGTAAACCTGAAATCTATTGGTGCTTATTGTTTGAAGGCCAGATGCCTTGTAAAAGGTCCAAGATCCTAATTTGATGTGATGGTTGTTTTCCTGCTACTTGTACGGTGATGTGACCCTGGGAGGGTGTTGTGATATCTGCAGACATGGAGGCCTTGTGGTTGTGGCAGCGGATGACGCCTAAAGTGGCGAGATGCATCTGTTTATACATGTGGGTATCGAGGAGGACACCATGGTTGATGGAATGGGAGGGATGTGGTTGTTGGATGCTTGTGGATTCTTTTGTTGTTTATCTTCTTTGCTTTTCCCCACTGCTCAAGGTAGCCGGTCTTTCTTACCCTTCTTCCGAAAGGGGTGAAGACATGTGGGGTATGCCACGTGCTTTCCGTGTTTAGCCTCTCTAGGGGGAATGGGTCTATGCTCTTTCTATAGGTGGCACAGACTCAATGGGTGGTATATCTACTCACTATGTTAATCCCCCTTGTGTTTAGTAGCATATGATGCTTTTCTAGAATGCCTGGGAATATGGGTAATGTAATTCTGTAATTAATGTTTGAATAAATGATGTTAACCCATGGGGTTGGAGTTCGTTGAAACTTAATGACGAGGTTGTAACTTTTAAGGAACATTTGATTTTGGATATGATTTAAATGGAATTTAATGTGGCTTTTCTCATGGTTATTTAATTTTAAAAGAAGTAATTAATGTATAGTGGAACCGATAAAAAGGGAATAGAGTAACCTAACAAAGCTCTTTAAATGGTTGTGTGCTTATGGGATACCTAGTCTTAGAAGTGACAGCCTAGAGTACGAGAGACGTTAGCTGCAGCTGTGTCTAAGACTAGGATATGATTATAGTGTGGTTGAGAGTTATAGTATATTCCTATACTTTTTGTGTTTCTATATGCTATTCCACCCATTCAGTAAGGAAAACTGACACCCCGGGGATTCTGACCCCTGGGGGGTGTTTTCCCCAACATTCCGATGGGACGGTGAATGCCAGACTACCCCCTTTGACCCCGCTCTCATCTCTTCTTAGATACTAGTGCCATTAGAAACATTAGTTAGTTTTCCCCATATATGTGTGTAGAGGGATGTAATGGATTTGGTTATTCACACACATATATTCTGGATATAGTATCCTATGGACTACTATAGGTGTAACGTGTATAGGCTGTGATGGCTTGAGGATACTTACTCAGTGTATGGGCTGTAATGGCTTGAGAAATAATACCCAACATATGATACACGTTATATGAGTTGTGGTGGCTCCCAGAAAATACCTGGTTACTTTTGGTTGTAAGGAGGGTGTGGTGCTTAGCCCAGGTTTCTGCGGGGAAGCCTTTTTGGTGCACGTGGTGCAGATTTTGGAGCATAGCCCAGGTGTATTCGGGAAAGCCTTTGGAGAGATATGCACATGACGTATGTCATTGGGGAAAAGCGGAAAACCAGTGGGGAAGTATTAGAGGGTCACCCTTATTATTATTTACTATATTATATATTCATGTATGCGTTACTTGGTGAGAGTAGCCATGGTGTGGTTGGGAGCATAGTATACCTATTTAGGTGACGTGTTTGTTTCCCTTTTTGTTCATTGTGCTTTAGCATGATTTCATTACCTTTGCACGAGAGGCTTTGGGTAGGATCCTACTGAGTATACTATTATACTCACCCTATGTATATATTAACTGTTTTTCAGGTCTCTTGGAGCAGGTTGGAGATTGGGCTGGTTACTACTAGCTTGTGGTTGCAGGAGCTGTTCGGGCTTGTGGTCGCTGCTGTCTTTACATTATTTTGGGTGCTTGAAGTTTTCCCTTTCAGTTGTATTAATTTTGCATGGAATTACATATGTCCACTTAGGTTTTCTTTTATACATCAGTTCTGAGTTGGAGTTGCTTGGTGTCTATCTTATCTCTCTCTTCCAAAAGTGTTCTCTTAGAGGGTAATGCCTCCCATTTGTGTGTTCATTATACCCTCGGTGCTAGTCGCAAACCCGGGGCCTACTGGAGGCAGGGCTTGGGGGCCATTATCTCCCTTTTCACATTTCTGGACTAGGAGGGGGTACACTTTGTGTTGAGGGGGTCGTGACACTTAAGATGGTAAAAACTATGTGTGATATAAAATGGATTAGAACCATGGGGTTCTAAAGGGGTTTATATATCCTTGGGTCTGTGTGGTGTACTATAGTGCCACTATGTTGAATCTCATTTTCTCATAAAGCATAATATAGAAGGTATGAATAGTTAAATACAATATGATAATGTGTGGAAAACTATAATGGATTATAAAATGAAGTTCCTTTGCATAAAAGTTAGACACATGGCTATTTTCCTTTATTGTGAAATGAATCGTTCACTTAAGAATCGGGTGTGGTGAGCCACATTAAAATAAAAAAGGTTATTTACATGAAAGGTTGAAGCAAGAATATTTCCCCATATAAATAAGATGGCATGATATGACAACAAGGTAAAATCAAAGATAATGTTAGGGTTAGAGGCCTATAAAAGTTTACTAGCGCTTTGTGATGAGTCATATAAATGTAATATAAGCATGAGAAATAATAGGTATATAGGTGAAAACCCAAAAATGCGTGGAAATATGGGGGGAAATGTGGGTCAAACCCCCACCTCTAAAGTTATTAATAATCCCATTAGAAACTCATATATGGACATGGTTTTTACCTTATTATGTGTAATAAAGATGATATTCATGATTATTAATAACTTTTTATTTATAGTATTATATTCAACCACCAATTACAATACTTATACATGAATATATAATTAGTCATGTTTCATATCATATTTAAAATCATATAAGATGCAGTTTTATTCTAGGGAAAGAACACATTATTAAGTGTATATTTCATAATTTATAATGAAATATAGTAAATGTATAATGAATTAATTTTACGACTCTAAATAAATAACACCATATCTAATATGACTTGGAATGTTATCCCATACACATTAAGAAAATTAAATGAATTATTAGTTATGACATTATTTGCAATAATAAAATCAATGATACTTTAAAATCTCTCTATATGGATTCTATTCTTCACATTTAGTTTCCTTAAATCCCTAAAATGAATCAGATTCTATAATTTTAGGTGGCAATTTATTAGAATCCACCCTAATATTCTACATAAATTGGTTAACATATACTTATGTGGGATTATTGTATAAGAGTTTACAATCATTCCACACTAGTAATAAAAGGTTCATTAGTTATAATAACTCTATAAAAACAACACATATATCAAATCAGTCTGTATCAATAAATTATAAATACCATCCCTGGTTTAACTTTTAGCAAAATATCTATTTTACTAGGATAATTCAATAAAATAAATATTGAATATGGTATGAATTATCTGATTTGGTACTCATCGTTGGTTTCCAACATAGTATTTATTGATTCCTGAATTTAAATATATCCCATTATTTAAAATTTTCATTATTTAAACTAATTTTAATTCAGTAAAAAAATAATACAATGATGTTTTTTAATGTTATAAATTTTTAATTCATTATTAAATTAATGAAAAATTATGTTGAGAAATATGACATGAAAATATCTTACAGCTAATTAAAAAAATCTTTCTCCATTCTCTGATCGAAGACACCCTCCATATCCTGAAATTTACCCAAATGTTATTGGTTTCAATATTTCTATACAAATGTTTTAGCCATAATTTTTTTGTTATAATTGAGATACATAATTAGAATATTATATAAAATGAGAAACATACCAAAAATAGAATCACATATTTGGTTATTCTTTACTTTATGGAATTTATAATCGATATTCTAGTCACGTCCAAAGAAGATAACCTCCAAATTATTTATCTCCCTGTAAATTTTTGGATTCTAACTAAGGAATTACGAATGTACCTATTACTTATATCATAGCACTGAACTCTTCACATTTCCCTCATTCATGTTCACTTTAAATAAATAAGGTTATATATTTAAACATGATCTTATTATATTAAAAACCCATACCTAAAATAAATCTAAGAATATTTTCTAATATATTCATTATACGATCATTAAAAAAAATATATAATTATTTTGGCATGGAATTAATAATGGTATGTGTTGATATATTTTATCCAGATTGAATAATAATAGTATAAAACATTTTACACACTCAATTACCATGATTATATAAGGGAAACATAGATTAAATCTTTTAACTTACATGTGAATAGTTTATTGAAGGTATCCTTTCCATTTTTCCTTACATAATCATATTATTGTTTATAAGGATATGAAAACATATTTTATATATCCATATACACATGTGGTGAATTCATGTTAATGAGCATTGATAAATACCTGATTTGATAATAATTATATGAATTATTCTTATACCTCCTATAGGATTTCTTCCCACCATTAACAGATTATAAAGATGGATCAAATAGTAATGGGGTTTTCAAAATATAATATTTCCTCTATTATGAAGTTCAATTCACAACATCTAATGTCATTATTATAAATTAACACTAGGGTAGATATTCTCATTGAATAGATACGTTTGTAGTTACAATGAACTTACAATTTTACATTTAATTTTTTATAAAATAACTAAAACATACTTTTAACTTTTTGTGATGAAATATTATAGAAATTATTTATTCTTTAATAATTTTCATCACCATCTATTTTAATCCAATCCCAATATCCACCACCACTAGATTAAAAAAAATCTAGTCACTATGATTGTTTAGTAGGCAATGATCTATATTTATCTTCATATAGTATATATTATGTTCATGATAGAACTAATAGCTATTTATGTTGCCTTATATATTTCCAATTACATTAAATCTTGTCTCATTGATCTATTGAGTGTAAAACCTAATTCAAATAATCTATACATTAGTCTATATAATCCAAGCATCTAAATTGAAAAATGTTTACAATTTGGATTACCCTTGACTCAAATTTGTGTATGTTAACCCATTACCATGATTAAAATTACCTATTAGATTATGAAACTTGAGATTATTATTTTATGAACACTACAAACTATGGTTGTTTTCTAATTCAATTAATGAATGGTGTATATTGGGATTGATACTTTTATTTGATGATATTTTTTAGTATAAAAAATATCAAAATACATTATCATTGTTTTCAAAAAAATCTATGTTAGTGCTTGCATAAATAATTCACCATACATAATAAAACAATCTTATGTTCACTCCATGTAAGACACTAAGATCCTGAAATATATTTATTGACATCCTGCTTCACATGAAATAGAAAACAAAAATGAGAAGTTACATATTCAATAAATATTATTAAGAATATTTATGAATAATAAAACATAGATTAAATAAAATTTTATTAATCAACTTTAATTTATTACATTTAGAGGATAGAAATGTAATATTTCTTATTATTGAAAAGAATTTTTATTTATCAAAAAAATATTTTTCAAAGTGTTGTATATTATATAATAATAAATTAAATTGACCTCTTTTAAATGATTAGTATAAAAATATAAAATATTTAAATATATTAACTAATATATTAACATTCATAAATATAGAAATTATTTGGAAATAAATTTTTAAAATACATAATATTTATTATTAATTTTTTCAATAAATAGAGTATTTTTTATATTTTAAATTTTATATAAAATAATATTTATAAATTTTAGAATTTTAATATTAGAATATAGACTTCATTTTTTAATCCATATTGTAAAAATTATCATAGGGTGTATTTTTATTTTTTTTCAAATAATTTATTCTAATTGAATAGTGAAAATATAGTTTTTCAAAAAATCACAGCATCTCTGACTACATCAAATAGGTATAACATAATTTTTTGAAAAAATAATGATTCAAAATATATTTATTATGGGAAATTATGATTTAAAAAGTAATATGTAGAAATTTTAAAACCAATGTTTAATATATTAACAATTAATAAATTTTATTCTATTACAAAATTATTCTTAGTATTTATCTTATAATTAAGTTTTATCATGGTGAAATTAGGTTTTTAATTCATTTTAAAATCAATTAATTCTCTTTGGGTTAATAAAAACCAATTAATGTATTTAAAATAAAAAATTATGATAACTGTTTCCTAAAAATAATAATTATGCTTAAAAATACACATTTTCTAAAAACTAGTTTTTACATTTCATGTGGCCAAATATTGAAATCAATTTTTCTTAAAAATATAATTTTTTATATAAATTATTTTATATTTACATTAATTTCATATAAATTACATAATAATTCTCATTTTATTTTTGGGAATTAAAATTTAACAACTTTTATAAAAAGCATTTATCATGAAAAAAAACCAAAAATGGATAAAACTGAATAATTAAATTATAAATACATAAAAATAAGTTTAAATCATATATAAAAATGAATGGATGTTGGATGATCAACCATAAATAACCCCCACTGCATTATTTTTATAATTTTATCTATATTCTACCAAAAACATGGTCTTTATTTATATTAAGAAGTTATACTTACAAATATTTCATTCCCTTCATTTATAAAAGGAGATCACATCCACCCATTCCTACACTCATTGTAAAGAATTGTTTCAACAAATACTATAAACTAATATATTATTAACTATATACCCAAGTCTTTTAATTGTTTTTCATTCCAAAATATCAAGCGATGCACTCTTAATTAATTAATGAAGGGAAAACATCAAAATGGAGAGGTAAAGTTCTCAACATAGCTCTATTTTTTTTACACCCTAAAAACTATTATACCTATTTAATTAATAGAACATAGTTATTAATAATATTTTGAAATATATTTATATTAACATGATATGATTTTTTTCCTTCCTAAAAAACCATTCAAAAAATGAAGTCGTTGTCATGCCTATATACTGACTACCACATCCATGAATGATGAGATTCGTTTTTCTTAAAAAAATAATGGATATTTAATGAATAAATATTATGTGCAGAAAATTTTTAATATTTGGAAATTAAAAAAATCACTACTTTATTTACGTTCTATGAAAATAGATGAGTTAATGATTAGTACATGCAGACTACTGCCTCCATAAAAAACATGCATTTTATTATTTATCTAGTATTTCATTTATCAAACCCACAAAAAAATATATTTGAAAACACTAAAAAATAAATAATATCAATATTATTTGATAATAATGATATCATTCAAATTATATCATTTTTTAACTATACTCCCTAATATATTATAGTTTTTTCTTATCAGGGTCTATTTATCCACAAATGCAAACAATGTTATAATTTTTTTCAGTTTATAAATATAGAAACCTAAATAATAGTGTTATTAGATATTAATGAACAAATATTATTTGGTTTTTGGTTCTACATATTTTATACTAAAATTTACCTAACTGTTATATTACCACCCTTATGTTTTTAAAAATTATGAAAATAAGCTCGTCAGTAACTTCTTCCGCATGAATCATTAATTAAATGATCAGGAAATGTAATTAAAAAATAATAAATTATTGTAAAAAAATATATTATTCCAATTATAATATTCTTATAATTAATAAATTTTAATTTATTATAATGGATATACTCCTCCATTTTGAAACTAGTAACAGATCAAGAATCGAAGCTAACAACATCCGATAGTAGAAATAAAATATAACTAACTAATGTATTTGTAATAAATTATTATAAATGAAGTTTATAAATGGTTATGTGTATGAATAAGTTTCTGATATATTTAATTCAAAATGATATATTTTTTTATATATGAGGTTAGATTATGATTGTCTAAGAGGTATTAATGGTAATGAATTCTTAAAAACTCTCTTTGTTCATTGAGTTGAGACTTTTTTTGATGAACATTATTTTAATAAATTGGGTTTATTATTCCCTATGATTTTAATATGTTAATATTCATCATTAATTTGTATTTATTTATACTTATATCTCACAAACCCCATTTCAAATGGTATCTATATCATGAATTATTATGTTCTTAAGGGATTCTATATCAAATTTTATTCCTTGAGACACATGCCATAAAAACCACTTATTTTTTTTTGTGGTGTATCTACCACCCTGTGAGTTTATTCTATCATAATTCTAATGTGGTTAATGGGATTTATAAATCCATCTCACTTTCCATTTATAGGGGTTTTTTATTTAAGTAAGTTTAATGTTATTGTAGATTTTTTCACTCAAACTTACTTTCTTTGAGTTATAATGTTTCATCTTTAGCATCACACTTATATTATTTGTTTCCTAAAAATAATATTTTATATTGAACATTATCATTATCTATGTTGAAATATGATTCTTTTTATTCAAATATTTTTCCATGATTATCTTTATTCCCATAAAATTATGACACTATTGAGAATTATTCTCTTTTTTTAACAATGAGTTTTCTTCCATGTTTATAATTTTTCTTCAATACAATTTTATACATAAATTGGTAAACCTAAATATATTTTATCTCTTGTAACCATAATATTTAACCTTTCCAAATTATATATATTATTTTATTATACACTGTATGATGATGATTTAAACAGGGGTATTGTTAAATATTAAAATGTTTTTCCTATCATGATCATTTTTTATCATAAAATCCCTAGTTACTTATGTTAATCTTAATATATCATTCAAGGAAAAATTATTGAAGGAAAATTTTAATTGAATTAAAATATTTTAAAAAATTCAATTCACCTTTTTAAAAAATAAACCAAAACTTATTATATTTATGATAAGGATGAAATGTTTTCTTAAAGTCACTTTTTAAATTTTTTACATGCGAACAACATTTTTCATTAAGATAATTCATTTAAATGATGATTAATTTATATATTTATTTTTTTATAATTAAACCAAATTCAAAATGATTTTAAAATGAAAAGGGGTATTCCATCTTAGTTTCCATGGTGATTTACCCAATTATATTAGGATATACATTTTGTTATTTTTCAATATCCTTTACTATACTTATGTTACACTAGAAATATGTTCTTATTCCTCTATCGGTTGTATCTCTCTAAATGGATTTTGAAATTATATATGGATGTTTTGTTGATAAATATCCCTTTTCAATGAGTTAGTTAAGTTATATTTGAAATGTGAATTCTTTCTTATTCTATTGGCACCCAAATGTAATGATAATTATTATTGATTGATAGAAAATTGTTTATCTATCTAATATATTGATGATGTTTTAAATACCATGAACTCAAAAAGAGTACATGGGAAATAAATAAAGCCCAATAAGGTACATAAGTTTTCATCTTAATCCCCAGGGGGTACACATATTGATAGCCCATGCCCATGAAGGAACATGTGTTGTTAGCCTAAGGACAAGATGTTTTATAGATAGTATCCGAAGACCATGAGTGTAAATGGGTTTTTATCCCAAGCCCATGTAGGTGATTGGATTGTTAACCCATGTCGAATATGTAATGGGAATCAGGTTGTAATGACTACTTCACTAGGTTATAGTTTCTTATACTTTCAATTATTCCACATTTCTACATTATATAAATATTTTATAATAACATTTAAGAAAGCCATGATTAAAATAACTTAAATAATACAATAATTCAATGATTTAAATAATACACCTCACAAATAGTCAGAAATCCACAGAATGAAATGTTTACAATTCCCTAAGATTAGATAAAAAATATATTATTTTATGATAGTTCCATACATTACTCCATTAATGCGCTCCCCCTAATCCTTTTCAAGAAATATTATAGGATATAATGATCTAAATATAATAGGGTTTGTAAACATAATAATTGTTTCTGATTATACAATTAGTAAGGGAAAACCATACCATAATTTATTAGATCATAAACAAGAAGGTTGAAATGAGTAAGAGGAAAAATATGATATTAAAAGATAATTAGACAATATATTATGTTCCTAAAACCTGGTAGAGAAACATAAAATCATAAATTATCATAGAGGAAGAATAAAAGTTATTACATGTCTCATAATACATCTTAGTAATACAAAAACTAATGATAACGACACAATAGTTCCAAATACTTTTAAAATAAAGTGGAATATAAAGAAAAATGGAACATCATGATAATTAAAATGAACTTTTAAATGTTGAGAAACTTGATAAAAACTTGGAAATGTTGCATAAGTGTAAGTATAATAAAACAGTTTTGATAGAACTCATTATGCCCATGTATTTGCAAACAAAATCATTAGGTTTGATTGAAAATGGAATCAGTTTGTGCTTATTTTGGAAATTTTATAAACCATAGATGGTATTTTTGTACTAAGTTAAAGTCTTTATTTTAACTTTAAAAAATCATGAAATAAATTTTTTTAGATAAATAATTTATATTAATATTAGTATTTATTTTTGGATAGTTATACATGATCTAGATTTATAGAAATGTTCATTTTGTTGTTTAGACCAACCCAAACATAAACATAAAAAAATTTCATGTGTTATCATGGTTATGGAATTGTTTATTTTCACATTATATAAATATAATAGAATTAAATGATATTATTTATATTATTTTACGGTTTTTAATAATAATTTAAGTGGTTTGGATAAATAATTTAGATTAATATAAAACATGAAATACGTTACTTTTCCAAGGTGGTAGTCTCAACAACACCTGATCAAAATTGTGTTGTTTTTCTATGAGGATGGGAAGAAATATATAATGTTTTTTTAATTAATATAAAAACAGTTAATTTTAATATATATATTTATTTAATTATATAACTATGTGTAGGATAGGTTGGAAATGGAATGAGTAAGTAGAAAAAGATAAATATTATGTAATACTCATTTTGGGACCTTGAACATTCTCTTGAAAGTATCCCTAGAAATGTATATATTAGGATAAATTATGAGGAATATAGTATAATAAATATGATGGTTATTTCTAGCAGGAGATTAATGGCATAGTTACAAAAATAAAATATAAGTTATGGGGTTTTCATGTAGGTGTGAAAGTGTCCCCTTTTATAAGTTAAAAGAATCTTCTCTCGGAACCCATTAATTTTCAATTATAGAAATACACTATAATGTTAATTTTAATAAATTATTTCACTAATAAGATTCTAATTTTAGTATAGTATTTCATTAGTAAAAATCTAGTCACATGATATTTAATAAACAGAAAGAAACTAAAAAAATCATGGGTCGTTATATTTTCCCCACCCCATTAAAAATAGAATGTCTAATTTTTTACATGGAGGAAAACATCGGAGGGTAATTTTCAATCATCAGATACTCAGGTTCCCATGTTTTATCCTCAGTATTATGACTCCAATAAAGAACATTAACTTTATGGGTGGTATTTTCTCTCTGAACCTTGTTCCTTCGATCTAGAATCTCTACATGTAATTCCTCATATGAAAGGTCAAAGTCCAATTATACAGCTTCTAAGAGTAGTTCAAGTGATGGATATGGTATGTATTTCCTCAAACATGATACATAGATCAATTCATTCACTTGAGATAGGTATTAAGATTGTTCTACATAATAGGTTATAGCCCTAAAAGGGTCAAGGATCTTTAAGGGAATATTGTATCTACATCCAATCTTCCCTTTCTTCCCAAATATCATAACATGCTTACATGATTATATTTAAAGGAATTACGTATGAAAATCATAAAACTATAAATATCATGAAAATATATTTTAATAACTCTTCAGTATAATTATTGAAACATTCATATGTTTATTTGATCTTTTACATTCTCATCTTGGTCTTAATATGTATATCAACATGTCAATTTTTCCTAATATTTTTGTTTTAGTGATTTATGATTTACTACATTTAAGTATTTCTTTTATATATAATGTGATATTGATTGGATTCTTATTCCATTTTTTGAATTTTAAATATTATATAATTGTTTTCATTTTATATATTTTGGTAAATATCTTTCAGTTTTTTTGTTGAGGAAAACATTATCCGAAAAAAGTATAAGTTATTTAGTGACATTACAATTTTTAAATTTAATGTCACCGTGAAAGATTGATAATATCTCAAAATATAGAGCTCATATTTTACTATATTATGACATGATTGAAATAAAAGGTAATTATCTAGATTTTATTCTTTTTCAAGAATGTCTAAATATTTCTCTATGGTGCTTTAAAAATCAACCAAAGTTACTTCAATAATTTGGTGTTTCTACAGTGTACATATTTTGATGACAAATTTTCATTTAATGTTTTAAGGAGAAAAAAATATATTAATTAGTTTAAAAAATATTCATTATAAAGCTAAGATATATATCTTTTTTTCATAGTAAACATTCAAGGTTAAAAAGGTAATTTTAATAGTTATTAAATACCAAAAGTTAAGTGAAATCTTTTGTACCACCCATGATTTTAGGTAATTAACACATTATTGATGTATTTTTTGTATATATAATTATTTTATTATATTTTGTGTGTTTATGTTGGGTTTTTTGACTTATTTTAGGGTTTTATAGAGGTTCACAATTTCATAATGATTGGTAGAAACCAAGCATCACCTCCCAGAAAACCATGTAATGCAAAACATAGGTCACTAGGGAGGTTCATAGTTGTTACATAGTTTGAAAAAAAATTATATGCCTAAGAGAAACCATGAAATCCTACTGTAATTTGAGAAAGTGGATAATACACTCTTGGCACAGAGTTTTCCTAATAGTTCGAGCCAACTGTGTGAGTGTGTGACATAAGGCAGTAGCACAAATATTGTCGGCACACAATTTTCCAAATTGTGTGGCCTAATTGTGTGACATTAATGTGTAGATCCTTAAATTAAAGATCTATTCCAAATTATACCATTAACCACTTGTTTTTTTTCATATTCTCCAATTACCTAAACTTATTTTTCTCCTAAGGATATAGATGAAATTCCATTCGATCCGATAGTGATTCCTAGGAAAATCAAAGTGCATTGGAGACCCATATTTGTCGGTAAGTGTTCATTATTCATTATTATTATTAGATATATTCTTCTTCTATATCTTAGAATCATATATATAATATTTTTGGGATAGATATGTGTAAGAATATGTTAATATTGATGATATATGACTATTTGTATGGTAGGGATCAAGATCTATGGTATGTTTTTAAGGTTTTCAGCTAGTTTGTAGAAAAATTTGTATTGACCATGGTTTTTTATTATGTTTTCAAGGTATGTGGCTTCAATCATCAATTTTCTTAGATATAACTCAAATTATTAATTCCAAATCGATTTATTTTATTAATTTTAATTGGGAAATTGTTGTTTAAATTTGGTGGAAACCCTATCTAGTGATGGATTTTCAAATTGTAGAAATTGGTTGTTTTATGAAAAAGTGCTATTTTCAAATGATTTAAACATGGGTATTTTTAAAATATTTTTTATTTGATGAATGGAAAATTTGTTGGAAATTTTTTTCAATAAAAGCATTCCTTTATTTAAAAAGTTTTCCCCTATCGGTTTGGCATTGTTTGTGGAATAAATAGTTTGTGTGAGTTCATGTATATTTGGGATAGATAAGTGTATGATGTCTCCCACATTAAAATTAGTTTAGATAAGTGTATGAACTTTCCACTATAAAAATATTTTTTCATGTAATGTTTTGGTGAAAGGATCACTCACCACTCGCGAGTATGTGGGGCTCTATGGTTGTATGCATGTGTGGAGTTGTGGAATGTAATGGATTAAGAAATGGTACGAAAGACATGTCTAGTTTCTTTATAGGGAAAAAAATTTTAAATTATTTTTCTTTTGATATAATCTATTTTAATATTACTATAATCTGTTTTATATAAATGTTATGACATACTCTATCCTAGTGTCATGAGTAGGGAAGTTAGTGGGGGAATCCTAATGAGTTTTATACTCACCCCCTGGTTACGATGTTTGGTGCATTTACATATAATGTATATTGATACACATGTAAAGGCAATGGATCCTAGTTCTTTATTTATGCATCATGATACCTTGGGAATGAATTTTACAGTTTTATCTTAGAGGTTGTTGGGAGTTACTATTGAATGTCTTTGTTATCATTAGGTTGTTGGTTTTAATTTCCACTTTGTACTCTGATATGGTTCATGGTTGTAGTTTAGTATTGTGTCAGTTTATTTTAATTTGAGTTGTATTACATTGTTATCATCTATCATATAGTGGTGGTTCGGTTATTGTATTATTGGTTTTCATAATTCTTTTCAATGTAAAAATCATCCCATAATGGTTAATGAATCCCTTGAAATACATATCAATCCTTTGGTTTCTCAGGGATGTCACCCAAGTCCTAGTAATGTCATAATTTTTTCCTAAGCCAATGGTGAGGGGAAAGATATGACAAATTGTATCAATTGTTTATCATGGTTTGAAAATAATTCCAATTTAGTCCTTGAGTCATATTTTTAACAAGGATTTATATCTCCAGAACATGGAATTTAGAGAATAATGAATAATATATAACCTATTTATTATGAATTTCAAGTTTCTATATATTTGGGTACATAAGTGTGATGAGACACTTCTAGGAGTTGTTACCTCATATTCATGGCATTATCCAACAAGAATAACATGACATACACTGATATAAATGACTCCCCGATAGGATTTCAGAATTAATTTTGACTACTTATTTATAATTTGGGTGAATTTTTTTAAAATATAGTTAAAAATGGTTTGATTTTCATTGAGCATGGTTGAATTTTCAAAATGGGTTTGAAAGTGAAAAAATATTGAATTTTGGAATGCCTTGTTATGATATGTGTGATGTGATAAATTTGAAATTTATAATCCTTCAATTTATTGAGAGAAATATTAAATAATTTTTTCAATTGGAAATAGACAATAAAACTGTATAGGTATAGAAGAAACCAACTAGAATAGGTTGCTGAGAATGTGGTTGCACCGGAGCCACAAGTGAACCAATAGCTGGTTTAGTGCATTTTCAATTATTCATAAGTCGTGGATAAAGAGAATAAGAGGGATGATCCATGGAAAGTGTATCACTCGATTCAATCACAAAATAATAACCCATCCATATTTCAGGGTGTTTCAAAACTGGAAAATGAAAAGGTGTCACCGAATTTGATGAATTAAATATTTTTATTTGATAAGCACACCAGCTAATATGAAAGTCAAGTTGGAAACATATATTATAAAGGACCATTCATGCTTGTGGTGGGATTTAGTAGTTCAGTCTAATCTGAACCAATGCATTACAATAGAGGATTTTGAAGAATAGTTCAACAAAAAATTCTCTACTCCTAGGTTCAGTATTTCAATAATAACTGAACTTTTCATTATAAAGAAAGATAACCTCATAGTGATAGAGTATGATGTTAAATTAATGAATTAGTCTTATTTACATAAAAAGTTCCTTTAAGTGAATCCTTTATGGAACACATTTTGTAATTGAAAATGAGGCTGTAAATTCACTTTAAGATTTCCATGATTTTTTAATTGATTATATAAGGATGTCCAATATAGGGATAGTGGAAAAAGAGACATCATAAGAACTATGGGTGGATGAAGAATTTCGATACCTATGGGAAGTGGTGGAAAATAAAATTTTAGGAATAAGAGTAAGAAGTACACATATTTAAAAGTTAGTTTTATGACTTAGAATCATATGGATGGATCAGTGAATTTTCCTCATAAAACCAAGAATAATCTAGGATATTTTCAATATGGTAATTTTGATCACATGAAGCGATATTGTCTAACACCACCTAGATATTGTCAAAATTGAAACTATATGGGGAACACTCAATGCGACTATCATAATTCTCCAAGGTTAGGTGCTCAAGACACATCTCATTTTTTTAAACATCATATTATTTGATAGGATGGGGTAAGAAGAAAAATTTTCATCATTATAACTAATCAACACATGATTATTCTAAGAATACCATGTCTCCCCAACCAGTCCAATCTCAGTAGGTTAATAATGAACAATGAAAAGAAAGAAAGAAAATGTATGGAGTCGTGTATATTAGTGTGTATTATAAATCTAGACTATCGATAGTGATAAGTATAAATCTTTTTTAGTTATACCCAGATAAAATATTTTGTTTGTAATCAGTTCATCACTTTCATTTAATTCTTCTCAGGTTATTTCTCTTATGGGTTTTCATGTTGAGGTGATTCCTTCTTTTTTGAATATCAAACTCATCTTTTCAAAAAACAATTTCAAGATATTATGTTCAAGTAATTTTCAATAACTACTATTGAGGTTGAATTGATATTTAATTTATCTATGGTTGATATGGATGTCTATAAAATAGTTATCATTTTGTATTTTTTGATAATGTTCAACGATCACATCAACTTTTATACACAAAGGGTTATTTTTATGATTGATGATTAATTACGAATATATTTAGAGGATACCATAATTAAATGGTAGGTATAATGGGATTTCAGCACAAAAAATTGGAACTATCTCATACCACTTGGTAGCTTGGAACTTTGAATTGGTGGATGAGATCAAGAGTATTGGGTTTCCAACAATTATTTATTAGATTCTGGATGTTTTTATTGACAATTTCTCTTGGTTTCCACCCATAAGAGAAGTGTATACTAAAATTGATCTCTTACAAGGGACTAGTCCTACCTCACATTCATATTATGAAGTAGAACTAACATAATCTATGAAATTGAAACACTAGTTATAAGTTCTATAATGAGATGTGTTCATTCGACTGGGTACATGTCTGTGGGAAATAATTATATTGTTTTTTGAAAAAGGTAGATGGAACTCTTAGGCATTATACAGATTATCATAAGCTTAAAAATTTTTTGATAATGAATTAGCATCCTATTTGATGAATTTATTATTTATTTGATCAATTGAGGGGACCCTAGTGGTTCTCTAAAAATTAATTTCACTGAGGATATCACTAACTGTGAGTAAGGAAGAAGGATATTATGAAGGCATATTTCAAAAGTAGATATGGTAATTACGAGTATGTGGCTTTGACCCTCTATCATAAAAATTCACCCATTATAATCATGGAATTTATGAGTCATATATTTCAAAGGTATCTCGGTTCTTGTGTGGTTGTCTTTGTAGATGAAATATTGGTGTATTCAAGGACAAAGGTTAGGCAAGAACAATACATATTGATTATGGGGGGTTTCTTGTGGGATTAACGTCTATCTTAAAAACATTCAACTATGATTTTTGGAAATAATAGGTGAATATAAATGGTCATTTAATCTATAAACAATGTGTTTCTATGGATCCAAAAAAGAAGGTGGTTGTGATATCTTTGAAACTGCCAAATAATTTCTTGGAAATATGTAGTTTCCATGACTGAGATTGTTGTTAGTGATTCTTTGTACATGACTTTTTCATAACTGGATTCACTAATTAAAAGTTTTAAAATGAAAAAATTTCCACTTCAATGGAATGATTAATTCTATAAGACCTTTTTTTATCTTATTGTTCACCTTATATTGGCACTGATTGTGATACATAGAGAATCTAGAAAGGGTTATGTTGTTTGATGCAGTGCATGCATATTAGGTTTGGGATGTGTTTTCTTGTAGGGAGGTCATGTTGTAATGGATATATCATAGAAGTTACAATTTCAAGAGAAGAACTACCCAAAACATAATCCATAAATAGATACATTATTCTATTCATTGAAGACATTGAGTCATTACTTCTTTTGTGAGAGAATTATTATGTTTTCTAATTATATGTTTTTGAAACCAATTTACTCACAAAGATATTTGAACTCGATAAAAAAAATATTGATGGATTATATCAAAATGTTTGACATTGACTGGATTTATACATCAGGAAAAGGAAATTTGGTTGAAATTTCACTATGTAATAAGTAATGTAGAAAGTTAGAAAAATATTCTTCAGATAAATGATTGTTGATGTTTGTGATTTATGACATGCACTTGGATTGTGAAGACCGAGGTAGTGTTGTAGTTTTATTCATGATTTGTTTTGATCCTAATTTTGTTGATATTGTTAAATAGGTATAGGAATATTATTGATAAGTTGTTTCTATGTGGTAAAAACATAATGGTGGGGAGACCATTAAGGGATTGAATCTTGATAGGGGATCAACATTGTGTTTCTAAGATTGGATGGTCATACCTATGCCTTGTCAGTAATAACTTATTTTATCTTACCACCATTCAAGATGGAAAGTTCATCCTAAAAAAATATAAGGCAATGGAAGCCCAATTTTTGTGGGTTGGAATGAAAATAATGGTGACTGTTTTTGTTTTGATTTTCCACGCATGTCAGCAGGTCAAGGAAGAAAAATAGTTTCAATGGGTATGTTGCTGTATTTACCCATTCCCATGTTGAAATGGGGGTAGAAACTAATGGATTTTGTGATAGGTATCCCATGTATTTTTTTGAAACATGATTTCATATGGGTGGTAGTAAATTAGGTCATAAATTTATCCTGTTTCATCTATATTTTTATAATCTCATGTAGCAGAGGACTTCTCTAAAATCTATATTGAGAAGTGGTAACGAGGGATGGAATACAAGTTTCTAAATTATCATATTAAGACAAAGTATTACATCTCAATTTTGGACATACTTATAGAAATACCATTGGACATAGTTGAATATGAGCATAGATAAGTGTATTTCATGCATATATTTTAGAGTATTTTAATGTATTGATTGTGTATTTAAATGATTAATATTTTCAAGTTTGGAATGGATTGACTTGTTCTATTATTAATGGAAGGATTGAAAATATATTTGGAAAAATAATTAAAAGGGATGGAAATATGAGCTAAAAGACACTTCGTTCCACTTCGCTCGCGACGTGACAACAGATTTTTAAGGGAAAATGAAGGTGAGAAAACTGATATAGAATGATTACATGTCATGTAATTAAATTACACATAATGAATTTTTCAAATGGAATTTTCCATGTAGTATAATTTTTGATTAAATTACACACTGTGAAACATAATTACACACTGTGAATCCTAATTTCATGATGTGACATTTTTTAGGACAAGATTTTGGAGATAATGTTTTTGTGATTCTTGACGATTGAAGGCCGATGGATTACACTATGTGTAAACCAGTTACACATTTTTTAAGTTTCCACATGCATAAAAAGTTAAATGTTCTACAAGTGATGTTTTCATGGGGAATGCCTATAAATTGAGACCCTTATCCACTCTTCAAAAGTATTCTAGGACCAGTTGAGGCCATGTGACACTAAGGGACGACCACAGAACGAATGAGTGATGATCTTAGGCTCGGATTCCCCACCATTATTATCCACCCTTCTTATTTAGGTACCCATGTGGCTCATTCTCATCATTCCTAGAATGAACATGTAGTTTTTTTCGTTTCAGTTGATGTGATTGTAGGGGGAGTGAAACATAGGGATTGTTTTTATTTATTATTCATGTTGTGGATTTTTGTGAACACCGTTTATTAATTCCAATTTATTATCATTTAGTATTGAATGACCAATTATACATTTTGAGTTTTATTATTTTGTTACATCAATTGAACACTTTAGTTTGTGTGTGGACATTACTTAATCTTTGACAGTTATGTTTAAATATTTTTTTGGGTCACCTATTTCTACAATGGAACCTAGTAAATGACCATTCCAATGGAAAAATCATAGGATTAGAGTGGGATACCATAGACAAGGATCCCTACTGACCTAATTATGACACCATGAAACATGAATGAACCCATATCAATTAAATCCCTAGTACACAAACCTAAAAATCATTGACCCTGGAATGTCTCCCATCTTGATTTAAAACCCAATTAGTCCTTCCATTTCATTATTTTCTAGAAAAACCAAATGATTATATTTTTTATTTGCTTAATATATTTACAACATATAGGCTATCCTTATGGGTTTGACACTTGAAATTACTAGATACTAGATATTTTGTTAGGTTGTATGGGTTTTTATAAAATATTATTTTTTTTGGCCCTGTAGGATTTAACGACACCCTATAGGCTGTCAATGTCATATCAACCTCATATTAATAGAAAATAATAAAGTATGGTACTAATGTTAAAATACATGCTTTTAGATTGTGTAGTGGATTTAAGGGGCTCATGGGAGGAGCATGTACAATTAGTGGTGTTATAATTTAAAAATATTTATTAATCCTCGATACATATGGATCCTTTTGAAGCACTGTATTGGTATCCATATCATCCTCCACATTGTTGGATAGAAATAGGATAAATATCACTGTTGGACGAAGCCCTGTGCAAGTGATAAAGAAAAGATCCAATTGGTTAGGAAGAAACTAAAGATGGTTCCGAGTCACAATAAATCATATGTGAATCATCATCAATGGCCATTGATATTCGAGTTGTGTGATCATGTTTTCTTGAGAATCTATCTAAGGCTTGGACATCATTATTTTGGGAATAATGTAAATTAGTCTCCTTGATACATAGTCCCTTTTGAAATACTTGAACAAGTTGGTGAGGTGGAATGTCAATTGGATTTACCACTAACGTTTAGTTCAGTGCATAATTTGTTTCATTTATTTTAAATGACGATGTATCAACATAATCGTAACCAAGTTATTTTATGGGATCAAATTAACAAGGAGCCAGATTCTATGTTTGTTCATCAGTACTAGAAATTTTAGCTTTACCAATGGTTTAAAACCGTTGGTAAAGTCTAGAAAACCTTTGGTATAAACTATACCAATGATGGTCCAAACCGTTGGGTCTTGAGTCATAGGGATAGAAATATCCCAACAGTTATATGAGAACTGTTGGGATATATCTGAAAAAATTAGTATATACCAATGGTTTCATTAAAACATTGGTATAAATTTTTTCCAATGGTTTTAAACTGTGAGTAATAGCACAAAGTATCCTTATACCAACGGTTGTGTAAAACATTGGTACAGACTTCTATCAATGGTTTGACACAAACAATTGGTAAATCTCAAGTAAAATTATCTATGAAAATGGTTTAAAAACCATTGGAATATACTTATACCAATAGTTTACATAAAACTATTAGTATATGTTTTGATATTACACATATGCCAATGGCTGTGAACTGTTGGCGTATCTTTTTTATACCTATAGTAGCAAGCCATCTTGCTATCCTCCCCCTGTATAGCTGCATCAATTACACCAGCAACCCTGAAAAATTCATACACAACAGAATATCTTCATAATACACACACATACAAAAAGTAACACAATACAACAATAAAAAGTATACCTACAAAATACGTACATAATTTTGTATGAATTCATACAGAATTAATCCAACACATAATTCAAAAATAAATATAAATACCTCCAATTATGTATTTAATTACCCTTTACACAGATAACAAATTAACACATAATTCATAAGGTAATTATAGAAAGTATACACATAAAACTAGTATAATGATACACCATTAACACATAATTCACAAGTCAATTAAATACATAATGAATTCAAATCAGATTTCAGGGGGATGGGGCTGTTTAGGGGTTTTGGGTGGCTTTCCAAGGGGGTAAGGGTGTTTAGAGGGTTGGGGGTGTCCGGGGGGGGGGGTGTCCAGGGTGGTGGTGGTGGGGGGGGGGGTGTCCAGGGGGTGGGGGTTGTCAAGGTTGGTGCGCTATCCATGGGGGTGCCCAGGGGGTGGGGCGGTGTTTGGGGGGGTGGGAGGGGTGCCTATGGTGTTGTTTAGGGGGTGGGGTGGTGTCTAGGGGTTGGTGGGGGGGGGGGTCCAGGGGTTGGGGTAGTCCAAGGGGGGTGGGTGGTGTCCACGAGGGTGGGGGATGTCCAGGGGTGGGGGATGTCTAGGGGTGGGGGCTTTACAGGGGGGGGGGGGGCTCTACGGGCGTAGTGGGCTGTCCAGGGGGTCAGGGGTGTCCATGTGGTGGGGGGTTGTCTAGGGGATGGTGGTGTCCAGGGGGTAAGGGGTATCAACGAGGGTTTGTGTGGTTGTACTAGGGGGTTACGGGGTGTCCAAGGGGTGGGTGGGTTATCCACGAGGGGTTCGGGGTCCAAAGGGTGGGTGGGCTGTCTACAGGGGTGGGTGGGTTATCCATGGGGGGAGGGGCTGTCCAAGGGGTGGGAGGGGTTATCCAGGGGTGGGCAGGGCTTTCCACATGGGTGGGAGGGGTTGTCCACAGGGGTGGGAAGGGCTGTCCACGAGGGTATGGGGTGTCCAGGGGGTGGGCGGGGCTATCCAAAGTGTACAGGGTTTCCAGGGGTGGGGGGGGGGCTTTCCAGGGGGTGGTTAGGTTGTCCATGAGGGTGGCGGGGCTATCCAGGTGGTACGAGGTGTCTAGGAGGGATGGGGGGCTGTCCATTGTGGTGGTGGGGGAGTCCATGGTGGAGGTGGTGGGGTAGGGGCTATCCAGGGGGGTGTCCAGGGGGTGGGGTGGTGTCCGGGGGGGTGGGGGGGGGGTGGGGGTCTCGAGGGGTGGGTGTCCATGGGGGGGGGGTCCAGGGGGTGGGGTGGTGTCCTGGGGGGCGGGGGGGGTCCCAGGGGATGGGGTTTTGTCTGGGGTGGAAAGGTGTCTAGGGGGTGGGGTGGTGTCTAGGGTGGGGTAGTGTCCAAGCGGTGGGGGGGGGGGATTTCCCGGGGTGGGGGTGTCCAAGGGGGTGTGGGTGTCCAGGTTGGTGGGCGGGTTGTCTACGAGGGTGTCTGGGCTGTCCAGGGGGTAGGGGGTGTCCAGGGGGGTGGGTAGGCTATCCACATGGGTGGGTGGGGCTGTCTCGGTGGTTCAGGGTGTCGAGGGGTGTGGGAGGGCTGTCCATGGGGGTGGTTAGGCTTTCCAGGGGGTAAGGGGTGTCCAGGGGGGTACGGGGGGTGGGAGGGGGGATATCCATGGCGGTGTCCAGGGGGTGGTGTGGTGTCTGGGGGGTGTCCAGGGGGTGGGGTGGGGTGGTGTCCAGGGGGTGGGGTGGTGTGCAGGGGTTGGGGGGATTTCTAGGGGGTGGGGTTGTCCAAGGGGTGGGGGTGTATAGGGGGTGGGACGGCTTTCCACGGGGGTGGACGGGTATTCCAGGGGGTAGGGGGTGTCTAGGGGGTGCGTAGGCTATCCACAAGGGTGGGCGGGGCTGTCCAGGGGTTACGTGTTGTCTAGGGTGGTGGGAGGTCTATCCATAGGGGTGGGCGGGGTATCCATAGGGGTGGATAGGTTGTCCATGGGGTAGGGGGTGTCCAGGGGGTGTGAGGGCTATTTAGGGGGTGGGAAAGCTAGCCATGAGGGGTAGGGGTGTCCAGGGTGTGGGAGGGTTGTCCAGGGGTTACGGGGTGTCGAGGGTGGTGGGGGGGGGAGGGGTGTCCACAGGGGGAGTGGCTATCCACGAGGGGTGGGAGGGCTGTCCCCGGGGTGGGCAGGGATTTCCAAGGGTGTACAGGGTTTCTAGAGGGTCGGGGGTTGTCCATAGAGGGAGAGGGTGTCCAGGGGTGGGCGGGATATCCATGGGGTGGCCGTGGTGTCCAGGGGTTGGGGGTGTTCTGGGGGGGGGGGGCTGTCCACGGGGGTGGGCGGGGCTGTCCAGGGGGTACGGTGTGTCCAGGGGGTGGGGGCTGTCCATAGGGGGAGGGGTTGTCCAGGGGTGGGTAGGCTATCCACGGGGGTGTTGGGGATGTCCAGGGGAACTATGTGTCTAGGGGGTGGGGGGCTATCTAGGGGAGGGTTGAATCAGTCACATAAAATCATCAAGTCAAGTTTAATTATTTATAGATATTAAATAATGATATTCTGACCTACATAATCACACATATATTCAGGCACAACAAATCAATAAACATAAAAAATCAGTAATATCAGTTGAAAATATAATAGATCAATTTGTCCCACCTCACCATCACTATCATCAACATCATCATCACCCTCACCCTCTTCCTCATCTTTGTCCCCATAATCATCCCCGCCCTCCTCCTAACCCTTATACTCAGCCTCAGCCTCCTCATCTACCTCCTCCTTCTCCTCCTCATCTTCGGCCTCCTCCTCACCATCATCTCAACCATCACTAGAACTTCCACCTGAGGCACCATATATAGAACACATCGATGATATATATTCATCACAAGCAGTGATGGACTCTAGTGAAAGTGTTGGATGTAAAACCTCCATCAGTTTCATAAATGTAGTGTTTTCCCTAGAAGACAATTCTACTGTCACTGTGGACCTTTTTTCAGCCTGTTCTGCCTATGCCTTAGCCTGTTTCAACTCGGTGGCCCTATAAATCATACATGAGGAGGGCCAATACCTAATTGGAACTATACTCTTCCCAGGTAGGTAGCGTACTCTACCAGGATGCTCATCTCCCAACACCTGAAGTAAGTGATCGTTTAGCCATAAATTGTTGGGTTCTTGGGAATCAATGGCCTCTAAAGCAGCCTATTGCAGATATAAATAAATTATTAAGTAACAAAATAGAGATTAAAATTTTAAATCTACAAAGTAATAATTACTATATAATGCTTAGTTGGTTCACTAACCACACTTCCATCTTTCTTCTTTCTACCAGAGCAATACAGTTTTTCTTGAGGCACAAGTCCTTATATATTCAATTTATTCCTCTACAATGACATTGAATGTAGAAAACCATGATGAAAAAAAGGATACCAAAAAATATATAAATTTCATTACTAAAATTATATAACAACTTTAGCAATTGAATAAATTATGGAGGAAGAAATAGAAAGTTAAAGTCATAAAGAAATATTATAAACTATCATACTTGCTGCCTCTCATGATCTGGCATCATAGTACATCCCAATGTGTGGATGTATTTCATAGCATAAATGTGTTTTATTTCTTCCAGATGAATCCTAAATAATATTCAATAATTATTATTAATGAAAAACATTAAAATGTTTATTTAAACACCTCTAATTTGATTAATAACATAAATTTGCTAGTCTTCTAATGAGTAATCATCCATTGGTACCGTTCTAATGGACAATCATCCACGAAAAGGACCGACTCTAACTTTGTGACCAATCTAGCACACCAGCCAATATACAACTCATGCTTATAAGCTCTCCAATGCTTGCTTAAATCCTTTAGACGTGATGGTTGTGCACCCTCATCATCGTGGAAATTAAACCACAACTGAAACGAAAATATTAATTCATATAAATAAAAAAATAATGTATTTCATTAAATAAAACATATTTCATTACCCATATCTCTCCCCAGGCTTTATTATTGACTTCATTTAGAAATTGTCTCTATGAGAGGGGGATGACAGAAATGATGTCGGAGTATTTGGAAAGCATTTCCAAAAAAACTCCAACATTGCTGCTCTAATTTTTCAATCATCTAACTATCTTTATTGTAGTCCACCATCAATAGCGTGCAGTGGTTCCACACCTCACACATGCATGTATGCCCCTGCCCCCACCTCCTATTAGTAGATGTATCTGTTATGAAGGAAAGTCAAATATGTTATCAATACATGTTATAATGAAAATAAATAATTGTGTAAAAATTTGTTAGGTTTGTATAAGTATTTTTTGGTAGTATGATCATTGGGCACCACTAGATCCGCAAAAACTGAAAGAACACCCTGTACAAATGGAGTGGGTCCCAATGTATGCTCCACAGGGATAGACTCTAGTGGACCAGGAGTCAAAGAAGATGTAATATAAAAGCCCATAGAGAATGAAGCATAAGTAAAAGAAGATGAAAGGGATGGTTGTCCATATGTTGGATGGGTAGTGGTAATCATCATCGGATATGGTACAGATGGGTGAGGAGGCTCAGATGTAAATGGTGGTGAAAAAATGGGAGGTTTAAATATCATGTGTGTCCCTAATGAAACATTTTGATCAGCATGTGGGATGGATGGTATGTCAGTGGGAGGGGCATGTTCTAATCAGGTACACCGACCAGATCGTCTAGCTCTTGCACCACCCCCTTCGTATGAACACCCTGAGTACTGGGACCACTACTAGGCTGATCATCATATAAATATCACCTAATAGATTGAAACTAATTTTTTTTTTAAAAATAATAATCACATAACATTATATATTATTTAAATATATAAATTTGAAATAAAATACTCACTCTAAGCACTAGTGGTGGAATGCCCAGGTCAGTCATGCGACAATTATTGTCTATAATCTGTTTTCATTGCCTCTCTTAAATTGGTTTCATATCCTGCATTTGAAAACAAATATGGAAGTAAATAGAAAAGGTTAACTAATGTGTAACCTAAAAAAAATGAGAGGGAATAGATGGATTCATGGATAATTTAACTAACCACTGTTTTAGGTGAGCTTGAACAAATATATAATGAAGTCAATAAATCATAAAAGATGTAATAATGAAATTTAATTTTTAGTAGGATGGTTATTTACTAAGTGTTATAAGTCTATTAAAATCATGGAAAATTGATTCTACTCGATTCATAAGTGGTAAAGTAGTTGTCAAAATTAAGGAAAAATTTAATTTCTTTAGCTCAGGTAGATGATGCAAGTTTCAATACATGTTTTACAGAAGAATACAAACCATCATGTTCATTACCTAGTAAAATGTTAAAAAGTGGTCTTAGAGTCATAATACTTTTATACAAATCATAGTTCAAGCATTGAAATGTTCACCATGTTAGAAATGTTGGTTTTTTAGGTTTAAATACAGTTCAATTTCATATTAGAAAATTCAATTCAAATAAAATTTCAACCAATAAACATTGAAAATTCACATAACGGTCAAGTTAGATACAATATATTTATAATCAATATTAAATCAATTTGAATAGTACGAACCTTAACAACCCAAGTTGAGGTAAACCAAAAGAATTGAAACATGAATGGATGATTTTAGATATTTCAGACTAGAACTTTAGGTTCACAGTAAACTCTGACAATTGAGATATTGGATTCATCAAAATTAATAAATGGATCACTTCCAAAGGTAGTAGGGATGGTGTCAATTCCATCATCCCCATCCTGATCAATATGACTTCGAATTACTTCAATAGTGACACCAAATTCATGTCGAAGACGGCCTTTGACATACAAAATTTATTTCTCCATTAATTCTAATACATATGGTTCATCAGTAGTAATAATGCAAGTCATATCAATTACTCAAAATCTATAATCATCAATAATTTTTCTCTAACTCGTCATCGAATCAAACCACTTACATTTCATTATCATGACTCATCCATGAGAATAATACTCCAATATTATTATTTTTTCAACAACTCCATAATAACCTACATTTTCAAATTTTTATCTACTATCTGATGCACTAGCATAACAGTATTTTGTGGCTATAACTATAACACCATTATGTTTTGTTCTCATGTTATTTGCTCGTTCAGTGATAATAAATCTGTACCCATTGATAACAATTGATTTACAATTATGAACCAAGGTATTTGGACAAAAATCCAAAGCTCTTATTTCTTCAGAGACAGAGTCAGCGTGAAAAATCAATACCTGGAATAATAATCAATATTAAACTTAATTAATTATTATTATAATTATTTTAAATAGTAATATTATTACCTTCAATTTTAACCATACAGAAATCTCTTTGCTATGAAAAGTCTCCCTTTTTCTAAAAGATAAAGAACGATGCTTTATATTTATCTTCACTTTATGTTCCCTATAGATAAAAATAGGAATAGTTTAACACACACATATATATATAAGATATAAATATAAAATTTACTTACATGATATAGTCATAGAATAAATCATAGTTGAACAAAACTATGTGATGTGCCATCTCCCTCTACTTAAGGATTAATGTCATAAATGTATATGATCTAGGAATTCCTCTTATTTGAGGAAGTGATGGAAAACTGGGTTCAATTTGCTCATACAGTTCTTCTTCATTTTTCATTGGTCTGTTCATTCTTGTAGTAAGATCACAAAAATACATGGAGTAGAAATCCATACATTCTTGAGCCATGTAACCGTTCATGATAGAACATTCAGGATGATTCCTGTTATAGACATAAGAATTTAATGTGTACATATTTATTTCAGCTGGATACATTCAACAAAAAAAATAGGTCCTTTGAGAAGTATTTCAGTTGGAATATGGATAGTCAGATGTAGCATGCTTGTAAAAAATGATGGAGAAAATATTTTCTCTAACTCACAAAAAACTAATGGGGCATTTGCTAACATTTTTTTCAATGAAGGCTTGGAAAACTTCTTTGAAAAAATATCTCTAAAAAAATGTCACAACCGAATAACAGCCAACCTTACATTATATGAAAAAATATGACAAATTTCTATTAGAATCAACTCATGCATAAGGATGTGATAATCATGAGTCTTCAAAGAATTTAGCTTCATCTCTCTTCTATTGACCCATTTGGATATGTTTCCTGAATAAACATCATGAACTTTATTAGTCTGCAGTACTTCTAGAAATTTTTTTTCTGTTGGTGTCATCATATAAGAATCACATGGAAGTTTCCATTTATTTTCACTAATACACATAGGTAGAAATTCCAATCTGATTCCCCAATACACCAAGTCACACCGAGATCGTAAATTGTCTTTTGTATTTCCCTTAACATTTAAAAGAATTGAAAGCAACATTTCACATATTTTTTTTCATTGTGAATTACTTATAACCAATGATGTAACAAATTGGTTGAATAATATGGAAAATCAAAGAAGATACTTCTCTTATTCCTATTGTAACATGTTTTAGGAGAAACATTATTTCTCTTTCAAGATTTCATTTGAACCTTCCCTAATGAAAAACAAAAATCATTCAATTCATTAAGAACATCAGTTCTAGATATATACTGAGGTGGATCATCAGTCTCCATGGTATTGTCTAATATTGGATGATTATTTCTATTTGGATGGTCTATTGGCACGAATCGTCAATGTACCATAAAACTGAAACTACAATGATGTTTCAGTCTTCCAGATCATGTATTCTTCATACAAACAGGACATGAAAGTTATCCCTTCATGATCTATCCAGACATCATTGAATAAGTAAGAAAATCATCGATCCTCAACATAAGCGAAGCAGACATCTGAAATATATCTTTCTAAAATACATCATATGTGCACACACCCACATCCAAAAGAAGTTTCAATTCATTTATTAAAGGTTTAATGTATACATCTATTTCATTATTGGGATCAGAAGGGCCAGATATGAGTACACTCATAAAAGTGAATGGTTTTTTCATACAAAACCATGGGGGAATATTATAAATGTGTATAAAAATAGACCATGTGTTGTGCGATGTAATCATACTCCCAAACAGATTAAAACCATCACATAAAAGACCCAACCTCACATTACACATGCTAGCTGAAAAATCAATATATCGAGCATCAAATATCTACAATGGAAATCCATCTGTAGGGTGAACCAACTCATTATTAGTCTTCTTTCTCTTGGTATAATTCCATCACATTTCTATTGATATTTCATCATACATAAAATGATTTCCTCAGCTTTTGGATTCTAGCAGGATGTGCCGCATTTTATATAATCATTTTGTTCAGCATTTTCCTCCCAAAATAAACTACAATCTTTCGGGCAAGCATGAATTTTGTTTCTTGAATATCCAAGTTCCTCAACAAACTTTTATACCATATAGTGGTTTGATTGAATATCTTCATTATCTAGAAGTAATTCCTTCAAGAATGTAAGAATGTAATCGATGGCAGTATTATAAATCCCATACATAGTTTTCCCATGAAACAATCGGATTAAAAATTCTAGCTTTTTCATTTTACCGCATTGTCAATATACTAGAGTTGTGGTAGCATCATTCAATTTTTTCACCCTTACAACATCATCATTTTCATTAGATGCATCATGTGTGTTCATATCAAAATATTCATAGGTTGGAATCCTTTCTTTTTCATGATGATGCATAAATGGAAACCAATCATATAACAAATTCTCCAATCTAGTCCTCTCATTTGGATCATCAGCAATTTGAGATATCATTTTCTCCCTATTGTGATACCACAAATAGTAGTTTTCTTAAAACCCATATTTGGTTATCTGGTAGTAGACTTCTTCACAGCTCAACCAAGGACTTCTAACACACTTGTAAGAGGGTTAGTATATGTGACCACTATCTCACGCATTATGAAATGAAAAATCTAAAAAGATCTCCAAATTGTTTTGAAAATCGCATGAGATCCGATTCGTTTCATACATCCATATTCAATCCATTCTGTAAAAAGAAATTTGTTATACATAATTTCTTCAAAAGTAATTAAATAATACTGAAGATTCATCGAAAATATATTTATGTAAATGAGAATTGTTCACTTTATATGAAACCATAATTGACACACTACTCTATATGAGAATCATAATATAAAAGACAAAAAAATTCTATATTTATAACAAAATATCTTTGAAGAACTATACATGTGTGTACAAGATCATGTACACATGTTGAAGAGAATTATTCAGGAGTTGAATAAGTTTTAGATCGAAGAAATTTTATATTTTATCAGATTATTTGAGTGATCACATACATTTCCTAAGGCGGTGGGTGTGTTCAGGTGGTGGAGGGTGTTCAGTGGGGTGGAGAGGCTATCCAGGGGGGTTGGAGGTGTCCAGGGGTGGGGGATGTCTAGGGGTCGAGGTGTATAGGTGGGCGGGCTATCCACAAGGGTGGGGGGCGTCCAGGGGGTACGGGGTGTCTAGGGGGTGGGGGTGGGAGGGGTGTCCATGGGTCTGGCGAGGTTGTCCAGTGGGGTTGGGGGTGTCCAGGGGTGGGGGGATTTCCAAGGGGTGGGGGGGCTTTCCAGGGGTAGGAGGTGTCCAGGTGGGTGAGCAGGGTGTCTACAGGGTGGGCGGAGCTGTCTAGGGGGGTACGAGGTGTCCAGGGGGTGGGCGGGCTGTCCATGGGGGTGGCGAGGCTGTCCAAGGGGGTATGGGGTGTCCAGGGGGTGGGAGAGCTCTCCACAGGGGGTGGTTGGGCTGTCCATGGGGGTTGCGGGGCTGTCTCGTGGGGGTAGGGGTGTTAAGGTGGGGGGCTGTCCGGGGGGTACGAGGTGTCTAGGGGGTGGGCAGGCTATCCACGGGGGTGGAAGGGGCTGTATAGGGGGGTCAGGGGTGTCCAGGGGGGTGGGGAGTGGATTTCCAGGGGTGGGGGTGTCTTTTTAGGGGTTACGAGGTGTCCAGGGGGTGGACGGGCTCTCCAGGCGGGTGGTGGGGCTGTCCAGGGGGTACAGGGTGTCCATGGGCGGGTGGGATATCCACGAGGGGTGGTCGAGCTATCCACGGGGGTGGTGGGGCTGTCTAGTGGGGTCAGAGGTGTCGTGGGGGGGGGGTGATTTCTAGCGGGTGGGGGTGTATAGGGGGATGGGGGTGTTCGAGGGTGGTGGGCGGGTGTCCGGGGGGGGGGCTTTCCATAGGGGTGGGTGGCTCTCCATGGGGGGAGAGGGTTTTCCAAGGGGTGGACAGGCTATCCACGAGGGTGGAGGGGCTGTCCAGGGGGTCAAGAGTGTCGAAGGGGGAAGGGGGTGTGGGGGGGGGGGGGGGGGCTGTCCAGGGGGTGTGAGGTGTTCAAGGGGGTGCGCATGCTATCCAGGGGTGGTGGGGATGTCCAGGGGGTACGAGGTGGATGGGTGGGCTATCCATGGGGTGGAAGGGCTATCCAGGTGGGTATGGGGTGTCTAGGGGTGGTGGGAGGGCTATCCATGGTGGTGCTGGTGGTGGTGGGGGGGGGGGGGGGTCTGTCCATTGGGTATGGGCTGTCCAAGGGGTGGGAGGGCTATCCATGGGGGTGGCCGAGCTTTCTATTGGGGGAGGGGGGGGGAGGGGGGACTTTTCTAGGGTTGGGGTGGTGTTGTCTAGGGGGTACGAGGTGTCTAGGGGGTGGGCAGTCTATCAAAGGGGGTGGTGGGGCTATCCAGAGTGGTACGGGGTGGGTGGGAGGGCTATTTAGGGGGTGTGGGCGTGCTATCCATGGGGTGTTGGGGGGTGGTAGGACTATCCATGGGGGTATTTGGTGTCCATGGGGGTGGGCGGGATATCCATGGGGGGTGGTCAGGTTGTCCACAGGGGTGGCGGGGCTGTACAGTGGGTTCGGGGGTGTCTAGGGGGTGGGGAATTTCCAAGAGGGTGGGGGTGTTCAGGGGGATTGGGGGTGACTGGGGGTGGTGGGAGGGTGTCCAGGGGTGTGGGAAGGCTGTCCATGAGGGTGGGGGGGCTGTCCACAGGGGTGAGGGCATGTCCAGGGGTGGGTGGGCTATCCACGGGGGTGGCAGGACTGTCCAGGGGGGGCGGGGTTGTCCAGGGGATGGTGGGTGGGGGCTGTCTAGGGGGTACGAGGTGTCCAGTGGGTAAGTGGGATGTCCAGGGGGGTACAGGGTGGGTGGGCGGGTTGTCCACGGGGGTGGTGGGGATATCCATGGGGTATGGGTGTCCAGGGGGTGGGCAGGCTATCCACGGGGGTGGTGGTGGTGGGGTGGGGGCTTTCTAGGGGTGGGGGCTGTCCAGGGGTACGAGGTGTCCAGGGGGTGGACATGCTGTCTAAGGGGTGGGGGGGGCTACCCTGGGGGTTATGGGGTGGGTGGGTGGGCTATCCATGGGGGGTAGGAAGGCTCTTCACGGGGTTGGCAGGGCTATCCAAGGGGGTGGTAGTGCTGTCTAGGGGGGTCCAAGGGGGGGGGCTATCCAAGGGGTGGGGGTGAACACCCTCTAACTAGGGTTGTAAAATCTAATATTTATCTAATTGTAGAATGATTTCAAACCTATTATAGATGACCTAGATGACTGTTAGTGTAAACCATGAATATCATACATATAAATCATAACAAACCAAATTGTAAACAAGCCATGAAATATCATACGTGGATCATATTTTATGAGCCATGTTTTGATGGGACACTTCACATAGGTGTATGAGCCATGTTATATCATTAAGTGATATGGAGTTTTGCGAATGTTAAATTTGTATGAGATAAATATGGAGAGTGGATAAGAACCTGAGTGACATTTCTTTGCAAGATATCACTTCTTCTTGGATGGGTAAGAGTGAGTGTTGGTATGGAACATCAAGAAAAGTATTAACGTGTGAAAGCAACTATAAATTGGTTATATTTGATTCTTATTTTTTTGTAGCGTATCGGAGTGGATAACCCACCCCCACCTAGATATCACCCCTACCCCACCTAAACACCCCCAACTACACCTGGACAACCCACCCCCTCCTCCCGAGAGAACCAACACCCCCTCCCCCACTTTGACAGCCCACCCAACCCTCCTTGGACAACCCACCCCCCTTGATAGCCCACACCCCTCTCCCCCACCTGGATAACTCACCCACCACCACCCATGGACAACCCACCCCCTCCCTGGACAGCCCACACCCCTCCCCTATAGCCCGCATCCCCCCCCCCCCCCCCCCGAAAGTCCCCTGGACAACCCTATACCTTGATAGAACCCCCACCCCCACTGGATAGCCCCCCTCCTTGGACATCCCATACCCACTCCCACACCTGGATAACCCCCCTAGATAGCACACCCCCTCACTGGACAGCCCACACTCATCCCCTATATCCCCCCCACCTAGACATCCCCCCACCTGGATAGCCCACCCCACCCCCACCTTGATAGCCCACCCCTTCCACCCCAACTTATACATCCCCACCCCCACCTAGAAAGCTACCCCCACCTGGACATCCCCACACCCCAACCTGGATAGCCCCCCCCCCCCACCCACATGGACAACCCACCCCCTCCTTGGACACCCCACACCCCCTCCCCCATCTAAACACCCAACCCTGACCCCATGGACATCTCACACCCCTCCTTGGGGCAGCCCATACTCCCTCCTCAATACCCCTACCCCCTTGCAGCCCCCACCCCCCAGACAACCCACCCCCCATATAGACAACCCCTCACACCTGGACAACCCCTACGGATCCTGCAGTCCCCTTAATTTAATTTTATTTAATATCATTTTATTCATTATTAAATCCAAACCATCATGCATTATCCATTTCATTCCAAAAAAACATTCAATTTATCAAAACATGGAAAATTCAATTAATCAAAACAAGAAAATTCAATTTATCAAAACATGAAAAATTAAATTTATCAAAACATGACAAATTCAATTTATAAGGATCTATGGGTAACATAGAAAATTTAATTGGGGAAAGGGGTAATCAACTATATTGTTAATTCAAAACTAAAAATTGGGTCAACCACTTAGGAGGTGTGGTGGTTTCTAGGAGGTGTGTTTGTGTCTAGGGGGCTGTCTAGGGGGGTTGTCCAAGGGGGTGAAGGGTGGGCAGGGGGTGGGGTCTCTAGGGGTGGTGGAAGTGGTGGGGGGGATGTGGGGCTATCGATGGGGGTGAGGGGTGCTCAAGGAGGGTAGGGGTGGGGATTTCTAGGGTTTGGGGGGTTCCATGGGGGGTGGGGGGGAGGGAGCTTCTCCATGGGTGGGGGTGTCCAAGGGTGGGGGGTGTCCAAGGGGGTTGGGGTGTCCAGGGGGTCGACTATCCATGGGAGGTGAGGTGTGTCCAGGGAGGGTGGGGGTGGGGGTGTCCAGGGGGTGGGGGTTCAGGGGGTGGGGTGGGGGGGTGTCCAGGGGGTGGGGGCTATTCAGGGGGTGGGGTGTCCAAGGGGGTGGGGTGGGGGTGTTCACAATTCCAATCCATCGCCCAAAAAACACCAAAATCCAAATCCAATTTTCAAATAAACTAATGTCTATAGAAAGTACCATATCACCCAGTAAACAAACCATTTACCATGTTTTAAGTATAGAACAAAAAATAAAACAAATCAAAGGGTTTAGTTCTTTAAGGACAATATGAACTCTAATTTAGCCGAAATCAAAACAATAAACAGAAAAAATAAGAAGAAAACTAAAACTAAGGTAATAGTTACAAATTTGAAGTGTAGAAATAAAAATTTGTTTGATTGAAGATGGATCTATGGATGGAAGGCCTTTTTCATCTGAGAAGACTTCAGGAGGAGCTCTGGATTAGTGTCTGCAATCTGGACGAGTGGGAGCTGGGCGTTGGGTATTTGGGGGAAAACTTTCCCAACAGTTTTTGAAAACTCTTGGGAAGGACTCTCTTTACCAAGGGTTTTGATAAACCATTAATATGCATTTGAGAAATTAATTATTTCCCAATGGTTTTTGAAAACCATTGAGAAATATTAGGAATATTTACACATTTCCAATGGTTTGAACAAAATTTTGGAAAATGTTGCCTTCTTTTACACTATAGCAATAGTTTGAAGAAAATGTTGGTATATTTTCTTTCAAGAAACACCATATTTCAGCAGTGTATGTTCTAGTTTAGATTTTGGATAGTCAAGAGAAATTCAAATGTGGGTAAAAAACCTATATGTGTTTGCATTTTAGAATCATGGTTGGATTTAGGAAGATACATAGGATAATGGGAAGTTAAAGATCGAGTAATGGCATGAAATATTTTGGGAAAATAATGTTTTCCTACTTTCAAAAGAAGAAAAGGGAAATTGTGGGGAGAATTTTTTACCCTTAGTTTCTGATAACGAACTATCAATTTATATATTTTAATTTTATATTATTATTGGTTAGGTTTGGGGTGATTATAGTGTGTTATTAAAATATTTGGAGGCTTGTTTGGAGGTACGCGGTTTGAGTATGGTTTTTAGAAACCATGTAAAACCTATAGAAAACAATGAAAATAAAAATAGAGGTCACTAGTTAGGATCACAATTGGTGCATCATTTTGACAAATAGTCCTGATTGCTAAAAAAAATCATATGAGCCTAAAATATTTTGAGAGATTCGATAACATACAATTGAGGTACATTTTTTCAAACCGTGTAATCCCATTGTGTGAGATGATGGATTAAGGAAGTAGGACCAACACATTTGGTACATGGTTTGAAAAAACGATAGGCCCAACTGTAATACATACAGGTGTCCCTCCAAAAATTGTGGATCTAATACAAACTAGACCCTGAACCTTTATTTTTCCCATATTTCACACATTACATATACTTTTTTTCTCGTAAGGATTAATTGACAATTCATTTTGATCTGAGGTTATTTCCAAGGTGAATCGAAGTGCGTTGTAGAACCTTATTTTTTAGTAAGTTCTCATTGTTCATCGTTTTTCTTAGATCTCTTCTTCCTCCCTATCATGGAATCATAAATATAATTTTTCAAGGATATATCTACGGTGTTTTATTTCAATCCTAATGATATATGGTTTTCATAATGGTTATGAATATGATATAAGGTTTTTTGGATTTTCCAGCTAGTTTGTTGAAGAATCTGTTTTGTTCTATGTTTTCTCCTATGTTTGTGAGGAAGGTGTCTTCAATATCAACAAATCTTAGTTAGAAATTGATGTAACAATTTCAGATTTATTTAATTACATTAATTGAATTATTAAAATGATGTGAAATTTTTTTGGAACCCCTGTTTATTGATTCTTTTAGAAATTTTAGAAATTAGTTGTTTTGTGAAAATTAAAATAGGTTCCATAATTTTGAAATTGTTATTTGGTTTTGATTCATGGAAAATTGTTTTGAAATTTTTTTCAATAAAAGGATTATTTTATTGAAATAGTTTGGAATAACTGTTTTGTAATGGTTTTGGAATAAATGGTTGGAATGTGGTCATGTGCATTTATTATGTATAATAGTATGATGTTTCCCCAATAAAAAGTTGTTATGGATAAGGTTATAACCATTTCCATATCAAAATATTTCTCCATGTGATGGTTGTGTGAAATGATGACACACCACTCATGAGTATAGGGAGGTACATTGTTTCATGCATATGTGGATCTGGGGAATGGAATGTGTTGTACCAAATGGATTGAGAAATGGTTTGAAATAATTCTTTGGTTTTTTTTCAGGGAAAATTATTTGATTTGAAATGCTTTTTGTTCTGATATAAATAGATTAAATTTTCTTATATAAATTGTTTTATTTAAAGGTTCTACCATTTTTTATTTTAGTGGAATTCATAGGGATGTTGTTGGTGAAATCCTACCGAGTTCTATAATCACCCCATACTTGGTAATGTTTATGCATTTTTAGATGTTGTACATCATGACATAGGTAAAGAAGAGGTATCCTAGTTCATTAATGATGCATCATGTAACCTTGGGAATGGATTGTTGAGTCAGATCATGGATCTTTTTGGGAGTTTCTTCAGAATTTCTCATTTGTCTTTGGGTTATTGGTTTTAGGTTTCACTTTATACTCTAATATGGTTCATGGATGTAGTTTGGTATTATGTCAGTCAGTATTACTTTGAGTTGTATTATAATGTTCTCAAACATCATATATTGGTTGTTCAATTATTGTATTCTGGGATTTATTTTATATTTTGGATTGGAAAATGATCCCCAAACTGTTTATGAATCCCTTTAAATTTATTTCTAGACATTGGTGACTTTTAGATGACACATTAGTCATAATAAAGTCCCAAAACCTTTCCAGTACAATGGTCAGGGGAGAGATGTTACATCTTAACTAAGTTTTAATTTTTTTATAGATATTTATTCTTTGTTTTTTCAAAGATATTAGGTGATATAGATGTTAGTTTGTCAAAATTATTTATCCATTATAAATTTAACAATTTTTATAGATATAAGACCTATATATTAGTTGTTGAATCATTTTTTAAAATGATACATATAAAAGTGAAGTTTGTAATTTTATGTTTTCCAAATTTTTATATTTTCATCACTATGTTTTTATATCTATATTGGGGGAACCCTACTTTTGAAGTTAAAAGTATGGTTTGGGAATGATTAATTTAAGGTGGAATTATGATTTATAGACCAAATGTTTTTAGGTTTATCCCTATGTTGAAAGATGATCCTTATGATTCGATAAAAATGAATCCTACATTTTGATCTCCACTATACATATAATATGAATTTATTGCTGAATATCTATCAAATTACTGATGAAGCTTCATCTTTAATATGAATAATATGTTCCATTATTGGTGTGAAATGATTTTCTATTGAGTATTATAATTCCTTCTCTAAAACATGAACTCATAGTGGTTGACCTTGATCTCTAAAATATAAATTTTTAAAAGGATCTCTATAAAATTTTGTATAAGAGATGTGAAATGAAACATGCATACTTGGACTAAAACATAGAAAAAACAATGAGAATATTGAATATACCACAACTTTATACAGCACAATAACTAGAGATTTATATTCCATGCTTATATCACTATTTTAAAAAAAATATCATGCCTTGAACCCCTTAATAGAGATGGAGAAGGCATGTTCCATGTAATATTCGTGTAGAAAGATGAACACTACTATGATGATGTCACTTTAACTTGAATTGGCATCTCTCTATAAATGATATTTGCATAAACAAACTACAATATAAAGCAATATAAATGAATGTAGAGATGTATAGGAACTCAAGATAACATATATATAGGATATTTCTTTTTCATTACCATGTAAAATAAATTTCTGAAATATCTGAATACCATAAAATGAAAATTAAGGTGATGTATCTGTATTTTTTATGTTCAATGAAATATTGTAGTGTATCCACCTAGAGATAATAGGCTTATCAGTTTAAATGTTAAGAATATTGGGATACCAAATATTTGGATACTTCCAAAGACATCATATTTTATTATTTTCATTCAATATATTTAGAATAATGGAGGAATATCATTCCACCTGGTTTAAAATATGGTTATAGTCATCTGTTTTACCATATTATTTGAATTTTAAACTTCATTTTTTATATCTAGAATTATTTTAGAGTTTTATTAGTTGGATAATTCCTAAAAAATTAAAATTATTGTTATCAAATAGTTTTTTGATGTTTTTTGTCAAAATATTAAGGATAAAAAAAATTTAGGTTATTAAAATTTCATTTTTCTTGAGAAGTAAGATGATAGTTTATTACTTAAATCCATATTTTTGAATACTATTATAAATTATTCTAATAGATTTTAGGAAGTGTCTCAGCAATTTTAAAGAAGTTTTTTAGACGGATAATTAAACTCTTTCTATTTTAAGAGAAGGAGGTATTCAACTCTATGAAAATTGTGGAGATATAAATATAAGAGTTATTAAAATTATTTTGAATCCATTTATTATATATATATATTCATAAGACAAATAAAAACTGAAAAGTGTTATTATCTTCAAAGAAATTTTTATGGAATCTCTTAACTCGATTTATTTTGAATATTTGAAATATAATAATATAATAAAATAAATTAATATATTATTTTATATAAATAATTTTTTTGGGAATGGTAAAGAATGATAGTAGAAGAGAAGTGATGTGATAACTCTACAGAAAACAATGTTATGAAACATTCAGATTGCTGCTCCCAATTTCTTAAGGGAGAATTAATATAATCCGAAAACCCATTATTCTATCAATGCAAGAAGGATAAGAAGAAGTTGAAATACACTTCTAGATAAGAAAATTATTTTATTACTACTATTTAAAGAATAATAATTCTACATGACATTTATGTTGATTTCTAATGTGAAAACTATGTGCAAAAGCTGGTTCAACATCTACATCTAATCTCATTCTACTGAATTATTAACTAGTTATACTCGACCATGGTATAGTGTTAGCTTCTTATAATTATATGTGGATATTTGGCCTTAATTTTAAAGAACCTAATAGATTTGTAAAATCCTTACCAAAAGGTTTCAACATCATATACTTAGTAATAGAGGTCACCGGATAAAATAAACTACTTAGGGAAAATCACAAAGCTTGTAGAGAGACTTTTGATGGAGTATAAAAGGGTATTTCCCCCATAAACCACTATACAAAATTATTTCATGTTCTTTTCTTTAGTTATTTTTTACTAATTACCCATATTTAATAGATAAAGAAAGAATCGTAATATTTCTAGAGGTAATTCTATATTTTTCAACATTTTTAAAAGTCCACAATTCATTCCCTCTTTTATCCCCAACATCATCATTATAACAGAATAATTTGTATCAATGGATAGGATTTAGTGGGAATATTAATTTTTTCTCTAATAATTTAGATTTATAAGATCTATAATAAGAGAAATTTTAATGGAAGACCTTAGAGAAGGCATGTCAGTGTTATATGTTTCTCATTTTAATGGTGGTAATCATGGTTTCTTGAAATATTTTGTGAGTATCTATTTGAATAATCTCATTTTAAATATTACATAATTATTTTTAAGTAGTAATAAATACACATAGAGGATTGAAAAAAACGGTATCTTAATATATAATAAAAATATGATTTAAATTGAAGAGCATTGAATGATATCATATACAAAATGGGACCAAATGAGTTTAATCATGTTTTGGAATGTGCTACCACCTATAAAATGTCTAAGACTATTTTTGCTTCATATTAAGAAAGAAAAAATGTATTAAAAATAATATAATATAGTTATTCAATAAAATATGAAACATTCATGCTTCATGGGGATAAAATATTAACTCATATGAATGGGGTATTATTATAAGACATTAATCATGATAGTACCTTGGGAACTTCAAATCTATAACTAGATCAGGTGTTAAAGGTAATTTTAGTTTTACCTTATTAGTGTAATGGAATCTCTATTGACATTCAAAAATCCAAAAAAATAAAAAATATAATGATGAAATCATTTACCGAAGCCTTGATGATTTAAAAAACATATATTAAATAAGAAATTGAAAATAATATTTCAATAAAAAGGGATAATTTCACACTTATTGTTTTGATGGTTTATTTTTCTAATTTAGATTTTAGAAATTTTTTTTTAAATTTATGAGCTATCTGATCTAGCTATAATTTTCAGCAAGCTATAGAAAAATAAAAGGAGAAATAAAATAAGAATAAATTGAATGGAATCATATTCTATGAATTTAAACATAAAGGTCATTTGATACCTAGTTTTTAATTGCTAAAATATCAAAAAGAAGAATGATTATTAAAGAAAATGAAATAATGTTATGAAGGATACTTGGATTGAAACTAAATACTTGGCTGGTAAATCTACTACAAACTCTAAATATAATCATGAAAATGAAAAGAAAAATCTATTTCGTATTACATATACTGATGAGTTACAATCTTCATTATCTCAATATTCAAATTCTAAACTCCATTTTTAATGTGAACCTAATAAATATTATTTGATGCTTTAAGATAAATTATAACTCTTAATGCACTAGTGGAGATTTCACATAAAATATTATGATTCTATTTCTATTGAAAAATGGGGTTTAGATAACCATATATCAAATTTTTGATCATATTGTCCAAAATATATTTTGATTTTAATGATAATTAAATTAAGTAAGCCAACCCATTAAAAATATTTTAGTAATATTATCATGGGAGATTATAATTTATAAAAAAATTATTGATAAAAAATAAATCTAATAGTGGTAATATTTTAATTGATAGTAATATAGGAATGCCTAAATTATATTGGAATTATTTTGTTCCTGGGTATAATAGCAACATAATCTATACTATTTAATGTTTTTAGTCTGTTATCAATGGAGATTTTACTAATGGATGGTTTTTTAGAAATACAAAATTTTTTGGTGTTAAGAATATTAATTATCAAGAATCTTAATCTAAATATATATTTTAAATTTATACTCAAAATAATCGAATTTGGTTACCTAAGACATTAGTTACTGTCATTACTAGACCAAAAAGAATATGGGTTCCAAAAGGAACATGTATTTTATATTTGGAAGATTTTTTCCACTAGAAAAAATTGTTTTATCATTAAGTTTAAACTTGAAAAATAAATGTAGTTATTTTATATCTATATGATATTAATTTATTTTACAATGACTAGCCACCAGTGATCTACTTTTTTATTTTAATTGAATCATCCTTATAGTAGGAGTTGTTAAAATATAGGAACTATTTATTTTATATTATAATCTTAATAAAAAAATTTATTTTTGGGAGAAAATCATTTAAATGTTTCAATTTTATTAATGTACATTTTGTTATTCATATGCTGGAACTATTATACATTTTTCACTCTATAATTTTATGTGATTAATGTATTACTTAGATTATTCAGTTTTCATACTAAATGACATTTAAAATTTTATATTGGCATTTGTTAATTTATCAAATGTTATTTTATTATAAGTATCTGTTTTAATGTCTCTATTTGTAAATTATTTAATGTTCCAAATTAATCTATTAATTTATGTGAAAAAATAATCTATTATTATATGAATATGTCTTGGTCATCAAGGGCATGTGATAAATACTTATTGTTAAATTCCTTGAAAACTATATATTTTAATTCCTTGAATGTATTAAATATATATTCCCAATCATAGGTGGAGTTATTAGAAATCTCTTTTGTGTATGTTTAAATATTTTGTTATGGAATAAAATAAATTATTTGATATATATTAATTAGAAATTATTTATTATTTATTAAATAATATTTTAAATTTATTATTGGGATGATGAGTATAATATTGTTTCCTTTTATAGGAATCATTAATTAAGGGGGTTTTAAAATAATTGTATGTATTGGAATAATTTTTTTCATTTTTTTCTCATTAAAACATCAATAATCTATTTAGAATAATTGAGAGGTAATTTTTTTTTAAAATTACATATATTTTTTATCCTTATAAAAAGGGTGAGGTAATGTTAGTAGAGAGATAGAGTTTTTTAATTATCAAGAATGGAGAAAATTTTGAATGGACGATAACGAACCATACTTTACATACATTGATAATACATCAAAATAGAAGTACACTTATTACAACATATAACAAAACCACGAAAGGACCGAATAGGTATAGTGTCTTTAGAAACTAGGAAACATAAACAACTGGTTCATAAAGCATCTACACTGTCTCCAATTTATTTCATCATATATATAGTCTCTTTTTGGCATATCTTACTTAATAACCTTCTTCCTGACCTGGGGAAAGAAAACATACAAAAGGGTGAGCTCAAATTCTCAGTAAGGGTAAACAAAATAAATATCAATCACATCATATTCATAAGAACTTAACATTTTTGAAATCTTAACCTGCAAAAGAGATCATAATTTCATAACATGGGATAAATCATAGTAGTGAAATTTAATCCCAATAATCATAAATTGAAACATGGAACTTTTTGGAATACACACATAATCATATAGAATCATTTCTTATTAGTCAAGACTCATTGCCAAGACCATCTTAGTGGAAAAAGTCCATTTCTGAACCGAGTTCATTCCTCGTTTCAGTCCTGTTTCACTGAACTAGTTTAACCTGCCGTTCCAGCCATGTCTATCTCAGGAGATATAAAATCATTACCCAATGCATTGGAGGGAGATATAGGTCCCACCCATCTCATAATAATACCATTCCTATGTGTTCCACAAAATCATAAACCATACATCATAGCATAACCCATGCAATAAAAATGGGAATCCTAAACATCCTGACATCATAAAACAATTCATATAAGATAAACAAAATTCATAAAAATATTTCCATCACAACATAATCAAATAAATGTAATAATAGGGATAGAAATAGAACCATATATTATCTTAGATGGAAAATAATTTTGATAAAACACTTGAACTCCATTTTTGAGGAAAATATCCTTTCTACTTCAAAAACACTTTTCCTTTCATAACATGTCATAAAATTATAAACTAAAGGACGTTGATTAAGAATAAACTTGAAAACTTGTAAAGGAAGCTTATTGGAGATAATGTTTTAAAAATCCATTCATGCCGTATAAGTTAACAAAACATTCTTCTCGTACTTTTGTGGGAAAAGTCAAAAAGTACCTCGTACGAAAAACGACGAAAGATTCCTTTCATATCTCTTTACTAAAATATCACCGAATGGTAAAATTGGATTTAAACAATTTTAGGTGGATGGATATAATATTAAATATTTAGGAAACATGGATGTGGATGATAAAATACACCCCAGTAAATACCAAAGTATAAACAATATCAGATAAAAATGAGAATGTGATATTTTTCCATTACCTTAGGTCCGATTTGCTTCGTAAGTGTCCGAACCTCCTGTATAATGATTTAAATAGTGTCATTGACTTATTACCTAATCATAATCATTGTTATGATATCATATATGGTCATATTATTATCTTATTATTAGTAATATTTCATTGCTACTTGTTATTCGGGTGTTTATTACTTTTTGTTCTTATGCGTGTTTTCTCAAATAAATTCTTATTCTTATTTTTAGGTTATAGATACCTCATTTACTGAATGGTATTAGTGTAATATATGTCATATTAATTCATTCAATTCATTTATATAATCATTATGCAATGATGATCATGTAGAACGAGTCGCATCACATCGTGGAGACAGTATTCCGTACGTACGCACGAGCGATGATATCATTCCCGTGATCGTGAAATTGTAATGGAGTGTATGTATACTATTTCATAATCAATATCACTTCACAATAATCATATATATTTATTCTTTACACCATTATACCCATCCAAGTAAGGTGGTGGTTGAAAATAGATTACACCACGGCGTGGAGACGATATTCCGTACGTACGCACGCGTGGTGATTTTATTTTCCGTAGGATGGATAGATGGTGAAATAGGGTTGTTTCATACTTATAATAAAATATTAGTATATTAGTGATACTGATGTTATTACTTAATAATGAAACAACTAAAGAAGAAGAAGTGGAAGAATAAATAAAGATGAAAGAATCGGTAACGGACATTATCTCTTATTTGAAGCGCTTCTTTGAGACCTCCTTTTAGGGCACTAAAATTGGTCTTTGAGGAAGGAAAAGACCTCTAGTATGTCTCTAGGGAAGTGGAGAGAAGAAATTGTCAGGGTTTTTCCGAGATTGATGGCTCAAAGTGGTGTGAGGCAGAGGGGGAGGAGGTGCCCTTTTATAATGGAGGAGAGGGTCTTGTTTGGAAAAACTAAATATATTATTTTATTATAAAGCCAAATTCGGTTTTAAATATCTCCAAATTGATTAATTTTGAAAATAAGGTGGGTATGGGTCGAAATCCTCTCATCCAGTGTAATTTAGACAAGTTTAGGGTCCTATTTTAACCTTATCATTTTGACTTAACATTAAGTTAGATAATTTTACTTTTACAGTGTCTTTTTGTGTTCTTACACTATAAGGTTAATAAACTTTCTATAACAAGCCAAAATAACCCCAATTTGTTTATTATTAATATATATAACCTTATCTAAGTCATTTGGTCAAACCGTAGATTTTTAAGAATAAAATAACAATTAATAATATAATATTTGTTTTAAAAACTATTTTATGTCAATTTTGACACTATTTAGTAATTGATTTTTGTGAAAATCATAACAGAATGATTAACTCGAGAAAAGTTAATTAAATCAATAATAACATGTCATATTAGCCTAGAAAATTATTTTAATTCATAAAAAGTCTCATATTACATTTATTTGGGTATTTATATCAGCAATTATGTCAATATTTCATTAATAAGATAATTACTGCATCATCTTTGTGTCATAAGAAAATTAACTTATTTAAAGTATAAAAATTACAAATAAAAAATAATTATTTATTGAATTTTTTTATATTTATAATTAATATTTATAGTAGAATTTATCTTATGTATAACCCTATATTGAAAATTCTTTAGTTATTAAACTTTGATTTTAACTATTTTAACCCTTCTTTAAATAAATTAATAATAAATGTCCTAATCTAATCCAAGTGGGCCTAAATGGCCATATATTATTCCTAAGGTTGTTTTTGGTCTAATTACACTTATCCAATAGAATTAGGACATGTGTTAGGGTAATAATAATACCATTTTTACTCTTAATTACACTATTTACTTTTAACCGTGGTAAATAAAAGTAAAAAGTTACTATTGACCAAAAATTATTTTCATCTCATTGAACCAAATTTTACATACTGAAATCAACCATGTCTCTCGTATTTTTTAAATTCCACTCACAAAAGCGGTAAAATTATGTTTTCTGTAAATTTGCAAATTCTCTTAGGAGGTGGGTAAAAGACGGTGAAAAGTTCAATGAAATTTTTATATATCTAAAATTATTATAAAATTACTCCAATGAATTAAATTGAACATATATAGGTATTATGTATCAATTTTGACCTAAAATAAATTTATATTAAATAAATAATTATTTAAATAAAAAGTCAGTTTTTAAATAGTAACCCAGTGTTTTCACTATTCATCAAAAATTGAAAGTTTTCAGAAAAATACCAAAATTTCACCCAAATATAATTTCGATATTCTAAATCCAAAAATGAATTCCATTTTCAAAAATAAAATTTATAAAATTTAAAAAAGTGGGTATTACTATTCATAACGGTTAGTTTTAATAATATTTTAATAGCATATTGTTGTTTAGCGAAACTCGGTATTGCGTACAACACACGCTATCGTGGAAGGACGTGATTGCATGTAAAGAAATCCATGCAAGTGTTGTGTGTAGCGAAAGATTCCTTTGACGATTTACATAATATAAAAACAAAATATTTCTCATTAAAGTCTCAGGTGTTACATTCTACCCCCCTTAAAATGAATTTCGCCCTCAAAATTCATCACTTTGTAACAAACATATGAGGATACCTCTCCCTCATCATATCCTCAAGCTCCCATGTAGCTTATTCTAATTGGTGGTTCCTCCATAAAACATTCAACAAGCGAGTGGTCTTGTTTCGTAGGACTTTTTCGCTACGATCTAGAATCTCTATCGGTTGTTCTTCATAAGAAAGATCTTGCTCCAGCTGTACAACTTCTGAGCTGAGTACATGTGAAAGATCAGGTATGTACTTTCTCAAGATAGATAAATGGAACACATCGTGAACTTGAGAGAGATTTGGTGGAAGTGCCAATCAGTAAGCTACCTTCCCAACATGATCTAGTATTTTGAAAGGGCCGATATATCTAGGGCTCAACTTCCCCTTCATTGCAAATCTCATGACCCTCTTCCAGGGAGATATTCATAAGAACACTTTATCACCCACTTCAAACTCTAGGTCTTTTCATCAGTTTTCGGCATAACTTTTCTGTCGACTCTGAGCTGCTCTTATGTGTTGTTGAATAAATCGGAACTTTTCTACCATCTCATCAACAATATCAAGTCCTAATAGCTTTCTTTCCCCAACTTTATCCCAGCAAGTTGGAGTCCTGCATTTATTTCCATAGAGAGCTTCATAAGGATCCATCTGAATACTGGAGTGAAAGGTATTATTATAAGAAAATTCCACCAAAGGTAGGTGTTGATTCCAACCACCTTTGAAATCCATAGAGCAAGCTCTCAACATATCTTCTAGAGTTTGAATTGTTCTCTCAGACTAACCATCTGTCTAAGGATGATAAGCAGTGATGAAACTCAATTCTGTATCCAAAGTATGCTAAAGACTTCTCCAGAACTTTGAGGTAAACCTCGGATCCCGATCAGATATAATAGAAAGTGGTACTCCATGAAATCTTACCACTTCCTTTACATATATCCTGGCAAGCTGATCCAGAGAGAAATCCTCTCTAATAGCGTTGAAGTGTGCCGAATTTATAAGACGATCCACTATAACCCAGATAGCATTATTGCCTTTGGATGTTTTAGGAAGTCTGGTGACATAGTCCATTGTGATGTTTTCCCACTTCCATTCTGGTATGGGTAATGGTTGTAACATCCCCTTAGACTTCTGTCTCTTAGGTTTAACTTGCTGACAAACCAAGCATCGAGAGACATATTCAGCAACATCTCTTTTCATGCCATCCCACCAGTAGTAATCTTTCAGGTCCATATACATCTTCGTGCTTCCAGGATGAATAGATAATGAAGAACTATGAGCCTCATCTAGCAGCTCCTTCTTTAATTTGGGGAGGGGAGGAACACAAACCTGATTCCAGAACATTATTATCCCATCATAATCAAGGTTGAATTCAGGAACATTTCTCACATTCTTTTATAACTCGACATCTTCTTTATGTGCCTCTTTAGTCTTTACATGTATAGATGGTTGAACATTCATTTGAGAAAGATAATATTTTTCCCTTTCCATTATAATTCCAAGATCCATCCTTTGTAAATCCATAAATATTGGATCTTTTGTGATCCTCATCATGGATAAGCTAGCATGGTCTTGTCGACTTAATGCATCTGCCACCTTGTTTGCTTTCCCAAGGAGGTAATGAATTGAGCAGTCGTAATCCTTAAATAGCTCCAACCATCTTCTTTGGCGCATATTCAGCTCCTTTTCTGTGAAAATATACTTTAAACATTTATGATCAGTATAAATATCACACCTTTCTCCATAAAGATAATGCCTCCAAATCTTTAATGCAAATATTACCGCAGCTAACTCCAAATCATGAGTTGGGTAATTTTGCTCATGGATTTTCAACTGTCATGAGGCATAAGCTATCACCATATCATTTTTCATGAGAACCGAACCATGTCCCTTATTGGATGCATCACTATAGATCACAAACCTTTCTCCACTACAAGGCAGTGTGAGCACAGGTGCACTGGATAACCTTCTTTTCAACTCCTTGAAATTCTCTTCACATTCCTCTGTCCAGAGAAACTTAACTCCTTTCCGAGTCAACATGGTGAGTGGATTAGATAATCATGAAAAATATTTCACAAAACATCAATAATATCCTGCCAAACCAAGAAAACTTCGGATCTCAGTTACTGTTGTTGGTCTCGACCATCTTTCGATAACCACTGTTTTTGCTGGATCCAATGATATCCCCTCTTTTGAGATTATGTGACCCAAAAATGAAACTCTTTGAAGCCAAAATTCACACTTGGTAAATTTGGCATAAAGATTCTCCTTTCTCAGGGTATTCAATATAATTCTCAAGTGATCTTTATGTTCTTCCTTTCTCTTTGAATATACAAGAATATCGTCCATAATGACTACCACAAACTTCTCAAGATAGTCTCTAAAGACTCTATTCATATGATCCATGAAGATAGCAGGGGAAATAGTAAGACCAAATGGCATCACTATAAATTCATAGTGTCCATACCTTGTACGGAACGCCGTCTTTGGTATATCCTTCCTTTTGACCCTTAATTTGAGATACCCTGAACGAAGATCAATCTTGGAAAAGTATTGAGCTCCTCGTAGATGGTCAAATAAGTCATCAATTTGCGGGAGAGGATATTTTTTCTTGATATTGATCTTGTTAAGTTCTCGATAATCAATGCAGAGTCTCATTGATCCATCTTTCTTCTTAATAAACAGAACAGGTGCTCCCCAAGGTGACGCACTAGGGCGTATGGACCCCTTATCAACATTCTCTTGGAGTTGCTTCTTCAATTCCTGCAACTCAATTGGGGACATTCTATAAGGTGTCTTTGAAATAGGTAAAGTACCTGGTACGAGTTCTATTGAAAACTCAACTTCACGATTTGGTGGAAGACCCGGTAATTCCTCCAGAAAGATATCATCAAACACCCGTACAATGTGAATATTCTTAATCGTGAGTTTCTCTCCAACCATTTGATATAAATAACCTTCATTTAGTGAAATCAAGACCCATAAGATGGAAGAAATTTCCACTGGAAGGTTATGTTCATCCTTGCATCGATAGACAATCATATATTGATCTAGAATATGAAATGTGACTTCCCTTCTTTGGCAATTAATATGAGCTCCATAAAAAGAAAGTCAATCCATGCCGAGAATCATATCAAATTCCACTATAGGGAGGATCACAAGATTTGCAGGAAGCACTTTCCCACAATCTTGAATCGGAGAAGAATTGTAAACTTTTTATGCGACTGTTGTGCCATTAGGGGTTGTCACATCTAACTCAACATCTAATTTTTGAGGTAATACGGTGATACCTGTAGAAAATTCTTCAGAAATAAAAGAGTGGGTGGATCCAGAATCAAATAAAACATTTGCTACTTTAGAGTGGATGGTAAGTGTACTTTTCACCACATCGTTATCATACTCCACATCACTGATAGAAATTGCAAGTGACTTTACTTTGTCTTTAGCCTTAAGAGTTTGTTGACGTCGACCATCATCATCAACACTTGGATTTGGACATTGATTGGCATAATTCCCCATCTCATTGAACTTGAAACATTGAAGTGTAGTAGGTTCATTCTGTGTATCCCTTCCTTTCTTTGCATCATTAGACATCTTCTTCCCATCATTGCGGCATTCAAATCCTGATGAACATCCTTTCCACATTTGAAACATTTACTTGTCCCCTTAAGACAACTCCCTCCATGGTTCTTTCCATGCTTTGAGCATAAGGGAAAGCTCATCCTCTTTTCTGTGTGCTCTTTTGATTTTCCTTTAAATTCCATTTTCCTCTTCTTATCAAACCCATATGATTGATGGGTTACTCCAATCTCCATCTCAACTTTGAGAGCACATCGAATGATTTCCTCATAGCTATTGAAGTCCCTTATGGCTAAGGCCGTTCGAAGACTTGGTTTTAAACCACTAAAGAATCGATCGATCTTACTCTCAGGTTGGATAATAATACCAGAAGCGTACCTTGCAAGTCTTGTAAAATTTTCTTCATAGGTACCAATAGATTCATCATCCTTTTTCTTTAGTTCAAGAAACTCCTTCTCCATCTTTGTTCGGAGAACACGAGGGAAGTACTTATTGAAAAATAAGATCTTGAACTCGTCCCATTCCATGGACTCAATTTCATCTCTTTGCCTCGTATTCTTGATAAGATTCCACCATTGATTAACATCACCTTCCAAACGATACACTGCTAAGAAGACTTTATCATGTTCAGAACATTGAAGAACTAAAAATATCTTTTCAGAAGTACTAATACATTGTTCAGCAACTAATGGATCAGTAGACCCGCAGAATGAAGGCGGACGCTACCTCATGAAGGATTCAACAAAATGTTTCTCCTTCCTTTGCTTGTTTGGAAGTCCTGCAAGATTCATAGGTTGAGAATGTTGTGTGAACATGGCTACACGATTTTTCATTCCATCTCCCATAACATTTGGTTACTTAGGGGGACAATCATTGCATTGCCCGTCGCATTCCGCATTAACACAGTTCCTTTGGGTTCCAGCCATTGACTAAAACCGAGAAGAATAGTTTGAGAAACACTAATTATAATATGAAAACCACATAATCAAGAATAAAATTTCACACTTAAGGTCTTATCCTAGGTTATTCATGGCCATTTCAAAAACACTAAGTTTGTGTTCTATGCTTAGACATATCCTTAGGGTTCTTACTAAATCATTCACATCCTAGTTTCCAAAGATTGACTATAACTTTCCTCTGATACTAACTATAATGACCCATACTTTACATAACTTTTTAATACATCAAAATTTATGTACACTTTTTACAACATATAACAAAACCACGAAAGGACCATATAGGTATAGTGTCTTTAGAAACTGGGAAACATAAACAACTGGTCCATAATGAATCTACATTGTCTCCCATTTATTTCATCATATTTATAGTCCCTTTTTGTCATATCTTACTTAATACCCTTCTTCCTGACCTGGGGAAATAAAACATACAAAAGGGTGAGATCAAATGCTCAGTAATGGTAAACAAAAGAAATATCAATCACATCATATTCATAAGAACATAAAATTCTGGAAATCTTAACTTGCAAAAGAGATCATAATTTCATAACATGGGATTAATCATAGTAGTGAAATGTAATCCCAATAATCATAACATGAAACATGAAACTTTGTGGCATATAAACATAATAATTGATAATAATTTCTTATTAGTCAAGACTCACTGCCAAGACCATCTTAGTGGACAAAGTCCATTTCTGAACCGAGTTCATTCCTCATTTTAGTCATGTTTCACTGAACCGGTTTAACCTGCCGTTCCAGCCATGTCTATCTCATTAGATATAAAATATTAACCCAATGCATTGGAGGGAGATATAGGTCCCACCCATCTCATAATGATACCATTATTATGTGTGCCACGATATCATAAACCATACATCATAGCATAACCCATGCTATAAAAATGGGAATCTCAAACATCATGACATCATAAAACAATTCATATAAGATAAAGGAATTCATAAAAATATTTCCATCACAACATAATCAAATCAATTTAATAATATGGATAGAGACCGAACCCTATATTATCTTAGATGGAAAATTATTTGGATAAAACACTTAAACTCCATTATTGAGGAAAATATCCTCTATACTTCAAAAACACTTTTCCTTTCTTAACATGTCATACAATTCTAAACTAAAAGAAGTTGATTAAAAATAAACATGAAAACTTGTAATGGAAGCTTATTGGAGATAATGTTTTAAAAATCCATTCATGCCGTATAAGTTTAAAAAAATGTTCTTCTCATACGTTTTTTTCGGAAAAGTCAAAAAGTACCTCGTACGAAAAATGACAAAAGTTTCCTTTCATATATTTTTCTAAAATCTCACCAAAGGGTAAAATTGGATTTAAAAAATTTTAGGTGGATGGAAATAATATTACATACTGAGGAAACATGGATTTGGACGATAAAATACACCCCAGTAAATACCAAAGTATAATCAATCTCAGATAAAAATGAGATTGTGATATTTTTCCCTTACCTTAGGTCCGATTTTCTTCGTAAGTGTCCGAACTTCTTGTATAATGATTTAAATAATGTCATTTACTTATTCCAGAATCATACTCATTGTTATGATATCATATATGTTCATATTCTTAGCTTATTATTAATAATATTTCATTGCTAATTTTTATTCGGGTGTTTATTACTTTTTGTTCTAATGCGTGTTTTGTCGAATAAATTATTATTCTTCTTTTTAGGTTATAGATACCTCATTTCCAGAATGGTATTAGAGTAATATATATCATATTCATTCATTCAATTCATTTATATAATCATTATGCAATGAAGATCATGTAGAATGAGTCGCATCACATCGTGGAGACGGTATTCCGTACGTACGCATGAGCGATGATATCATTCTCATGATCGTGAAATTGTAATGGAGTGTATTTATACTATTTCAGAATCAATATCACTTCACAATAATCATATATATTCATTATTTACACCATTATACCCATCCAAGTAAGGTGGTGGTGGAAAATAGATTACACCACGACGTGGAGACGGTATTCCGTACGTACGCACGCGTGGTGATTTCATTTTCCGTAGGATGGATAGATGGTGAAATAGGGTTGTTTAATACTTATAATAACATATCAGTATATGAGTGATTCTGATTTTATTACTTCATAATGAAACAACTAAAGAAGAATAAGTGGAAGAAGAAATAAAGATGAAATAATCGGTAATGGACATTACCTCTTCTTTGAAGCGCTTCTTTGAGACCTCCTTTTAGGGCACTAAAATTAGTCTTTGAAGAAGACTAGGATGTCTAGGATGTCTCTATGGAAGTGGATAGAAGAAATTGGCAGGGGTTGGCCGAGAATGAAGGCTCAAAGTTGAGTGAGGAAGAGGGGGAGGAGGTGCCCTTTTATAAGGGAGGAGAGGGGCTCCTTTGAAAAAACTAAAAATATTATTTTATTATAAAGCCAAATTCGGTTTTAAATAGCTCCAAATTGATTTATTTATAAGATAAGGTGGGGATGGGTCGAAATCCTCTCATCCAATATAATTTAGACAAGTTTATGTTCCTATTTTAAACTTATCATTTAGATTCAACATTAAGTTAGATAATTTTACTTTTACCGGGTCTTTTTGTGTTCTTACACTATAAGGTTAATAAACTTACTATAACAAGCCAGAAAAACCCCAAGTTGTTTATTATTAATATATGTAACCTTATCTAAGTCATTTTTCCGAACCTTAGATTTTTATGAATAAAATAACAATTAATAATATAATATTGGTTTTAAAAAGTATTTTATGTCAATTTGACACTATTTAGTAATTGATTTTTGTGAAAATTATAACAGAATGATTAATTCGAAAAAAGTTAATTAAATAAATACTAACATGTCATATTAACCTATAAAATTAGTGTAATTCATAAAAAGTCTCAAATTACATTTATTTGGGTATTTATAACATCAATTATGTCAATATTTCATTAATAAGATAATTATTGTATCATCTTTATGTCATAAATTAATTAACATAATTAAAGTCTAAAAATTACAAAAAAAATATCATTATGTAGGAAATATTTTTATATTTCTAATGAATATTTATAGTAGAATTTATCGTATGTATAACCCTATATTTAAAATGATTTAGTTATTAAACATTGATTTTAACTATTTTAACCCTTCTTTAAATAAATTAATAATAAATGTCCTAATCTAATCCAAGTGAGCCTAAATGGTCATATGTTATTCCTAAGGTTGTTTTTGGTCGAATTAAACTTATCCAATAGAATTAGGAAATGTTTTAGGGTAATAATAATATCATTTTTACTCTTAATTACCCTATTTACTTTTAATCGTGGTAAATAAAAGTAAAAAGTTACTATTCACCAAAAATTATTTTCATCTCATTGAACCACATTTTACTTACTGACATCAACTGTATCTCTCAGATTTTTTAAATTCCACTCAAAAAAGAGGTAAAATTATGTTTTATGTAAATTTTCAAATTCTCCTAGGAGGTGGGTAAAAGATGGTGAAAAGTTCAATGAAATTTTTATAAATCTAAAATTATTATAAAATTACTCCAATGAATTAAATTGAACTTATATAGGTATTATGTATCAATTTTGACCTAAAATACATTTAAATAAAATAAATACTTATTTAAATAAAAATTCGGTTTTTAAATAGTAACCCAGTGTTTTCACTATTCATCAAAAATTGAATGTTTTCAAAAAAATACCAAAATTTCACCCTAGGATAATTTCGATATTCTAAATCCAAAAATGAAGTCCATTTTCAAAAATAAAATTTATAAAATTTCTAAAAGTGGGTATTACTATTCATAACGGCTAGTTTTAATAATATTTTAATAGCATATCGTTGTTTAGCGAAACTTGGTATTGCGTACAACACACGCTATCGTGGAAGGTCGTGATTGCGTGTAAAGCAAGCCAAGTAAGTGTTATGTGTAACTAAAGATTCCTTTGATGATTTTTATAACATTAAAACAAATTATTTCTCATAAAAGTCTCGGGTGTTACATGGACCTTTGCCATCCTCATTTTGGTTTTGATAATTACTTCAATCCATCATTTTTGTTTTATAATATTTTTTTTCAGAATTTCATCGTTACAATGACTTTGTATTTATTTTATATATGAAGTGATATTGATCATATTCTTACTGCAATATTATGTTGGAAAGATAAAGAGATTATTTTAATTTAATCTACTAATGTCGAAACCTAAATTAGTTATTTTGATGGGGCAAAATTATCCAAATCTATTATACGTTGTTCAGCAACATTACATTTTTTCAAGGTCAACATTTTATTTTGATAAAATCAAAAGATAAAGTAATCATATTCCTGATGAAAATTTATTTTTATAAATTATTGGGAAATATATATGTTTTATTATTTTGTATGGATTTATAAAAAGATCTCTTCATTGCAATACCAATTAACAAAATTTGTTGTTAAAGTGTGGGGTTTCTAGAATCTATAAATTTGGATAGATACTATTCTATCAATTTTTTCATCAGATAAAAATATATTAACTTAAAACTACATGGTGTGATATAAGGATATGAAATTTATATTTATTTTCATAGTTTAAATGGAAGGTTAAACAAATAATTTTAATGTCAATAAAATATCAGATGTTCTGCAACGTCATTGGTGAGTTGCAGTTTTTTTGCAGAATTATTTATCCCATTTTTTAAAGTTATCAGAAGATGTGTACTTGTTTTATAAGATCTTCTTGATCCATTGTAAATTTATTAAATTTTTCTAGATTCATTTCTTCAAGACCAATTTTTGATTCCATTGCTAGAAGTATCTAAAAAACAGGGATGCCTAAAATGGTATGATATCTATATTTTCCTATCATTATCCCTATGTTTATATCACTATAATATAGGAACCCTAATTTTGAAGTTAAAAGTATGGTTTGGGTACCCATTGTTTAAGTAAGAAGCACGTTTCACGATCCCTAGGATTTTATTTTTATACTAGCATAGAAAAGGATCCATAGGTTCAGTTGAAAATGAACCCTATATTTAAAAATCTACATTCAATCTAAATTGAAGGACTCACAATATCACTTAAAAAATACTAAAGTTGATCATCTCTAATATGAATATGATGTTGAACTATGAGTATGATATGATTTTATATAGGGTATTATCATTGCATCTATATAACATGAAATCAAATTGGTTGGACTCTATTTACTTGATAGAACTTTTTTGAAGGATCTTTATCACATATTGTTCAAGATATGAAAAATGTGACGGGAATACATAGAATGAATCATAGTAAAAACATCAAATTTTTTTGCATGATATACACCAGAATACACCATGTTAAGTATATATTTCTATATTATTATTATATAGTTGAGGTAAAATTGTGTTCATGCCTTACACATTAAAACAGAGGCCTTGAAAGCATGCGCCGTGCAATATTCATGTGGAAAAGATGAACACTGTTTCACTACTATCACTTGAACTTAAAATGAAGGAAATATAGAAGTGATATCACCATGAAAAAACTGTAAATCAGGAAATATGAAGGAATGAAAATATGTATAGGAACTCGATATTGTAAATATATTGGATGTTTTTATAGCATTCTAATGCAATATAAAGAACTGAAATAACCAAAAATTGTAAAATTTGAATTAAGGTGAATTAACCTTATTATTAATGTTTGAAGAAATATTGCAACATGGCTACATGTAGACTATTTTATATTTTGTTTAATTCTTATAATTAAGATAATATTGGATGTTTGGATATATTTTAACACATCAAATTTAATAAATTTTCAATTGATGTTTTCTGAATAATGGAAGAACAACTTTCCAAATATTTTGTTAGAAGGTTATAATGATATGTTTTTCTATATTATTTATATTTTAAGAAATTACATTTTTACATTCAATTCTTATTTTTTGTTTTATCACTATGATAATTCCTCATAAATTCGAATGATTTTGAACAAATAGTTTGTAATGTTCTTTTTGTGCGTATTTTGAAGAGAAAAAGATTAGTATATTCTAAATTCATTGTTTTCTATAAATATTTATGATAATATTTTATTAGAATTCAAATGTTTTAATTCTGTTATAAATATTGACGCTAGTTTTTATAAATTCTCTAATTTCTTAAAAGAGTATTTTTAATAGTGAATTAATTTTTTTTATTTTTCAAAGAAGAATGTATTCAATAAAGCTAATATTTTAGAGATATTATCATATTAGTTATACATATTATATTTAATGAACTGATGAGATATTTATTCATGAGACAAAATTTTAGTGTAAGGGTTTTGTGATTTTCATAGTGACATTTTTGGAAGCTCTTCCCCAGATTTATTTTGAATATCTAATAGAGGGGGATCTATAGAAACTAAGAAAAAATTTATTCTCTATAAATATTTTTCATAAAGGTAAAATACGATAGTAGAAGATAATATATGTATAAAATATATTCAAGATAATGTTTTGAAAATTTTCAAATTGAATCTTTACATTCTTAAAGAGATAATTGGCATACTCTTTATATCCAATATTCTCTCACATTGTAAATAAAAAGTAGAATAAGGAAGAATTTACTGAACATAAAAAATATTCTATTAATATTTTAAAAATAAGAAGAAACATGCATAAAATTGAAGATTATTTTGATGCTACTATGAATTCTTGAAAACCATCTACATCTATCAGTTGCTATTGTAATAGGATGACAAAGTTATTTCAACTTCTACATTTAATCGGTTTCTAATGAAGTGTTGACTACTTGTACTTAATCACGGTGGAGTGTTATCTTCTCATAATGAGATGTGGATACTGATGTTAATTATAATAGGACATGAAGTTTATATAAAATCTATGTTTTATTGTTTCAACTACCTAAAGTAATCTGTAAAGTTATTGAAATAAAAGGATCTTCTTAGTAAAACTAACCAAGCTTCCATAGAGATCATTGGTGGAGTGAATTAACAGATTTATGTTCCCCAAAACACTATACATCATCAAGTATTATTAACTAATTTATTTATTTTATACTAATAACATTCGATGAATAGATAAATAAAAAATTTATATTTTAAAAGAGGGACATTATTCTCTATCATGATTTTAAAAAGGACATGATTCACCCCCTCTTGTGTGTTCGTCATCATCATTCTAAGAGAACATAATATTCCATTGATGGTTTGCACCTTCACAATAATTTCAATGTAAAGTTGTAAACCTATCAACTTCCTCTCTCCAACATCATCCAAACATATATGATTCTTTTATCTCTTCCCATGATGACCCTCATATGGTTCAATATAAACACAGGAATCGAAACTATTTTTATAGGATATTACTACCTGTGTATGGTTCATTCTGAATATCTCTATAAACCCATCAAACAAGATATCATATTATCCTATAATGTTTAAATATTCTTCTTATACTGACCATATTGAGGATGATAGGTAGTGTTGAAACATAAATTTATCTCCAATGGTTTATCAATATTTCTTTAGGAGCTTGAGGTAAAGGTATGAACCCAATCAGATACATTGGAGGTTGGTACTCTATATACAATTACATCCTAAATTAAGTATAACATTGATATTTTACAAAGGTGAACAATTATTTGATGGAAGAAAATATTGTAAGGAAATCGATTACAACAAAAATAACATTATAGCCTTTAGATATTTTGGGGAGTCCTATGACGAAATCTATAGTGATGTTTCACCATTTCGATACTAGAATGTGTAATGCTTTCAAGAAAATATCTTTTAATTTTTCATTCAACCTAAACTTACTGTAACACTAATCATTGAGATACATAATCTGAAATTTATCTCTTTATTTTATCCCACCAAAAGTTCTTTATATCCATATACATCACAATACTTTCTAGATGAATAGTGACGAATAAACTATATGCATCATAAATTTTTTCCCACTATACTTTTGGTTTTTATAGGACATATATCCATGATACAAAACTTATAGTTCTATCTTTATCAAAGTTTAACATCAGGATATTAATTAATGTTTATGTAGCTATATATCATCTTTCTAGGCTTCTTTGATCATAATGTGGTTGGTAGGTTGAGTAGTCAGTTGAAAAAGATATGATTTTTCTCCTCCCATAAATATTTCATTATTAATACTTTGAAAATACATGACTATTTGATATTTATTAATCCACACCATGTATATCACGGTATTTCTTACTCATAGAATCATCCATCATATTTTCCCTCCCCTAGTGGTATTGTATTGAATAATCATAATCGTTTATCAATTTCAATATTCTACATTGGTGCATATTCTACTCTATATATGTGAATATATATATATATATCAATATGATGTGATAATTATATATATAACTCTATTGTCCATAGAGATAATGTCTCTATATCTTAAATGAAAACATCATTGATGACAACTATGAATCACGAATCATGTAAATTTTCTCATGAGTGTTTAACTACAATGAGGAAAGATTAATTACTATATCATTATTCATGAGGATGAAACAAAAGACCATTATTAGAAAATCATTTTATATTACAAACACTTCCCCACAATAAAGTAATTTATGTACCAGATCATTGAATAACCATATAGAGACCCCATGATTTTACCAATACCATTACATGACTTTAAGTATAATAAAGCATCATATTACATCCCAAGGATCGTAAATTCTTGTGTCTTGGAAGACCAGATACATAAAACTGAAAACATGGGACTAAATAAAATATTTTTTTATTTAATGTTCATAAAGATCTCCAAAATTCTATTTTTATCAAACCTCTACATAGGATACCCTGGGGATAACATGGATAAAGGGTTGAGCTAAAAATCCATGTAAGGGAATAAACATAAGAATAAATTTTTAGCACTTGGGTTATAAGGCATAAAATAATGATATAAAAAGGCATGAAATATATAAAATCATAATAAATAATCATGGGATCATATGAATATTAAGTCATAGTAATGCAACAGAGACATAAGAAATGACTTTATCATGAGTCAAGGCTCATTCTACATAGAGTATCACAATTCGAGGTAAAAAACCAAGACCATTGACGATGATAGCATTAGTCAAGGATAACCGCCAAGACCGTTACACATAATGTCTCATGAGATTAAAATTTACCAAATTATTTGGAGTACTATTTTGGTGAACCCATATTTACATGTTCATGAATATGATTTCCACATAATTAATCATACATAATCAATCAAAAATAAACATAAGTTTACTCATGGAAAGAAATGGGTTTCATAATCATGTCATAAAGCATAATGAATGGGAATATCATACAAGTGTCCATGAAATAAATGAATTAAAACATAAAAGAAAATTCATAAGGTAAAATAAGAATATATCATTGTAATTTATTTCAAATAGAATTTGAAACATGTAATAAGAGTACATAATAAAATTTACCATTAAAACATTTTTTGCGGTTTTAATGAAAATACTAAAAAGCATTTAAAATAGATAGTGGAATAATATTTTATATAAAACCAGAATTGGAAAAAGTAAATTTTCATAATAAAAATACTAATTTTATGAAAATAATAGTGGATTAATATATCTGATATAGTGAACTTGAAATTGGGTATGAATTTAGGAAGTTCAATTAAAAGGGGTTGCTTATCAGGAAGTATTGAGAAGGGAACCACTAAAAAACAAGTATATCCCCAAAATAGAATGATTAATGGAAACTGATACATGAGTTTTGAACATATAGAAAATATTTATAACACTTTTATAAAAAAATATAAATTCATTTGGGAAAAGGGAAATATATAGGATCCCGATGAAATAATGGAGGTTTGGGAAGAATCCCCTTCCTTAAGTCTGATGTTCTCATTCACTTAATCCTAATGTCCTGGATAACTAAATTAAATTAATAAATTAATATTTCATGATCCTATTATTCTTGTAATTTATTTATTATAATCTTGTTAAGTTTATTCATAGTTTTTTATGGGTTAAGATGTTCAATTTAATTGATTGGGAGCATTTGTTTCCTTGGTTTTCCTGATTGGTTTACTTATATACATATAAGGATAAACATGTATGATGAGAATGGATGAACAGAATTGGATTTATATGTTATTAGTTAATATTATTATATTAAATGGTTATAAAATTCATTTGGATATTTGGAGTGAAGATGAATCCTTATAGAAAACATAATGATAACTGTTTTTGTTAATTGGGAGTTTTTTATCACATCAAACAAATTTTGATTTATAAATTAATATCATGTGTCAAAAAAATGATCCAAAATCATAAATTATAAATAATACATATATTATATTTTTTTGAACCATAAAAATGGTTTCATGATTTTAATTGATGATGGTGATAGAAATTGAATACCTGTCGTCCTTGAATGTGACAAATTAACACATCTAAAATGATGTTTTAATTTGTAGTATAAAAGGAGGGGGAAAAGATAGATGATGATGAATAATTCAATTATCATAAAAAATTACATTACATGTAAGGTATTAGAGTTATCATAACATTTGGATGTAAGGAGGAAAGGAAATTAGAAGCGAGAAAAGATCATGAAAGAAAATAAAAGAAATGAAAAGAGGAATTTACCTCTTGAATAAATCTGCTTTGGGAGCCTCTTTAGGGGAGAGGATTTAATCTTTTTAAGAGACCAATGAAGTTTGGAAATCTGATAGGGGTTAGGGAGATATTTGTACTAAATTTAGAATATTAACAAGGCTTGATAGGTGTGAGGATAAAAGGTAAAGAGGGGTGGTATTTATAGTGGAGGAGAAGAGGGTTTTATCAATATTTAATTCATTATTTATTATTTTTCACAAGAAAAGAAATAGTAAGGATTATTGTGGAAAAACATAGTAATATATTCATGAAATTTATAAACCAAGGTGCTTACCTTAGCAGAAAATCATCCATAAATAATAAATCATGCATTTATTTTATTCGGTAAATTATCATATTTTACAATTCACAAAAAATTCAAGTATTTTAGAAAAATCTCAAAAATTCACCCCAACCATTTTTAGACATGTAGAATTCAAAAATGTTCTAAATTTTTTGAACATAATTTCATAAATATGAGAAATTTAGTTTTTAATTAAAATCATAATTTATGTGAAAAATACAAATTTTAATATTAAAACTGCACTTCTACCACATTATAAAATTACATAAGGTCTCATAAAATTATATTATAATATTAAGTCATCAAAATACATATTTAAGAATAAATTTTATGAAAATAAATTTTATTTTAATTTATTAAATCAATTAAAAAAATGTAATGTACAAGAACTTACAAAAATACCAATATAATATTAATAATTAATTAAATATCTATTTACTTATACTATGGTATAATTATACCATATTTTCACTTATAATTTGGATAAATTTTATTCATTCTTTAATTAGTGAGGTTAATATTACATTATCTAGTTTAATATTTATATGGGTCACATTACTATTCTAATTGTCAAGTTACTATTTCATCGGTATACATTCTTCAACTTGTAGAGATACCTATTATTTTACTCATTCATAATTTATAATGTTTGTATTGTGTTCCTCTTGTGATATTATATGATTATACCATACAAAATAATTATAATATGGGAATTCCATAGATAAAAAATTGGATCATTACATTATACCCCCTTATGAAATTTTTCCATCAAAATTTTATTTTATATTATAATCCATAAATATGTATGGGTACATTTCTTTAATTTCTTCCTCTTATTCCCTTGTTGAATCTTCGTTATTATTGTTCTTCCAGATTAATTTTACCAGGTGAGTAGTCTTGTTGCGTATAATATTATCTCTATCATCCAAGATCTTTACTAGCTACTCCCTGTAAATAAGATCATTCTCCAACTGTACCACCTCTAAAGAGAGTACATGTGAAGGATTTGGTATGTTATTCCTTAAGAGGGATACATGGAATACATCATGTACTTTTGACATGGTAGTTAGAAGTTATATTCTCTAGTCCATATCTCCAACATGATCAAGAATCTCTATGGGGCTGATGTACCATGGACCTAGCTTTCCTTTCTTCAAAAACCTCATGAACTTCTTCCAAGGAGATTTGTAGATGAATACTATGTCTCAAAATTTGAATTCTAGGTCCCATCGACTATTGTCTAGATATATCTTTAATAAAATTTATGCTTTCGTGATGTGATTCTGCATAGTTATCACATTTTCCACCATTTCCTCGACCGTTTCATGTCATAGAATCTTATTCTCACTAACATCATCCCATCATGTCGGTGTTCTGCACCTTTTTCCATAAAGTGATTAACATAGTGCCATTAATATACTGATGTCTAAACTATTATTTTAAGATAATTTAACCAGTGGAAGATGTTGGTCCCATCATCCTTTTAAGACCATAGAACACAATCTCAACATCTATTCAAGTTTCTTAATAGTTCTCTCATATTTGCTATCTATTTGAGGATGATAGGTTGTATTGAAGTTTAGTTAAGTTCTTAGAGCATGTTGGATAATTTTCCAGAGCATCAATGTAAATATTGTATCTCTATTAGATAGAATACATAATGGTAATCCATGTATCCTTACCACCACATTGATATATATCCTTGTAAGTTGATCCAATGAGATGTCCTCTCAAATTGTGATAAAGTGAGATGTCTTGGTAAGATGATCCATAATGACTCATATAGATCTGTTTACATTAGATGTCCTTAGAATTATAGTGACAAAGTCCATGGTAATGTTTTCCCACATCCATGTTAGTATGGGTAGTGGTTTCATCATCCCCTTAGACTTTTGTCTTTCATCCTTCACTTACTGACATACCAGACAATTTAATGCATACTCAATAATATCTTTATTCATATTATCCCACTAAAAGTTCTCTCGTATACCTCGATATATCTTGGTACTCCCCGGGTGAATAGAGAATGTTGAGCTATGTGCATCATTCAAAATATCATTATTTACCTCTAGATCAACTAGTACACATAATCATGACCCAAATATTACAACTCCATCCATGTCAATCTTGGACTCATAGGATTTCCCATTTCTAATAGCTCCCACCATTTTCATACATTCCATATATTTTCTTTAAAAATCCATTATTTTATCCATGATGGATAGTTGAGAAACTATTTGAGAAAGAATTTATGATGTTACTCCCTTAATGATCCCCATGTCTATCCTCTACAAATATAAAAATAATGGATCCTTTTCAATTGTCATCATTGATAAAGATACATTATCCTTTCTATTTAGAGAATCTTCCACCTTATTTTCCTTACTGTGATGGAAGTGGATAGAGAAATCATAATCATTGATGGGATCTAACTACCTTCACTAGAGAATATTGATATCTTTCTATGTGAATATATATTTTATATTCTTGTGATCAGTATATATCTCACACTTTTCCACATAGAGAAAATGATGCCATATTTTGACCCCAAATAGAACAACTACCAAATCTAGATCATGAAATATAATGTTTCTCTAATTTATTTTTTGTATATTTAAGGAATAGGAAATAACTTTATCATTTTTCATCACCATATAGGCTAATACCTTCTTTGAATCATCACTTTACACCACAATGATTTTTACACTTATCGGGAGTGTGAGTACTGGTGTAGTGATAAGACTCTTTTTGAGATCCTTAAAGCATTCCTCACATTCTTGAGTCCAGAAAAAAATCACCCCTTCCATGTCATCTTGGTAATTGGGTTTGAAAATCATGATAATTTCTTCACATATTTTCAATAATACCCTACTAGATCAATGAATCTACGGATCTCTGTTAGAGAAATTTTCCTAGGACACTCTTTATTTTCCTTTGTCTTGGAAGTGTCCAAAAATATTCTTTTTCTAGAGATAATATTCCCCATGGATGATACTTACCCCATCCATTACTCAAATTTATTGTAAAGTTTATAATGTTTCTCCCTTTTTAGAGTTATCATCATATTATTCAAATGTGCATGATGTTCCTATTTTCTCTTGGAGTAAATCTGAATATCATTGATAAAAACTACAATAAATTTGTCAAGATAATCTCTAAAAAATCTTTTTGTTAAATATATAAATATTACTAGATAATTAGTGAGTCTAGAAAGAATAACTATGAACTCATATTGTCCATACATTATTCAAAAGGTGGATTTGGGAATATCTTTCTTCTTTATATTTAATTGGAGATATCATAATTGGAGTTCCACATTAGAGAAATAATTGGCCCCATGTATCTGATTGAACAAGTCATCTATCTGAGTCAGGGGATATTTTTTCTTTATCATGATTTGATTGAGCTCATGATAATCAATGTAGAGGAGAATATATGTCCTTATTCTCAACAAATAGGACTGGTTCACCCCCATGGTGAAGCACTCAGGTGTATAAAACCCTTCTCTAGATTCTCCTATAACTACATCTTCAGGTCTTCTAGCTCAACGATGTCTATTATTTATGTTTCTTTGATATAGGTAGGTATCCCAGAATGATTAAAATTGAGAACTCAACCTCTTGATCAGGAGGAAGAGCATCCAATTTTTTAAGGAATACATTACTGTAATCCCTCATAGTGGGAATGTCTTTGAGTAGTATCATCTCATTTTTATCAAACATTAGAGTTAGACATGCTACTCATAAGGAAGTAATATCCACATATGAGACAGTGATTCCAAAAAATATTCATCTTACTAGCTACAGTTATAAAGAATTTGAGTATACTTTGTGATGTAAAGAGTGATCTTCCTTTCCCAATAGTTGATGTTGGATTTGTATAAAGTTATCCAATAAAAGACCAAATAACATTGAACCCCAAAAATTATTATGAAAAGATTCATTGGGAATTTTATCCCATGAAAATATACCTGGGAGGAGTTATAAACCATGGATGCAATAATTTTCCCATTCCTTGTTCTCACAGATAACTGAACCTCCAAATATTGAGGTGGTGTTTGAATAGTTCTATTAAACATTCATGATAAGAAAGATTTTTTTAACTATAATAAAATTGTACATTTTCTATTAATGAATGAATAACTGGCATAATCTTCACCACATCGTTGTTTGAATCCACCTCAACAGTAGTGATAACATAATCCCTTGTTTACATGGAGTTTTTTGTTGACATCCTCCGACAACCATTGGATTAGGGAAATTGTTCATATAATTTCCAAGTTCCTTTAGTTGTAACACTTCACTATAGGCTGAGTATTGATATGAACCTTCCTTTCATCTTCAACATTAGTGGGATTCTTCTTATCCCTTTAGTAATTTTTATCCTGATGTCCCATTCTTCCACTTTTGAATCAATTCATGGTTCTCTTTTGATAGTTCCTAGGATACTTCTTCCCACAATTTTGACACGTGGGATGTTTGATCTTCTTTCCATCAGGGGATTTATTTTCTGAACCACCCATATTATACTCCATTTTTTTCATTCTATCACCAAGCCCACGAGATAATTGAGAGTATTTGATCTCTATTTCAACCTTGAGGGCACAACAAAAAATATATTCATAATAGATGAAGTCACAAATCACCAACAATTTTCATAGACTCGGCTTTAGTACACTAACAAAATGATCCATCTTTCTTTCGGTGTTCATGAAAAATTCATAGGTGTATATTTCATACCTTGTGATGTTTTTTTTATATGATCTCACGATCTCATCTTCCTTATTCTTGAGTTTGAGGAACTCTTTTTCCATCTTATGGCAGAGGGTTCAGGGAAAATATTTGTTAAAAAAATTCTTGAATTTCCTTCAATCTATGGAATCAATTTCCTCCTAGGACTACATATTCGTGATCAGTGTCTACCACTAATCCTCTTCCCCATAAAAACAATATAATACCATCATGATGTTCTCTTATTCTGAGCATTGGAGGATATAGAATATCCTTTCTATACAGTTAATCCACTGTTCTGTGAAGAGGGGATCAGAATATCACCTGAACATGGGAGGACTTTACTATATGAATGATTTTAAGGAAACATTCTATTTCCTTAGAGGATGAGGGTGTTCCATATGATTAGAGTTATTATTCATAACTTAATCCAGCTGAGCAAGTAATTTTTTAATATTTGGAGAAACTATTCCCATCATATTATGCATATCATTATGGAAATCGTCACATTTCATATCACATATATTGTCGGTATGTGTTCTTCTATTTCCCTCTGTTAACTAAGAAAAATAATATACAATTATGGGATTTGAATACAAAGCTATTAATTATAAAAAAGGAAATGTTAAACATAAAATGATGAACTCTTAAAGGAAAAGTATATCTTTGCTATGGATTTTTTAGGTTTTAATCTTGGTTATCCATGATCTGTTTACTAACATATATTCTTATGGTATTTATTTTGTTCCCTTAATAATGGCTCAGAAAAATCTTATGAATTTATGAAATCATATCCCATGGGAGTGTCAAAACAGGAGTGAAGAAAGACCCATTATCCTAAAAAAATTCCCTTTTGAGTGTAGCTCAAAGCGGTGTTTTCTTGTTTTACCCATCGATACATATATTTTAGAGCCACATCCATTTGTTAGTATATAGAACGGGTTGTATTTTCTTGATATTCTACTAACTCTATACTTACCAATGTTTTGGGATATTTTCTTATACTTAAAATCATCCCAAAGTTTATTACTAATGTTCTCTATTCTTAATCTTCAAAAATAACTAGAACATGCTATGATACCAACTATAGAAACTGCATCCATTCACACATACCATTATATTATTTAATGCAAAATAAATAATCATATTACAAGATATGTATCTGAATATCCTGTGTCGTGAAAGACTAGGTACATAAAAGTGAATACATGGGACTAAATAAATCATTTATTTATTAAATGTTCATAAAGAGCTCCTAAATTCCATTGTGATCATACCTCTTTATAGGATAACATGAGGATAATATAAACAAAGGTGTTAGATAATAATACCATTAAGGTAATAAACATAACAATAAATAATCTACACATGGGTTATAAGGCATGACATAATGATACAAAAAGGAATGAAATATAAGTAATCATAACATATAATCACGATATCATATAAACATGGATTCATAGTAATGTGGAAACAACATAAAACATGACATTAGCATGGGTCTAATCTTATTTCACATAGAGGAGCACAATTCAAGGTAAACCACCAAGACCATTGCATATGGTAGCACGAGCCAAGGATAACCGCTAAGACTATTGCACATAAAATCTATTGAGAATAAACATTACCCAATGAATTGGAGCACTATCTGGGTGCACCCATCATAACATGTTTAATAATACGTTTTCTACAGAATGAATCATATTTAATCAATCATACATAAACATAAGGGTACCCATGGAAATAAATGCGCACCATAATCATTTTATAAAGAAACATGGAAGGGTGGGTTATTCAAGTGTCCATGAAATAAATAAATTAGAACATACATATAAATTCATAATTGAAAATAAAAATATATAATGGTATGTAATGTCAAGAAGTAGTGAAATAATTTAAAAAGAGTATTCATGAAATTCAAGCGTTAAAACATTTTATTGTGGTTTTAAGGAAAATACTAAAGGGCATTTAAAATTAAAAACGGAATAGTCTTTTATATAAAATCAAAAATGAAAAAAGAAGGTTTTTATAATAAAAATAATTATTTTTTGAAAATAATGGTGTCTTTAAAAGATGATAGAGTGTACATGAAATTGGTCAAGAATTAAGAAAGTTCCATTAAACAGGATTGTTTACCTGGAAGTATTGAGAAGGGAACCACATAAAAAAATTATTTTCCAGAAAGATAATAATGAATGGAAGTTAGTACATGAGTTTTGAAAATATAAAAAACATGTATCATATAAATAGAAAAAGAAAAGATAACTATATTTGGGTAAAAATAAAGATAGAGGATCCAGAAGAAAAAATGGAGGTTTGGGTAGAATCCCTTACCTTAAGTCTAATTGTGTCCTTCAGTTGATCCTAATGTCCTGGATAACCAAATTAATATTTATTAATTAATGAGTCCTGAAACTAATATTATTTTAATTTATTTATTATAACATTATTAAGTTCATTCAAAGTCTTTTTGATGGGTTATAATGTTCAATTTCATTGTTTGGGATTGTTTATTTTCTTAGTTTAATGATGGGTTTACTTATATTCATGTAATGATAATCATGTTAGATGGGAATGGTTGCCCAGAATTTTATTTATATGTTATTTGTGAACATAGAGATGATGAAATGATTATAAAATTCATTTGGTTATTTTTAGTTAAGATGTATCATTATATTAATCTTTAATGATAAATGTTTTGGTTAATTGACATTTTTGATCACATCAAAAAAAACTTATTTATAAATTAATATCACATGTAAAAAAGACTAAAAAACCCTAAATTATAAATAATACATATATTATAGTATTTTTCAACCATAAAAATGGGTTCTGGACCAATATTGAAGATTATAATAGAAATTGAGAACCCATTATCCTTGAATGTCATAAATTAACAAATCTCAGATGATGTATTCATTTCTAGTATAAAAGGAGGGGGAAATGATAGATGATGATGAATTATTCCATTATCATAAAAAATTACTATACATTTAAGGTACTAGAGTTATTATAATATTTTTATTAAAGTATGTGAGGAAAAAAAAATAATTCAAAGAACTTGAAATAAAATAAAATAAATGAAAAAGATGCGTTTTCCTTTTGAAAAAATATTCCTTGAGAACCTATTTAGGGGAGAGAATTTGGTCTTTTGAAGAGACTGATATTTGATGAACATGGGATTTATGATCAGGGATATATTTGAGCAGAATTTGGACTAGGAATATCGCTTGAGATGTTTTGATGATAGGAGTTAAAGAGAGATGATATTTATAGAGGAGTAGAGGAGGGTTTTCTCAATATTTTATTCATGATTTTATTCATAATTTTATTATTTTTCTCAAAACAAGAAATATTATTGATTTTTTTGACCCAAAATAGTAATATTTTCATGTGAGTTAGAAACCAATTTTCTTACGTCAACATAACATTATCTGTGACTAAATAAATCATGTATTTAGATAATTCTGTGAAAAAATTTTATTTTATTATTCAGAAAAAATTCAAGTATTTCAAAAAAAATTACAAAAATTCACACCAACCATTTTATGATGTGTAAAATTAAAAAATTAACTTCATTTTAGGAAGATAATTTTCTAAATATAAGAAATCTAATTTTTAATTAAAATCATAATTTACCTGAAAAATACAAATTTTAAAATTTAAAATATTTTTCTAACGCTTTTAAAAATTACTTAAGGTCTCATAAAACTATATTATAAACAAAATAAATAAAAATAATTATTTATTAATATATTTTATAAAAATTAATTTTCTTTCAATTTATTAAATTAATTGTAAAATTGTAATATACATGATTAACAAAAATACCAACACTTTATTAATTGTTTTTAAAATATCTATTTACTTATACTAAGATATATTTATACCATATTTTCAATTATAATATAGATAAATTCTATTTATGATTTAATTGTTGAGGATACTATTACATTGGCCGATTTACTTTTTATAAGGGTCAAATCACCATTCCAAAGTTCAAGTAACTATGTCATCAGTATACATTCCTTAACTTCTAGATATACCTTTTATTTTACTCATTATTCGTTTATAAGATTTTTATTGTGTTCTATGTGTAATATTATTTGATTATACCATTATAAGTAATTATAAAAAGGCAATTCCAACGATAAAACATTTAATCATTACAAACAACCCTTTTTCCATAAAATATTATTCATATTTCTCTTCCAAAGAAACATCACTACATTACATTATAAATTTTTTAGTAGATTGGATGTGCATAGAATATTTATCAAAATATTCATATAGTATATGTCTAACCCAAAAAAAGAATGAACCTCCATTATATTTATGAGTTTGGGTAATTGATAGCTAACTTACATCTTTGAAGTATTTAATGATATTCCATTGTATCTGATTAAATAAACCAAATGATACTTTCTTAATCCATAATTAACACATGCTAAAAATGGCATACAATTTCTCCCTTCTCAAAGTCCTTAACATAATCCAAAAATGATAATCATTTTCATCCCCACTCTTTTAATACTTAATAAATATCAAGTATAAATAAAACAAAAAATTGACCAATGTAGTGTTTAAATACTTTATTCAGAAGATCTATGAAGATATTAAGAATACATTTATGTCTAAATAATGTCATAATAAATTCCTAGTGTCCACAAATTTTATAGAAATATATCTCGAAATATCATTCTTTGAACCACTAATTGATGGTATCTATATTGAAGGATAATCATTTAATTATGGGGGGTGATTCCACATTATTTACAAACATATTTATATGAATTTATATCGAGGGACAAGTGTTAGTAAATTAAATGTGGGAAGAATATGAGCTGAGAATAAATAACTCATAAGTGATGTGAATACCCATACTTATAATTTTCTAGTCTTCAATATATAATATCTATTGTAATATTATATTAGGTTCACTAAACTAAACATACTCAAATACCTCATAAATGTTCATGAAGAGAAACTTAATTAACCGTTATACTTATCATAAGGGTTTGTTCTAAAGATCTCTAATATATTCCCAAAAATAGCTAAACTAATATCTAAAAATAATTAAACCCTCCTTTGGTACCAACTGAGGTGAACCAAGATAAACATTACTAAATAATACTTAAATTTAACAATTTATATCATATATCTCAGAAAATCTTTTACAACCCATGGAAAAAAAGGTTTAGTGTCTTGGATATTATTTACATTAACATTATATTTTACAATAAAGTAAATCATTACACAATAATCATGCTTCTATAGACCTTATTATATACATATCATATAATATAATCATATTTTTAACCACAGACATGGGAACATAATAAAGGGAAGATTGTAGATTCTTATTAATGGAAAAACATATCATAATGTATTAGGTCATAAACATGAAGTATGACATGAGGAAAATGAGAAATATCTTATTAAAATGGAAAAATACCATATATGATAATCATAAAACATATTAGAATAATATAAAATCTAAAAAACAAAATTAAGGAAATATAATATTATTGACATGGCTCAAAATAAATATCAGTAATACAAAAACATTTTACCATAACATAGAAATGTGAAATAATTTAAACATAAGGTGTTGCATGAAAACATGAAATATTATGAAAATGAAAATCATCATAAAATATAAGGCATAAATTGATATAAAACTTGTAAATGATTAATAACCATAATAATTGAAAAAAATTGTGAAAAAGACCCTTAATGGCCATGACTATGGGAAAAAATCATTATGTTCTCAATTGAAAATGTGAGAAAAATCAATATTTTCATTCCCATGTGAAAAAACTCATTATGTCCATGCTAGAATATCTCATGAGATATAAACATTAAAAAATTCAGTAGAGGGAGATATGTGTTCCCATCCATCATCATTATTACATATGTGTGATAATTTAAATCAATCATCATCATATCTTAAAAACCCATTGAAAAATAATTGGTTTCATAAAAATTAAAAAAATACCATAACAAGAACATAAAATATCATAAAATATCAAAAATATCATTTTTAAAAAGAAAACATATCATAAAAAAATATATAGGGTGATCAAAATACCACTTCATGAGAGACTATGCTTTGAAGAAAAAATTTAAGTGAAAATTAAAAGTTTTCATATTATATTTTAAACTTTGTTATTAAAGATAAAGAGTAAATTAAACAAAATAATTGTTTAGGTAAAGAGAATAAATTTGGAAACAAAATTTTAGATAGTGTTGTACCTCTCTCTCTCATGGGGTCTTCATCACCACAACTACTCATTATTTTCGAAAAATATCATTTAGTGAATCTCAATTATATGGTCAATGTCTATTTATTGAGATTAATTGAATCATATGTTAAATTAATAAGATCATGATGACATGTTTATGATCATGTCGAATCTTTTTGAATAGGAACTGAAGATGTAATTGAAGTATTATTTCAATATTTGAATTCACTGAATGAAGTTGGAAGATTAAAGTGAAAGCTTGCAAGGATGTTTGAGTATCAAATAAGTACTTGGAGCACTACTGGATACACCAACTAGTCAATGTGGTGCACTAGCTAGCCCATGCCATATGGATATGAGATACTAGCTCCAATAAGTCCATTAGCCAACCAATTGATGAGAACCGGTCTACTAAAGAATGTTTTAGTACTCCATAATTCTTCCATTTTACCATCATTCATCAATTTTCTAATAAAAACTCATTGATGTTGACTTCCTAGAACTAGTATGTTCTATGTCACCCACTGGCTAGCTGGTGAGGTGTACTAGTTAGCTGGTGGAATCAATATAACCTTTCAGGGAGTTAATATAATGACATAAAAATTATATTATTTTGGTCTTCTTCAGATCCAATGACCCAAGATTAATTATATAAGTTTTCTTAGAATATTGAATCCTATAAATAGGTCACCATTGTGTATTATAGATCTACCCCATTACCAACAACTCTCAATTTCAGATTTGATCCTTGATCATGTTTTGGATCCCAATAATAAATCTCTACAAAATGCTCTCCCAATTTAAAGATCTAATCACTTTTCTCCATCAATGTAACATGATATCTCTTCTTAAATAATATATTAATATATTTTTTTAAAATACATATATACTCTCTAGAGATTAGGGTGAATAATTTTTATGAGTTTTCAAAAATAAAACTTTCTTCTTTTCATATCATCTACATTGGGTTCTCACTAATTCAAAAGTTATAGATGTGTAACTTGTTTGGTGATTAACAACAATGGAGTTCTCACAAACTATAAATGCAAGGGTCATGTTTCATGTTCATTACAAATATCAAGGGATTAATATAAATATAACTCTCAACACTAGGGGGGGGGGGTAGACGTTGGGGCTTAAAATGAGCTATTGTCAAACTCCATTATCAAACCTTATTTTCCCTCTGTTTTAATTTTCAAATTGTGGAATTAAAAATTGATTAACATAATTTCATAAACATGGTTTTTCAATTTTTTAATGTTCATAATCACTCAGTAAATATTAAAATGAATTTATTTTTAATACATAACAAATTTAATAATTTAATGCTCTATCGTAATTATCACTATATTTATTTATATCGTTAATTTCAATTAGATTTAAAAATTATCATCTCCTCTCACATCAATTTTAAAAATCCCAGGTAACCCACTTTATATTTTCCTCAAACCGACAATGGGTATTAAATTTTTATTTTATGTATTCAAATTTTTGTTTTGATATGAGTTTCAAAAAAAATTATTATGGTTAATAGATTTAAAAGATAAAATTTTCTATAATGGATTATAATTTTTATTTATATGATCATATTTTCAATGGAACAAATTATTTATATAATGAAATTTATATCAAAATTTTATTGGAATCATAGGCTATATGGTAAGTAAAATGGTTAGGCATGAATATATTTCAACTATAAAACCAATAGATAATAGGATACTTGATGAAATTAAATCCTTTGATATTAACTGAATGTACATGAACACTATAAATATTTATGTTGATGAAATTGAATACAATTGTGTTTAGAAATGTAAAATTTCTATTGAAATATTGAAATATCCCCTTGTTACCCCTAAATAATCCCAAAAAGTTAAATATATTAGATTATACATGTATTGTAATTATTTTGAAATATTTTCCATACATACAACTGAATCAATTAGATTTATATTTACATGATTGACTGATATTTTCCATGTTTGAAACTCTCATAATAATTAATTTTCTATATAACCCCTATAGAAAAACATACTATTGGTCTTGTGAAGAAATTTGGCACCAAATTGCACCACAATAAAATAATAAAATGATGCAAAAAATAGCGTTCAGTGAAATTATTAGATACCTTACAGAATATAAAATAACTATTATGTGATAAGATGAAAAGTACGATAATGAAGATAATAAGGAAAATAAAACTACCACCTTCATATCTACAAAATCTTACTCATCCAAATATAGAGTAGAATACTTCAGTCAACACATCATGAACATGAACAAATATATAAATAAAATGAAATCCTTAAATAAAAAAGGGTTAATAAAAATGTTGAAACTTAAGTGAATATATGAAAACAGGTCACATCAAGCTAAAATTCTCTATTTGTAAAAATAATTTTAATGAAAAGAAACAAAGATTAAATGATCTCAAAGTTATAATGTGGATTATAAATTATACCACTATGGATCCAAATTACTCAATCACTTCAGGTGTCTAAAGTCTTAAGTGTATTTTTCATTTTATTTGAATACATTGAGGTTGTTACCCCTATTCCTATTTCCTCCCCCTCCTCTTCTAATCCTAATTGTTTCTCTTCTTCTTCTTCTTCTTTTACATACTACTAATGTTACCAAAATTACGAAGACAAAAAATAAGCTTATAATTGAAAAAAATGATTTATATAAACTCCTTTATATATACTAATAAATTGATAATAAATAAAATAATTTTCTGAAAAAAATGAACATCTTTAAAAATAGAATAAACATAACATTTAGGAAAAGGAAGAATAAATTTTGAAAATTAAAAATCAACTATATATTAATATTATTGAATAAAAAATCAATGACATTAAGAACCATCTACATTAATTAACTCATTTTAAAGATAGTATAAATAAAATTATGGGTTATAAAAATAATTAAAACAAATTGATTGGAATTTTTTTCGAATATCTAGAAAATACATCAAAAATTAATTTGAAACCCTTTTTAAGTAAAGTATTCTTGAAAGAAAAAAAATGAATTTATTGTGAATGAATTATAAATTTAATTTATAAATGTGAATCCAATAATTAAAGATATGGGAGCCTAAAATAAATATATATTACATCAAATATTTATAAAACAAAATTACATTCTAAAAAAACATAGATTCCTAAATCACTATTGGTAAACATTAGTTCATTTTGGTACAAAAACCATTTGTCATTTTAATTTGGAAGAAAAGTGTCTTCTGAGAAAATACCAAAAAGAAATATTTAACATAGGTAATGGATTCTCAAGGCACATGTGTGGTGATATTTCTGAATTCAATCAAATTTATAAACTAGAATGAGATCACACAACGTACATTGATAACACTTGTTGTAAGATAGTTGATAAAGGTACTATAAATTTTTCTAAGTAAACTCTTATTGAAAATGTTTTCTTTTTCAAAGGATTGAAATATAAATTTCTAGTAATTTTTAAATTGTGTCAAATTTATTTTCAATTTTTTCAAAAATTATTTATGTAATGTTTTTAGCCCAAAAATAAATATTTTATTTACCAATTATCATATTTAAAATATTTTTACAATAAATTTAATGTCGACCTCTACCCAAACATTAAATGACTGAGTGAAAATGTAAATGATTTACGTATATGGAATAAAATAATTATCCATAATAGCATAAATTGAATTATCAAACTCAACTACTATGAACTATTGTGTGATTTATCGAAACTAAATTTCAAGGATGATCTAGTTTGTGGAGAATTCTAATATGGAAAGAAAAAAACGTCATTTAAAAATAAAAAATGGAATATAATTTTCAAAATATCTATATTAAATTCACAATAATTTATTCAGAACATCTAAAATTCTATTTATAGGTAGTGAATCCTACACTTTTATCATTTTTCAGTACAATACAAGATTCATTTGGGCTTACATCTAATATCTTAAATATAGAGCCTAAAAGTATTTCATTACATTTTATAAAATATTTGAATGTTGAAAAGGTATTAAAATAATTTTATTCAAAATTAAATAGGTGTATAATTTTATAACAATGAATTTACACATTTATACACATTTTAGATCTATAATCATTCTCTTTCCAGCTCCTCAAACTCCACAACAAAATGGGGTAGTAGAGAGGAAAAATTTAACTATAAAAGAAATCAATCAACTTTTTAATGAATTTAATTTACCTTAATATTTTTAGTTTGAGGCCATAAATAAAAATTTTATTATCATTAATTATGATCTCATATGGCCTATTATAAAATGTCCCCTTATGAACTTTGAAAAAATAAACACTAAAACATTCACTAATTAAAGGGTTTGGGTTGGAAATTTTTTATTTTAAACAGTGTGGAGTGTCTTGGAGGATTAGATCCAAAATATGATGAAGGTATATTTCATGGGTATTACTACTCAAACAGTTAATACCTTGTCTTTATCAAAAAAAAATAAACCATTGGAATAATCAATTAATATTTTTTTTATGAAAATAATCCAATATTTCAACCTCAAAATTTTATTGGAATGATGTTTTAATAGAAACTGAGACATTCCGATCTAAAGAAGTTGAAATTGAAAAAAAAAATCTCCTTAAATTTATTTACCTATTTTTTTAAAAAATATAATTACCACCCACCTTAAAAATATCATTTGGAATTTGTAAAAAAGAACTGATACTTGAATATGAGTCCCAAATAAGGATGAACATATTTCCTTTGTATCTCAGTTTGAATCTCAAGATGGAAATGTTGCCATTGATAATGAAAGATATTTTTTCAAGCAATATAAACTAAATCAATTCACTCACACTAATGTGTGGACAATCATGGATTGAACTAATGATCATCACATCATATGCACTAAATGGTTTTTTTGGAATAAAGTAAGTGATATTGGTAATATCACATGAAATAAATCTGGTCTATTATCTAAAGGTTATGAACAAGAATAAGGAATAAAATATCTTCAATGGATTTTACCCCTCACTCGATTAGAATCCATTAAAATATTATTTGTATTTCCCACTCATCTTAATTTCAATTTCATTCAAATGGATGTTATATAAACCCTTTCAAATGGTTTTATCAATGGAAATGTTTTTATGGAATAACCACATTTTTATGAAAATTATTTTTTTTCAACCCATTTTTTAAAATTAACAAAATCACTTTATGGTTTAAAATAATCCACTCAGTCTTAGTATGATTATTTATTAAATATTAATTTAAAAACCTACTTTTATAAGACAAAAAAATATTTTGACCCTTTTTCTGAAAAACATATCAAATTATTCGTAACTTGGTCAAATATACATTGATGATGTGATTTTCAACTCAACCAATGGATCTTTTTGTTTTAGATTTCATAATTGAACGAAAATGTATTTTGAACTCTCTATATGGGTAAAATAAAACACTTTCTTAGATTCCAAATTTATTAAAATAATAACGGTATATTTCTAAACCATGGATAATACATAATTAACTCTTTAAATGATTTTAAGGGACTATTAAAAGTAAATTAGTATAGTCATGAGTGTGACTTTTATGATAACATTGGATAAATATATAAATTTATTTCGAAAAACTTATAAAATTATGGTTTGTTTTCTAATTTATCCTATTGTATACCAGCCTTATATCATGTTTTGTGTTTTTATTTGTGATGATTTTCAATAAAATAAAAAAGAATTTCATCTCAAATAAATTAAAAGAATATATAATTTTTTAATGTCAACCAAAAATCATGGGTTTTGTCCAAAAGTAAGTTTTTTTGGATTGAATAATGTTTTTATCACTGATTTTAGTTGAGGGAAACTATCTTGTAAATGTAAATGTGATAATATCCACCTAATTGTAAAATTACTCATCTTATATTGTTCTAAAAAGGAAAAAATTCTCTTTCTACAGAAGAAGTGAAATACACCACCCTCAAGAGTTTTGGTACTAAAAAATATGGATGAAACAACCTCTATTATTATAGGAGAATAAATATGACCATATCTCATTTTATATATGATAAGAAAAGTTCTATTTATATTTCAAAAAAAATAAATGGAACACTATCGCACTAAACACATCGTATTTAGGCACTATTTCCTAAGAGATAAATTACAAAAGGGTGATATCTTATTATAATTTGTTTGGATGGTATGTCAAATCTTTAATATTTTATCTAAACGTTTGGATATTGATAATTTGTATTTCATTAATGGTTATTTATGTATGGTATTATTATGACACTTTCAATTTGACTATGGATAACTTTAATAGTCTTTTTGAAATTTATTTTTTACCAATATATTATTTTAAATATTATTTGATTTATTCTAAAATATTTAATTACACTATTAATTTATTTATTACTATATTATTTATCCTATTAATGTTCTATATATCTTGGTTTCAATATTATTTGATGAGTTTTCATATATATTTTTTGAAATTTTTCTTCAAGAGATGCATTGTGATTTAAAATTAATTTTTAAATTCAAAAAATGTTATCTCTTCATTTCAAATTTTAAATTAATATTTCTGAAAATAACTATTTCTATAATAGTAATATGAATTTCTAAATTGTTATTATTATAAATATATATGATAAATTATATTATGTACCTATGTTTTTTAAAAATGACACTATTTTTATGAATCTTAAAGGAAAATTAGTGATGATTTAAAGTTCAATATACACTTTTATCTATAAAAATATCTTCTTTGAGTTGTCCTTTATTAAGTAAAAGTGGTAAGATTCTTTCATTGTATATATTCACATTAAAATAAACTCCATCAATATTATGAGAACTTATAATTATTCAAGGGTGTAAGAACCATTATTTAAGTGATGGTGTGTCTTAAAAATGGTATGTTTACAAATTTTCTTAATATTCATTTCTCTTTCCTTATTTTTCCACTTTCTATTTTTATTTTATATTTTTATTTTTTACTAATTTTTAACCCTATTTTTTTATTTTATTTTTCAATTTTATTTTAAATTTCCATTTCTTATCTTCTAAAAACGAATTTTAATCATTCCTCTCACTCTATCAAATAAAAATATTAATGGGGTGTTTAAAATAAAATTGATGTTTTCAAAAAAATTATTTTTTTAAAGTTTATTTTCTATTTGCCCTAATTTTTAATCATTTTTATTTTAATTTTCAATATATTTTTTGGTAACTCTATTTAGTTTCTCTTTAAATATTTAATTTTTAAATTTTTTATTCCCTCTTTTTTATTTTACCTTTTAATATCACAATGGGGGATTAATTTTTTGAACTTTACATCAAATTGGGTTATATTTGTTTTACGTTATTTTGGGATATATTTATTGAAATTGATGAGAAAAGATTAAATTAGTTTCAAATGAGGAGAATTTTAATTAATTTTATATTGGGAGAAATTCATTCACAGTTATTTCACATTTTATAATTGTCTCACAAAGGTGTTTATTTAATTTGTGATTAATTTTATACTCTTAAATGGTATATTTAATTGATGATTTATTTATTTCATAAAGATATTGAATATCTTAATCTAATATAACTTATATTCATTAATATATTGAATATATTTTGAAGTATTTCAATCCCTAATCAACACATTATATATGTTTTTATGTTACATATACATGATCATAAAAATGGGAGAGGATGTTGTAACTATCTCTCTCATGTGTTTTAATGAACATAAAAAATCAATTTTGTTTCTAAAAAATTCATAGTGTTCATGTACATTATATGATTAATCTACAAGTCTTAACATTAATGGACTCATATTTAAAAATCGTAAGGTTAAAATGGGATCTTGAAGAACACGGTGAGTCATTTTGAAGAGGCATTAAAGATATCATTGAATTAATATATCATGAATTAATTTCATAGAATGATGTTGGAGACCCAATATATAATATAGAATAAATTTTTGAGTGTCAAAGATTATTTAGGGAACTAAAGGCTACATTGGCCGACTGTTGTAGTGACCAATCCCATCAGTGAAATATGGATACATGATCATATCATAAAAAATTTTAATTTCAAACTAGTGTCGATGTATTAAATAATAGGTGATAGTTCCAATACTCCTACTTTATATTAAAGGGACTCGATATTTTCATTGGAAATTAATAGCTGGCTGATGGGGGCTTTCCAGAAGTAACCTATTCTAGGTAACCCATCATCTATCATGTGATGTGGATTGTGTAGTGAATGGAATTTAGGATGAATTTATAGTAGTGAATATAATTAATAAGTCTTTATATGCGGGAAATTTCTAAATAAGTTATGTGATGTATTGATTAATGTATTTTTAACTCCCATATTAATGATTTTTTAATTGATTATGGTATGATATATATATATATATATATATTAAAACATTGACTGAAAATAATAACTTGATTTTTATTTTTTGATGAAATATTTATTTATTAAATTATATTTAATTCAATTCTAAACTATCATTGTATTCATATTTTGATGAATAATAATGTGTTTTTCTTCCCTCTCTCAAAGAAATCATCACTCTGAATATTATGAAACTCGAATTCAGCACTCTTGATATTACCTGAAGTCATTGCAAACCATAAAAAATGGTTAATCAAATGCATCACAAATCGATGGATCTAATAGGAAAATTTAAATAAGAATAAACACATAAACCCACCAAAATAAATAAATGGTGATGATTTTCCAAAGAAGGCATATTTATAATGAATTTAACCATGAATAAATTATCGAAAAAGACCCATGTATGTTATGGAATAGTTCCAATAAGAGGTGTGATAAAATAATAGGTTGGTCTTCTTATGAATCCGGATGAATGGAATGAATAAGTTTTCTATGACTATAAAAGGCTCATAAGTTGTAATTATTCTTTGTATAGAGTTGTATCATAGTTAATGTTTATAAAAAAATTAGATTATAAATGTAGATATACATGAAAATAAATATATTACATTTCATGAATCCAACATCACCCAACATTATTAATATCACTTATGAGGGTATAAAAAATATTATGATCTTATATCATCATTAATTGTATAGAGAATAACAATAAAAGTTTATGTAAAAAACATCAATCTCTTCCTACAAGTTTAATAGTTCAATTTCATAAATAAAATTCCCTATTTCTGAAACATAATCATTGAAAAATATAGGGACATTATTATTGTGTTGTAAATTTTTTTGGACGTAGGAACAATTGTAGACATGGCCATAAAATTGGGCACACACAAAATTAATGTCATAATAAAAGAAATACCATCTCAAGAACTCTAATGAATCTTTAAGATTAATGTTATAGGTGTGATTCTTAGGGACATTAGTCCCATTTTTTAAAGTCCTATAACTTCATTGTAGGCTCTATAAATCATATCATGAATAAAAGAAGAAAAAAACACACTTTTATGAGAAACGATATAAATTTAATGAAAAGAAGGTGAATTTTACTAAGAGTAATGTTCCATTAAATAATGATTTCATTCACCACAAAGTGGGTTATTTTAATTCTTAATGTTTTGAGATGATATCTAGAATAAATTCATAAAAAATTCAATAGTTATATTATATGATTTTGAGTTTTTTATATGATTTATATTTTTAATGTTTTATATTTTTTGTTTCATAATATGTTTCTTATAATATAATCTATTCCTCATGGAATAATTTAAATAGTTTGTGTAAAACAGATATATATATTTTTATACCAGATAGTTGAAAAACACAAAGAATTCCTAAAAATGAAAAATATACAACTCTTATTAGACCAAAAGACCATTTTTATATAAAATCAGGTTCTTTAGATCTAATAAAAGGGATATATAATTTGGGTTCTTCATTAACTAATAGGAAATATTTCTATATAGTAGATACATTGTTTTCCCCAAATTACATAAGAAACTTTTTATATTTTAGTGATATACACTATAATGGGTATGATACTCAAAATATATATATAAAAATGGAAAGTACATGTGCATAATTATTAATAAATTCAGTATGTCCCATTTACTAGAAAACTACCAACCATATAATATAGTTATAATTATATATATATATATATAAGTGTAATAAAAAGAAATATTGTATTAGATAAGGGATGTTAGATTTTTAATTTTTTGATGGACCATTTAGGTCAACCTTGTCAAGGATTGATGTGAAAATTAATTGAATTTTATCATGAACATTGAATAAAGGTATTGATGATCTATCCACTAAGAAAAATTTATGTAAGGCTTGTTCTCTTTGAAAACTAATTTTGAAACCATTTATAGTTAAAATTAAGGCTGAGATGTTAATATTTCTTGAATAGATTCAAGGTTTTATATGTGGACCAATTCATGCATCTTCCAGGACAATTAAATATATTTTTTCTAATAATTAATTATTTCAGAAGATGGTAACATTTTTGTTTTCTCACAATAAGTAATATTGAATTTTAACAATTTATATCTCAAATAATTAAATTTAGATAACAATTACTTAATATTATCATAATGAAATTAAGTCTTGTTAATTATGGAGAATTTACCTCTCATGATTTTGATGACTATTTTATGGAAATAAGGATTGTTGTGGAGCTTCCAGTAAAAAATGTCAAAAAAATTGCTTATCTGAATCATTAATAAAATATTTAAAACTTATTGTTAGAAAATTAATAATTGGATCAATCCTATTGATATATTTATAGGGTTATGTAATGTTACTTTATATCTAATTAATTTACATTATACCAAGTAGAAATCCTAAGAACTGTTCACTCCAACTGGAATTTGACTAAGATCCTAATATATCCCACTTAAGAATTTTTTGTTGTGTATTATAGGTACTAATTTCTCCCCTATAACATATAAAAATTGGACCTCAGACTAGGTTGAGAATATATATATATTATATGAATCTTTATATATCAGTAAGTATCTTGATCAAAAAAATAATTCATGTATTTACAACATATGCAGTGGATTTTCACTTCAATGATGAAGTATTTCCAAAATCTGGGGAGAAAAGAAAAAAAGGGAGGATATTTCATGGAATGTGATAAAATTATATTTTCTTGATCCTCCCTCTTAGTTGTGTGAGATGGAATTGAAAGTGATTTTACATTTTAGATGACTGTAAAAGAATTTTCTTGATGCATTTTATGATACAATGGTTGTGACTGTATTACGTAAACCAACTGTAAATGCACCATCAAGAATTGATATACCAAATACACTATTATATAATAATGGTTTATAAATATAAAAAACATGATTGTATTGTGGAATACCAATTGTGTAATGTTCCATGCATTCTCATTCCTTTACATTTTTGTTTTTAGGTCTTGGAGTTTCTTAGAAGAGGAAAAGAGTTGTCCTGTAGGTGTTGGCTATTAAAAATAAATAAGTAGAGATAAAACATGATGTGTAATGTTTACATAACAAGTATAAGTTTTTCATGACTTTTACAGGACTGACTCAAGACATGTATATTTTAGCAGTTAAATATTTAGAAGATGCCATGTTTTTCAGTGAAGCTTAACTCTATGGATTACACAACCTGAAAATTAATTGAACATTATATAATTCCACTATGTAGTGGGTATTTAATTTTTTGGGTGCCTTGGGGTTTTCATCAAACCCTACACTCCCCATCTCTCTCTATGTGGACAAAGACACTCTCTTGTGGCGTATTGAGATTCCTTTGATGGGTATTCAACTGTGTCTTCCCTCTATAGATCCTCGGCCTCCCTTCGTCGATCTGTGGAGAGTTATATCCTCATTCACATCTATTCCTTTTCTGTTCTTCTTCATAGTTCACTTTAGTGGTGTGGTTTGGTTAGGGTTATGTGTTTAGGATATGTTTTTTTAGCTTTAAGTGCATTTTAGGTTAACCCACTAATTTCTTCTGAGGTGGCGGTTCTTGGGAGGGTTCTTCTTTTCCCTATGTTGGATAGAGATATCATAAGGTTTTTTTGGGGATGGGGATCTTCATTATCACTCTTTTACATGATATTTGCGGGATAATTAGTCTATTTATTACCTTTTGTTCCATATTAATAGTTATATTTTGTCATAAAATTAATTATAATGTTTAAATTTTTTGGTTATTTGGAGTTGTAGCATGTTTTACTATTTTATTATATACTGTAGATGTTGTTATGCATTTATATTGAAAATTAGGAAAATAGAGGCTTTTGGAAGTCATGATTTCCTTGTAGTTGATATATGTAATGGCCCTTTCTTTGTTGTTATGTGATCTAACCCTATGTAATATGTTAATGAAATTATATTTGGTTAATAGTTGGTTTCCCTTGGATATCTAGTTTTTGAAATAATACCCATGATAATATAAATAAGTAATGTGTTTAATCACATGAATGATTTTGAAGCAGAGAAGTATTTTTGTTTTTTGTGGTTATGCCTTTTGTGACTCTTATGTTACATTCAGTTGTTGTGTAGTGATATTATTTACTAGATAGGTTGTATGGTACGTGGGGTAGTGACGTAACTGTTGGTTAGCATGGATGTGATATGGGTTGTTGGGGTTGTGGTAAAGTGCTTATGGTGTAGTCGTGGTGGATGAGTGGTTGTGGTGTAGTGGTTTTGAAATAATGGTTATGGTGGAGTAGTATTTGCATGTTGGTTGTGTTGTAGTGTTTATAGAGTAATGTTTGTGGAGAAATAGTTGTGGTGTATTGTTTTTAATAATGTTTTAATGATCACAAATCTTTTTAACCCTTTTTAATATTTCTCAAATAATTTGTAGATATGGTTGGTTTCCCTATGCATTAAATAAACATTCTCAAGATCCTGATTCCTATAAATCATGTTTGAATATTGTAAACTATATTTGAATATGTTCTATAATTCTTTCTTGTATGGATGATTAATTTTAATTCATTCTATGAATACTACTTCTTAAGAATCATTATAGATATTTGGCTAGGTATGACAAACTATAAGTCTACGACCAGTTCAAGTTTCTGGCAAAGACCCCGACACCGTGACAAGACATTGTGACCCATACATTGTGACCCAGACACCTTGACCCAGATACCATGATCAAGACACCATGACCCAGGCACCGAGACCCAGAATCTTTGACCCTGACACCGTAACCATTTTCAGATCTCATAAAGTCTGTGACAGCGGTTCCTTGCTAACATCACCGACAAACCGTTCAAATGATGGAAAAGAACTAGACCCCGTGATCCTAAGACCACATCTATGCTACCAGTTCCTAATCTCAATGAAACTATGGCATCGTGACTACCTCACCGCTCAAAGGAAAAGAATAAGACACTATTTTGTGGTGACACCTCTTCCAAGTGATATCGTTTCAAGACAAACTATGCCAATATCTATTTAATCAGTTTTTACATTTTCAATTTAATTTACAATAGTCATATTTGATTCATTTAATGGAACTGAAATAATTACTATTTCTTTATAGACATATCACCTGACATTACAAGGTATGAGGTGCAGAATAAATGCATCCTATCAGCTCCAACACATGCACTATGTATCAAAAAATAAAGTGTGGCACTGGAACAAAATGTAGAGGAGTGAAGATTTTAAAAAGTGAACTGATACATGTAATAACATTCAATTTAAGAACACAAGAATCAACTTTGATTCCAAAAGGCTGGACTACTATATTTCTGAGGAAAAAAACATCTTCATAGTACTGATTCTAAGAATAACACGAGCTATATCATCAAACTGGAAACCGGAGCACCAGACATTCGATACACTATTTTTCACAAGAGGACTCAATACATGCATCTGCTTCATCCTACAATCCCAGAGTTGCATAGAATAAAACTTAGAGCACTTCTAACCCTATCTCATCATATTTTCTCTCTTGTGTAATACTTTTATCTTTTGAGTAGTCTATGTGTGTCTGTATTAAAACACATAAAGTCTCCGACATTAAACTGAAGGATACAAAATATCCTTCCTCTCACATATTCTTACATCTATTTACTCCCACGGATAAGTGTGTAAGAGGTCCTTGTTTGACCTCGTATCTTATTCCCACGAAGAACTATATGAGAAGATGTGTGACCTGGATAGTCCCATGTATTGTTGTTTTCCCCGATCCAGGGTGTCGATCATGTTTATTAATATCGAAAAATTTGGAATCAAAGGATGTTTAAATTTTTTTTTCAATTTTAAAAGATTTTTCAAATCATTTTCAACTTTGATTAAAGTTGTCTTTCAATGATCAGAAATTTTTTATTATTTCTAAATTTTTATCTCTTTAAAATAATTTTACAAGTTATATAATATAAAATCACTTAAAAGGAGTTGTTAATAATCAACCACCTTTCTTTAATGGCACAAACTATGCTCAGTTGAAGCTCAAAATAAAATTACATATAGAAATCATGGGATTTGATATCTGGACTGCTATTGAAAGTAAATATGCAATTATTAACACTACTAGAAACATTTGGGATAAACCTAAAAAAGACTACGTATAACAATAAATGTAAACCAATAAATTCTCTATACTCTGCCTTAGGAGATGAAGAATTCAATATTATTTCTTCTTGTAAAATGTTCCATGAGATTTGGGATGCCTTATCTATTTCTCATAATATAAAAACTAATGTGAATGAAACGAGACTCAATACTTATACTACTATGTTTAATAAATTTAAATTGAAGCCTAGTGAATCTATTTCTGATATGTATCTTAGGTTCAACGAAATTTTCAATATAATGATCTCTCTTGGAGGAGATATCACTATAAAAGAATAAATCAAGGGGATTCTAAAAAGCCTTCCTAATAGATAGAGAGGAACATATGTATCCATTAGAGAGTCACGTGACATCAGCAAATTACCCATCATGGAACTCATTGAAAAACTAATGATGTATGAAGAAGAGCTGAAAGTTAATTTGGAAGAGGAGAATGAACCCAAAATAAAATCTGTAGCATTTAAGACCAACACCTTTAAACACAAAGAAAATGAGAAACTGAAAGTAACTATAGAGAGTTATAGTATTGTACAATCATCACCCAATATTTATGAGAAGATGGATCAATTAGCTAGAAGGTTTAATAAATTTTACAAAAGGAAGAAATTTTTCAGAACGACTAACTTCAAAAGAAGATATGATCAAAAGGGGGTCTAGAAGAAAGATTGGAAAAGAAATGTCAAGTCTGATGAGATAATATTTTATAAATATAAGGAAAAGGGAAATGTAAAGGCTGACTATCCCAAAATCAAGTATAAAAAGAAATATGAGGACAATGATATAAAGTATAAAAATGAAATGAAAAAAACATGGAGTTCTTTGAGGAAATTTCAAGTGACTTAGAGTAAACACATGATGGACATGATAACAAAACTAATATGTGTTTCATGTAAAACACATCTAAGGTAACCCTGGAATCTTCTGTAAAAAATTCATATTATTCTGTAAGTGAAATTTATTCTGAAAATATGTTCAAAGAAGAAATGTTTGAGTATTTCAACATTCATGAAGTTACATGTGATGAACTAAAAAATAAATACAAGTTCTTAAGGAAACAATATTATACTACCTAAACTATTAAATATGAACTTGTTGTATAAAGAGAGAAAAAAGTTCAATTACTCAAAGAAAAAAATTAATTAAAGCTATCTAATGAGAAATTGTAAAAGGATCTTTAATGGTTTACTAATGGAAAAGATACCTTGGTAAAAATTCTATGTAAAAATGTTGCCCCTAAATACACTACTGGTATTGGATATCAACCTAGTAAAAGAAATTTGGAAAAAACTAATTTTGAATCTAAATCTAGAACATACAGCTTTACTCTTATTTTAGGAAAACATTCTTCTAGTTAAAAATATGATACACTCTCTTCTATTTCGGCTTTTTCTGGACCAAATAGAGTTTATTTCACAAATAATTTACATAATTATTATAGGAAAACTATGATGTGGATGTGAGTTCTTAAATATATGGTTACTAAAATTACTAGACCCTAACAAATATGGGTACCAAAGTCTATTTTTATTTTACTAATTTGTAGGAATTTTTTTTGAAGTGATCATATAAAAGATTATAGTACTTGGAAACTGGGTGTTCAAAACACATGATAGGAGACTATTCCCATTTCATGAACCTAATAAAAATTTATGGTGGACATGTCACTTTTGGTGACAATTCTAGAGGGAAAATCATTGGCATTGGCCAAACTGGTAACTCTGACTTAGTTTTAATTTCTAGAGCATTTTTTGTTTATCAACTAAAATGTATTGTGCTTAGTATTTAAAAACTATGTGATGATGGATTTCATGTTATATTTGAAAATGATGATTCAAATGGTTTTAATTCTAAAAATGAATTAGTGCAATCTACATTAATAAATGAAAATGTATATTCTGTTAACATATATTCTTTAGTTTATCAAAAAGCTTCAGGATTAATTGTATTTCACTAAGAGTCTTGGCTCTGGCATAGAAGACTAGGACACTGAAAATATTAACTCCCTTATAAATATAACTAGAAAATGTTTAGTCAAAGATCTACTAAAACTAGAATTTCCAATTGATACAGTGTATAGTCCTTGTCAAAAGGTAAAGCAACACAAAATTTTCATTAAACCAGAGAAAGAAGTGTCAACTTCTCAACCTCTTGTGCTGGTTCACATGGATTTGTTGGAACCATCTAGAGTTTCTTGTTTAAATGGGAAGGACTATGTTTATGTTCTTGTAGATGAATTTTCTAGATATATTAGGACCTTTTTCTTGGCTTATAAAAGTGAATCCTACTCTCATTTCACCAAACATTATAAAACTGTAGAAAACCATAGTGGAATTAAAATTAATTCTCTATGAAGTGACCATGGACATGAGTTTTAAAATAAAGACTTTGAATCTTTTTTCTCATATAATGACTATAGTCATAATTTCTATGCCCCTAGAGCACCTGAAAAAAATGGATTTGTAGAAAGAAGAAATAGGACTTTACAAGATATTACTAGAACCATGCTTAGTGAATATGACATACCATATTATTTTTGGGTTGAAGCTATAAATACAACATGCTATATTATTAATAGGGTATTGATTATACCTATTCTTAAATAAACTCTATATGAGTTAGACAACAATAGAAAAACCAAAGTAATATACTTCAAAGACTTTGGTTATAAAGTTTATATTCTTAATACTAAGAAAAATTTTGAAAAGTTTTCATCCAAGAGTAATAAAGGATTTTTTCTAGGATATTCATTCTCTAGTAAATATTATAGAGTGTTTAACAAATGAACAAAATTTGTGGAGGAATCTATCCATGTCATGTTTGATGAGATAGATCCACATGAGCATAATACCTCTCTAGATAATCTTGAGGATGATATGTCAAATCTGGACATCAATGCTAAACCCTCCAATTGTCCTCTAGAGGAATCTATAAAAACATCCAATTCTGGAAATTCTTTAGATTCAAGTCATAATGAACCCGAACCTGTTGAAGAACTTGAAATAACTATCCCCTATTTTTCTAGAGCTGTTAGAAACCATAGAAACCATCCATTAGATGATATTGTAGGTAGTATAGATAATCTTACTCAAATTTTAAATTCTCTTAGAAATTAGGTTGAACATTAAGTTGTCTTGTCACAACATGAACCTAAAAACATTAATGATGCTATAAATGATGAATTTTTGGTGAGGGATATGCAAGAAGAACATAATCAGTTTGAGGGGAAAAAATTTGGAAATTTTTTGGTAGATCCAAATATATATTTACCGTAGGCACTGAGTGGATGTTTAGAAATAAGGTTGACGAAGCTGGTAACATAGTTAGAAATAAGGATAGATTGGTTGAACAAGGCTCTAGTCAAGAAGAAGTAGTTGACTATAAGGAGACTTTTGCACCTATTTCTAGACTAGAAGCCATCAGAATCATGCTTTCCTATGATACCCATCTGAATTTATAACTATATCAAATGGATGTCAAGAGTGAATTCCTAAATGAGTATATATCTAAGGATGTCTTTTTTGAACAACCCCTTGGTTTCAAAAATCCTCACATTCCATATCATGTTTTTAAATTATCAAAAGCATTGTATAGTTTAAATAAACCTCCAAGATCAAAGTATAACAAATTAATTACTTTTCTTATTTCCAATGGTTTTACAAAAGGTATAACTGATACTACTTTATTTATGAAATGAATTTCCAATAATTTTTTAGTAGTTCAAATATATATAGACAATATTATATTTAAATATTAATAAAATTCTTTATGTATTGAGTTTTCTAAAATGATGAAAAATGAATTTGAAATGAGTTTAATGGGTGAACTAAAATTATTTCTTGGATTTCAAATCTTTCAAAATAAAGATGGTATTATTTTAATAAAAATAAAATACACTAAATATATTATAAAACATTTTGGAATGGATAGCACTAAAAGTAGTGATACTCTAATGAGTACTACTTCTATGTTTGATCACGATGAGAAGGGAAAATCTGTTGATCAAACCACGTATAGAGGAATGATTGGAATCTTACTCTACTTAACTGCTAGCCAACATGATATTGTTTTTATTGTATGTATGTGGGCTCGTTTTTAAGAAAATACTAAATAATCTCATTTAAATACTGTTTAAAGGATTTCCAAATACCTCAAACATACACCCAATCTAGGACTATTCTATCCTATAAGAGAATCATTTGAGTATGTTAGCTATTTTGATAAAAATTTTGGTGGTTGTATGTTAGATAGAAAGAGAACCTCTAAAACATGTTACATTCTAGGAAAGTATCTAGTGTCATGGTGTCGTAAAAAACAAAAATATGTTGCATTATCTACTACAGAAGCTTAACACATATGTGCTAGTAATTTTTTAGCACAAATTTTGTGGATGATACAAACATTACTATATTATGGATATCAATTTAGGCATTTACCTATACAATGGTACAATACAAGTGCTATAAACATTTCCAGAAATCAGGTTTCACAGTCTAGAACAAACCTTATGGATGTAAGACATCACTTTTTGACAGAACATTATCAAAAAGGTGATATCACTTTGGAATTCATTGGAATTTAATGTCAAATTGTGAATATATTCACTAAACCATTAAATTATGAAAGGACAGATTACATCATACTTGAATTACAAATGATAAATATCAAGTAGAATGTATATTGTTTCAAAACATACTATCTCAAAGAATACTGTTTCATAGTTTACAGTTTCGGGATTTACGGTTTCACAAGTCACTGTCCTTGAATTACTATCTCGCTCCCACAGTTTTGTAGGTTACTATCATGAAGTTACTATTTCATGTATGTGGTCTCACGTAACTATCTCTTAGTTACTCTCCTGCACTTACTATCCCAAATGATACGGTTGCACCATTTGGAGTAACACCATAAAGATGACACTATGACAATCTGTTCTGGTCTCACCATGACAATCTGTTCCAGTCTCACCATAATGACTCTTTTAAATTTTATTTGTCTTTTAATACCCATATCATTGTGTTGATTATTTATTTTTTTTCCAACGAATTTTAATTTACGACTCTTTAAATCCGTAAATGATAAAAACAAAATATCTTTCACTTTTTTCTACACTCAAACTCTCTTCTCTCAAAACCGAAACCCCTTTCATTCAAACCGTATGTTCTATTTTATACCCTCATCTTGGTCTCTCTCGAACCCTTGTTGAATTCCTAGAATTAAGTTACCATCTTTATCAACTCTTGATAAGTGCAGATCTCATAAGAAAGTGAAAAGAGCATCGAAAGTAGCACCTAAAGTACCGTTGAACCCAAATCTTCTTGATATAATAGTAGTACCAGAAAATGAAATATATCCTAAGTGGTTGTTGTCATGTAAATATTTATTTTTGAAAATATTGGAAGTGTAGGGATGGAAGAACTGGTTCACAAAAGAGATAAGGCTGATTTACCCAAAACAAGTTTCTCGCTTTATTCGTTTTTCTAGTTTTCATTCAATACTAAAGATTGTTTGGTTGTAATAAGAACTATTAATGGCCAAAGATGTAATTTTTCATCAATGTTATGGGCTGGCTACCTAGGGATATCTCATGAAGGAATTTTTGAGGAAAAACATAGAGGTCCACCTACTTCTAGTGATGTTTTTGTATAAGAAGAGGCCCTAGGATGTTTGAATTGGAATAAGAAGAAAATAAAAGAAATTTCTACTGAGTTAGATGGTGAAATGAGATTGCTATTTAAGTTTGTCCAAAATCTAATTAGTCCAAGGAAAAAGGACTTTTACACCCTCAAGTATCAAGATGTATTCTTGATACATATTATGAAAAATGGGCTCAATATTAACTTGTGTAAGTATGATATACTTCACAAGTGTGAATTGATTAAGAAAACTTCAAAGTCTACCCCCTTGTTCTATTCAAGGATAATCTCTACAATTCTGTATGCTAAAGGAGTGGTTGGACCAAAAGAAGAAGTCATCAAAGACTATGAGTTCTGTATCATAAAGGTTACAGTCCAAAGGATGAAAATAAGTTGGAATCCTTGGAAAAAGTATTGGGTGGATAAAAATGAAAGGTTATATGAAATGTTTAATCCGATTGAGCATCGTTTAAGACCTAAGAACATATATTTTCATACATTAGAACTAGTTGAAGTTGTATATTGTCCTGATGAAGAAGAAGAAGAGGCAGTTGATTCACCTATGGAAGGAAATGTCTTGGATAATGAACACAATGGTAATCTTGTTCCAAAAATGTTGTTGAGAATGATGAACTTGTTACTAAAGGTGTTGATTTAGAAGAAGAACATACTTCTGAAAAATAATTAGTAGTTAGTGCAAAAGAAAATATTGTTCTTGAGGATCATCTAGAAGAAGAACGTACAATTTAGAAAGAGGATGCTATTGAGGAACATTTAAAGGAACATGCTAATCCTTATATTTTCTTATCTGGTGAGGAGAGAATAGAACAAGCCTTTCAGCTAGCTAGAAAAGAAAAGGGTGAGGATATTAGATATGAAAATTTTGAAATATATTAAGGGATTGAATATCTTAATCATATATGAGATACACCTACTGAGGGGGAGAATCACCACATTATAGAAAATGATGAAGTTATGAATCATGTTGATCAATGAACTATAGATATCTGGTAGATGTTTCCTAGATACTTTGATGCGGATAATGGATAGGAGTCCTTAGTTAAAGGCATAAACCTTTCCAATGTGTTTAAATCGAAACCAGTTTCTACTCTATAAGTAATCTATTTGAAGGATCCTAAACCTATCTTAGTGCATGTTCTTGAACGTTCACAAGAACCTTCTGCTCCCATGAGTCAAAGTGATTTGAAATCTTTTGGAGTTACTTTATTAGAAAGATTTGAAAAGATTATGAATTCACAACCTTATCCTGTTACAAATCATTGTGAGAGAGGTGTTTCCTTTCTATTAGTGAAAATCATATGACAGATTCAATAAAAAATGCTTCATGAAATACAAGGTGTTACAACTGAGAACAAATAGTTGAGTGATAGGGTGAATTCTATCAAGGATATGGTTGAAGATATGAAAAAAGTGTTGTAATAAGGACAAGGTCATGTTGCTCATCCTATTGAGAATTTTAATGGTGATATTCCATAGAATGTGGCATCTCTGATTCAACCGAACAAGAATTAAATATTTTACAATGTTGTTCAGAGAAACATCCAGATAGTCAATGAGATGTGTGAGATTATTTTTGGTATTAAAAACTGACTGATGAGTACAAGGTATGTCTAAAGAATGTTCTAAATCAGCTCAAGTCCCTCATTTTAGTTTTTACAGCCTCTAATGCCTCTAGATAGTCATCTCAACCCAATTACATTGATCGGCTTAGAACTATTGTTAAGGAGGAACTTCAGTCAGTATTAAGTGGTTTTGATAAGGGAAATTTATCTACGGTTGTCAACACTAGTGATAGAGTACTTGAAGTAGTGAGGATTCATTCCATGATTTCCAATAATTCCTAGAAGGAAATTACTATGAAAGTGGATTTCTATTTCAAGAGTATTTTCACAAAGTATTATATAACCAATGATTTCAAATATGTTGTCGAGAATTTGGAAATTCTTTTTGTAACCCAAGACAAAAAAACTCAATACCAAAAGTTAAAATATGTCACTACTCTATTGGAAAAATCCATGGAGACCAAATATTATTTCAAGAAGGCAATGATGTATGGTGGTGAGATAATTATTGATTTCATTCAACTATTAAAGCCTTATCTTCATGTATAAAGCACTTCTAGTGTGGCTCCTAAAGTTGCACCTTTGCAGCCTATTTTAACTCATTCCTCATCCACTGGTTTTTATTCTTCCTAGATGTCTGTATATCAGGTTCTGAGATAGATCAGACCTGTTATCCTTGACCAAAACTTTCCTCAATCTCAACCAAACCCTCTATGGTACCTTTTTTAACACCTACCTCTTCTTTCTCTGATAGTTGGATCACTTTCTTCTTCCACCTATACTTATGCTCCTATGGATCCTTCTGATGTTGCTGCCATGGGAAAAAAAGACATCTATTGCTGAAGAAAAGTGAAAACTATATTTTTATAGGGATGTTTTGTATTTTTTACTACTTCTTGTACTGAAAAATATATTTCCATATAATGTAATATGCACTGTTGTTATATATTTTATTGTTTACTTTCATTATTTATTTATTTTTCCTCAAATATTTTTTATAATCCCAAAATGGGGAGAATCCACACAAAGAATAGAAATCTAACTCCTATTAATTGTGATCACAAATAAGGGGATATTGTTGGGCTCCTTATGTTTTAAACATGTTTTAATGATAACAAATCCTGTTAACCCTATTTAATCTATCTCAAATAAAGTGTTGATATGGTTTGTTTCCCTATGATTTAAATAAACTTTCACAATACCCTGATTCATATAAATCATTTTTGAAAATTGTAAATTATATTTTTTTTCTATAATGTTTTCTTGTATGAATGATTAAGTCTAATTAATTATGTGAAAATTTCTACTTAAGACTGTTTATAGATATTTGTTGAATCCTAAGAAACCATAAGTTTTCCACTTGTAATGGTTATTAGAAAAGACCCAAACCCCATGACCTAGACACTATGACCTAGGCACCGTGACCCTGACAACTTAACAAGTTTCAGATCTCAAAAAGTTTGTGACACTGGTTCCTTGCTACCATCACCAAGACACTGTTCAAAGGTTGGAAAATGACCAGACATAGTGATCCTAACACCGCATCTATGCAACCAGTTCCTGATCACAATGCAACTATGGCATCATTGTTGTCTCGCTACTCAATGTCAAAGAGGAAGGCATCTTTTTTCGTGACACTATTTATAAGTTATATCGTTTGAAGATGAATTCTGACTCTATTTTTTAATCTTTTTTTCATTTTCAATTTAATTTTTAACAATCATATTTGGGTCATCTAAAGGAACTAAAATAATTATTGTTTCTTTGTTAACATGTCACCTTGCAGTACATGGTACGAGTGCATAATACATTCATGTTTTCGGCTCCAACACATGCACTCCATATAAAAAATTAAAGCATGTCATTGGAACAAAAGGTAGAGGAGTGAGAATCTTAAAAGTAAACTGATTCATACAAAAAAATACAATTGAAGAACACATGAAGTTCTTTGGATTCCAAAAGATTGGATTATCATAGATCAAATCCAAAAAACATCTTCTCAGGACCAACTAAAAGAAGAACATGAACTAGATCTTCAAACTGAAAACCAAAGCACCAGACTTGTGATACTCTATTTTTCACAAGTGCGCTCTATACTTGCATCTACTTCATTTTACAACCCAGAAGCTGCATAGAATAACACTCAGAGCACTTATAACCATTTATCATCATCTTTGCTCTATTGTGTACTGCTTTTATCTTTCGAGTAGTGTGAGTGTGTGTCTATATTAAAACACAAAATGCCTCCAAAATTAAACTAATGGATAAAAGACATCCTTACTCAAATATTTTCTTACATATGTATACTCCCATGGATAGGTGTGGAATAATTCCTTGTTTGACCTGGTAGCTTATTCCCATGAAGAATAGTGGAAGAGGTCGTGTGACTTGGATAGTCCTTTGTATTGTTGTTGGCCTTGATCTAGGGTGTAAATCAAGTTTATTAATATATACTTCTTAGTGGTATGTGATCACCATGTGGAGTGGATTAAGTATTAGATTGAGAATGAACCACTTGTTTCATCCATTATTTCACTTAATTTAGTATTACTATTTTTTTACTTTATATTTTTGAAAATTAGATTTTACCTTGATAGTTATTTTAGTTAGTGTTTATAACTGTTTTGAACCAGTAGGTTAGTTTCAAAAGTTATATTAATCTCTAGATTAGTATAGCTGAAAATTAATCAATCTTCTGAGAAATTAATTAAACATTGAATAAGTATATAAATTTACTAAAAAATAACTTTGATTATATTGTAATTGGGGGAAATTTTTAAAGAACCAATTTTTAAGAGAAATTTTTATAGATTCTCAAATCACCCCCCTCTTGAGTAATCTAATTCAACCAACAGATGTGATGTGTGGCCTAAGTTTTTGTGAGGGAGGGGGGAGGGATGTGATGTCACGTGTGACCCAAGTTAGTGTGGATTGGATTTTATGTGATATGAGTGGAAGGTATGGGATTATAGGAAGATTGATGATGGGGCATGAGAGAGAAAAATAATTGGGGAAGTGGTAGGAGGGAACCTAACATTATTATGATCTAGATATTATAGTATTCTATTGGATGTGATATTTTTCAAGTTATTCATGGAGGGGTTGGTTTTGGATTGTTGACCAGTTTAGGTGTTGTAGGTTATACTATTTATTCATTGGCACATTAGTATTCTCCATTAACTTGTTCACTTGATACCTTGGTTATATACCTATTGAGTAAACCATCTATACTCAACCTATGTATATAAACTATTTTTTGGTTTCCATGAGGTCTTTTAGGGATCATCTATATAATACTAGATGGATTGGAGTTGTTTATGAGTTTTTTACCAGTAATTGTACTTTTATATTTACTTTAGATACTTTTATATGTATAACTTTTTTCATTCATTATGTGATTATTTTTGTTTTACCTTTATATAGTCTAATGGGGGTTTTGGTGGTTTTTTATCCTATATCCCTGTCATATTCATTTATAGATGGTAATGAATCCCATAATGTGAGATTTTTATAACTTCGGTTCCAGTCACCAACCCGGTGCCAACTAGAGGTGAGACTTAGGGGGCATTATCTCTCTACCATCATTGTGGCGTCTCTGGTGGCATGGGGTCATTAAAATTTAGATTTATAGGAAAAAATCAAAGAAAATGAAAAAGAATATGTATATTTGAAAATCCCATTATATAGGTGTGTGTTATATAAGAAAGACAGAAATTTAATGTTCTTAATAAAAAATAATGAGAATCATAAATAGAATTCACATGATTGAGAAAACCCTAAAGTGTTTGGAAATAATAAAATCTATCTTAATTATTCAACTATAGATGATATATGGAATCAATATAATGTGGAGAATATTGTATAAATATTTTCATATTCTATGTCACATGATATAGAAAATAATGATCCTAATAAAAAGTTTTTTATGGAATGTAATAAAAAACTGATTTGAATTAATGGAAATATAAAATACATGATGAATTAAATTCACTTAATAGGTGAATGGTCTTTTGATATATATTTATCATTCATGAAGCTACGAATCCTATTAGATAAAAATGGGTTTTGGTGTATATATGTATTAAGAAAAATAAGACTATAAAAAAGAATCTTATCTTTTTTCTCAAGTTTTTTCTCATAGAAATGAGATTTATTTTGAGGATACATATTATCCTATTAGGGATGTAATTTCTCTTTGATATTTGATCAGCGTTTTAGTAGTGTAAAATGACAATATGTGTCTTATCGATGTTATTACAAATTATTTTTATATATCACTTACTAGTAGTATATATATGAGGATCCTAGAATGGATCAAGATACTTAATGTGTTGAAATTAGAACCCAAATACATATATTCAATTTAATTTCAGAAATAATTATGTGTATTAATGAAATATGGGCATATATGGTATGTTCATTTGAGTGAACATTTGATAAATACACATGAAAATGTGTTTTTAATAATAACACAACATTTGTATATATAATATTTTCTTTTTATAGTGATAATATAAAAATAAATGGAACTCAATAAGAGACCAATTAAGTAATTAAAATCATAAAGGATGAATTTTAAATGAATAACCTGGGAGAAACCAAGTATTATATTTGATTATAATTTCATCATATTCCTTATTTTATATATTTTTTACATTAGTAAAATTACATTTAAAAAGTCTTGAAATGCATTAATACAGAAAAAGATAATCCCTTAAGTACTCCAATAGTTGTTTGGAATTTAAATATTGTGAAAGATAAATTGAGATATTGGGAAGAAAATTAAGAGTTGGTTGGACTAGAATTACCTTACCTCAATGCCATCATATCACTTATGAATCTTGCTAATTATTCTCATAATGAAATATAAATTAACAATAATTTATTATCTAGATTTAGTTCAGACCCTTTACGAAGACACTATAATTTAATTAGACATATTTCTCATTATCTTTATGGCTCTATTAATTTGGGTTTATTCTATTCTAACAATGTATAAAAGAAGACGACCAGTTTTGTAGATGCATCTTATTTTTCAGATCCATATATTTTCCGATCAAAAAATGATTATGTGTTCATAGTTCGAGGTAAAACCATATATTGGATATCCAAAAATAAAGAACTCATTTCATCAACTTGAAATCTTTTAAAAATAATACTACTAATTAATCATGTTGAGAATCTTTTTGGTTGTAATATATGACTCAAAAAATTCATGCACTAAGAGGAATTATTATGAATTGTAGACCAAAAATAGTATTCAATGATAATGATGTGTTCATAAAAAATAAAATAAAATATTTATAAATAATAATTATACATAACACATACCACTTGGAACTTATCCCTAGAAAAAGTGTTAACAATGGACGGAGATATTAACATGTAATATGTTCAATCCAACTATAACATTTCTGATTTATTTATAAAAGAACTTAAACATATATTTTTATAATGATTTAACATGCTATATAGATTCATATATTTCCAAAAAAATTATTCATTTATGTAATTTAACATTTCAGGTGATTTTACATGGATGTACTCTTTTCCTTATTAAGGTTTCTATACTACAGGGTTGTTTCCAAAATATTTTTTTAATAGGATATCATAAAAACAAATTTTAAATTTGTAATGGTGTGACCCTTGAGGAGGAGTATTATTAATGTAAAAAATATAGATATGTATTTAATAATGGGTGTTCTTACCACTACCACTAATCCCCCACCCACCTACCACACATTTCACGACCTATAAAAGGAATGTGTAACCCCCTTGTATTTTGTGTGATTATTGAGTTATATTAAATCCATGGAACATTGCTGAGAAAATTCATGTCTATCTTAAATTTTATTCTATTTATATGAAACTATATTTCCCGATTTTTTATATTCTTTTTTTTCTTAAAAAAAAATTATTTATTTTTTATATAATTTTCACTTATGTTTTTCATGAAAATGGAATTACGTTGGTCTTATTTTAATAATTTGGAGATGGAAAATGATATTCAATACTAATTTAAATACATAACATAACCATACCATGAATAAAAAAGAATAATTATTTTATTTGAAAATTATTATTTTTTTATTATTTAAGATCCCATATCCATCCATGATAGAGTTTTATATCATTATTTAAGTGTGTTGTTAGACCGACCAAGACATGAAAATACGAGTGTGCATAATAATTTTTTTTACCTGATATCATTAAAAAATTATAATAATGAAATTATTTATATATTTTATAAATATTAATATGATTTTATTTCGTTTTGGAATATAATAAAAAATCAATATGAATAAATATAAACATTTATTCTGGTAGGAGGAGGTCCCCACAAAACACGATCAACATTATATTGTTTTTATAAGTATATTGGAATAAATAAATATTAGTAGTTACATAAATATAATAAAAATTGAGTATAATAATTATATTGAGGACATTATATAACAATGTTTTAGTTAGTTTTGTAAGGTAGTGAATAAGACCAAAAAGATGAGGCTAGATTAATAATCACTTTGTATCCTTGAATTTTCTCTGGAAAGTCTACTTCAAAATGAGGGGATTAGAATAAATTATTGTTATTAAATTATAATAAACATGATAGAGGATTCAAGGAAGAGAATAATTTCATAATATCATGAGGAAATTCAACGGTATGTGAATTTCATGAAGGGGTGAAACTATTTCCTTTTATAAGAGAATAAAAGGGAACCTTTGTGGGTACATATTATTTTTCAATAATCGAAAAACACTAATAAAGGTTAAATGGTTACAAAAGTGAGAAATAATGGATTTTAGAGTGAGATAATGTTGATAAATCCTCAAAGGTAAATTTATCCTTATGTTTTAAACATGGTTGAATTTATTTACGGTTAGGTTTTTATATTTTAAAATTTCCATTTTCACCTTTGTAATTAGGTTATAGAAAAAAATTTATATTTAATTTAAAATTTAAGGTATCCGTAGTTAGAAAATTTGGGTGTGTTGAACCTATATTTATCAATTATTAAATTTAATTAAATTTCTATATAATAAAAAATTAATTGTAAATGAATTTTTTTTAATTAAATATAAATATATATATATTGAAATATGGTGTCTTAGACATTATGTAATCTTAATCTTATTTGGTGTTGGTTACCAACTACTTGTGTGTTAATATTATTATAAATGTGTTTAAAAATAATATATAGTAACTATTTAATATAATTTAATTTAATTTTTTAGATAAAAATTACACAATATTAACAAAACAAATATTTTAAAATAACAGTACCACCATTATAATTCTAATTAACTTTAATCGTAGTCATCTTATTTTTATCACTAATAATAAAATGAGCCTTTTTTAATACTTTGGTCATAATAATTATAAATATGGAATTTATTTTACTAAATAAACTTTCCAAAGTTGTGAAAATTATATGTTTCATATTATGCCACATTATGTGAGGACAACAATTTTAGAAAAAGTGTATCTATAAAAATATAATAATCTTTGTTTTCTTATAAATTTTTTGTTGTTTTTTCTAAATAATATACTTATATTAACACCCACAAATTTAATGGTGATAATATAACTATAATATTAAATATATTATAAAGTTAATGTGGTCTTCATTTTAGTTTAGTGTTGGTGAAATACAATTTAATCAAACGATATTTAAATAAGGAAAGGTAATTACTAAAATCATGGGTCATTCCATTCTACCATGGATAAAAAGAAATGTATCCTTGAAGTTATATTATAATATGGAGAAAATATGAGTGTAATTTTATATAATTGCCTCATTGGGTTCCCATATAGCCTTCTCAAACATCGGATTTCACCAAAAAATGATAACTTGATGGTTGTAATTAATTATTAAAAGCATGTCTCTTTGAGAAAAAATTTTAATAGGTTGATCTTTATGTGAATGGTCATGTTCTAGTTGTACAATATTTTGTCTATGTACATTTGATGGATCTAGTTTTTAATTCCTCAAAAGAGAAAAATTGAACTCATAGTGCACATGAGAGTGGTGTAGAGGGTGTACAAAGTGATAATCCATGACCCTAACATGATAAAGAGCCTTAAAGGGACCGATGCATCTTGGGATCAACTTCTCTTTCTTCAAAATTATAAAAATCAACATCTAATGAGATATTTATGGTAAAACATTGAATAAAATGTGAGAATCTAAATCTCATTAATGATTATTTACATAAATCTTCTATCAATGGTGTTCTAGTCTCATAAGCCTATGAAAATTGTAATTCTTTTTTTTGTTTTTTCTTAGGAAATGACAGGACATATCAACATCCTCTATCAAAATTCATCTAATAATATTGTAGTCCTACAAATCATCCCAAAAATATCCTTATATAGTCCAATATTAATGATCCAATGAAAATAGTTTTTATATGAGATCTCTACTATGTTTAAGGGTTGATCCACATATCCTTGAATATCCACCAAAAAATATATTACCATATCATATAAAGTTTTAATTGTCCCCATATATTGACTATCGATCTATTAATGATATACAGTCTTAAAGAATTAATCTATATCTAATAAATTATGAATACCTATCTAGAACCTCATGGTAAACCGAGGATCTCAATTATATATAATGGAGTGTGGTACTCTATAAAGCCTTATGACATCCCATATTAATAACTCAGTGAGTTTCTTAAGAGGGAAGTGATTTTTATGAGGATATAGTGCACTTAATTCATAAGGTGATCAACTAAAACCTTAATATAATTATAGAATTTAGACATTTTGGGTAGACTTATGATGTAATATATGTTAGTTTTCCCAATTTATATACTAGTATTGGTAATGGTTGTTAAAAACACATATAATTTTTACATTTAACCTTAACTTGTTGGCATATTAAGAACTGAGATGCAGAATCTTTAATTTTTCTCTTCGTGCTATCCCACTGGATGTTTTTCTTTAGATAACTTTTCATCCTAACACATACAAGATGAATAGTGAAGGGTGGGCTATTTCCATCATCAAAAAGGTTCCTCTTTAGTCTAAATTTTAATGGGACACATATCTGGGATCCTAACAATATAAATAAATATTTATTAATGATTAAATCCAAAATATTTTTTATATTTTTTATTTCTCAACATCATTTTTTATATTTTTTGATCTTTATGAAGATATATGGTTGAACAGCCGGTTGGACAAGATAATTCTTCGCTCCACATATAATGTCTTTAAGATTAATCCTATAAATATAAATGAGTATTTTGTCTTTGGTAATCATTATTTTTTATATATTATCTTGGTCTTATGACAACCATCCTTTTTATTACACAACTTTTCATTACATTTTACAAATAGAGGATCTTTAAAGCCTAGTTTTTTTTGTAAACAGGTACACAATACAAGAAAAAATATAATATTGGTTTAATATAATTTAAAGGATTCCTAAAAAAATTACCTTATGTATTATTACTACATCTTATAACCTGAGGACATACATCAAAGGAAAGGGTGATTAGAAGGCCTAGAAATGGAAAACAATGGACATAATTTACTTGTAATATAAATAAGAACTTGATGAAATACATAAAGACATGAGAAATGTAAAAAGTGGAACATCATAATAAAATAAAAAATAATCATAAAATGAATATGTGGATACAATATTTAATTTATACATTCATAAGTATATCACCAAGGTCCATCCCCAAGGTGTCATAAAAATTTCCAAGGTTATTCACCATGGTATCGTAAAACTTTTCATCTCTGGTGATTAATTTCATTACCCAATGCATTAGAGAACTATATGGTTTAAAAATTAATATGTATTTATATTAATTTGATCCCAATATATCATATTATTTTTCTTTGAAAATAAATCAAATAGAATAAAAGAAATGGGTTTCTTATCTAAATCATGGCGTTTTAAAAGGTGCTAAAAACATGATCATTATTTCATTTATAACCCAATAAAAGGGAATGAGGGTTTTATGCTTGTCAATTAAAAAATAAAATAAATAATTTTTTTGTCATAAAGAATAAATTTGGAAATTAAAGTGGTTTGGGTATTCATATAAATCAAATAATATATTTTCTTGATAAAAAGAGAGAGATTTTGAGACGAAAATTCTGTAGCATAATGGCTAAGCAATATTGTTTTAGAAAACATTAAAAAGAGAGTGGACATGGGTAAACCATTAATAAAAGACTCTTAATATAATATATTGTAAAAAGAAAATCTAAATAATAATATTGTATGAATACATGAAAGACATACCACAAAAAAGATAACATGAAAGGAAAAAAGAGAAGTTGAGAATTCTCTTATGAAAATTCGATAGCCTATTGGAATCATTTAAAACTTCTGAAAATGATTTGATGATAGAGAAATAAGTCTCTCATAATTTGAACATAGAATGGATATTAATATGGATACATAATAAAATAACACAACATAAGAAAATATAAATTAAAAGACATAAAATAAAGGAAGTCTAGACTAAAAGTGGATGGTGAAAGGTTCCCTTACCATGAAGTGTACCTTCTAAAAATCTTGGATCAGAACATTGAGGGATTGAGGGAACATTGATATGACTCTTTGGGAGGTGAAAAGACTATATCATAGTTGAATATGAATTTTTAATTAAATTAATGAAGGAATGGGTTGGTATTTATATCAAGGTGACATAATATTTTATTAATTTCCAAGTGACACCTCACTAGTGGTATTTGTAAAACCATGGGCCTAAAAATGGTATTTTCACATGGTTTGGAATAATTGGGACTTCGAAAATTATATTTTAATCCAAATGTGTCTACCAGAATTTTATATTACATATCACATCACTATGATTCCATAAAACACAATGAAAACTATAAAACTGTATTTTTACTATTTACTAACAAACAAAACATGTTATAAAAATCTCATGAATTCACCGTAACCTAATATCGATGGTCTGAATTTAAAAATGACCTCCATTTTTTGAAAATAATTTTCTAAATATGATATACTTAATTTTTATGTAAAATTTCTATTTACTTGAAAAAATACTAATACTTAACTAATAATTTCTGAAACGGTTATTTACTTATACTATTAAATCATATTACCATTCAAGATTTCTAAATAATATTTATACATAATTAAGTGAGTTTAATATTCCATTGGTAATATTACTATTCGTAAGGGTAATATTACTATTCATAATTTTCTATTCACCAAAAATTCTGTTGAACTTATTGGATTCTAAATTTCTTACTAACCACAACTATATTTGTCCACTTTTTGAAATTTTTTTGAAATTATTAATTTCTTAAAGTATAAAAAATATTTTGATTTTTTTTCAATATTCATCAATAATATGAAACTTCTAAAAATTCATCCTATATTTATTTTGACATTTTAAATTCAAAATTGCAAGTTATTTTATCATAATAAGAAATAAAAAGTTTATTTTTTAAAAAATATATCACAAATTAACTAAGGCCACATTACATATCCCTTGATAAAACATGCATATGACCTATGAGTAAGGTGTTCTATGGTGATAAATTTTTGGGGGGACATATAAAATATTTCCCAATTGGTGTTTTTTATCAGTTTGAAATTCTCCCAAAGGCGATTATGTTCAAGATTAACATATTGAATCTTGAATTGGGCTTGGTCTAGAGAAAAGTCCAGTGAATCTGCCTCCTTCCCAAGCTCCGAAAAATGGGCTTCGTAAAGCCTGAGTCTACTGGATAAGGCCATCAACTCTTATTTCTGTATTAATTATCCATTATTATTTATATTCTAAACAAAAAATTTAACGTTAAAAATTATTATTGTTTCAAATAGTCATATTAAAAAATGATCATGTAATTGTCAAATCCCAATGGTCACATTTCACTTATACTTTTATATTTTTAATTGATTATGATATAGTAAGACATATATTTTTTGGAAACAAAATATTATTCAAAAGTTAGGGTTGTTACATTCTCCCCCCTTGAGAAATTTCTTTCCCAAAATTTTAACTCATTCCCTCAGAAGAGAAAAGGTGTGAGTACTTCTACCTCATAGAATCATGTGGTTCCATGTGCCCTCTTTATATTTTTGTCTGTGACAACACTATAACAAGGTTTGTAGTCTTGTTTCACAAAACATTGTCTCTTTGATCTAATATCTCACAGGTTGCTCCTCATAGAATTTTTCATGTTCCAATTGTACCACCTATAGATTTAGTAAATGTGAAGGGTTAGGTATGTACTTCCTAAATGGGGACACAAGGAAGACATCATGAACTTGTTAAATATTTTGAGGAAGCACATTCCGATAAGCCATTGATCCTACGTGATGAAAGATTTCATAGGGTCTAATATACCTAGGTATGATCTTCTCTTTCTTCCCAAACCTCATGAATCTATTCCATGGTGAAATTTGCAGAAAGACTTCATCACCAACATCAAAGTCCAAGTCCCTTCAACGGTTGTTGGTATATCCCTTATGACAACTCTAAGAAGCCTTAATGAGTTTTTGGATGGCATGATCCTTTTTTGTCATCCCTTGAACAAGATTAGTCTCAAGAAGCTTTCTCTCACTAGATTCATCCCAACATGTTGGATTTCAACATCACTTCCCATATAGAGCTTTATATGGAAATATTTGACTGCTCGAGTGGAAGCTGTTGTTGTAAGATAAGTCAACTAATGGGATTTGTTGATCCCATCCACCATTAAATTCCATTAAGCTTGTCATCAACAAGTCCTCATGTTGTGGAACAGTAATTTTAGATTGGAAGTCACTTTGGGGGTGATAGGCTGTATTGAAATTCAATTCGATACTCAGATCATGTTGAATACTTCTCTATAATTTTTTATGTGATCCTTGGACCATGATCAGATAAGATAGAAAGTGGAACTCCATGAAATATTACCACTTACAGAAATTAAATCCTAGTAATTTGATCAAGAGATAAATATTCCCGAATAGAGATAAAATGGCCAGTTTTGTTGAGAAGGTTCACTATAACCCATATTGCATTGTTTCCTTTGTATGTTCTCAGGAGAGTAGTGAAAATGTCCATAGTGATATTTTCCCACTTCCATGCTGGTATGGGTAGTGGTTGTAATACCCCTTTAACAAGTTGTTGTTATGCCTTCACATTCTTTCATACTAGAAACCTTGTAGTGTAGTCAGCAATCTCCCTTTTCATATTATCCTCCCAATATTGATAAAGATGGTCCCTATACATTTTCGCAATTATAGGATATATAGAGAATGTAGATCTATGATCTTCATCCAGTAGTTCCTTCTTTTCTTCTAGAATATATGGAAGACATAGTCTTGTACAGAAATTTCAATACACCTTCTTAATCACTATTGAAGTAAGAAAACATCCCATTCTTTACATCCTCACACATTTTCTGTAACAAAGGATCTTCTTTCTGATCTTTCTTTATCATCCCTAGTAATGATAGTTGCGATATAATTTTGTATAAAGTTGATGATGTCCCTTCCCTTATAATTCCCATGTCCATTTTCACTAGGTCTTGGATCGAGGGATCTCTTGGAATCCTCATCATGGTTGGAACAACTAGATATTTCCTACGTAATGCATCAAAAACTTTTTTTCTCTTCTATGATGATAATTAACTGAACTATCATTGTATTTAAGAAGTTACAACCATATCTTCTGTCTCATGTTAAATTATTTTTTTGTGAAAATATACTTCAAACATAGATGGTCTGGGTATATATCTCATTTCTACCCATAAATATAGTTTCTCGATATCATGAGAGAAAAAACAACTGAATATAGCTCAAGATAATGCATATGATAGTTCTTCTCATGAGTGTTCAACTATAGAGATTCATAATCAATGACTTCTTCATTTTTCATAAGGACGCACCCAATATCTTTCAGAGATGAATCACTAAAAATAATGACTCTTTCTTCACTTGAGGGTTGAGTAAACATAGGTGTAGTAACCAATCCCTTCTTCAGCTCTTGGAAACATTCCTCAGACATCTTTTTACAGATGAACTTAACCCCTTTTCATGTTAACATGGTTAGTAGATTAGAAATTTGAGAAATTTTTTCACAAACCTCTTATAATATCCCTCTAATATATGGAAACTATGAATATCAGTTACTTTTGTAGGTTGAGGCCACTCCTTTAAAACCATTGTCTTTGTAGGTTCAACTATGATTCCTTCATTGGTTACAATGTTCACCAAGAATGAAACTTGTTCTAACCAAAATTCACATTTTCTGAACATTCCAAAAAAACCTATCATTCCGTAGAGTTTAAAAAATATCCCTTATATGAACCACATGCTCCTTGCGAATTTTGGAATATATCATTATATCAATAATAAATACTACCATAATGTTTATCAATGTATTTATTAAAGCCTCTATTAATCAAATCTATAATAATAGTATGAGCATTAGTCAAGACATTAGGAATAACAACAAACTCAATATTTTTATATCTTTTTTGGAAGGTAGTTTTTGGAATATCTTCTTTCTTCACCCTCAATTGATGATAAATAGATCGAAGAAAAATCATGGGGAATAATTGATCCCTACAAATTTGGTCAAATAAGACATAATTTTTTGGAAGAGAGTATTTGTTCTTTAATATGATCCCATTAATTTATTTATAATGACTGCATTACCACATTGATCCATCCTTCTTCTTTAAAAGGAGAAAAGGTTCTCCCCCTGGAGACTCACTCTGTTATATAAAACCCTTCACTAAAAGATCTTGTATTTTATTCTTTAATACCTCCAACTCCACATTTTCCATATAATACGGGGTCTTTGATATCAGATGATATCTAGACATGTGTTCAATGGAGAAATCGACCTCTCTTTATAGGGGAGGTCTGGATAACTCCTTAGGAAATACGTCAATGTATTCTTGAATGATGGAGGCATTTTCAATACTTATACTCCTATATATTTATTTTTCTTCACTAGTCAACTCCATAAATAAGGATATAAGAGGTTCCTCTAGAGAAATATCAGGTCTAGATAATTCTCCTTGGATGATAACTGTAGGTTTTATATTTTAGACTATTGGGATTTCCTTACATCAACATTTGATCATATAATTATACTTTGAGAGAAATTATATACCTAGTTTAATGTTGAATTCCATCATGGGAATGACTACTAGATTTGAGATAAGATTGTGCTCACTAAAGTAAATACTAGAGTTCTGAAATACTTGTTGGTGTTTGGATAATCCCACTAGGAGTATTAACTGATGTATCTACTTTTAGAAATTATAGGATTTATTATAAATTCGTTGGAAATATGGAATAAATAAAAGAATTCATAGAACTATAATAAAATAAAGCAATTTCTAGCTTGGAGAAAACAACAAGAGTACCTGCCACCACATCATTTATAGCTTTAACATCAGCTTTCGTGATATCATAAGACTGACCTTTTTCCCTTGTCCTTTGGTAAGGCTGAGGGTGATTCCACTACACTGACTTTGGATTTGGATAGTGATTAACAAAGTACCAAATATTTCCAAACATGATGCATTGGACTTCAGGTAGGTCATGCATCATCTTATATTTTTCATTAGTGTAGGGAAGTTGAGGCTTCACCTTGCTATGGTAATTCCACACGATATAACCATATCTTCCAAACTTGTAGAACTTCCCACTTCTGAGTTGTCAGTTCCCTGAATACTTTTTCCCACATTTACTAAATGTGGGATGTTGAAATTTCTTACCTCCTCTTCGCTAATCAAAGTTCCTCCATAATCTTGGTTCTATTTATATGTTCTTTTCATTGGATTTATGAGACCACTGTGTCTCACCGAACTCAAGATTGACTTTCATAACACTCTGTATGATCTCCTCATTAATATCATAGTCTCAGTTGGATAGATACTTCAGCAGAGGAGGTTTTTGTACACCAAAGAATCTATCAACCTTCACATTATTATCCATGATAAATATTGAGGTGTAACAGGAATGTCTTGTGAAGTTCATCTCATTGCTTCCAATATATTAATTCCCCTTCTTATTCATCTTGAAAAACTCATTATCCATTTTTTTCACATAAAATGAGGAAAATACTTATTGAAGAAGATCCCTTTGAACTCTTCCCACTCCATACCTTTAACCTCCACTCATGGACATGTTTTATAATTAGTTTTCACCACTGATCAGGTTCTCCCTCTAAGCGGTAAAGATTTAGGTGACCTTCCCTTATTCTGAATATTAGAGCATAGAAAATACATTTTAACAGTGTTGATCCACTATATAGTAATCAATGGGTCAGTAAATCCACTGAAGGTTGGTGGTCATTGATGAATAAAGGACTCAATAGAAATTTGATTCCTTCATAGTGAAATTGGTCACATAGCTTGAATTAAGTTATTTCCCATAACTTGTGTATGTTGGTTCATTATTCTTTTTAATGTTGCCATTCCGACATCCATCGGAGGGCCGTCAGCACATGGTCTATTGCGGTCACCATTTTCACGGTTCCTCCTATTGCCGAACATTTTCTGAAAATAATAAAACCTAGTTATAATCTTATTTAATTAAGGAATTCTGTAACTATAAAGGATTTATATGTCTTAAAACATCACGGTCAATCATATTTTTCTTTAACAACAATTACATTTCTCTATAAATCCTTCATTAATGACACAAAAAAATATTTTGATTAACTAAAAATATCCCCTGAGAGTGTCAAAAAAGGTGTGTAGCAAGGCCCACTGAACTGTACCAGTTCCCGTTCAAGTATTGCTCAAAGTGGTGTTTCTTGGATTTATCCCAAGATACATCTTTTCTAGAGCCACCTCCACTTTTTCGTATCCAGACATGGAAATGTTTGTTCGGAAACCACATACATAGTATTTCCCCAAAATACCAGTAAGTTTTACTATATTTAAACTTTTATATAGGTTTATTCCTATGGTTTTCATATCCTAATTTACAAAAATAACTAAACCATCCTTTGATACCACCTATGATATTTCTCATTTTTATTACATAAAGTTTCACTACATTTTACAAATAGAGGATTTTTAAGGTCTAGTGTATTTGAAAAAAGGTATATAATATAGGAAAACACATGAAATTCAATTAATACTATTGAAATTCTTATTAAAAATTACATCTTATGTTTAATTAATACATCTCATAACATGGGGACATACATCAAAAGAAAGGTTGAGAGGAAGGCATAATAAGGGAAAACAAGGGAAACCTTTTACTTGTGATATTAATAAGAACTTAATGAAATACATAAAGACATGAGCAATATAAAAAGAGAAATATCATAATAATAATAAAATGAAGAATAACATGATTATGTGGTTATAAAATTTAATTTTGTACATTAATTACCATATCACCGAGTTCTATCCCCATGGTGTCATAAACATTACAAAGGATATTCACCCAGTTATCGTAAAACATGTCATCTAAAGAGATAAATTTTTATACCCAATGCATTAGAGAACTATAAAGCTGCACCCTTAATATGATTTTATATTCATGTGATCAAAATATATAATAATCAATCATTTTATAAATCCCCTAACGATAATAAAATAAACGCGTTTTATATCAAAATCAGAGCATTTTAAAAAGTTCATAAAAACATGATCATTATGTCAATTATAACCCATGAAATGGGAATGAGAGTTTTATGTATGTAAATTGAAGAAACGAATAAATAATTTATATGTAATGACAAATACCCTTGGAAATTAAAGATTTTTTGGAATTCATATAATTAAAATCAAATATTTTCTTTATAAAAAGAGAGAGATTTTGAGACAAAAATTCTGCAGTATAATGGTTGTGCAACATTGTTTTAGAAAAAATTAAAAATATAGGGGAGATGGGTAACCTCTTCATAAAATAATACAAATATCATATATGGACAGAATAAAATGGAAATAATATCTTTTTATAAAAACTAGAAATACATACCACATAAAAGATAACTTGAATGGAAAAAAGAGAAGTTGAGAATTCCGTTACGAAAATTCGGCAGCCTAACATCGTCACTTAAAACTTAAAAAATTATTTTATGAGAGATAAAATGGTATCTCATCATTTAAAAATAAAAATTAAAACAATAAGGACATAGAAGAACATTGCAAAACAAAATAAAATGGAAATGAAAATATGTAAAATAACAGAATTCTTGACTTAAAAGAGGAGTGTAAAAAGTTCTATTACCTTGAAAAGCAACTTCAAAAACTCTAGTATCAGATCCTAGAAGGATTTAGGAAACCTTGAGAGGACTCCTTGGGATGTAAAAATACCATAGAATCATTATGGAGAACATTGGAATGAAATTAATGAAGGAATGGGTTGGTATTTATAGCAAAAGTGAGGGAATATTTAATTAATTTCCAAGGGACACCTCAATAGTGGTATTTGAAAAACTGTGGGATTTACCATGGTATATGCCAATGGGTTTGGCCACATGGAACACCAAAAATAATATTTTATTCCAAATGTTTTGACCATCATTTAAAATTACATATTACATAATTACGATGTCATTAAACACACTAAAAACTCAAAAACTTTATTTTTACTATTCACAAAATAAAACATTTTATAAAAATATCATAAACTCATACTAACCTAATATAAATGTTATGAATAAAAAAATAACATCATTTTATAAAAACAATTTTCTAAATATGAGATATATAATCATTATCTAAAATCACTATTTACCGAAAAAATGCTAATACTTAACTAATATTTTTTAAAACATTTATTTAATTATACTATTATATCATATTACCATTCAAGATGCCAAAATTATATTTATACTTAATTATGTGATGTTACTATTCCATTGGTAATATTAATATTCAAAAGGGTAATAGTACTATTCATAATTTACTATTCACAAAAAATTATTTTGATCTTATTAGAATCTAAATTTCTTACTGATCACAACTGTATATGTCCATTTATTTGAAATCATTTCACATTATTATTATTTTAAAGTATACAAAATATTTCAAAATCAAATATTTTTCAATAATCATCCATAATATTAAACTTCAAAAAATTTATCCAACTTTTATTTTTGACATATGAAATTCAAAAAAGAAAGTTATTTTACCATAATAAGAAACAAAAATATTATTTTTACAAAAGGATTACATAATGTAACTAAATCCTTGTAACAAAGCCCCATACAAAACCTCCATAGGACCAAAGATTAAGGTGTGTTATGGTTATAGAATCTTTGCACTACTCAGAAAACATTTCCCGAGTGGTGATTTTATTTAGCTTGAACTTCTCCTAAGGGTGATTACATTCAAGTTTAACGTTATGAATCTCATTTTGGGATAGGCCCAGAGAAAATCATACTAATGATAACTTCTTCCAAAGCTCTGATAGATGGGCTTTGTATGACCCGAGTGTACTGGATAAATCCATTGAATATTCTTTTTAGCATTAATTATCCATTATTATTTATATTTTAAACAAAAATTATAATGTAAAAAAGTATTATTGTTTCCAACAGTCATATTGACCAAAAATAATATAATAGTAAAATTCCAATGGTCACATTTAACTTATAATTATATATTTTTTATTGATTATGACATAGTAATACATACATATTCAAAAAAAATATTATTCAAAAGTTTGGGTCGTTACATGTCTTGTCGCCTCAAAGAATCAATTGACGTATTCTCTATCCTCCGTTTGAAATGTATTCAGAAGTCATAATATTTTATCAATTCAAACCATCTCCATTATTTCATATTCAACTCCTTCTATGTGAATATACATTTCATTCTCTTTTAATCAATAAATAAATCACAATTTTCAACATAGGGATAATGTCACAAAATCATTAATGAAAACATCACCACCTTCAATACCAAATCATAAATACAATAATGTTTCTTAAGTGACTTTTATTAGAGTTAGGTAAAATAAATAATCTTATCATTATGCATGATGGAACGAACCATGTCCTTTTTTGCGGCACCATGTTATATTAAAAACCCTTCCCCAATGCAGGGTAATATAATTACATGAGTAGTTACTAACCTCATTTTTAGTCCTTAAACCAACCTTCAAATTCCCCCATCCAAAGGAAGATTATTCATTTAAGTTTAATCTTGGTTAATACATATTATAGACATTATAATTTATTTATAATACCCCTATAGTTTCTAACAAATTGAGAATACTACTTATCGTAGTTAGAGTGGTCGTTATGGGTCATTTATAAAAAACATCGTTCGTCAATGTATCTAGTTATATTCCTTTAATTGTGAAAACATGTCTCAAGACTGAAACATTATCTATCCAAAATTCGATATTTCTTAATTTCTTCATAAAATATATCCTTTCACATATTCATTCACCCAATCTACAAATGATATTCAGGTTTTTTATTTCACTTTTTATATATTATAATATAATCTATATATAATACAAAAAAGATTCATGGTAGTATCTAAATAAATAAATAATTATATCCATTAAGATAGATAAATAATTCATAAGTCCATAGATAATCATTATAAATTCATAGTTTCCATACCTTATACAGAAATCTATCCTGGGAATATCCTTTGTTTGAACCCTTAACTAATGATAACTAGATCGAAGGTTAATCTTGTAGAAGTATCATGATTCTCTGATTTGATTCAATATATCATATATATAGGTATAGGATCCTTTTTATTTATCATTATTTTATTAATATCGTGATAATAAATTAAAATATGTATTGATTTATGCTTCTTTTTAACAAATAAGACTATTTTACCTCATAGTGAAGAACTGGGGAGTTTAGAACCCTTATCTATAATATCTTGTAGTCTCTTCCATAAAAACTACAATTCAATTAGAGCTATCATATACATATTTTTTGAGATATACATGGATCCATGTATGAGATCTATCGAAAATTAAACCTCACAATCTAGGTAAAACCCAAGAAATTTATATGGAAATACAATTGTGTAATCCAGTTGAAAATGATTTTTATAAATTGTGACTTCCAGCTCATTTGAGTCAAGATTCACTCATTATTTGGTAACATAACCCATATTATATAATTTTATTCCATAATAAGATCATAATAATCATTGCATTGATACATGACAATTAGATGATTTTGGAGATTAAATGAGATTTCCCCATCCTTATAGTAGATTTGTGCTTAATGTAAGGAAATCTAATATATTCCAAGTATTATGTAAAATACAAAAAAAGTTAGAAAAAAAAATATATCATAACTTTCCTGTGATAAATCTCAATTAGGGTATATAATTATATCTTATATGTGATCATTTTCTACTATGTTTTTTCAAAGAATATTTTATATCTATTTCTTGAGGTATTGATTCCAAATTCTGAGAAAGCTTATATGATATGAAATAACGATTAAATACATGAGTTATAAAATTCACAATGGTGAAACTATTAGATTATAGTAAATAACTCTTATTTTATGTGAATACCTAAGCATATAAGTCTTTATGCTCTAATCTAGGTTATCGATGGTAATTTTCCATTAAGTTCAATAAACTATACATATTAAAATCTCTAATAGAGTCACACAAAGAGAATGTTAATTATTCAAAGAATATACCCCCAAGTATCAGTTTAGATGTATAGTTAGGCCTCATTGTCATGCACCAAGTCAAGATAAAGTTATTAAAAAATCCACCCTTTTAGGGATACTTTCCCAAGGTACATTATTTCTAATGCCGTCATCCACATTTATTATCCATTAAAGGATTTTATTACTTAGAAGCCACCAAATATACAATTTACTAAAATCTTCGCATATTATAATATACTTAGATATTATCATTAGATTCATTCTAAGGATTTTTTTAAACATTTCTCTAAATTAATACAAATAAAAACTAAAATAATCTTCCAAACAACTAGAAACTATTTTGATACAAACTAAAGAGACACAATATAAACATAACATTAATAGAATAAACTAATTTCATGATTTAGATAATATATCTATAAGAACCCACCCTTAAACATTACATAATCATGAATAAAATGAATAATCAATATTATGGATCTTTTCAGGTTTAGAGTTTTAGAGAAGTAGTCAATAAAAATTACACTAAATCTCAAAAATTACAAAGTAGACACTTCAAATCTGTTTCCAAATTTTTTACAAAATAAAAACTCTTAAAAAGAAACATTTCTAGTTCCATGTTTTAGATAGCATGACTTTTTCTTGATCCCATACTTGACCTAATTCATCTTTAAGTCCTATGGAAAAGATTTCAAAAACATGGGATGAGCATAAAAAGCTCAGTAGGGGTTATAAAATAAGGAAGGAGACCATTAGCCCATAAAAAAATACAAATCAATGAAACAAATAATTTTCATTCATAACATACCATGTGAAATCATAAGATTTATGAATAACAAATAGAAATCATAAATCATAAAGGTAACTTATGGAATTCATAACATACTTACATTGAAGCTATCAAATCTATATTGGGAGTCACATTTGGAATACCCATCATTGTATATTCCCTAAATCTCTTAGCAGAAACATTAACGTTTACTTCCGTCATGTTACCCAATGCATTGGATAGCAATCTCAGGCTCACCTGCCATAGGTTTATCACGGAACCACCTGTATACGTAAACAATTACCAAGAACCATAAAATATTCACAACGATTAAAAAAAGAATAAAGGAAATATAAAATTTAAACATTACAATGACAACACATCATTTCAAGATATATAAGTGATCAATGCTTTATCAATCCATTTTCAAAACAATATAAAACATTTAATAAAGATATTTTGGTATCAAAGTGTCCCATACCACTTTGAAAATATTAAATAAATTATTATTTTAAATCATTAATGTCCATATAAATAAATCCTTAAAATCATTTTTAAACCATGGAAATTAATGATAAAGATTTAGATAAATAAATCATTAAAACATTTAAAATGATATTTTAGTTAATGAGTTTTTAACAAAATGAGAGACTCTTGAATACAAATAATTGAGGAATAAAATTGAATAAGAACATTATAATTCGATGAGAAAAAATAGTTGCATGGTTTAATATGTCAAAGGGAATTATATACACAATATAAGAGTGAATTGGTGCATAAAGACAATGAAGTCTCAATGGAATGTAAATTGAGATGAAATCCATTGTAAAAAACTGTATCCATAGATTAAGGATAAATAAATTATATAATAATGTGTGAAAAATATAAATACACTCAATATGATTGGATATTCAGTGTAAATCCATCATATGACACTCACATATTTTCCTTTTAATACAAAACCATTGACTTGGATGTTAAACTCAATGAATGGAAATTGAGTTAAAATTACTCTTATCATGTTCATATCAATGACATGAGAATTTATAAATGGAGTGATTATTTGTATCAAAAGCATATCCAATCAAAATGGATTGGAAATTACAACATAAATAAATAAATATTGATTCCACACATTATCATAGGATGATATAATTAAGAATTAGAAGATTAACCCAAGGAATAGAAATTGGGTTAAAATGTTCCCTTACCAATTTGGTAACTTATGAAACATACAACCCATAAAAGAATTATCATAAAATGGAAATGTAAATACCCATAAATTGAATTATATTACATAATGAATACAATCATCGGCAGTGCATACACAACACAAAATGAAATGGCGGTAAATATAGCATGAATCTAACGGGAATAAAAACTGAGATGAAAATCCCTTACCATGTTGTAATCAATCGAGTGGTATGAACAAAAGTTAATAATTGCCAAATGATTCACAGAATAAAATTATTATAAAGAGAATCATGATAATATATATCAAATGGAAGCACACAATACACCACATGTAATAAATTAGTGGCGAACAATGGAAATCTCATGGAATTAAATGTGAGATAAGAAACCCATAACCTCGTGTCTGACTTGAATTATTTATTACTTATTATTCTTGAATAATTAACTTATGTTAATTTATACATGATTAATAACCATTTATGGTTTATTATTTCTTTTATATCACTCATTACCATGTTATAAACATTATGTAATCATTTAAGTTAATAATGGTCTTTTTATCTATATTTGGTATTTGAGTAAAAAATAAACACCTTATAATTACAAGTTGTCTATGTGGTCAAGACTCCATTATCTTCATAATGATATTAATTATTTAGATATCATATGTATCATATATATCTAGTATATTTATTTATTTATAACATAACATAACATTTTAAGATAATAAATGAAATGCACCGTTCATGGAGACGGTAAGCTGTACATACACATGAATGCTACTTTCATTTCTATTTCTTATTTTAATTGAATGAAAACATAATGATAAATAGTTATATTAAAACTACAGTACAATATATTATATAATTTCATTAAATCTATTTTTTATACGTCCCACGTATGGCATGAACGAGTTATATCACTTTAAGGGGGCGATAGTCCGCACTTCCTCAAATGAAATTATCGTGTTTACCTATAATGGAAACCATAAAGGAATGATATCAATGGAAAAATTGAAGAATAATAAATAATTAATAAACATAATATATATATCATATATAAATAAATTTTCATCATAATGGACACCACGAGAGGTGGTAAGAGATATTTGAACAATCATCGTCTCGTGAGGTAGCAGTTCCATACCCATCGAAACAGTAAGTTATTTACCCATTAGATGGAGGTTTGTGTAAGTTTAGTTCGAATTATTTTCATAAAAACAACCTAGTATATTGAGTATAATGTTGTTTTTATAAAATAAGGGAATAAAAATAGTTTAGGGGGTTGTAGATGTAAAATAAAACAAAAGGACGTAAGAGAAGATGTTACCTTTAAATTGGGAATCTCCCTTTGGATTGAACCAAAAGGTTTAATTGAAGTTACTTATTCCTATGGTAAGGATTCTATGGGAAATATAAGGACCTTGAGAGCTTATTTGGTATGGGTTTGGATGATCCAATGGGTTTGAGATGTGTGAGGAATGAGTTAGAAGTGGTGTCCTTTTATAAGGGGGAGGAGGTGCTCATTAGGAAAGTGTGAAAATATTATTTTATTATATAATGATTTTTGGTTTCCAAAGATCAAAAACTCATTAAATTAAAATATAGGATGACTCATGGTAGAAATAAAATCATCTAATAATAATTGGACAGGTTTTGGATATTATTTTAATATTTATAATCTTATTTATTTAAATCATTTATTAATGAGGTAAACATTACTTTATTATTGTGTCATAAATAATTTTAATTTATTTGATGTCTAAAAATTATAAAAAAATACCCTGATGTAGGAAATATTTTTAAATTTCCAAATAATATTTATTGTAGAAATGATAGCTTATATAACCCCATGTAAAAATTGATTCACTAAAATATATATGTTTTTGTCATTTTTGTCTTTACTTTAAATAATTTAATATAAAGTGTCGTTATCACTCTTAAGTGGCTCCATGGGGTCCCAAAATCCACACAAGGATGACCATGGTCGGACATGTATTAACTAATTGGATTAGGATACATATTATGAATATTTTATTTTATTATAATATTATTTTATTACCCAGATTTACCAGATTTACTCTTTAACGATGGTAAATAAAATTTTCACTGACGTAAATATTCATATTATATAAAATAAAAGTAAACTATTTACACATTTTGGACCCTCTGATTCCAAATATGGAATCCATTTTTAAAAAATTAAAACACAAAATTAGTAGAAATTAATTTAATATTAATTCCCGCTATCAAAACAAAAAGCGTGCTTTTAAGAAATAATAACTATCAAAAGATTGACACTTATTTATGTCCAATTTTAAGTAAAATTATTTAAAATGACCCAAATTAAATTAAATTTTAAAGAAATAATCTAATTAAACTTTAAAACCAATTACAAATATAATCTAACCATATAAATAAATTCGATTAAAAGGTATTTTTTAATTAAAATACAGTATTTTTCAATATTCATCAAAAAATGAATTTTATCAGAAAAATTCCGAAATTTTACCCGAAGTGAATTTTTATGTCCTGATTATAAGGAATAATTTTACATTGACAAATATAACATAAAAAAGTCACCAAAACTAGATTTCAAGAGAGTTCTCCCTCAAAAGGTGGTAAATCAACTATTTAAAGTAAATTATGCTTAAAATTAGATTCATTCACATTTAAAAAACTATCTTTTATTGGATAAATGTAAAAACATTTAAAAAAATTGTATAGTCATATTATAGTTAGTATTTTTCATTCATTCCAATAAAATTTATAGGCATTAGCTACCATTTAAAAGAATTATATTATATTATTATTGTGCAACATAAAACTTCAAAGAAACTCGTTGTTAAGTATCAGGTACTCTATTAAACAAGAAACCCCTTTAATGTAAAATTAATACTTAATTCACAAAATATTTATTAAAATAAAAATGTATTATTTCTTTATTTTCCTGGGATGTTACATCCTTCCCCCCTTTTGGGAATTTCATCCTCACAATTTTAAATCTAAGGCTTGGAAACTTCAATGAATATCCCATATCAGAAAAAAGGGTCAAAAAATATATTACTTGAAAATAAAGGAAGAGAAGAAAAATGGTCACCCAAGAAAATAAATACATGTATTCCATAAAAACATGGATACAGAGGAGAAAATTAACGATCATATTCTGATGGAGTGATAAAAAACTTGATTAGGAGAAAGTTAACCACCAGAAAATCACATACTGGTGATGGGTTAAACAGTATTTGATTCCCCAGTAGGAAAAGTTAATAGACAACATTCTTGTTTAATGTTAATTTTCATTGAGAAATTTATTTATGATCTTTACTAAAAACATAAGGAAACATACTTACTTTTCATGTAGACTTTCACACTTTACTAAATTTCTACCACAAACTCATCTTTTCTCCAAACGATGAGTATTCATACTTACATGGTCACATTAAAAGTGATATAATAAACTTATATATTATCACATAATCTAAAAAATATGAACTGTATATTTCCCCTATCTTTAGACATCATCCAAAACCAAAATGGTTAGTAGAATGTCAGATAATCCACAAAAGTATAATCTTTTAAAAAAAGAAAAACTACTCTTAATACATAAAATTTGTTAAATATTACCCAATGTTTAATAAAGACCATTCAATACACAATTATCCTTAAAATCCATCAATGTAATCCAAATTAACATTGAAACACAAAATTCAAAAGGATTTGATCACATAGTCTTCCACAAAAATCTAAACATTTATCTCCAAAACAATCTACTACTCTTCATGTCTGATACTGATGTGTAATTAAATGAATCACATATTCTCTATGATAGGTTAATCAGTTCCATAAATAACCCAGATCACCTTATGTCCATAATAATAACATATATTCCTCCAAAATTATATTTCAACCATTACTCCACAAATTTTAACTCATACCTCGCATTTTCATCCCATAAAATAATAACCTGTAATTTTCGCAAAAACAAAAGATCATATGAACACCTAACCTTATCCATTATTGTAACACCTGAGACATTTATGTTATATATATCATCAAAGGAATCTTTTTCTACACAACACTTGCTGGGCTTGCATTACACGCAATCGTGACCTTCCTCGATAGCGTGTGTTGTGCGCAATACTGGGTTTTAATAAACAACGATATATTATTATAATATTGTCATGAACTAGCCGTTATGAATAGTGTTAACTAAATTTTGAATTTTATAACATTATTATTCATCTTAAACATTTCTAGAACATGGTATAAGAACAAAATAAATTTTTCGGGTAAAATAAGTATTTTTCAAAAAATGTAGTTTTGCCGCCTTTTGAAGGCACACCCACATTAAATCTAGTTTTTGACATGTTTATACGTTCAATTTTGACAAAATAAAATTCTTCTTTTGAATCAGGATATAAAAATTTACATTAGATAAAGTTTTGATATTTTTCCGATAACTTTCATATTTTAATGAATAGTAAAAACACGCTATATTTTAATTAAAAACAACTTTTTTCATCGTAATATCTTATGTGGTTAAATTATCATATTGAATGGTTTTAAAGTATAAATAGAATATATTTTTATCATTTAATATAATGTATGTCATTAGCATTGATTTTACCTTGAATTCGTAGGTTAAATCAATTCAATCTTTTGCAATGTTTTAAAGAAAAACCCGTTTTCTTTCGACAACGGGATTAATTTTAATTTAATTTCTGCATCTTTTGTGTATTGAATTTGGAAAAATGGATTCCATATTTTGAATCAGTGGGTCCAAATTATGTTAATAAGCTACTTTTTATTTTTGGAAATTATGAATAGTAACTACGGTAAATTTTATTTACCTTAGTTAAAGGTAAATCGGGTAATTAAGGGTAAATATAATATTTTAAAATTACCCTAAAAATGTCAAAATCCTATTGGATGACTAACAGTCAACCCATATCACCTAAGGGTCGGATTATATTCATTTAATTAAATTTTTTCAATGAAAATAATTTAATTATTATTAAAACCAAAGAATGTGACAACATATCACTTTCTTAAATTATATAAGTATAATAATTTTAATCTAGTGATAAACTTCATGAAACTTCGAACATGAATATTCTCCAGAAAGCTAATACAATTATCTACATCATAGGAATTTATTTAGAATTTTTAGGGATTAAATAATTAACATTTATTATGACACAATGATGATGTAGTAATTATCTTGTTAATGAAATATTGACATAATTTATGTTATAAATATCCAAAAAAATGTAATTTGAGACTTTTTATGAATTCCACTAATTTTCTAGGTTAATATGACATGTTATTATTGATTTAATTAACTTTTTTCGAACTTATCATTCTGTTATGATTTTCACAAAAATCAATTACTAAATAGTGTCAAAATTGACATAAAATAGTATTTAAAACAAATATTATATTATTAATTGTTATTTTATTCCTAAAAATCTAAGGTTCGGCCAAATGACTTAGATATGGCTATATATATTAATAATAAACAATTTGGGGGTCGTTTGGCTTCTTATAGTGAGTTTATTAACCTTATAGTGTAAGAACACAAGAAGACATGGTAAAAGTAAAATTATTTAACTTAATGTTAAATCTAAATGATAAGGTTAAAATAGGAACCTAAACTTGTGTAAATTCTATTGTATGAGAGTATTTCGACCCATCCCCACCTTAGATTCGAAATATATCAATTTGGAGCTAGGTAAAACCGAACAATACTTTATAATAAAATAATATTTTTAGTTATTCCAAAGGTGCCCCTCTCCTCCCTTATAAAAGGACACCTCCTCCCCCTCTTCCTCACACCACTTTGAGCCTTCAAGCTCGGCCAAACCCTGCCACTTTCCCCTATACACTTCCCTAGAGACATCCTAGAGGTTCTGGTCTTCTTCAAAGACCAATTGTAGTTCCCTAAAAGAAGGTCTCAAAGAAGCACTTCAAAGAAGAGGTAATATCCGTTACCGATTCATTCATTTTTATTTCTTCTTCAACTTATTCTTCTTTAGTTGTTTCATTATGAAGTAATAACATCAGTATCAATCATATACTGATATTTTATTATAAGTATGAAACAACCCTATTTCATCATCTATCCATCCTACAGAAAAAGAAATCATCGTGTGTGCGTACGTACGGAATACCGTCTCCACGCCGTGGTGTAATCTATTTTCCACCACTACCTTACTTGTATGGGTATAATGGTGTAAATAATGACTATATATGACTATTATAAAGTGATATTGATTATGAAATAGTATACATATACTCAAATACAATTCCACGATCATAGGAACGATATCATCACTCGTGCGTACGTACGGAATACCGTCTCCACGATAAGATGTGACTCGTTCTACATGATTTTCATTTCATAATGATTATATAAATGAATTGAATGAATGAATATGAAATATATTATACTAATAAAATTCTGGAAATTAGGTATCTATAACCTAAAGAAAATAATAAGAATTTATTCGACAAAACAAGCATAAGAACAAAAAGTTATAAACACCCGAATAACAAGTAGCAATGAAATATTATTACTAAGAAGTTAAGAATATGATCATATATGATATCATAAAAATAAGTATGATTCTGGAATAATTAAATAACATTATTTAAATCATTATACAGGAGGTTCGGACACTTACACAGCAAGTCGGACCTAAGGTAAGGGAAAATATCACAATCTCATATTTATCTGAGATTGTTTATACTTTGGTATTTACTGGGGTGTATTTTATCATCCACATCTATGTTTCCTCAATATATAATGTTATTTCCATCCACCTACAATTGTTTAAATCCAATTTTACCCTTTGGTGAGTTTTTAGTAAAAGATATGAAAGGAATATTTTGTCATTTTTCGTACGAGGTACTTTTTGACTTTTTCGACAAAAGTACGAAGAATGTTTTTTTACTTATATGGCACGAACGGATTTTTATGGTTTTATAAAGCCTTATTTTCATGAAGCGTCCTCCAAAATATTTCATGACTATTTTCAATAAAATCTCTTTCTTTTAAAATTGCATGACGTTTTGTGAAAAGAAATTGAATTTGAAGAAGAAAGGATATTTTCCTTAAGAATTCATTTCAAGAGTTTTATCAAAATTATTTCCCATCTAAGATAACATAGGGTTCTATTTCTATCCCTATTATTACATTTATTTGGTTATGTTGTGATGGAATTATTTTTATGAATTCCTTTATCTTATATGAATTGTTTTATGATGTCACGATGTTTAAGAATTCCATTTTTACTACATGGGTTATGCAATGATGTATGACTTATGATTTTTGTGGCACACATAAGAGTGGTTTCATTATGAGATGGGTGGGACCTATATCTCCCTCCAATGCATTGGGTAAAGATTTTATATCTCATGAGATAGACATGGCTGGAACGGTAGGTTATACCGGTTTAGTGAAACAGGACTGAAACGAGGGTGACTCGGTTCAGAAAGGGACTTTGTCCACTAAGATAGTCTTGGAAATGAGTCTTGACTGACAAGAAATGATTCTATATGATTATGTGCGTATGCCAGAATGTTTCATGTTTTAAGTTATGATTATTGTGATTACATTTCACTACCATGATTTATCCCATGTTATGAAATTATGATCTCTTTTGCAGGTTAAGATTTCAAAAAGTTATGTGCTTGTGTATACGATGTGATTGATATTTCTTTTGTTTACCCTTACTGAGCATTTGAGCTCACCCTTTTGTATGTTTTCTTTCCCCAGGTCAGGAAGAAGGTTATTAAGTAGGATATGCCAAAAAGGGACTCTAGATATGAAGAAATAAGTGGGAGGAAAAGTTGATGCTTTATGAACCAGTTGTTTATGTTTCCTAGTTTCTAAAGACACTATACCTATATGGTCTTTTCTTGGTTTTGTTATATGTTGTAATAAGTGTGCATCAATTCTGAAGTAATAACAATGTATGTAAAGTATGGGTCATTATAGTTGGTATCAGAGGAAAGGTATAGTCAACCTTTGGAAACTAGGATGTAAAAGCCTTAGTAAGAACCCTAAGGATAAGTCTAAGCATAGAACACAATATTAGTGCTTTAGAAATGGCCATGAAAAACCATGGATAAGACCTTAAGTGTGAAATTTTATTCTTGATTATGTGGTTTTCCTATTATAATTAGTGTTTCTCACACTATTCTTCTTGGTTTTAGTCAATGGATGAAACCCGAAGGAATCGTGTTAATGCGGAATGCAACGGGTAATGCAATGATTGTCCCCCTGAGCAACCAAACGTTATGGGAGCTGGAATGCAAAATCTTGTATCCATGCTCACACAACTTTCTCAAGCTATGAATCATACAGGACTTCCAAACGAGCAAAGGAAGGAGCAACATTCTATTGAATCCTTCATGAGGCAGCGTCCACCTTCTTTCAGCGGGTCTACTGATCCATTAGTTGCTGAACAATGGATTAGTACTACTGAAAAGATATTTTCAGTTCTTCAATGTTCTGAACATGATAAAGTCATCCTAGTAGTGTATCGTTTGGAAGGAGATGCTGATCAATAGTGGAATCTTATTAAGAATACGAGGCAAAGGGATGAAATTGAGTCCATGGAATGAGACGAGTTCAAGAACTTATTTTTCAATAAGTACTTCCCTTGTATTCTATGAACAAAGATGGAGAAAGAGTTTCTTGAACTAAAGAAAAAGGATGATGAATCTGTTGGTACCTATGAAGAAAATTTTACAAGACTTCCAAGGTACGCTTCTGTTATTATTATCCAACCTGAGAGTAAGATCGATCGATTATTTAGTGGCTTAAAACCAAGTCTTCGAAGGGCATTATCCATAAGGGACTTCAATAGCTACGAGGAAATCGTTCGATGTGCTCTCAAAGTCGAGATGGAGATTGGAGTAACCCATCAGTCATATGGGTTTGATAAGAAGAGGAAAATGGAATTCAAAGGAAAATCTAAAGAGCACACTGAAAAGAAGATGAGCTTTCCCTTATGCTCAAAGTGTGGAAATAAACATGGAGGGAGTTGTCTTAAAGGGAAAAGTAAATGTTTCAAATGTGGAAAGGAAGGTCATCGAGAATTTGAATGCTGCGATGATGGGAAGAAGATGTCTAATGATGCAAACAAAGGAAGGGATACACAGAATAAACCTACTATACTTCAATGTTTCAAGTGCAAGGAGATGGGACATTATGCCAATAAATGCCCTAATCCAAGGGTTGATGATGATTGTCGACGTCAACAAACTCTTAAGGCTAAAGACAAAGGAAAGTCACATGCAATTTCTATCAGCGATGTGGAGTAGGATAACGATGTGGTGAAAGGTACACTTACCATCCACTCTAAAGTAGCAAATGTTTTATTTGATTCTGGATCCACCCACTCTTTTATTTCTGAAGAATTTTCTAAGGGTATCACCGTATTACCTCAACAATTAGATGTTGAGTTAGCTGTGACAACACCGAATGGCACAACAGTCGCATCAAAAGTTTATAATTCTTCTCCGATCGAAGTTTGTGGGAAAGTGCTTCCTGCAAATCTTGTGATCCTTCCTATAGTGGAATTTGATGTGATTCTTGGAATGGATTGGCTTTCTTTATATGGAGCTCATATCAATTGACAAAGAAGGGAAGTCACATTTCATATTCCAGATCAATCTATGATCGTCTACCAATGCAAGGATGAACATAACCTTCCAGTGGAAATTTCTTCCATCTTATGGGTATTGATTCCACTAAATGAATGTTATTTATCTCAAATGGTTGGTGAGAAACTCACGATTAAGAATATGCCCATTGTACGGGAGTTTGATGATGTCTTTCCGGAGGAATTACCGGGTCTTCCACCAAATCATGAAGTTGAGTTTTCAATAGAACTCGTACCGGGTGCTTTACCTATTTCAAAGACACCTTATAGAATGGCCCCAATTGAGTTGCAGTAATTGAAGAAGCAACTCCAAGAGAATCTTGATAAGGGATTCATACGCCCTAGTGCGTCACCTTGGGGAGCACCTGTTCTATTTGTTAAGAAGAAAGATGGATCAATGAGACTCTGCATTGATTATCGAGAACATAACAAGATCACTATCAAGAACAAATATCCTCTCCCGCGCATTGATGACCTATTTGACCAACTACGCGGAGCTCAATACTTTTCCAAGATTGATCTTCGTTCATGGTATCATCAATTAAGGGTCAAAAGGGAGGATATACCAAAGACGGCTTTCCGTACAAGGTACAGACACTATGAATTTATAGTGATGCCATTTGGTCTTACTAATGCCCCTGCTATCTTCATGGATCTGATGAATAGAGTCTTTAGAGACTATCTTGATCAATTTTTTGTAGTCTTTATAGATGATATTCTTGTCTATTCAAAGAGCAAGGAAGAGCATGAAGATCACTTGAGAATTATATTGAAGACCCTGAGAAAGGAGAATCTTTATGCGAAATTTACCAAGTGTGAATTTTGGCTTCAAAAAGTTGCATTTTTGGGTCACATAATCTCAAAAGAGGGGATATCTGTGGATCCAGCAAAAACAGAGGTTATCGAAAGATGGTCGAGACCAACAACAGTAACTGAGATCCGAAGTTTTCTTGGTTTGGATGGATATTATCGACGTTTAGTGAAAGATTTTTCACGATTATCTAATCCACTCACCAAGTTAACTCAGAAAGGAGTTAAGTTTGTCTGGACGGAAGAATGTGAAGAGAATTTCAAGGAGTTGAAAAGAAGGTTATCCAGTGCACTTGTGCTCACACTGCCTTGTAGTCGAGAAAGGTTTGTGATCTATAGTGATGCATCCAAGAAGGGATTGGGGTGTGTTCTTATGAAAAATGATATAGTGATAGCTTATGCCTCACGACAGTTGAAAATCAATGAGCAAAATTACCCAACACATGATTTGGAGTTAGCTGCGGTAATATTTGCATTATAGATTTGGAGGCATTACCTTTATGGTGAAAGGTGTGATATTTATACTGATCATAAAAGTTTAAAGTATATTTTCACAGAAAAGGAGCTGAATATGCGTCAAAGAAGATGGTTGGAGCTGATTAAGGATTATGACTGCTCAATCCATTACCACCCTGGGAAAGAAAACAAGGTGGTAGATGCATTAAGTCGACAAGACCATGCTAGTTTATCCATGATGAGGATCACAAAAGATCCAATATTTATGGATTTACAAAGGATGGATCTTGGAATTATAATGGAAGGGGAAAAATATTATCTTTCTCAAATGAATTTTCAACCATCTATACATGTAAAGATTAAAGAGGCACAGAAAGAAGATGTCGAGTTACAAAAGAAGGTGAGAAATGTTCCTGAGTTCATCCTTGATTGTGATGGGATAATAAAGTTCAAGAATCAGGTTTGTGTTCCTCCCATCCCCGAATTAAAGAAGGAGATGCTGGATGAGGCTCATAGTTCTTCATTCTCTATTCATCTTGGAAGCACGAAGATGTATAGGGACCTGAAAGTGTACTTCTGGTGGGATGGCATGAAAAGAGATGTTGCTGAATATGTCTCTCGATTCTTGGTTTGTCAACAAGTTAAATCTAAGAGACAGAAGTCTAAGGGGATGTTACAACCATTACCCATACCTGAATGGAAATGGGAAAACATTACTATGGACTTTTTCACAGGACTTCCTAAAACTTCCAAAGGAAATAATGCTATCTGGGTCATAGTTGATCGTCTTAAAAAGTCTGCACACTTCATTGCTATTAGAGAGGATTTAAATCTAGATCAGCTTTCTAGGATATATGTAAAGGAAGTGGTAAGATTGCATGGAGTACCACTTTTTATTATATCTGATCGGGATCTGAGATTTACCTCGAAGTTCTGGCTAAGTCTTCAGCATACTCTGGATACAGAGTTGAGTTTCAGCACTGCTTATCATCCTCAGACAGACGGTCAGTCTGAGAGAACAATTCAAACCCTAGAAGATATGTTGAGAGCATGCTCTATGGATTTCAAAGGAGGTTGGGATCAACACCTACCTTTGGTGGAATTTTCTTATAATAATAGCTTTCACTCCAGTATTCAGATGGCTCCTTATGAAGCTCTCTATGGAAAGAAATGCAGGACTCCAACTTGCTGGGATGAAGTTGGGGAAAGAAAGATATTAGGACCTGATCTCGTTGATAAAATGGCAGAAAAGGTCAGATCTATTCAACAACACATAAGAGCAGCTCAGAGTCGATAGAAAATTTATGCCGACAACCGAAGAAAAGACCTAGAGTTTGAAGTGGGTGATAAAGTGTTCTTACGAATATCTCCCTGGAAGAGGGTTATGAGATTTGGAAAGAAGGGGAAGTCGAGCCCTAGATATATCGGTCCTTTTGAAATACTGGATCGTGTTGGGAAGGTAGCTTACCGATTGACGTTTCCACCGAATCTCTCTCAAGTTCACGATGTGTTCCATGTATCTCTCCTGAGAAAGTACATACCTGATCCTTCACATGTACTCAGCTCAGAAGTTGTACCACTGGAGCAAGATCTTTCTTATGAAGAACAACCGATAGAGATTCTGGATCGTAGCGAAAAAAGTCCTACGAAACAAGACCACTCGATTGGTGAAAGTTTTATGGAGGAACCACCAATTAGAAGAAGCTACATGGGAGCTTGAGGATATGATGAGGGAGAGGTATCCTCATCTGTTTGTTACAAAGTGACGAATTTCGAGGGTGAAATTCATTTTAAGGGGGGTAGAATGTAACACCCGAGACTTTTATGTTATATAAATCATCAATGGAATCTTTTTCTACACAACACTTGCTTGGCTTGCATTTCACGCAATTGCGACCTTCCTCGATAGCGTGTGTTGTGCGCAATACTGGGTTTTAATAAACAACGATATATTATTATAATATTGTCATGAACTAGCCGTTATGAATAGTGTTAACTAAATTTTGAATTTTATAACATTATTATTCATCTTACACATTTCTAGAACATGTTATAAAAACAAAATAAATTTTTCGGGTAAAATAAGTATTTTTAAAAAAATGCAGTTTTGCCACCTTTTGATGGCGCACCCACTTTAAATCTAGTTTTTTACATGTTTATATGTTCAATTTGACAAAATAAAATTCTTTTTTTGAATCAGGATATAAAATTTTACATTAGATAAAGTTTTGATATTTTTCCGATAACTTTCATATTTTAATGAATAGTAAAAACACGCTATATTTTAATTAAAAACAACTTTTTTCATCGTAATATCTTATGTGGTTAAATTATAATATTGAATGGGTTTAAAGTATAAATAGAATATATTTTTACCATTTAATATAATGTATGTCATTAGCATTGATTTTACCTTCAATTCGTAGGTTAAATCAATTCAATCTTTTGCAATGTTTTAAAGAAAAACCCATTTTCTTTCGACAACGGGATTAATTTTAATTTAATTTCTGCATCTTTTGTGTATTAAATTTGGAAAAATGGATTCCATATTTGGAATCAGTGGGTCCAAATTATGTTAATAAGCTACTTTTTATTTTTGGGAATTATGAATAGTAACTACGGTAAATTTTATTTTCCATAGTTAAAGGTAAATTGGGTAATTAAGGGTAAATATAATATTTTAAAATTATCCTAACAAATTTCAAAATCTTATTGGATGACTAAAATTCGACCCATATCACCTAAGGGTCGGATTAGATTCATTTAATTAAATTTTTTCAATGAAAATAATTTAATTATTATTAAAACCAAAGAATGTGACAACATGTCACTTTCTTAAATTATATAAGTATAATAATTTAAATCTAGTGATACACTTCATGAAACATAGAAAATGAATAGTCTCCAGAAGTCTAATACAATTATCTACATCGTAGGAATTTATTTAGAATTTTTAGGGATTAAATAATTATCATTTATTATGACACAAAGATGATGCAGTAATTCTCTTGTTAATGAAATATTGACATAATTGATGTTATAAATACCCAAATAAATGTAATTTGAGACTTTTTATGAATTCCACTAATTTTCGAGGTTAATATGACATGTTATTATTTATTTAATTAACTTTTTTAGAACTTATCATTCTGTTATGATTTTTAAAAAAATCAATTACTAAATAGTGTCAAAATTGACATAAAATAGTTTTTAAAACAAATATTATATTATTAATTGTTATTTTATTCCTAAAAATATAAGGTTCGGCCAAATTACTTAGATACGGTTATATATATTAATAATAAACAATTTGGGGTTAGTTTGGCTTCTTATAGTAAGTTTATTAACCTTATAGTGTAAGAACACAAGAAGACATAGTAAAAGTAAAATTATTTAACTTAATGTTAAATCTAAATGATAAGGTTAAAATAGGAACCTAAATTTGTCTAAATTATATTGGATGCGAGGATTTCGACCCATTCCCACCTTAGCTTCGAAATATATCAATTTGGAGATATTTAAAACCGAACATTACTTTATAATAAAATAATATTTTTAGTTATTCCAAAGGTGCCCCTCTCCTCCCTTATAAAAGGACACCTCCTCCCCCTCTTCCTCACACCACTTTGAGCCTTCAAGCTCGGCCAAATCCTACCAATTTCTCCTCTCCACTTCCCTAGAGACATCCTAGTGGTTCTGGTCTTCTTAAAAGACCAATTTTAGTGCCCTAAAAGAAGGTCTCAAAGAAGCACTTCAAAGAAGAGGTAATATCCATTACCGATTCATTCATCTTTATTTATTCTTCCACTTCTTCTTCTTTAGTTGTTTCATTATGAAGTAATAACATCAGTATCACTCATATACTGATATGTTATTATAATTATGAAACAACCCTATTTCACCATCTATCCATCCTACGGAAAAATAAATCACCGCGCGTGCGTACGTATGGAATACCGTCTCCACGCCGTGGTGTAATCTATTTTCCACCACCACCTTACTTAGATGGGTATAATGGTGTAAATAATGACTATATATGACTATTATAAAGTGATATAGATTCTGAAATAGTATACATATACTCCAATACAATTCCACGATCATTGGAATGATATCATCACTCGTGCGTACGTACGGAATACCGTCTCCACGATGTGATGCGACTCGTTCTACATGATTTTCATTTCATAATGATTATAAAAATGAATTGAATGAATGAATATGATATATATTACACTAATACCATTCTTGAAATGAGGTATCTATAACCTAAAGAAAAGAATAAGAATTTATTCGACAAAACACGCATAAGAACAAAAAGTTATAAACACCCGAATAACAAGTAGCAATGAAATATTATTACTAAGAAGCTAAGAATATGACCGTATATGTTATCATAAAAATAAGTATGATTCTGGAATAAGTCAATAACATTATTTAAATCATTATACAGGAGGTTCGGACACATACACAGCAAGTCGGACCTAAGGTAAGGGAAAATATCACAATCTCATTTTTATCTGAGATTGTTTATACTTTGGTATTTACTGGGGTGTATTTTATCATCCACATCTATGTTTCCTCAATATGTAATGTTATTTCCATCCACCTACAATTTTTTAAATCCAATTTTACCCTTTTGTGAGTTTTTAGTAAAAGATATGAAAGGAATCTTTTGTCGTTTTTCGTACGAGGTACTTTTTGACTTTTTTGACAAAAGTACGAAGAATGTTTTTTTACTTATATGGCACGGACGGATTTTTACTGTTTTATAAAGCCTTATTTTCATGAAGCTTCCTCCAAAATATTTCATGAATATTTTAAATAAAATCTCTTTCTTTTAAAATTGCATGACGTTTTGTGAAAAGAAATTGATTTTGAAGAAGAAAGGATATTTTCCTTAAGAATTCATTTCAAGAGTTTTATCAAAATTATTTCCCATCTAAGATAACATAGGGTTCTGTTTCTATCCCTATTATTACATTGATTTGGTTATGTTGTGATGGAATTATTTTTATGAATTCCTTTATCTTATATGAATTGTTTTATGATGTCACGATGTTTAAGAATTCCATTTTTACTTCATGGGTTATGCAATGATGTATTATTTATGATTTTTGTGGCACACATAAGAATAGTTTCATTATGAGATGGGTGGGACCTATATCTCCCTCCAATTCACTGGGTAAAGATTTTATATCTCATGAGATAGACATAGCTGGAACGGTAGGTTATACCGGTTCAGTGAAACAGGACTGAAACGAGGGTGACTCGGTTCAGAAAGGGACTTTGTCCACTAAGATAGTCTTGGCAATGAGTCTTGACTAACATGAAATGATTCTCTATGATTATGTGTGTATGCCAAAAATTTTCATGTTTTAAGTTATGATTATTGTGATTACATTTCACTGCCATTATTTATCCCATGTTATGAAATTATGATCTCTTTTGAAGGTTAAGATTTCCAAAAGTTATGTGCTTGTGTATACGATGTGATTGATATTTCTTTTGTTTACCCTTACTGAGCATTTGAGCTCAACCTTTTGTATGTTTTCTTTCCCCAGGTTAGGAAGAAGGTTATTAACTAGGATATGCCAAAAAGGGACTCTAGATATGATGAAATAAGTGGGAGGCAAAGTTGATGCTTTATGAACCAGTTGTTTATGTTTCCCAGTTTCTAAAGACATTATACCTATACGGTCCTTTCTTGGTTTTGTTATATGTTGTAATAAGTGTGCTTCAATTCTGAAGTAATAACAATGTATGTAAAGTATGGGTAATTATAATTATGTCCAGACATGAAAAGATAACTATTTATTGAATGAAATTTTCACATATCAAACTTCATGGTTACACATACTATAGAAAGTCTTATAATGTAATCCCATCAACAAAAGAACCATAATACTTTTAAAAATTTCACCATCCTAAAATCTACTATAACACTTTAATCCCTTATGTTGACTTCTTATTCATTCAAATCTATTCATGATCCACTGACCATTCATTTCCAACTTATGCTAATTTTTTTTTCCTAAAAACAAAATCATGAATCATATCATAAGATTCAATAATGTCTAAACATTAGTTAACAAATAATGCATACCTTTCATTGGTCATTGTTAGTTTCTTCATCCTCAATTTCAATGGCATTAGGTATTGGTAAACATATATTAGTATGATCCTGGTGATCCTAATCCTGAACCTTATTTGTTGGACATATGTTTGTATAATGAACATGCCCACCACATTTAAAAAATTCAATTGATCCCTTAGAAATAACATCTTTCCCTTTTCTAGAGACAACTGGATGCTTCCTGTTTCTATGGAAGGTTCTTGCTTTATGACCTTCACTTCCACATCTATATAATCTTCCCATCCCATTGAAACATTTTCCTATGTGTTTTTTTTCACATCCTTGACACATAGGTTTTTGAACATACTTACCTTTATGATTATTACCTGAAATTATGTAAGAACATGTTTCTCACATTTATGATTCCTTATGAAAATCACAATGGTTTAGGTGGTCAATAATTAATCCAAATAGTTGGTTGAGAATAACCAGAAGATTTATCATTGTAGCTCCCATTTTATTCAATTTCTCATTCAGAAAACCATCACAATTTTCTTCACATCCACTGTTACTTTGGCGCCTTCTAGATCCAGCCATTTACTAAAACCAAAATGGTCAGTGTGAGTATATTATAAAAATCATCATATAATATCTTATGAGGAGGGTAAATACTAAGATATAATTATTCATGTTATCTTAAACTCATTCAATTTATCCAAAATAACTATGACAATTTCTAAAATCCTAACCATTATTGTAATGTAACTTATGCTTAAAGAACACCCTAACCTTTAAAGTTATCTAAACCAACCTCTGAAACCAACTATAAGAACCTGATATTAAATAATACATAATCATTAATTAAATAAATAATTAACATTGAGGATCTTTTCAGGTTTAGAGTTTTAGAGAATTGGGCCATAACTATTACATTGCATCTCAAAAGTTACAAAATACACACGTCTACTCAGTTACTAATTTTTTCACAAAATAAAAACTCTTAAAAAGAAACATTTCTAGTTCCATGTTTTAAAGCACATCACTTTTACTTTATCCCATCCTTGACCCTATTAATCATTACGTCCTATAGAAAACATTTAAAAAACTATATATGAGCATAAAAAGCTTAGTAAGGGTTATAAAATAAGGAAGGAAAACATTGGTCTATCAATAAATACAAATAAATTAAACCAATACTTTTCAATCATAACATACCTTATGAAATCATAATATTTATAGATAACACATAGAAATCATAAATCGTAAAGGTAACTTATGGAATTCATAACATACTTACATTGTAGATATCACAGCTACATAGGGAGTTACATTTGTAATACCCATCATAGTATATTCCCTAATTCTCTTTGGAGAAACATTAATGTTTACCTCCATTACGTTACCTAAAGCATTGGAGAGCTATCTCGGGCTCACCCACCCTAGGATTATCATAAAACCACCCATATAAGTAAAAAATTCCCATGAACCATAACATATTCATTAAACTTAAAACTAGAATAAAGGAAATATAACATTTCCATATTACAATCAAAAAAATTTATTTAATGATATAGACATAATCAATGCTCTATCAAACCATTTTTAAAACCGTTTAAAACATTTAATAAATAGATTTTTGAATCAAAGTGTCCCATACCACTTTGAGACTTTTAAATAAATTATCATTTGAAAACATTAATTTCCATACAAATAAATCCTTAAAAACATTTTTAAAACATGGTAATTAATGATAATTATTTATAAAAATAAATATTTAAAACCTTTAAAATGATATTTTAGTTAAAGAGTTTTTAACAAAATGAGAGACTCTTGAATAAAAATAATTGAGGAATAAAACTGAGTCAGAGCATCTTAGTATCATGAGAAAAAATAGATTTAGGATATAATATTTCAAAGGTTGGTGTATAAACCATATAAGAGTGAATTGGTTCATAACAACAATGAAGTCTCAATGGAATCTAAATTGAGACAAAATCCCTTATAAAAAACTGTATCCTTAGATTAAGGATAAATCGATGACATAATAATGGGTGAAAAATATAAATACACTCAATATGATTGTATATTCAGTGTAAATAATTCATAGGACATTCACACATGTTCTTTTTAGGAAAAAAACCAATGACATGGATGTTTAACTCAATGAATGGAAATTGAGTTAAAATTACTCTTACCAAGTTCATATCGATGACTTAATAATTTATCAATTAAGTAATTGTGTGAATAAAAATTATATGTATATAAAGGGGAGTGGAAATTAAAACATAAATAAATAAATATTGATTCAACACCTAATCATAGCATCGCATGATTAAGAATTAGAAGATTAACATAGGGAATGGAAATTGGGTTAAAAGGTTCCCTTACTGATTTGGTAACATACAAAACATACAACCCATGAAAGAAGGATCCTAAATTTAAGATGTAAATACCCATAAATTGAAATACATTAAAAAATGAATACAATAATGGGCAGTACATACACCACACAAAAATAAATAGTGGCAAATATAGCATGATTCTCATTGGAATAAAAACTGAGATGAAAATCCCTTACTATGTTATAATCAATCGAGTCGTATGACCAAATGTTAATAACCACGAAATTATTTTCAGAATAACAGGAATATAAATAGAATCATGATAATATATATCAAATGTAAGTACAAAATACACCACATTCAATAATTTAGTGGCGAACAATGGTAATCTCATGGAATTAAAAGTGAGATAAGAAACCCCTTACCTCCTGTCCGACTTGACTTGTTTGTTCCGTGTTCTTCTAGAATAATAAACTTATATTAATTTATACTTCATTAAGAAAATTTTTCATGTTTATTATTAATTTTATATCACTCATTACCATGTTATAAATATCATGTAATCATTTAAGTTAATAATGGTCTTTTTGTCAATATTTGGTACTTGAGTTAAAAATGAACACCTTATAATTACAAGTTGACCATGTAGTCAAGTTTCCATTTTCCACAAAATTATATTCATGATTTAGATATCATATATATCATATATATCTAGTATATATATTTATTTCTAACATTTCAAAACATTTGGAGATAAGAAATGAAATGCACCGTTCAAGGAGACGGTAAGTCGTACGTATCCATGAACGCTACTTTCATTTCTATTTCATATTTTAATTGAATGAAAACTTAATTATTAATAGTTATATTATAATTAAAGTATAATATAATATATAATTTCATTAAATATATCCTTTATATGTCCCACATATGTCATGAATGAGTCATATCACGTTGAGGGGGCGGTAGTCCGCACTTCCTAAAATGGAATTATCGCGTTTACCAATAATTGAAACCATAAGGAATGATATTAATGAAAAAATACAGAAGCATAAAGAAAACATAAACATATTATATATATCATATATAATACAGTTCCATAATAATGGCCACCATGAGAGGTGGTATGAGATATTTGAACCATCATCATTTTGTGAGGCAGTAGTTCACCATCCACAGAAACAATATGTTCTCTACCAATTAGAAGAAGGTGTGTGTTTGTTTAGTTCGAATAATTATAATTAATTAAATATAGTATATTTAAGACACTGGTTTTTTATAAAATAAATTAATAAAAATAGTTTATGGTTTTGGAGAAGTAAAATAAAACTAAAGGACTTAAGAGAATACATTACCTTTAAATTGGGTATCTCCCTTTGGATTGAACAAAAAAGTTTACTTTAAGTTTTTTCTGCCAAAGTTAAGGCTTCTAGGTGTAAGAGAAGAATCTTGAGAGATTATTTGGGATGTTTTTGGAAGATCCAATGGGCTTGAGAGGTGTTAGGAATGGGTTAGAAGTGGTGTCCTTTTATATGGGGTGGAGGGGATCTTTTGGAAAGTGTGAAAATATTAGTTTATTATATAATGATTTTCGATTTCTAAAGATCCAAAAGTCATTAAAGTATAAGATAAATGATTTTTGGTTGAAAAAAATTATATAATAATAATTGGAGATGTTTTAGATATTATTTTAATCTTTATAATCATATTTATTTAAATCATTTATTAATGCGGTAAACACTGCATCGTTGTTGTGTCATAAATAATCTAACTTATTTGATGTCTAAAAATTATAAAAAAATTCCATGATGTATATTATCTTATTATCTTTACAAATAGTATTTATAGTTGAATAGATAACTTACATAACCCCATATAAATATTTATTTACTAAAAGATATATGTTTAAGTCATTTTTGTCATTACTTTTAAATTAATTAATATAAAGTGTCATTATCACTGTTAAGTGGCTCCATGGGGTCCCAAAATTGACCCAAGGATTTCTATGGTTGGAAATCTATTAAAAAAAGGATTATTACACATGTTAGGGTAATTTTATATTATTATAATATTATTTGTTTACCCATATTTACCAAATTTACCCTTTAACCATGGTAAATAAATCTTTTACTGAAGTAAATATTCATATTATCTAAAAATAAAAGTTACCTATTTACACAATTTGTACATCTTGATTCAAAATATAGAATCAATTTTTACAAATTCTAGACATAGAAGTGGAAGAAATTAAATTAAAATTAATTTCCGTTGTCAAAACAAAAGACGTGTTTTTATGAATTAAGAACTATCAAAAAATTGACACTTATTTATGTCCTATTTCAAAGTAAAATTACATACAATGACCAAAATTGGATTAAATGGTAAAAAAAATAATCTAATTACACTTTAAACCCAATGAAAAAGATAATATAACTATATAAATAAATTACATTAAAAGGCATTTTTGAATAAAAATACAGTGTTTTTCACTATTCATCAAAAAATGAATTTTATCTGAAAAATGCCAAAATTTTACCCAAAGTTAATTTTGATGTCCCGATTCTAAATAATAATTTTATTTTGTCAAATACATCATATAAAAGTGACCAAAACTAGATATAAGTAGGGTTCACCATGAAAAGGTGGTAAATCATCCTTTTAATGTAAATTAGTCTTAAAATTAGATTCATTTACATTTTAATCCTCTATCATTTATTTTATAAATGTAAAAACATTAAAAAAACATTTATAATTATATTGTAGTTATATCTTTTAATTCCCTCCAATACAAAGGCTGCACATTAACAACCATTTAAAATAATAATATTATATCATTATTGTGCAATGTAAGATTTCAAAGAAACATGTTGTTGCGTATTGGGTATGCCATGAAAAATAGAATCCCCTTTAATTAAAATTAATATTTAATTCACAAAATATTAATTAAAATAAAAATGTATTATTTCTTTATTTACCTGGGATATTACAATATCTCAAAAAATTCCATAAAATTTACGACTGATAGGATTAGTGTATTGAATATTCGCTACAAAACCATTTTAATTTATATCATTTGAATGAAGTAGTTTATAATCATTCCCTAGTAAAAAAAATTCTATATTTATAATAATATATTTTCATCTTCAGAACATGGGGGATAAAAACATTTGAAATTAGTGATGTTATATGATCAGTAAGGTAAAATATATCATAATGTATCAGAACATAATCATGGAGAAGAACATGAGAAGCAAATAAATATCTTATTAAAATATCATAATATCATTTTTGACAATACCAAAACATGATATAACAATATATATTCATAAAATATAATTAATTAATCATAAAAGTTATATGTCAGCTTAAGATACATCTCAATAATACTAAAACATGTGAGTATAACATAGATTTTTATAATATAAACATAGAGTAATATGAAAACATGGAAAATTATAAAAATAAAAACCCTCTTGTAAATGTGGAATAACATGAAGAAACATGGAAAATTTTCACATCCATAATAATAATAAATCATTTTTTAGAAAACTATACATTTCCATTCCTCTGTGAAGAAACTCATTCTGTCCATGTATAAAAATTTAAGAAAACTCGTCATGCCCAAACATGTGTGAAAACACACATTATTTCCACACTAGAATATCTCAAGGGTTATAAACATAATTTTATGCACTAGATTTTTTATATTTTCCCACACATGTTATCATCCATACATATGTGTATTGTTTAAAGTAAATCACTGTCAAATCATAGAGAATATATGGAAAAAGAGTGGCTTTATTAGACATTAAAAAATGATTTCATAACATCAACATAAGAAATTATATGATATAAAAAATTATTAGTTTTAAAATGGAACTATATCATAATTAAGTAAAGAGTGTGATCAGAACATCATTTCATGATAGGGTGACCTTGAAGGAAAATAGAAGTAAAATTACAAAATTTTTAATCAATATTTTAGATATTGTTTTAAAAGATAAAGTAAAAATAACTGTATAAATTTTTTTGAATGGAAAAAGAATAATTTTTTAAAAAAATATTAATAATTTTTCCAAATAAATAATTATTGAAAGGAAAAAAACAATAGAACAAATTTGAAGTGGAAAAAACTAAAAATAAATTCCATTATTGAGATTTTTAGGTCATTTTAAAGAATGAAGCCACATTGAATAAATTTTGATAGACATTCATTTCATAAAGGAGTTAAATGAAAATATTAAAAAATCGAAAATAAGATACATATTTTTATTTCATTAAAGAATTAAATTTCAATAGAAAAAATATGGAAATGGAAGAGTGGATTCATTGATAAGAATGTATTTTATTACTACCAAATATACACATTAAATTTGTAAAAGATTTTATCAAATATGTGACTAATGATGATAAGAATTAATTTAAAATTAGATAAATAAAAAATTACATATAAATTTGTTGAATGGTACGATTAGATAAATCTTTAAATGTGTATTCACATATGAATTTCTATGACATAATGAATCAAAAATTTAGTTTACGAAACCCATCAAATTTTGTAATTTTTGTTTCAAAATACCTTGATTGAAAAAACATGGAATATAAAATTAAATATAATGAATAATAATATAATACAGATTAAAGTATATTAAATTCACAGTAGATAAGACATTCCCAATATAACATGGGGTATAATATGAAATATAACTCATGGAGTGAACAATTGAGACATGAAACCCTTACCATAGTCTCAATTTATTCATGTCATGTGTCTAACTTCCTGAATATTAAAATTAAGTTTATTAAATTCGTTTTTTGTAACCTTATTATTGTATTTTAAATTAAATAAGGATAATTTATTATCTTATTATGTTTATTTTTTATATAGTTTTTACTTATGATATCATGAAAATGGAATATATGTCAGCTTATTTTGGTACTTTTAGTTATCAAAGATGAGATTATAATACTATTTTAAATAATTAAAATAAAACATCAATAATAAAAAACCAATAATTATATTATTTTTTAAATTTTATTAATGTTCATATTTATTTTAACATAGTAATTGATGATAGATTTTTATATCATTTACCATGTAAGTAGTTAGTCTGAACCAAATATGAACACACCACAATTTTAAGGGCATGTATGGTTTAAAAACTATTTTTTTGACATAAAATCATTATAATTGAAGTATAATGAAATTTATTAGTTGTTTTTATGTATTTTTATCATATTTTAGGTGGTTTGAAATGAAAAAATAAAATGATGATGAAAAATAAAAAACATTACTTAGTAAAGGAGGTAGTATGTATGTAACACCCTGAGATTTTATGAGATATATTATTTTTAATTTCTTTTATGTATTCTATTATACACTACACCAAGAATAGATTTTACTATACACAACACCATATTAGCTTGTAGTATACGCAACACTATTTTTGGCTCGTGTTACACACAATTTCAAGTTCGTTTTGTGGAAATTATTCTACGCAACATTAAGTATAGATTTTGTTTAATGTATAAATGAAATAAGTATTGATTATGTTATACACAACACCAAAAAGAGCTTTCACTACATGAATTCTTGACTTGGCTTTCATTTCATGCAATCAAGACCTTCCTCGATAGCGTGTGTAGTACGCAATATCGAGTTTCACTAAAAGAGATATTATTATAATATTATTATGAACTAGCTGTTATGAATTGTAATGCCCAATGTTTGAAATTTTATAAATTTTATCTTTCAAAATGGACTTCATTTTTGGATTCGGAATATCAAAATTAGCCTAGGGTGAAGTTTTGGTATTTTTTTGAAAACTTTCAATTTTTGATGAATAGTGAAAGCGCTATGTTACATTTTAAAAACCGACTTTTTATTTAAATAATTATTTATTTTATTTAAATTTATTTTTGGTCAAAATTGATACAGAATACCTATATATTTTCAATGTAATTCATTGGATTCACTTAATAATAATATTAGATAAATAAAAATTTTATTGAACTTTTCACCATTTTTTACCCATCTCCTAGGAGAATTTGAAAATTTACATAAAACTTAATTTTAACGCTTCAGTGAGTGGAATTTTTAAAATCCAAGAGACACGGTTAATATCAAGGAGTAAAATTTGGTTCAATAAGATAAACATAATTTTTGATGAATAGTAACTTTTTACTTTTATTTACCACGGTTACAAGTAAATTGGGTAATTAAGGGTAAAAATGATATTATTATTACCCTAACACATGTCCTAATTCTATTGGATAAGTATAATTCGACCAAAAACAACATTAGGAACATAATATTATCATTTTGGTCCACTTGGATTAGATTAGGGCATTTATTATTATTTAATTCAAAGAAAAGCTAAAAGAGTTAAAATCAATGTTTAATAACTAAAATTTTTTTAATATTAGGTTATACATAAGATAAATTAGACTATAAATATTAATTAAAAATCTAACAATATTTCCAATATAATGGTATTTTATTTATAATTTTTAGATATTACATAATTTAATTTATTTATGACACAATGATGATGCAGTAATTACCTTATTAATGAAATATTAACATAATTGATGTTATAAATTCCCAAATAGATGTAATTTGAGACTTTTTATAAATTAAAATAATTTTTAGGTTAATGTGACATGTTATTATTTATTTAATTAACTTTTTTCGAACTAATCATGCTGTAATAATTTTCAAAAAAATCAATTACAAAATAGTGTCAAAATTGACATAAAATAGTTTTTAAAACAAATATTATATTTTTAACTGTTATTCTATTTTAAAAAATTTAAGTATCGGCACGATGACCTAGATAAGGTTATATATATTAATAATGAACCACTTGGGGTTCTTTTGGCTTGTTATAGTAATTTTATTAACCATATAGTGTAAGAAAACAAGAAGACACGGTAAGAGTTAAATTATTTAACATAGAGTTAAATCTAAATGATAAGGTTAAAATAGTAACCTAAACGTGTCTATATCCTGTTGGTTGAAATTATTTTGACCCATCCCCTCTTAACTTCTAAATAAATCAATTTGGAGCTATTATAAACCGAATATGACTTTATTATAAAATAATATTTTAAGTTTTACCTAAGGTTCCCCTCTCCTCCCTTATAAAAGGGCACCTCCTTCCTCTTCTATTTACACAATTTTGAGCCTTCAAGATCAGCCAACCCCTGCCCATTTCCCTTCTCAAATTACCTATAAACATTATATAGGTTCTGGTATCCTCAAAAGGCAAACTCTAGTGCCATAAGAGAAAGCATAAAAGAGGTGCGTCGAAGAAGAGGTAATCTATTCTACTGATTCTTTCAAGATTCTTTCTTCTTCAACTTATTCATATTTAGTTGTTTCAATATAAAGTAATAACATAAATATAACTAATATAATGATATTTTATTATACATATGAAACAACCCCATTTCACCTTCTATCCATCCTTTGGAAAACAAAATCACCGTGCGTGCGTACATACGGAATACCATCTCCACGCCGTGGTGTAATCTATTTTTCCACCACCACCTTACTTGGATGGGTATAATGGTGTAAAGAATAACTATATCTGGTTATTATAACATCATACTGATTCCGAGATTTTATATCATCTATTCCAATTATATTCAACAATTATGGGAATGATATCGTCGCTCCTGCGTACGTACGGACTACCGTCTCCACGAACGTGATGAGATTTATTTTCCATGATTAACCATTCAAGTATGATTATAAAGTATATATAAAATAAATAATCATGAAATATATTACATAATAATGATACTGGATTTATGAACATATATGTTTCATTTATTTAATTCAATTCAATTCAATAAGGAAACGAAAACAACATTCATGCGTATGTACGGCCTACCGTCTCCATGAACAGTGTATTTCATTCCATTTATCGATCTAACCTATATATATATGTATATGATGAATATATATTATATATAAATCATGTTTTAAATTCAGGAATTAAGTAAATCGGGATATAAGTAATAATATCATGAACAACATTTCAAAACATGTATGATAAATGAAACGATTTTACCCAAAATGATGCTTTAACATGGAATTTAAAAAAGAACGGGTAATATAAAGTGATAAGTGAACCATATATGATATAATAACAATGAATATGATTCTATAATAAGTCAATGAAATTATTTAACAAATTATACAGGAGGTTTGGATACATACGAATCATATCAAACATAAGGTAAGGGATAACTTTTCTAATCTCGTTTTTATCTGAGATTGTTTATTCGTAAGTATTTACTGGGGTTATATTTATCATCCATGTACCTATTTTACAAAAATGGTCTCATGTATTTTTATAGTCATTTTTAACCATTTTTTATTTTTACTACATGGTATGTATGGAATCGTTCTTTTCCAAGGTACTTTTTGACTTTTCCGGCAAAAGTACGAGAAGAATGTTTTTTTAACTTATACAGAATGAATGAATTTTTACGGTTTCATAATGTGTTTTATTCATGAAACGTAATCTACAATATTTCATGAATATTTTCAACAAAATCTTATTCTTTTCAAATTGAATTCCATTTTGTGAAAATAAAATGATTTTAAAGAATAAAGGATATTTTCCTCAAGAATTCATTTCAAAATGTTTTGTCAAAACTATTTTCCATCTAATATGAAATTATGAATATGTTTCAAGTATAATATATCTATTATTTACATTTTTGAATTTATCTTATGATGAAATTATATCCATTTCTTTTAAATGGATTATGTTATAATGGGATGATGTTTATGAAACCCATTTTATTCTTTGGGTTATGATGAATGAATTATGTTTACTTTGTGGCACAAGTAAAAATGATTTCATTATGAGATGGGTGGGACCTATATCTCCCTCCAATGCATTGGGTAAAGATTTTTATCTCATGAGATATAAATGGCTGGAATGGAAAGTTAATCTGGTTCAGTGATACAGGACTAGAATGAGGACTGAACTTGATTCAGAAAGGGACTTTGTCCACTAAGATGGTCTGAGAAGTAAGGCCTTAGTTACTATGGAAATCATAACATGTGCTTAATGGTTGCCACAATTACATGTTTTATTCCCATGCTATTTTATCATGATTTATGTTTCTTTATGATATATGCCTTACGTACTTCCAATATTTATGTCTTTTCTCAAGATTTTGAAATTTAGATTTTATGTTCATGTTTTTGCATTCAAATGTTTATTGATTTTTTTATGTTCTCTATGTTTACCCTTAATGAGCCTTTGAGCTTAAACTTTTTATGTTTTCTTTTCCTCAGGATATAAAGAAATGTTTTAGGTAAGAAAACAAAAGGGGAAGATATTTATGGGAGATTTTTAAGATCATTCACCGTGATTAGAATATTATTATTATGGGTTTCCAAATACACTAAACTATTATGGTCCTTGTGTGTCTTTTTTTATGTATTAAGTATTCCACAAAAGTAATGTAATGTCCATGTACATCAGGATTTGTGTCTCTAAAGTTGGTATTAGAGGAAAGGATTAGTAAAACTTTGGAAACAAGGATGTGAAAACTTTAGTGAGATCCCTAGTGATATTTCTAAGGTATGTCTAGGGATGTCCCTAAGGTTAAGTATAAGTATAGGTTATAGTCCTAGAATTATGATAACAATATTAGAATTAAACCTAATATTTTATATATTGAAGGTACCCCCCATTTGTTATGTTGTTTTCCTAGCAATATTTTTTTCCTCTCACACTATTCTTTTTGGGTTTTATAAAATACCTGGAAACGTGAAGATTCACGATAATGGAGGATATTATGGACAATGGAATGATATTATTTATGAGAAACCAAATGAAATGCGATTTGGAAGGAGAAACATCATTGTTATGCCTAATCAGCAATCTCATAATATGATCAATAATCTCAACTTTGATAAGTTTCCTGACTCATCTAATAAGAGAAAGAAGGAGTTTCCTGATGATCATAGAGGAAAGAAAGTTCAATTTCCCTCATGTAAATCATGTGGGAAGACGCATCAAGGATAATGTTTCGAAGGAACTGGAAGATGGTTTGGGTGTGGAAAATAAGGTTACAAAGCTAGTAATTGCAAAGGAAAAGGTTCAATTAACACAATGGACAAGGATAATGGTATTGTTAATACATCAACAACGGTTAAATGTTTTAAATGTGTAATGTACGAGCATTATGCAAGCCAATTCCCTAAGGGAAGATATCATGAATAGAATTAGTATGGTCATATGGGTAGTATTTATGTGGATGATAATGAAGAGACTACAAATGATATATGAGTTGAAAGAAGTGTTGAGGAATAAAATGATGAATCTAAGTCAGTGGTTTAAGAATGTAGTGGAATGATTGCATGTTTATCAAGAATAAAGTATGGTACTATAGATTAAAGAAAAATCTAAGGATTGTTACACTCTTGTCTTTCCTTGAGTATTTTAAAGTATATGATCAATGGTACTGGTAACCATGAAAATTGATTGAAATATTTTTGGAAAACTGATGATATGCGCATAATGAAGGGACAAAGAGAAAATAATTTGTTTGATAGTATTTATGAGCTCATGACTAATATAAAGACAAAGTTATATCATTGTTTGAGTATATATAAACTTTTGGGATTTAGGTATGTGGAAAGAGTTAACTTTTGACAGCATTCATGTTTACACTAATGTTCTATGATAATTCATCTTTCAAAATAATACATGATTAAGGTATTCACATTTTTGGAATGTGATCAACAAGATATATCGTATGATATATGGGGGATAAATCATGGTATTAACATGATTGGTATGGATTAAGTTACACATCAGATGGTATTGTTTAAGGCTAGAACTTTTTTCAATATTATTATAGGAATGTTATAATAATGTAGTTTTAGAAAAAGGGATAACCTGCAGGATGGGCGACAACCTGTCGTGTCGGACAAGGCTGTGGGAATTGAACCCAGAACCGAAGTGCGACAAGCCATTATTTCCTACCACTGGCCTACAATAATTCCCTGGTTAGTAGAAACTAGTTTTATTTTATTAAGAGGTATGATAGATGAAGTATAAGGTCATTTTAGGAACCATATATGATTAATCACACCATAGATGGACTTATGTATATTTAATAACTTTTTATAACCTTTTATTTGAGATAGATATAATGACCCACCATTCTATCACATGATCTTCTAACACTTCACGAGTGACAAATTCTACTTCATTTTTTATGGGATGAAGTGTAAATTGTTCAAGGCACGAACAATGGTGAGATTGTACCAAAATCAAGTAATTACTTCTTTTAATTCAACAATTCTTCAACTTTAGGGAAATGATCTTGAACAAAAATGTTGTCCTAGTGTCTTTATATCTGATGAATCAGATGGTACCTTATATCATCACAAATTTATGGCTTTGTGATTGTTTGATTTTTCATAGCCATGTCCTCTACCACTCTCCATCAGAACTTGATGGTTATATTTTTCTTCCATATCCATATTTCCACCTATGTTCTAGTATGTGGAAACCCAGTGATGAGCTAATCTTGGTAACCGTTTCATTTCATACTTTACAGTTTAAAATTATGTATTCCTTTTACAATGAGGGTTTCTACGAATGAAACTTTTAAGTAGCGAACGATTTATAACCCCGACGAAATTTCGAGGGCGAAATTCATTTTAAGGGGGTAGAATGTAACACCCTGAGATTTTATGAGATATATTATTTTTAATTTCATTTATGTCTTTTATTATACACTACACCAAGATTAGATTATACTATATGCAACAACGTATTAGATTTCAGTATACAGAACACTATTCTTTGTTCGTGTTACACACAATTTCAAGTTCGTTTTGTGGAAATTATTCTAGGAAACATTAAGTATAGATTTTGTTTAATGTATAAATGAAATAAGTTTTTATTATGTTATACTCAACACCAAATAGATCTTTTACTACACGCATCCTTGACTTGGTTTGCAATACATGCAATAAAGACCTTCCTCAATAGCGTGTGTAGTACGCAATACCGAGTTTCACTAAATGAGATATTATTATAATATTATTATGAACTAGTCGTTATGAATACTAATACCCAATTTTTGAAATTTTATAAATTTAATCTTTCAAAATGGTCTTCATTTTTGGATTCGGAATATCGAAATTATCCTAGGGTGAATTTATGGAATTTTTCTAAAAACTATCGATTTTTGATGAATACTGAAAACACTGGGTTACTATTTAAAAACCGACTTCTTATTTAAATAATTATTTATTTTATTTAAATTTATTTTAGGTCAAAATTGATACATAATACCTATACAAGTTCAATGTAATTCATTGGAGTCATTTTATAATAATATTAGAGATATAAAAATTTTATTGATCTTTTCACCGTCTTTTACCCACCTTCTATGAGAATTTGAAAATTTACATAAAACATAATTTTACCGCTTCTGTGAGTGAATTTAGAAAATAAAAGGGAAACAGTTAATATCAAAGAGTAAAATTTTGTTTAATAAAATAAAAATAATTTTTGGTGAATTGTAACTTTTTACTTTTATTTACCACAGTTAAAAGTAAATAGGGTAATTAAGGGTAAAAGATATTATTATTACCCAAAAACTTGTCTTAATTGTATTGGATAAGTGTAATTATACCAAAAACAACCTTAGTAATATAATATTATCATTTTGGTCCACTTGGATTAGATTAGGACATTTATTATTATATAATTAAAAGAAGAGTTCAAAGACTTAAAATCAATGTTTTATAAAAAAAACATTTTTAATATAGGGTTATAAATCAGATAAATTAGACTTTAAATATTCATTAGAAAGATAAAGATATTTCAACCATAATGGTATTTTATTTATAATTTTTTTACATTACATAATTTAATTTATTTATGACACAATGATGATGTAGTAATTACCTTATTAATGAAAAATAAATATAATTGATGTTATAAACACCCAAATAAATGTAATTTGATAATTTTTATAAATTACAATAATTTTTAGGTTAATATGACATGTTAGTATTTATTTAATTAACTTTTTTAGAAATAATCATTCTGTTATAAGTTTCACATAAATCAATTACCAAACAGTGTCAAAATCGACATAAAATAGTTTTTAAAACAAATATTATATTATTAGTTGTCATTCTATTCCTAAAAATCTATGGTTCTCCCAAATAACTTATATAAAATTATATATATTAATAATGAACCACTTGGGGTTTTTTTGGCTTGTTATAGAAAGTTTATTAACCATATAGTGTAAGAAAACAATAAGACACGGTAAAAGATATATTATTTATCATACAGTTAAATCTAAATGATAAGGTTAAAATAGTAACCTAAACTTCTATAAAACCTATTGGTTGAGAGGATTCCGACCCATACCAACTTTATCTTTGAAATAAATCAATTTGGAGATATTATAAACCAAATATGACTTTATTATAAAATAATATTTTAGGTTTTTTCTAAGGTGCTCCTCTCCTCCCTTATAAAAGGGAACCTCTTCCCTCATCTATTTATATAATTTTGAGCTTTCAAGATCTAAAAAACCCTGAATATTTACCTTACCAACATACATATAAACATTATAGAGGTTCTGGTCTCCTCAAAATGCCAACTCTAGTGCCTTAAGAGAATGCTTAAAAGAGGTGCGTCGAAGAAGAGGTAATCTCTTCTACCGATTCTTTCAAGTTTCATTCTTCTTGAACATCTTCTTCATTAGTTGTTTAATTATAAAGTAATAACATCAGTATCAATAATATACTGATATGTTATTATAAATATGAAACAAACCCATTTCACCTTCTATCCATCCTACAGGAAAGGAAATCACCGCGCGTGCGTACGTATGGAATACCGTCTCCACGCCATGGTGTAATCTATTTTTCCACCACTACCTTACATGGATGGGTATAAGGGTGTTAAGAATAACTATATATGGTTATTATAACATCATATGATTATGATATATTATATTATCTACCCCAATTATATTCAATAATTATGGGAACGATATCATCGCTCGTGCGTACGTACGGACTACCGTCTCCACGAACGCGATGAGATTCATTTTCCATGATTAACCATTCAAGTATGATTATAAAGTATATATATAATAAATAATCATGAAAGATATTACATAATAATTATACTAGATTTATTTACATATATTTTTCATTTACTTAATTCAATTCAATTCAATGAGGAAACGAAAACTACATTCATGCGTACGTACGGCCTACCGTCTCCATGAACGGTGTATTTCATTCCATTTATCGATCTATCATATATATATATGTATATTATGAATATATATATTATATATGAGTAATTTTTTACATTCTGGAAATAATTAAATCAGGATATAATTAATAATATCAAGAACAACAAGTCGAAACATGTACGATAAATGAAACGATTTTACCAAAAACACTACTTTAACATGGAATTTAAAAAAGAACGTGTAATATAATGTCATAAGTGAACCATATATGATATCATAACAATTAATATGATTCTTTAATAAGTCAATGAAATTATTTAAATCATTATATATGATGTTCATATACATACAAAGCATATCATACATAAGGTAAGGGATAATTTTTCCAATCTCATTTTTATCTGAGATTTTTTATTTCAAAGTATTTACTGTGGTTATATTTATCATCCATGTCCATGTTTTTTCTAAAAATGGTTTCATGTATGTTTAAAGTCCTTTTAACCATTTTTTACTTTTACTACATGGTATGTAAAGAATCATTCTTTTACGAGGTACTTTTTGACTTTTCCGGCAAAAGTACGAGAAGAATGTTTTTTTAACTTATACGAAATGAATAAATTTTTACGGTTTCATAACGCTTTATCTTCATGATGATTACTCTACAATATTTCATGAATATTTTCAACAAAATCCTTTTCTTTTAAAATTTACTGGAATTTTGTGAAAAGAAAATGATTTTGAGGAAGAAAGGATATTTTTTTCAAGAATTCATTTCAAAGGGTTTTGTCAAAACTATTTTCCATCTATGATGAAATTATAATTATGTTTCAAGTATAATATATCAATTATTTACATGGTTTGATTCTTCTTTGGATGAAATAATATCCATTTCTTTTATATGGATTACGTTATGATGGGATGATGTTTATGAAACCCATTTTATTCATTGGGTTATAATGAATGAATTATGTTTTCTTTGCTACACAAGTAAGAATGATTTCATTATGAGATGGGTGGGACCTATATATCCCTCAAATGAATTTGGTAAAGATTTAAATCTCATGAGATAGACATGGTTGTAATGGAAAGTTAATCTGGTTCAGTGATAAAGGACTGGAATGAGGAGTGAACTCGATTCAGAAAGGGACTTTGTCCACTAAGATGGTCTTGCCAGCAATGCCCTGACTACTATAGAAATCATAACATGTGATTAATGGTTGCCACAATTACATGTTTTATTCGCATGATATTTTATCATGATTGGATTTCCATTATGATATATGCCTTACGTAATTCAATGATTTATGTCTCTTCTCAATATTTTGATGTTTAGATTCTATGTTCATGTTTTTTCATTCAAATGTTTATGGATTGTTTTATGTTCTCTATGTTTACCCTTACTGAGCATTTGAGCTCACCCTTTTTGTGTTTTCTTTTCCCCAGGATATAAAGAATGGTTTTAGGTAAGAAAACAAAAGGGGATGATCCTTATGAGAGATGTTGAAGATCTTTAACCGTGATTAGAAGATTATTATTCCGAGTCTCCAAAGACACTAAACTATTACGGTCCTTGTGTGTCTTTTTTTGTGATGTATTAAGTATTCTGAAAAAGTAATGTAATATCCATGTACATCAGGCTTTGGTTCTCTAAAATGTACAATGCATGATAAGAATTCTATTATTTTTCTAAGTATATGAGAATGGATATATGATTCCTAATACACTAATATATTAATATTTTGTTATAATTAATATAATAATTTCCTTACATAACAATGGATAATTTGTTTTTAATGATAATTAATAAGAAGAAAAATATTTGGATTATGTTATAATCACATTGAGACCTTTAAATTTATCTTAAACGTGTCCTTAAAAATGAAGGGGATATGTTAACTTATAGTGGAAAGAAGATAAGGAACATGATATAGGTTTCAAGTATGTGAAAAATGTAATTTTATCAAGAAAGAATTTGAAGGCTTCGTTGTGGAATGTGGGGGTGTAAGTGTTCCCTTTTATAAGTAAAGAAAAATACATTTTTACCATCTATTATTTTTCAATAATTGGATAACACTATTCAAGTGTCAATTGTTCTAAAAGTGAGAAATAATATATTTTTTGGTGAGATAATATCGATAAAGTCACAATCATAAATTAATATGTCCATAACCTCTTGTTTATGTAATATATTTACTATATCCTTATTAAGTTCATTCATGGCATTCTTGATGGGTTTAAAAGGTTTAATTTTATTGTTTGGGAGTGTTTTCTTCCTCACTATTCATGACCAGTTTACTTATATATATGAAAGGAGAATCGTCTAAAATGAGGATGGTTGTCTAGAATTTAAGTTATATTTTATTAGGTAAAATCTATAAGGTTACATATTTGTAAATATCATTTTGTTTCTTAGAGTGAAGATGAATCATTATATAATTTATTTAATGATAATTATTTTTGTTAATTAGTGGTTTTTAAACACAGTGAACTCATTTTTATTTATTAATAAAACCACATGTAAAAAATATTCTAAAATAATAGATTATACAAAATACAGATATTATAGTCTTTTTCAATTATAATAATGGTTTAATGACTATAATTCAATAAGTTAATAGAAATTGAAAACTGATCGTCTTTAAATGTTGTAAATTAGAACTTCTCGAATTGTGTTTTTTACTACTAGCATTAAAGAAGGGTAAAAAAGAGATGATAATAAATTATTCCATATTCATAAAAAAATTGACGTACATGTAAGGTACATGAGTTTTCATAACATTTGGGTGAGGATATGTGATGATTGAAAAGGAAACACAGAAACTTGAAAAGAATTTAAAAGAATTAAAAAGATGAATTTACCTTTGGAATTAATCTTATTTGAGAGCCTCTTTATGGGAGAGGATTCAGTATTTTTATGATAAAAAGGGATTATGGATGTGTGAGAGGATATTGGGAGAATATTTGGGCAAAATATAGACAAGGAATGAGGCTTGAGATGAGTGAATAGAAGAGGCAATGAGGGGTGGTATTTATAGTGGAATAGAGGAGGGATTTCTCATTAGTTTAATCATTAGTTTAATATTTTTTCTCAAGACTATGAATAGTCTCAATTCATGTGAGCAAAAACAATAATACATGTTATTTCCAACCATGTGTGCCTACATCTACCTTATATCACCTATGACATATTAAACCATTTATTTGTCATTTATCGTAAGTTATTATATTTTACTATTCATAAAAATTTCATTTATTTTAGAAAAATCCCAAAAATTTACTGTGACCATTTTCTGATGTGTAGAATAAAAAATGGACTCCATTTTATCACAATAATTCTCTTAATATGTGAAATTTAATTTTTTAATAAAATAATGATTTACCTAAAAAATACAGATTTTATATTTAAAATTGATTTTATAATACTTTAAAAAAATAACCATGGGATCATAGAATTATCTTAAAAAATACGATGATAAAATATTTATTTAGGAACCCATTTTATGAATAAAATTTAATATATTAATTTAAAATTTAAATTAAATATTTATCACTCAGAAAAATATGAATACTTAATTAATATTTGAAAAACTCTTCAACTTCATTTATAAGGTGCCCAAATTTTATTTATACTCTAATGAGTCATGTTATTATTAATAAGGGTCATATTAATAATCTTAAAGGAAAAATTACTATTCATAAGTGTATATTACTATTCATAAGGGTTGGTCACTTATCGCAAAAAAAATTAATTTTGTTCTAGCAGACTCCAAAATCACCCTAAAAGCAATTGTGTATGTCAAATTTTTTAAATTCAAATCACAGAAATATAAAAATTATTTTTATTGGCTCAGTTATAAAAAATTATTGTTTTGTATAGACTTGTTATTTCATGTATTCAATATTAAATTTATTTGTAAATCCTTGTGGTGTTATAATTGAAATGAAAATAAGTGGTTTCAAAAAGATGTTTCTATTTAGAAAATTCCTAGATGAATATTTAAAAGAATGGGCTAAAAAAGGATTATAGAGTATTAATATTATTTTTAATAAAAAGGAATAATAACATGGGTAAAATTATCCTTTGTTTTAAATGGGAATCATCAAGGACTGGGATAATTATTTCTATTGAAAAGAAAAAAAATATTGTAGATAAATCTGAAACACTAAGGGATTATCAAATGAAAAACAGTAATTCAGTTGGAATCATGTGTGAGACATTGAAAATGTATTACATTAAATGATGTTGATATTCACTGGATATCAGGGTCACACTAGGACCTATTTCATAGAAATAGAAGGATACATCAATATCGAAAAACAAATAATTCCACAATATGGGATGAGAAAAATCTCATCTATTAATGAATAAATTATTTTTGGACAGTTTTTTATTAATATGATTATGAAAAAAAATATTGATTCTTGAAATTGAAGTACAGAAAATGGATTCTTAAGGGAGTACATTGATAATGAAAGTAAGATTAGTGTGTTGTCTAGTGTTATCTATGGAAAGAGTGAATAATGGGGGTCATTTCATATATTTTAGAAGTAATTATAGTATTAATGTATTATTTATTCAAACATAACCATTGATCAATGTGAGTTTAGTGTTAAGAAAAATAAATATCCAAATAAAAAATAAAGAAAAAAACACAAATATTTTTATAGTTGTTAGGTTCACCATGAACCTAAAATTACTATTCAATGTCCTCTAACTTAGTGAGAGTACTGATAATCACTAAGATATTAAATAATGTATTTTACAGGTGTTTACTCCACCTAGTATATCACAGAATAGACCAAACCTGTTCCTTTTATAAGATCAAGAAAATGAAATTATTTTATAAGAAACAAACGAACCCTATCACTCTTTATTTTCAATGTGGAGAAAACACCTAGTCTATTCTATAGGGAAGACAAAACCCATGTGATTTAATTTTTATCTATTAAAAATTAAAATAAAATAACTTTTTAATAGTGACATAGTTGTGTTTGAGATATGAATTATAGATAGTTATTCATAAACACAAATCTAGTTAGACAATCAAAAAATGTGGTTGAATAATGTTGGTGTAGAATAATGAACGTAGGAAATTCTAGAATTTATTTAGTATAAGAAACCTTTAGAAAACAATAATTGCATTTTTAATTAAATACTAATGAATAAATTTATTTCTCAAAGTCATTATTATTGTATCTATATTTCTCTCCTTAACATTTCTTTATAAACAAAACATTAAGATAAACTATTATCCAAAAGAAGTAATTTAAATCTTCTTCATGCTAGTATTTCCAAATTCTTTATTATCATTGGTAGTTCCCACATAAATGCTTCTTAATTTCATAACACAACTAAACTATTAATTTTAATTGATAGAAACCAAAATATTGAAATACATTATTTATTAGTACATAAAAAATAAGAGGGACTATACAAAATGTTTCCCCAATTCTTGTTAAATTAAAATAGTTCATTGAAACTACTTATTATACAATCCTTAAGATTTAAGAATATTTTTAGAAAGGTCAAATAATTAGAAAAAATTATGAAAAACTTACAGTATTTAGAAATATATAAATACTATTAAATATATAATATTTTGAGTTTAAATTGTAATGTGAGATAATGAATATAAATTTAAATATTTTTTGACAAAATATTTTTTAAATCCAAAATAATATTTATATATGATTCAGTAAAAAATATAATTATAAAAATACATAAAAGGATCGTGTAGCATCATAGATTATAAAAAATTTAGTAGAACTAAGTGTGGTATTATTATTTTTTTATAAAAATAAATTAAATTAAATTTCATTCATAATTATAGAAATATATTGACCTGGTAACATGCAAAAAAACATTACCAATTACATAAAGAAATATTTCTAATGGTTATAAATGACTGTTGTGGATTTTAACTGATAGTATCTGTATTTTTAACCAATGATAGTAATATATTATGAACTAATGTTATTTATAATTTTAAACTAATGATATTAAAATTTTAATTGGTCTATAATTTTTTTATACCCTATGGTTAAAAAAATAAATTATTTAATTATAGAATGAGTCTTCTACTACTACTATTTATGAAATTATAATGGATCTTCTACATTTGAAGACTTTGGGTGTCCTACCATCGAACATGGGATATAGTACTAGTAGAAGGCGATATTGACATTAAATAATATGTATTGTTCCTAATGTCAAAGTCGCAACTGTTGCATGTGGTTACAGATCTACCATTGAAGCACCCACTTCTACTACTTCTTTTAATTTAACTACCGTTGAAGGAAAATGTTCTACCATTAAAAAAATGGATCCTCATTTGTGATAGAGAACTACTACTTCTAAATGAAGGATTTTAGTGAATTAATTCAATTCATTGAGGGTGTTTCTTCTATTTAAGGCGAGCAAGTGCCTGAAAAAAATTCGGTAATAGTCGATGTTAGGGAGAATCTCGGTCAAATAGTAGAGTAGTGATGAAATAAATTTTTAGCAGTGGTTGAGCCACATGCAGGCACTATTGTTGTGACTACAATGGTAAACTCAAGCTACGCTATTGTGGAGGAGCCATGTCATGTTGTGCAGCTACTCGGAGGATGATGATGTTGGGAAAGGGAGGAGGAAATAATAATGATGTGGTCTGAAATAGTACATTATATTGAATATATATATAATGTTATATGTTCATGATACAAAAATTTTAAACAGATAAACATAATATATTCACAGACACACACAAACATATATTCATGTAAAATATTATGAATATGATTTAAAATAAAAAATGATATAAAAACTATTAAAAAGAAAATAATTACACATTTGATAAGATTGCCTCTTTTAAATAGACCGTACATAATATAATACATGTGATAAAAAAGATAAATCAAATGATCATTTAATAAATTAATAATGGTGTAATAAAAAACCAGAAGTAATTAGGCTGAACAAAATATTAAAGCATATAATATAATTTTATATAATTATAAATTTAATACAGTAACAAAAAATAAAATATTTAAAAATTAACACATGACCACCTAAATTAAAAAACATCACATATGATCATGATAAAAATATATATGTAATATAACAAAAATAAAAAAAAATTTACATATGATAATGTAATTAAAACATAAAATAATTAACACATGTAAATATAAAAGTAAAATAATATACAACATATTTTTTAGTTTTTAATTCATCTTAAAAATGAGGGGATTTGTAGTTCATCAAAACTACCATGAACAAACACCATCAATATCCTTATTATTGTTAAATTTAAAACTAATCATTTTATAATCTAAATTTTTTTACCATAAAACATTACAAAATTTATCTTCCCCTTTTTAAAATTTTGAAAAGTGAAATAGAAGAAGAAAATTTATAAACCCCCAAAAAATGATTTATATTCCCTAAATAATCAAGAAAAAAATCATTCTCCTATGTTCAAGAATATCTATTAAAAATATTTAAAAGATACCTATATTAATCTTAAAAAATAGTTTCCAATACAATCACTACTACAAAAATGGGTTTTCATAGTGCCACTCTTTAACAACGCTATTAAAGGGGTACCTTTATTAGTGCTAAAGTAGAATAGATGAAGGGAAATTTTAATAATTCTAAGAAAACATTGATAAAATTATCCCTTTATCAGTGTATTCTTTTAGCACTGATAAAGGTACCCCCTTTAGCAATCCTTTGTTTAGAAGTGGTGAAAAATCCTCCCTTTATCAGCACATTTTTAGAAGCACTGATAAAAGTATATATAAATAAATTATATTTCACTGAAAATAATAAATTAATATATGAATATATTTATATTGATATCAATATAATATATATATTTTAATATGTTTTAGTCAAATATAAAAAGTCATTTACAGTTAATGTATTAGTTAATTAGTTAAAATGACTTATAAAATAATTACAAAATATTTATTAATTAATAATTTTCTAATTTTTATCAATTAATTTTCATTTAATAACAATTTTTATGTAAAAATAATGACAAAAGATCAAAAATAAGTTTAAAAAGAACCTTTAAATTCAACCAACCATAACATTAGATTCGGGTATCCATTGAGCTCTACCACTAATCAAATCTAAGCCTGTGGTGAGATCTACACCTTAATTGACACAGGTAAACCTCTGTCACATTTTTCAAAACCAAAAAAGGCTAATAAGGCCTCTAAATATGAATATTTTTTGGGGTACTCTGATTTTTTAACATTTGGTGGTTTTTTAGCCATGTTTATGGGGGGTCTAATTTCCTTTTTGTGAAGACTGAATTTATTTCTAGGTACTGAAATATTATCATTTTCCCCAAAGAACTATTTTTTATAATCAAATATATTATATCAATGTATATATATTTTATATATTCACCCATAAAATGTAAATTTTATATATAAATAATTAAACATATTGACATATAAAATATATTTCTTAATATATTAATCTTATCTAAATAAAACAATAATACCCATGTTTTTTAAAATACCAATGTATGAATATTTATATACATATACATACATAATTAACATATATATAATGTATATATATATATACATATATATATTTGTGTTTATTGACATACAAATATATGTTAATCTGTATATTATAATATATGTATATAAATATTGATATTGAATATATGAAAATAAATATAAATACATATAATTATATTTATATATATATTCACACATATATATAAATATATTTATTTATTTATTTATAAACCCACACACATAGAGAGAACAAATTTTATATGTGTATTCAAATATATATATATATATATATATATCATTGTATGGATAAGAAATGTAATGATATATATATATATATATCACAAAATTTAAGGAAAAACAATATAGGTGGGTGGAAGAGTCGCGGAGGCATGACGAGGAGGACTTATGTTCAAACCCATCAAAGGAATTGGTGCACAGGTGGGGGTAAGTAGGTTCCTAGCACTGATAAAGTGGGGTATGGGAGGCTAGTGCTATTAAAATGGGGGTGAAGTTCTGATAAAAGGGGGTGATCCACCCTCCGATTTCTAGATTTTTTTTTAAATTTTTTGACCGTCATCATCATTTTTTCTTTATCACTGATAAAAGGGGTCTTTATAAATTCTTTTTTTACCACTGATAAAGGACCCCAATTTAATTCCACCTCAATTATCATCACTTTTTTAATGCCGATAATAGATTTTTTTAGTGCTGATAAAAACTTATTTTGTGGTTGCGAAAACATTTTAAAGAAAAAAATTGACATATGTGATTCCAAAATTCCATACTAAAACTTTAATATCTACAAACTTGTAGCATCTAATGATTTAGTGAATATTTAAGTAAATTTGTTTTCAGTGATATCAAATTCAATGATAAATTCACATTAATTGAAAAGATCCTAAATGAAATGAAGCCTTTCATATATATTAATTATTAGAGAATGGTGTAATGTATTTTTAGAAATTGAAATAGATATACTATTCAAAAAATAGAAATACATCTTATCAAAATAAACATCATTATCACACAATGTTTGCTTGATACACTGTAATTGAGCACTATAATTATTATGGGATTTATAATTCAACACATATGTGGATAAATATACTAATTTTTTTATTTAAACACCATAAAATTATTTTTATACAAATGAAAAAACACAAAACTGAAGTACTTATCTTATTTTTTCTGAAACTACAAAAGTAACATTCCGATTTATAAAAAAAATATAAAAAAATTTAATATGAATAAATAAAACAACAATTATCATTTCCTTTTTTAGCTAATATATATTTTTACCTTATTAAAATTAATATATTTAGAATTATCTTGATACCTTTCAAAAAAGCATTGAATATTTGTTTCCTCTGGAATTGGGAATGACCTCATTGATTTAAGATTCAAACATTCCAAGCATTTTCTAACGGGTTTGTTTATAGAACCAGAAACGTGCAATGATTCCCTATCCATTTGGACCTACATTCCAAAGGTAGGTGCTCATTAGTTCTACACTGATGAGGATTAAGAATCTGCATTGGTTGAGAGGATGGGAGGACAGACTCATCACACCTTGGGGGGGGGGGGGGGAATTGTTGTCTATTCTGGGAATCTCTTGATATATTTAAGTTATGTTCGTGAATCTTTTATTACATTACCGAGTACTAAAATGAGATTTCTTTTAGATTTTATAATCAATAATTAGTATGTTGGAAATTTAGAGAATCTTTTATATGTATTCGAGTTTCTTCATCGATAGAGAATCATTTGTATTTGTTAGAGATTTTTAGTCACTGGTATCCTTTAATACATAAAATTCTCTTGGTCATTATGATGACCATACTGGTTTTAAAGCCACTGAGTGGGGAACATGATGTTTATTGTCATTCAGAATGACATAGATTATTTCAGAGTTGGAATCATACCTGCAGATGGGCTACCTACGTATCCTTTATTTAGAAAAGGAATCAGAACCCACGTAGTTCTAGGAAAGAATTATGGGGTTTATTCATCATTGATGGCTCAAAGAAAGATGTCATAATTACTTTTACACTCTAAGCTCACGTGAGTCATGATCGGTGTGAGAAAAAAGAGGTATTGGTAAAACCAGACAATTGTGCCATCATAAAAAATGATGTGGGACGTATGTATGTATGACTGTACAAAAATAGATGAATATTGGGATTTACTTCAAGGAAGAAACCCGGGAACAAGGTCCATAAAAGTATATGTGCTTTATGGATATTTAGATACTCTAACATGGGGATTACTCCTGAGGAGGATTCCCAAATTAGGTGGGGACATATGATTGGGTTTTACTCCTGAGAAAAAAGACCAATTCAAAAGTAAATTAAGACTGGTTAAGAGAAATTATGACTGGGGCTTATTACTAAGGAGGAGGCCCAGGGTAAAAGGCTTTGAGAACTGGGGATTACTCCTGAAAAAGGAATCCAAGGTTAAGAGAACCATGGTTGGGGATTACTTTTGAGGAGGATGCCCAGATTTTGGGAACTTTGAGACTGGGGCTTACTCTACAAAAGGAAACCCATATTTGGAAAATTATTACTAGGGGTTACTCCTAAAGAGGATGCCCAGTTTAGGGGACTTGTGGCTTACTCCTGGGGAGGATGCCCAAATTAATGAGAATTTAGACTGGGGTTTACTCCTGAAAAGGAGGCCCAGGTTAAGGAAATTTGGATATTGGGAACTTGGGGTTTACTCCTAAGGAGGATGCCCAAAATTATAGAAACTCGAATACTGGGGCTTAGTCCTAAAAAGGAGGCCCAGGTTAATGATTCTCTCAGCTTAAAGGATGAGGTTTAATGAATGAATTCTCTGACATTAGTGACATAATGATGTGTGAATCACTAGGTTTTAAGAGATGTTCCACAGAATTCCTTTCAGGTAAAGAATCCAACAAGGAAATCATGCCATAAATGACTTTTGAGAGAGTTTCGAAGGCATAATCTTGAAGAGGATGAGTGGATAGGCATAGGAGAGGTAAAATAGGTAGGAGGGGCACCCAAAAAGGTAGTGGTTCATATGTCCTGTGTGGGTATGGAAGTCCTGGTCGCGCAAGAATACTTGCGCGACATATGGGTACTTGCGCGATGGTCAATCCTGAAGGTAATACTTGGGAGAGACTTGGCTCATTCCCTTAGTACTATCCCTAGAGGCTTCCAGAAGAGAGGCCCACAAGTTCTGTTGAAGGGGCAAGGCGGAGCGCAAGTGTGGCCATTCCATTTAAGGGCCGGCCACTTAGGTACGTAAGTGTTGATGAGTTTCAACACTTAAGCCTCCCCCCTCTTTAGATCTTTTATTCTAGGTAAGAAATTACCGTAGAAGTGTTCGGAAGCTTTGAGAAGAGACTAGGGCGCCGGGAGCTCAAATCTGAGTTTCTAGAATCTTTCGTCCTGAAAGGGGGTCCCAAATGAGGTATTTATAGGCTGGATAAGACCCTGGGTAAAAACTCAAAGAGGGCGCGCAAGTCACCTACTCGACCAATGGGAGGCGCACAAGTATACTTGCGCGGCCTTGGTGGAACTTGCGCCATTCAAGTGCATTTGAACCTTTGTTCATGCCTTTGTCAATTTTTGATATTTCTTCAAAGGGTGAATCACTTTGGGTTCAAGGTATTTCCCCTTTTGAATTCGTTAGATTATGTGATGGAAATGAGCGTCAACAAAAGCCCCCCCCCCCCTGAAATTTGGATCCGAAAGAAATTAGGATGTAACTCTGAGGAATTAATAAAACCAAGGAAACATTGGCATGCAAGTGTTGAACACGCAGATTGCGTCACAAAAGTGCAAGTTGTGAAGGCCTCAACGCAGCTGGTTGTGCGCCCATGTTTTAGGCACGTAGGGTTGAGGCCTGGCCTATATATATGCGGCCATTTCTCATGCAAAGCCCCGAATTTTGGAAGTTCGAGCTCTCACCGCGCAAGTTCACTTCACTTCCCAAGTTGCTCTGTTTTCTGCTATTTCTTCGCTGTCGCGCTGCTGTCAAGGTATTTGGACTTGTGCGGTGATACTTGCGCACCAAAAACTTGCGCAACACATCCACACTTGCACGACACATCCGTACTTGCGCGACACATCCATACTTGTGCACCAAAATTAGACTTGCGCGCCTTAATGCCTTTTCCATTTTCTCTAATTTCTTTACAAATTTTATAAAAAAAATCAACCCATTTACGTGTTAATTTATTCAGCTTTTGTGCAGATTCAATGGCTCCAAAAAGAATTAGAATGGCTGATGAACTGGCTAGCAAGCAATTTGATGATATGATGATCATCATTGGCCATGATTATTATACCGTCTACGACATCACTCTCCCGAATTTGGCCATGTTCCTGAAGAAGTATCATCATGATTTCCCACAAAGCATCAATCTGCATTTGTATGGCTATGGTCATCTGTGAGAAGTTACCATTCTAGAGGAAAAGAACTGTCTACCAATTTGTTGGTTTCAGAATTACACCAATTTTGCTTCAGCAAATATCTCATGTGGAAGAACATTTATAAAAGCTGGAACAGTGGAGAAGGCTTATATGATGCATCATAGCCCATGTAAGTTGGATCTGAAATCTCACAAGCCCGAGCTGCAACCACATTGTTATCCATCAATCTTATGAAATTCTCAGACGGGTCAATCCAAAGGCTGGAAGAAGAGCTGGGACTTCCGTCCTGGAGGATGTGTGAAGCCAACATGGATGTGGGAATACTAGGTATGGCAAACCTGTGCAGATTTTGTCAAGGATTTTAAAGGAGTTGTGATATATAAAGTCGTTTGGGCTGGGAAAACATTTGTTTACAGGCATGATAATTTCGTGCCGGAGATACTTAGCCATTGGAGCCTAGAAACCAATTCTTTCCATCTGACTCATGGAATAGTAGGCATCAGTCTATGGGATGTCCACAAGATCTCAATGTCTCCAATTTTGGGTGATATGTATGATGAATTCATCCCTCCCAAGGTGACTTGGAATGATTCGGAGAAGACCCCATATTTGGCATGGGAATTATTAAAAATATTCCATTAGCTCAAGATTTCAGAGACCTCCTTGACTCATTCTAGAAAGGACATTCATTTAGAGGAGTGGATGAATATGTTTCTTCCCGAGAAGCAGGAGAAGGAGCCGAAGGAGAAGGGATCCAAGGACAAGGGATCGAAGGGGAAGGGGCCCAAGGAGAAGGGGCCCACTCGTCCTACAACCTGCCCCAAAACAGAGAAGAGGGGTGCTCCAGGCACATTCTGGCCGACCATGGAAGTAGGAGAATTTGAGAAGTGGGGATATAAAGTAAATCATAGAATCCCAAAGAAGACTTGTTTGGTGGGATTCTTGGACTTGTGGCTTAGTGTTTATCTATTTCCATTCAGGGAATCGAAAGGATGTGTCAGGCCAGGGACCTTCGGTATTGCAGCCAAGTTGGCTGAGGGGAAAACGATTGGGTTGGATACACCCATTTTAGCAAATATTCACAGGAGCTTACTCCATGTTTTCATGGGTAAGTCTCCTTTGAGAATAGTGGGACCATTCCATGTTTTTTGGAGATGGATGGCCACTCACTTCAAGACGTATAATGTACATAATGGAGTACATATTCCCAGATGTTCATTCAATCCATCAATGCAGGCATTCTCTGTAATTTCTCCACTATCTCTCAATTGTTATGACATGAAGGTGAGGCTGAGCATGTATAAAGAATTTAATTTCATTCCTTGGGGAAATCCACCGACCAGGCCGTTTTTTGATGACGAAACAGCTAGTCTGGAATTAAGGGCATACATTCTGGCCTGTAGAGATGGTGTGCTGGTCACCAGGATTGACAGTGAGATTATATGTAAGGCCTATGCTCCATATAGATTTGAATGCCAATTGAAGTGTTTGCAGCAGACTGTTGTATCACCCCCTGTGCATGTTAGGTTAGAGCAACATCTGATGGTTTCTCGAAAACTATGGTTTTTGACATCTATGGAGAAGACTGGGGCAGTGTTTGATCTTCCGGTCGATAAAGCGGAAAATAATTTGCCCACATGGTATGCCGAGAACTGGATAGCATCATACCCAAGAGGGGTGCTGAATCACCCAGTTTATCAGGTGGGGAAAAGGAAGAGAACTGTAGTGAAAGAAACCCTTCCTCATGAAGGTAGCACTTCCCCACCTGAATCTGATTTTCCGGATTCCTCATCTAGGATAGACTCACCGGATTCCCAAGATGGGGATGATGAGGCACAACCAGCGGCAAAGCGGCCTTGTGCCCGATATAATCCTCCTGTTAGAATCAAAAGACCCACTCCATCAACTGCAAGTGAGTTACTTAATTGTGTCAATTTAATCATCGTTACTTTATAGGGAAACAAGCCTTATTTTATTATTCTCTATCTGTAGTTGCAGGAGCTGTGAGGAAGCTGAAGTCAAAAATTGTAGGTCATTCTTCACAGCCTTCTGGTACGCATACTGAATATCTACGACCAGAGGCTGTCCAGAAATGGCGGAGTGTATACTGTGATGCTGAAACTGCCTGGTTGGATTTATGCGAGGGGATACACATCCCTGGAATAGGGAAACATCTAGCTTCTACATATATCAGTTACATGGATAATCCTGATGAAGTGCGGGCGTACATCAGAGAGCTGGAAATGCTCATATATGCCATCGATGATTCCATTCCTATCACCAAGCAGGTGAAGGAAATAATAAATCGTGGCACCACTGAGGGTGGTTCTAAAGATGAGGAGTGGCATAAGTACGTGGCTCCTGAATATGTAAGTATCTTTCCTCATTTTCATTGCAACTTTATTTCAGTCAAAGTTTTGTTTACTCAAGGAAATTATTTTCTTCATCCTTCAGCTTGAAAAGAAAGGAACTACTAAGGTTGCTTCACCACAGTATAACCCTAGTGGTACTGCCATTGGGGCTAATGAATCTTCTTTCCAGTCAGGAGAGATATCTTCATGCCAGTAAGCAATGGATAAGGAGTTGGATATGGATTTCCATTCTCCAATTCAAGTGACTATAATGGAGACTGCTGACACTCCCAAAAAACCAAAGAAGCAAAGGCTTCGAAGGAGGAATTCCATAGCTAAACGCTTCATCAGTAGTGGTAAGTCCTTTGGATAATCATAAATCTTCACCAATGAAAAATGTTACTCATAATTCTTGTGATTGTAGGGGCTTTTTCAATTTCCCCTTTGAAGGATAGGATTGACCATTTTTTAGGACCATAGAGGGTACTAGTGAACAATCACAAGTTCGAGATGACTTGGATGCTCCTGGAGAAGAGCCAACATTTGTTCCCAGTATCCCTCCTAATGTTGTTACGAGAATAGAAGAACCTACTCCTGGTAAGTTAACAATGCTTCATAAAATGTTTAAGGAAACATCGACTGACTTCTATTCTGTAATAATTTAGGTTCAACCCTTGCACTCGAGCTATTTGCAGCAATTGCAACTGACAGAGCTATTTTATCTGAAGATGTTGTTCAAGGTCAGAGATCGCAGGATGAAAGTCGCCAGAACGACATACCAAATTCTCCCACTGGTGAGATTAACTAGTATTCTGAGATTATATTTGATGAAATGATGGGACTTGGCGCATCTTTTGAAGATTTTTAAGAACATGTTAACTTACCTTGTAATTTAGAAGATTATGGACATGAGTGTTATCCTTCGTCCTATAAAAAATATCTTCTCATTACATGTCTAATCATGATTGGTTCAAATATGCAGCTCTATCTGATCAAGCTGGTGAACTACCAATGCCTGAAGGGGGTACAGAAAACCCTAATATTGCAGAGACATTATCGCAAGTGGAGCCGAACCCTGTAGAGCTTCCTCAAACTCACCCTGAAAATCCTGTTGAGCATAGAAAATATGGGGAGGAGCCTTCTCAAGTTACTGATCTACCTTTGGTTAAGGGATAACAATATTTGCGACTGTACTTAATTTGTAAGACATCCAATTAACTTTTTTATCCTTTGAAACTAACCAATGCTTTCAATTGATTATGCAGGGCCAACAATTTTAGTGGCTAGATCTGGAGGTGAAGCCTCAGCTTCCACCCCAACAGGAATTGAAACTGAAGAAGCACAGGTCAAGGGGGAAGGAGCAGAACATGGCACTTCCCTAAGTTATTTAATCCCAGATTATATTCCCCCCTGTGACAGCGATGATGAGTCAGATCCAGAAGTACAAAAGGTGCTCTAATTTTCACGACGCGAGGCATGGAAGAATATATGGAAAGTCATATCTGAAGTGCCTCTAGAAGAGATTTCATCAAAGATCCAACAACTTTCATCCCTGTTTCTTATGCTGGGAATTCGTGGTTTTGGATATCAAACGATCAATGTCGTGGTAAAACAAGCCATCTTAAGGAGGTAGCAAGAGGAAAAGTGCCATGAAGATCTGGCCATGGTGAAGCTATCAGCTAATATCAATGAATTTGAGGCTGTGGTTTCCTGAGCTGAGGCTGACTATGCTACTGAGATAAAGGATCTGAAGCATAAGATCAAAGATAAAGTCGTCCAGCAAATGCACCTTTAGCAAAAGTTAGATGTTGTTATTGTGGAACTTGACCAACTCAATAATTCATTGGAGAGAGCTCAAGAAAATGAGATGAAAGCCATCACGGATGCCAAGAAATCACTCCATCAGGATGAAAAGAGTGAAGTTGGTCAAGTTCATGAGCTTCAAGTGGCTACTAATGAAGCTCGGGATGCTCTACATCAAGTGAAGACTTATGTTTGACAGCCATTTGTAATTCCCAGAAAAGAGAAGAGAATCCAGTCTGTGGATGTCCTTCTAATTCTTGTGCATCAAATGGAAAAACACTTTCATTTTCAATCATCCGTGCACGCCTTCTTTTGATACTTTATTTAAATTTTACCTAATCCAATGGGCTTAGTATGCATAGTTTGATTCTTGTTAGGATTATTATAAATAACCCTACAAACATTGATTTTTTTTCCAATATTACCTAAAATCATACAAGATGTATGTTTAGTGATCTAGAACTTGACTTTTGTTCAGAGTTCCTTTTTCTTTTCTGAGCAGTTTAAAGTCATGAACGTTGGACATAAAAAGGCTAATATTTAAGGTCTAAATAGATTTGACCATATGGATCAATTCCTTGATAATTTATCTGAAAACATATTACCATGTTCAAGTATGATGGAAAATCAGCAAAATATGACTTAACAAATTTTGAATCTGAGGGATAACAAGAAAGAGGGATAAAAGTCATTAGATGAATTAGTTCCCAAGAATGAAGTTACTACTATTTAATAAACCCATTAGGGGGTTGAATTATGCAGGTCCACATAAGGGCATTGGCTACATAGTCAAATAATAGCATCTTTTGGTTAACAAGTCTGTTATGTAGACTGTTTATGAAAGGCTGCCTAAGGGAACGTGTTGTATTTTCAGGAAATAGAACTCTCAGTAATTTACTTTTCTAATGCTAAAAATCCAATGGAAGTTCATGGGGATTCAAATTTTCCAAAGCATAGAGTTTGCGGTATGGTGAGAGGTACTTGAAAAAGGAGAAGATATTTCCAAACAAGATTGACTAAGAACTGGATGAATGTCACTCCTATGAAGGTTTGAACCAAATGTAGGGAAGGGAAATATAAACCATAGACTTGAATATTTTCAGATCATGATAATGAGTATGGGATAGATATGTTAAGGATGGCCATTTTTTTGCGGATCCCTACATATTTTCATTAAGACAACTAAGGAAAAAAGAGATTATCTTCCCAAGAATGACGTTAAAAATATTTGAAAAACCCATTAGGGGGTTGAATTATGTAGGGCCGCCTAAGGGAATTGGCTTCATAGTCAAATAATAGTATCTTTTGGCCGAAATTTCTTTTTTTGTAGACTATTTATGCAAGGCCGCCTAAGGGCACGTGCTACATGGTCTGGAAAAAGAATTCTCAGAAATTGGATATTTTGTCACTAGAAGTCAAGAAAAGTGTTATGGAGATCTGGATGTATTTATGACTAGGAGTATGACACATAAAAATGGGCATGTGTTCAATGCATGTAGAGATACATAGAACAATGGTAACTATAATCATGTTGTGACTGGGTCCTGAATTGAGATGCTAGACTTCACTACGTATCCCATAAGGATGGGAATCGAGCCATACATAGTTCATGAAATACAGTTTAACGTCATGTGGGACAAAAGTTTGAGAGATCATAGTTTAGGGTCATAGAGCCCGGACTACAGTAATGAATACACAGTGTGTGTTTTCATAGGGACTTTTCAGCCGGGGGACTGAAAATGGAATTTGGGGTTAATCCCAAAGACTTGGGGCTCGATTCGAGGGACACTTGAACGTTCCTACGTATCCTATAAGGATGGGAATCAACCCACAAATAGTTCTTGAAATACAGTTTAACGTCATGTGGGATGAGAGTATAGGAAATCTTAGCATAGGTTCATAGAGCTCAGACCATAATAATGAATACACTTTGTGTGTTTTCACGGGGACTTTTCAGCCAGGGGACTGAAAGTGGAATTTGGGGTTAGTCCCAAAGACTTGGGGCCAGTTTCAAGGTATGCTCGAACGTTCCTACGTATCCCATAAGGATGGGAATCAAGCCTAACATAGTTCTTGAAATACCCTCTGTACATATTTGGTTCGTACATATGAAGGGTGAAAAGGGGACTTTAGTGCAATGATGGTTTGACCCAAGAAAAAAGGTTCAAGTATTCCCATGTATGAACGTAGTATTTAGAAGATAACATGATTTAATATAAATGTAAATATTGATTCCCTCTTAGGTGAGAGTGAAAAAAGAATGTTGTAGTTTATTGTCATACACGACAGAAGTGTTGTACAGTTTAACGGAATGTAGCAAGGACAAAGGTGAACCAATGTGAAGAGATTGGTTTTGGGCTTGAACCTCAGGAGGTTGCCTACGTACCCAGTATAGAAGGCAAGGATCAAAGTGCACATAGTTCAATTAAAGAATGAATTAGTGATCAAGTCGTTCTTGGGGAAAATGACCTAAAAAATGGTGTTGGGACTTACACATGGTTAGAAGCCCAGAGAGGGTGTTATGGTTGAATTTTACTCTAAGCTCACATGAGTCATACTCGGTGTGAGAAACAAGAGGTAGAAACAACCTTAACGATACACAGTTTAACATCATATAGGACGTATGAAGGGACTATTCAGTTTAAAGTCTTGTAGAGAGGACTATTTGTGTTGCACAGTTTAGTTTCATGTAGTAGGGACAAAATATAGTTTAACGTCATGTAGGATGTATTAAGGGACACATTTTAACGTCATATTGGACGTGAACACAGTTTTGCTTCATGTTGGATAATAAGGGTGATGTACATTTTAGCATCATGTAGCTAAGATGATGGGGAAAATACAGTTTAATGTCATGTTGGATGAAAAGGGGACTGTGCAGTTTAATGTCATGCAGTGAGGACAAAAGAGGACATAGTTTGACGTCATTTTGGATGTATTAGGGACTTTTTCAAAGTTTAACGTCATGTTGGATGATGGTGCGAACAGTTTAAGGTCATATGCGTGGACCAGAGATTATGTAGTTTAACATCTTGCTAGACGTAAGAGGCTTCTGTACAGTTTAGTGTAATGTAGTTAGGACAACACAGTTTAACATCATATTGGACGATATGGATGCAAAATGTTTAAGGTCATATTCATGGACCATTGATGGTGTAGTTTAATGTCTTGTTGGACGATATGAAATGCAAATATTTTAAGGTCATATGCATGGACCATTGGTTTATTTTGTGCTTATACAAAATAATTCTTCAGAAATCTAGCATTGGTTGGAGTAGTAATGAGTTCTCCATCCATTGAGATTAAAGAATAAGCTCCATTGGAGTAGACCATATGTTTTGAATAAGGTCCTTCACATTTTGGCTCCAACTTGGGTGGTTCCTTTCCTGGTATCATTGGAGTTATGAGAACTAATACCAACTCTCTTTGAACAAATGAACGAATACAAAATTTTTTGTTGAAAGATCCTGCTATTCAATTCTGATAGACTTCCAAGTGGTGCAAGGTTCACAATAATTTATCATCTAACCGTTCCAATTAATCCAATCGCTTTTCAGTTTGTTCATCTGTAGATGATTGATCACAAATTGATACTCTGAGCGAGGGTAATTGAACCTCAATTAGAAATACTGCTTCCATTCCATATACGAATGAATATGGAGTTGACCATGTTGCAGGGTGGGTAGTGGTCCGATAATACCATAAAGCATGAAAGAGTTTATCAGGCCATGACTTCTTATCTTTATCCTCCATCTTTTGCAGTATATTTGACAGAGTCTTGTTGAAAGCTTCTATCTAGCCATTGGATACGGCATGATACTGAGAGGAATTATTGGATTTGATGTTGTATTCATGATACAACTTCCTCACCTCTAATGAACAGAAGTTGGTGCCATTGTCCGTCAATATGGTATGAGGGACACCAAATATGGTAATGATGTTAGACTTAATGAAGATAGAAATGAATTTAGAACTAACTTCTTTGAGGGTTATTGCCTCTGACCATTTGGAAAAGAAGTCAGTAGCAGTAAAATTGTATTTAAATAGCTTGGATGTAGCCAAAGGATAAGGTCCTACTACATCCATTCTCCATGTGGCAAATGGCCACGAGTATTTACCTGTATGAAGAATCTCTGGGGGCTGATGAATGAAGTTTGCATGTACTTGGCATGAATGAATCTTCTTTGTGAAATCAACACAATCTTGTATCATTGAAGGCCGAAAGTATCCAAGACTTCGAACTTGATCAGATAGTCTATGTCCGGACTGATGGGACCCACAGACTCCTGCATGCACTTCTTTCATAGAAGCCGTTGTCTCTTCACCATCAATGCATCTGAAGAGAATTCCATCAAAACTACACTTGTAGAGAATTTTCTCTAGGTGATCTGGGCTATCATAAAGAGTGGAATTGATCACACGTCTCCAGACTTGTTCTTTCCCAGCTCTATTAGGCGAAACTGTTCCATTTTGAAGGTATGCCCTGATAGGTGTCATCCATCCTGTAGTATGACCATATGGTTCAGATATGGGACTAATTTCATTTATTTCCTCTGTTCTGGTTTGAACAGAAGTTGAAATTATACGATGGTGGGAAATAATGATGGTTGTCTTGTCCTAATTTGGATCTTTCAGAGCTGTAGCTATATTAGCCAGTGCATCAGCTTTGGCATTTTGTGATCGCGGGACATAAGAAAATGTTAGTTCCATAGAAAATTCTGCCATTAACTCTCTGACATAATCATACAAAGGGATTAGTTCTTCTTTTCTGATTGCATAATCCCCATTGACTTGTTTGATTACCAGGTCTAAATCACCTTTCACCCTTAAGTGATTAACTTGTTCTTGAAGAGCCAATTCCAATCCGGTAATAAGAGATTGGTATTATACTTCATTATTTGTACCACCTCCCAACAATGAGAAGGAATAAGGTAGCACTGCCTTTACAGGGAAATGAGTACAACTCTTAACCCAACTTTGTTGAACTTAGGATCTTCCATTTTCCTCCCTCTTTTACATCTAGAAGCACCATGAAAATACATTTCCCATGTTTGAAGAGTATCTTGAATAAAGAAGACTTCCTCATCAGGAAGTTCAATATCTGGAGATGTATCTTCCACTGAAGGGTGTTCAGTATGGAAATCAGCCAGAGCTTGGCGCTTTTTTGCCTTTTTAGACACATATTGAATATCAAATTTCTGCAAAATAACTACCCACCTTGCTAGATTTCTTTTAATCATTGGATGACTAAGAATGAATTTTAGAGGGTTATTGCGAGATACCAATTGGACCTCATGATGTTGCAGGTAGTGTCTCAACGTCTGAACTGGAAAGATTAATGCTAGGCAGCACTTCTCAATACTTTAATATCTGGTTTCTTCTTCAAGAATAGTCCGACTGAGATAGTATAGGTTGTTTTCATTCCCAGCATCATTCTTCTAAGCAAGAAAGGAACCCAATGATCACTCTAAGGTTGTCACATAGAGGATAAGTGGTCTTCCTTAAACATGTTGCATTAACACTGGTGGCCTAAAGAGATACTTCATGAAAATATCAAATGCTTCTTGACATTCTTCAGTCCACTTGTAAGTGACTCTGTTCTTCATCAATTTGGTGAAGGGTAAACTTTTGCCTGCCAAATTGGCGATGAAACGCTGTATATAGGCCAAGTTTCCTTGAAGTCCTCTCAATTCCTTTAAATTTTGAGGAGTTGACATATCAAGGATTGACTTTGTCTTCTTAGGATCGACCTCGATACCGTGATGGAGTACAATGAAGCCGAGAAATTTTCCTAAGGTTACCCTAAAAGCACAATTTAAGGGGTTCATCTTCAAATTATGTTGCCAAAGTCTGTGGAATATGATTTCTAAATCATCGAAGTGATTAGAACATTTCCTGAATTTAACCACCAAATCATCCACATAACATTCAAAAAACATCCCTAAAAAGGGTTTGAAGATACGATGCATTTCAAACTGATATGTTGTGCCTGCATTCTTCAAGCCAAAGGGAATTACCCGATAGCAAAACACACCATGAGGGGCTCTGAAATCTATAAATTTCTCATCTTCTAGAGCCATTCATATTTGATTATATCCAGAATATCCATCCATGAAGGAAAGTGCTTCAAAGCCAACTGTTTCATCAATTAAGTGTTCTGTAATCGGAACAAGAAAATCATCCTTAGGAAAATGTCGATTAAGATCTCTGAAATCAATGCAAACTCTAATTTACCCATTATTCTTTTTCACTGGGAAAATATTAGCCAACCATTTGGGATATTGAATTTCTCTGATGAAGTTAGCTTCGATAAGCTTATTCATTTCAGCTTCAATTTTGGAAGCATAGGTTGGGTGTGTTCTTCTAGCGACTTGTTTGAATCCTCGATGTTCTTCTGGAAAACCCAAACGATGAGTGGAAACATCAGGATCAAGCCCTGACATCTCTATATAGTTCTATGAAAATATATATCAATTTTTCTTTAAAAAGGTTATATACATCTCTTCCTCTTCAAGAGTCATGGCCGCACTAATTAAAGTGGGGTGTGGATCTTCTTTTGTACCCAGATTTATTTCTCTGAGTTCATCCACGGTGGTAGAGATACCCTTTTCAAATGCTGGTGGAGCATCCCTAAGATCTTCCTCTTCTTCTTCAAAATGTGTTATTTCTTCTGTTTCTACTTTCATAGTAGATTATGAAGTGTAATTTTCATGATCAGAAGAGATATTAATACTTGAACATCTTGAAGGAGAAGCTTCCATTTTCGACCCGATTGATGATGAAGGGTATTCCTTGGGTAATATATAGGAGATAATGGATTGATAATCGACATCATCGTTCACTTATGACATTTCTATAACTTCTTCAGGCTTGATTGGTAAAGTATAGACTTTCTGGGTTTTAGCAGACGAAATGAAGACATCTCTATTTGAGCCTTCATCATTGCATAGTGAATCGCTAATTTCTCCCATGTTGTCTGGCTTGATTTCCATAATTTACATTATGGAGGTTTACATAAGATTATTTTGATTTGGGTCTATCCTGTCAATTTGACTGATAGGAGATACATAATCTGTACTCACATGTGTAATTGGGTTTACTGAAATCTTTTCCAAACCAAATAGAGCATTAACTTTTGTAATCTTCCTTGTTTTGGATTTCTCTTTTCCCGTAATGTGATAGAATTCCGCCTCAATGTATTGAGATTCACATGTCCTGAACGGGGACTTATCACCATACAATGTCCCAATTTGACCATCGAAACAATATTTGAGACATTGATGGTATGATGAAGGGATAACCGCATGCCGATGTAGCCAGGGTCTACAAAGCAAGATGTTGAAGGTTGAGTCTTGATCAACAACCATGAAAACTGAATTGGATACAAGATCTCCAAACTAAGTTTTGAGTATAATCTCGCCTAGTGGTTCTTGTACATTTTTATCATATCCTTGTAACATCAATGTAGAAGGAGATAAATCAAATTTTGTGAGGCCCAATCGACGAAGTGTACGAATGGGGATGAGGTTGACTCCTGAACCATTATCAATGAAGACTCTTCAGACGTCTACACCATTAAACTTTACATATAAGTATAAAGGTCTAATATGTCCATGAACGACATCATCTTCATCTTCTTCTGTGAAAGATATCACTACATGGAATTCTAGAGGATTATTCTCAACATGGTAGGATTCAGCTGCAGCATGTTCAGTTTCAAACTCTTGAGGACTTGACAAAGCCTCGATGAGTGCCTCCCAAAGATCCTTTTACAAATTTAAGGCATCCAGAATTGATAAATTGGACGGTACTTGGACCAAGTGTTTCAATACATCACACTGTTGATCCAAAGTTCTGCGTTTCCCAACAGGAACATGTGGTTTCGCAGGTGCCTTAGAAGTTGATTTTTGGAAGTTAATGTATCTTGTATTGGGGTAGGAGTTGGAAATACTACTGGATTTGGAAGATTATACTGATTAGGTCTATTTACTTGCTGAGAAGAATAAGGTGGAACCTCCAAACGATCTTTCCTAATAACTGTGTCAGGACTGAATCTTCCCTATGTAGAAGAACATGCTTGTTCTTGTTAAGCTCGTTGAAGGGCTCTGCCACGATTTTCTACTGCATATACAGTTCTAGCAGGCGTAGAATTGGAATAGTGGCCTCTAAAAGATCTACATCTTCCCCTATACCCCAGACCTCTGGAATTCCCTCTGATTATTCTGTTTGATACAGGGAATTTAGTCTCATCAAAATTGAAACTGTGACTGGAATATGGATCTGTTAAACGAATCATAATAACAGAACCGAAAATCAACTCTTCATCCGATGAAGACTCTACCTGATTAGCCAATTTAGGCAGTTCCATTTGGTGGGGCGGTGGCCATTTCTTCGAAGTAGATGGCATAAAACATTCCAGAGTCAAAGACAACTTGGGCTTTGACACATACTCATCTTCTTCTGATTCTTCTTATTTATTTGAATTATGTCGTTTCTTTGAGGATTTTCCCTCTGATGAAGAGGGTTTTTCTGCGGAATTCATGGCATAAGACACAATTGGTTTATTCAATAGTGTTCGCAGAATAGCATGAGTTTGGTTGATCGTTTTTCTGACCATCCAATCATCATATTTTTCTGAATTTTTGTTCTTGACTTCCTGCCACTCGCCCACTTCCTCTGGATTCGTCGCAGTTACACATGCTACCTGAGCTGAATAACCATTCATTTTGACTTGTCCCAAGTCGACCATTTTTTGCAGGAGGTCCTTGAAGACAAAACACTCCCGAATAGGATGCCCCAACATCTGATTAAATATAACATTGTTGGGACAGTCTTCATCTCCTTCCTTATTCGTCCTCTTGGGCCTTGGTAATTGAACCAAATTATTTTCTAGAGTCGAAATGAAGTAACCAAGAACTTGTTCATTTCAGAAAGAGTAGACCTTACTCTTCAAATCCTCAAATTTTTTCTGTCTTTGATCTCTTTGATCATCTTGATGAAATAGCCTCTGTTGTTGACGCTCAGGAGGTGGAGCCCTTGGAGAAGGTGAAGGCCTTGAAGTAGAAGCAGGTAGTGGTGCTTGTTTAAGAATAAATGTAGTAGTTTTTTCTTTACTCATTCTCCTTCCTAGAACTGATGGAATTACACGAGCTTTATCCTTAGTATTTATAAGATAATCTTCAATATGTTGAGCTATTGAAGTAAGGTCTTGAAACCCTCCTTTGTATTTCACAGGGATCAATGGCGTGCGCAATTCATCAGGCAAATTTTCCACACAGATTGGGAAAAATTCCTCTTGAGGGAGCGCTATGCTCAGGGAATATGTTAATCCCTTCCAACGAGCAATGAAATCTGAAACCCTTTCATTCTACCTTTTCTTATAGTTTGTAATATCAAAAACAATTTTTTTTTGGAAAAGTTGAGATTAATTGAAGAATGAATCGTTGGAGGAGATCCTCCCATCCAGTAATTGATTGGGATTGCAAGCTTGTGTACCAGACAAAGGAAGACCCTTATAATGATTTTATAAAACACCTGATCTTAACTGCTTCTTTTTGTTGAGGGGATACCATCATAGGATCACAACAAGAAAAAAATGTGTTAAGTGTTGCTCTGGGTCTCTCGAACCATTAAATATTGGGGATGTGGTACTTGTAAAATTTTATGGGGGAGGAATTTTATCAACCCATTTTGGGTATGCTCTCTTTTATGGTTGAATTTGAACATGCTTTCGCTCCATAGCTTCCAACTGTGCTGTTAATGACTCAATAGTAGATATTAACTTTTGAGAAACATATGGTTGGGCTTGGACTAGAGCCGGTGCAATAATTGGAGCTTGGACAGATGTGTTGGTTGGTGCTGCAACGGATGGTACCACCGCAAATTGTTGTTGCACCTGACCTGTAGGACTAGACCTGTGATGGTGTTTTGGTAGAGGAGGATATTCTTGATCCATATCAGTAGCCACAATAAATTCTATTGACTGATTGACTCCATCACACTTAGGAGGAAGACTACCCTGAAGTAGTTCTGCATTCAACCTCCTGAACTCCTTCATTTCTTCCTCTTGTTGTACAAATATTTGCTCTAATGAAAGTGATTGGCCTTTTCTAGAGGAAGGGTATGTAACCTGATTCTTTCCTTTCGCCTTATTAAATCCCCTTCGGAAAGGGGGAAGTGGGTTACTTGAAGGATTACCTAAATTCTGGGCAATCCGTTGATTTTGTGTATGCACACCTTCTTCATTTGTGTCTATGCGTACAACCTCTTGAGTAGGAGCTTCCTCATCTGATCCCTCTGAGTGAACCTCATCTGATGGATTAGAAACAATGGCATTGATGAAATTGATTGATGCATAACCCATTGCATTTCTTCTATCAGAATTTCTACGATATTGTCTTCTTCCATGTCCTTGTTGAGACACTGCCTTTTTTTGATTTGATTCCTTAGGAACTTCTTGACGAACAATAATTTGGAGGGAATCTCCTGATAATTTGGCTCTTCATTCCTCTTGAGGCTTCTTCCCTAATCGAAAGAAGACTGACTTTATCTGAGGTAGATAATGAGGATTTGAAAAAGTCCCTAGTCCAATGGACTGGGGTTGTTCATGCTCAACTCCTCGAATCCTATTTGTTGATTCCGAGGGTTGGGTTAAAAGAGTCCCCAGTCTGGCAAGCTGGGGTGGTTCATGACATGCTATATCTAAGACCTTCTTGAAATCTCTCCTGATCTTACGGACTTTAGTCTCAAAATTAGCTGGATGCATCAACCTGCATCCACTTTTATCACTCGGCTCAAAAGACCATTGGATGATTTCTGACACTTCTGTCACTTGATGATGTGCTTGATCCAAACGAGAGGCATGCTCAATATTCTCGTTTTCTTGATGTATGAGTAAATCAACAACTTTTTCTATGTATGCTTGATTTTGAGAGGAACTAGTTGAGGCATGTTCCTGAGTGAGCGTTTAATTACCAACAAAGCCAACTGGTTGTGGCCATTCATGGGAAATAACATTTCATGAGACCATTTTCGGCGGGCTTTGCTGATTGGAGAGTACAATTAAATTTAGCGCTCCATAAACACCCCATCCCCTGATATGAATACTGGATGGGTCATTGGCAATTAACTCACGCACTGTTCTTAGTGCGCCAAGGCATGAACGTTGAAGGGCTCTCTGCTGTTTTTCAACCTTCAGATATCGAGAAACTAAGATAAATGCCAAATCAATTTGGAATCGTAACCCTTCTATTATCTTGACATGATTTTAATATTCATCATAAGATCATATTTTCTTTTTCAACTGACAAAAAGTTTTCCATATGTTAAGACGAATATCATGAATTCCATCTTCCTTCAACATCTCTGGAATGTCATACTGAGAATCAGCGAAAGGCCAAAATATAACTGGCACTTCACCTTTCACCAGTTGCTTTCTCATTTCAGTACATCCTCTTTGTCATTCAATATTGATTCTTCTACCTGATTAGACCAAAGCTGGTTCTTCCTTGTTGCTTCATCGGATTCAACAAGATTGGTAGAGAATTCATTGATCAAACTAGAAGATTCATTACTTAGCGGTGGTTTGGAGAATGACCTACACCCTGGGCTATCTTCTGATTGAGAAAGTGTTTCACCTGATAGTGGTAAAGCATCAGACATGACTGGCTTCACATTTTCAAGTTCCTCAAGATAAGAGGGCTTTCTCATCACAACATTGTTCGTTGGATAAATTTCCAGGAAATGTGCATTATTACTATGGAGAGGACATTCACAGCTAAATTAATCATCATGGGGAGGACCACCATGGTGGGTTACAGTAAAAGATGAAACATTTTTCACCTTGGTCTTCTGACCACATAGAGGGTTCTTATGGCTCCCATCTAAAGATGAATCTTTGAGATCGACCGAATTGCCATGAAGCAAGCCTTCATAAGAAAGTGTCTGATACGGGCCTTTGGAATTAATGATCCCACTATTGGGAACTTAGAGTGTAGAATCTTGAGTTGCAATAGATAATTGTCTGAGTGCATCAAGAACTCCAGCATCGAGTAAGCCCTTGTTACAATTTGGCCATTGATTTCTTGACTGTGATGGGAAGGTGTTCTTCTTAGACACCTTCTTACTCACTTTAGGAACCACTTGTTGATGAAAGTGGTCATTATGGGTAGGTGTATGTGCCTGCTCAGCAGAAATGATCATGTTAGGCTAATTACCTCCACTCAAATCAGGTGTATGTGCCTGACTTGGATGTCCATATGATATGAGGGAGTATGCCCACAACCTTCTTGGACTGGAATAGATGTGTGTGTCTATTCCAGACTGAAATGTTGATGTGTCACTCCACTGGTAGGGATATATTTATGTGTCTTTCCCTGAGATACTGCTGAAGCTATTATAATATCATGGAAGGTATCCAGAATATGAGCAGGGATTTTCTTATGCTCTTTCACCATTGGCAAAAAGTGCTTGGTGACTTCAGCGGCTGGAATGGGGATATGCGTTCATTCCATGCTTGGACTAGGTGTATGTGCCTGCTCCTGTCCTCCATTTCCTGTCAGTAAATTCGGACAGTACTCATGTGTGGGGGCAGATAGTTGAGTCTGCCTTCTGTTTATCGTTGGAACTTTCCAACTGACTTCTCCAGGTGCTACGAAATGATACTGTTGATAGGATTGATCAATACTATCGGGTGTATGTTCCTTCTGATTGAACTTTGCCGAACGTGGTTGATGATATTCCTTCAATACTGACAGACAAGTAGGCTGGTAGGATTGATGAGTGTAAGAAAGTTTATGTGCATGTTTACCAGTTGTCGACACATTGGGTTGGCGGGCTCCATCATATCTAGTCAGACGATCCTGCTAACTAGCTGATGATTTATAAATAGGTGTATGTTCTTGTCTATAGTAATCCTCCAGAATTGCCTGGCGGGATTGGCACGCTACTTCCAGATGAGTCTACTAGATAGCGGAATTAAAACGGACAGGTGTGTGTACCTGCTCATTTCTTGCCACCAAGTTAGGTGGGTAGACATCTCCAGAAATGGAAGAGATGAGAACCTGCTCACTGTTAACCGTTCATCACCTCTGGTGGTTCGTCTTGCCTGCTCAGGTTCGAGGAACCTGAGCCGAACGTCTGGAGATGACACTCTCATCATGTTGAGTGCGCACTATCGCACGAGTCTAGCGGCGATTGTTGGTGGGAGCCCTCGGGAAAGACTCCTGTCTCTTTGAGTTAAGTCCCTGAGAGACCTTCTCATTCACCTCTTCAAAATATGGGAGGGAATGGTTATTGAGTTCTGGGGATAATGACCCGAAACGGTTAGAGATGGTGGTTAGCACCGCCTTCTTCATGATCGCTGGTTTTCGCTGTCCGGACGACCAGGGTGAATTATTCACTTAGAGGGATTTTCTAGCGGCCTGCAGAGTTGGAATGGTACTGTGTTGATGGTACTCCTTAACTAGCGCATTTCATACCCAGTGTTGAAGCGGCTGAGTAGGTGATGTCGTCCTCAGAGCAGACGACGATCCAGCAGGAGTAGCAGCAGATGCATTTAAAGAAGAGGTTTTCACAACAGAAGTATTCACAGAGGTGAACATAAGAAAAGCAATTCTTGTAAAGTAGAAGATCTTGAAAAAGAGTGCATGTTTGATATAACAAACATAATCAAGATAAGTTCTGCTGCTACATATTTTGGATGAGAAGATATGTAATTAATTGCTTTGTTGGCCCTCTCATTGAGTTTTAAATAAGGGCCTAATAAATAATAAATACATTATTTCAACTTGGTTAAAGATTAACATCGGGTTCACCATTTTTTGTTTCCTCTAGAATTGGGAATATCCTCATTGATTTAAGATTCAATCATTCCAAGCAATTTCTAACAGGTTTGTTCCTAGAACCGGAAACATCCATTGATTCCATATCCATTTGGATAAACTTTCCAAAGGAAGGTTCTCATTAGTTCTGAATTGATGAGGCTTATGAATTTTCATTGGTCGAGAGGATGAGAGGTTATACTCATCACACCTTTTTGGGGGGAATTATTGTCTATTCTGGGACTCTCCTTATAGATTTAAGTTATTTTCATGAATCCTTTATTACATTACTAAGTACAAAAATGAGCTTTCTTTTCGATCTGACAATCAATAATTAGTATGTAGGAAATTTATAGAATCTTTTATATGTATTTGAGGTTCTTAATCAATAGGGAATCATCTATATTTGTTAGAGATTCTTAGTCACTGGTGTCCTTTAATACATAAAAGTCTCTTGGTCATTATGATGACCATATGGGTTTTACATCCACTCATTGGGGCACTTGAAGTTTATTGTCATTCAGAAGGACATGGATTATTTCAGAGTTGGGATCATACTTGCAGATGGGCTTCATACGTATCCATTATTTAGAAAAGGAATCAGTACCAACGTAGTTCTAGGAAAGATGTATGGGGTTTATTCATGATTGATGGCTCAAAGAAAGATGTCATAATTACTTTTACACTCTAAGCTCATGTGATTCATGCTCGGTGTGAGAAAAAAGAGGTATTGTTAAAACCAAACAATTGTGCCATCATAAGAAATGATGTGGGACTTATGTATGTATGACTGCCCAAAAATAGATGAATATTGGGTTTTACTTCAGGGAAGAAACCTGGGAACAAGGTCCATAAAAGTGTATGTGCTTTATGGAGATTTGGATACTCTAACTTAGGGCTGATTCCTGAGGTGGATTCTTAAATTAGTATGGGTCTTATGATTGGGTTTTACTCCTGAGAAGGAAGCCCAAGTCAAAAGTAAATTAAGACTTGTTAAGAGAAATTATGACTAAGGCTTATTCCTGGGGAGGAGGCCCAGGTTAAAAGGCTTTGAGAACTGGGTCTTACTCCTGAAAAAGGAATCCCAGGATAAGAAAACCATGGTTGGGGCTTACTCTTGAGGAGGATGCCCAGATTTTGGGAACATTGAGACTGGGGCTTACTCCTGAAAAGGAACCCCAGATTTTGAAAATTATGACTGGGGCTTACTCCTAAAGAGGATACCCAGTTTAGGGGACTTGGGGCTTACTCTTGAAGAGGATGCCCAAATTAATGAGAATTTGGACTAGAGTTTATTTCGGAAAAGGAGGCCCAGGTTAAGGAAATTTGGATTTTGGGAACTTGGGGTTTACACCTAAGGAGGATGCCCAAAATTATGGGAACTTGAAGACTGGGGCTTAGTCCTGAAAAGGAGGCCCAGGTTAATGATTCTCTCATCTTAAATGATGAGGTTGAATGAATGAAATCTATGACATTAGTGATATAATGATGTGTGAATCACTAGGTTTTAAGATATGTTCCACATAATTCCTTTCAGATAAGGAATCCAACAAGGAAATCATGCCATAAATGACTTTGGAGAGAGTTCTGGAGACTTAATCTTGAAGAGGATGAGTGAATAGGCATAATAGAGGTAAAATAGGCAGGTGGGGCACCCAAATTGAAGGTGGTGCACAAGTCCTATGTGGGCGCGCAAGTCCTAGTCATGCAAGTATACTTGCACGACAGATGGGTACTTGCGTGGCAGTCAATCCTTAAGGTAATACTTGGGCGATACTTGGCTCAATCCCTTAGTACCATCCCTAGAGGCTTCCAGAAGAGAGGAGGACAAGTTCTGTTGAAGGGGTAAGGCGGAACGCAAGTGAGGCCATTCCATTTAAGGGTTGGACCCTTAGGCGCATAAGTGTTGATGAGTTTCAACACTTAATCCTCCCCCCTCTTTAGAACTTTAGTTCTAGGTAAGAAATTACCTTAGAAGTGTTTGGAAGTTTCGAGAAGAGACTAGGTCCCCAACAGCCCAATCTGAGTTTCTATAAATTTTTGTCCTGAAATGGGGGGCCCACAGGGGGTATTTATAGGTTGGATAAGACCCTTGGTGAAAATTCAAAGAGGGCTCCCAAGTCACCTGCACAACCAATGGGAGGTGCGTAAGTATACTTGCACGACCTTGGTGGAACTTGCGCGATTCACGTTCTTTTGAACATTTGTTCATACCTTTGTCAATTTTTTATGTTTCTTCAAAGGATAAATCACTTTGGGTTCAAGGTATTTCCCTATTTTCAATTCATTATACTATGTGACGGAAAAGAGCGTCAACAATATTATATCAGTCCTTAAATTGGTTATTAAAAGAAAACATCTTATCTTCCCTCTATATAATTTAACCTCAATCGGATTTCCAGATTCCTCACTATCCAGTTTTGAATTAGGAATAATGGGAGCTCCCAAACTATTATAATAATCCAAACCAAACAACTTAATGATTTATATAGAATATTTATATCAATTTAGAAAAACATCATATCTTCCCTTCTTATGATCTGAATGTTGTGAAAAAAATTCAACCCTCCCATTAAACTCATATCAAAATCATTTTTCATAAGACTAAAAAATCATTACACACAAATTAACTTAATGGTCAAAACAAAATATCATGTACATATATTTATACAGTGAAATTATCATTAGAAATATTCTTGGTAAATAAATCTCGATAAAAGTTTTCATTATTAAAATAATTTTCTCTAATATATATAGTAATTATTTCATCCCAAGTACATAGATAATTCTAGAAACCATAAAATTATTTATTATATATAAACACACGATTAAGAAATTTTTGATTTCCAAAAATAGGGGGCTTATGTACATATACATCATCATAAACTGTACCATTATGAAATTGAATTTTTACATCCATTTGATATATTTCAAATTTTTTGAATTATTATCATTATATTTATCTTCATAAAATTTTAAATCCCAAAATAATCCTTCAACATTTTCAAAATATGAACTTTATTTTTCATTATTTTCATTAAACATTACATGAAAGAATTATTATATAGTAATTACTCTCTTTTTATATATTCCATATGAATTTTTATTGATATAATATCCTTGAAATATAGCATCATCTCTTTTATCACCAAATTATTCTTAAGTATATTTAGTATCTAAAATTAAAACATTACACTGAAACACCGTAAAGTAACATAATTATGGATTTCATCCATTATGCAATTTGTAGGTTGTTCTTTGAAACAATTGTTTGGTAAATAATATATTCAAAATATAAAATTCATTGTGAATAGATTTTGCACAAAAAAATTTCAGTGTATTGTATTAATTTATCTTTTTAGAGAAATTTCATAAATTTTTCTATTATTTTATTCGAAACACTGATTTTTGTTTGATTATATTAGTTTGAATTTTTTGAGAATGTCCATTTCCATCATAAATGTTTTCAAAATTAAAATAAAAAAAATCATAAAATTTATTGATTCTAATTAAAATAATTCAATACCCTTTTAAATTTTGAGTTAATTTATAAAATATAATAATCATAGGCAATGTTTCATGATTTTGAGTCATAGCCTAAATCTAAGAAAACATAACATTTTCATCAAAAATTAAAAACACATACTTTTTCATCAATAACTAGAAGTTCTCATAGCTTCTAAAAAATCAAGATGTAATAATTGTAATGGTCTTGAAGTAATAACATTATGAATTTATTAAAAAGATGCTTTATGTTTCTTATATTATAAACATGAATAAGCTACCAAATATATGCTATCACTTAACTTGGTAAGACCCTAAACCTATCTATTCTAAGATAATCTGAGTATTAGAAAAAAATGAGAATGACCAAGACTATTATGTCATAGAAAATCACTCTTTTCTACAACATTTAAAAATCCATAACATCTTTCTTGGTTAGATCAAGAAAACTAATTATCTAAAAATTTTCTTTTAAATTCACATAGAGTATAAACTATTTATTTTTTCAATATTATACATCTGTTATCTTTTTACGTGAAAACTGTTCCACCATAAAAAATATGTGGTATAATAATTTAATTATTATTATTTCCTTAAACATATAAAACATTAAATACTATAATAGATTAATAAATACTTACTTTTCTATACCCTTTAAACATTCCCTGAATGTTAACTCCAAAAGTGACAGCTCTTCTATCACATTGATTAAAAGATAGAAATACTAGTGGATCACTTCTTATATGGCTTGCAAAACTTATTTCTATAAATAATATGTTTTTGGGACATATAGGGAAGATTTCTTAACATTAAATCAAAAAAAACTATTGTTTTACAATCCAAGATTCATGTGGTCTAATTGGATTAGTATATAAACTTATTAGAACCTCTACATATTTAAGATATTTAGTTTCTGTTAACCTAGAATATAAATCCTTATAAATAAAATTTCAATTAAAACCCAATGATTGTGTAAATGGAATTGAACACTGATTTTTATAATTTCGATTTACACAATACTAAAAACACATGGAAATGGATTTTTTTTTACCATTTTTACTCTCAACAAAACAAGTATTATACATATTTAGTATTTTTTTTATAACCAAAGATATATTTTTAATTATTTTGTTTATTGATGGATATAATCTTGTAGAACTTATATTTACCTTTCAAAAAAGTTGAAAGATTTGATATTAAATAATAAAAAAAAAATTTAGCATTTTTTTAATCATTTCCCATGTAAATCCAAATTTTAGTATATGAGAAGGATAGGGAATTTTATAGTTTATTATTTTCTAGAGTATCCTTATTACACTCACTTTAAAATTTATTAAATCAATTAATTGTTTGCTCAAATCTTATATGTGGATCCTCATTACTTATATAAATTAATTTGTATGTTCTTTATTTATCATCATTTTTTTATTTCATATTATCCTAAAATTGTTTCAAAATAATTACTATATTTATAATTCAAACCATAGACTACATTATTAAGCTTTTCATTTTCATTAATATGCTCCTTATTTTCCATTTTTAGATTCTTATGTATTTATTTTAAGATATAATTCAATTCAATAACTTTGAAAACATAATTTTCTAATAATTCATTTCCTTTAGTTAGTTTATCATAACAAAACATTCTATAATTAATTCAATAATTATAAAAACAATAAAATTTTGTACATATCTCATTTTCATGAGTGTCCTTGATGTATTAGATTCCTATATCATCCTCACTTTCAAATTCACTAATAAATATTTAATCCTTACTATAACTCCATCCATAATGAAATGATTTCTTTATTTCATTCATTTGCTAATAATAATTTACTTCTTGTTTCATTTTTTGGACAATCAGAATAGATATTCTACTTTTTCATTCATCAAAAACGTGTTAGTCAAGATGCACATTTTTAATTTCTAGTGATGTCATGACCCGCCTTCACCAAAAGGAGGGAAGGGTCAGCAGACTGCCAGACCCTTATTCATGTTGAAGGAGAGATAATGACCCCTAAAACTTGCCTTCAATAGGTCCCAGAGTGGAGACTAGCACCAAGGGTATAGAATCAAACACTAAATGGAAGGCATTACCATTTTTCTTTTAATAGGATTGGGAAATAGAATGGTAAATCCCAATAACACCAAAAGCAGAAAGTAAAAGTAAATCCAAGAACCACTCCCAATGCATGTTACAAAAGTAAAAAAAAGCCACCAACTACAAAGTGACTACAAAGATAAAGTACCAATGAATGAAAAATAGCAACTACAACTGTCCCAACGGTCCTGTGCTTGTATGGTCCCGCAGGATCCCTGAAGTCCTCTTAGAAACCTGAAAACAGTTTTATATACGTAGTGTGAGAATACATGTATACTCTGTAGGGAAAAACCAAAGACTCTCATGAAAAAGTGGGGGAACATACTAAAGTCCCATGAGAATAAGAGTAAACCAAACACCTAACAAGGTAAACTATCCACCCAAGCCTCACTAAGGAACACTCCCCAAATAATGCAAGTCAAGTAATATATAATAATAGCACATCGATATTTGGGTACCCCGCGCCACCTCCCACATGTTATTGAAGACATCCTATGCATCGAACCAATCCCGCCATTCTCACCACAGTCCGACTGCCACACCCGCCCTGTAAAGACCCGAAAATTTCACGGGAAATTTTTTCTTAATTTTCTTTGGGATTTTATGAGTACGCAGATTCTGACGGCACCTGTTCTTGAGGGCCAGTGTTACCAGAATCAATTTCTTAAGTTTAGCTCAGGTATGTTCAGTGAACGAACGAGTGAGTTTTTCTAACTTTTGAACCGGTGCTCGGAATCGAATTCCGAGGGCACCGTTGAAACCACAACGCTAATATTTGCTTAAGAAGACCTTTTTCAAAGTTTCATTTGTTCAGGAAGAGTTGTTTAATTTTTGTGGGTTAAGACTACAGAGAAATAAAATTGTGCTACTAATTTTATTTCTTTTAAGTGGTTAAGTCCTAAGGACGGAGGTTGGGTGGAACTAACCACCGATGTGAGGTTAATAGTGAGGTGGGGCCCACACGACCCCCCACCCCTTCAAATCCCCTAAACCCCCTCAATAATGTTATCAACCCCCTTAAGTTTTTGACCTTCTCTCTCTCTCTTTAATTTATTGCCAACACACCCATTCAATTAATTGAATCTTGTTAATTAATTAAATGAGGATTTTGAATTTTAAAAATGTTGGCAAGTGTGGATAAATTAAGACAAAGTCTTAATTTTTTTTTTGGTGGTTCATTTTGTGGAGTCTGGGGAGAAAATAACCGAGGTCTCGAAGAACATCATCCTCCACGTTGAAGAACGCGAAGAACGTCAAGACCTCGATGAAGAACGCTATCACCACAAGGGAAGACCGTTGTGCCGTCTTCTCTCCTCTCCGCAACCGGTGAGAGATGCCTTTTCCGAAGAATGACGACACGCCATCCGTCATTCTTCTTCACGTGTCAAAGGAAGGGAGATTCCGCTCTTCTTAGATCATTCACCAATGGCGTGTTCGGAGAAACACCCCACGATGCTGCTTTCCGCGATGCTCATCGATCGTCAACTCGTTATCGAGGTAGGGGTTTCAGTTTAAATATTATGGATTAAATTTGCGCTTTTTTCACGAGGATATTTATTATTTTTTTTGAGCTGCCTATTATCGTTATAATGGGAGGAGGTTGGATCGCATGAACACAGCCGACCCTCCTCCCACTTTGTTGTTGTTCTTGTTGCGGCACGAACAAAGCCAGCGCGATGCAACAGCACCGTGTGAGAACATGGAGAATCACGACAATGAAGCGCAGCGCCGTCGTGTCGCGCTGTTGAGGCCGAACGAACCTGCGGCCGGAGTCAGGCCGCAGCGAAGGGGTGTGGTGCCATTGAAACGTGCCGAACAACCACAAGGAGACCGCGGCCAGAGCAGGGCCGCGACAGAGAGGTGCAGCGCCGTCGTGCCGCGCCGGTCGGACCAAGGCCGCGACCTTTGGCCGCGGCGGAGCAGGAGAGGGCTGCCGGAGCCGACGGACACCAATGCACAGTGGGAGGGACAGGATGGTCCCGCGTGACACCCTGGCAGGCTGTTATGGCTGACCAGATCTGAAAAGAGGGGGTCGTAAGGGCCGGGTCAGCCCGGGCCCAAAACCCCTTAATACGGGACAGGTTCATTTAAATGCTCATAACATGGGATGCAGACCTCCGATCGATTCACCGTCAGTTGAGATGCGATCCTTGGACCGAGACGGCCATTTTAGTATATTACAGTCAAGGTTTCTGAGAACATGGGGTACAGCCGGGTTGGTTCGAACATTAAAACAGTCGGGCCCTCGGAGCGGAAACGCTTATAACTTGAGCTTTGGACGTCTGATTGACATGTCGTCGACTTTATTGGATTACTCTCAGCGAGACGGACCTTTTGGATTACTTAGATCGAGGTTTGGATACATTTTGAGTACAGTAGTATTGGTTTTGACTTAAAAACTAACCAGGCCCCTAGGATGAAAAAGCTGATAACTCTCAGACCGAGGGACCGATTGACGCGTCGTCTGTCGTGTTGAGTTCTTATCGATGAGAAGGAACTTTGGGATACATAAAATCTGGACTACGTGTCAGTTGATGTATCGACTCCTTGGCTCATGGAGCGGACCCTCCCAAAAACGAGCATGCTGTGTGCGGGAAACCTAGAGCTGGCTGCGACTACGACGACGATGACGACTACCCTGAAATACTCCGTGTGTTCGACAGCGAAGACAACTGCACTGAAATTCTTCATGGGTTCGACAGTGATGAAGACAGTACTGAAATCCTCTGTGGGTTCGACGACGATGACTACTGTTCTTGTATCCTACGTGGGTGTGGCAGTATTACTTTTCTTGTATCCTACGTGGGTCTGGAAGTATTTGACCTCTATTGTAGCATCCTACGTGGGTCCGACAGAGTGTCTGGTCTTCTATACTATGTGGGTCCAACTGCTTAGTTTGTCTAGTATCCTAGGTGGATCCCAACTTAGATGAATCAGGGGCTACATCTGATCATCTCTATCACCTTACGAAGAAGTATACCCGTGTGAGCGGAGTCTTGACATTCAATCATTATCTTCGATATGATTGAATTGATTCCTATGTGGACTATGTTGTGATTTCCTATGTGGATTGGGTTGTACTATCCTTTGTGGACGTGATCGAACTTGGGCTCGGATGTTGGAGCTGAACTGGAATTGATGACTTAGGTATATGTATGGGAATATACCTAAGTAGTGTTGAATGTTACTTTGTGATTGTATCTTTCTTTTGTTGATTATCCTTTGTGGATTCTGGGAGACCATTGGGGGTCTCGGGGTCCCTAATGAGTAGCGTGTACTCACCCTTTCACGGTATATGACTGCACTATGTTGTGTTGGATGCAGACGATGAACAACGCTGATCGTGGTTGAGGCTTGTGGAGAAGTCGGTACCTGGAGGTGGACCATTGGGAGGGACGTACACGGAGCAGACGGCTGGATCTGAGGAGCTGAGGAGGCTATCTGTACCCACCCTTCAAGTGGTACTTCCAGTGGACGGCTTGACGTTGCTGGTTTACTTTTAGTTGATATACTTTCTTTCTAGTTGTACTTTACTTTCAGTTTGTGTTTGTATTCTGGCCCATTTACTTTCCGCACATACTATTGTACTCAGTTTACTTAGTGTTACTTCTGATGGCTTACTCTATGGTGTTTGTTTACTTTATAAAGGCATTGCCTTCCCCTTTTTTGTCGGGATTTATGCCTTGGTGCTAGTCACCATCCCCTGGCCTATGGAAGGCGGGCTTGGGGTAGTCACGACACGAGTCCCGAGGAAGGGTCGTGACAAATTGGTATCAGAGGAGTTCGGTTCAACCATAGAACTCTGGACTCTGATCTTTCTTCTATGTGAAGAAATAGTGTTAAGGGTACTGAGTGTGGTTATTAGTCCAGGGAGTCCAGTGTTGGTGTGGCGGCCGACGTATCCGTACACCAGGACCCAGACTTCTTATTTCTGACTCAATGCACGAAAACATTGATTACATGTGTGTTTCAAAGGTTTTCTTTGTGATTAATATGTCTCAGATCACCAGGTATACTATTTTGACCGTGGAACACCTGTTTCTTTTCAGGATGGCCCCCCGACGACAGCTAACTAGGGTTCCGAGCTTTGTGTGAGACGACATCCCACTGAGCGACGAGGCCTCAGTTTAGGGCCCTTTTATAGTGGGGGCACCGACGGTACCTCTACCCACCGAGCCACCGATTCCACCAGCCCCAACCGTTAAGAGTACATGTCACCTTAGTGCACTGCACGAGTTTCAGTGTCAGAGACTGCCCAGGTTCCGTGGGGAGACAGACCCTCAGGCAGCCGAGGATTGGCTGGAGGCGGTTGTTCGAGTTTTCAGGCAAGTGGGGACACTAGCTGACCTCATGGTGATCCTTGCAGCGAGCCTCCTGCACGTGACAACATGAAGATGGTGTAACATGATGCTCCAGGTGCACGACGAGGCATCTCTCTTCTGGAAGGACTTTGAGAGCCTCTTTCGCTCGAAGTTCGTCCCAGCCACCCTCCGTGCGGTGTGCATCCAGGAGCTACTACAGCTGCCGCAGGGCAGCATGACGGTCGCCTAGTACTCGGCGAGATTTACCAATCTCTCACGCTATTCGACGGACATGGTACGGGACCCATTCATCCGGCCCTATACCTTCGAGTAGGGACTGAGGCATGAGATCAGGGCATCGATGATCTCCCTCAGCATTCCGACAGAGGCAGGAGTACTAGAGAGATCCCTTCTTGTAGAGAGCTTTCTTGCTGAGCCTACACCAGCAACGAGACCTACCTTAGGGCAGCATGTAGCAGAGTCATCTGCAGTTGGTAGTCGGAAGACTTCACAGGGGTCCAGGTGGACCAGACTATCAGGCGGATGACCTCAGGACATTGGCTCAGAGGTGCGGGGCACACTGCGTAGTGCCAACCTTCCGAGGAGCAGACAGGGCTATGCATGCGGTGGGCAGGGCCACATGGCTCGTGACTACCAGACCCACCGTGTAGAGGAGCAGCAGACGGTTGAGGGGCCACCCAGGCAGAGGCAGAGGGTCGACCGTGGTAGTCCCCAGGGTGTAGGCGGGCGAGGCAGAAGAGCTGGACGAGCAGTAGGTGGTGGGCAACGCTTTGAGGCATTACCACCACCACCACCAGGAGGTCCACCCCGACCACAGGGAGCTGGTGGGCAGAGATAGGATCAGCTTCAGGCAGCGGAGGCCTATGACCATGATACGCCAGAGATGATTCAAGGTACTATCTATGTCTACTCCACCCTTGATGCAGTTCTTATAGACACGTGAGTGAGTCATTCTTTCATTGTCGCTGCCCTTGTTCGCAGCTCGGAGATTCCGACGGAGCCGTTGGCTCGATCCTTACGGCTAGAGACTCCTACGGAAGCAGACTTGATGATTACACACTAGTGTTGGCAGTGTGAGATTACTCTAGGAGGCGAGATCTTTAGTTGGGATATTCTTGTAGCGGCGTTGAGGACTTACGATGTCATCTTGGGCATGGATTGGTTATGTACAGTCCATGCTCATATCTACTGTATTTGGTGCAAGGTGTGATGTGTTCACACCGATGGGAGAATTTTCACCTTCACCGGAGAGAAGGGAGCCTTAGCAGCGCAGGATGGACTCACGCAGAGGAGAGGACATATGATCACTAATTAGTTTTCTAGCCTCATCATTAGAGTAGTTGACGTGCAGAGTCCTAGTTTTCCTGTAGTGGTGGATCAGTATGTAGACGTTTTCCCTGATGATGTTACAGGACTACCTCCTCGTAGAGAGGTAGAATTTTATATTGACTTATACCCCGGGACAACCCCAATATCCACTCCAGCATATCGGATGGCTCCCGCTGAGCTTCGAGAGCTGTGGGTACAGCTGGAGGACTTACAAGGAAAGGGATTCATCTGACCCTGTGTTTCACCCTGGGCTTCCCTGATTTTGTTTGCCAAGAAGGCGGATGAGAGCTTGCGACTGTGTGTCAAATATGATTGCCTGAACTAGGTGACTGTGATGAACAAGTATTTACTACCGAGGATTGAAGACCTCTTCGATCAGCTCAAGCGAGCATGGTGGTTCTCGAAAATAGACCTCAGGTCAGGCTATCATCAACTCAGAGATCAGGATGAGGACGTGCAGAAGACTGCCTTCAGATGTCGGTATGGCCACTATGAGTTCTTGGTGATGCCTTTCAGCATGACCAATGCTCCAGCAGTGTTCATGAGTCTCATGAACAGGATCTTTCAGCCATACATTGATCGATTTGTCATGGTCTTCATCGAAGACATATTGATATACTCGACCGCTGAGGAGGAGCACGCCTTCCACTTATGGGATGTACTAGACACACTCCGAGAGCACCAGCTTTATGGTAAGCTCTCGAAGTGTCAGTTCTGCTTACGTGAGGTCCACTTATTGGGACACGTCATCTCTGAGGCGGGAGTTGCAGTGGACCTTGCGAAGATCGAGGAAGTGCTAGCTTGGGAGCCACCCAGGAGCGTGATGGAGCTGCAGAGTTTCATGGGTCTAGCTGGGTACTACCGGAGATTTGTGCCAGACTTCTCCAGAGTTGTGACACCGCTCTCAGCTTTGATGAAGAAGAGGAAACCCTTCGTGTGGTCAGATAGATATTAGCATAGCTTCCAAAAGTTGAGACAGAGGTTGAAGAGCGCACCTATCTTTATGGTACCAGAGGAGGGAGTAGGGTACGTAGTCTACTGCGATGCATCTGGGACCAGCATCGGATGTGTCCTGGTGTAGGAGTGAGTAGTGATCGCCTATGGTTCATTGCAGTTGAGGTAGCATGAAAAGAACTACACTACCCATGACCTGGAGTTGGAAATAGTGGTCTTCACTCTGATGATGTGGCGACACTATCTGATGGGCTAGCGCTTTACAGTCTACTCTGACCACCAGAGTCTCAGGTACATCTTCTCGTAGAAGGACCTGAACCTGAGATAGCGGTGATGGCTCGAGTTCCTCTAGGACTATGACTTTGAGATAGTCTATACTCCTGGAAAGGGGAAAGTAGTAGCTGATTCTCTCAGCAGGAGGACAGGCATTCAGCTACTTGGAGAGGTGACGGAGCAGCTAGCCGCTTTACAGATATCCTTCATTGTTAGAGATAGAGAAACCTTTCTTCAATCACTCATAGTCACTCCTCCACTATTACAGTGGGTCAGAGAGGCACAGCGTGGGGACGTTAACTGTGAGACACAGCGTGCACAGATATCCTCAGGACATGCACCTGATGGATTCTTTATAGGAGGAGAGCACGATGTCTTTTTCAGAGGACGTACCATGGTACCAACTTCTTTACGGGAGGAGGTGCTGAGGGAGCTTCACACTTCCCCTTTAGCGATACATCCAGGAGTGGAGAAGATGTACCAAGATCGCAGACGAAAGCACTGGTGGCCGGGTATGAAGAAGTCTGTAGCAGAGTTCATTTCTCAATGCCTCACCTGCCAGCAAGTGAAGGAAGAGAACTAGGTACTAGTAGGCTTGGTACAACCCTTAGAGGTCCCGGAGTAGAAGTGGGATGGGATATCTATGGATTTTGTTATTGGACATCCACTTACTTCTAGAGGTCACGACTCCATTTGGGTGATTGCCAATCGGCTCACCAAGTCAGCCCACATCATAACCATCAGAGAGCAGGGCTCAGTAGAGAGTTTGGGATGTCTCTAAGTTCAAGAGATTGTATGGCTTCATCGTGTTCCATCATCTATCGTCTCCCATCGAGATGTTTGCTTTACTTCCCGGCATTTTAAGGGGCTACAGGAGGCATTCGGGACGCAGCTACGTCTGAGCACTGCCTTTCACCCTCAGATGGATGGTCAGATGGAGAGGAACATTCAGACTCTTGAGTACATGCTTCATGCATGTGTCCTCTACTTTGGTCGAAGCTAGGAGGACCACCTACCCTTGGTGGAGTTCGCGTACAACAACAGCTACCACTCCACCATCGGGATGGCACCATACGAGGCATTGTATGACCGACCTTGAAGATCAACTCTTTGCTAGATAGACCCTGAGGAGTCAGCACTTTTGGGACTAGAGATGGTCCAGGCCATGACAGAGAAGGTCCAGGTCATCCAGGAGCGGATGAGGATAGCTCAGAGCCGGCAGAAGTCTTATGCTGACATGAGGTGGAGACCACCAGAGTTCGAGGATGGAGACCGCGTCTTCTTGCGGGTCTCACCTCGACGTGGATTACAGAGATTTGGCCGGGGTGACAAGTTATCTCTGCGCTTCATCGGACCATTCCAAGTTCTTAGCAGGATAGGCGAGGTGGCTTATCGCATGGCTCTACCACCTCAGTTGCACCAGGTGCACGACGTCTTCCACGTATCTCAGCTGAGGAGATACGTGCACGACCCGACACATATCATCGACCATGGGGAGCTAGACATTGACGATGGGGAGACTTTTGTGGAGGTCCTAGTGGAGATCGAGCATCGACAGGAGTGGGTCCTACATGGGTGGTCGATTCCTCTAGTACGCATTAGATGGAATCACGGGAACCTACAGGAGAGCACTTGGGAGCAGGAGGCTCAGATGCATGCTCAGTATCCTCATTTATTCCCCTAGTTTTGTGTTTTATCTTTACAAAGATGTAAAAAACTGAGGTGGGAGTAATGAAAAGACTCATAAATTTCAAGGGAAATTTTTACTTAACTTTCTTTGGGGTTTTATGAGTACACAGTTTCTGACGGCACCTAATTCCGAGCCCCAGTGTGCCCGGAATCAATTTCCAAAGTTTTTCTCGGGTACGTTCAGTGATCGAATGACCAGGTTTTTCTAACTTTTGAACCAGTGCATGGAATCTAAATCTGAGGGCACCATTGAAACTGCAATGCCGATATTTGCTTAAGAAGACTCTTTTCAGAGTTGCGTTTTCTCGGGAAGAGTTGTTTAAATTTTTTGGAATAAGACTACAGAGAAATAAAATTGTGCTACTAATTTTATTTCTTTTAAGTGGTTAAATCCTAAGGATGGAGGTTGGGTGGAACTGACCACCCATGTGAGGTTAATAGTGAGGTGGGGCCCACACGAGCCCCTGCATCTTCAAATCCGCTAAACCTCCTCTTTAATGTTAGCAACCCCCCTTAAGTTTTTGACCTTCTCTCTCTCTATAATTGAATGCCAACACACCCATTCAATTAATTGAATCTCGTTAATTAATTAAAAGAGGTTTTTTAATTTTAAAAATGTTGGAAAGTGTGGATAAATTAAGACAAAGTCTTAATTTGTTTTTGGTTGGTTCATTGTGTGGAGTCTGGGGAGAAAATAATCGAGGTCTCGAAGAACATCGTCCTCCACATTGAAGAACGTGAAGAACGTCATGGACTTGACGAAGAACGCCGTCACCACAAAGGAAGACCGTCGTGCCATCTTCTCTCCTCTCTGCAACCGGTGAGAGACACCTTTTCCTAAGATCGATTACACACCATCCTTCATTCTTCTTCCTGTGTCAAGGAAAGGGAGATGACACGCTTCTTCGAGTGTTCACCGATGACGTGTTCGGAGACACACCTCGTGACGCCGCTTTCCAGGACGCTCATCCATCGTCAACTCATTATCGAGGTAGGGGTTTGAGTTAAAATATTATGGATTAAATTTGCGCTTTCTTGATGAGGATATTTATTCTTTTTTTTGAGATGCGGGTTATCGTTATAACGGGAGGAGGCCGGACCGCACGAACATGGCCGACCCTCCTCCCTCTTTGTTGTTGTTCTTGTTGCGGCATGAACAAAGGCAGTGCAGTGCAACGACACCATGCAGGAACATGGAGAATCACGGCAAAGAAGCGCGGCGTCGTCGCGCCGCGCCATTAAGGCCGAACGAACCCGCGGCCGGACTTGGGCCGCAGTGAAGGCGTGCGACGCCATTGCGCTACGCCGGAGAACCATGAGGAGACCGCGGCCAGAGCGGGGCCGTGGCGGAGGGGCGTGGCGCCGCTGTGTCGCGCCGGTCGGACCAAGCCCGAGGCCTGTGGTCGCGGCGAAGCAGGAGAGGGCATCCAGAGCCACCGGTGCACATGGGGTGGGACCGGATGGTCCCACGTGACACCCTGGCCGGCCGTTACGGCCGGCCAGATCCTGAAACCGGGGGTTGTAACCCCCAGCTGGCAAGAGGAAGCAACCCCCACGTGGGGGCCTCCATTTCAATCAGGGGGGCAGCACCCCCCCCTTTTCCGCGACAGCTCAGCCGAGCTGAGCTGTCTGGCCATGCGGGCTGCGCCCCATAGGCCAGGCCGTGCCCTAATGGGTCGGACCCGGACTCAGGTTGGGTCGACCCAGTTCTGGCCGACCCAGGGGGTCTTGGGCTGGGTCGGACCGGGCCCAAAACCCCCTAATACCGGACAGGTTCATTTAAATGCCCGTAACTTGGGCTACGGACCTCTGATCGACACACCATCAGTTGCGATGTGATCCGTGGATAGAGATAGTTGTTTTGTTATATTAAAATCAAGGTTTCAGAGAACTTGGGGTTCGGCCGCGTTGGTTCGAACACAAAACCAACCGGGCACTCGGAGCGGAAACACTTATAACTTGAGCTCCGGACGTCCGATTGACGTGTCGTCAACTTTGTTGGATTCCACTCAGTGAGAAAGACCTTTTGGATTACTCCGCTCGAGGTTTGGATGTAGTTGGAGTATGGTCTTGTTGGTTTTTACTTAAAAACCAACTGGGCCCCTAAGACGAAAACGCTGATAACTCTCAGACCGGGCGTCCGATTGACGTGTCATCTTTCGTGTTGATTTCCTATTGACGAGACAGAACTTTGGGATACATCAACTCTGGACTACGTGTCAGTTGATTTATCGACCCCTTGGCTCGTGGAGTGGACCCTCCGAGAAATGAGCATGCTGTGTGCGGGAACCCTAGATCTGGCTGCAACTGCGACGACGATGACGACTGCACTGAAATCCTCTGTGGGTTCGGCAGTGAAGACGACTGCACTGAAATCCTCCATGGGTTTGGTTGTGATGAAGACCATACTGAAATCCTCCGTGGGTTTGACGGCGACGACTGCTGTTCTTGTATCCTACCTGGGTCTGGCAGTATTACTCTTCTTGTATCCTATGTGGGTCCAACAGTATTTGACCTCTGTTGTAGCATCCTACATGTGTTCGACAGAGTGGCTGGTCATGTATCCTACGAGGGTCCGACAGCTTAGCTGGTCTAGTATCCTACGAGGGTCACAACTTAGATAAATCAGTGGCTACATCTGATCATCTCTATCACCTTACGATGATGTATACCTGTGTGAGATGAGTCTTTAATTTCAATCATTATCTTCGATAAGATTGACTTTCTTCCTGTGTGGATTGTGTTGTGATTTCCAGTGTGGATTGGTTTGTACTATCCTGTGTGGACGTGATCGAACTTGGGCTCGGATGTTGAAGCCGAACTGGAATTGATGACTTAGGTATATGTATAGACATATACCTAAGTAGCATTGGATGTTACATCGTGATTGTATCTTTATTTTGGGGATTTTCATTTGTGGATTCTGGGAGACCATCGGGGGTCTCGGGGTCCCTACTGAGTAGCGTATACTCTCCCCTACATGGGCTATGCCCGCACTACGTTGCGTTGGATGCAGACGACGGACAACGCCGATTGTGGGTGAGGCATGTGGAGTAGTCAGTACCTGGAGGTGGACCACTGGGCGGGACGTACACGGAGCGGACGGCTGGACCCGAGGAGCTGAGGAGGCAATCTGTACCCACACTTCAGGTGTGACTTCTAGTGGATGGCTTGACATTGCTTCATTACTTTCAGTTGTTGTACTTTCTTTCCCGTTGTAGTTTACATTCAGTTTGGGTTTATATTCTGGCCCATTTACTTTCCACACTTACTATTATACTTAGTTTACTTAGAGTTTACTTCTGCTGGCTTACTCTGTGGTGTTTGATTACTTTATCAAGGAAATTTTTTCCCCTTTTTGTCGGGATTTACACCTTGGTGCTAGTCGCCAGCCCCTGGCATATGGAAGGCAGCCATGGGGTTGTCACGACACGTGTCCCGAGGATGGGTCATGACACGCCCCCACACACCTGTGCCACAACCTCATGTAGTCCCACAACCAAACCCCTCCCGCACACACCTGGGCCACAACTGTCACACGCAACCACGCCTAAAAACACCTAGGCCAGAATAACCACCGCCACGCCCGAAGACACGTGGGCTAGAAGATCTACTCCCACACCTAAAGACACATGGGCCTCATCCTGAAGATACTTGGGAATCTACCTACCTACACACACCTAGGCCATAACCACTACACAACCCCACCTGAAGATTCTTGGGCTAATATTGGACCTCAGACCATCATAGCCTGCCCGAAGATACTTGGGCTATCCGGGAAAGGGAGCAGAAAAGGAGCTAATAACCAGCCACTAATAGAAGTGTTGGAAAAAACACCCTCCCCCATGAAATGGGTGTGTTCGGCAATAAGTGCTCAAATTGGGTGGGGCGCGAATAAGAAACACAAAACTACAAGTATATGTATAGGTAACAAGAACTCACCCCAAGATTAGGTTTTCCTTCAGCCCTCCTAGAGAACACAAACAGCACTACGTCCAAGTCACAACCCACGCCAAACCAAAACCCATTTGTCCCATCCGGGTTTACATGTTTAGTAATAACGTTTAACTAAGTTTCTGCACCAACATGGGCTACTAGAACCATAAGCACAATCCAAGGGAAAAAGATCCTGCCAAACATCAAGCATCAACGACAACATGCACTCCCAGTTCTCTTGTATTGTCATAACAACAATGCGATAAGTGAGATCCCTCGATGTACTGGAACCAAAGAAAAACCCAGAGACACTGCCCCGTGTCCCCCCAGATGGTTTTTCATCAACAGAGGTTCCCACCCCAATTCGTGATATAAACAAGGTAACCACGCAGTCTTAAAATTCACAACCACTAAAAGCATAAAACAGGAGATCACATCCCCAATTCTCACAACCACCAAGAGTATCACAACAGGGAATCCCATCCCCACCAACACAAGGGATCCCATCCCCACCCACATCACCCAGCAATGGCCCGTGAAGGAAGAACAATCAAACCACTACCATCAGGAAAACCAGGCCCAAGCCGGTATTTTCAGATTTATAAGATTTAACACACTGCATGATTCCAATTTCTATGTGCTTTAACCCAGGTTATCACAAAAGGGAAAAGGTCCTGGTTCTTTCAATTCTCTTAGCCAAATGTAAGTAATTAACTGATTCACTTTTCATAGAATGAGTTCACAACTACAAAACAAGCCATTTTAAACATCATGAGGGGTTCATTAGTACACTGAGAAAGACCACCAACGGCCATGATTTTTAGCAGCCACAAGCCCAGAGAATTCAGAAATCATATAATTATGGAGGATCATAAAATAGAGCAGCATCATCGATCACAGCCCCCCCCCTCGTTAGAGTTCATTCAATATCTTCATTAATGTTTGGGTTTATCCATTTCTATAGAAACAAAAGCATGCCCACCCCGTATGATACAAAAAAAGGGAGAGATGAAGGAGAAATTTCCCTACCTGTTATCAACAATCGACACTATGCCCGGGCGTGGAACTTCACCGATAGCGTTGCGGCTCGTCCGCACGAAATGATGCTTGTCTGAATGAAGGTTACTCCTATCACAGGGTGATCGAGAAAAAAAACCTTGGGAGAACCCTTTTTGCTTATAAAATCTGGAGACGATTGAGATAATAACGCAACACCGCGTAAGGAGCGGGGTCGTGGGTTGACCACGTGGCCCCACACGTTATTAAAGGTTTGGGTAGTTTAAACCTATGCACACACTAGGTTAATTCATTAAATATTTAATTAAAACATTTATGGGAATTACCGGGCTTTAAAATAGGTCAAAATAGGGTTTAAAATCCAATTTCCACAAAAGGAGCGTGACTGGAAAAACCCCGACAAGGCTGGGTGACGTCGATCGGTCTCACCGATCGGTCGCGCTGATCGGTCGTGCTGATCGATCTCGCCGATCGGTCTCGCCGATCGGTTGCGCCGATCGGTCTCACCGATGGGCCTTACGCCGAGATGCTACCCCTTTAGGATCTGTATTTTTGGCAAAGGAAAGGACCCTGAGAGTCTGGGTCATCACATTAGAAACCACTCAAACCATTCTCTCCCTCGAGAATTTAAACAACCGATAAGGAAAGGGCGGGTCCGAACAACCACCTTGAAAGATACCTCTCAAGAGTGTACCTAATTGTTAACTAAGAATGCCTTTCTGTCAAGATCCAAGAAACATACTATGTCAAACTGCCCAGGCATATGGGTTGGGGATTCTCCTCCCCCATGTCAAGATATTATCCACTTTGGGTGGCACTGACTCACCCGCATGGGATTAATCACATCCACCTTAATGTGTCTTGATTAGGGGCCAGATTCTCTCCTCCTTGTAGCTAGGGATTTTCACACATTCAGAGGAAAGAAAACAAGTATTTCATAGCCAACAAGGTAAAATGTTCCACCACAATAGCTATAAACAGAACAATACAAAACTCAAAAAAACTCTGGTTTCTGGGCACACATATGTGCTTCCCTCTCCCATGTACTCTCTTTAAGCCCACCATGTCTCCATAACACACGAACCAAGGGAATGGTTCACCCACGAAGCACCTTCTCCTTGAGATCCTCGATCATCACTGGTCTCTCCACAAAAGTCATGCCATCCTCGATGTCCAGCTCTCCCCATCCGAGGACGTGTGAATCGTCGTGTAGATACCGACGAAGCTGGGACACATGGAATACATCATGTGTCCTCAGCAGCGGCGGTGGTAACACTAGCTGATAAGGCACTTCGCTGACCCACCACAACACTTCGAAGGGCCCACTGAACCTGGGAGAAATCTTACTCCCATTGTCGAACCTTCGTTGCCCACGCCGAGGGGAGACCATCAAGAACACGTGGTCCCCAACCGTCAAACTCTAAGGGCCACCTCTTGGTATCAGCATATGAATTCTGTCGGTCCTGGTCCACCTTCATCCTTTCCCGTATGAGCTGAACCTTCTTCGTCGTGGTCTGCACCACCTCCGGGCCAAGGATGCCCGCCTCTCCGACTTCGGTCCAACACAAAGGTGAGCAGCATGGCCTCTAATACAATGTTTCAAACGGGGCCATACCAATGGTAGAGTGATATCTATTATTGTGGGTGAACTCTACCAGAGGCAAGTGTCACACCCATGATCCTCCTGAGTTTAGAACACATGCCATTAGCATATCCTCCAAGGTATGGATGGTGCGCTCTTTCTGTCCATCTGTCTGGGGATGGAAAGTAGTGCTAAGACACAGCTCGATGCCAAAAGCATGCTGAAATCCTCTCCAGACCCGTGAGGTAAACCGTGCATCCCTATCCGAGACTATAGACCTCATAACTCTATGCAATCGCACCTCCTCATCCACGTACTTTCATACCAAATCATCCACTGCACTCGACTCCCTGATCACCAAAAACTGAGAAGATTTCGTCAACCGGTCCACTAACACCCAGATGGCATCATATCACCCTTGGACCGTGGGTAGTCCCGTGGCGAAATCCATCGAGATGTCATCCCACTTCCACTTGGGGACATCTAGAGACTACAGTAGGCCGCCTGGAACTTGGTGTTCAACCTTCACTTGCTGACACACTAAGCACTTGGACAGAAATTCTGCCACTACTCGCTTCACTCTGGGCCCCCAAAACTCTCTCTTCAGTCCATGGTACATTTTGGAAACTCATGGGCATACCTCCAAGGGTGTGTTGTGGAACTCACTGATAACCTTGCTGCGCATCACATCTGGAACAAAAAACCTTCCCTGGAAAATCATCCGGTTCTGACCGTCCTCTGTCCATCCTTCTGAAGCATTGCCCTGGTCAACTCGGTCATGCATCACTTCGCACTCTGGGTCTCCCCACTGAGACTCTTACACTTGCTGTAACAGAGAATACTACACTGTCATCTAATACAGGAAACCTCTACCGCTATCCATCCTCACATCCAGGTGCAAGGCATCCAACTCCTCCATCGCTTTCCAGGTGTCTGTCGACTCTTGGACCGCATCCTTCCGTGATCTCCTGCTTAAGGCATCAGCCACTGCATTCCCCTTCCCCAAAGTGTAGGAGATATCGAAGTCTTAATCCTAGAGGAACTCCATCCACCTTCGTTGCTTCAAATTTAGGTCCTGTTGGGAGAAGATATACCTCAATATTTTGTGATATGTGAAGACCACAAAGCGTTCTATGATAAGGTAGTGCCTCCACAGCTTCAGGGAAAAAACGACCGCTCCAAGATCCAGGTCGTGGGTGGCATAACTACGCTCATGAGGGCATAGCTGCCTAGGCCCATAAGAGATCACCCCTTGTTGCTGCATCAACACACATCCCAGGCCCTGTCCTGAAGCATCAAAGAACACCCCATACGACGCCCCTTCTTCTGGTAATCTCAGCACTGGGGTGCTAACCAACTTCTCCTTCAGATAGCTGAAGGCTGACTCACAATGCTTACTCCACACGAAGACCTGGTCTTTCTTGGTCAGGGTTGTTAAAGGGGCTTATACTTGAGAGAACACGGGCATGAACCTCCGATAGTAATCTGCCAGCCTGAGGAAACTACAGTCCTCTGCCACATTCTTGGGTGCTGCCCAAGAAACAACTACCTCAACCTTTGATGGGTCCAGTGCTACCCCCTGCTTAGACACCACGTGCCCAAGGATGTGCACTTATCACATCCAGAAGTTGCATTTTGACAACTTACCATAGATCTGATGCTGTCGGAGGACCTCCAAAACCATCCTCAGGTGCTCCGCATGGTCCTTCTCTGATCTCGAACAGATCAGGATGTCGTCGATGAACACAACTACGAACTGATCCAGGTACTCCAGGAAGATGGAGTTCATAAGCCCTATAAACACAGCCGGGGCATTCGTAACACCAAAGGGAATGAATACAAACTTGAAGTGTCCATATATTCACCTGAAAGTTTTCTTTGAGATGTCACTCTCCTCCAATATCAGCTGGTGGTACCCAGACCGCAGGTCAATCTTCGAGAACCATCACGCCCCTTTCAGCTGGTTGAAAAGATCATCTATCCTTGGAAGAGGATAGCGATTCTTGATCATCACCTGATTCAGCCTCTTGTAGTATATCCACAACCTGAGACCACCATCTGCCTTCTTGACGAACAAGACTGGATCAACCCATGGTGACACACTTGCCTGAACATAACCCCTCTTCATCAGATATCAATCGGAATCCGAAACTCCCATAGCTTTGAATATGCCTTCCGGTAAGGAGCCATCGAAATCAGATGAGTACCAGGCTACAGGTCTATCCTGAACTCAATATCACGTCAATGGGGTAGAGTCATCACCTCCTCAGTGAATATTTCCATAAACTCACGGGCGATCTCTGTAACCTCCACTATATCAGCATCCACCGACTCCACTGACAGCTCGGAGAACAAGGAGAGGAGGGGTTCCTCTCGCCAGCTGCTCTTCTGAATACTCCGCTCGCCGGTGAAGGTAACACGCCGGCCACCCAAGTCTGAGAACACAACCCTTCCTCAAGAGCAGTCGATGACGACACACATAGAGAATAGCCAGTCGATGCCTGGGATGACATCGTATGACTGTATCTGTAGTAGAAGAATATCCCTAACCAACTGAGGTGGCCCTATCATTAGTCTGCATTCTTGAAAAACAAATAACAAGTCGTTCTAACCTCTGACTGGTGTGCTCAGTACCAGGGGCACTAGAAGCCTCTCGGCATCTAGACCCAAGGCACATGCTAGACTAGGTGCAACAAAGGAGTGCGAAGCTCCAGTGTCGAACAAGGAAAATGCAAGGGTACTGAACAAACTGATCGTACATCGAACAACCTCTGTCCCTAATGGAACTGCTGCCTCCGTGGCATGTAGCTATCCACGCACAGCTCCTCTGCCCCTTGGCTATCGGCCACCTCCCCAACCATGCCCCTGTCAAGGTCCCTGAAGAGCGCGCTGAGGTCGGCCGCCTCCTCCTATGTCTGTCCTCGAAGGGGTGGGAGCTCACTGTCCCTGCTGCTGCTGCTGGAAATGCCCGGCTAGAAGCTGCTGCTGGGGCAGGTGCTGGGGATGTCTGCCACCATTGTACTGTACCCAGCCTGGGCACTGACTCCGAAGATGTCCATAGCTCCCACAGACAATCCACCGCAGTCCTGGGCCTAAAGGAATAGGGCGAGGACCAGGGGATCGAAACTGAAACTGTTGCGGCCTGCTCTCTGCTGGTCGGAACCTGGAGGTTCCTGATGCTGGAGCCCTGGTACAGACAGCCTTCCCCTTCTATGGTACCAGCTAGATCCCCTCTTGGGACACAACTCCTAGAGCGTGCATCCTCTCCACCACTTTGGCCTTCTTCTAGACATCCAAGTACGTCGGCAGGTTAAAGGGGGTAACAACATACTAGAGGGAGGGTCGGAGCACCTCCTCCAAACGTCTTGCCTGAGACTACTCATCGGGAAAGAGGTCCAGAGAAAAACGTAAGAGGTCCTTGAACATGATTCCTAGATCCCTCACTGACATACTTCCCTGCTGGAGGGAGAGTATCCCCTGTCTATTTTCCTCCTTCATCGTCAAAGAGAGGAACTCCGCCCAGAACTCCCTCTCGAAATCAGCCCATGCCACCTCAGCCTCTCTCCTCTCCCCCAGGTAAAGTGTCCACCACTGACGTGCCACTCCCTGCATCTGGCTGATGTCCAGAGGAACCCAGTACTCAGTCGGAGCCCGGATGAAGCCGAACGCTATCACCAGCTCTTCTAGCCAGCTCTCCGTCTTCATGTCAAGGTGTTTCTCTCATACTTCTCGAGGGTCTGTCATTGGAGGGCCCAATGTGTCTTCTGCCACTGGTCGTCCTCCTCCTCTCGATCAACTCTCTGTCGATCGGTCAAGGTAGTCTCTGGGGCCTCGATCGCCTATACCACACGTGGTCGCCTTCCAAGTGCCATAGCTGCAAGGTAAATAATCAATTCCTATGCCCAAGTAGTGCAAAATATTGTCTTTAAAACTTCTTAAACTTTTTGGTTATTCTTAATTCCCAAGACACCCCAAAAACATGAGAACACAAGTCATTATGATGCATTTATCATTTCTAGGGTTTCTACCGTTCAATGTATGTGGCCTCACTCGGTCGTTCGGTAGGTCCGGAGTCCTTGCATCGGATCACGGGGGCCCTAAAATCCAGTGTCCTTGCCGATCTTCCATGGCCTAATTCATACACCAAGGTCACCCAATACTATTGCCCTACCATCCCATGAAATCCTCACTGTGCCTAACTATAGACACCATCCTATCTCTCAACCCTCCTATGATACCATTCTATCATGACACGCCTTCACCAAAAGGAGGGAAGGGTTAGCAGACTGCCATGCCCTTCCTTCTTCAAGTTGAAGAAGAGATAATGACCCCCAAAACCCGCCTTCAATAGGTCCTGTAGTGGCTAGTAGAACCAAGGGTATAGAATCACACACTAAATGGAAGGCATTACCCTTTTTCTTTTAATAGGATCGGGAAATAGAATGGTAAATCCCAACAACACCAAAAGAAGAAAGTAAAAGTAAACCCAAGAACCACTCCCAATGCATGTTACAAAAGTAAAAAAAATACACCAAGTACAAAGTGACTACAATGATAAAGTACCAAGGAAAGAAAAACTGCAACTGCAACTGTCCCAAAGGTCCTGCACTAGTATGGTCCCGCGTGATCCCCGAAGTCCTCCTAGAAACCTGAAAACAGTTTTATATACGTAGGGTGAGCATACAAGTATACTCAGTAGGGAAAAACCAAAGACTCTCATGCACAAGTGGGGGAACGTACTAAATCCCCGTGAGAAAAGAAGTAAACCAAACACCTAACAAGGTAAACTATCCACCATGGCCTCACCAAGGAACACTCCCAAAATAACACATGTCAAGTAATATATAATAATAGCACGTCGATGTTTGGGTACCCCACACCACTTTCCCACTGGTTATTGAAGACATCCTACGCATCGAACCAATCCCGCCATTCTCACCGCAGTCCCACTGCCACACCCGCCAACACACTTCTGGGCTACAACCTCACACAGTCCCACTGCCAAACCCCGCCCGCACACACCTGGGCCACAACTGTCACACGCAACCATGCCTGCAAACACCTAGGCCAGAACAACCACCGCCACGCCCGAAGACACCAGGACGAGAAGATCAACTGCCACGCCCAAAGACACCTGGGCCTCATCCCAAAGATACTTGGGAAACCACCATCCCGCACACACCTGGGACAAAACCACCACACTACCCCACCCGAAGGTTCTTAGGATAATAATGGACCTCATTCCATCACAGCCTACCCGAAGATACTTGTGCTATCCGGGAAAGGGAGCAGAAAAAAGATAATAACAAGCCACTAATAGAATTGTTGGGAAAACACCCTCCCCCATGAAATGGGGGTCTTCAGCAATAAGTTCTCAACTTGGGTGGGGCACGAATAAAAAACATAGAACTAAAAGTATATGTATTGGTAACAAGCACTCACCCCAAGTTTAGGTTTTCCTTCAGCCCGCCTAAAGAAAACAAACATCACTACGTCCAAGTCACAACCCACGCCAAACAAGAACCCATTTGTCCCATAATGGTTTACATGTTCAGTAATAACGTTTAACTAAGTTTCTACACCTACTTTGGAAACTAGAACCATAAGCACAATCCAAGGGGAAAAGATCCATCCAAACGTCAAGCATCAACTACATCATCCACACCTGGTTCTATTGAAAAGTCATAACAACAATGGGATAAGTGAGATCCCTCGAAGTACTGTAACCAAAGAAAAAACCTGAGACACTGCCCCATATCCCCCCAGATGGTTTCTCATCAACAGAGGATCCCACCCCAACTAGTGATATAAATAAGGTTACCACCTGGTCTTAAAATTCACAACCACTGAAAGCATAACACAGGGGATCCCATCCCCAATTCTCATAACCACCGAGAGTATAACAACAGGGTATCCCATCCCCACCAACATAGGGGATCCCATCCCCACTCACATCACCCAGCAACTGCCCGTGAAGGAAGAAAAATCAAACCACTACCAACAAGCAAAGCAGGCCCATGCCGATATTTTTAGATTTATAAGATTTAACACATGCCATGATTCCAATTCTTGTGTGATTTAACTCGGGTTATCACAGAAGGGAAAAGGTCCTAGTGTTTTCAATTTTCTTAGCCGAATTTAAGTAATTAACTGATTCACTTTTCACAGTAGGAGTTCACAACTACAAAACAATCCATTTAAAATATCACAGGGGGTTCATTAGTACACATAGAAAGACCACCAACGACCATGATTTTCATTAGCCACAAGCCCGTACAATTTAGAAATTATATAATTATGGAGGATCATAAAATAGAGAAGCATCATCGATCATATCCCCCCTACCCCCTCGTTAGAGTTCATTCATTATCTTTATTAAGGTTTGGGTTTATCCCATTTCTACAGAAACAAAAGCATTCCCACCCTGAATGATACACAAAAAGGTAGAGACGAAGGAGGAAATTCCCTACTTGTTATCAACGATCGACGCTAAGCCCGGGTGTGGATCTTCGCTGATAGCGATGCGGCTCGTCCAAATGAAAAGCTGCTCGTCTGAACGAAGGGTACTCCTAGCATAGGGTGATCAAGAAAAGAAACCTTAGGAGAACCCTTTTTGTTTAGAAAAGCTGAGGACGGTTTAGATAAGAACGCAAAACTACATAAAGAGCGGGGTTGTGGGTTGACCACGCGGCCCCACATGTTATTAAAGGGTCAGGTGGTTTAAACCTATGCATACACAAGGTTAATTCCTTAAATATTTAATTAAAACATTTATGGGCATTACCAGGCTTTAAGACAGGTGAAAATAGGGTTTAAAACCCAATTTTCGCAAATGGAGCATGATTGGAAAAACCCCGACAAGGATGGGTGACGCCGATCAGTCTCGCTAATCGGTCGCGCCGATCAGCCTTACGCCGAGATGCTACCCCTTTAGGATCTGAATGTTTGGCAAAGGAAAGGACCCTGAGAGTCTGGGTCATCACATGTGACACAATTATTTCCCATTAATTCATCATTATTGTGATCCCTTTTATCATCTTATGAATAATCCATTTATTTTCATAAACTTTTAAATACCTTTTCCTATGTTTACAACCTCACCCCCAATAGTTTTCTAAGATTATATATCATAATGGTTAATAGAAATTATAGTATTTGATTTTTAGGTTATTTTTTTATAAACATCAGTATGATTTATCATTAATCATAGATAATATTAAATAAGAGGTGTAATCAATTAATATATAGTATTTTGAGTTAAATCATTATTTTTTCTATTACATACTTATTGGTTTTCCATTTTTTAAGTAATTCTCGATGTAAGGACTCGTGTTTCCATTAATTTTGAATTTGAGTAGATATTTTGAATGTTTAAATTCAAACAATCATGATGGGTAAAATATTCATTTCCCCCTAGTAGATGATCTTGGTTTATTTTAATGACCACTTTGTCTGTCCTGGGATATAGTGTGTACTCTAGGCTATGAGTTCGATGGAATTCAATGATGTTTTAGTTTTGGAAAACATATAATATTTAATTAATTAAATATTATATTATGTATGTGGGTGCATGTTCTTATAACTTCTAAATAGGGTGTAATATTGATATTCTAACTCCATGGTAAAAATTTAAATGGGCTTTTACCTAGGCTTGGTATAAACCCACTTTGGGTTTTAGAACTCGAGATGAGTAATAAAAGGTTACATAATTAATTAACTAATTAGCTACCCCCACCTTTGGGGTTTCATATTAACATAAAGAGGCGGGAGAGTTCCTCCCTCGAGTAAAATCTAGACCATGATGATAAGTGTGAGGATATATCACTATACTTCATAAATGGTGGATATCGAGATAAGGTTGTGGTGCAATAGCTTTTGTGAGTAGATTTAGACAAGAACATTCAACGTTTATTCCAAACGGTATACTAGTTATTGAGTATTATTCCATGATCCCCATTTATGTGTTTTTGTTATTTTTTTAAATCAATATGATAAATATTAAGGACCCGACGATGGTCGATATATTCTTAATCAGTGAAAATAGGGTTTTTCGATGTTCTTAGGGGTTTTCCAACAGAAATTCCCAACCCCATGAGAAACATGTTGTGTGTTATTCCAATTCAAGGAAGATGAACTTTATAATATAAATGAATGTATTGGTGTTACCCATCATGTAGTGGTTCATGTAAATGTGGTTGAGTACTTGGGAATATGGAATTTTGGGACTACATGCCATGTAGTTGAGGTACATGACATGATGTGGGACATTATCATGTGGCCAGGTACATGGTTGGGTGGCTAGGTACATGGCATGGAATCCAATCTATGGAAAATTTAATATGTAGGGTTAAAAACCAAACCTTGTGTGGGATACATGAAATGTAGAAGTACACGAATATGAAGGAACGCATAGCCATGCAATGTGTGGGATCTGGAAGGTATATGTGTAGGGTACATTTTGTGTACATATACCACACTATATTTACCTGGGGTTTACATGGCATTTTTGTTTGGACAACACTTCCATGTGTAGATTTGAGAGTACACACAATGTACTTGGACATACCTGATATGTACTTATCTTTTGTTATGTTTTTAGGGGTTTTCTTGGGTTTTCACCCCTAGGGTCATTATTTGATAGAATGGAAGTCCATTTTGTGTGTTTTTGCACATAGAATGTGATGGTTGGGCCCCTTTGGGAGTTTTAAGGGATTCTAAGTGGAATATTGGGGTTAGTAAGTTATGGACGAGGTGTATTCTTCTATAATGAGAGTTCATATGTCTCCAGATAGTGAGATATAGGATGAGACTCAAGAAAGTGTCTTATGAATGACTGGAGGACATAACATGAAGGTACTGTAATGGGATAGACCATGGTTGTTTGGATTGAGTTGCAACTCGAGTTGGTGGATAATTTCAGTGTATGACAAGTATGACATGGAAAAAGATTGGGTTTTTGGAAATCACCATTAAATGCATTTTTACCATTAATTTGTATGAGGATATGAGATTCTAGTCTTGGTTTGGTGGGATGTGTGATCTCTGATAGATGGGTGTTTGCCTAAAATATTGGATGTTACCATTGATTCTTATAGGGATATTTCCACTAATAATCATGTCTAGTGGATCCCAACATGGATTCTTCCACACGAGTTCCAGTTCTGAGGATCCAATGATGGATGCCTATATGTGTGTGTGTGTGTTGGTATAATGGGATGAGTGGGTTCCATATTGATAGAAAAAAGTTGAATAGGTTAATGTGTTTGGGTAGTAATGGTTGTGATAATTTCCTTGGGACCCAATTTGATATATGATCCAATCGAACTGAGATGTTTATAGTGGGAATCAGCATTTGGAAAACCCTTCATTTGATTTCATTATTTTTATATAGGGATTTGTACAAGCTGAGAGGCTATTGTGACATGGTTGAGAAGCCATACTTCAACTATGGGAATGGATATTACACTATATGAGTGGTGTTAGACTAAGGATCCAAACACGTTTGGTATACTATTTGGTTTTTATGGAATATTGCTTCTCTAGGAACCATTTATTATATATGGTTTGAGGATGGAAGAATGGCTCTCTACATCTATGATTTTGGTTCCAGAATGAAACTCTATGAATCATGGTTTGTGGATGGCATACTAACTCCCAACATCCATAATACAAGTTCAAGAAAGAATCTCTAGTCACCATGGTTTGGAGATGGCATAATGATGTTGTTCATATATGGTTTAGGACCAATATAAATGATATGGGAACCATGGTTTTTTGGATGTTTTACTAACACTTTAAATCCATGGTTTAGGTGCTAGACTAACACTCTAGAAACCATGTATTACATATGGTTTATAAATGGTTGTTTAGTACTCCACATCCGTGGTTTATGTGCCAGAATGATTCTCCAAGCACTGTTGGTTATTAAATAGGGGTAAAATGTATAATTGATGTTATGGGATTTTTAATGATTTATTGTGGTTTGACTACATAAGATGAAGGTGTCTTGGTACCAAGTATGAGATTAAGAGGGGAATCATGGAAGTATTGTAAGGGTTTCCGTGGATTTGGGACTCAGATGGAAATATTTCTATTGGATGAGTCCTCAAGGTCGAGAGGGTTGGTTAGGGAGGCCATTAATGTGGAACACATGTTTTAAATGAGATTAGAGGTCTCATATATTTTATTAGAGACAACCTGACAATGGAATAATAAGGTATTGTCGATTGAGTTCTCATACCTATGGATTGAAGATGGTTTTATTTTTATTTACTTATGTTGTGTTTTGTCTTTCCTGAGTATATTTCATGAGAAATAAATTATAAAATAAGGGTATATGTTCACTATTTGGGGTGGCCTAGATAGATTTATTTCTCACCCCATAGACATTCACCTTGACATGTACACAATCCTTATGTTTTATTTTAGGTTGAACACATATACACAATAGATAAAGAGGATGCCTAGGGTTGTATGACATATCAGGTTATAACATCCCATATTTTCATCAAGGTAGGTATTGTTGGTTTTTAGCATAAATTCCTCATTGTTTACCTTATAATTATACATAATGGAGTCACAGAGGTCATGATGGTGTCTGGGCTTTGATTATTGCCCATAACTATAAAATTCGGAGAAAAAGACTTGGTTCCATTGTTAAGAGAAACCAGGTAGTCCATCCCACAAGATTACTCATAATGTGTGGGTAGTTTCAAAGGGAATCATGGGGATGAATAGTTACCTCCATCCTGATGAGTAAGCGTGTACACCCTTGAGATATTGGAGAGGTAGGGTGAAAATGTGATAACACATGAATTTTTCATAGTTAGCCAAACCATGTGTCGAGAACATATAAGGTCCCTCTTTATATGGAGTCTGGTGCATGGTTGAAATACAGATTGGCCAACCATACAACCAAACCGTGAGACCTAGTTTTGAGAGGTAATTTTACTATTTTACCCTTGATTTTTTTCTAAAATACCTCTTCCTTTTTAATATTTTCAGTGGGCAACACTTCTTCCCAACTCCCATGAGCTCCAATTCTCCTCCATTTAGGGATAAAGGTAACTCCTTATTCTGAACTCCAAATTTATTACTATGAGAAATGTTGTATAATAAGTGGAAAGATAATTAATGCTCTTTCTTCCCTCCATAATTTGTCATACTATATATTGTGTTATTTTGGTTAGATCTCATTCACTATATTTTCAGGGTGTCTGTCTGTTTATTTTATTTCTTCTATTCTACAACAAATTAGAAGCCGATATTGGATGAGGAGTTTTTTATGTACCTAAAGAAGCTCGTATAATTGATTTTCCAAAAAAATTCCTGATTTTTTCATAGATCTACCATTATGCTATACTCTAACATTGCGAAACATTTCCCTTAAATGAATTATACCTTTATAAATAATCAAAACCATATTATAATAGTCTCATGGACCCTTGCTAATGGATTAAAGGTTGATGGACATGTTTATTTCCATCACTTTCGGTGTGCTACATTATCCTAATGTATAATTATTTAATGAACCAAAAACGTCCAAGGTGTTCATCTTATCTCGAAAATGGATTTTTACCCTTTCTTAAAATTATTAGGTTGACCAAATCACCATATAAGTGTTTTTATTATCCATATAATTGAATTATATTACTTAATAGAATAAATAGACTAACTAGAATGAATGATAATTGATCGAAAGTCCTTACAAAGTGATTAATGATTTTATTTATGGATTATATGAACTTTGACACCCTTGGTTGTATTGGGTCTAGAGGATTATGATTCATAAGAGGCGATTCAATAGTTATTATTATTATTATTATTATTATTATTATTATTATGAGTATTATGTGATTATGGGATGGTGGATAGTGGTTGAGGGACTTTTTGATCATGATGTTTCACTCACCATTACATTGGGTGTGGAGCATAGTGTCACACACTGTTATAGTTTTATATTGGGAATGGACATGACATTCCATTTTACACTATATTGGGTGTTGGGAATGATTACTCACCCCACCATTTTAGTGGAAGGAAACATGTATCACATTCAGATGATATTATGGTATTGTACCCTTTATTTAGTTAATAGGTTCGATATACTATTTATGGATGTCTGAGTTACAACCGAGGTCCAACTAGCACATTATATCCATGCATATGGCTACCTATGTCCACACCTAATTAGCATATATGCATGAATACAATATATAACAACATATAAAAATCATTATTACTTATGTATATATAGTTTTTGGGTCAGATATATTCTGACCTATGTTGAATTACGTAGATCAATATAGGTGTCCTTTAGGAACTTCAGTTTGCTGGTTTTTATTTGTCTAGAATATTTATTATTCATTATTCCGGAAGACATATATGTTTTGTACACTTGATGAGTTATTTCTAGAAACTGTTGGTAGTGGCATAATGATTTTATCCCACACCACACTTGGGACAACTTTAGTTCCTATGTATACTTTATGTATGAATTTATTTATAAGGGAAAGATCCCTACTAAAAATGCATGATTCATTTATTCATATATATTGGATCATGGGAGCAGAAGACTGAGCATATTATTGAAAATCTATAGGGGTATCCTTTCAGGTTTTTTGTATTTTTGAATAAAATGTTTTAAATTATTGTCCAATGTATCCCTTATTTCCTATTTTTTATATCATCAAATCTTGACATCATTGTTTATGACTCATCCTAGGGGCCTTTTATTATTATTATTGTTTTCTGATTATTCATGCTTCTATATTTTATTAGTGTAATGTTTCTGTTGTTCCATCTATTTCATTATGCTTCTTCTATTTTATTCTTTTTAATTTTAACCAATCTACTATTATGATATGAGGTTATAGTCTCCCAAATCTACCACCTTATAACCATAACACCATTTACTAGCCTCTGGTGTATAGGGATTCACTCTTGAGGCCATGTGATCCAATGACTAGGGGAACTAGTCATGTGGATCTCGAGTCAGTACATTAAAAAGTGGTATTAGAACATTTTCTTTTTCTTTTTACTTAATTATTTGATATTAGAAAAGATATTTGGATGTAATGGAGTTTATAATTTTCATGTGACTAGGAATATATAACCCACATATATAGGAAACCCAAATTATATGCGATGGGATATTCCTATTGTTGAATTATACTAATTACAGTTGACACGATTTCATAACTGGGTGACACACATGTTTTATGAAGTTATTATTGTTGATCTCATTATTGTTCTAGAAATTCATTTCCTTTTCCTTATAATGAAAGGAATTATTATCTCATGCATCATTATAGTCACCTTAGGACTAATATTTCATGAATTTTTTCATTCCACTTCTAATTTCTGCAGGCATTTTCCTACCACATATAGTTTGTTCCTGGATTATTATATATTGAAATGATTTGAAATTTCTTGTAGAGAAAATATAATTGGATTAATTATCATTCCTACATAAATATAAATGGTTTTCGTTGGAATATATTAGTGATGGAACCATAATTAAGAATTTATTCCATATTGTGACTTCTATAACTAAATGTTCTATGGACCTATTACAACTTGCTACTAGATTTGAGGGTCAGGTTATTGTTTAATTACATGAAAACTGAAATGCATAAGGATTATGTATTTTATAAATTTTAAATAGTGATAAATTTTACTAGGACTCATGTATATGTATTTATATAAAAAGATGAAAAAATCAAAAGAATTATAAGATTTAAATAAAATAGTTTCTGTTTAATGAGATTCTAAATGAAAATTATAGGTTGTTTTCTAATAAACCATTCAATTAACACTCTATATATAGGAACATTTATCATTTTATAAGAGACATTGATGCATACCTACCGTTATTAGTGGGTAGTAGGGAATGTCTCTTATGTTCTTACAACCTGTTATTGTCTATTTTGTCATCATGGCTAGTCTTTTGGTGTTGGAAGATAGGCATGATCCTTTCTAATGGAAGTATATATACCTCTATTATTTTCTATATATGGTACATTTAAACTATCGAATTATCTTTTGAAGAACAGTTTTGGAATCTTTGAATCATTCTACCATGAAAGCCTCAAGTCATATACCAGGAAGGCGGTGAATACAATGCACCAGAAGTGGGTGTCCCTAATCTTCCAGTTATTCCTCTTATAGTTCCACATTTGGAACCACATTTTGTTCTAGATATGAGAATTTATTCCCAATTCGAAGAGGGTTTTTTTATATGATGAATAATAAACAATGTGATACATGAAATTCCCCAAATATAGAATAGTTTACACATGTGTTTTAGCAGTAGAATCCTCCCTCATTTTTGGGGGATGGGAGGTCGCATGCTTTAATGATTTAGATGGTGTCCATGCTCTCTACTTCAATGAATCTGGAGAGACCTCTATAGACGAGTGTCACGATTACTGCATCTTTTTCACATTGTTCATAAAAGCGATGGTGGGATGTCATTACCAAGGTAGACCAACATTGGGATATTATATAGTTGTATTTCAGGATGATACTCGATGGTTATATCTTTCCATATATGTTGAGTGGTAAATTGGATAAAATTTTTATGAATCTACAATAGGGTTCCATATTTGTCATGGAATTGTTTTCACATTTTTTTAATCTTTTGTGATTAACCCTGAATTTAGTGTTATATGATCTTATGACTGCCAGGTGATTATAGGATGGGCCAGTATACACCATATGATCTTAAGTGAATATATTTCTACTGATTTTTTTTGATAAATTCAACCATGCCCTTATTATTAAAAGAAATTTAAGGAAATCATATTGTGTGCACTTAGGTTTTCTTAACACCCAGACATTTCAGAGTTTCTTCAAGTGGTTGAAAGAGATGTTTCTTGGTTTCTTAAGGGGGTAAGATAATTTAGACAGCTCATATGGATAGTTTCCTAATATTACACCAATTTGGGAATCTATGTAATATGAAACCCCAATGTATGTGTGGTCCAATTGAGTGTAGTGGACGTGGTAGGGTGAGACATATCCAATGTTCATCAGGACTTTTACACTAGTTCCTAGTGAGTGGGGATGCACACCTACCCCTCTTTCTACAGCAGGGAATCCAACACCTCTTTAGGAAGGAAGTTGGAATACCAGTGGTTGCTCAGGCTGATGTGGGGGTCAAATTTAAAGTAGTTAGATATAGAAATTTCAACACCAATAGAGTGATATTTCTTAAGATGGTTAGGATATAACTTTCTACTATAGTACAAACCAATTACAGTATGTTTAATATTTTACAATGGAGCATTGCACTAGACCTTCAACTATTCGAGGTACTATTTTAGTATCCTCTACTTTAGTGTTTCCATTATTTGATATAAGTGCATCACATTCCATTATATATGATACAATTATGGATATTCTAGGACTCAAAATAGAATTTTATTATGGTATCATGACACTCGATACCTCTTTGGGTATTTGATTAGGGATCATTCTTCATTGGAAGATTTTTTCCCTTGAGATTTGTGGATATATCGTAGAGTGGACTCTTCTCATAGTTGAAATTATTTGATTTAATATCATTATAAGTATGAATTGGTTATTTACCAATAATGAACACATCTGCTGGTATTTCTATATAGGGATCTTTACATCTTTAGAGGGTAGTAGACATATGAATAAGGGAGAATGGGATGTTTATTAATATCAAGTTGTACCTAAGAATCAGAGGATATGAAGTGTTAAAACCCAAATTTATGGTCTTTTCATGGATGATCAAGGGTTATGAACCACTATTTCCCCTCATTTGGTGGTTTGTTTAATGGATATATTCCCTAACAACTTTTTCATGATACCCCATGTGAGAGAGGTGGAATTTTCTATTGATCTTGTGTCATGGACTATAGTAGTGTTCATTTCTCTTTAAAGGATGTAATCTATATAGATTCTAGATCTTCTAAAAATTGATGGATTATTTGGAGGATAAAGGATTTATATTCAAAATAACTTCTTCATGGGGTTTACTGGTCTGTTTTCCAAGGAGGATGGAAACCATAGACATTACATGGATTACCAATGGGTGAACCAACTTATGATTAAAAATCGGTATCTAATACATAAAATTGAGGATCTCTCAATCATCTTCAAGGAGTGACATTATTCTTAATGATTGATATGAGGTTTGTATATCATCAATTTTATGTCATATCTTCATGCATACATCACACAACTTTTGGTGTATGATCTTTATGAGAATCTAGTGATGTTGTTCAGTCTCTTGAATATGACTACTTTTTTTATTAACCTAATGAATCATGTTTTCCAACCACATCTATATTAATTTTTGGTTATCTTGGTGTAATACGTATATTGTATTATGCTTCTCAACACGATCATTAAAAACATCTTAAGATCATTCAGAATACAATAAATAGCCTCTATCATTATGCTAAACATGGTAAATGACTCTTTTTAATTAACAAGTCCCACTTAATCGGTCATATTATCCCAAATTTTAGAGTATCAACATACCAGAAAAAGCCAAGTGCTATAGTTTCCTATAATAATACCGTGAATGTATTTTAAATATAGAGTTTTAAGAGGATAAAAAGATATCATAGAAACTTCATCCAGTATTAATCACACCTATCAATGCATCTTATGGGATTGAATAAGAATTTTTTGAAATTTGTAAGGTTAGAATCATGTAAACAATCCCTTCTGGTGTAAGATGTAATATTTAACTCAACACAGATCTTGATTCTCCCAATGCCAGACTGGAGCTACACTATTTACTATTACACTTCAAGTATCGATCTAGGATATGTTTTGATACAGGATGAACGAGTCCTTTCATATGGGTCTCTTTAGTTTATGACTCACAAGTAGAATTACCTGATTCATGACATCAATCTAGTAATGGTTTTTCATTATTTATGCTATTTTAGACACTATTTACTTAAAGATCATTTTGTGGGGTCTCTTAATCACAAAATCCTAAAGTAAATCTTTACACAATGAGATATGAATCTCAAGAAGCACAAATGGATTGAGAAAAAAAATCCTTTGATTTGGAGCTTTCCTATACTTCTGGAAAAGAAAATTCAATATTTGATGGCATTAGATTGATGACTCAAAAACATTAAGCTTAGCAGGCTGCTGGTGAGGGGTAGCTTAAGGACCTGTCTTCAAAGATCCATATTGTCGACTAGGAGGGTCATGGATCAACTATCCCTTCAGTAGTAACCTCTATTATTTCAGAATGTGTAAGAATGAGGAAATATTCAAATCCTGATGGATTGGTCCTGATGGAAAGTATCTCAAATGAAGATTCAACTTCTCTTTGGACCATGGTTGAAAGTGATACCCTATTCATTCATTATAATTTGTGTATCCAAGAAATCGTTAGATAGAAGATAATGTAGGAATTTCATGCTTCAGTTTGAGTGGTGCATCCCTGTGTAACCAAAATATATTGATCTATTTGGTTCCAATAATGATGGCCTAGTATGAAATGGGAGATAACTAGTTTTATCAATCAAATTTCATAATATCAATAATTGAACATAAAACATCATCATCCAGTATAAATTTTACAACTATTTTCCATTATTGAGTGGAAATGGGATGGTGTCTTCAGGGATTTCATGAAAAAAATCCTTATATTTATATGTGGAAACAATATAGTTAAGGTAGTTGTTGATCATTTGAAAAATGTCACACACTTCTTACATGTTTGAGATACCTTCACAGAAGTTGATATGGGACAGTATATGTCAGGGAGGTCATATGTCTTCATGGAGCTCTATGATTTATCACATCTCATAGGTATTCTCGCTTCACATATTGATTATAATATGGGTACCAGAGGGCCTTGGGTACATAGGTGCTCTGGATGACATCCTATCACCCTCAGGTCAACGAACAAACAGAGTGTACAATTTAGGTGTTAGACGACATGCTCTGCATGTGTACATGACTTAGATATGTTTTGAAGAAATATATAACCATTTTTTAATTTTCTAATAATAACATATTTTTGGATACCATTTAGATGAATCTGTATGAAGCCTTATATGGTAGGCCTTGATGATCACCTTTGTGTTGGTTAGATCCTTGGGAGGCATCTTTTCTTGGACCACGTCTCATCTAGGAGAATTTAGAGCATTTCCAATTGATCATGAAGTGAATGATGACATATCAGTTTGTGTAGATTTGACATTACAATCGATTCTTAAGACCTCCTAATTTTATTTCATGGTACTATGATTTATTATGATTTTTTCACAGGTTGGGTCATCAATGAATTCAGAGGTTGCGTAAAACTTTGCCTACGTTTGTTGTAACCTTTGAAGTTTTTTAAGAAATCTGACCAGTGCATTACCCGATAGCACATACGAAGAGATATTGATCTATGCAAGATGAATTTCAATTATCATATATTTTTTGATATTATATAGACCCATAAAATGTATTACAACCTAATGGTGTTAAGTTAGATGTTGATTCTTCCTTCGACGAGTACCCAAAATGTATTTTGAATCAAGATGTGATGACTCTATAAAGTAGGTAAGTCCTTTTATTATAGGTTCTATGGAAGGAATACCAAGTAAGTGATGATACCAAGGAGTAGGAATATGATATACGAGAATGGTGGATGCTATAATTATCAAAAAATAACTCTTTATCCTTAGAAGTCATACTCGTGAATGAGTTTCTTTAAAGAGGGGAGGTTTTAATGACCTAGATTTTCATAAAGGTATAGATCAATTGATTTTGTATTAAATCCCTTAGTTTTACCCTGAAATGGTACCTAATAGAGTCATAGAGGACACAACAGTGTATGGGTTTTATTCAGAGCTCGGAGCTCCAAAATTTGGAGAAAGGAACTCTGTCACATGACTAGAAGAAATCATATAGCCCAGCTGGAACCATTACTCTTAATAATGTGGGGTGGTTTAGAGGGTACCATGGATCAATATGATTATATGTAACCCTGATATTCGATGTTCACACTCATTTGAGATTGTGGAGGTAGGACGATAGTGGAATCACACACATATTGCACATAGTTATCCTAACTATTCACCTATCTAATGTCAAGTCTATCATTAGGAAAATTCTAGACCATGACTGGTGCATGGTTTGGCCAATCCTACCACCAAACCATGTTACCCATTTTTGAGGGATGATTTTACTATTTTACCCCTAAAATGTTTTTAACTGAAATGAGTCTCCCTAATTCCCATTTCCAGCATGTTTTACATCTTCCCATCTCATGTGAGATCTCATTCTCCTCCATCTAGAGATCCAGGTAGTTCCATATAAACAGAAAATATATCACCATCATAACCGTTGGATGGATCAATATAATATCCTTAATTCCCTTTCTCCCTTCCATAATTTTCTTCCCATCTCTTGTGCTATTTTGGTGCGAGCTCATTCTTCCAATTTTCAGTGCACTGGTATGTCACTTTAATTTCATATAGTATACATCAATTCTAATGATAATATTTGATGATTATTTTTATACATCCCTACGTTAAGTGGTCTAGTTTTTTTCCCCAAAATATGATATGTTTTCATATGTTCTCCATTTTTCCCCATATCGAACATTACCACACATTTCCCATAAATTTTTTCTTTCTTTTTAAATAATCAAAAATATTTCAGTATACTCTAGTGGGAATGAGATAAAAGATTAAAGGTTTTTGATTTTTAATATTTACATGCATTTGGGTGTACCACATTAATTTTAATCTAATGTATAAATTTTTAATGGACCAAACAACAAATAATTGTTTAGTTTGTCTCAAAAATAGAAAATTCCCCTTTTTATAATTGTTAGGTTTACCAAAGTCACTTGTAAGTGTTTTAATTATGAATTTAATTGAATTTCATTGATTTGTGAATTAAATAGATTAACTATAATTAATTATTATGGGTAGAAAGGCCATTCCCAGTTATTTATACTTTAATATATGTATTATATGAACAGTTGCATACTTGGTTGTATTGGGTATTGATGATTTTGATGTATAAGAGGTGATCCATAAATTATTATTATTATTATGAGTATTCCATGAATATGGGTTTATGAACAATGGTTGTGGTACTTGATGAGAATGAAGTTTCACTCTCCCATACCTCAGGTGTTGAACATGAAATCTCACACCATTATACATTTATTTGGGATATGGGGGTAATGTTCCACATCCCTCTATATCAGGTGTGCGGCATGATGACTCACCCCAACATCTTGAGTGATTGGAGATATTTCTTGTATTCAAATGAGAATAAGGTCCTATACCATTTACTGATATTATAGGCTCATTAGACATGTTATGGATCCCTGAGTTACACCCTCAGTCCATCTAGCACCTAGTATCCAAGTATAAGACTACTAATGCTCACACATACTTATCACATATATATGTATACAATATATATATATATATATATTACCAATATATATGTGGTATTAAGATCAGAAATTTTTTGGCCTATATTGAAGAATGTATATCCATATAGATTTCCTATTGGAACATGAGATTACTAGTATTTCTTTATTCAACATTTTTATTATTCATTATACATGAAGAGTTCTATGCTATTTACACTTGATAGATTATTTCTAGACACCATTTCTGGTGGCTTACATATTTTATCTCAATCCCTAAATGGGATATCTTTGGAATCTAAGTTGACATTATGTATGAAGGTATGAATAAGGTAAATCACCATACAATAGATGCATGATTCATTTTTTACTTATATCTTGGTTCATGATAGAAGATTATTGAGTATATTGTTACGATGAGAGGAGAATTATTTTTCACTTTTGTATTTTTGTTTAAATTCTTGTATATTCCTATCCCATATATCCACTAATTTCCTTTTGTTGTAATAATATTCCCTTAAATAATTATAAATGGCATAGCCATTGGGATTTGGATAATTATTACAGTTTTATAGTTGTTTATGCTTCGAAAGATTATTATTGTATTATTTTTATTGTAACATCTATTTCATTATTCATTCACTATTATATAACTATTTTTTATTTCTACTATGACACTATAATACGAGGGTATAGTCTCCCCTAATGTACCATTTTAAACCCTCACTACTAGTCAGAAGCCCCTGATGTATGATAAGGTGTTCTTGAGGCCATGTGACTCAATATTTCAGGGCACTAGTCAAGTGGATCCCATTTTGCAATGTTACATGAGTTTCTTTTATGAGGTTAGATGATTTGGATAGATAAACTCAATATTGTACTAGATACTAGGTTTGTGACATGACCTGAATTTTGAAGTTGATCATACTCTATTTATTTTTAAATTTTTTATTTTCAATATATAATGCTCCTAGCGTGTGTTAAATATTGTATGCATAGAATGGATATTTAGTACTTTACTTAATTTCATTTTATTTCAGAATTATTATATTCGAATTTATTTATTCTTTTTTTACTAGGTTTTGTATGATTTCTTTCTATTTACTTTTAGTTTTCAACTCTGCTATGGGGTTATAATCTCTTCATAGTTCCATCTTAAAGCCCCGTTTATTGTTGAAATCCATTGGTGTATAAGGAGGTATGATTTATGTTTTGTGAAAAACTAACACATGGCACTTGATTAGTGAAAATTGGTTTAGGATATTACAATGTGGTATTATTTTAGGTATATTACTAATTCAGTATTTGGGATGTAGTAGATTGGAGTTATAGGAATGTGTCAGATATAATGGTGGATATCATCTTGTGAATCATTAACACTTTCTCTGAATTGAAATCCCGGTTACTAGGGATGGACTTCATGTTCATGGTTTTGATTTTATGGATGTATATTTTATTCACCTGGGTATATCTAAATGTGGATCAGATTGTTTTATTTTTTATGGATTTTGGGATCATTCCTATTAGTTAGAGGTCAATGATTGATTTTTAATCCTAGAATCTATAGGTAAGAGGCATCTCATGCATCATGTTAGGAACATAGGATGTATATGAAATAGGAATTATATTGTGTTATTTTTTGGATTTTATTTCTATAGTAGTTTATGTGGATATATATAGTGAGATGCTTGATGTTGAGCATTTTGATGCGGTCCTTATGCATAGTATGTGTAGTGACATTGGTTGGTTAGCATGGTATGTTCATATAACCATTATACCCTTGTGGTTGGATTTACATAAAGGATATTTTTTTGGCCCATTAATCTAGGGATAAGATTCATGTGAATATTTCCAGAGAGGCTAGGTTCCCTAGTTGTGGGTGGTAAGATAGGAATGTGAAATCATTTAGATGTAAGACCCTTGATATGGGAGTTTTGACCTGATGATGCTGCGTAACATTTGCGATAGTTTGAGTTTGAAACCCCATGAGTTTTGGTCTTTTATGGATAGTCCTAAACCTTGGTGGATGAACTTAGTGACTTTATGTGATATTTGAATGGTGGGTAAAGTTAGAAGATCCAAGTGACCATCTTGATGTTACTCCAGTTTAGGTGGTTGGTGTCGTTTAACTATCAGGTGTGAATAAAGAGAGGGGTTGACTGAGTCTCATTTGCTTATGGTACTTGAAGCATATATGGGTGCTTATGAATTTTGAATATTTTCATGAAATTGTCAACATAGTATGGTGTTTATGCATGTTGGATGCCTTTTTTTGAGTAGGGTTACTTTTGTGATAGTGCTTCAGACACGTGGTCAGTTTCGAGTAGGGAAGGTTAAATCAACTACCAAGCCCATGAAATTGTTTGGAATACATATTATTCTTACTGGTTATGAGATAGATCAAAAGAACATTAGCTACTCATTGTTTTTTATAAAGTTATTGGGCGCCTATTTTTCATGAGTTGAGACTCGTTGGAGTTAGAATCATGTTCTCTGGCTGGGTTACAGAAGAGTTTCTAATGGTTATGCTTCAATGAAGCCTTGGATACACAATTGCAGGTGAAATAAAATTACATGTGGTTTTTTATTGGGTTATATTTAAGACAATTCCATTTATGTTGGTATTGATTAGACAATTGTGAATATTTTGAAACAAATGTGGTTTTGATTAGAGGCTTACAAGTTTGGTGACCTGATTCCCATGGGGTAGAGTCATGATGATCCCAAAAATGATGGGTATTTTTGTATTCATTGATAAAATAATAATATAATCATATCTTATAGATTATAATTCAAAATTTCATATATTTTTCTAGAGTGTTATAAAACATCATTAGTCATATTCCATTCTAATATGATGTTGTGTTTTGTTTGACAAAGGGCCTCCTAGGATGTTTCTCTCATGGATCAGGTTAAGTGAATCTATATGGTGATAGTTAACCATCATCCATTTTTGAGTGACATCCCTGATATGGGATATATGTTATAGAATATCGTGGGTTCTATTATCATATACCAATAATCTATGATTGTTGAGGTTTTTTTGTCATTATAGTAAGATTGAGAAATCCATGTACAATTTTGATCATTGATGGTGACCGAAGAATTGTCCATGGAGTTTCTATTTAGTTGTGAGGTGATAGTTATGATACTACTATTGTGGGGATCATAAAATTAGTCATAGTGGTGAGAAAAAAGTGTGGATAAGTTCAAGGATGCAGTGAGAGATGCATTAAAAAGGTTTTTTTGGTATATAACTAATGTGTTTTATGGGGTGAAAAATAAGTAGGGAAGCATTGGGGATCAAAACGAGAAATAGTGGGGTGAGTTATTTGGGGGGGCTCACCATGAACCTAATTATCATTTATGGATGATTTTTTAATGTATTAGGATGGATGGGTGTAGTTGGGCACTATATTAGTTGTTTTTTATTAAGGAAAGAGTTTTCTTGGACATTTATGGGTTGTACGCCTTACCATTTAATTTATCTAGAGGCACTCAATTTTCATCCTAGAGTAGAATGCAATGATTTGAGCATGGATTGAAGTCCGAGGTGGGTAGATATGCATAATGACCATGGATTCTCATACAGAAATATTAGATATTTTTAGCAGAATATTCAATACATTTCATAAATATAGTCTTGTGTACCATAAAATATTTATTTCCATTATAGACTAGATATAAAATATTCTTATTACATGAATGATATTCAATATAGCATTGAAATATTTTCACACATATTTTACTTCATAGACTTACACTATATAATAAATTCATTCATAACTTGTTGAAGGGAAACATAATAATGGGTGAGCTCAGCTGCTCACTAGGGAAAACAAGTGAGATATCAACATAATATTATCATAAGTCTCTGATAATATAAGAATAAAATTTTCAATCTATTACTTATATATTATATATCACAAACATGAGTCATGACATAAATATTGGTAGTTTAGAAAATATAAATCATAAAGGAATCAGTGAAAATGATCCATAGGAACATAATATTGGAATAAAACATTGATTTTTGGAGTTCATACAAGCCTATAACATTGTGAACATGTATAAATAGAAACAATTTCCCTCATTAAAATAAGGACATACAATTTAATCCTCACATAACCATATGGACATAAAATCTAGGACCATGAAAAAACTTTTGAACATGATATTATGTTCACAAATATCATGTTTTTCTCATGAGTTATCAATCATTACATAATGAATTGGAGGGAGATATAGTTCACACCCATCTTTAGTTATAATGTGACCACTATAACAGGTTGTAATATAACCATTATGATTGTTAATTACCTAAACACTATCTTTGGTTATAACATAACCACTTTCATATAATTTAATTCATACATTTTTGTTCCATAGGATCATAAAACATTGATAATATTATAACCTTAGAAAATAAATGGGTTTCATAAACATTTCATCATTTCATCATAGCATAACCCAAGAAAAAATGAATGGTTTTCATAAATATATTTTAATTATAAATATAAGCTATCCATTGAACGAATATGTATGGAATCATTGGATTAAATACCTAATAAAACTTATGTAACATCAAATTATTTCATATTAGATAGAAGCTGATTTTGAAATATCACTTGGAAGATTTCTTTAAGAAAATATAATTTTCAATTTAAAAAAAACCTTAAAAAATTATAATTTACCAATAAATTTGATATATAAATTTCAATGAAGATATTATTGTAAAGGAATAATGTAATCATTAAAACATTTAGTGTTCATGATAGTGAATAATATATTTCAAGCCGTACCGATTAAGACAAAAATTCCATTCACATTTCTGGTAAAATTCAAAAGCACCTCATTCAAAAAATGATAAGAATATTACATTAATACAATTTAATAAAAAATAAAACATGGGTAAAAAATAATTTATAGAATCTCTAGGTAATAATAAAAACAAAATTTAAAACGTTTTTTAGAAAACATTGAAATAGAACAAAAAATGACTTTTGAAAAAAAAAGAAGAAATAAGATTGGGTTTCAATAAGAATATTATTTTGGAATACTGAGTATATAGAGAGATGAAAAGAAAGGAAAAGACATATTTTTATGAAATAAAAATATTATAAAAAGTTAAATTATTTTTTTCACATATAAATATCATAATATTTAATCATAAGATATACAATTATAAACAATCATGATATATAATGAGACTGTATCATATAACTCTAACCACTTTAGTAACTTTTGAATCAAATTCCCCATTTAAATATTATCATAAATTGAAACATTAAATAGAATTAAATTAAAGTTATTCATGATATAACATTTTAAAGTGTTATTATACACACCAAAAAAAGAAATGAGTGGTTAATATGGCGTATGTCCTTGAGAATTAAAAGAGAGATGAAAAAACATTACATTTAGTAAAGAATTTCTTTTCACACATTCAAAAAACCTATATAATAAATATAACCTTATTATATATATTTATATATTATATATCCACAAAAATATAAATCATACCCAATAATATCAACTTATAACTTCTTATCACCTTTTTATTAACAATTCCTTTTCAAAATCATATTCTGGGTAATACTTACTTTTTTTCATGTATGTTTTGGCATAGTACTTTCGGTCCAAAAAAATTGATATTGTTTACATCACCATCATGAAAATAACCATGATATTAATATCAAATATATTTATTATATATATATATACACCCATAAATTTATTAGATTGAAAAGGAATTACATCGTTCATTGAGATGATGGGCCGTACGTATACATGGACCCTATTTCCATTTCCTCGATGAATGAAAGGTGAATATTAATTCAAAAGTATAGATTTTTTATATCACATATATCATATAAAATAATTTAATCTATCATTATTACCATCTATGTCAATATAAAATGATAAAAACATCACATCTGTTCGTGGTGGTGATAGTCCACATGAATGCACTAGCAATATTATAATTTTTAGTGGATTTGGTGGTAAGATGGTATCCGTGATAATATAAATTTATAAGTAAAATAATTTCATAAATATCTTATATAAACATTAACTCAAGCATTCTATCCATTTATGATCGGTGGTGATGGAAAATGGATTACATCAGCTCGAGAGGCAGTAGTATTCCAAACACATGATCAATAGTATTATTTCTCGTTTGATGGAAGAGGATATAGATATAAATTATGAAATCGACATAAAAAAATTTATTCATATGAGTGATATTGTATCTATTATATAAACATGTTTTAATAATATTTTGAGGAGGTGTAAGATGAAATTAAATAAAAACACAAGTTTAATAAATTTGCCTCTTCTCCAGAGAACCTCTTTATTCTTATACCAAAAAACATAATAGTAACGTTTCCTAAGGAAAATAATGCCTCTAGGACATTAGTGAAATTATTTTATAGTTCCTAATTCCTTATTTTATTTAGTAAAATTAGCTAGTTATATTCATTCTCTTCCATTATCTTTCAGTATATATGAATATCGTCTATAAAGACTATAACAAACCGATCACAGTAATATATAAAGTCTCCTTTCATTAGATACATGAATATAGTGGGGATATTAGTAAGACAAAATGGGATCACTATATATTCATCATATCTATACTTTTTATGAATAATTTTCTTTGGTATACCTTCCTTCTTGAACCTCAATTTAATATATCTTGAATCAAGGAAAATCATAAAAATGTATTTCTCTCTATGAAGTTAATCAAACAAGTTTTCAATATGGGGTAATGATTATTTATTATCAATTATGATCTTGTTCAGTTCATGATAATCAATGTAGAGTTTTATCGATCCATATTTATTATGAATAAATAGAATATGTGCACCTTAAGGTGGTACACATGGAAGAATAAGTCCCTTTTCATGTTTCTCTTTGAGTTGCTTCTTCAATTCATACAACTCAATTGAGTCCATTATATTGGGATTCATTAAAATTGGAATGAAACCGAGTATGAGTTATAATGAAAACCCAACATTATAATCTCGTAGAGAAAGATGCATATCTTCTAAAAATAAAGAAAATAACACTAACAAAATAGTCGTATTATCGATGTTGAGATTTTCCCCAACCATCTGAGATAAATTATACTTTTCAATAGGAATAAAAAAGCATATGATAGATATGTTTTCCATAAAAAGATAATATTTATCATCAAACTAATATATGATAATAAGTTGGTTTGGAATTTCAAATGTGACTTTCCTTATTTTATAATTGATGTGGAATTTATATAGAGAAATGAAATTGATGAAAATAATATCATCAAATTTAACCAAAGGGAGGATAATGATATTAGTTGGGAGAACATTCTCATACCTTTCAACTAGAGAAGAATAATTGTAATGCCCCGACTCAGTTTCCTAGAGTCAGTTCATTATTAAATTACATTGGCATGATACAGGGAATCAGGTCCCAAAGTGCCGATCAGTTTAGTAGCCTTGGAAGTACTAGATACATTAATAAGTTTTACAAAACGTCATGAAATAAAAACATCAACAACATTTTTTCCCCTTTTTGACACACTTATATCCTTAGCCTATTCTTGCAGGTCAACCATAAAATACTTATTCACGTCCTAGGAAAAAATAAATCATAGAAAGGGGTGAGATCAGATGCTCAATAAAGATAACCATATAGCGGAAACTTTTATAAAAAGGCAGAAAAATTTAAGGCAATGTAAAATACTAAAACAAAATCCTTTTAAACATAAACTACCTCATAATATGTAAAAGGTAAAATAAAATAATCCCATTTACTTATTCACGTGGATATTCTACTAGTACAATAATCACATGAAATATCAATATCCCCTTCTATAATGATGGAATGCATAATGTTTGACATTATAACCACATAGTAAAGGCCTTGTGTCAAGACTACAAATAAGAATTTGTCATTGCATTGTTCCATGATATTAGTTTGTCTCATGAGAACAACAGATTCATCTAGGAGCTATAGAGGGCTCTACCTTTCACTTACTATGTCCAATGCATTCCTCATATGAAAAGGTTTAAACATTTCATAAACATTCATATTAAAACTACATACGAAATGTCAACTATATATCCATAAAACATTAATGGTGTAAAAATAAAATATCCACAGTAAAACATACCACAAAACCTTAAATACAATGTGGAATATTTGTATCATAATTAATCAACTTCAAACATGTTTAAAATCCATCAAAGGATGTTGACATAGATGAAATGAAAACTATTTGGAATAAATAACTCTTCCTATTTTGAAATCATTTAAAAGTAACATAATTTTCAAAGAAAATATTTATTTTGAAAATATTCTTATAAGATTTTATGGGAACCTTTGACGATGATATAATGGCATAAAATTGAGACACCCTCTATATAAGTTAAAAAAAAGATATTCTAACCTAAATTTTGTCGAAAAGGTCATAAAGTACCTTGTTTGGAAAATGACGGAAAGATTCCTTTCAAAAAAATTTATTAAAAGTACAAAAGGGTATATATGACTTTAACCCATAGTCTAGTAAATATTAAAAATCATTTGAAATACTTTTTTAAGAAACATGGATGTTGATGATAAAGAGGTCCTTGTAGATACTTACATAAAAACAACCTCAGATAATAAAGATATTGTGAGATTGACCCTTACCTTGTACTTTTCCTTAGTTAATGGTTTGTTAAACTCTTTTATAATAGTTAAAAATTGTTATTAAATTATAAAAAAACTATATACATAAATACGACATCATATATGATCCTCTAATATTTCTTTATTAAAAATATATTTGTAGTATCATCGTTTCGGGGGTTAACTGATCTGTTTTCCTTTATATGCTCGGTTATGAAAGCCATGTTTGTTATGGATAAGATGTATTTTATTCATATCTAGAATGATATTATGTTCTTAAACATTATTTTTAATCATAAAATGAAAATTTTTCTTGAATTATTATGATGGGGAATGAATCTCATTGCATTCGTGGAGACGGTAATCCGTATGTACACACAAATGACAATATCATTATATTGATAGTGAAATTGTATATAATTGGATGTTATATCATATATAAAGAATAATTAATGTGTTATATTTATTATTCACATCAGTTATACTCATTATTATACCCATCCAAATAATGAAGTGTTTGAATAACAAACTACACCACGACATGGAGACGGTAAGCCAAACGTACGCACGTATGGTGACTTTTCATTAAAATAATGGATAGAATAATGAATATGGTTGCACCATTTTTATAATAACATTACAGTATATTGAATATATAGGATTTATTATTTTATAATAGAAACAACAAATAAAGAGGAAGTGGAAGAAGAAAAGAACTGGAAAGAGGTGATGAAATATTTACCTCTTCTTCGGGTTCTCCATTTTAATTTGATCAAAATGGATCCTTATAATGGCTTTATGACCAAAGTAAGGCCTCTAGGATGAAGGTAGGAATGTTTGGAGGTTATTTGGATTGGGTTTGGCCAAGAAAAATAGATTTTGAGGTGTGAAATTAAGAGAAAGGTAAGTACCCTTTTATGATAGAGGTGAGGGTCACTATAGGAAAAGCATGAAATATTATTTTATAATAAAATCATTTTCCATTTATAATTTCTCCAAAACAATATATTTATAGGATAAGGTGGGTATGGGTGGAAAAAATCTCAAAAAATAGGTTTTATATAGGTTTAGGTCACCATATTATCCATATCTTTTAGATTTAACACTTAGTTAAATTCTTTGTCATTTAAAATGTCTCTTTCTATTATTATATTATATGGTTAATAAACATACTATAACAGGCCATTAGAATCACAAGTGGTTCATTATTAATATATATAACTTTATATAAGTACTTTGGATGAACGTTATATTTTTATGAATATTATATAATTTAATAATATAATATTTGTTTTAAAAACACATTTTGGTCAATTCTGACACTATTTAGTATTTGGTTTTTGTGAAAGTTATCACAACTTTATTACTTCAAAAAAATACATTTAATCATCTCTAACATTTCATATACTCCTAGAAAAATCATGGATGTCATAAAAACGTTGAGATTATAATTATTTTAATATTTATAATACCATGTATTTGATTCTTTCATTAATAAGGTAATTACTGTATCACCATGGTATCATAAATAAATTTAATTATTTAATGTCTAAATTTTTTGAATAAAATAAATTTATGTAGGAAATATTTTTATATTTTTAATTATTATTTATATTTGAAAAGATATCTTATATAACCCCATTTAAAAATTGTTTTACTAAAAGATATATGTTTATGCCATTTTTTTCTTAACATTAAATTAATTAATATAAAGTGTCATTATCACTCTCAAGTGGCTCCATGGGGTCCCAAAATCGACCCAAGGATGAAAATGATTGGAAATTTATCAAAAAATATTAATAAGACACATATTTGGGTAATTCAATATTATTATAATATTATTTTTTACCCTTATTTACCAGATTTACACTTTAACCATAGTAAAATAAATATTTACTGCAGTAATTGTTCATAATGTATAAAAATAAAATTTATCTATTGACACAATTTTGACCTCTGGATTCAAAATATGGAAACCACTTTTCCCAATTCCAAACAATGAAGTGGTAGAAATTAATTTAAAATGAAATCTAGTTGTCAAACTAAAAAACGTGTTTTTAAGAAATAATAACTATCAAAAGATTGACACTTGTTTATATCTAGTTTAAAAGTGAAATTACATAAAACGACCTAAATTATATTAAATGATAAAAATATAATCCAATGATACTTTAAAACCACTAAAATTTATAATTTAACACTATAAATTATTTTTATTAAAAAAGTTGTTTTTAATTAAAATTTAGTATTTTTCACTATTCATAAAAAATATAAAGTTTTCATAAAAGTACCTAAAATTTACTCTAAGATAATTTTGATATTCTGAATTCATTAATGAAGTCTATTTTGAAAAATAAAATTTATAAAATTTATAAAATTTTAGAAAGTTCTTCTTACTATTTTTAACGGCTAGTTTGATAGGTCGGGGTGTGTTAAAACTCCAAGTTGTGTACAATGCAAGCTACTGCATTATTCAAAGGGAAATGTACAATGGATTCTTGTGGTGTTACATTCTCCCCTCCTTAAAATAATTTCTTCCTCAGAATTTCTAGAATATTACTGCATAAAAAATTCTGGTGGTTCTTCATCATAAGTTCCTCGGGTTCCCACATTGGCTCTTCCAACTAATGGTTTCTCCATAGAACTTTTACCAGATGAGTCATCCAGTTTCTCAACATTTTTTCTCTGGTATCATGAATTTTGATAGGCTCTTCACAATAATATAGATTAGGTTCCAATTCAATTTCCTCATTGGTGAGTACATGCGTTGGGTTGGGCATTTATTTTCTAAATAGTGATACGTGGAACACATCATGAAGTTTGGAGAGACTTGGAGGCATTTCCATACAATAAGCTACAACCCCAATTCATTCAATAATTTCGAATGGTCCAATGTACTAGGGACTTAATGTACCCTTCTTACTGAATAGTATAACCCCTTTGCATGAATATACCTTCAAGGAAAAATGGTCTCCTACATGAAGTTCCAAGTAATTCCTTCGGTTAACGACATAGCTCTTTGGCCTACTTTGTTTTGGTTTGATATGAGTTTGGAGAACCATAACTTTTCCAATTATTTCCTCAACATGTTCTGGGATTACAAGTTTTCTTTCACCAAAACCATCCCAAAAAGTTGGTGTGCGACATCTCTTTCCATATAACGCTTCATATGGTGCCATCTGAATACATGAATGGAAGCTACTGTTATAAGAAAATTATACCAGAGGTAAATATTGATCCCGCATACCTTGAATTTCAAGTGAGAAAAATCTCAACAAGTATTCTAAGGTTTTAATAGTCAGTTCTAATGGTCCATCGGTTTGAGGCTGGTAAGAAATGCTCAAATGATGTTCAGTATCCAGGGCCCTCTAAAGTCTTTTCTAGAATCTTGATGTAAAATTGGGATCACAATAAGAAACAATCAATAGGTGTACACCATGGAGTCTTACAACTTCACTAATATATAGTTTTCCAGACGTTCAAGTGGTAAATCTTCACATTTAGAATTAAAATGTGTTGAACTGGTAAGACGATCGACAATGGACCATATTGCATCATTACTTCTTGGATTCTTTGGTATCCCATTGAAAAAGTCCATCGTAATATTATCCCATTTCCACTCAGGTTTGGGAAGAGGTTACATGAATATTCTAGGCTGTTGCCTTCCAGATTTCACTTGTTGACAAACAATACATCTTGACACAAAATCAGCAATCTTTCCCTCCATGTTTTCCCACCAAAATTTTTCTTTCAAATTTCTATACATCTTGGTGCCCCTAGAGTGTATAGAGAAATTGAATCTATGACAATCATCCAAAAATTGCCCTTTTAGATCAGGTATGTTAGGAACACAAAGCCTCTTCCCAAATTTCAAAATTACATCTTCATATATGAAGTCACTCAACCTCCCATCATTCACAACATTAATATTCTTTTGAAACTCTTCATCATAAGTTTGGGAACTCTTTAACATATATAATAAAGAATGTTTGGAAACTATTTGAACAAGTATTGATGTTTCACCTTCTATGGTTATTTCCATATCCATCTTAACTAGATCCATGAAAATAGGATCCCTTTCAACTCTAATGTTGTTCAAAACTCCATGATCCTTTCTAATCAAAGCATCTTCTACCTTATTTTCCTTCCCTAGGTGGTAGTTTATAGTGGAATCATAATACATGAGTAGTTCAAGCCATCATCTTTTCCTTATGTTGAGTTCTTTATGTGAGAAAATATACTTCAAACTCTTGTGATTATTACAAATCTCACATTTTCACCATATATATAGTGTCCCCATATTTTCAGAGCAATGATTACAGCTTCTAACTCATGTTCATGAGTTGGATTGTTTTGCTTATGAATTTTTTGCTGTCGTGATGCATAGTAAACATCTCAATCATTCTGCATAAGGACACAACCAAGTCCTTTCTTTGAAGCATCACTATAAATAACAAACCCATCATTCCCTAATGATAGAGACATGATATGAGCATTAACTAATCTTATATTATATTCTTCATAACATTATTTACACTATTTGTTCCAAAAAAAATTAACCCCTTTATGAGTGAGCTTGGTTAAAAGGTTAGCCAATCGAGAAAAATTCTAGACAACACGCCGATAATAACCTGATAAACCTATACAACTGTGTACCTTAGTTATCCTCATTGGTGTTTTCCATTGTATGCGCCCAAATTTACCCTACTGTTAAAAGCGGTCATTGAAGTACAAGTAGGGATCGAATCCACAGGGATCGAAGAAGAAACCTTGAGACACTAAGATTGGCTGTGGGATTGGCTATAAAGTTTCCAACTTTGAGGTATATTTTAATTGGAGAACTATTGATATAATTTAAATAACATACAAGAAAAATGATGTGAACTAAACAATTATTGATGGTGGGTTGATCTTAGGGTTTCTATTGGGGTGGATTGGATATATTTCTTTTCTTAAGATTTCATGTCATTAATTCAAGACATATCCAAACAATGAGATAAGTCTCCCAAATCATTCACCAATTTAATACCAACACAATTCCAAGTCCAATCACTATTTCACTTTGAGCATAACTTTACTGAGTACTCAAAGGAAATAGATCGTACTAGCACTCAAAATGTGTCATCGTTAAATTTGGCAAAGATGAGAAAGAATATAACTCATCAAATGGAAATGCTAAAATAACGAAAAGATTTTAATATTAAGTACATGAAATAACATCCAATCCCTGAACTTGCTACTCCCATGGACCAACCCTTAAGATTTTAGCCCTCCATTGATGCTATTCTACTAATGGAAGCAGGATGTAGACTAATGGGAGTGGAATTTAAGAAGAATAAAATTATTAAATGAACGAACACTCCACCGTTGTGTGATTGAATTCACTAGTGCTGGTGTGAATAAATTCACACCTTGATTCAATGGTATCAATGTGTGAAGAAGAAGAAAATAATAAGTGAAGAAGAAGAATAAATTTTTATTGAAATACTTAATGTTAAAGAAAAACATACATCACGAAAATTGACAATGCTATTACAAAATGAAAGTGGAAAATTACAATTGAAAGAAATACAATGGAAGAAAGAAAAACTTCAATTGAAAGAAAAATATAAGATGATAATTACCTTCCCCACCATATCCATATATAGGAATATTAGGATCCTTTGGTCCACCCCCAATAATAAATTCATCCCCAACAATTAAGAGAGTCAAAAGGAGGGTGAAGAATCAAAAGTAAATTGACATTACAAAGTTGACCACAAAACCAGCCAAGTTCATCCACCGTTTTGACGTGTGAATTTGTAATTGAATAAAGCCGAATCTGTAGGGGTCTTAGAAGAGAAATATTATCGGCCATCTTTCCTCTATGAGATGTAAAACGTTCATAAAATTTGTCTTAGCCGTTTGGATGTTATGGTTGAAATGGTGGGACAACATTATGTGCATTCATGTTGGACCCACCATTTAAATCTCAACTTCATATCCCTTTATCATCATGAAAAATTCAGAATTTGCTCTAGCCACAGTTGTATAAACTGATACTCATACTTTTATCTTTCAACTATATAAATTTTTTCTTCATTGGGCTTGGATTGTGGGCCCCACATCTGTTTGATGGGCCTTTGTCATATTATGCTTTTTCTAGAAAGTTTCAGCATTCCGGCGCAGAAATCTCTATCTTCCATTGGGATTCATCCATCGGACCTAAATGATAAAATATTCCAAGTAAAGTGAAAAATCATATACCAAAATATCAAAATAAAATGATGAACAATTCATTTTTCAGAAGCAATTTATTGAGTGGGCCCAAATTGACATTCTAAACATGAATTGCATAATGATGGGAAATGAAGTTCAATTTGTGAATTTTACTAAAATTGATGTTTATTCAATTTGAAACACATTCATATTAATATATTAACAATGAATATTTTCCACTTTCAGTGACTAACCATACCCTCAACTTGAGTTTTGCTAGTCCCGATCAAAATATATTAAAAATATGAAATTTGAATTCTATTTTCCAAAAACATTTTAATACACATTTTTCAACCAAAGACCTCATACCATAAAAAATTATGAAACCCATCAAAATCATTTAAAAAAAGATAGGTCCATAAGCATATACCAAGCCCAAGCCCATTCCTTTTTTCAACTTCATCTCCACATTTCATCCAATTTCAATTAAGCATGATAAAGTGTTGTGCAACACAAGTGATATGAGGCCCATTTTATTGTTCTAGGGGAAAAAATGGAAGCACTAGGTGGGAATAACATTAATCCTTAAGATGGGTACCCATTTTTTTGTTTTTTTTGTTTTTTAACCATAATAGATATGGAAGGACTAATTCTGGGCAAGAAAACTATGGAGTCACGATCCCCATGTGTTAGACGCCTCACATATTGTCAATTCAATGCTCTAGAATAGAGATATAAAGCCAAACTCTGGGCATGACAACTATGAAGTCACGATCCCCAAGTGTCAGATGCCACGTATTTGGACAAAACAATGCTTTATGTGGTCATTATTTTTTTCAAATTATTTATTTATTTTTTTGGATACTCAAATTAACTAAAAGTGACCACAGAACCCTATGCTATAATGAAAGGGACCCAAGAACTCAAATTTACACCCAAGACCCAGTAGATGTGAATTGTGGCATCTTTATTAAGAGGATGAAAATTTAAACTTTGAAAAATCACATCAGATAACCACACTTTCCAAGAACTATGTTCATGAACATAAACATGAATTAAAATCAGAATCAAGGCATGCAAACTTATTTGATATCCAATTTCATAGTTTTCAATGTGGGTTATCATTTTCAAGGTTAATGGAATTTTTCTTTTCATGCATGTTCTTATTCACAAAAAAAATCATATTTTATATCATCTCCCTCCAACATAGAATAACACTATCCCTAGTGTTTAAAGAATGTATAGAAGGGGGTATGGGAGAGGTGTTAAAATAGGACATTGAAAATGATAATCATGGAATGAAGTCACCTGGTGGTTGATGATGATAGCACATGCCATAGTCTCCATTCAATCTTAGGTTTGAGTCTCAGCAGCTTGGACGATTGTGACGGGATTTTCTCCACGACCTACAACCTGTCTTTTATTTATATTTTTATTATATATATATTTTTTAAAAGTAAAAAAAATTAAAATAAAATAAAATAAACTGATGATACATTGTCAACTTTTCTAAATTTTTGGCTCATGTATTACTCAGAGATCATGCCACGTTACACGGATGAATATGGTGCTCCCCTTTTATACACATCCTTAATCATAAAAGAAGAACATGTCAATAGTCTATGATAATTTTTTAAATGAAACATAAAAAATAAAAAAATGATTCACAATTATTGGAAACATGAATACCATGAGTTGTCTCCCATGCAACGCTTAATTTAAAGTCGTTAGCTCGACTTGAACCCCCAAAATTATGCAATTCCAACATTAAATTTTTTAATGAAACCATATTTATCCACTTCAACAAGATTGAGATTGATTATTTGTTTGAAATATGTTTCATGTGAAATCCTTTTTTCTACAATGAGTGGTAAAATCCATGTAATATCAGAAATGGTTGATTGAATTGAATTTCTAGTATCGCCTAAGAAATCAATGACCATTCCCAATTTTTTAGTTTCACGAGGAGAATGAATTGAAATTTCATGGTATTGGTTATCCACATTGAAGAGTGGGGAATAAAGGAGAAAGATTTTGAGTTTGGGTTGATAAAAATTTACAATACAAGAATGGAAATTTGAATCCAAAACAGTTTCTCCTCTATGAAATATAGAAATAATTGGTTCCTTTTGAAATTTTAATTCCTCCCAAAAATTGTCCTTTAGAATGTCGGGAGTGGATATAGACTCAATATTTGTCATCTCTCTGAATGGTTCAATGATTGATGATTATAACAAATAATTATTGGAGCAATATTTTGGACACTCAATCCATAAAGAAAAAGTCTCCCCTTGTGAATCCAAAAAATTAATTTCCTCCTGATTTAAATACCCTTCAACATTTCCTTGATCTTCTTTGGTTATCCCATATCCAAATTTTTGTTCTATTTTAAATTCATTAATGGTTTTTGGGATATAATATTCATCTATCATTGATGAGGAAAGGACATTTTGAGTGGGAATGAGTTCCTCAAAAGTCTTAATGCTTTGTACTTCTAATCTCAAATTTGAAACATCTAAATTCCTTTTATCCATTTGTTCACACATATTTTCAAGTATTTTTTGACGATTAGGTTGGAAAAAAGTTTTCACATCTTTTACTTCATCATTATTTATCATTTCAATCATTTTTGATAGCTATGGAAAATTTTCTTTTAAACATTCATCATTACAAATATCATTCATGTTATCGGGTGTGGGGTATTCATTCAAAGGTTGATCAATGTAATTAAAAAATATTGGTGATTCCCAATGTGGATTTACTAATTGATTACAGAATTGGTTTATGAAGGGGTATTTTGTTGGATAATCCATTGGAGTTGATTGAAAATTGGTTTTGGGATTTTTTTGGACACACAGAAACAGAAAGGGTAAAAGAGAAGAGAAATGGAGGAGAAAAAAAATAATTTGGGTTGAGAAAAGAAATTGAGTACCTAAGGTGACTTACTTGGGTCCCCGGAAATGGCGCAAAAATTTGGTTGCTCCCAAATTTACCCTACTGGTAAAAGAAGTCGTTGAAGTACAACTAGGGATAGAATTAAAAGGGACCAAAGAAGAATCCTTGAGACACTAAGATTGGATGCGGGATTGGCTATAAGATGGCCAACTCTGAGGTATATTTTAATTGGAGAACTAATGATATAATTTAAATAACATACAAGAAAAATTATGTGAACTAAACAATTATTGATGGTGGGTTGATCTTAGGGTTTCTATTGGGGTGGATTGGATATATTTATTTTCTTAAAATTTCATGTCATTAATTCAAGACATATCCAAACAATGAGATAATTCTCCAAAATAATTCAGCAATTTAATCCCTACACAATTCCCGTTACAATCACCAATTCACTTTGAGGATCAATTTACTGAGCACTCAAAGGAAATAGATCGTACTAGCACTAAAAATGTGTCATCATTAATGTTGGAAAAGATGAGAAAGAATATAACTCATCAAATGGAAGTCCCAAAATAACGAAAATATTTAAATATTAAGTACATGAAATAACATCCATTCTCTGACCTTGCTAATCCCTTATACAGAACCTTAAGAGGTTAGACCTCCATTGATGCTATTATACCAAAGGAAGCGGGATGTAGACTTATGTGGGTGTAATTCAAGAAGAAGTAAATTATTAAAAGAATGAACACTCCACCGTTGTGTGATTGAATTCACTAGTGCTGGTGTGAATAAATTCACACCATGATTCAATGGTATCAACGTGTGAAGAAAAAGATAATAATAAGTGAAGAAAAAGAATAAATTATTATTAAAATACAAAATGTGAAAGAAAAACATAAATTAGACAAATTGATGATGCTATTACAAAATGAAATCAGGAAATTACAATTGAAATAAATACAATGGAAGAATGAAAAACTTCAATTGAAAGAAAAATATTATATAATAATTCCCTTAACCACCAGATCCATATATAGGAATATTAGGAGCCTTAGGACCACCTCCCAACAATAAATTCACCCCCAACAATTAATAGATTCAAAATGAGGGTGAAGAATCAAAAGTAAATTGACATTACAAAGTTAACCACAAAACCATCCAAATTCGTCGACCATTTTGACGTGTGAATTTGTAATTTAATAAGGCCGAATATGGAGGGGTCATAGAAGATAAATATTATATTCAATATTTCTTCTATGAGTTGTAAAAATTTCAGAAAATGTTTCATAGCCCTTTGGATGTTATGGTCAAACTGGTGGGACGACTTTATGTGCATTCATATCGGGCCCACCATTTAAATCTCAAATTCTTAACCCTTTATCATCATGAAAACTTCAGAATTAGCTCTGGAAACATGAGAATAAAATTATACTCATACTTTTATCTTTCTACTGTATAAATTTTAGCTTCATTGGGCTTGGTTTTTGGGCCCCACATCTGTTTGATGGGCTTTTGGTCCATTATGCTTTTTCTAGAAAATTTCTGCATTAAGGCGCAAAAATCTCCATCATCCGTTTGGATTAATCTATCAAACCTAAAAGCTAAAATGTTCCAAATAAATTGAAGAATCCCATACAAAAATATCAAATTAAAACGTTGAACAATGCTTTTTCCACAATAAATATATTGAATTGGCACAAATTGACATTTTAATCATGAATTTCACAATGATGGGAAATGAAGTTCAATTTCTGAATTGGACTAAAATTGATGTTTATGCACTTTGAAACACATTAATATTAAAATATTAACAATGAATATTATCCAATTTTAGTGACTAATCATCCATTCTTGGATTTCCTTGGTCTTTTAAGGATCAACATAGATTCCATCCTTAGAGACAATATGTCCAAGAAAAGAAATCTCCTAAAACCAGAATTCACACTTGCTAAATTTCCCATATAATTCATTTCTTCTAAGAGTCCTTAGGATAATGCACAAGTTATTTTCATGAACTTCGTAGATTTTTGAGTATACCGAAATATCATCAATAAATACAACTACAAAGTCATCAAGATATTCCTTGAAAACTCTATTTGTTAGATCTGTGAAGATTGAGGGTGCATTAGTCATTACAAAAGGCATCAATGTAAACTCATAATGCCCATACGTGGTTCGAAATGATATTTTTGGAATGTATTCCTTCTTCACACACAACTGATGATATATAGATCGAAGGTCAATCTTTGAAAAATATTTAGCTCCATGATGTTGGTTTAATAAATCATCAATGCAAGGTAGGGGATACTTATTATTTATTGGTATAGCATTGGTATCTCTGTAATCAATGCACAAACTCATAGATCCATCTTTCTTCTTATAAAAAAGGACAAGGGCTCTCCATTAAGAAACACTAGGGTGAATAAATCCCTTATTATTCAATTCCTCTAGTTTTTTCTTTAGTTCCACTAATTCCACAATGACCATTTTATAAGGGGTATTTGATATCATTCTTGAACCAGAAATTAAATCAATGTAAAACTCAATTTCTCATTCTCAAGGATGTCCAGGTAAATCCTCTCGAAACACATGAAAATTTCCTTGAATAATAGGTACATCCTTTATTCTAACATTCTTTTCCTCACCCATTGTTATTTCATTCTCTTCTTCCCCAATAATTGAATTTAGTAGAGCTACTGGGGTGGATCTAAATAAGAATCAGGTGGTGATGTTTGTTCTCTAAATATAAGGTACTCTTTATCATCATTGAAAATTATTACACCCATCTTATTACAATAAACATTCACATCATGGTCTGAAATCCAATCCATACCAAAGATTATATCAAATTCAATCATGGGTATGGCAATGATATTGGTAGATAATGAATATTTATATGCCCTAATGGGAACTGATTCACAAAACTTTGTTGTGATGATACTTCCCTTAGGTGCTTTGACTAACAACTCCCTTGTTATGTCAAATCGAAAATATCTATTTTTCTTAGCAAACCGGGAATATGTGAAATAATACGATGATCCAGAATCAATTAAAGAACTGGCTAAACTGGAGGAAACCATTAAATTATCTTCCACCACATCTTTCATAGCTTCAACCTCAACAATAGTGACTGCGTAGGCTTAACCTTTTCCCTTGGCCTTTTATGAGGTAAGTTCCCATGGTGAATAGGACATTAATTTTCATAATGACCCTTTTCACTATAATTGTAGCCTTCAACATTGATATGGATCCTCTTTCTTCCCCTTGATATCATGAGCTTGGTGGCCTTTTTCACCACACTTATAACAGAATCCCATTCCCATCAGGAAAGTACTGGGTTGTTTCTTCCCACATTTATCACAGGATTGATATTCAAACTTTTCATTATTCCCCTTATTTCCATTTCCAGAGTGTTCAGTAGATCTCTTTCTCTCCTACTTTGATTTAAAGTCGCATGACTTAGAGAATTCATTTTCTATCTTGATAGAGCATGTGGAAATATCTTCGTATGAGAGAAGAATTGTGAGACTAATACTCGACTGAGAAATGGTTTCAACCCACCAAATAATCAATCAATATTACACCTTGGGTTACGTATATAATATTTTGCATGCCTAGATAACCTTTTAAAGTTATCCTAATACATTGGGACATTCTCATCCTCCTTTTTCCTCAGACTCAGAAATTGTCTTTCCATATTCGCTTTATGGCCACGAGAAAGTATTTTTCTATGAAAATCTCATTAAACTCCCTCCATTTCATGTATGATACTTCTTCATCTTCCCTTGTGGTTTGGATTAACGAACACCATTGATATGTATCTCCCATGAGATGATAAGCTTTCATAACAACTTTTTTTCTTTCGTTACTCCCCAAGGCATGAAATATTTTATCTAAGGAACATATCCATTGCTCATCTACAAATGGATATTTACTCCCATTGAATGTTGGTGGTTATTTCCTCATGAATTTGTCTAACATTGATCCTCCGTGTTGTGTATCAGGGTGCTCTATATAGATAAGGTTATTATTCATAACTTGAGTGAGTTGCCATAGTATGGTGATAAGCTGATCAATACCAGTTGATTCACCAACTCCAATATAATTATCTTGAATAGGAGGGGAATCCCTACATTTATTACTTGCATTGATACAGTTTCCATTCCTTCCACTAGGTTCCATTTCTAATAAATGTCATACACTATATTAGTTTATGAATCTCAATACATAATTCCAAACTTGTAAAACACGTGACATAAATTGAAATGTTTGTGGATATAATCCATAATAATAAAAATGTTTTCTTTGAGGAAGTGTATACTCATAAAACCTTCATAATGGTTTGTAATGAAAATGAGAATTATCCTAAGTATATCCCATGGGAGTGTCATAACCAAGAGTGCAACAAGGTTTGTTGTCGTGCATCAGTTCTCATTCGAGTCTAGCTCAAAGTGGTGTTTTTGGGTTTTCCCCTAGATACATCTATTCCAGAGCCTCCTCTACCTGCTCGTACCCAGACATGGATTTATTTCATGGAAAACTCAAAAAATCTCTACATCATCAAAATTGTAGGAATTTATTCTATACTAATCCTCAAAATCGATCTTAGGGTAATGTTCTATGATCCGAGTTTTTCTAAATCTAGCTTCCACGGTTTTTACTAAACATATTCCAATACCAACTGTAACACCCCAACCCGAGTTACCCAGAGTAGGTGCATTATTAAATAACATTAGCATGATATAAGGAATCATGCCCCGAAATACCGATCAGTTTAGTAGCCTTGGAAGTACAAGATACATTCATAAGTTTTACATTACATCATGAAATAAAAATGTCAACAACATTTTGTCCCCTTTTGAACACACTTATATACTTATCCTATCCCTAAAGGTCAACCATAAAATACTTATTCACATCCTGGAAAAAATAAAATATAGAAATAAGTGAGCTGAGATGCACATTAAGGATACCAATATAGAAAAAACATTCATAAATAAACATAAACATTTAAGGCAATGTATAACACTAAAAAAAGCCTTTTATACTTAAACGTCAGAATAATATGGAAATGTTAAAATCAAATAATTTCATTTACTTCTTCACATGGATATTCTACTAGTTGAATAATCACATGCAGTATCAATAGCCACTTTTATAATGATGGAATGCATAATGCCAGACTTCATAACCACATAGTCAAGGCCTTATTCCCAGACTACAAATAAGATTTTTTCAAGGCATTGTGCCAAGACACTAGTTTGTCTAATGAGACCTACTGATGCATCGAGAAACTATAGAGGGCACCACCCATCACTTACAAAGTCCAATGCATTCCTCATATGAAAATGTTTAAATATAACATAAACATTTCTATTAAAACTAGCATATAAAATTTCAATAATTTATCTATAAACCATGAATAGAGTAAAAATAACACATCCATAGTCAAAAATATCACAAAATCTTCAATACATAATGGAAGATTTGTATCATAATAATTCAACTTCAAACATGTTTAAAATCCATCAAAGGATGTTGACATAGATGAAATGAAAACTATTTTAAATAAATACCTCTTTCTATTTTGAAATCATTTAAAAGTCACATTATTATAAAAAAAATTTATTTTGAAAATATTATTATAATATTGTATGGGAAGCTTCAAAAATGATATAATGGTGGAAAAGTTCCACACATGCTGTATAAGTTAAAAAAAACATTCTTACATTAATTTTGTCAAAAAATCCATAAAGTACCTTGTTTGTAGAACAATAGAAAGATTCATTTGAAAACATTTTATAAAATTTAAATTGAGGGCATAAATTAAATTAACACATAGTCTAGTAAATAGAATTTTTTTGAATTTTTTTTAAGAAACATGAATGTGGATGACAAAGAGGTTCCAGTAGATACTTATGTTAAACCAACCTTGGATAATAAATAGATTGTGATATTAACCCTAACTTTGTACTTTTACTTAGTTGATGGTATGTTAACCTCCTGGATAATAGTTAAAAAAATTATTAAATTATATAATAATTATATACAAAAATATGATACCATATATGATTATATTATATTGTTTTGTTAATAATATTTCAGTATTATCATCGTTTTGGGTGTTAACTGTTCTATTTTCCTTTATATGCTCGATTAAGTAAGCCATGTTTGTTAGGGATAAGATGTATTTTATTCATATCCAGAATGATATTAAGTTCTTAAACATTATTTTTAATCATAAAATAAAAAAATTTCTTTAATGATTATGATGGGGAGTGAATCTCATTGCGTTCGTTGAGACGGTAATTCGTACGTACACACGAGCGACAATATCATTATATTGATGGTGAAATCATATGTAATTGGATTGTATATCATATATAGAGAATAATTATAGTGTTATATTTTTTATTTACACAATTTATACTCATTATTATACCCATCCAAATAATTATGTGTTTGATAAACAAAATACACCACGACATGGAGACGGTAAGTCGTACGTATGCACGTATGGTAACTTTGTCACTCATTTGGTGGATTGAAAAAAAATGGTTGTAATATTTTAATTATAACATCAATGTATATAGAAGATACAAGATTTATTATTATATACTAGAAACAAAAAATAAATAGGAAGCAGAAAAAGAAATGAACTTAAAATAGGTGATGAAATATTTACCTCTTCATCGGGTTTTTCATTTTTATTTGATCAAAAGGGCTCCATAGGTTGACTTCATGACCAATGTAAGGCCTATAGGATAAATGGAGGAATGTTGGGAGGATATTTGGGTAGGTTTTGTCTGAGACAAATGGATTTGGAGGTGTAAAATTAAGAGAAAGGGAAGTACCCTTTTATAAGGGAGATGAGGGTCTTTTTAGAAAAATCTTGAAATAATATTTTCTAATAAAATCATTTTTGGTTAATGATGGATCAAAAATGATTTATTTATAGTATATGGTAGGTATATGTCTAAAACCTCTCAAAAAATAGGTTATATATAGGTTTATGTCACTATATTAATAATATCATTTAGATTTAACTCTTAGTTAAATAGTTTGTCATTTACCATGTCTCTTTGTATTTTTATATTATATGGTTAATAAAATTACTATAACAGGACAATAGAACCCCAAGTGGTTAATTATTAATATATATAGCCTTATCTCAGTCTTTTTTCTGACCCTTGGATTTTTAGGACTGTTAAAGAATTTAATAATATAAGATTTCTTTTAAAAACTCATTTATGTTAATTTTGACACTATTTAGTATTTGGATTTTGTGAAAGTCATCACAACTTGATTAATTAAAAAAATACTTTTAATCTCCCCTAACATGTCATATTACATTAGAGAATTATTTTATGTCATAAAAACTTTGAAATTGTATTTATTTTAATATTTATAATATCATTTATTGGATTCTTTCATTAATAAGTTAATTACTCCATCCCCATTGTGTCATTAATAAGTTTAATTATTCAATGTCAAAAAATTATAAATAAAATAACATTATGTATAAATAGTTTTATCTTTATAGTTTGTATTTATAGTCGAAACGATAACTTATATAACCCAATTAAAAAATTGTTTTACTAAAAGATATATGTTTATGTCATTTTTTCATTACTTTAAATTAATTAATATAAAATGTCATTATCACTCTCAAGTGGATCCATGGGGTCCCAAAATCGACCCAAGGATGTACATGGTAGGAAATTTATCAAAACATAGGATTAGGACACATGTTAGGGTAATTTAATATTATTATAATATTATTTGTTTACCCTTTTTTACCAGATTTACCCTTTAACCAAGGTAAATAAAATATTTACCGAAGTAATGATTCATAATGACTAAAAATAAAAGATACCTTTTTAACCCATTTAGACATCTTGATTCCAAAAATTTAATCCATTATTCCAAATTCAAAACACATTAGTGGCATAAATTAATTTAAAATTAATTCTCGTTGTCCAAACAAAAAGCGTGTTTTTAAAAAATAAGAACTATCAATAGATTGACACATGTTTATGTGTAGTTTAAATGTGAAATTACATACAATGACTTAAATTATATTAAATGATAAAAATATAATATAATGATACTTTAACAATATAAATTATTTTGATTAAAAAATTTGTTTTTAATTAAAATTTATTATTTTTCACTATTCATCAACAATTGAATGTTTTCAGAAAAGTACCTAAAATCCCCTCTAATCTAATTTCCACATTCCAAATTCAAAAATGAAGTCCATTTTGAAAAATAAAATTTATAAAATTTTAAAACATGATTATTACTATTTATAATGGCTAGTTTGATTGGTCGTGGTGTGTTTAAACTCCAAGTTGCGTACAACGCAAGATACTACATTATTCAAAGGGAAATGTACCATGGAAGCTTGGGGTGTTACAATAATTGACATGTGATGTGATCATTATACCATTAGGTGTTATCACTACTGATTAAACATCTAATTATTGGGTGGAATTTTGATACCCTTTTAAAAATATTCATATATAAAATAGTGGGTAGACACATAATTAAATAATACATTATCATCTATATATTAGGTTACATGTGTACATTAAACCACGTAATTATCATACCCATTATCAAAAATAGTTATCACACGAGATTTTACTTTGTCTTTTGGCCTAAGAGGTTACTGAGAGTGATCATCATGACTAGCATTCAGATTGGATAATTGGTTAGCATAATTCTTTACTCTTTACAACTGAAGAATTAGAGAATGGTTAGTCCATTTGTTAGTACCTTAATTTCCTATATTTTATCCAATATCCCTTTCAACACCATTCAATATTCACTACCCTTATGTCTACCCATCTCAAATTAAAAAAAACCTTAGTTCCAATCATGAAATTCCCATGATGTTTCTTACCACATCTATTTCAAGTATATGACAAGAATTTATTTCCACCATGTGATTTAATTGAGTTCCCATTAATCGATATCATATTTTTTAAATCAAGACCATGGGAATGGTTAGAATACCATGTTTTCATTTTTACCTTAAGTTCACATCAAATGACTTATTTGTAGGTGCTAATATCTCTTGTAATTGAGCCATTATGTATACTTGGTTTTATTCAACCAAAAAATAAATCTATTTTTATTTTAGGGATGAAGATTGAACTAGAATCCTATACTAAAATCCATATTAAATTAACTTCATCTGTACCAATGGAATCATCATAATTTTTACTGAGATTAAGATATTATTTCCTAGTATTTATGAATAGAATATGAGTGAATTTCATAATGAAAAATATTCTATTTTACTCATATCATCCCATTGATTCAATTTATTCCTCCTAACTCGAGTTCTTAATAATATTCCACCATTGTTTTGGTTCAACATAAAAACAACAAATAGGAAGAATAAATTTCTCATGTTCCAAATATTGTAGAATAGAAAATATATTTTCAGTGGTACTAATTCATTTATCAGTGACTAGAGTATTAGCGAAGCCACTAAAAGAAGGTGATTGTTACCTAAAATATGAATCAAGAGAATATTTTCCCCTCTATTTATCATTTGTTTGCTCTATGTGATTCATTACTTAATATAGTTTTATGATAATAGAAACAAGATTTTTTATTCTAGATTCCATAAAACATTGTTTATTTAGACGATAGAAATTCCATTGACTATCACATTTACCACTAAAATTATTTCTTTTAGTTCTAGCCATTGAATAAACCCCAAAATCCTAATATGATAAAAAATGCTCATTGTGGAAATCATACAATCAAGAACAAAAATTTCAAGCATGTCTAGATCATTTAATATTCATTTTAATTAGTGAAACCATTGATTTAACCTAGTTCATCCATGGTAATTATCTATTGAAATTATATATAATATTTTTTAAAGGAAAATTTTTATTAACATAAGAATGTACACTAGGAGTATCAAACTAGTTGTGTATCATAGCCCATTATCAATCGCTAGGTGATGATAAATTCCAGATCAATAGTCCCCTTTCAAGGCTATTACCCGATAGAATATACTTTCTAGTGCCACAACCACGTTTTGTATTCATAAACGGATGTAATTTTTTTTGAAATCCAAATCCTTTTTTTAAGAAAAACTTTGGATATTATCATATAACTAGGATTAATATATGGGGTCTCGTGAATGATTTCTCATACTAATTTACAAAGGTTTAGTAATTCTTTTCCCAGATAGAAACAGTAACAACCTTAGACATTCATTCATAAATACTTCATCTTTTTAAATGAATATTTAATACATTTCAGCAATACACACCTGAGGATTATAATTTTTTAGTTCAATTGGATACTATCAAAAAAATATTCTTATTGCATCAAATTTTTCCAACCTGTCCCATAATGATCTTCCTAATAGTACGTATCATAGACATACCCTACTAAATTCACTTATATAGAACTTTGATAAAGTAATTTCAAGAAATGTTAAGATTAGATACTCAGAAAGCGTAAGCATGAAAGATATTAACATAGAATGAGAATAAGGGTATGGGATCATGAGAATAAAAATTTAAAACCATACCCTTTATATCATAGATCATTAAAACAGGTAGTGGAATAAATCATTATAGTTCCAAAGATGTGAATCATAATAGAATAAATAAATGTGATATAAAATAACATATAATTATCATATGATATATATTTTTTCATACACATAAACCTGTTACATTGTGAACATGTATAAATAGAAATAGGTCCACTCAAAATATTAAAGACATGAAATTAGGTCCTTATGTAACCATATAAACATGAAATATATGACCACACATAATCTTGTAAACATGAAATTAATTTCAAACATAAAATATTTATCCCATGAGTTAACAATCATTATACAATGCATTGGAGGGAGATATAGGTCTCACCCATCCTTTCTTAGCACGTGACCACCATCCTTGGTTGTAACATAACCATCACCATTCATTATAATGTTACCAATATCCTTGGTTAAAAAATAATAAATATCAAAAAATGGAAACAATAAATTTTTTATCCAAATTATAATTAAAAATATATCATATTATAACCTATTAAAATTATTTTTTTCATAGTAATTTCATCATAGTATAACCTATGGAAAAGAAAAAAGTTTAATAAAAATTTCAACATTTTATCATAGTATAACACATGAAAAAATGGTGGAGTTTGATAAATATATTCTCATAATAGAAATAAAACATAAAAATAAGAATAATGATGGTTTAATTGGATTATATTTCTAGTATAACTTATGTGACCTAAAATTATATCACCTTAGATGGAATTTTTTTTCAGTAATCACTTGGTACATTTCATGTGGAAAGTAACCATTCTATATTAAAAATAATCTTTTAAAAAAAGGATTCAACATAACATTGATGAAATAATTTTATTTATAAATATATTTGGAAAAATATATGTTCATCTTTAAATCAATGAGTGTAATTTTGGTGGAAAATAAATTTCTTACCATACATTGTAATACAATTATTCCTTTCACATTTCTAATAAAATTCCAAAGTACCTGATTCATAAAATGAAAATAAGACTGCTTTAAAAGAATTTTATAAAATATGAAACAAGGAAAATGACTTTAAAATTCCATATATAATACTAAGAAATTTATTTATATTTTTTTGTAAAAATTCAAAAATAAGAAAATAGATTTTTGATGGAAGATTGAAAAAAATGGTTTTTCCTTAAGAAAAATATTTTTCACTCTTGTGTAAATAATGTGAGTAAAATGAAATGAAAACATGAATTTTAAATAAATAACCATGGAATATTAAAAAAGGATTATATTATGATATATATCATTATATAATATCATTGTATTCATAATCATAAAAAATGCTGACATAAAATGAGATTGTTTCATAATACTATTTCCACTTCGGTAACTTTTGAATTGTAAAAACAATTAAAGAATAACATCAAATAGAAAATTAATTATAATTAAAATAATAAAATTCATGATATACCATGTCAATGTGAAATTATATAAAACATAAAAATGAAAACATTTTTTAATATGGCACATATCTCCCAGAATTAAATGAGATACTAGAAATCCCATACCTTTAGTCGCAACTTTCATTTCAAACATTGGTAACTTCTGTTTAATAAATATCGGTTTATTATAAATCTTTAAAACAAAAATACTCATATATATAATACCATATATTATTTACATATAATGTTTTATCACCTTTATCATATCAAATTTTGTTAAAATAACACTTCAGACAATAATTGTTTTGTTTTTCATGCATTTCTTGGTTTGGTAGTTTGTGTTGACAAAATTTTATCATCATTATTTCATATAAAAGATTTTATATGTGATATAAATATCATATATATATGTATTCATTATATATATATATATACATTTATAGTATTAACTAAAATTTAGAGATAGAAAATGAATTACATCATTCATGGAGATCGAAGGAAATACATTCGTATGAAAAATATTTCCATTTCATTGACAGATAAAGAAAAATATTTTTAAATTTTAATTCACCATTAAAGAATATTTTTTATATAACATATTTCATATATATTTAGTTAATCTATCCTTATTACTATCCATTTCAAAATACAAATAAAATACATATAACATCAGCTTATGGAAGTGGGAGTCCCCAGATACACATGGGCGACATTATCATTTTATAAGGGATATATATATAAGAATTAATATGTGATATAATACTTTACTAAGTATAATAATTTCATTAATAGCATATATAAACATTAAATACAAAATTTTCTCTATCCATGATAGGTGGTGATGGAAATTTAATTACATCGGTTCGTGAGGTGGTAGTCTTCCATATAGACAATAAAATATTTTATTTCCAATTTTGAAGAAGAGTAAAAGGATATAGTTTATGAAATTAACATAATAAAATCATAATATATGGTTATAACACCCCAAAATCATTAAATATGAATATGACATTATATAGAATGCATGACATGCAACACTAATCTTATAAGGGAATATAACACCCTAAGACATTGTAATATATTTACTATTTTAACTATATTTAATATATTCTATATCTTTTAATGCATAAAACATTGAGTTTATATAGAATTACACACAACAATGAATTTATTTGATGGATTTCATTACGTGGAATACTGAGTTTTATAGTATTCAAATAATATTATAATTAAAAAAATTGCATTCTAACTGTTAAATTGGTGGTTATGAATATGATTAACAAAATTATGAAAAATATATGGTCGAATACATTGGTAAACAATTAATTATAAATTAATATAAAAAACAATCTAATAATATTAAAATGTTTTTATAAAACATATTATTATGTACCAAAGTCATTTTATCATAATAAATTAAATTAATTACTATCTGTGATATTTTTAATGAAATTTATATATAATATATTCAATAAAATGGTTTGAAATCCATCCCATAGCTTTTATAGTCATAAGAAATTAAAAAATTAAATTTTATGAAAAATTATATATATTTATAAAGGAATTTTTGTATCCTTTTAATAGCGCATTAGTTACAAAACTAAATTTTGACACCTTTATAAATGTTATTTGACAAAATACACTTTATTTTTGAAAGTGTAAGTCCACCACCATATGAGATTCACGAATTGGGATGAAGTGTGACAACATCTTTAGTTGTTCCACTATCAAACATATAAAATATTTTTTCTGAACCTTCCTTGGTAGACCTATCAGAGAATCCACAGTTATATTCTCTAATTTCTAAATAGGAATAGGTAAACACTTCAACGTGTGCTCGACCTCAACCCACAGATAGGTGAGACATCTCATCAATAACTCAACCACCTTTATTTTCATGATATTCCACCCAAATATTTCATTCTATTGCTTATAAATATTGTGTATTTCATGGGGAATATCCCATATCAAATGAAGGGAAGAATGAAGAATTTTTTCATGAAAAAAAAGGTATGACCCTCAGACCTTGAAACCATAGAACTAAACTCTCATTTATCTTCCATCCCTCAATGGTCTACCCACTATTGTGTGTTTACCTCATAGGAACAAATTCTAAATTGGATATTTGTTCCTATTTAACCATTTAAAAAAAATACCAAAAAAATGAAACTAAGAATAAATCTAAAACACTACCACAATCTTGAAAATCCATGTTTATATCAAATATCACTAACATAAAATTCCATTGACCTGGTGCATCTTTCTTTAACTGACAATACAACTTTTTGTGAAATGCATCTCCCACCTAATTACCTTTACCCAGGGTAAAAATAAAGTCACAGTGAAACATTTGGAGATACTTCTCCCATCTTATTTTTCTCATATTCAAATCACTTTATGAAAAATTATGTTTTAACCACTTATGATCCATAAACACCATAAATTTCTCACCAAATAGGAAATGCCACCATGTATTCAAAGCACTATATATGGAAGATAAATACAAAATTTGGGTAGGTTAGTTCTACTTATGCAACCATAAATTCCATGATCTATAGAAATAACATGACCTCATGTCATGAGAACACATCCCAACCATGATTCTAAACCATCACAACACACCACATTACCTTCTCTTGATTCCAACAAATGTCAAGATCAGTGATGACATAATGAGAATATTAGGTTCTTGAAATGTCTTATAAAATTCATCATTCTATTTATATGTAACAAATTTTATTCAAAGCATTCATTGGGGAAGAGAGTTGTGAAAATTCCTAAAAAAATGTTAATAGTGACAAGCCAAACTAGGGAAACTATATATCTCAATGGTATTTTCCAGTACATTCCAATGGATGAAAGCCTCTATATGTTCTAAATAAATAGAAACACATTTTTTAGAGATAACAAGCCCAAGGAAACTTACCACTTGTATCAAAAAATTACAATTTTAATGTTTGGAATACTCATAAAGATCCCATAAGATTCCAAAAACTTTTACCAAGTGTTGTTCTTTCTCAACCATGGTCCTTGAATTCACCAATATGTCATCCACAAACACCAAAAAAATCCAGATATCTTTGAAATATATTATTTGTGAATTCTATAAGGACCTTTAATTGCCTCATATTACCAAAATTCATAACCAAATTCTCATAATGGCCACATGTACTCCTGAAATCATTTTTTGAAATATCCTCCTTATAAACCTACAATTGATGATATCCTAATCACAAGTCAATTTTAGAGAACCATTGGGCTCCCCTTAATTGATCAAATAGATCATAAATGTGTGGAAGTGTATAAAATTCATTATCATATTATGTTTAAGATTATTATATCCCACAAAAATCTAAATAGTTCTACACTCTTTTAAAAAATAAGACTGGTGTTGTCCACAGTGATGTACTAGGTTGAATGAACCATTTTCATTCCAACTCTTCCAAATATAAATTAAAATATATTAGCGCTATTGGTACCATTAGATAAGATATAATTCTTATAGGAATGATCCCTAGTTGGATACCAATCATATAATACACTACTATTATTGGAGGAAACCCTAATAATTGATCAAGAAAAACATCAAAAACTGGTCATAAACTATTAGAAAATCACTATTATCAATTTAATCCAATTATTCGGGTTCAAAGCTACCAAATGTGATGAGATAGTTCCAAAAAATACTTCCAAAAAATACTATAGTCCTTCATTCACATTCAGGTCTCTTCTAAAGAGGCGCTCGACACCATCATGAGTCATAAAATAAACCTATCGAGTATAACAATCTATGAGAGTTATAAACATAATAATCCAATCTATAACCAATATCATATCAAAGAAATACATCTATTGCATTAAATAATTGGTACACCCCAGAATGATAAAGGTTTAAATGACTAAATGATAAGACTCGTGTCAACAATGTGCACCTTCCTTTTCAAAGAGCCTACCTGATTAGAAGTCCACATTTAAGCATCCTTCGCCTAGAGTAGTGATCGAGATGGGTGACCTTCTGCGAAGTTCCCCAGAGTGTGTGTGAGTGAGGACAATGAACACCGGAAAGGACATGTGTTGGCATGTGGTGACTATCATTAGTCAGATGACCCATTCAGGCATGTGGGTGGGCCCTAGGCTGGGGACCACATGTCTGTAGGGAAACTGGTGGTACCTAGCGATTCTGGACCTGACGACCATGTAATGGCGGGGTGTCTATGCAGTCACCAGGACCCAGTTGTCTCATTTGGTATGAGTGTTGGTACCCAGCCTTAAGTGCAGTGCACTACCTAGGTTGAGATGTAGGGCCCCCAATGACGACGTTTTGATCTAGGGGGGGTGATTGTAACACCCCATAAGGATAAAGGGATAAATGACTAAATGATAAGACTCAGGTCAACAAGGTGTACCTTCCATTTCAAAGTCCCTATCTAATTAGAACTCCATAGTTAAGCGTTCTTGGCCTCGAGTAGTGATCAGGATGGGTGACCTTATGGGATGTTTCCCAGAGTGTGCGTGAGTGGGGACAAAGCATACTGGAAAGATCATGTGTTGGTAAGTGGGGACTATCATTAGTTAGATAACCTGTTCTGGCATGTGGGTGGGCCCTAGGGTGGGGACAACGCGTCTGCGGGGTAACTAGTGGTACCTGGCTTCTCAGGACCAGATGACCATGTAATGGCAGGGTTTCTGTGCTGTCACTAAGAACCAGTTGCTATAGGAATACCATATCAAATCCCCTCAATTAATTATTATATAACTTTTTATGAAAATAATGGTTCGACATTTTCTTCATGAAAGATGATATTGAAGTTTCAAATTATAAGGAATCATCAAAATATGAAAGCATAGAAGATCAATATAATGAGAATCAATTAATGAATGGGATTCAATTATATCATAAAAATATTACATAAGGGTAAAATTCAATAGATTCATAACTCTTACCATTTATGGTCTTTATTGATCTGCCAAAATCTATTTTTCACACCATATAATTCCATACTTACTACACATTGTTATTTATTACCCAGTTGAGATTTACATTATTGAGTATTCATGGTATTTCAAGAATAACCATGGATAACTCGGCTCTGATGATTATAGGTATTCTACTTCCCTCATCCCATCAATGAATATAACATCAGAAAAATATTATATGTCTCCCTAGAGCCCTATATTAGAGAATAGTGAAACTAGCACTGAAGATGCCCCATCTTGGGGCAATTTTTTCTTGCTCTAGGTAGTTTTAGAAAATATCACTACATGTGGTCAAATGAACCACATTGAAAACATCTAGGTATATACTTTGGTTTCAAGGCAAGATTCATTAATTCATCTATCTGATTCCGAATCATACCACTATATTGTAAAAAAGTGTCCCTCTTTTTCTTGTTTCCAACATTAGAGTTTCCACCATTTTCCATAGGTATCAATATTATTTCTCAACCCATAAGTTCTGATATTTCAATCTCATACACCATATATCTATTGACCATATCTGTTTAATATGTTATATAAATAATAAAAATATTTGGTGAAATATCTTACCTTAACCCTAGTTCAAAAATCTATTCCTTAAAGGATGAACATGTAGAAACTTTTGTTAAAAAGAAGACTAAATTCATAAATTTAACCGCATACTCTGCCACTAAGAGATTATCCTGCTTCAAGATAAAAAATTATTTCATTATAGATACTCTAATCATGTGAGGATAGATTATTTTTTTAAACAATTTTTCAAAATCATCTCGTGAAATTCCTTGGAGTAATTTTTCTTTAATGACTAAATCTCACAACAGGTTTGAAAGATCATCCAACATAAACATTTCCAACATGATTCTCTACTCAGCTTGTGTGACTAGTAAATAGATGATTTTATCCATACTATTCAGTCACACCCCTACCTTCGATGGTTCTAAATAAACCTGAATGAAGGGTGGATTCTTATTCTAGAACTGAATGAAATGATCCACTTTCTTTGTCTCATACCATATATTGTCTCTATAAATACATCAAAAACCCTGAAAAACGATAGTAGTAGCTCTTGGTTAACCTGTGTATCAGGTGCGACCAAATTATTAGAATCTTTTTCAAGTTGGTTTCTACAATGACTATTAGGTATATTTATAGAACCATAATAAACTTTCATTTACTTTCACTCTCTAAAAACTAAAGGATTAATAATTTCAAATTTACCACATCACATATAAAACAATAATGATTTCCAAAATTAAATAATTTTTCACTTTCAAATCCTTTTTCAAAATTTGAAACCTCTAAAATAATATTAAAACTCTTTTAAGTGCCAAAAAAACACTTATGTACCCATGTAAGGGGTGAATATAAAACATACTTGGATTTCCCAAAATGAATTTCATACTCATGCCACTATGGTAGAACATATTATCAGTTTTATATAATACTATTTATATAAAAAACTAGAAAACAATTTATATCAATTGAAAACTATTTTTATGAAAATATTTTTCATATAAAAACAGTTTTCCAAACCAGAACTATTTCAAAGGGAATCACCCAAACAATTCACCTAAACCATTTTCATACCAATTACTAGGTAAAAAAAATTCCACATGAAACAAGGATGCCTGAGTGATAGTTCAAAACTCATGATCTATCTCTTGTTGATCTACCAATTCATCATAATGTAACCATATACAATGTTCCTCAATGGCACACACCCCTTACACAAGGCCGGGTCAGTGAAAATGAACACATGCCCATGAAGTAAGACAAATACCATGATAAACCAATCATTTCAAGAAATTTATGTAAATTATTTATTTTATGAAAAAAAATTATATCAAACCATTTCTATGAATGAAAACCAATCTATATTTTAGATCTCCATTTTAAAATAACGAAACAAAGAACACTACACAACAACGAATTTCTATAATTATCTAAACCATCACTAACAACAGTTTCTACCAATATTTTAACATAAATTTCATAGTCAATCTAATGTAATTGAATCAATTTCAAAAAGAATCCTTCATTTTATAATAAGATGAGTCGAGGGAGAATCCACATACATCACAAACATAGGCATGAATAGAAAACAGAATAAATTTGTCAACAAAACATGATTGGAAGGCCAATAACCCAAATTATATCATGTTCCCAACTAATTTGGGACTACAACATACAATAAATCTCAAATGGATTTATCCCAAATCAATAGGAATGGTCTCAAGAACCTTTGGGAGGAGTGGAAAAATTTTCAGGGTCTAACTAAGGGAAAAATGAGTTATTTAGATAAAAATATGAATTAGATCCATAATATTAGGATTTGGTTTTTACCAGATCATAGTTTATATGAATGGTCAAGAAAACTGTGGACAAATCTTGTGATAGACACTATCCAAAAACACCCCTCACATGGTTAGCTAACATGGATAGACAAACCATTCAACAACTATTCATTTTCATCTCTCCATAATCTTTATAGTTACTCTTGGGTGCTCGTATGGTTTCCAAAAACTATGTGCCTAGCCATGGACCTACCCAGAGCCAACTATTTCAATTGTCATTGTTTCATGGATGTTTTTTTATAGTTTCTAGTACTGATGATCCCACAAATTACCCTCAAAACATCACAAAAAACTTGTTAAAACTCCTCCAAAAATTACCAAACATAACCCAATTACTACATATAAGAAAAATAAATAAAAATTTGTCAATTACCAAAAAATTGGTGTGTTACACTTCTAATATAGTGGTATCTTATAAATGGATTAAGTCATTGGAGAATATATTATTGGAACTTAGATGTTGTAAAAAGTAAAAGGTTACACCTCTAGTGTATCTTCTAAAAGAATATGTTGATTAATGTTGGTCTTTTATCCAGAATACTTGGGATAAAGAGGAAATGGATATCTTGGAATGGAAATCATTTAAGGATACATTATTCGATAAATATTTCCTTTCTGAAAAAAAAAACTGAAATGAGGGAGGACCTTGGGGAGAGGTGTGGGCAGAATTTAGATAAGGCTGGGAGCCTGAGAGGAGTGGAGAGAAGAGGGAGTGAAGGTGGGCTTTTATAGTGAAGGAGAGGAGGGATTTCATGAGATTATAATCATTAATTTATTATTTCTTCCCAAGACATGGAATAATAAGTATTACATGACCAGGAATAGTAAATGGGTCATGTGAGTTCGAACCATGTGTGGTGACATCATCCATGATTCTAGGAATAGTTTATTTAGCTAATAATGTATATATATCGTAAATTACCTTATTTTACTATTCATAAAAATTCTAGTATTTCATAAAAATTTAAAAAATTCACCCTAACCATTTCTCGACGTGTAGAATCCAAAAATAAAGTCCATTTCTAAAAAATAAGTTTCTAAATCTGATTATTTTAATATTTAATTAAATTCATAATTTATTATCAAAAACCAGATTTAAAACATGCATTAACTCATTCTAAAGCATAGGTATATCATACTTACAACTTGAATATTATTTTTATACAATCATAGGTTAGGTTTCTATTCCTTAGGGTATATCACTATTCATAAGGGTATGTTACTATTCATTAGGGTAGGTTACTATTCACCAAAAATTAAGTTTTTCTTATCGGACTCCAAAAAACATCTTGAACACAACCGTGTGTGCCGGATTTTCAAAATTCCAAACGCATAAGTGTCTAACTTATGTTTAAAGTTCACTTATCACATAATAGTTCATTATGTGGAGTTTTCATTTGATTTTATGACATAAATATATGAAAGTAAATTCCATTGAAAAACTTTGGGTCGTTACATTCTTCCCCCCTTAAGAAATTTCTGCCTCGAAATTTCATTTTACATTCTACGACAAAACTAGATGTGGGTACTTTTCCTTCATTACGTCCTCCAGTTCCCATGTTGTTTCCTCAAAATTTTGGTTCCTCCAAAACACTTTGACAAGATGCGTTTTCTTGTTGCGTAGAACCTTATCTCTCCGATCCAGAATCTTTACTGGCTTCTCCTCATAAGAGAGTTAATATTCCAGCTGCACCACCTCTGAGTTTAGTACATGTGAGGGATCAGGTATGTACATCCTCAAGAGTGATACGTGAAAAACATCATGAACTCGAGCTATATTCGGTGGAAGTGCAAGCTGATAGGCCACAGCTCCTATGAGGTTAGGGATCTCAAAGAGGCCAATATACCTTGGACTTAGCTTCCCTTTCTTCCTGAATCACATGAATCTCTTCCATGGAGATATTCGAAGGAATAATTTATCTCCAATGTCAAACTCCAAGTCCCTTCAACGGTTGTCAGCATAGATCTTTTGCCGACTTTGAGAAGCTTTGATGTGTTTCTGGATGACTTGAACCTTCTCTGTCATCTCTTGAACAAGATCGGGTCCAAGTAGCTTTCTTTGTCCAACTTCACCCCAACAGGTTGGAGTTCTTCATCGCTTTCCATACAGATCTTCATATGGATCCATCTGAATACTTGAGTGGAAGCTATTGTTGTATGAGAACTCAACCAATGGGAGATGCTGATCCCAACCACCTTTGAATTCTAGAGAGGAGGCTCTTAGCATATCTTCAAGCATCTGAATAGTCCTTTCATATTGGACATCAGTTTGGGGGTGATAGGCCATGCTGAAACTCAATTCAGTACCCAAAGCATGTTAAAGACTCCTCCAGAATTTAGATGTGAACCTTGGATCGCGGCCAGAGACAATTGAGAGTGGAACACCGTGCAGTCTCACCACTTCCTTCACATATAACATTGAATGTTGTTCAAGCGGGAGATCTTCCCGAATAGAAATGAAATGGGATGTCTTGGTGAGTCATTCAACCACAACCCATATCGCATTATTTACCTTCGATATCTTTGGGAGACCCATGAAAAAGTCCATAGTATCATTTTCCCATTTCCACATGGGTATATGCAATGGCTGCATCATACTTTTTGAATTTTGTCGCTCAGCTTTAACTTGATGACATACCAAGCACCTTGATATATATTACGCAATCTCCTTCTTCATGTTATCCCACCAGACGTGTTCTAAGAGATCACAGTAAATTGTGGTACTCCCAGTATGGGTAGAGAAGGTCGAGCTATGTGCATCATTCAATAGATCCTTCTTTATCTCTGGATCAGATGGTACACATAATCGTGTCCCAAATCATAAAACTCCTTCCTCATCAATTTTCAAATCAGAGGATTTCCCATTTTTAACAGCTTCCACCATTTTCTAAATTTCCACATCATTTCTTTGAGCAACCTTTATTTTCTCCATGAGGGATGGTTGAGCAATCATTTGGGAAAGGAATTATGATGTTCTTCCTTTAATGATTCCCATGTCCATCCATTGCAAATCTAAGAAGATCGAATCCTTTTCAATTCTCACCATTGATAAAGATGATGGATCCTTTCTACTTAGAGCATCCACCCCCTTGTTTGCCTTACCGAGATGGTAGTGGATTGAGAATTCATAATACTTGATGAGCACTATCCATCTTCATTGGCGCATATTAAGCTATTTCTATGTGAATATATATTTGAAACTCTTGTGGTTAGTATATATCTCACATTTTTTCTAATAGAGATAATGCTGCCAGATTTTCAATGCAAAGATCACGGCCGCCAACTCCAGATCATGCATGGGATAGTTTTGCACATGGATTTTTAGCTGCCTTCAGACAAAGGCTATCACTTTATCAGTTTCATTAGCACACAACCTAATCCTTTCTTAGAAGCATCACTATACACCATTAAGAGTTCTCCACTTGAAGGGAGTGTGAGTATCAGCGCAGTGATAAGCCTCTTTTTAAACTCCTTGAAACAGACATTACATTCCTGTGTCCAGATAAAATTTACTCCCTTCTATGTCAGCTTGGTGATTGGGTTTGAAAATCATGAAAATTTCTTTACGATTCATCTATAATACCCAGCTATACCTAAAAAGCTGCGGATCTCCATTACAGAAGTTGGCCTCGGCCACTCTTCAATTGCCTTCTTCTTGGAAGGGTCCACAGATATCCCTTTCCTGGTGATAACAAGCCCCATGAATGATACTTCCTCTATCTAGAACTCACATTTACTGTACTTTTCATACAACTTATCACTTCACAAAGACTTTAACACAGTTTCCAAATGCTCCTCATGTTCCTCCTAACTCATGGAGTATATCAAAATATCATCAATAAAGACCACCACAAATTTGTCGAGGTAATATCTAAACACTATTCATTAGATCCATGAAAATTGATGGAGCATTAGTGATTCCTAAGGGAATAACTATGAAATCATAGTGTCCATAGCTTGTTCGAAAGGCAGTCTTGGGAATATCTTTCTTTCTTACCTTTAGTTAGTGATATCCCAACCAAAGGTCCACCTTAGAGAAATAAGTGGCCCCAAGAGGCTGATCGAAAAAATCATCTATCTGTGGAAGGGGATACTTGTTCTTTATAGTGATTTTATTGAGCTCATGATAATCAATGCAGAGGCACATTGATCCATCCTTCCTCCTGACGAAGAGGATTGAAACACCCCACAATGAAGCACTAGGGTGTATAAAACTCTTCTCCATATTCTCCTGTAACTACTTTTTCAGATCTTCTAGCTCTACGGTGGCCATTCTGTAAGGTGTATTTGAGATTAGGAGAGATCTAGGGGTAATTTCAATTGAGAACTCAACCTCTCGGTTAGGGGGAAGACCAGGAATCTCTTCAGGGAATACATCAGTGTAATCCCTCATGATGGGAATGTCTTCAAGCATGATTCTCTCCTTTGTCTCAATCATTTGAGCTAGGTATGCATGCTCATAATGAAGTAATATCCACACTTGAGATGAAGATTCTAAAGGAGACGATATTCCTCCTTGCACTTGTAAAGAATCAGAGAATGCTTCGTGGTGTAAAGAGTAATCTCCCTTTCCCAAAAATTGATGTTGGCCTTGTACAAAGATAGCCAATCCATGCCCAAGATAGCATCAAACTCTACTAAAGGAAGTGTGAAAAGATTTTCAGGGAGTTCAGTACACAAACATTAACAGGGGAGGAGTTATAAACCATGGATGTTATAATTTACCCATTCGATGTTCTCAAAAATAACTTTTCCTCCAAATTTTGAGGTGGTGTTTGAATAGTTCTACTAAACATGCATGATATGAAAGAATGCGAAGAACCAGAATCAAATAGTATGTTTGCTATTATTGAATGAATAACATTCATACTTATCACCACATCATTTTCCAGATCCACCTCATTAGTAGTGATAGCATAAGCCCTTCCTTGTTACCTTGGAGGTTGTTGCTGATTGCCTCTGATGACCCTCAGCTTAGGGAAATTGTTCGCATAATGGCCAAGCACCTTGAAATTAAAACACTGCACTACATGCTGTGTGTTGATCTGAACCTTCCGTTCTTCTTCAATATTAGCGGGATTTTTTATATCCCTTCAGCAGTTTTTGGCAAGATGACCAAACTTTCTGTATTTGAAGCAATTCCTGGTTCCCTTTAGACAGTCACCAAGATGCTTCTTCCCATAATTATTTCAAAGGGGAAACTGAGGCTTCTTTCCATCATGGGATTTGTTTGATGAACCACTGATGTTGTTCTCCATTTTATACTTCTTTTCACTAGGCCCATGAGACCACGAATATTGTCCAATATCATTTTCAACCTTGAGGCCACAACAGACAATCTCCTCATAGCTATCAAAGTTTCGAATTTCCAACACTTTTCGTAGACTCGGCTTTAGTCCGCTAAAGAAGCGATCCACCTTCCATTCGGTGTTCATGACAAAGCCAAAGGCGTACCTTTCCAGCCTTGTAAAGTTCGATTCATACATCCCGATGGACTCATCGTCCATCTTCATGAGTCCAAGGAACTCTTTTTATACCTTGAGATGGAGGGTTCGAGGAAAATATTTGTTGAAAAACATCCTCTTGAATTCCTCCCATTCTATGGAATCAATTTCTTCTTGGGACTCCATATTCTTGATCTATGTCCACCACTGATCAGCTTCCCCATCAAATTGATAGATTGCCAGTACAACTTTCTCTTCTTCCGAGCACTGGAGGAAAGAGAAAATCTTTTGAATGGAGTTAATTCATTTTTCTGCGAGGAGGGGATTAGAAGACCCGCTAATCATAGGAGGCCTTCGCTGCATGAAGGATTCTACGGAAAATTTATCTTTCCTTGGAGAAGGGGGACGTTCTACCTGATTCATGTTATTATTCATATCTCGAGCCAGCTGAGCGTGTACATCCATGAAGTTTTGAGCACCCTCTTTCATCACATCAGGCATGTCATTAAGGCAATCATCACATTGCCTATCACATTGGTTTTTGGAACATGTTCTTTTATTTCCCGCCATTAACTATGAAAAAGAACGTATAATTAGAGGTCTTGAATACTTACCTATTGAGCATAAAAAGAATCATTGAACATAAAATTATAAACATATAAAGATAACTTATGTCATAACTTGTGATTCCTTAGGTTTACATCTAGGTTATCGTCGATCTATTTCTTAACATATATTCTCATGGGCTTCTTTTTGTCCCTTAATAATGGTTTGTACTAAGCTTGTGAATCTAACAAAGCATATCCCCCGGGAGGTTCGTAACCAAGAGTGCAGCAAGGCCCGTTGTTGTGCACCAGTTCCCGTTTGATTCTAGCTCAAAGTGGTGTTTTTGGGTTTTACCCCGAGATACATCTGTGATAGATCTGCATCTACCTGCTCGTATCCAAACAAGGATTTATTTTCTTGATAAACCACTTACTCTATAGTAACCAAAATTTTAAACTATTTTCTTATACTTGGTCTCATCCTTAAGGTTCTCATTAATGTTCTCTATTCCTAATATCCAAAAAAACTATAGAATCCTCTGATACCAACTATAGTGACCCGAGCCTTTTATATAGAACATTTCATGATTTTAAGTATAATTAATCATTAGAGTACAAGACAAGGATCGTTAAGTCTAGTTTCTTGGAAGACTAGGTACATATAACATATAACATGGGGTAAAAAAAATCTTCCATATTTAATCTCCAAAATGAGCTCCAAACTTCCTTTGAACCCTTAAATCTGCATAGGGTACCCTGGGGAACACATGAACAAATGGATGAGCTAAAAATGCCCATTAAGGGAATGATCATAAGGATACATCTCAAGCACATGAGTTAAGAGGCATGACATAATGATATCAAAAGCATGAAACTTATGAATTCATTTAATATAAGCATGGGATTATATACACATGGAATCATATAAATGTGGCATAATCATAAATAATATCTTTAGTATGGGTCAAGGTTAACCGCCAATCCTGTTTCCAATTTTAGTATGGGTCAAGGGTAACCGCCAATCCCATTTCACATCACATCTCATGAGACCTTTCCTTACCCAATGCATTGGAGTGCTATCTAGGCGCACCCATCTCAAAATTTTCATGGATATTCATTCCAAATAAATAATATTTCCACATAAATAATCATACACAATCAACCATACATAAACATAAGGTTACCCATGGAATTAATTGGGTACCACAATCATGACATAAAACCTATCCAATGGTCGTATCATGAAAGTGTCCATGAAGAAAGGGATTTCAACATAAATGGAAATTTATAGGGTAAAATAGGCATATAAAATGGTAATTGGTGCAAATATAAGTGAAAACATATAAAAAAATGTATTTTAGAAACATTGCATTAAAACATTTTTGTGCGGTTTAAGGAAAACACTCTAGAGCTTTTCAAATATAAAAGACGACATTCTTTTATATAAAACCAGAATTTAACAAAGAAGTTTTTCATAATAAAAATAATTATTTTATAAATACAATGGTGTTTTAAATCATAGGATAGATTGAAATTGAAATTTGGGTAAAAATTTGGGATGTCCCCTTAAAACGGGTTGGCTTATCGAAAAGTTCTAAGGAAAGAATCTTTCAAAATCGTGTATATCCCTGAAAGAATGTGATAAAAGGGTATTGATATAATAATATTTTAAAACTAACCATAATTCATAAGACTCACATATATAGATAAGATAAAACCATTTTTAAAGAAAGTTAAGTCAACCCGAAAGAACAAAGAAGGTTCGGGTAGAATTCGTTACGATTTTATTGGCATGGTGTCCGGTGTGACCAAGAGGGATTGATGAGAGAGAAATGGGCTTTATCATCACCTATAAAACATTATGTAAATATGGGTATGGTTTATAAACATACCCCATAACTTGGTATTACACAAGAAAAACATAGCATAGAGAACAATCTTGATTAAGGGTGAAAAGGGGTGGATCCCTTACCTTAAATTTGGTGGTGTTCTCCACTTGTTATTAATGACATGAATAAAAAAAATTAGGATTATTAATTCATAAGTCTAGAACCTCTTATATATGTAATTTATTTATTAAAACCCTTTTTAGTTCATTCAAAGCTCTTTTGATTAGTTATAAGGTTCAATTTCATTATTCGAGCCCATTTGTTTACTTGGCATTAAAGATCGGGTCACTTATATTCAACTTTGGATTATATTCTAGATGAAAGTGGTTGTACAGAATTGTAGTTATATTATTTAGTTCATATCCAATAGATTAAATGGTTTGAGGTTTAATATATTACTTAGAGTGATGTTGAATTATCACATATATAACCGTAGTGATAACTGTTTTTGTTATTCGATGGGTTTGATTACAAAGAATGTGTTTTTCATTATAACATAATTCCATTTGTACCAAAATATTACGGAATAAAAATAGGATATATTACATATATAATAATCTGTTTTAACCATAACAAAAATGGTTTCATGACCATAATTATATATAATAATATAAATTGAGAAACCGTTGTCCTTGAATGTGCTAAATTAGAACATCTCCCATGGTGCTTTTATTTCTTTCAAATAAAAGGGTGGGGAAAGGCAGAAGATAATGAAATATACCACTAGCATAAAGAAATTCCAGTACATATATGTTACTAGATTTATCATACTATTATGGTGAATGGAGGTGAGGAAAGAAAATAAAAAACAAAGGAACTTAAAAGAAAAGAAGAAATTTGGAAAGAGGAATCTAGCTCTTGAGACTTCCTCCTTTGAGAACCTCTTAAGGGGAGAGGTTTTGGTATTTTGAGGAGGCTGAGCGCATATGGACGTGGGGGATGACCTTGGGGAGAGTTTTGGGCAGAATTTAGAGATGTCTTGGAGCTTGGGAGTAGTGGAGAGAAGAGGGAGTGAAGGGGAGTTTTTATAGTGGAGGAGAGGAGGGATTTCATGATATTGTAATCATTAATTTATTATTTCTTCCCAAGAAAAGGAATAGGAAGTATTCCATGACCAAGAATAGTAAATGGGTCATGTGAATTTGAACCATGGGTGGTGAAATCATACATGATGCTAGGAATAGTTTATTTAGCTTATAATGTATATATATGGTAAATTACCGTATTTTACTATTCATAAAAAATTCAAGTATTTCAGATTAATATCAAAAATTCACCCAAACCATTTTTCAACGTGTAGAATCTAAAAATGAAGTACATTTTTCAAAAATAATTTTCTAAATATGATTATTTTAATATTTAATTAAAATTTTAATTTATTATCAAAAACCAGATTTAAAACATGCATTAACTCATTCTAAAACAAAAGTATATTGTACTTCCAACATGAATATTATTTTTATACTATCATAGGTGTGGTTAAAATTCATTAGGGTATATCACTATTCATAAGGGTATGTTACTATTCTGTATGGTAGGTTACTATTCAACAAAAATTATGTTTTTCTAATCAGACTCCAAAAAACATCTTGAACACAACCGTGTATGCCAGATTTTCGAAATTCCAAACACATAACTGACTAAATTATGTTTAAAGGTCACTTATAACTTAGTAGTTCATTATGTTGTGTTTTCATTTGATTTTATGACATCAATATAAGAATGAAATTTCCTTTGAAAACATTAGGTCATTACATTTAACATAATTTTTGACAAAAATGAATAGTGAATTCAATAAGAAACTAATTACTATAGTCAAGTAAAAAATGGATTTATTGGGGATTAAAGTATAATTATAAGAGTTAAAATGACCCAAATTATTATATTAATTTTATTTAATGAGCATATTTATACACTTAAGATAATTTTATCTAAAATAGGTCCATTACATGATAATTTCTGTGGAATATGACCAATATAATAATTTAAGTAATAAAAAAGGGAAAAAAGATAATTTTATTATTTTTAATTTAAATAAAACTATTGGATAGGGGGAAAAATAGGGTTAGATATAGATATTATTAAGAAAGATAAAATATTTTTTTAACATAATAATTTTTCATTAATTTAAGATATGAAATAATTAATTATAATACATAAGAAATTTCAACACGATAATTATTTAGTTTGTAATTATATAAAATTAATGTTACTGAAAATACTAAAAGTGAGGTTAATTTAATGAATTTTTGGGATAAATTTTAAAATATTAATAAATAATGTTAAAATGGTGTCAAAATAATATACTCTTATTCCATCACTGTATTGATATTTTTTAGATTTCATTTAAATTAATTATGTCAAAATAGACATTAATGTAATTTTATGATAAATTATACTTTTTTAAATGATTTTAAAATAATAAAAAAACTATATTATTATAATTGATTTTAATATTACAATAAATATCAACTATGTTCCATTAATTTACCATCTTTTCATTTATAATTACTATAATGAACCCTAAATAATAAAAACTATGTTATCATAGTTAAGGTCACAACGATGTTTTTTCTAGATCATGTACTTGTCTAAAAATAAATTATCCACACAGATAGAATTTTAATTTAATAAATTATATTTAGTACATATAATCAGTATGTAAAAAATTATCTATCAATTACCACTTTAATTTAGTCTTAATTTATGAATTAATTAGGTTAGAAAACTAGTTACCATAATGAAAAACCAAAATGAAAAATAAGGAAACTTTTAAGATAAGGAATGAAATGTATAAAATGTGTGTTTTACTGTGTATTGGAGGTGTTTATAGACCATATGATCCATCCATTAACTCAATTATCAATTTTGGGGCCACTTTCAGATATATTGACATTATAATATTGAATAATTTTGAGTATTTAGAAGAACACCACTCCTTATCATCTGTAAAAGGGCACTTACTCACATCGCTTCTTCACACCCTCATACTATTTGAATCATATAAAACACGACCAAATCAATTAAAACATTCCCCCATCATCTTAGAATCCATATTTTGGGAATAAATCCATCTCTTAAAGGCCTTAGTGAAAAAAATGACGATAGACATAGAATACACAATGTTCTTGAATGAGCGTCTTTTCTTTATTTATATCTCTAACCCATTGAAAAATTCATATACCATCCTATTATAACAACATCAGTTTCTAACATATATTGAGAGTTTTTTTATGTTAAGGGTATAACATACAAAAAAAAAATCATACATTAAATGGTTTATGAAATCATTATTCTTGTGTATGGACGACTAGCGCCTCACGAAATGATGTTATTCATTTTTTCATCACCACCTCTCATGGTTGGGTATGGTGAAGGATATAAAGCTTAAATGTGATATTTATGACATAATTATACCTCAGGAGTCATAATATCACATATAACATTTTATTTTTCATTCGATATGAGATATGATAACATCTACTGTGTGTATGGTGGACTACCGCCTCCCGAAGCAATGAGATTTGTTTTTCACAGACACATTTCATAGATGGTAATAAGATTAAATATAATAAATATATGCGATACACATGAAATATTTATTATATTAAAGAAATATTTATATTTATTTAAATATAATAAGTAATTTTCATTTTACGTTTTAACTCATTGAGAACGTGATAACGTCGTTCGCTGATATGTGCACTACTGCCTCCTCAAAGGTTGTGATTCATCTTTTTGTGACCACAACACAAGAATGATATATATAAGAATAAATATTTAAATAATATGGTATATATATTATAATTGTAATTATAGAGAGATATAATATTACTTACCTACTTTCCATAATGATTATTGAAAAATGGAAACGTTACTCATGAGTACGTATGACCCACTATCTCTATGATCCTATAATACATCATTTTTTATAAAACATTTTAAATATGGGTTTAAAAAGTATAATTTTTTAATGAATATTATAATTAATTAATTATTATTATTCTATATATGTTTAAGTAATGAACTCTTCGACCATGGTCAACTACCTAAGTCATCTTTGACATATATACTGAATATGGTCAAAACATCTGATAAAAACATAACCAATTAAGTAATTTTATATAGCATGACAATAAGTGAAACAGAATATAAATATATATTTAATATTTTATGAAGTAATTTAAATAATTAACATAAAGTTATTATTCGGGAAGATAAACACACTCACGACAAGTCAAACACAATGTAAGGGTTTTCTCGTCTCACTTTTACATATATGAGATATATTCCAAATTAAAAAATTATTTTATTTTTTGGTGTATATAGTTACCATGAATTTGTTATATTATTAATATAATTAATTGTATGGGGATTTAATTATCCCTTTGAGGATCTTTATTTAATAGGGTTTATGGTTTCAATGTTACCAAATTGGTGTAACATCCCAAGTAAGTAATGAATAATAGATATTTTTATCTACGTCTATTAATGAATTAGATAGTGTTTTAGAGGCTTAAAATGAAAATAAATACAATCTTATGCATGGAATACACTAATATTCTTAAAAGATTGTTTTACTGCCTTTTGATGGCAAACCCTTTTTTAAATCAAACTTTTGACAATTTTATAATCTATATTGGTCAAAATAAAAATATTCATTATGATTGGGACATTGAAATTTACATTGGATAAATTTTTGGTATTTTTCTGACAATGTTCATTTTTTTAATGAATAGTGAAAAATACTGCATTTTACATCAAAACTGCTTTTTCATTTAATTTAATTATATGGCTAGATTATCCTATTAAGTTGTATTAAAGTGTAATGTGAATATATTTTTACCATTTAATCCAATGGTGGTTATTATTATTAATTTCACTTTGGAATTGGTCATAAACTAATGTCATACTTTTCATAGATATTGTTTCAAAAAAACCCGCTATTTGTTTTCAAAACGGGAATTATTTTTAAATCAATTATTGCAATTTATGTGCATGGAATTTCGTAAAATGGATTAAATATTTGGAATCAGAAGTTCCAAATTATGTAATCAATATTCTTTTGTTTTTGGACATTATAAATAGTAACGACGGTAATTATCATTAATTATCTTGATTAATGAGTAATTGGGTAGTTAAGGATAATAAAATGATATCATAATAATACAAAAAGACAACAACATGTTTCCTAAGGCTTTTGGATGTGTCATGTTCGACCAAGAAAATCCGTGGGTCAACTTGGGGACCCCATGGAGCCACTTTGGTTGGGAAATGACATAAATATCTTTTTATTTAATGATAAAGTAAAAATGACACAACCATGATATGTTTTACTAAAACAATTTTTAAATGGGGTTATACAAGTCAGATTTTTTATTATAAATAGTAATTGGAAATCTAAAACGATTTCCTACATCATTGTATTTTTTTTATAATTTTTAGACTTTAAATAAATTACATTATTTATGACATCATAATGATGCAGCGATGACCTCATTATTTGACGATTTAAATAAACTGGAATGATAATGTAAATTCTAAGACCTACACATGTCCAAAACCTATTGGGTGGGTATATTTCGAACCCTTATCACCATAGCCTCGAAGTATATCAATGTGGGACCTTTAAAATCCAAAACTCATTTTAAAATAAAGTAACATTTCTTTACTTTCCAAGAGTGACCCTCCTCTCTTCTTATAAAAGGCCCCCACCTCTACCTCCTTACACACACTCCCAAAGCCTTCGGCTCGGCCAAACCCTTCCCATTTTGTCTCTACACTTTCCTCTCTTACTACTTGAAGCCTCACTTTGGGCAGAAGTCTTCCCAAGGAAGCCTTTGATCTCAAACCAAAGGGAGTTACCCGATTTTAAGGTAATGTCTTCACTTGAGTCCTGTTGTTTTATTTTGCTTCTCCAAACCCCTAAACTCTTTTTATTAATTTCTTTTGTAACAACTCCAATATCTTAAATATATACTAGGATGTTGTTATAAGAAGGATTCAAGCAACACTTACACACACCTACATCTAATGGTTAAAGGACATACTGTTTCAGTGGATGGTGAATTTATGCCTCCCGAAACGATGATTGTTCGACACTCTTTTAACACCTTCAAAGGTGCCATTGAGATGTCACTATATTTATATATGATATATAATATGTTTATGTTTTCCTTAAGCTTCTTTATTTTTCATTTTGGGAATACCTTTATGGTTTCTATTATGGGTAAATGCGATATCTTCATTTAAGGAAGTGCGGACTACCGCCCCCTCAAAGTGATTTGATTCGCTAAATACCATATGTGGGACGTATAAAGGATGAAACTATGATATTATATATGATATTATACTGGAATTATAATATACCTTTATACCATTATGATTCAATTCTATAAAATATGAAATAGAAATGAAAGTAGCGTTCATGCATACGTACGACTTACCGTCTCCATGAACGGTGCATTTCATTTCTTACCTCTAAATGATTATGTAATATTATAAATTCATGTATATACTGGATATATATGATATATACATCATGATTATAATTATGGATATAATGGATACATGAACAAATTGTAATTATAAAGGGTTTATTTTTGACTCAAGTACCAATGATCGTTAAAATGACCGTTATTAACTTAAATAATTACATAGTGTTCATGACATGGAAATAAGTGATATAAAAGGAATAATGAACTTGAAATAGGTTCTTAAGCAAGTAGAAATTAACTCAAGTTTATTATTCAGGACATTAAAGAACGATCGAGTCATGTCGGACCTGAGGTTTGGGACTTCGTCTCAATCTCCTTTCATTGAGGAATATTTTGTTTAATACACAACATTATTTTATACGGTGTATAAACCCCTTTGACTTTTACATTTATTCAAAAGGAATCTTTTTTTTACGAACCGTTTACTAAACAACAAAAGGGAATGTTTTTTTTGTCGTACGTATGCGGCGACAACGACTTCTCCGCCGCCGTAACCATTATTTGAGTTTCGGCTTCCTCTACAAGCTATCCCTTTTTTAAAAGAGAAATAAATACAATGTTTTACTTTTCTTTTATTTTGGTATTGAAAATGGTTTTCATAATGTTTTTATATCAATTTGTTGTATAAATATCTTGTTATTGAAAGGTGGAAATGTTTTTTTCCTTTATGCATGTTTTATGTGATATGATTATGTTGAGGTTCTTGGGCATTATTATGAAGACAGGTGGTTCCATGATAAACTAAGGGTGGGTGAGCCCGATATAGCTCTCCATTGCATTGGGTAACGTGAAGGAGTGAAACATTAAGGTTTCTCCGAAGTGATTTAGGGAATATACTGTGATGGGTATTCCAAACTTAACCAAGAGGGTTACTCCCTATGTAAGAATGTTATGAATGACTCAAGTTACCTTTATGTATTATGATTTCTATGATTTATTCATGATTTGATGAGGTATGTTAAAGTGCTTATGTTTTATGGGTAAAGTATGATTTCATTCTTATGTATATATGTACCCATGTTTCCTTTCCATATTTTTACATCCCTTACTGAGCTTTTTATGCTCATCCCATGTTTTTTTGAAATGTTTTTCAGAGGTCAAGGGAAAGGTACATGATATGATGATAGTGTCAAGGAAGTGTCAAGAAAGAATCCATGTTTTATTTTAAATATGTTTCCATTGATGGGAAAGAAGAATACTATCTTTTTGAAACCACTTTGTTTATATGTGGAATTTCATTCATGTTTTATGATCTAATTCTTTAAAACTCTAAACCTAAAAAGATCGTCAATGTGTAATCTTGTAATAACTCAAGATTAAGTAAGGTTTAAGGCCAGGGCCTTATAGTTGGTATTAGAGGTCGGTTTAGATAACTTTAGGAGTTAGAATTCTATTAAATGATTATCCAAAAATATTTCTTTATGGTCAAATTGAATTGATATAGCATTTGAAGATTATAATGTTGCTTCATCTAAGACATGTTTGTTCAGAATGGTTTTCCGCAGAGGAAATAGGGAAGCAGTGCTAGGAAGGCATAAATAAGGAAATAAACTTCCGAATCAGCATCCTGAGATGGCCGAAATTGGAACTGAATAGTTTGTTACAGTAATGGAGCAGTTGACTCAAGTGATAAATGGTGGTGGTATCCATGCACGAGATCAGCCATATCAACCGCAGAGGAACATGTCAGTGGTGGAACATTTCATGAGGCAACATCCCCCATCATTCAGAGGATCATCTGACCCGGTGTTAACTAAAGGGTGGATTAAAGCACAGGAGAAGATTTTCGATGTCATGGGGTGTTCATAAAATCAAAAGGATAGTCTTGCTATTTACCGTTTGGAGGGTGAGGCAGACCAGTGGTGGTCTATGGTTAAAAATATCAGGGACGCCGATGAGATTGATGCTCTTGACTGGGATGAATTCAAAGGTATGTTTCATGAGAAGTATTTTCCTAAGGCTGTTCGACTTAGGATGGAAAAGAAATTCTTGGAATTGAGGCAAGAGGAAGACTCAGTGGATACCTATGAAGAAAGGTTCACTCGATTGGCAAGGTATGTGCCAAATTTTATCCGAGACCTTGATAGTAAAATCAATCGTTTTTACTCAGGATTAAATCCAAAATATCGAAGGTCATTAGATTCTCGTGAGTTTAAAAGTTATGAAAAGCTTTTTCGATGTGCTGAGAAGGTGGAAATGGAGTTTTCCGATGATCAAGTGTTCTATAAAAACCAACAGAAGAAGAGACCGAGGTGGCAGGAGAAAGGTAAGAATTCTTCAAAAAAGTCTGATGGTAAGAAAACTAAGTTTCCAGTTTGTGATAAATGTGGCAAAAGGTATGCTGGGGAATGTCTTCTGAATTCTGGAAAGTGCTACCGATGTGGCAAGATGGGACATAAGGCTCGTGATTGCACTGAAAAGGATCAAGGTGAAGGTAAGACCAAATTTGATTTACAGTTAGTGAAATGTTATAAGTGCAATGAGATGGGTCACTATGCAAAAGAGTGTACGACAAAGAGCTTGAGTGATGGGAAGCAGTTAGACTACAAGCAGAAAGGGGTGGTGAAATCCATTGCAACTACTTCAGCAGATGTAGGGCCATCAAATTAAGTTGTATCAGGTACATTATTTGTTTTTTCAGATTATGCCAGTATGTTGTTTGATTCGGGGTCAACACATTCTTTCATCTCTGAAAACTTTTCTAGTAAAATGGGAATACTATCTCAAGAAATGACTCCTGAACTATTGATAAAAACACCTGGGGAAAATATTGAGGCAAAAAGAATTTATAAGAATCTTCCTATCCTTATATGTGGAAATAACCTACTTGAAAACCTTATTGTTCTACCTCTAGTAGAGTTTGATGTTATCCTGGGTATGGATTGGCTCTCTATTTACCATGCTAAGATTGACTGTAGAGCTAAAAAAGTTTTTTTTCAGAAAGAATTTCAGTTTGTGTACAAGAATGAACCCTTACTTTTGATAACTTTTCAAGAGGCCGAGAAACTTGTAAAAGATGGAAATGAATGTTACCTTGCACACATCGTTGAAAATAAAGGAACTTTTCAGATTAATGATGTGCCAGTGGTAAATGAGTATCCTGATGTTTTTCCTGATGAGTTTCCTGGAATAATACCAGATCAGGAAGTTGAATTTACTGTTGACTAAGTTCCTGATGCTAAGCCAATTTCAAAACCCCCTTATCGAATGGCTGAAATTGAACTTTTAGAGTTGAAGGACCAATTGCAAGATTTATTAGAGAAAGGTTTCATTAAACCTAGCACATCAACATGGTGTGCTCCTGTTTTATTTGTTAAAAAGAAAGATGGTTCAATGAGACTTTTCATTGATTATAGAGAATTGAATAACATTCACTGTTAAGAACAAATATCTTTTTCCTCATATCGATGATTTGTTTGATCAGCTCCAGGGAGCTCAGTATTTTTCAAAGATTGACTTGAGATCGGGGTACCATCAGCTGAAGGTAAAGGAAGCAGATGTTCCGAAGACCGCGTTCCATACAAGATATCGCCATTATGAATTTGTAGTAATGCCTTTTGGGCTATCCAAAGCACCTGCTGTATTCATAGACTTAATGAATATAATTTTCCATGAGTTCTTCGATATGTTTGTGGTGGTTTTCATTGATGATATTTTGGTGTTTTCTAAAATTAAAGAGGAGCATGAAAGACATTTAAGGGTTATCTTGCAAACCTTAAAAGAAAAGATACTGTATGGAAAATTCAGAAAGTGAAAGTTTTGGTTGCAACAAATTTCTTTCCTTGGTCAAATTGTTTCTAAAGATGGGATAACTGTTGATCCTACAAAAACAAAAGTTGTGGAAGACTGGCCAAGACCCGCAAATGTAACTGAGATTCGTAGCTTCCTTAGTTTGGTAGGCTATTACCGAAGGTTTGTTAGAAATTTTTTACAGTTATCTAGTCTAATGACTAAGCTAACTCGGAAGGGTGTTAAGTTTATCTGGACAAAAGAATGTGATGATTGTTTTCAGGAATTGAAAAGAAGATTGGTGAATGCACCAGTTTTGGCACTACCATCTAGGAATGGTGAGTTTGTTATATACAATGATGCTTCATTGAAAGGACTTGGTTGTGTCCTCATGCAGAATGATCAGGTAATTGATTATGCTTCATGACAGTTGAATACTCATGAGGTAAATTACCCTACACATGATCTGGAATTAGCTACTGTTGTTTTCGCATTAAAAATTTGGAGACATCATTTGTATGGAGTAAAGTGTGAAAAATATACTGATCACAAAAGTTTAAAGTATATATTCACTCACAAAGAGTTAAACATGAGACAGAGGAGATGGCTGGAATTAATCAAGGATTATGATTGAACAATTCATTACCATCTGGGAAATGAAAATAAAGGGGTTGATGCTTTGAGTCGAAAAAGTAATGCTTCATTTGCAATGTTGCAGTTGGAACGTGATCCATTGGTTAAAGATTTGATGAACATTGGCATAGAAGTTTTTGGCGCGGGATGTTCTTCTGTTTTGTTTCAGGTATCAGTGAGATCATCTCTATCAGATAGAATCAAGAAAGCACAGAAGCAAGACAGTGAGTTGCAGAAAAAGGTAGAGCTTGTTCAGAAAGGTAAGTTGCCTGAATTCAACATTGATAATGATTGTGTTTTGATATTTGGGAAGAGATTGTGTGTTCCTTGTGATTCACAATTGAAGAGAGAGTTGTTATGTGAAGCTCATAGTTTTCCATTTTCAGTTCATCCTGGTAGTACTGATATGTAAAGAGATCTACGGGAGTATTATAGGTGGGATGGAATGAAAAGAGATATTGCTGATTTTTCTGTGAAGTGTTTGACTTGTCAACAGGTTAAAGCAGAGCGTTAGTTACCGAAAGGGATGCTTCATCCTTTACCAGTTCCAGAGTGGAAATGAGAGAATATATCCATGGACTTTGTTGTGGGATTACCGAAGACATCTTGAGGTAATAATGTAATCTGGGTTATTGTTGATCGCTTGACAAAATCTGCTCATTTCCTTGCTATACGAGATACTTTTTCCCTAGATAAACATTGCCGTTTTTATCTTAAAGAGATAGGTAGGTTACATGGAGTTCCCCTCTGCATTGTATATGATTGTGATCCCAGGTTCACTTCTAACTTTTGGAAAGGCCTTCAGATGTCGTTGGGTACTGAATTAAATTTTAGTACAACATTTCATCCTCAATCAGATGGGCAGTCAGAACGAACAATTCAGACCATGGAGGATATGCTATGAGCTTGTTCGATGGATTATCAGAGAAGTTGGGACAACCATCTTTCTTTGGTTGAATTTTCATATAATAACAATTTTCATTCTAGTATACAGATGGCACCATTTCAGGCATTATATGGGAAGCGGTGTCGAACTCCAGCATTTTGGGATGAAGTGGGTGAAAGGAAGCTGATGGGACCAGAATTGGTAGAAGATTTGGCAGAAAAAGTCCAACTGATACAGAAACACATGAGAACAGCTCAGAGCAGGAAGAAGAGTTATGTGGATAACAGGAGAAAGGATCTATCTTTTGAGGTAGGTGATCATGTTTTTCTCAAAGTATCACCATGGAAAAGTGTGATGCGATTTGGTAAGAAAGGAAAGCTGAGTCCAAGGTTCATTGGACTATATGAAATTCTGGAGAGAGTTGGATACGTTGCTTACCAAGTGGCTTTACCTCCGAGTTTATCTCAGGTACACAATGTTTTTCATGTTTCGATGTTGAGAAAGTATAAGCCAGATCCATCTAATGTTTTGAGTCCAGAGGTAGTTCGTCTAGAATAGAACCAATCATATGAAGAACAACCGGTCCAGATTCTTGACCACAGGGATCAAGTGTTACGGAATAAGGTGATTAATCAGGTAATGGTTTTGTGGAAAAACCACACGACGGAAGAGGCAACATTGGAATCTGAAAATGCAATGAGGGATAAGTACCCCCATTTATTTGATAAGTAAATAAATTGCAGGGATGCAATTTTCTAAAGGGGGGAAGGATGTAACATCCCAAGTAAGTAATGAATAATAGATATTTTTATCTATGTCTATTAATTAATTAGATAGTGTTTTAGAGGCTTAAAATGAAAATAAATACAATCTTATTCATGGAATACACTAATATTCTTAAAAGATTGTTTTACTGCCTTTTGATGGCAAACCCTTTTTTAAATCAAAATTTTGAAAATTTTATAATCTACATTGGTCAAAATAAACATATTCATTATGATTGGGACATTGAAATTTACATTGGATAAATTTTTGGTATTTTTCTGACAATGTTCATTTTTTAATTAATAGTGAAAAATACAGCATTTTACATCAAAAATGCTTTTTCATTTAATTTAATTTTATGGTTAGATTATCCTTTTAAGTGGTCTCAAAGAGTAATATGAATATATTTTTACCATTTAATCCAATGGTGGTCATTAGGATTATTTTCACTTTGGAATTGGTCATAAACTAATGCCAAACTTTTCATAGATATTGTTTAAAAAAACCCGCTATTTGTTTTGACAACGAGAATTATTTTTAAATCAATTATTGCAATTTCTGTGTTTGGAATTTGGTAAAATGGATTAAATATTTGGAATCATAAGTTCCAAATTATGTAATCAAGATTCTTTTTTTTGGACATTATAAATAGTAATGACGGTAATTATCGTTAATTATCTTGATTAATGAGTAATCGGGTAGTTAAGGATAATAAAATGATATCATAATAATACAAAAAAGACCACAACATGTGTCCTAAAGCTTTAGGATTTGTCATGGACGACCAAGAAAATCCATGGGTTAACTTGGGGACCCCATGGAGCCACTTTGGTTGGGAAATGACATAAATATCTTTTTATTTAATGATAAAGTAAAAATGACACAAACATGATATGTTTTACTAAAACAATTTTTAAATGGGGTTATACAAGTCATAGTTTTGATTATAAATAGTCATCGGAAAGCTAAAAGGATTTCCTACATCATAGTATATTTTTTATAATTTTTAGACAGTAAATAATTTACATTATTTATGACATTATAATGATGCAGCGATGACCTCATTATTTGACGATTTAAATAAAATGGAAAGATAATGTAAAATCTAAGACCAACACATGTCCAAAACCTATTGGGTGGGTATATTTCAAACCCTTATCACCTGATCCTTGAATTATATCAATGTGGGACCTTTAAAATCCGAAACGCATTTAAAATAATGTAACATTTCTTTACTTTCCAAGAGTGCCCCTTCTCTCCTCTTATAAAAGGCCCCGGCCTCTACCTCCTTACACACACTCCCAAAGCCATTGGATCAGCCAACCCCTACCCATTTTGTCTCTCCACTTCCCTATATTACTCCTTGCAGCCTCAAATTTGGCATAATTCTTCCCAAGGAAGCCTTTGAGCTCAAACCAAAAGAGAGTTACCAGATTTTAAGGTAATGTCTTCACTTGAGTCCTTTTGTTTTATTTTGCTTCTCCAACCCCCTAAACGCTTTTTATTCATTTCTTTTGTATTAACTACAGTATCGTAAATATACTAGGATGTTGTTATAAGAAGGATTCGAGATACACTTACACACACCTACATCCAATGGTTAAAGGACATACTGTTTCCGTGGATAGGGAATTTATGCCTCTCGAAATGATGATTGTTTAACATTCATTTAACACTTTCAAAGGTGGCCATTGAGATGTCAATATATTTATATATGATATATAATATGTTTATATTTTCCTTAAGATTATTTATTTTTAATTTTGGGCACACCTTTATGGTTTCCATTATGGGTAAACGCGATATCTTCATTTAAGGAAGTGCGGACTACCGCCCCCTCAAAGTGATTTCATTCATTAAATACCATATGTGGGACATATAAAGGATGTAACTATGATATTATATTTGATATTATACTGGAATTATAATATACCTTTATATAATTATGATTCCATTATATAAAATACGAAATAGAAATGAAAGTAGCGTTCATGCATACGTACGACTTACCGTCTCCATGAACGATGCATTTCATTTCTTACCTCTAAATGATTATGTAATATTATAAATGCATGTATATACTAGATATATATGATATATACATCATGATTATAATTCTGGATATAATGGATACATGAACAACTTGTAATTATAAAGGGTTTATTTTTTAATCAAGTACCAATGATCGTTAAAACGACCATTATTAACTTAAATAATTACATAGTGTTCATGACATGGAAATAAGTGATATAAAAGGAATAATGAACTAGAAAAAGGTTCTTAAGAAAGTATAAATTAACTCAAGTTTATTATTTAGGACATTAAAGAACGATCGATTCAAGTCGGACCCGAGGTATGGGACTTCGCCTCAATCTCCTTTCATTGAGGCATATTTTGTTTTATACACAACCTTCTTCTATACGGTGTATAAACCCCTTTGACTTTTACGTTTATTCAAAAGGAAACTTTTTTTTACGAAGTGTTTACTAAACGACAAAAGGGAATGTATTTTTGTCGTACGTATGCGGTGACAACGACTTCTCCGCCGCCGTGACCATTATTTGAGTTTCGGCTTCCTCTACTAGCCATACCTTTTTTTAAAAGAAAAATAAATACCATGTTTTACTTTTCTTTTATTTTGGTATTGAAAATTGTTTTCATAATGTTTTTATATCAATGTGTTGTATTAATATCTTTTTATTGAAAGGTGAAAATTTTTTGTTTCCTTTATGCATGTTTTATGTGATACAATTATGTTGAGGTTCTTGGGCATTTTTATGAAGACGGGTGGTTCCGTGATAAACTAAGGGCGGGTGAGCCCGATATAACTCTCCAATGCATTGGGTAACGCGATGGAGTGAAATGTTAAGGTTTCTTCGAAGATATTTTGGGAATATACTGTGATGGGTATTCCAAATGTAACCAAGAGGGTTACTCCCTATGTAAGAATGTTATGAATGCCTCAAGTTACCTTTATGTCTTATGATTTCTATGATTTATTCATGATTTGATGAGGCATGTTAAAGTTCTTGTATTTTATGGGTAATGTATGATTTCATTCTTATGTATATATGTACCCATGTTTCCTTTCCATATTTTTACATCCCTTACTGAGCTTTTTATGCTCATCCCAAGTTTTTTTGAAATGTTTTTCACAAGTCAAGGGAAAGGTACATGATATGATGATAGTGTCAAGGAAGTGTCAAGAAAGAATCCATGTTTTATTTTTAATATGTTTCCCTTGATGGGAAAGAAGAATACTATCTTTATGTAACGACTTTGTTTATATGTGGAATGTCATTCAAGTTTTATGATCTAATTCTCTAAAACTCTAAACCTGAAGATATCCTCAAGGTGTAATCTTGTAATAACTCAAGATTAAGTAAGGTTTAAGGCCAGGGCCTTATTATTGGTGAGGAATTTTTTGTCTAAATTTTCATTCTTTGGTACATATGTTATGTTATATACATATATTAATTTATATGGTTTATAAATTTATCCATTAAAATGTTATATCATTAATATCCTTACTTTCATGATATTATAAGTTTCATTTATTTTGATTCCATCATGTAGATTATCATTCAAAGTAACCTAAGTGTTAATTGTCTTTTCCTATAATTACATCACTTATAATAATTTTGTATGATTAATTCTATGATTTTGAAATCCTATAATTTACAAGAAATATATTTTCCTCTAGTTTTTAATGATATTTTCATTTCATTGTACAATTTTCTCCATTTTTTATTTTATTTGTTTTGAGAAAGTTCTTATAATAAAATTTAACTTAATTTCTCCCTTTGATCGAAAATATAATTACTTTTTAAAAAATAATTTCTAAAAATATATTTTAAAGTGTTTTTAAAAATTTAAAAATTATTTAATAAAGTAATTTTTAAAATATTTTCTATAAAAAAATGTTTTCAATGTAATCTTCATGCAATTTAAGGAATATGTAACTTGTATATCCTTATTGTCACATTAAAGGAACATTTTTTATGACATGCACATAATCACCCACCAACATCACCACAATTTACATTAAGCTACTAATAAGAGTTTAAAAGGTTATGTTAAAGGAAAATATTTAATTTATATTTTGAAAATTCAAATTTTTAAGAGTTTGTTTCAAATAGATTTATTTTTAAAACCTTTTATGTATGAAAAAATTATTTTCAAAATCAAAGTATATGATCCCCAGTAATAATTTAAATAATAATTTAATTGTATTTACATAAATTAATTTCCAAAAAAAATTAATTAATTATCCTCTACTATAGATAGTTTGTAGTAATAACATCCTCATTATTTCTCTAGATAGATTGTGATTTTTCAAAGAGATTGTTATGGAACCCATTCTTTTCCATAGTTAAATCATGTTTTGAAGGGATTATCATGAAAGCCATATCCTTTTCATGTGTTAATAATGTGATTAAGACAATAAAAGTTATTTCAATGAGTTATAATGAAATTAATTCTCTATGTACATTATTTTTATTGTGGTTCATAGATATTTTTAATTATTGGTTCATATAGATAGCTCTTGGATTGTCTATTATAGAATATATGATGTGTGTTCATAGATAGTAATCCAATCCATTGGGTAATGATTATGTTATATAGAGAATTATATTATTAGTTTTCCATATGTTTATTATAATTTTTATGGGTTTTCAATGGTTTATGAGATAATTTTACAATATGTCAATATGTTTTATCAATGATTTATATATATATATTTGATGATTAACTTGGTCCACATTGATATCACATGGATTATGATTTATTATTATTATGACACATTCCTTTGTTAAATCTTTAATCCACGTTTTCATGTTTTATTTTATAAGTATTCATGGGTATGAATGTTCTTATGTTATAGTCAGAAACTTTGATTATTTCATGACACTCACATTATATTCTTATGATCACATATGACATTAATTTGATAATTCTTACATATTACCAAATAGAGAATTTGAGATCACCCTTCATATGATTCCTTTTCCCTAGTTTATAAATAAAGAAGATTAATTAATTATATCTATAAGTAATTTCTTATGGATGATTATAATGTCTTAATATTGAAAACAATTCCAGGTTAAGTTGGTGAAAATCTATTTTAAAGTCATTTGAATTGTTTATGTAGGATTTTTATTATTATTTCTCTAAAACACTAAACCTAAAAAGGCCAACAAAAATATAAGTAATAAAACTTTTCCATTTGACGTTGTAAGGTTTGGATGTGTAAAAATAGGGTCACATTTGTTAACATCAATTCAAAAAATGTAATGTTTACAATATCAGCACAAAACCTTAGTGTGCGGGTTCTAGGCTATTATTTTTACATTATCAATATCTATCATTCTCACACTAACTCCTTTATATATGTGATCACATTCAAAAATATAAGATCATTCATGACTATAAATGTTATATAAGATTATATTACATTTGGATACATTTTTTAAAGGATCCTAGGGGCCTCAATTTTTATTTATATATTTTTATAATAATATGTATAATAAATATAGAGATATTAGATGTTACAATCATAAATGTGAGGGAGTGTAGTAAATATGGGATGATAGTGTAGGTTGATATAATAGGTATTCAGGATGGCTATGAACATTAAATTGATATGAGACAGTAAAACATATGAATTAAATCTATTGTTTCATAAACTTGGGATTTTAAAGGGGGGGGGGTTAAATCTTATTGGGTTTGTGAAGTTGATTATAGGGGCACAATGTTGAATCAAATTTCTTTTATAAATCATGAAGTGTATGAGATGAAATTTTAACTATACTAAAATGGACCATAGAAAACTATGCATAAATAAAAAAAATTCATTATGTTAGAGGTCTAAGTATAGACATTTTCCATTACAGGGAGATAAATTTAATACACAAAAATAAGGCATGAAAAACACACACGATTAGAAGAATGATGTCCTTCACATTAAATATGGAAGTTGGGCTATATCCCTTTATTGCAAAAATTATATGATTAGAGGATAATTTTAAATCATATAAAGAGTCACATTTAGAGGCCTAGAGAATTTTGGTTATGTTTTAGGGATGTGTGATAAGAATATACAAGTGGCATGTGAAACAATATGAAAAATGGTTATAACAGAAAATAAGTAGAAATATTGGACCAATGAGGGTTGATCCCCCACCTCTATAGTTTAAAAAATCTATTTAGAATCATATCTATAGACTGGTTGGCTACTTCATGATGTGTTATAAAGGTGAGATTCATTTTCATTGATCCATGTTTATTACTAGTATTATACTTTTAAATGAATTTAAATCATTATTCATGAATACAATAGATTTCATGATTTATCCAATACTAAAACTCATTTGAGATATAGTGTTTTCCATTGTTATATCACTTGGTTAAGTGTAAATATCATTGTCTATAATAATTTTTTTAAAGGTATTATAGAATTATTCTATGACTAATGTAGATAGAACAATATATATTAATATTTGGAATATTATCGCATAATCAGTATGATAATCTATGATGTATTAGTTAAGATATTCACTACATTAATCAAATAATGTCAACATATCCTCTAAATATATTCACTCTTTTCTTCACTTTTTAATAACATAAATGTAAAAAAATATTTTATTATATAATTAAAATTAGAAATCATTTAGAATCCACCCATATCTTGTACAAAAAGTTGTCCACATATATTAATGTGGACTAACATTGTAAGCATTGTGTATTATTCACTATTACTAATAAATTATACCATAGTAATTTAACTTTTTTAAAAACATCACATATATCCAGGAAATATATGTTAATAAATTTTAATTACCCTATATGATTTTATTTTATCTTAAAAAGTCTGTTTTAGCTTACTAATTCATTAATTTCACAATTGAGAGCGACATGAATCTTATGATTTGGTATTTTTCAATAATTACTAAAATAGTATTTAATTACTCAATAATTTAAATATTATTAGTTATTTAAATGTTTTTTAATTTAAACTAAAACTATTTGTGTGTGAAAATAATACAATTATGTTTTTTAATGTTATAAATTTTATAATCATTATATAATACAATAAACAAGATTTTTGGAAATATTAGATGATAATATCCATTCCTATGGAAAAAACTCTTACATCATTAGTAGGTCAATGAACCTCTCAATCTCTTAAAATATTTATGAAACTTATTGTTTTTTGTATTGGAATACAAAATGTGTTATCCATAATTTTAATCCAATAATTAATATTATAAAATAGAAATATTACCTAAAATAATTAATATAATAGAAATATAACCCTCTCTTTAATTTTTCATTAATTCATTACCATTCCAATAAAATTTCTTTATACATCCAAATAATATTTCCTCTTATTCATTTCTCTCCCACATAATTCTTGGTCTTTTAATATGACATTTTATAGTTAGCTTGAATTTTATCCTACCTTTTACCAATTAACCTTTCCGTATTTCATGTTATCAATAAAAAATAATGATATATATTTCTTCAAGTAAATATTATCTTAGGAAACCATATCTTAATGATATGAAACAATATTTTTTTAAATATTCATTTTTATGCCATTAATAAAACTATCCAGAATTTTCGGAATTAAAAAAGTAGCGATACACTACTCCAATTTTAGGTTATAATGAAACCAATATAATAGAAAATTTAAAACAATAATGGCATATTTTATTTCTATACCATTAGATAGACTAAAATGTTGTTATAGAGTCATTTATAGCACCATGTGTCAACAATTATAAAAACCATTAGAATTGTCTTCCTTATAAAATTATTGTTTCAATAAAATTTTCATTGGTGTATATATTTTGTAGATCAACCTCCCCTCCCCCTCTTCATCACTATTTTTTCCTCACACGAGTAGAGACCTCCCTTATATTCTCCCTGGAAATCTCTCATAAATCATTATTTTATTATTTTGTTATTATTCAACATCTAATTTATGGGTCTAGAATCTGTCATATCTTCTCCCAAGAATTATTTTCATTTTTATCTATATATCAATCACTAATTGAGATCATATTAGGTCATGATTCCTCCCGCTTCATTGATGGAAGGTTTTTTTTGATTATATCTGTTATAATATTTCATAATAAATGTGTTCATAGTTTGTGTATATTTTTAAATTTAGTTATTCACTATTTCTATAAAAGTCAAATATAAAATTAGTTTTTACATTATTTATATTATTTAAATGTTTAATTATTAGTTTTTTAATATTTTTTTAATTTATTATGGTGTTTTGAAATTAATCATTTAATTATTTTGTATTAATAAATGAATGATAAAATTCTCTACATAACTAGTTTCAATTTAATGTGGCATTGAATATTTGAATAGTAACGTTAGAAATTAATGAATGTCTATTTAATAGTTATTCATTGTATCCATGTAATATAATGGTATGTATTATTTATTAAAAATTACTTTCCTTGTACTTTTATTGGGTCACAACTCGTATGCATCAATTATAACATATGTTATCTCTTATTCTTTTTTTTCCTATAAAATAGTATTAAAATAAATTTTTTATGACAGGAATATGGACCATAAGCATAGATGCTAGTATAGGTTAATGAAATTAATAATAAAATTGTTATTTAGTTTACCTAATTTGAAATGTTATTCATACATGTAATACTAAATTTTAAATTACTTGTATAATGAATGTTTCCATTATAAAAACATATGCATAAGTGGAAAAAAATTCCATATTGGGTGGGATAATGTTTTTATTATTGATTAAATGTTTTCTTTAAAAAATGTATTCAATTTGATTTATTGAATATTAGAAAATATTTTTTCAAAAAAATTACTTCATAATAGAATATGTGTTTAATTGAATTTATTTCAATCCAAATCAATCCTTGTTGAACTGTATTCAATGAAAAATATTTAAAAAAACCTAATGAAAGACAAAAAAATAGAAATTATTAAATGTTTTTTTCAAAAGATTCATAGTTTTTAGCAATTTGGCAGTTATTGTTTACTTTTTTGATATTAGTCAAAACATCATTTACATCACAGAATGGATAGGAGATGGATGAATGATAGTAGTAATTAAATTACTAAGTTTCCAAAGGATTTGGTTTTTTTAAACATTTACTTAACAATGACCTAGATAAATATATTACATTATTCCAATGTTATAATTATCTTTGTAAACTTTTATTAAGTCAAGAATCAATCTTATACCATATAAAAATAGTTTTTTTTTCAAAAAAACAATTTGTTCTAGTATCATAATGGGAAACATTACATAAAATTAATGATCAGTATTAATAAGGTGATATAGATAATTATATATATTATTATTTTCCATTTATACATCATCATAGGAATGTATTATACTAAAATAGGAAGAAAATTATAATATTATAAGTGATGAAACTAATGAAAATAATGATGTTGAGTGTATGATATTATACATATATGGAGGAACAGTATTGTTTATGTATTTCTTTATATACCTTAAAGATGGTTAATGGAATTATTTTTTAGTGTAAGAGGAGGCTCAGGGTTGTCCTTGGGATTTGATATAAGAAACCGGAATAAGGGTCCATCGAGTTTATGTTGCATGGTCGATACAATGTTAGTAGTAATAATGTCCCCTAAACATTATTACATGAGGAAGGGTGTACAATTGGTGAAACTATTAAAGGGAGAAGAAAAACAGTGTGGGTTGTGACATAGCCATTCCACATGGTTACTGAATGGTTTTTCAAACCATTCAGCCCTCCAAGGATACCGTTCGACCCAACCCCCTCTTTGATTGTGGGTGACATGAGGTTGGCGCATGGTTTTACCAACAATGCTGCAAAACCATGCGACTCATAAAAATGGATAAATTTACCATTTCTCCAATCAGGAAACTTGTTTCCCTTGCCTAATTTGTTCCCCCATCACACTCTAGTAGTAAGAGTGATGAGAAAACCCCTCCTAAAGATCCCAAGGATCAATTTCCTTCATATCTAAGTTGTTTAGAGTGTCATTGGATATAGATTGAAGATATAGGTGAGTATAACACTCAATTGTTTTTAATTTTTGTACATTAGTTCTTATAGAATAATTTTATTGTTTATATTCCATGAAACCCATCTTTTTATAATGGTTTTTATATTGGGGCTCCAATAGTGGGTTATTCTGAATCAAAGGATATGGTTAAGAGAGCATTCATATTTCGAATCAAGGTAGGTTTTCTATAAGTTATAGTCTATTATATGTTCTTAAAGGCATGTTTACATGGATGTGGGTTTAGGTTATTATGTTATCCATTTTGTTTTCCATTGTTGAAATGATTAATTACTTAGATAATTGAAGAATTTAACAACTCATGATACTCATAGGATGCACTGAAGATGATTAGGCAGAGTTAAGGCCCACCAATGGGGTGTGACACTTTCTTGAACATTGTAATTGAGTTTATAAGAGTGTAATGAAGTTTCTATGAGGTATATCATATTATAAATATGTTGACATTTTAGCTTGAGTTATAAAATGGAAGTAATTGTATGTTTTTCTAGTTGTTCACATGGGATAATGGGGTGTTTGGTATAAAAAATGTTTTAAATGAGTTATTTTGGTAATTGGTAATTGGTATGAGTGATAATGGGTTAAGACACCTAAATGGTATATGTGTTAATGAGTTATAAATTGGTAATGGTATAATTGGTAAATTGTTTAAATCATATAAATGGTAAATGAGAATGGGATAATTCATGAAGTTTGAATAAATTTTGAATGAACTATGGGTTATAAATGGTTAATGTGTACAATTATTTATGGTTTATAGATGGAATATATGTCTAATGGAAGAATAATAATGTGTGAGGGGACTATAGGTATGAGTGGGTTATTATATTTGAGGATCCCTTCCCACATGTCGAGAAAGACTAATGCTCTAGACCCCACCCAAATATTTTTTTTATTAGGGTTTCAGATTGAGGCTCTATGCCATTAAGGAATGTAAGTGGTATTATTACCAAGAATAAGGATCTAAGGTAGATTGATGTATATATAATAAGGCTCTAGGGATAGTTCATAAACTAGCTATTAAGACATGATATTTTGTAGAAAATGTTCTTCTCATTCCTCGATTGAGTACCCAAGAATCCATTAGGTATATAGCTCAGGAAAAGGGAAAGGTCCCTATGCTAGATGGTTGATTTGGACCTAGTATTTTCATAAATTAAGGATCCAAACATAGATTTCAGACTTGATTTTTGGATTATTTTTTGCCTTTATTTTATGTTTTTTAGATTTTTTAACTTTATGACATGAAACAATATTTTTACTATTGGTTGTGGGATTGTAACTAGTTTTTGTAAATGGTTTACTGAAGCATGTTTTATGTTTATTTCTTTATTATATTTAATATTTATTCTATTTTGGCATACTTTAATAAAGAGGTAAATGTCTCCCCATGTGTTGAATTAGGCCCTCACTACTAGTCGACATCCACTAGAATATAAGTAGGCATGCCTAAGGTTATTTGAAGACCCGGTTCATGCACTAGTTTAGTGGAACTGGGCTGGGGATGTTACATTTATGGAGTCAAAGATTAATAGATTAGGATAAAAATAATATATATTGGGAATGTATTATAATGAAAAATTCATAATTTTTTAAAATATTTTCTCATTAGAAAACCATGTATTTAATTTATAATATTACCATATGTTTTGTTCTTTATATTTTGAAGGAATTAAATCTTTTTGATTCATATATTACCTAAAATTATTATATTATATGGATTTTAATTAACAATAATAGATTTTAAATAATTAATTTCATTCATTCCCAAAACATTTAACTAATTCTAGGAGGAAACCTCCAGCCTAAATGCTTATAAAGAATGTTGTACAGCTCTATGGATGTAAAATGATTTTAGATGACCATCTCTTATTCTATAAAATGTAATGTGGAACTTCCCATCTATTTATTGGCTCCAATATAATTTTTATGATGAAATATCAATAAATTTGGGGTTTACTGATAGTTAGAGTATTAAGGATAATGATGATTTAGTTTATCCTATGGTTTTATTATCATGGAATACATTTGATAAAAAAATCTGATTTTTAAGGTAAGGTGTGTAATGTTAGGTTGGTTCAATCATGGGATGGCTATAATATATTTAGTCGGACTCTTAATTATCACATTATAGGGCTTGTTTTTGTTTACATTTATAACATCTTCCATGGATGTGTAAATAACTATTCATTTTCTTGAATATACTCATATACGGACCTTCAAATATTGTAAATGATATAGATTTGTACATGTAGGAATTAATTAAATATTTGAAGCATATTTGGGATGTTTTAGTTCCCACATAGGATGCATCTTTTAATATTATATTACTAATGCATGATATTCTTATGTGTATGAAAAATGATTTCCCTGTACAAGAAATATTGACAAGTCAGAGGAATATAGAAAAACTATCTAGTCATATTTGTATGAAGCATAAATCATCTTAAAGAATTAATCTTTTTGTAATTTTTAGTTTCATTAGACATGAATTATTGCTTAAAAAGGATCATATATATAGAAATAACCATAGAATGTTTACAAGGCTATTGAAATAATGAAGAAACATCAACATATGTCAAGAACTCATGTCCTTAATAAATTTAAATGTGTTCGTTATTTATTTGGTTATGGTTAAAATATGTCTTGAAAGTGTAAGTATATTCCTATTAAATTAAATTAAAATTGTAAATCAAAAATATGAAATTTTATCTTCCATATTTATCTACCAATTTGTTAATATGTTAATTGGACATAATAATAATTGAATGAAAGATATGTCAGAAATTTCTTGAAATTATTCTAAATGTAAAGGGAAAGACCAAGGACGACTTATATTACAAACATTCCTTGGTGGATGGGTTTATTATACTAGAAATACAACACATATGAATCTGTGAAAAATAAATTGAAAGACTTTTCTGCTTCATATGAGATAACAACATTAGAGAAAAATAAAGTTCTAAATGTATTAGAGGCTGTCAAGGTTCTAGATGCATATTCTATAAAAATATGTAAACAAGTCAATATAAGAGAGTTGGAATAGAAATCCCCAAATAATATTTATTATGAAATCATTTTTCATGAGTTTATTTTGATATTAATATATCATTTACCATCAAACAATGTAAAGGATATGGTGTTTTGATTATAATATTTTTACAGAGACCATTTGGCTTTATGGTTTTCTAAGTATTTATTTATAAAGATGAAAGAAAAGAAACTGTTAATTTTATATGAGCTTGAAAAAATTGTTACTCCATTATTTTCACATGAATAATATGTTTTAATATCCATTATCTAACAGAAATAGTTATTGGGAAAAAATTTCTATTCGGTGGATATATCCAACTGAACAAAATATGTTCACAATGGTGTCTTATATTTAGAATAATAATCATCATTGAGGTTTCATTATAGAAGGTTATCTAGCTCAAGAATTTATGTGATTTGTTTTAATGTATTTAGATAATTTTATAAGGAGATGATATTGACCAATGCGAAACTAGAATGAGTATTATGAGATAATTTATCCCACTTTTTCATCTCTACAAAAAATAAGGGAATTACTCGGTCATATAAAATAGTTATATAGAGGCTTGAAATGTGGGAGATGTCACAACATAAATTATTGTTTAGATATGATTTTTTTGATAAATACATCAATTATGTAAATCTATATATGTTATCTTATAGTACATTGTCTCACATATATCTTAAACTTTTTTTATTATTTTATTTAGGTAACATAATTGAATTATAAGTTAAATTTATCATTTGTTACCTTTGATAAGGAGTTAAATATTTCATATAAACATGAGTCCTCTTTGAATGAAGTACAATTTTTTTATAATTACATTAAAAAATTAAAATAAATAAATATTCATTTAATTTTAATATTCATATGTATTTTATTTATTGATTTTACCTGGTTACTCTATCTCACAAGAATTAAGAATATTTAACTTTAGTACCAATTCTTATGTTCATGAATGAATATAATTAGAAATAAATGAGTAATAATTGGTTTCAATAGATTAAATTTTAAACATAATAAACAATGTTGGAATTAGGTTTTCTACAATAACTGACTATTATGTCAGTGCATTAGAAATTTTTCCTTGATATGAAAATGTGTCTTGTTATAGAGTTGTTGGAAAAATATTTATACTGGATTTTTAATCCCATATCCATGTCCCTATGATGAAATTATATTGGTTTGTTCTAGTTAAATGAAATAAAAAATTATTTTATGATGATGGGTTTAGAGTTATTAATAAGAATTTTTTTAGTTACATATGAGTTGTTTATTTTTAAATCCATAGTGAAACAAGTTTTAATGTGGATGAACATCTAAGAAATTAACACAATATCATTACTTTAGTAATCCTAACACATATTTGTAATAATGGTGGTGATAAAATTTACAAAAAATTTCCTACATTTTCCTTGATCATAATATTGCATAAGATGAATAAATTATTGAAATTTTCAGAGTTTTCTTTGAAATTGATGTAATGGTCAGCGATATATAAAAGCAACCATATGTGATCTGAGTTTATTCATTTTAGCTCGACTTGGGTCATTTAGGTTGCTACTATTTCCAATGACCTATCTTGGTTTCATTTTGGAAGAGTATATTTGTTTTAGTTTTATTTTATTTTTTTATTCTATTTAGATTTATTTAACATTAAATTTTTTCTTTCATACCAAAAAAATATTTAACTGATAAACTAAGATAAAACATATATTAATAAACCAAATTCAAAGTAAAATAGTACTAAAATATAATTATAATTGGTTTATAAATAATTATGATTTAATTTTAATTTAACCCAAATAAAATTAAAGCTCAAACCAATCATAAAATAGAATATATTTAAAATATTTCTTTTTAAAACTACATTATAACAATTATTAAAACTAGTTTAACATGGTTTTAATTTTTTTAAACAATGTTTCCAAAAAAATGTTTAAACCGATATATTAAATATAGTTTAAAATAGTTTTTAATAACTAGTTCAACATTATTTTAAAAAAAATCATCAAACAAGTTAGTAAAATTTTAATAACTTCATTTAATAACTTGTTTAAATCAATTTTAGAAATCAGTTTCGTAGACTGATTTTTAAACTCTGGAAAAAAATAGTTATTAAAAAAATGTTGCAAATATTCTTAAAACATGTTAAAATAATTTTTATTATTCCCACTTCATTATTATCCTTTGATATACAGTTCTAGAATGAAATATATATCTTTATTATATATTTTTTGACTTCAAATTTATATTCTTTAGTTATGAAAAGTCATATTTTTTTCATTGTTTTGATTGAGAATTAACATGTCTTGATTTTTTACCACCACATGTTATAACTTATTTTCCTCTTTATATAGTTCTTGAAATCTCAAGACATGTACATTACAGTCCTTTGCATAGTATGAATGATATTGAAGAATCTTATAAGATGAGATTATTTATAAATTATTAGAGTGAGAGAGCTATGAATACCTCACCTAGTGCCTTTAATGAGTATATTAATTCAAATAAATATCAGCAATAATACCTAATTCTATTTTATTATTATTTATAAAATTTATTTTTGGTAAATTAATCATTGAAAACCTTATCATTATTTATGTTATTGATAGGGGTCAATATCCTAGAAAATTATGTGGGGGGGGGGGAATTTGATGTATTTGGTGCAACCACCGTTCCCTTTTAAGTCTACAAATTCCTATAATATTCTAATGTGATAAAATCTTATCCTATTCATCCCCCTCTAATTGAGGCTTCGAGGATGTTCTGACCAATTCATTCATCTTAATTTTATCATATCCCTACCTCTAATATACAATTTCTGTATCCCATAATGGTCCATTATCCCTTATACCCTTTTCCCGCCACTTCTATTTCGCCTCCATTTTACACTCCTATATATTGATGATTTTATGATAGTTATACTTTGAATTATAATCCATATCTTTTAAATGACTCAGATCATGCATTTTAAAACATATATTCTTCATAACATGTCAATCTGAAAAAACCCACAAATCCATCATAGGTTAATTATCTGCTTGGATGAGATATACATTTACAAGTGTATTAAATTCAATCATAATAATTTTTTTCAATTTTAATGTATATTAATTCTATTTGTGTCATTTATATTTTTCAGTATGATATTCAAATAAGAGATGTGGTTTCTCCCATATGTATGATGTTGGGAACCATCAAACAAATATCATGGTAGAATATAGCGATGATAACCAATTTATTGGTAAATATGAAAGAAAATGTAGAAGTTTCTTAGAAACAATTACCAAGTATAGTTACATTATTCATGTTCAACTAATATTATAGATACGATCAATAATAGAAACATGGAGGAAATATCAGATGAGATATGGGTAATAATTTTTTCAAATTTAAATATATATTATTATTTTAATTATATGAATTAATATATTTCGTTCAGCTTCAATTTCACTTTTCCAGAGGGTCAAGCTATTAAGGATATGTGTTTAATGAAACTAGGAGAACTGTGGGAATCTTATAGTCATGAGATATATGTTGGTTGGAGGAAAAGATTCAAAATCATGTTAGATGGTATACCAATCCCTAACAACTATCTGGTTGTGCAATACCAGGAAATGATATCTTATCTGAAGACTAATAACCTTAATTTATTATTCAACATTAATTATTTTTATTGAAAATTTATTTATTATCATTTTTATTGAATTTTTATTTCTAGTATTATTCATTTGAAAATATAAAACCAAGATCCTATGAAATACAAGAACACTTTGTGTTTCACTACTATATAGAATCATGAGAGAAACTATGTATTATTTATGGCCAATAATGTTTTAATTAGTACCAAAAAAAGTAAACTAATAAAAATCCAATATATCAAACTAGACATTAATAGACATGAATCAAATAAAATAAATAGATTAACACAAGGAGTTCTGTTATAATACTTATACTTTAAATATTGAAAAAAATATTTCTAACTATGCAAATGAAATTCAATTAGGATCGATCTAAATGAAATTTAATCAAATAAAATCCAATAAATATTAATGATAATGAACCCAATAAACCCATAAAACACTAAAACAATCAAAATGTAATCCAAATGAATTCAATAAAGATTCAAAAAAACATGAAATGAACTACATTGAAACATATTGAATAATTTGAACCAAACTCAACTAGAACACATAAAAATCAATATAATAGTAACTATTTTGAAACAACATGAATAATACCATACAAGAGAATAACCAAATATAACCTAATCTAATGACACTAAAATGAATTAAACATAGTCAAACTGAATATATTTGAATTATATAAAAATGTAATGAATATAATCAAATCCCATAGTTTTAAACCTAACTAATCAAAACACATTTTAATAAATTGAAATAAAATATTAAAAAATATTTCTTTGATGATATAAACAATATAAATGTAATATGACATGGGTTGAATGAAAATGAAAAAAAAATGACATGAACTAAACCAAACCAAAAAGAATGAATAGAACCAAATCTAACTAAAATGATAATACAAAAACTAAATTAGAAATTTTATATATTAGTGATGAATTTATCAAATATTTTTTAAACCAAAAAACCCAAAGATTTTCCTAATTTTCAGAATTTCTAATTATAATATGTACACATTCGTTTCATATAATTTTTAATTTTTCATTTAAAACTACATAATTCTGACATAAAATCATTTTTTTCCATAAATTTATATAGATATTCTCAAACCAAATATTTTTACACCATCAAATTTCTACTAAAATATAGTTGTTGTAAAATGATTTTCCAATAAATTTATATTTCCAAAACCATTATTACTACTTAAATTCAAAACCTGAAGAGTCATAAAAAACTTACAAAACCATTGTATCACTATTATATTTTATAATATTATTTTATAAAAAATTAATCTTCAAAAAAATTAAATTAAATTAAATCACATTTTCAAAGTTAAAGCATATGAGAAAAAACATACCCAAGAAGACCTAAATAATCCAATCCTAAATAAAATTAAATTGAATAAAACTAAATAAAATCAAACATTAAAAGAATTAAATTTAATAAAATAGTGTGAAAAAATCTAAATCCTATTGGATTAAATTTATATGCATTAAATAAAACTGAATGAAATTAAACCAAATTGACTAAAATTTATATGGACCCAACCAAATTGAATTTAATATCCCTTTACAAACAACTCCTGAACTAATGAAAAAGAAAACCATAAATTTAACCAAAAAATAATCCAAAATCATCTAAATATAACTAGAACAAACAATACTAAACATTATTGACCTAAACTAAACCTAAAATATATGATTTAATCATAAATATACGAAAACATTTGAGTAATTTATAAAATAGTGAAATTATATTAAATAATACTTACTCAAACAAAAGTAAACCTAGCCTATTCAAACTAATAAGAATGAACCCAAATGATTTGAAATAAATTGAATAGAAGAAATATAACCTTTCCCATGAAAAAACATTAAATCAATCTGAATATAAAATAACCAAAATAATTCATGTTTCTATATTTTGTTTTGATTGATTCCAGTTTCACAATGATAGGGATAATATGATTCATTTTTGTGATTTTTTTGATGTATTAAATAATGGTTAGAGTGATTTAATATAGTTTAATTATACAATTTCATTAAATAATTTTTTATTTCATTTATTTTCTTCTATGTGGGGTCATATTTAACATTGAAGACCATGTTCTTCATGTGAAATTGTTTTGATCATGTAAGAAGGATAAATACAATAGTGTAGTCAATAAACATACCAATGAAAATAATTTATCAATTATTATGGTTATCTTAAATTTCATTATCTGTTTAATAATTAAAAAACAATTTTTATTGTAATCAACATTATTTGGTGGCCCTTCAGGTGATAAAAATGACAACTTTATGAAAAATTATATCTTGTGAGTTATATTAGTTGATGTGTATTGGGGGTATTCTAATGTCAAATTTGGGAATATCATCATCCCCATTATGTATTAGCTAATATAGGGGTTCCTATAAAATCTATGGCTATATATACCTTAATGTGGGTCATGAAATTGTAGATGAGACCAAAAAATAGCGTCATAGGAGCGTGGAAGAGAAAAAATAGTCACCAAGATATTAATAAATGCTATTATAATTTAATATTAATCACTTATATAAGCAAATTATATATTTCTTAAAACAATTCTATAAAAAATCACTTTATAAATGATTTATTAGGTTATATTGATGAAAACCATAATCTTAGATGAGATGACGAAATTCAGGGCGATGTTAATGATATCAAAGATGATGAGGATAATGGGGATGTTCGTGATATAGGTAATGATCATGATGGTAGTGGTGGTAATGAGATATATATTAGTCTCCTCTATTTATGATTTGATATATACAAGACAATTATGTGGATATTTTTTAATGACTAAAACTAAATGTATATATATTTTTTATCATTTTTTATTTAATTAATTGACTAATTGGATCGAAAATATAGTATATATGTGTTTTTTTAATTTAGTATTGTGACTGGTTGAATACATAATTTTATTTTGAGGTCAGTATATCTGTGTTCCAAATTTTTGCGATGTGTAATTGGTAGTTGGAGAGTATGGGGCCCTATACTGATGGTTTTAGAATAGTTGGTATAAGAATATATGACAATAGTTCCCAAAACTAGTTTTTTTGGATATTCTAACACCCTGTATAAATGGTTCTATAAGAATCATTCATATGAGGATATAATAAAGGATTACTTCCCAATATTTTTGGAAACCACTGGTAAAGGATATACCTATAGTTTCTTGGCATATACTAATGGTCTCAAATATTTGGTATAGATAAAATCATTTTGTGATATGTAATGATAGATCGATATCAAGATTGAATCTTAGTTGGATGGATCATTCTATATAATCAATTATCTAGAGTATGTAAAGAAAATAATACATTTTATTTTCCAATATATATATGAATATTGCCATAAAGGTCAAATTTTATTCATTCCTCAGTTTCTATTAGTAAAATTCTATGGGATATTAAAGCATATTTATATATCCATGAAAATATATTTTGATTGATTATTAATAATACATGAATAATAAATCACATGATAAAAATCATATGTATTATTTATGTACATCCTACATGATTTATTCTCACCATTATGAGCTTATAGGGGTGTATATTATTCTAGTGGAGTCTTAAAAACATAATATTTCATCTCTCTGTGTATTATAATGAACAATATATTCTCTAATAGATGAAATTAGAACCTATATAAATATTCTATTTGTTCAGAATTTTTTTTAGTGGTAATTAACATACGGTGTTGCATTCAAATTTCTAGAAAAATTAAAACATATTTTTAATATATACAGATTATAGATGAAGCAAATGATATACCGGCTAAATTTAAATTCATGGTTTGGTTTCTTCATCACCAAGATCTAATGACACATGATTAGGTTAGTAACAAGGGTATTTCACTGAATATGAAATGATTTTTCTTTGGAAATCATAATTAAGAAACCTCCACACATCTCTTCTTAGAAAGAGAGTGGTAGGAGGCTATGTGGGGAACCATTGGAGGCTTGTTTAGCCTTGGTGTGAGAGGTAATTACGAGGAGTCTTTTTTTCAGGCTTGTTTCTTGGAGGTAGGTAAAAACATGAAAGAATAGAAGGAAAGGATGCTACTAATGGGTGTTGGTTGCTAGATTATTTGGAATAATAGAAAGCATAGGCACCATGAAAGTATATCCACCTCTCGGTTGGGGTAGGTGATGGAATTAAAAATTATGGTGTCAAACTTGATTCATCTTTGTAAATGGTGGGAAGGATACACTTCTCTTATAAGGCCTATGGCTAGCTCATTCTCTTCACCTTATTCCCAAATTCAGTCTATATTAGGTAATTGGGTGAGTTAGATACCACCAATATCTAGCCTCAAGTTCAACATGGATGGATCTTATTCTAATTGTGTCATACCAGGGGGGTGTTAGTTCATGACAACCAAGGATCAGTTCTTCTTGATTTTGGAAACGTTTTTGGATAGGGTGAATCCCTCGTGGAGGAGGAAAAGGCGATGATGAAGGGAATAAAACTTTTCCATTTTCACAAAATCTTTCTGGAATATGTTGAGATAGACTCTTCCATGATCCTAGGTTTGTTGATGGGCAATATCCATGTTCCAGGGTCCATTAGCTATATCATCCGCAAATGGAAAAGAATCCATGATTCACTAGTAACCACCTATCACACTTTGAGGGCGGGGAAATAAGTGGTTGATTTTCTTATTTCTCTGGTGGTGAATGAAGATGAGTATTTATTATTTTCCAGCCCAGGGTTTCTTTCTCATGAGTGTTGTAGCCTTCTTACTGTTGATGCTCTTAGTATGCATTACATTCGACCACCTTAACATGGGTTTTTTATCTTATTTTGGGAATTTCACACTACCAATAAAAATTCAATGTTGGGTGGATTACTTCTCCAAATAATTTTATCAAATACCAACAACTATCACCATTGGATTTAGAATATCTATCCACTGGGATATTGTAGTAGTTAAGGTGTAACAAATTAAGATTTTACATATTAAAAACATAATGCGTTTGATGTCTTATTCCAAATATCAAATTGAAACAATAAAAATATATAACTTTGTAAGGAAGGAATATAATTTTAAGGTAAAAATAGTTGTAAAAGAATTATGATATATATATTTAATGAAGAAAAAACAGAAATAAAATTCACATTAAATATATCCTCAATTAGTATAACTAAGAAAATAATTAAAACATAATCTACAATATATTTATTTCTATTTATAATATATTTGGATGTGAATTGTCAATTAAAACTAAATTAATTAGTAATTTATAGTATAATGAGTAATTAATATTCCTATTGTTCTTTTCATTTAAAAAGTTCTTATTATATTTTATGTTATTATTTTCAAAAAATAAAAATTTTAGGATGTGATTTTTCAAATACTAACATAATATTTTTAACTTATTAGGGACGTATTATCTTAAGATGAGTTTTTTTTTATTTTTTTAAAAGATGGATGTTTAGGTGAATTTAAAAAAAAACATTTTTAAAAATGACATGAATTTTATGATATTATTAATACAAACATATGAATATTAAATTAATGAAGCACTTTTATAAGAACAAATATGTTTTTTATAGGTGAATGTATAACTTTAATAATGTATGTTTTAATTTATCTTTTGATGATTCTTAATCAGTTGACAATATTGATGGTACTGATTCATTGATGTTGTGTAATATGAACTCTATAAACCCAACCCTTAATACATCAATAATACAACTTAATAAGATAAATTTTAAGGGTAATAATAGCACCCTTGTCAAATCTAATAATGATACTACTCTAGAGATAAAAATAAAACCAAAACCAAAGATAAGGAATTAGTTTATTCTCCCACTGATCACATTAAAGCTATTAGCATTCCTGTCGAATCTAGAAAACTGAACACTATCCCTAAGGCAGTTCAAGCTGAGACATAGACCTTAATTTCTAATCCTATAAACAATTCTATCAGGACTCTAGAATCTTTTAAACATGGTAATACATCCTCAGTACAAGACCCTAAGCATATGATGGAAAATAATGACTCCTTGGAATAGATAAAGTGTCATACATCTGATCTGGACACTATCAAGAAACAGAATACAGCTGCTTTAAAGGTTCTAGGTATACCTACTTCTATATGTATTGATAGTTATGACTACTCTATGACACCTGGAAATTTTATTTCAAACCAAAATAATAATTCTTTGTTTCTATATTCAAAGAGTAATACAGACTTAACATTTAATGTTGTAATAAATGAACCAAAAAAGAAGAACCCTATCATATATAGCGATGAATAGGAATAAACCACTAATAGTACTCAAGAGGTTAGGAGGTCTACTAGAATTAATGGTTAAGGAAAAAAGAACAATGAGAGTTCTAACTCTAAATTTAGGTTTAAATGATGGTCCTTTTTTGGAATTATCAGGGTATTGCTAAATCTGGCATGATCATTTTTTTAAAACAATGGCCATCACTCATCATCCTATGTTATTTTCTATTATTGATAAGAAAATTACCGTTTCTTCTAAATACTGTCATTTATGTCAACATAATTATGTGTTTACTGGAGAAATAAATAATAACCTCAATCCTGAATATTTATAGATTTTTTGCACTCTTCTTTACAGAATATTAGTGTTTTCAATATCTTTGACTAGATTTTTACATGAAACATTAATATAGATGGGACACATATTTTCTCTCAGTTGTTTATGCTAAGAATAGATACCAAGAAAGGAGAACACTATGCAATGATCTCTCATATCTAGGCACTATCATTAATGCACCCTAGTTTTTTATTAGAGACACTAATGTCATTCTCAACTGAAGAGAGAAAATTGGACCATCTCATGCTTCTATTTATATGAGAGAATTTAAATCCTCGATTGAAGAGAATAATCACATTGAAATATTTCTCGCTGGTGCGAAATACATGAAGTATAGAAGGCATTACAACAAAGTTGTTACCTCCATGTTTGATAGAGCCTTCAGGATTGTCCCTACTTTAGATAAATGGGACACTATCTCTAGCACCACTTTTCACAAGCTAAACTCCGATCATCACCCAATCCTAGTCAATATCTCCTCCAAAGACATGAAACCCCAATTTCCTTTAATATTTAACAATGTTTGGTTCTATGATGATGATTAAACTAATATAAACCAAAACTATTGGTACTGAATGTCTTATAACAATGATGAATTTTCTTATAACCTCAAATTAAAACATCTTCAACAGACTCCAAAAACATGGTGTAACTCTAAATCCAAAGAAATTTACAACGACATCATGCTTTTTGAGAAAGAACTGAATAATCTTCAAAACAAAAATGTAAGGACCCAATGTTTTATAAATGGAAATTTTTTTCTTATAAATATTTCTTATTATCACGTGAATCCATAACATAATGAACTAATAAGTTTTATGTGACCTTTAAACATGATTTTGTCATGTATGTGTTTGGAATTTTAAAAATCCAATATACACAGTTGCAATCAGTAATTTATTTGAAGTCCGATAAGAAAAACATAATTTTTAGTGAATAGTAACATACCCTTATGAAGAGTAACATACCCTTATGAATAGTGATTTACCCTAATGAATATAATCCTTACCTATGATATTATAAAAATAATATTCAAGTGAATGTATGACGTACCTATATTTTAGAATAAGTAAATGAATATTGTAAAACTGGGTTTTTAATAATTAATTGTAATTTTTATAAAATATTAAAATAATTTAATTTAGAAAATTATTTTTGTAAAATGATTTCATTTTTGGATTATACATGTCAAAAAAAATTGTAGTGAATTTTTTAGATTTTTAAAATATACCTGAATTTTTTATGAAAAGTAAAATACGATAATTCACAATAAATGCAATAACCTGAATTTCTGCATCACGCTTGAGTCATGGATGATGTAAAAGGACATTGGATTGAACTCAAATGCATTTATTACTATTATTGGTCATGGAATCATCAATATTTCTGGTCTTGAGTTAAATCAATAAACTAATGATTAAAAAATATGAAAACCCTCCTATCCTCCACTATAACCCCCCGTCACTCCCTCTTCTCTTCACTCCTCTCAATCCTTGTGAATTGACATTATTCTACCAACATATCTCCCCAATAATTCCACAAATGTACAACATCCCCTAGTCTCTGCAAAATTCAAACAAATCTCACCATAATAGGTTCTCAATGGATATAAACTCAAGAGGTAAATTCTTCTTTCCAATTCTTTTATTTTTTTATGTTCTTTCATTTTATTGTTTCTTTCCTCAATTCCCTTCACCCAAATGGTATGATAAATCCTATAACATTAATTTAATATAATTCTATTATGATAATGATATAATTTATTATCTTCTCTGCAATATCAATATCGTATTGGAAATTAATGAAAACACCATTTGAGAGGTGATAATTTAGCACATTCAATGACAACAGTTAATCAATTTCTACTATCATCATTAATTCTGCGCATGAAAATTTTTTAGTTATGGTTGAACCAGATTATTATATAAGTAATATATCAAATTTTTGGTTCTTTAATACCTTTTTACAAATGGTATTAAGTTATAATACAAAACATGTCCATTGTAATCAAACCCACTGATTAACCAAAAAGGTTATCACTAAGGTTTTATATAATAATTTATCTTCCCTCCAAATAAATGAATGAATTTTTATAGACATTTAATCTAATGGATGTTCAATAATAAAATTCAACATTAATTCTTTACAACCACTTTCATCTTACATGTAAATTTGAACCTAAATATAAGTGAATTGATCATTAAAACCAAGTAAGAAAATAAACCCTAACAATGAAATTGATGCTCATAACAAATAAAAATGGTTATAAATGAACATAAAATGATTATAATAAATATTATAAATATATAGTAGGTTAAAAAGTAATTAAATAATAAAACTAATTTTATTATATAGGTCACTATTTTCAAGATAAGCTCCCCATCAAATTCAAGGTAAGGGATCCTCTCCATTTCACCTTTATTCAAGTATGTCATCTATGTTACTCCCTTTTATGTTTAATTAATAGTGATGAGCTATGATTTAACACCTTCACCATAATTCCCTCTATATTTATAAGTTTTGAGAAACCCCTTTCTCTCTCATGAATCCCCCTTAATTACACATGATATCATGCCGATTATCCCTTTGGAATTCAACCCGAACTACCTTTATTCTTTCGGGTTTCTCTATCATTATTTTTACCCATATGAAGTTGTATTTTATTTTTATGTAAATTGTACACATGATATTTATTTGCTCCAAAATCATGTTTCAATATCCATCTCTTATTCTCTTTCGGGGATAAACATGCTTTTAAGTGATTCCCTATACGATACATCCCAATAAGCAATCGTATTTTAAGGGAATATATCAAATTTTTCCCCAATATCAAGTGAACACTATCCTTTATTTTAATCCAACTTTTTCTTTATATACTGATATTTTTATTACGAATACTTTCCTGTTTCAATTATAGTTTTATATAAACTATTTTCTTGTTTTCTATTTTAAAAGCTCTTTAGTATTTCCCTTAAAACTGCACAAAAATGTTTTATTGCAAAAAATTATTAAATACATTTCTTACGTGTTGTCACTAGTATATGAAATCAATTTCCATGATATATGCTTGTTTTACATCCATTTTTGTTTTAATTCCTTTAATTCATGGTCACATTAATGATACACACATTGGTTATGCTTTATTTCATGATTGTGGTACCCAATTCTTTCAATGGGTACCAATTATGTTTATGTAAGATTGATTATGTATGATTATTTATGTTGAAAACATATCAATGAAATGTATTATGGGTGCAACCAGATAGTGCTATAATGAATTGGGTAAAGACTAATCTCACAAGATGCTATATGAAACAAGATTGGCGATTATCCATGACTCGTACTACTATAAGAAATTGGATTGGTAGTTAGCCTTGACCCGTACTATAATGGGAAATAGGATTGGTGGTTAACCTTCAACAATAATACTATGGAAAATATGATTGGAAATTATCCTTGACCTATACTACTATGAGAAATTGGATTGGCCGTTACCCTTGAATCATACTAAATACATGTTTTATTTTTCCACAACATTTTTATGATTCCATGTTTATATAATACCATGTTTATATATTATGAGTTCATATGTTCCGTACTTTTGATATCATTATGTCCAAACTCTTAACTCATGTTAATAAAATTTATTCTTATGATCATTCCCTTATTGAGGTTTTTATCTCATCCCTTTGTTCTTGTGTTCCCCAGGGTACCCTATACATATGTAAGTGCTCAAATGAAGTTAGGAAATTTTATGAATATTAAATATTTTTTTTCCACATGTTTTATGTTTTATGTAACCAGTCATCAAAGATAATATAATTCAAAATACTTGGCTTGTACTTTGATTTATAATTATGTTTAAAATAATATAATGTTATATGTAAATGTTTGGGGTCTCTATAGTTGGTATCAGTGGATGATCTAATTATTTTTGGAGATTATGAATAGAGAACATTAGTAATAATCTTAAGGATGAGACAAAGTATAATAAGACAACCCTAAATTTTGGTAAGTATAGAGTAAGTTGTTTATTAAGAAAATATATCAATATATGGATACAAATAGGTAGAGGAAGCTCTAACACAGATGTACCTAGGAGTAAAATATTTGTTAAGGAGTTTCAGGTTTGACCCAGGGTATCTTAGTACCCAACAAAAGGCTATGCTAAAATCTTGGTATTGACACTCATAGGGGATATGATTTGGTAAATTCATATACTTAGTACGATCCATTATTAAGGGAACAAAAAGGATCCCATAAGAATATACATTAGAATATAGAATATGAATAACATTGATTGAGGCTTATAAACACATAAGTTAAGGAGATAAGTGTAATTTCGAAGTTATCCCTATAATGTCATTAGTTTCCCACTTATGACATATTAATCACCAAAATTTCTAAATATTATAGATAAGGTATGGTAATATGATGGATCAGGTTAACAAATGATGTGAAGGGCAATGTGATGACTTCCAAAACAAGATCCATGATCAGATGGGAGATCAAGAAGGATATATCATGATTATGCCAAACCAACTATAAAAAATAATGATTAAAAATTGGTACTTGGTTGAATGCCTAATGGATTCGAGGAAGATTAAGATGAAATCTCATGATGGTTCATATGTTAATGGTGATAAGGGAAATAAGACCTAATTTCCTTTGTGCAACAAGTTTGGAAAGAGGTACCAATATAAATATCACAAAGGGACTAATAGATGTTTTATGTGTGGAAAGATTGGGAACAAAGTATCCAATTTGCATGAAAAAATGAAAAATGTGGTCAAAAGAAACAAAGTTCCATCTAAGACCTAGTACATAGTAATATTTCATAAATGTGGATAAGCTGGATATTATCCATCGTAATGCTCTTTTGCAAGGGCTGAGAAGCATGTTGAGAATCAACAATCTCCATGATCAAGGGATCATTGAAGGTCCCATTCTAAAGGGAATGATGATGAATAAATTAAATGTAACCACTAATTAAAATTATCATATGTGATAATTTATTTTTCTTCATGTCCTATTAGTATATCATTCATGTTTTCTAATAACAATGAGTCCCCACCTGAAATGATTTTATATCATTAAGGAAAAATTCTATAAGTATTGTATTGAATGTTGATGTTTATGGGAATTTTGTTCATGAAAATATTATAAGTATCAATTTTGGTTTAATATGAGTAAAAATAAAAAATTGATAGCCTAAGCCTCAAGAAATAATAAAATCCATGAGAAAAACTATCATACGCATGATTTGGAGTTGGCAATTGTGATATTTGCATTAAAAATATGGTAGTATTATCTCTATGGTGAGATGTTTGAGATATATACTGACCCCAAGAGTCTCCAATATATATTCACATAAAAATAGCTTAATAAGAGCCAGTGAATATAGATAGAGTTCATTAAGGATTATGACTGCTCAATCCATTACCATCCCAGAAATGAAAACAAGGTAGCAAATACTCTAAGAAGAAATGATCTTGCATCATTACCATTGATGAGAATTGAAAAGGAACCAATATTCTCTAATTTAGAGAGGATGGACATAGGAATCATTAAAGGAGTAACATCATCAAACCATTATCAAATTATTTTTTAGCCATCCGTCATGGATAAAATAATGTATGATTATATAAAAGATGTAGAAATTCTGAAAAGGGTGGAAGCTATCAGAAATGGGAAATCCTCAAAGGTCGTGATTAAAGAGGAAGTTATTGTATGATTTGGGTCACGATTATATGTACCATATGATCCAGAGATAAAAAAGGATATTTTGAATGAGGCACATAGATTGAACTCCTGTATTCACCTAGGGAGCACAAAGATGTATCGAGATCTCCAAGAAAACATTGGTGAGACAATATAAAAAGGAAAATCACTATATATACATCAGTTTTTCTCATATTTCTGTAAGTGAAGACTAAGAGGAAAACGTATAAGATAATGATGCAACAAATACCCATACCAAAATGGAAGTGGTAGAACATTACCAGGGACTTTTTCACCAGACTTCCAAGGACATCCAGAGGAAATAATGCTATATGGGTCATTATGGATCATTTTATGAAGACAGATCAGTTTATTACAACTTGAGAATACATTTTATTGGATCAAATTACATTGATTTACATCTAAGAAGTGGTAAGGCTACATGGAGTACCACTATCTATTGTATTTGATCATGATCCGAGATTCACCTTGATATTCTTGAAAAGTTTCCATCATTCTCCAAGCACAGAACTAAACTTCAGTATGACCTATCATCCTCTAATTGATGGACAATATGAGACAACTGTTTATACACATTAATATATATTGAGAGCATGTTCTATGGACTTCAAAGCATGATGGGACCAAAAAATTCTATTGGTTTATTTCTTATATAACAACAACTTCCACTCGAGCATCCAAATGACACTATATGAAGCCCTATATGGGAAATGGTGCAGAACACTGGTGTTCTGGGATTATGTTGGTGAGCGTAAGCTGCTAGAGTTTTAAATGGTTGAAGAAATGGAAGGGAAGGTGAAAACATTTAAGCATCAATTCAAGGAATCCCAAAGTCTACAAAAGAGTTATGTGGACAATCATCGATGATACCTTGGGTTCAATGTTGGAGATAGGGTATTTCTATGCATATCTCCCTGGAATAAGGTTATGAGGTTTGGAATGAAACATAAGTTATGTCCCAGGTACATTATCCACTTTGAGATCCTCGATTGAGTTAGTGTTGTGGCCAATAGTCTGGAACATCCTCCTACCATGGATAAAGTACATGATGTCTTCCATGTATCCATCTTAAGAAAGTACATTCCAAACCCTTCACATGTATTCTATTCATAGGTGGTTCTGTTGGAGGATGGTATTTCTTATGAGAAACATCTAGTGAGGTTCCTGGATTATAGAGATAAAGTTCTACATAACAAGACTACTCACATGGGAAAGGTACTATGGAGGAACCATAAGTATGCAGGGGAAACAAGGGAACTAGATGAGGCAATGAAGGAAAAGTTCCCACACCATTTTATGGATCAACTTGTAAAAAAAATTTCTATTGTGAAATTTCATAAGGGGGGAAGAATGTAACAACCTAATGTTTTATAAATAGAAGTTCCTTTCTTATAAATATTTCCTATTATCATATGAAATCATAACATAATGAACTAATTAGTTGAATGTGACCTTTAAACATAATCTTTTCACTTCTTTGATTGTATTTTTGAAAATTTGACAAACACGGTTGCGATCAGTAAGTTATTTGGAGTCCGATAAGGAAAAAATTAATTTTTTCTTAATAGTAACATACCCTTTTTAATAGTAACATACCCTTATGAATAGTTATATTTCCTAATGAATAGTAATCTTACCTATGATAGTATAAATTTAATATTAAAGTGAAAGTATGATGTACCTATAATTTAGAATATGAAAATGAATATTTTAAAATTGGTTTTTTAATAATAAATTATGATTTTAATTAAATAATAAAATAGTCATATTTAGAAATTTATTTTTGGAAAAAGGATTTAATTTTCCGATTCTACATGAAAAATAATGGTTAGGGTAAACTTTTCATATTTTTTTATAATACATGAATTTTTGATGAACAATAAAATATGATAATTCACAATAAACACTATAACCTAAATTTCAGCATCATTCTTGGGTCATGGATGATGTAAATGGACATTGGTTCAAACATACATAATTTTTTTTACTATTATTGGTCATTTAATAATCACTATTTATGGTCCTAATGGAATGTTATAATCTAATGATTAAAAAATTATGAAAACCCACCTCTCCTTCACTATAAAACCCCCCTCAATCCCTCTTTTCTTCACTCCTCTCAAGACTTGTGACTTTCCAATATTCGGCCCAAATCTCTCCCAAATATTTCCCCCCACGTCCAACAGTCCCAATTATCTACAAAATACCGAAACATCTCTTCTTAAGTTGTTCTCAAAGGAGATTATCTCAAGAGATGAATTCCTCTTTCCAATTATTTAATTTCTTTTATGTTATTTTTTTTGTTTCATTCCTTAGCTCCCTTCACCCAAATGGTATGATAAATGCAATAAAATAAATATACTGGAATTATATAATTACAATGGGATACTTCATTATATTCTCTACTTTTACAATATCTTATTTGAATGAAATGAAAACACTGTTTGAGATGTGTTAATTTAGCACATTCAAGGACAACTGTTTATCAATTTCTGTAATCATCATTAATTCTGGACATGAAACCATTTCTGGTATGGATAAACCAGATTATTATATATTTAATATTTCCTATTTAATGGTATTTAATCCTTTTGTACAAATGGTATTATGTTATAAAGAAAAACATGATCTTTTTAATCAAACCCATCGATTAACAAAAACAGTTATCTCTAAGGTTTTATATAATAATTCATCTTCACTCCTAACAAATGAAAGATTTTTTATAACTATTTAATCTATGGGATGTTCACTAATAACATTCAACTTCAATTATGGAAAATGAATTTCATCGTACATGTTTATATGAGCATGAATACAAGTGAAACAATCATTTAATCTATGTAAGAAAATAGACTTGAACAATAAAATTGATCCTCACAACAAATCAAAGTGGTTATAAATGAACATAAAATAATTATACAAAATATTTAACATATATAAAAGGTTATTTAGTTTTTAATTAATAAACCTAACTTTATTATTTAGTTTATTAAGTTCAAACAAAGATCACCATCAGATATAAGGTAAGGGATCCTCTCCATTTCACTTTTATTAAAGTATGTCCTCTTTGCTATTCCCTTTTATGTATAATTCCTAGTGATAGGGTATGTATTAAAACCTCCCCCATACTTCCATATTTATTTATAAGTGATGTGAAACCCCTTTATCTCTCATCAATCCCTATTAAGTACACCCAATATCATGCCGATTAACCGTAAGGAATTCTACCCAATATGGCTTTATTCTTTCGGGTTGCTTTATCTTAATTTTTTTCCCAAATGAAGTTGTCTTTTATTTTTATGTAATAATTATACATGATATTTATATTCTTAAAACTAATGTTTCAAGATCCATCCCTCATTATATTTTGGGGATATCCATGATTTTAAGTGATTCCCTCTTCGATACTTTACGATAAGCAATTTTGTTTTAAAGGAACTTCCCAAATTTTTACCCAATATCATGTCAACTAAATCTTCTATTTTAATACACCATTGTCTTTATTAAAGATTCTGTTTTATTATGAAAACATTCTTCTTCCAATTCTGATTTTATATAAATGATTATCCTCTTTTCTATTTTAAAATCTCTATAATATTTTATTTAAAACCGCACAACAATGTTTTAATGTTAAAATTTCTCAAATATATTTCCTATATGTTTTCATTTTTGTTTGACATCAATTTCCATGACATATTTCTATTTCACATCCATGTATGTTCTAATTACTTTATTTCATTAACACTTCATTGATATGCCCATTGGTTATACTTTTTGTCATGATTTTGGTACCCTATTATTTCCATGGGTAACCTTATGTTTAATAAGATTGATTACGTATGATTCTTTATGTGGAAAAAATATCCATGAAATTTAAAATGGGTGCACCTATATAGAGCTACAATGAATTGGGTAAAGTTAAGTCTCATGAGATGCTATGTGAAATAGTATTGGCAGTTATCCTTAACCCGCACTACTATGGGAAATAGGATTGGCTGTTAGCATTGACCCGTATCAGTTAGCCTTGACTCGTACAAAATAAATGTTTTATGTTTCTGACACATTTATATTATTCCATATTTATATGTTATGATTTCATATGTTCCATGATTTTGATATCATTATGTCATACCTTTTAACTCATATGATTAAGATTTATTCTTATCTTCATTCCCTTACTTGGATTTTTAGCTCATCCCTTTGTTCATGTGTTCCCCAGGGTACCTTATACAGATGTAGGGGCTCAAAAAAAGTTAGTATATTTATATGGAGACTAAATAAATAATAGTTTTTTCCCTGTGTTTTATGTTTTATGTACATTTCCTTGAAATACACTAGACATCACGATCCTTAGCTTGTACTATGATGTTTAATTTTTTTATAAAATCATGTAATGTTATATGTAAAAGGATAGGGTCACTATAAAAAATACCAAATCTAACATGAACACTAATCCTAATCAATAACTAAAAATTGTGGTCAGACTAAACTCCTTCCTCACGTTTAAAGAAAATATGAGAAAACCAGTGATTAAAGTTTAATGGTTTATAAATGGTGGGAAAAAAAATACTAAATTACAAAACTATGTTCAATGAATTAGGAAGGCCTATAGGCCGTTAAACTTTTTAAAGGATAAGGACAGACTCATTTACAATGAATATTTCATCACTCAGCATATCAGCTCCTACTATGAATCCAACTTCAATGGTCCTGATAACAATAAGGACCCCCATTTTGTCGGTCATCCCTTTACTAATCACTGATGAGGAAAACACCTTCCTTCTCAACACTCAACTGAATCATGAAATCAAAGAAATTATCTTTATTCTGAATCCCAGTACTTCTCTGAGTCATAATGGCTTCAATAATGATTTCTTCCAACAGAATTGGGATGTGATTCGTATAGATGTTTGTAAATTTTAAATATTTTTTCCATGGGGTGCTTCCTCATTCTCTTGATTCCCAGTGTCTCACCTTGATCCCTAAAGACGACAATTCCATTGATATTCACCTATTTAGACCCATTTGTCATATCAAAAATCTTTATAATATCATCACCAAAATCATTTCTATCAAAATTTATACAATCATGGAAAAAATTTACTCCTTGAACTAATTTTGTTTTATAAAGGGAAAATCCATTCAATACTGCATATGTCCTCCCTTTGAGTGTGTCAATAAGTTGAATAAAACTAACAAAAGAGACAACATAGCTATTAAACATGGCATCATCAAATAATTTTACACCATGGACTAGAGCTTGATCTTAAAATTCCTTCAAGGTTTTGATTTTAGTGCCTCTTTTATAACGACAATCAGAACTCTCTTTTATATTGTGTCTATCTACATTTTGATCAATGGATATGCAAAGGTCTATTTTAAATGAACCTAAGATGTCAGGCAAGGTGACCCCTGTCTTCCATTCTTGTCTCGACAGCAGAAGACTATCTCAGTTGTTTGAACAATTGTATAGTGGTCTAGAATAAGCTGAAGCACATCCATATATCTAAGAATTTTAATGCACCTATTCATCTTTTTTATTCTGATGACATCATCATTTTAATTTAATATGATAAAAGAAATATTATCATCCTCAAAACTATACTCTCACACTATTATGAGTTTTCTAGTCAAACCATTCGTTAGAAAAAATCCAGGATTTTCTTTGGGAAGATCTTTCAACCCATCACAAAATGTAAAATTATCAATGACTTAGGTCAGAAAGAAGTTACACTCCCTTTTATTTATCTTGGTGTTCCCATCTTTTGGTGAAGGCCCATGTCCTATCAGTTTGTGACACTTGTTGAACATGTTATAAAATAGATATCTTCATGGAAAGGTAAATCTCTTTCTATGGTATGTTGGACTTTCATGGTAAAATCCACTATTGTCTCCAAGATGGTTTACTTCATGATGTTCTACAAATGTCCTATTGGTCTTATTAAAAAAATGAACAATGTTATAAATAATTTCATCTGGAATGGTAGTATTATGGAAAAAAAACATGTGGCTATTCCTTGGTCAACATTTTCTATGCACATTTTGAATGGTGGTTTTGGAATAAAAAATATAAATTACATTAATTAATCCCTTCAAGAAATAATCACTTGAATCCTTTTTGGTAGTACTTATGAAGCTATTACCTTTATCAAAAATAAATTTCTTAAGAATAATAAAATGGGCAATTAGAATTTCATTAATAATTCCATATGGCCATCAATAAAACACTATTTCACCAATACTATGAATAATTCTAGATGGATGGTCTCCATATACTCCACTATAAAATTCTGGTTGGATAAATGGACTTACACACCTTTAATTTCTATAAATTATCCAGATTGAACTCTTGAAAATACCTACAACTATATCAGAGAAAATTTAGACTCTCAACTTGGTCACCTCCCAAATACTATTCTGAACGTCATTGAAAACAACTCTTTCACTTCCACTAATGATTTTTTTAATTTGGGAACCAGCTCACAATGGTATCCTTACATCAAAAAATTTTCTAAAATCATAATTTATATAGCTCTAAGAGAAATTAGTGATGGGTAAACCATTTCAAAAAACCTTGGATAAACCCTTAAAGATTAAATCTAATCTGGAATCTTGATCAAAACATAGTTACCATGTAAATTTTCCTCCAATCATTTGGTATCCAGATTCGATATAAGTGTAAAATTTTTAATCAACAAAAAGAAGATTGAAACCAATTATTCATTTATTGTGGCACTTCTTCTACTCTATGGAACTATATTCCTGATATTTTTATTGTAGATGGTTGATTCCAAACAACATCAAAACTAAAATAATATAATGTGCAGAAATAGAAGTCTCTCAGCCAAATAGGAACCTTTTCCTTAATGTAGTTAGTGAGCTCCACCATGTGATATGGTATGACCATAATTCTATTATTAATAATAATTATTTACTCAATAAAAATGTAGGTCAGATGCAGATCCTTATTATCATACAAGAAAATGATTTGATACAAGAGGGAAATTTCCACAACACCATGCATGACTTTTGAATCCTGAAACTTTAATAGATTAACAAATATTATTGTCAACTGCATTGCACTCGGGAGGTGTTCTAGAGAGATCATATCCCTAGATGGATCAAAATCAATATTTATGGCACCTCCAAGGGAAATCTGGGACCTGCAGGGTGTGGGGTTGTCTTTAAGAATCACCTCGGTCAGATACTTGTATGTTTCATAGGTAATTGTGGTATTTCCTCCTCCCTTGAAACTGAGATGTTGAATTTTATTCATGCTATTTTTTTTCTATGATCGTTGGTGGGAACATCCTATGGATTTAACGTGACTCAATGACCATCGTACAAGCGATTTGGAATGAAATAACTCATCTTTCTTGGCCAATTACTCTGTGTTGGATGTAATTCACCCATTTTCTTAACAATATTAACTATATCATCACACAAGTCTATCAAGAAGCAAACATGGTAATAGATGGCCTGACCAACATGAAAATAATTCAAGACATTACTTGGTTCAAAGACCTCCTCGCTGCTGTAATTTCCTTTCATAGAAAAAATTGTAATATGATCCCATATTTTAGACTCCTATAAACATTATTTTAATTATAATTTTTCTTTGGTCGTTTTGGGATAAGGAATCACCTTAAAAAAATTGAGCCACATTTGTTGAGAGTGACTTACTAATAATGAATAGTTGTGGGTATTTACAAAAAATCCACCCCTTTTCACTTATTAAAGGGGAACTCCTCGCCTCACATAACATTACACTAAAACAATTTATGTTTGGAACAAAATCTACCTAAAAATATCATATAATCTCATATACACCTTAATGATGTTCCACTCTTCTAAAAACAGCATCTTTTAATGGGTTAATTCCCTTTACAATTAAGATAACCCAAGAATCGATGTAAAAGACTCTAACATCTCATTCATTTTTATATTTTTTTATATAATTTAATTCACCTAATATTAAATTTCACAACCATGAAATTATTATTTAACTATATTTATTATAATTTCATTATAATTATTGTTCATGAATTAACCACCCTCCCCTTTTAATTTATGAAAAATGAAAAACCTAAATCCTGAGTTGCCCATACTTCCACCTCCATGAATAAACATGTTCTGTTTTCATTCAATAATAAACATGGATCGTTTTAGTTAATATTTTTTGATTATATAAGATATATTTAATTACTATATATCATTAATATGGAAATTTGTTTTGAAAAAAATTTAACGATTGTTATAATTCATCAAATCATTGTCAATAAATAACCCAAAACCTTCTCATCTCTATTTTAAACCTAAAAACATTTGACTAGAACTCCCATGTAATGGAATTATAACATTATATGTCTCTAAAAAAATTAATTAATTAAACATTAATGGTTTTTAAATGTCTATATTGGCTATAAAATGGTTGATAAACATTACATTTATGAACCATGTTGAAAATGGTAAAGATTATAAACCCCTGATGTTGAATGATGATTACAAGAAATTAAAATATAAAGAAAATTGTTATTAATGAAGAGTGTAAAGGTGATTACACTCTTGAAAATATACTTGTAACATTTTAAATTATGATATTTGTTTATTTATGGGGAAAAATATTTAAGAATTGACATTGAAATCAAGGGAAAAGGTAAAGTACTCAGCACCTCAAATTTCCTCATATGTCATATTCACTTTCTTCATGATTTTATTTCCACTATGATCACAACATTTTACATTTTAATTATGATCAATATTTATTTGTTGGGAAATACTTTTTTTTGATATAGTTCCATTAACATGGAAGGTTTAATTTTTTCCTTATTCATTTAAGGAAAAAACAATAGATGATTTTTTAAAAGATAGTTGTAAGATTTACTTTTAGAATGATGAATACAATAATATTTTTAAAAATATCTTTTCATGATTTGGTTTTCAATATCCTTAATTTTTTTCTCTAATGGATTTATATTTCATATTTCACCCTATATTATCTTGTATTTTGTTATAATTATGAATTATCAAATTTTTGATAACAAATGATTTAATTCTTGATGTTATTTTATACCATTTGAGTTTTTTCTTAAACCTATTCTAGTACCATATGATATCTATGAAATTGGAATGATTTTAATTTAGGTGTTTTTTGAAACCCATATTATTTCCACGTTTTATTTTTTAAAATTGAATTACATCCATTTAGTTTTTTGAGAGAGGCATTCTTTTCAATGTTTTATTTTCAATATAATGATGACTGTTTTCAAGTTTCACACATTTTCATGAATAATGATGGTTGGGGTCCAATATAACCCATCAATTCATGAGTTTAATCTTATATCTCATGATATAGTTTATTGCATACATAATGATTTTGTTTACATAAGTGTTGGAATTATGGGTTTCTTCACATTTTTAGTTGTAGACATAAAGAGTTTATTTACATAGGCGTGAGAATAATAAATTTTCTAACAATGATTTTCATATTATTATGGTTTTTCCAAATTCCATGAGGTGTATTATGGTTTCTCTTCAATTTTTATGAAATGTTACTTTTTTTTATGTTTATTATAGATAATTTTATATCACATATTTTCTATATTTCCAATCCCCAATTTATGAAAATGATTATATCACTTGATATGTATTAAGAGGGGGTAATTGAAAATAATTTTGGAGAAATGCTTTTAGGTATTGTAATATTATATGTTTATGAGGATAGTATCCAAAAAAACATTTAAGTCATTAGGCTGTACTGCTATTTGTGAGATATATTTTCTAAATCATTAAATTATTATACTATTTATATAATGCCTAGCTTGGGTTGATTAGGTTTGCATCAAACCAGGGTTATGTTTTTTTATTTTAGTTTAGTCACATTTTTATGGTTAGTGAACCTTTGGAAAATCCCCAAAGATAAGTCTAATTATCAGATAACATTATCATGTTTTGTTATAGTAGATGTTCTGTGGTATAACTAGAAATTAAAACCCTATTTCGATAATGGAATTTGGATAAAAGAAATAAAAAAGTTATACCAAGGGGTAATAAACCAGAAGAGGGAATTTTGGGTATTAACTAAACTATGTCCCAATATAAAAAAAATAAACCTAACTGTACCACTGGTTTGACATTCATATGGGATATCATTTAGTTAGTCACATTATATTTACAAATCATATTTTAGGATTTAAGTATGATGATATCAAATTTGGTCATTGAACCCAATATGAAAATGACTATGTATAACCTATATCGAAATATAAAGATTCATTGGTTGATGTATTCATACGATTTATGAAATCATACTTAATTTTTTTTATAATTTTCTTATATATACATTCATTAATTGATATACACTCTTTACCTATTTACCTTGTTCCTATGAAATGGTGGGAACCAAGAAGATCCAAGTAAAAATGGTTGTATTGGAAAATATGGACATTGTACCACCGTGAAAGCTAATGAGATTAGAGATGGAAAAAAGTCTCATGAAAATAATCACCCAAATATATCAACCTGTGGGAAACAATCCAAATAAGTTTGTTCTCTCAAATGAAAAAGGATAAACATTATATCGAATAATTAAGGATAAAACATCCACCCTATATTAGAAGGTCTTCTAACCCATGTGATGATGATCAGTGGGTCAATTTAGTGGAAAATATATTTTTTTCCATTCTCTAATTCATAGACCCTATGAAAGTCATTTTCAAAGTATATTTTCATACGGTTTAGAAGATACAGGATTTTGTTTTAGGTAAGGATCCAATAAAATTTAGTCTAATTATTTATTTTTGAACTATTATGGATTCCAATGGGGTTTTAAAGGTTTCAAGGGGGTTTGGGGGTTTTTGGAAGATGATAAATCTTACTAGTGGGAAAAATAAAAGGGCCATGTGGTTAGTAGAAACTGCGAAACCCAACCCACATTTTCTCTCATAACCGTGTAAGGATAAAATGTTTAGTGAATTAGGGTGCATGATTTTCCCTAACTAGGAACTTGGGGCAAAAGGCCTATGTAGATGGTTTGTATCTTTTAACAGAGATATATCGAATGGCTAGCACATGGTTTGGCCAACTAGGAATCCTAACCATGTTCCTATGTTTTTCTTTGTTAAAAAGACCAAAACAGCATTATTGACCTTTATGATTAACCTCCTCCCTCCTTTTATCATTATAGGGGATAAGGTCCATCTTCCCTTCATGTTGAGCTCCAAAAAGGGACCTTTGATAAATTTTGGTCCCATTCATAAATCTTATGTCCGGTTTGATCCTTGTTCATCACGTTGGATGCACATTTGTATTTTCTTGATTATTTTTTAGTATTTTTTCTTTTATCTTCCCCATAAAGCGGCTATATTAATATAGGAGCAAATGCCAAATTTTTATTGAATTGATAAACTAAACTTATTTATTGTTATATAGACCAAAATAATGGTTGGTACTTGATGAAGGGAGTTATATGAGATTATGGTTGGTGGTCTAATAATAATCTCATAATACCTAATTGTTCTATTATAATTTATATAATCCACACACTGATTTCACGATGCATTTACACTAAATTAAATTTAACTGGAATTTTTTTCCTTTTATGGAGACTAATTAATTGTTAGAACCTAAATTAATATTGATTTCTCTACCTTAGAGTGAGCCATCCCTTTGTCTGCTCCCTCTTAGATATATATTTGGCTTCTAGGAGTATATATCCAAAGAAACTATTTGAGTGTTTGGTGTTAATTGTAAATGGTTATACCATTTTGATATGGATTAAATGTAGTGGCATAACATGAATAATTCCTACAAAAATTTTTATTAATTGAATTGATGTGTGGGGTGATACCACGCAACATGCTTAAACTGAAAAATGGTTATGCCCTTATCATTCTAAAATGTAAATTTAATTTCAAAAATTTAATTGGATCATATAAAAGACAATGAATCCTATTACTATACATGTATGGCCATGAATCCTATTTATGAATATGTTAAATTGGACTAATGGAACTTATATATGGGCATGGATTCCTTCCTGATTTATATCTAATGGGCATGATAGACCTCAATAATTATACTAAATGTGAAGGATGGCCATTTAACATGCTGTATCCATATGGGCTTGGAGACCCTTTTATATATGTGATAATATACACACATGAATTGACTTGAGATACTATACGGGAATGGAATCCCTTCTAATGAAATACGGGCATGACATCCCTTACTGTGATACCAGGTATGGAGACCTTATTCATGATATTGGGAACAGTGCCCATATTCTATGATAATGGGCATGGAATACATATTATGTGATATTGGGTTTGGTGACCCATTTACTACTGGGATACTAGGACTTGTATCCCATATAAATATGATACTGGTCATTATGTCCCTTGATATATGTTTAGAGTTATTTCGGCACGGTCTTAACCAGGTAATATTACCCTGGTTTCCTTAAGGAACCATAGAGGACCCATTTACAACTATTATTATTTTTTTACATTATTATATCTGCAAAAATACATGTTTTATACAAAATATAGATATTTATAGATGTCATTGGTGGTGCTCTTCACTTTAACATCAAATTTTTATTATTAAAGGCATTTGTAAGGTAAAAGTGTGAATCCCTAGGAGATAACAAAGTTATTGAAGGAAAACATAAGCCCATTGGCATGCATATCTATAAGGAGATTCTAGGAGAGATATGTTACCAGTGTTTCTGGATCATCCTTAATAAGGTCTTCAAAGAGGCATGCAAGCATGTCTCATACTTTCATGAAATCTTCTTGGTTGATTTTCCCTACGTTAAAGCCTCAAACTAAGATTAGATTATTCTTAGGAATCCAATCCCTCTAATCTCTATTGTTGGACACCCTAATAGACCTTATCTTCATCTTGTCTCCATCTTCTTTTTATGTATTAATCATAAGAGATTCCTCCTCTATAACTTATTTGAAATTAAGAATTATATCCACTAGTTGTACAGCTGCTCTACCAAGATCTTGCAGGAAAGCCTATCAGGATCAGCCCCAGAAACCGCAGCCTCTGCACCTACATCATTACCATTATAGTTGGGAGAACCATCCATCTCTTGGGCCTTCATCTTCCTAGAAGATCGAGTCTTCATTGGAGATGTTAAATAAGAGTAGTCATTTCATCCATTCTTACCTCCTCATCGTCCCTTCCTCTTCCTCAAACTATAGGCAGCACTACCATGAAATTCATGAGGACTAACCCCTGAAAAGTGACTAGATAAGTCATCCCAAAACTCCTCCCATGAAATGCCCTGCTTCTTATTAAAATTTTCCACCCGGTTTGCCTCTTGATCAGGCCCTTCTTCTCCAGTATCTCAAAATAGTTACTCAATTTCATATTTGGAACCACTCTACTCAGTCTTGAAATGTTTATAAGAGTTGTCTTACCCTGGGATCCCTCACATCTAGTGTCATCAATCCCTACACGTACAACCTTTACAAAAGAGGAAATCTTACAGAATTCACCTTCCTTTGATGTCCATTGAATCACCAATCCCTGGTTATTAACAACATCAGCATCCTTTACCATGCCAGGTTCAGCATGTCCCACCAAACCATGGAAAACAGGTGATAGAACACCTAAATCATCCCTCAAGTGGTTGAAGACATTAGAAACCAAGGGATTAAATCCTGGGGTATGGTTTTGATCTCCCTTTACCATGGATGAGATAGAGCCTACATTCACACCATCCAGATCTGCAATAACAATAGAAGGAACATCCTATTTCCCAATTGTAGTAGTTGGGGAGATATGGGAACCCCCTCCATCATGAATGGATTCGCCTACGATCCTTGAATAAATGGTCATGCATCCAACCGAAGGGTTACAGAACTACTTGGATTAGATGAGCTATGAGGCGAATGAAAACTGGAATGAAGGTGACTAAGATGAAAGCAAACAATTTATAAATTGAACCAATTTTTGAAGACCCCTGATTGCTGATAATAGTGTTCTTCACCAACCTCAATTCAAACAATTTAAACTAGAGGTTTTAAAATATCCACTTCCACACAGATGTGGGGAGAAATCCGGTGACATAGGGAGTGAGAGAACTCCTTTGAGGCTAGGAATATCCCATTGAGGTTACCTAGTATCTACAGAATAGAGGGATTTGTAAAAGGAAGTGGGAGATACCGGATGTTTACCCAAATCATTGCGACTGGGGAGTCACGTTTCTAGTGGAAATCAAAACATCATCCAAACAAGAAGAAATTGGATCCCTCACAAGAGCGCATACCTTTGGTACATGAGGAAGCTTGATCATTAGTGCATTCTCAGTGAAGAATAAAGAGGCGAGAATCCAGAAGCCCAACCAAGATGTTGTTCTTCAAGGGACTAGAATTGTTGAAGAACTTATAAAATTGGTTGAGGGATGGCCATCAAAGACCAAAGCGGGTGACGAGGGACAACCCATTGAGAAACAAAGCCTTTGAGAACTCCTAGAGAGAGATCAGAAGTTAAGGATCACCATAGTGGATGGTATGGAATTTTGGGATATTGAGGATCTGGGGAAAATATGGGAGATAGTTAGGATCAATGTAAGGGGAGAACACTGACTGAGGGTGGTAGGAAAGTGGGATGGGCATCTTCACCACCTGAAGGGTGAGCATGCTTCTAGGGATCTATGTGGAGATCATTGGTGGTGACCAAAAGAGTTTATCTTGAATCCTATCTGAGTCACCTATGGAACCACAGAAAACTATATACTCATTGGTGTAGATAAGGGGAAGAAGCCTCTTTTGGATGTATGAAATTATACCATGTCTTAGGATAGATCTTGGTTTCCATTGTCTGGGTTGGAGCTTGGGATGTTGGGAAATATTTTCCCCTTTATATACCTTTTTTATTGTGCTACTTCCTAAACCTTTTATCAATGTTTTTCAGGTTTATGGATACATGAAATACAATATAAACCATATATATATGAATTATTTTACTATATTTGATTATTATTTAACACTTATTTATTTAGGTATACGTATGCTATATTTTCCAATATCAAAACTCTTCCTCTATTTATCTTTTGATTTTAAAATTGTGCTACTCTAATAACAAGATAATTCTCTCCTCACACACACACCATAGTTCCTCACTATTAGTCAACTACCTCTAGAGTTCAGGGAGATGTGCTTGAGGCCATGTTACCCTCCAGGCTCGGGGAACCTCTTAGTGGAACCTGGGTCTAGGATGCCACAAATTGGTATTATATCCCTTTATTTTTGTTCTTTAAAATTTTGAGACAGTAGACATGATATTAATGAGGTTATACAGTTTTGTAATGAGATATTTTTAGGAGTACCTGACCCATGTATAGAGAAATGATATGTTTCCTCAAATGGAAATTTTTATTTACTACTTTTCTCTTATTATAGTTTATTTCATTCCACTGTTGGATGGTTAAATTGAATATGATGTTACTATTGATATATTCGTGGTTTATCTTTTATCATTGTCCTTATGAGATGAGTGAAATAAAAAAGTGAGCATGCATTATATTAAGTACTTTGTAGGAAATTCACATGAAATTCATATTTAATTCCATGTAGGAGAATTATGTGAATGAATCACTTGTGATTTCCATGAGTGATTTGAATGATATAAATAGAATTACTAATTGATAATGATTCTTACATGGAATTAAGAAAAAAATATTTTTTAATTAGAGTTCCTACCAGAATATAATTGTGTTTTCATACATAGGATATTGTAGACACTATAAGAATCAAATTATGACACATTGAGTCATGGTGCATTGGTCTAATGGATTGGAACGTTTTATGGTATGGATTGACTGTATGACATGATTTAGTTCATAAGGAGCATGGTCCCTTATGAATCTGAAGTGGTGCACCATTTGGTTCATCTATTTGGAAATTAATGTAATATATATATATATATATATATATGAATTGAAACTAAAATTTGAATATAAAAACACATAGCATGACCCAGTGCTGACATCAGTAGTGGGCAACATGTGTCTTCTATGTTGTTATATATTAAGGTTTATATCACCATGACATGAAAATTTGGGCTGGAAGTGGGGTTTGATTAATAATTTTAATGTATTGATACCATTTCTAATTATATATATGTGGTATATTCTATAATTGAATCCTATTTTATGCCTATTTCTTGAAATTTTAGACCAGTGCCACCATGATTTCTTCTAACTGTACACAAGGAGGGCAGTGATAATCGTGCCCCAGAGATGAATGGCCTTGAGCTGGTAGTTATACCTCTAGTAGTGTCGCATTTGGAACCTATTCTCATTCCCAAAATGAGCAATTATTACATGTTTCAACAATCTTTATTGTGTTTTATTCATACGTTTTAGGGAGATTCGTGTTCTTCCCCTTCTATGGGATAATTGACACAAGAGTTCTAGCAGTATCATTCACTAATGGTTTCAGGGGATGGTGGATCACCGCATACATCTATATTGATTAAAAATATTAATTATCTATTAATGAATCTAGATAAACCTCCTGATTAGTGAGAGAATCACGCTACTTAAATGCCGAGAGGATCCACCAAATGCTGGTGGGATATTCAAAATCGGGATGGTCAGTATTTGGAAGCAATGTAGATAGAATTCCAATCGACCTTCTTTGATTATTTCTTACCCGAGACTCTATGAGATAATCATGCAAGGTAATTAATTTACTCATAGAAGGGTTACATGTTATTTATTAACTATTTGTCTCATTTAATAGAGCTTTAGCACTTTACAGCTATCTATAATGGAGAAGAGATAGAAAAAAAAGATTATTTGATGATGGTTTGAGGCATCCTATTAGTTATTAATTAAATGTTTTCAGTGGAATAGTGTATCTAAAATAGTAAATCATATCTTTATCTCCATTAGAATCCAAATTGAAGAAGACTATGTATGCTGGGGTGGTTCAGAAACTAAACAGAGTAGTGGTTCAACTAATGGTTAGAAGAGATTCTTTGAGACTATGTGCACGAGCAACGACAACCATATGACACCCACATATAGTTATGTAGTATTTAAATGTTATGGAAATCCTTGTAATAAGAGGCACTACTATCTGAAATTCCCCGTCGAGGGTCGAGGTTATGGTACATTAGAGAATCTAAATTGATTCTGTAGAACCTTCCCAAATTTCCCAAGTGGGAGTGGATCTTTGATAGCTTCACATTGTGGAGAAATATCAGTAGTCCCTATCCAGGAATGATTTTGGATTACTACTAGCTATACAGGTAGATTTGGAGGTCATGGATATGGTATCTAGGCTTTAAATACATAACACCAGCAGAGCGGGGATTGTCCAGGTAATTCAGTTTAACACAATGTCGTGGATCATGCCATATATATTTATGAAATCTATATAAGAGGATAAGTAAAATGGGACATATACAATTTTAGGTTCTATTCTTGTATCCTTTACTATCATCTCTACCTTATTTGATATTGGTGAATCACATTCGTTTATATTTCTGCATGTTATGGAATGCCTTGTGATTTATTTTGAGTAATCTTGTGGTATGATAATTATTGATGAAACGTTTGGTACAGGATGAGATATTGTACTCTTTTAAAAATAAATTCCTCTATATATAGGTAGCCATAGTTTTCTATGGAACATCAATGTCCTTGTGACTAAAGGATTTGATGTCATTCTTGGGAAGGATTGGATTGTTCCTTATCATGGATATGTAGACTGTTACCATAAAAGGGTGTTGTTTGCATCACTAGAGAGAGTTATGTATATTCACAAAGGTGAGTGGGATGTCCGTGCCATTATAGATAGATCAATGTATCTTAGTCTTGGTAGAGTGGATTCTCAAATAGCTAGTATTTACAATAATGATCAAGAAATACATTAGACTTAGTTCCCCATCTGTAGTTGATCTATTTTGGGATGTATTATCCAAGGAATTCTCCAGAATCCCATTTGTGAAAGATATATAAATCTCTATCAAGATAGTGTCGGGAGCTTCACCAGTATTAATTCCTCCTTATGGGATGGATACTATGGAGTTGTAGGAGATTAAGAGGTAGTTATAATATTCAGAAGCAATGGTTTTTATATGGAATATTACTTCTCCTTGTGATTCGATGATCCTTTTACACAAGAAGGCAAGTAGAACCCTCTACCTTTTTAGGGATTACTAGAAGTTGAATCATATTATAGTAAAAAACCATCATCCATTACCTCATATCGATGATCATTTTGACTACATTAGAGGAGCATGTGTTTTCTCAAAGATCAACCTAAGATCTAGTTACCGTGATGTTTGATTCATATATTCATATATCACACGTATGACATTATATAGTAATCATGGATTATATGAGTATCTGTTTACATCATTTGGTCTTATAAATTCACATGTCATATTCATGGATTTTAAAAAGAGGGTTTTCCATATCTATTTGGACTCCTTTTTTGTTGTATTCATAGAAGGCATCTTGGTGTATTCTCATACTCTAAGAGACCATTCCACTCATTGTGAGATGATTTTAAATACATTGATGGTGTACCATATATATGAAAATTTTTGTATATTTCACTTATATATTTACAAGGTACACTTCTTGGTTCATATCATCACAAAGGTATGAGTTTCAGTTGACAAAAATAAGGTGAGAGTAGTAGATATTTTGGATCATCCCAAGAACATCATTGACATACAAGTTTTTCTTAAGTATAAATGGCTACTAAAATATTTTTAAACAGGAATTATAATACAATGAATCACCTATTAAAATCTTGACTAAGAAGGGTGTCATGTTTATATAGTCTGAATCCAACGAGATAGCCATTCCAGATTTGAAAGGGAGATTGATTTCATTTTGATCCCGATTTTTTTGAGTTAGACATGAGAAATACAATCTATTGTGATGAATCAAGTATTGAGTTTGGAGTATTTCTAATATAGGAAGATGGAGTTTTTGTGTATGGGTCATTATAGTTGAGGATTTATGGGAAGAATTACCCAACACATGATCTTTAGTTGGATGGTATCGTACATGTCTTATGATGTTGGATGAAATACCTATCGGGAGAGCATTTTTTGGTGTTTACAGAACACAAGACCCTCAAGTATATTTTTATATAGTGAGACATAAATATCAGGTAGATTATATGGGTTGAATATATATAGTTATTTCATGTGGAACTTGCCTATATGTTTGTATAAGGAAATGTTGTTTTGGATTCTCTAAGCTGGAGGACTCAGATGTAAGAATTTCATGTGGCTATAAGTGAATAAAAACATAGGGATTTTTTTCATAGATGCACATATTGGTGAAATATTATCATTGATGGTTTGTACTTTTATCACTATACGTGAACACTTCATACATTCAGATAAGATGAAGATGTGGTAGTGTTCAAATCCTGATGGTTTGGTCCTATGAGAGTGTATTGCTGGGGAGGATCCACCTCTGGATTATACTATCGATGATGATGAAATCATACATATAAAAGGGAATATATAAGTTCCCAAATATATGAAAAATGATATGACACATGATTCACATACTTCTCAGTGGGTTGTTTTCCCAGGTATCTCCAAGATGTATCATGATATGCAATGATAGTATTTGTGGTTAGGGATGAAGCATCATATGGAAGGCTTTATGATTATGTGTTCCATTTGTCAATAAGGTATGGGAGAGCACCAGTAACCTACAAGATTTTTATATTAGTTACTGATTTTGGACTGGAAATTAGGGGATGTTACAATATATTTTTTTGGCTTATCAAGGTCAACTCGAGGTAGGGACACAATTTTGGTAGTTGTGGATTGACTAACTAAAGTATCCTACATGATTCATATCCTGGGACCTTCTTATTTAATGATATGAGATGATTTTATGTCCATGAGATTATTAGACTATGTGGAGTCTCTCATACTATCATTTTATATATGGATTCTCATTTCACATCGAGGTTCCGGTAGGGATTATAATAGACTATGGGTACACACATGCTTCTAATCATAGACATTCACCCTTAGACTGATGGTCATTCAGAATAGAGTACAGAGGTTCTAGAGGACATGATATGAGCATGTGTCAATGATTTTAAAAGTTCTTAAGAGAAACATATCCCTCTATTAGAGTTTTCCAGAAAGAACACTTATCTGGTCATGATATAGATGGATCTTTATAAGGACTTATACAATATATTTTTTCATTCATCCCTATACCAGTTTGATGTAGGAGATGAAACTATATTATGTCCTCATCTCTTCTAGGATACTTCAGGTAAGGTTCATCTAATAATGTAGTTGATGTATAAAACATAGTCTAGAAGGAAATATAATGTTTATTTCCATTAACTACCTCTATAGTTTGAGTTCGTGACTCATGACTTCTTACGGGTGTCACCCAAGTAGGGGCATAGACGGATAACAAGGTAAGGGAAATTATCACTATTCATTGATGGTCCATTTGAGATTATAGAGAGAGTAATTATAGTACCCTTTTGGTTGTTATGACCTTATTGGTACCATCCCATGCACGATGTGTTCTAAATTTTATAGATTGTCCAATATATGCTGACGTATACCATATATTTTACCACATAGATTGTAATCTAGATAACGATGATTTATTTGGAGAGTATCCTATACGCATTGTTTATCGCTACAAAAAGTATCTATGAGGTCATTTTTCCCTTTATTATGGGTCCCATGGTAGCTCATCTAGGTACATGATGGGTCTTTGTAGTATTATTCCAACATACATTCTAATTGTCTAGAATTATTTTCAAATGAATTTATTCCACCCGTGGAAGGTGAACTCAGGGTTGAGTTACATTATTAGGGGAAGACTGTAAGATACTTGATTATGTATTAGGTATGGATCCTATTAAAATTTCTCTAATAATTTTTTTGGACCTAATTTTGATGCCCATTGAGTATATAAAGGTTTGGGGGGGGTGTTCAGGGATAGTCCATAACTCAGATCCTCAACTAGTAGAGAAGAAAACAAAGAACTACTGTTAGTAGACACCATTCATCCTAGCCCGCACGGTCTCTCCTAACTGTGTTAGGGAAAGAATGTAGGATGAAAAAGGGTACATGGTTATTACTAACTTTGCACCAGTGGCCCCATTCCCATATAGATTGTCTGCAGTTTTTATAAGAGCCTTATCTCATTATTGGTGCACGATTTAGAAAACCATGTGGCCAAACCAGTTGACTCAATTTTTCTTGGATAAAATTCAAAATTACTATAATGTTCCATATGCTTAACCTCATACCTTCCTTACTCATTCAAGTGGAGATCAACCTTATTCCATTTACATTGAGCTTCCTAGACCCCCATTGATAGATTTTGACCTCGTTCATCCATCCAATGTCTAATTAAATCCCTATCGTTCACATTGGATGTGAATCAGTAAATAGTCTGGTACTTTTTTGATTATCATACTCATTATTCTTATCTATGATGCTATTTAAGTGTTTGATTATATGACCTATTTTCAGGACATTGATCCATTCTTTAGATTTATTCCAATCTAATCCAAACTAAAGGTAGGTACTGGATTAGAAGAGTCATACAATTTTAATGTAGGTGGTCTACTAATTATCCCTTCATGTGTCATAGTTTTATAATATGCGATATGTACCACATGAATGTTTCACCATACATTTCCGTAAATTATATTTTTTGAGAATTTGTTTCCTTTATTGGAGAGAAATTACTTGTTATAACCAAATTTTATATTGAGTTTTCAAGCTTAAAGGGATTCATCCATTTGGGTATTCCCTCTTACATGTCTATTTTGATTCCATGATAATAAATCCAAATCACATACTAGAGTGTTTTGTTTTAATTATAAATGCTAAATAAATTTTGAAATGGATTAAAGGAAGTTTCCTAACAAGGCTTGTTCGAGTGAAAATTTTAATAAATTGATTTTAAGTGAGTGATGAGACCATATCACATGATTAAACCAGGGAATGGTTCTACCATGAAATTATTAAATGTAAATAAAATTTTATTATTTCATTGGTTTATATTAGATCTAATTGATACTACTGATAAAGATATGTTAGCATGAAGAACATTAAGGAATATGGTAAATGGTATTGATGACCCATATGTGTGATATATATATATATATGTGTGGGTATACACAAACACACACACACACAAGGGAATTATGTCCATCTTATATTATATAAAATGAGGATGATGACCCTTCAGAATTATACTAGACGGGCATGATGAAAATTGATCATGTGGTATCAATACGGGAATAGAGTCCCTCATATAAATGTGATACTACGTGGACATAAATTCTATTATATTACTATATAGACATGAAATCCCTTGTGATACTATACAACCATAGCATCCCATACTATGGTACTGGGCATGGAGACCCTATACATGATTCTAGGCATGGTGTCCCTATTTTGTGGTACTAGGCACGGTTTCCTTATTTTGTGATATTGGAAAGGATTTCCCCTTAACTACTATGATAATGGGTGTGTAATCCCTTATAAATGTGACATTGGGCATTGCATACCTTTATAAATATTCAGAGTTATTCTAGTCAGTCTGAAGTTGGTAATATCAGCCTAGTTTTTTTTATAAACCAGAGACGATGCATTTACATTTTTTATTACTGTTTTATATTATTATATATGCACACATCCATGTTGTATACCAAGACCAAATATTAATCGAAACTGTTATAGGTTTCCTACTTTGTTTATATATTAACCTATCTAGGCCTCCTATGGAACCCAAGAAGAATATATTCTTGTAGTTTTAGATAAGCTAATGTTTCCTATTTTGGATGCTTGATATTCTGGAATGTCTCTAGATGGTTCTTTGTAGAAAGTAACTAGGATAGATCTTGGGATGGTGGGATATATTTTTTTATTTTTTTTTATTTTTGAAAAGTGTTGCTTCATGCTACTTGCATCAATGGTTTCCTACTTTATAGATACATTTAATGCATTATAATCCTTTTTTATATTATTCAATTTACATAATTTTATTATTATTAAATGATTGGTTATTTTTGTCTACTAACACTATATTTTCCAATATTAATATTCTTCTGCTATTTATCTTTTGATTTTAACACTGTGTTACTCTGGCAATGACACAATTGTCACCCAATGAACAAACCCTTGAAAATCACTACTATTTAAAGGCCCCTATCATTCAAGATATAAAATTTAGTCAATGTATCATACTAGGAACAAGTGACCTCTATGTGGAATTGGGTGTGGGATAAAATAGGGGTGATATTGATTAGCGGTGGAATTTCATTAAGAATACCATGAAAAATGTGTAAGTAGATTATATTGAATGGGAAGGTTTTAAAAATATATTTTTAATTAAGTATTTTACTTATATTCTTTACACAAGAATAGAATGTGAATTAATGGAATTTATGGAAAACATTGAATATATTGGATCACATTAACTATATTTCACAAGACTCATGAGGTATTCCCCTTGTCTAATCTCTAATATTGAGATTAAAATTGATATCTTCATTACTATCCTAAAGCCCAATGTTCAAAGTTTGTTATCTATAAGAGATTTTTTTATCTATAAATGGATTGTTTGATGTGATCATAAAGAAGTGATGGAACCTGGAACATTTCAATATTCTAAGTAAAAGGAATGAAAATGAAGTGTCATGGAGGCATCGATGACAAGACACAAGGTGGGGATATAGTCTAATTTTCTACATGTAAAAAATGTTGGAGAAATAACCTTAGGAATTTTATTAATGGAATTGGGAAGTGTTTTAAGTGTAGTAATGTAGGACTTGAATCCCTCAACTATCAAGGGAATAAGTAAGGGAATTTGTGATCACTACTACTGAGGTAGATCAAGATAATTAATTGATGTTTTGTTCCCATTATATCTTTTCTATTTATTCTAACACGTTATTTAACTTGTGTAGGTCACATTATTTTATATAAAACAAGTTCTCTATGAATATAGAGTCACTTACAAAAACAATTCATATTGAGCTATAATTGAAAACCACAAGTAGAATAATGATTGCATCTATGTCTTTTAAATCAACTCCAAATTGGGATTTATTAGAGGATACTTTATGAAGACCTTACGCTTCTCTATTGGTTGAGTTTTAAAAAATATTTTTTATGGACTAGATTTACTTTAAAAAATCACACACCAACTATCTTGATAAGGAAGACACATTTCGAATCCCGAATCATCATATTATCATGTTACAATGAAAATATTCTTATGAACTTCATGTAGAATTTTTTTTTATAATATGGGTCATGATACCCGAAAAACGAGGGACACTTGACACTAATTTCAATGGAGGAAGTCAACATTGCTGACATGCCTACTGTATGAGAATATATTGATGTATTTCTAGATGAACAACATGTTCTTCCCGAAGAATTAAAAAATAAATTTTTAATGTAATGAATACCATGATCCATTGATATATTAAATATTATTTATAAAAGGAATTACAACCAAATATTTTATGATATCTTTCCAGTAAAATAAATTTAATTTTTTCGATATCATATGATACATGAAACCTTGAGTATAAATGAATCATTATATAGTATATAATTATAAACTATAAATTAAAATTGATAGGATGAAAAGGAATAACCACATTATGTAAATTACATATAAAGTTCCTAATAAATAAAAATATATTTATAAATTATTATAAAATAAGAACACATTCTTGTTGTAAATTAGGTGTATTCCTAAAAAATATTTTCCAAAAAAATTATTTTTATTGATTCTTATGAGACAGTATTATAATTAATTTCTATAAAAATAAAATATTTTATTTTATAAAAAGGATGTAATTTTATTAATCATATTATTAATATTTTTTTACGATTACTTTTTGATAATTTAATGAAATGTTTGATTTTTCAATGAATGGTGACCAATAATGATTTTTATTGAAAACTAAATTTTCATTTTCACGTTTCTAAACTGGTTGTTCTATTTTGGATTAGATTTAAATTAAAATTTGTTCCATTTAATTAAAAATAATCTCACATATTTTATTGTAATAATCACTACAAATGAGTTTTTTATAAAAAAATTATACTTAAGATGGCATTTTTCTACAAAATCACTTCATCGAGTTTTGTGAGTTTAATTTAAAATTAAATCCCATCAATTCTTCAAAATAAATATGAAAAATATTATTCTATATTTTTAATCAAGAGGTTAAAATATCATATGTAGTTCCCTTTTATTTTATTTCATAATGAATATTAACCTTGGTAAATATTTTTAACTGTGGAAAGAGAAAACTCGATTTAAAACTGTAAAAAATGGGATAATTATTTAAAATTAACATAAAACCTTATTTTATCCCATTAGATGAGTGTATTTCAACAAATATTCTCATATTGTTGACATTATAGACTCTCAGTTTCATTTTTAATTGATATTTACCTTTATATAATTTAATGAAAATAATGACTACTTGATTTCACTTTATAAGATTTAATATCTCTAGTATTTTTTATAATGAAAAAAGAATATGTTTGGTTTTAGAATTTTATCTAAATTATTTGTTTTTTTATCATAGTAATTGAATTTTTGAGACACACCGTGATTTTTCAAGAGGAAAATTAGGCTCAATAGTGTATATGACATATGACAACAAGCATAGATGAGAATATAACACCCTAAGGCTTTATGATATATTTATTTTTAATGAATTAAATATCTTTAATAGCATACGATGTGTGCAACATTGATTTTTTAAAAATCAAATACTTTATTAAAATATTACTATTTAAAACATGGTCATTTTAACCAAGGCATTATATTGAAGGGTATGAATAGTAAAAACTATATTATGAAAAATATATGTTTTAAATATATTTAAACAAATTCATTGGGTATCATCTGATTAGAAATAAAATGATAATCATATGAAAGAAAAATAAATGGTTTCTGAAAAATGTATTTTTCAAAAAGGAAGCTTAGCCATGCTTTTTACACATTATATAAAATTAAAATCTACCACTTTCGGAAAATTTATTTTTAAAAATTAAATTAATTGTTGACATATAAATTTCATAATTTTCTTTGGGTGATTTGTTTAGATATTTATGAAAATATTAAGTTTTCAATGAATAATGAAATATACTGAATTTTTATTTGAAAATGAAATTTTTATTTAAATTATTTCACAATATAAAATATATTTTAATATTTTCCAAGTAATATAGTTAAATTAATTTAAAATTGAACAAATTTTTTCCATTGGAATCAATTTCATATTGACATATGATGTCAAAACATGGTAAACTTTTGAATGTTTTTCTTTTGATGAACCATTTATCAACGTGTTTGTGAGTTCAATTTTAAACATAAATATTCTAATTATTATAATTGAATTTGAAAAAATATATGTCCTATTTTTAATAAGAATAATTTATATTATCTAATATGGAAAATTTAATTTTTGACAATAATATATATTAAAAGAAGTTAAAACTAATTATTGTGGTTAAGGTGAAAATGAGTTTATCGATAGAGGGGGTTATAAAAATATTATAAGGGTTAAAAATGACCAAAAACATGTAAGACACCCAATTTATGGACATAATTTGACCATATCAGCTTTATGTTTCGATAATTTCACATTTTTGGGAATTTTGTCTTGTAAGAAACGTGAGTATACATTATTATTTTCAAAAACTCCACGTGTTTCCTCTCCCCAACATATTAAGGGTTGATCACTCCAATAACTTTTGACAACTATAAAGCAATTTAGATTGACCAAAACATGAAAAAAAATCTCTATAACGTCATTGTTCCCATTCTAGAGCTTTTGGTCTTTTAGAAAGACCATCCCTGGTGTCCTTAATAAGAGATTCAAAGGTTGTTTCTCTAAGAGAAGGTAATTTCCTGAACAAATATCTCTTGTTTTCAATCATTTTTTCCTCAATAAATTATATATTAAGAGTTTTAATTTAATAATAGTATTATATCCCTTAAAGTAAGAGATAATTATGGCGATGAAATAATTTTTATCCTTCCCCTCTTCCATTAAATGGGAAATGAAATCGCTTATCATGTATTCAACAGACTACAATCTCACCAACCAATGTAAATCATTGTCGATAATGACATCTGAAAATTATATATAATAATTAATTTAATGTATTTATATCATATTTATGATATTATTATACTTATTTGTTATAATATCACATATACCTTCTTACTTTTATGGTCATTTAATTTATGATAACATCGCTTGTGTGTACAGAAGACTACCACATCAGGATGGGATGTTATTAATTTTTCAAGAACAAGTTACATGAAAGTTAATGAGTATATATTTAAGGAATAAATGAGATATATATGATATGATATTGATTCTGGAAATTTAATATATCACACAATTCTATTCACTTTCACCTGTTATGGGGATGATAATGTCACTCATCCATAAGTAAGCCCTACAATCTCTAAAGTGTGATGTGATCCATTCTATATGTGAAAATTACAATAGTGATACGAAAAATAAATCTAATGAAAAAAATTAAATTTCTCAAAAAAAATTAAATCAGGATATTATGGATCAATATATATTCTTGAGACCCAAAACTCTCACATTAAAACATTCATGAGAAAATACGGATGTTAGCACCCAAAACAATAGTAATATTTAAATACTACTAATCAGTGGGAGACTATATGTTATAAAATAATAATATATATAAAATGTTTTTAGTATAAATTAATAAAAATTTCTAAGTAATTATACAGGAGGTTTAAACTTGTTAAACCAAAGGGAAGAATGAGGCAAGGGACTTCATCCCAATTCCTATTCATTATGGCAAATTAAAATGATATGCACATAATTTATTTTTCATGGTGAATAATCTTCTCCTATGACATGTAATGTAATGATTCATTAATAATTCATAGTATTTTATATTCCAATTTGAATTATCTCTTCCAAGGGTATTTGACATAAATGTTACCAAATGGTAAATAATTTCAAAGCATATTTTCATTCCATTGGGGTTTATAATAGATTCATTGGTCAATTATATCTTGAATGACGTGATCTTTGTATATGTTTGTTTCCCAGCCTCATTTTAATCAGTAATTTTTTATGCCTGAATTTCAATTAAAAATATTATTTAATAATCAACTAATATAAAATTGTTTTTCATTTAATATGGTTATTCATGATGTTATGAAGTAATAATACCATTTCCCAATATTTTTTATTTAAAATGATTGAGAAATTTTTCTTAAATATAACTTTTCTTTATTGTTTTCTTTAGTAAAAAATATATATTCTTATAAAGTATTGGTTTCAAAAAATGTTTTCAGAATTCTTATAATGAATTATTAGAGTCATTTTAACCCATTTTATACATTTCTAAAAATCATTTGAAAACAATCTTCAAGTCATTTTCCTAACAAGTCTTGTTTGGGATTTACCAAATATTAGAAAGGAATATTTTTTTATATGTAAAACATGTATGGAATTTCCGACTATCTAGGCCAATCAATGTTTTATAGAATAATATATATGTTTCAAAGATAATTTTCAAATATTTTTTTAGAACATTTAGTTTAAAATATATTTTCCATGAAAAGAGGATATTTTCATCATGAATATTTATAATGAATTTTTTTTGGTATTTCTATTTATCATTGAACAAAAATTATATTACATGTACTCCATGGGGTATATATAGTATTGATACCATGTTTATTATTTTTATGTATGGTTTTTGATCATTTGGATCACTGAAACTATTTTTATTCATTTCCTTGATATTTCTTTGTATACAATAGCTTTCCCATGAAAAATTCACTTTCCTATGATCATTGGACATTAAATTTCACCTAAATATCCATATTATTTATGATGGATATATTTATTGCTTAAAATTGTTATCATTTCCCTATAAAATTATTTAAATTGAGAGTTATTTTATTATTTGGGGAAATATTGGTAAACTTGTATTCTTTAATCAATACATATATTTGATAATAAGGCGCATTATTCATGAATTGAATCAACTATTTTATATAAGAGGAATGTTTTCGACATGAAGATATGGTTGAGGGATATTTATACATATCCCCTTGATATATCGGTAGTCTCATGACATGAAATAGTTGGATATCATATCTTAAATGGTATTATATTGTATATCTACCCATACATTTAAAAATATATTATGAATGGTCCTGACATTGGAGATATCGTGATTCTAAATATTGTGATTTCCTATAATTATGAATTTCAAACATTAAGATTTTTTTTATTATTATCCAACATATTTTCCAGATTATATAATATTTAGATACATTTCATTAAAAGTTTATTGATTACATGGAACATATTTCTAGTTTTTTACCTTTCTATACTGATTATACCTTATCTAGTCATAATATTCTTATCCACAATTAAATAGAATAGCTGTTAAAATATTTTCCTTTCCAAATGTAGTATTACTTATCTAATCATTATAGTAAAATTTTAAAATGGTAAGAGTGTTCAATTATTCACCTTTTTGTCTTAATTATTCTTCTTAAATTTCAGAAAAATGGGATCCCCAAGAGTGGAATATTCAAATTCTACACACAAATAACCCCCTCCCCATAAAGGGATTACTCTAGATATATCCCTCACCAGGAAGGAATCATTTCCAGCAAATATGGAATATCATCCCATTTTGTGATAGCCCAATCATCAATGGTTCAACACAAAAATTGGTCAGCTAGGTGGGTTGGGCCCTTCTTCCCACACGATGAAACATTGAGTGACTTCGAAATATGAGAAGACCAGGGGGGAAATATATTCTTTATAGAGTGGGATCCCAAGATTTAAAACCCATTCCTCTAAAGAAACTTTATTGATATGACCCTCCTCTCGTACCACTACGCCACCGTCAAAGTGGCTATGTTGATTATTCTTTGTTATTAATAATAACTCCCCCTTTATATAACTCTTAATATGAATCTATAGTCACCGTTTTTTTCCTTTCCTAGGAATCCATTAAGTTTAATATTATTGAAATTAAATTATTTTCTATAGGGAATAGTAATATTCTAGAAATGAATTTTTTTGTAATTTGTTTTTAAAAATTTAATGAAAAACTATAGTATTTATTTAGTTTAAAAAGACTAATAAACTATATTTCCATTTGAGATGCGATCATTTGTACCTTATTCAAATGTATTTAAGTAATCACCAGCTATGGTGGGCTAGGTTTGTGGTCATCATAGGTGGTATTAGAACATGTTTAATAGATCCCTTAGAAACTAGATTAAGTAAAACATAGATTAGGTTACATAACCCTATGTTAAAATTTTAGGATGACTATTGAATAAAATCCTAATGTTTTCTATGTTATATATTACATTGGTTTTTTAAAAATACATCCCTTTATGTATTATACATGTAAACGTGGTTCGATAAAAGAAGCACTTTTGTGTAATAACTCAAAAAATGTGTGTTGGGCATGAGTAGAGTCTTACCTGGTTCACAAAAATGGGTTTCACTACACAAGTAATTTGACACTCTCTGGGGATATTATTTGGATAATTCACATTATATTTAAAGAAAATTATTATTTATTTTAATAGAAATTGATAATAAATGTCCTAAATTATGCCTAAGGTTTCCTATATTGAATACAATGCTTCATGATTTAGATATTCTAGAAGTGATTATTTATAATTATGGTATTTCCCAATATGATTATTATTGCACAAAGTATTCATTTTGGTGTTATTAAGTGGCTAGAACAAAAATAAATCATGTTAACATTGAATATAAAGCACAATGTGGTCACTATGAGAAACCAAATGGGATGATGAATAGAGTTAAAGATATCATGAATATTTTTAATCAGTTCTCCTAAAATATGATTAACAACATATACCTTAACCATGTATTAGAATGAACAAAGAAGAGAATTATGGATTTCACTAAGAGAATGAGTGGTGGATACTATAGAAGAAATGAGGATTGATTACCTTTATGTCAAAAATTTAAATAGAGACATCCAAGAATGTTTTTCAATAGAAAGGGAAAATGTTTTATGTTTGAAAAATAAGGATATAAAAAATATATTGCTTATGAAAAATGAATATTTTGTTGAAATAAAATAAATTTCATAATATGGATCTATTTATTGTTTATTGTCTTAAATTTGGGGGACTTGGGAATGATCTGAGAAAATTACTTCATCTAAAGGTTACCCTTAAGACCAATGAATTAATATTTTTAAAATAAATTTTTTTAATTATATATGTAATAGGAATCAAGAATTGTGTTGTGGAATTATTTTTAATAATGGTATTTTATTTATAAGTATCATGAAACATCTAAGGATTATGTTAAATTTTAGAAAAACATATGTTTTAAACAACTTAAGATATAGAGATACCATCTTAAGATTTTGAGTTTAAGATTGATGATAAGTTAAAAGTCTTAAACACCCCTTTTAAGGTTTTATTTGAGGTGATTATATCATGATTAAAGATATTATGGATGAAATTTATGGAAATACAACCCATTAGTTTAGTATATGTTTTAATGTAAAAGGTATTTAAGGAAGAATGTGATTAAATTAGGCGTGGATAAGTTTAATGGTAATGGAAACCTTTAGGAATTATTTTATCTTTGATGTTAAGGTAATAAAGGGTTATTATTCTTTGGGAATGTTATAAGAATCATATTAATATAGTTGTATAAAAATGATAACCCACATGCCAAGTGACAACCAGTCCCATATGGGAAGGTCCTGGGATTGAACCCCTAAGTGAATGGTGACATGGATTAGGCACCTATAATTAGCCTCTGTAATGGTCTGGTTAATATATTAATTTTTTTACTTAAATGATTTGATGAATAATTATTATTGTTAAACCAATGGTGCTATTTATGAGGTTTATATATTTAGGTATTGTATTTTAAAACTTTTGATACCCAGATCATTTTTGGAAAATATTTAGAGACATACATGAGGACTTTTCAGTCATTTATAGATTTTAGGTTTGGTTAAAAGTTAATTTTACAAATTTAGGAATAAAAAATTATTTTTTGGATATTCATTTTTGGGAGTAATAGACGATGTGTAAATTGATAAAAGAATAAAAAAGTATTAAATTGTTCTTGTGAAATTGAAATCTATCATGTAAGTATATCTCATGATGTCTATAGTCAAGATGTTAAAAGAATTCCTAAATGTTGGAAAATGGATTTTGAAAAAAAAATCCTATTAAATTCATATTATGGTGTTGAAGTTACTATTTTTCAATTGATCATTCATATTCTTCTGATCAATTACCTCTGTTGAAATTTTTTAATGCTTTTCTTCCATGTCTTTAACTTCAAGTTGAACCGATGTTCTCGTATTTGGAAACCTATTATGTGTTATTCTAGAATTCCTCTGTAATTAAATTTCTATCTTTTTAAGATGAATTTTAATTTATCATTTATAAAATTTGAGTTTACAAAAAGTTATTTTTGAATTTTAAACCGTTAAAACTAATATCAAGATTAAATTATGAGGACATAATTTATTCAAAGGGCTATAGTGTCACACCTTGGGATCATAAAATAAACAAAATGGGCTTGATAGTGTATATGACACACATCACCATGAATAAATGAGAAAATAATATCCCTATAATTTATGATATATTTATTTTTAATAAATTCAATATCTTTGATAGCTTCTGATACACACAACTGTGGGCTTAAAAACATAACACTATATTAAATTATTATTATTTAAAACAAGACCTCTATAAGATAGATGTTAAGTTGTAAGGTATTAATATTACTATTTTTTAAAAAAATTATATGGTTTATAAATATATAATCAAATTAATTGTTTATATATTTATTTGAAATAAAAAATATTCTTTTTAAGGAAGAATAAATGTTTTCAAGAAATTGATTTCTCAAAAAGGATGTTTAGTCACACTTTGCGGAAATAATTTAGAATTATTCTTTTAAAATTTAAAAAAATTAATTATAAAATAAATATCAAATTTTAAATATATATTTCATAATTATCATTGTGTGATTTTATTATAATTTTTTGAAAACATAAATTTCACAATGAATAGTGAAAATTAATATTTTTTTAGAACGTATTTTTCGTTTAAATTATTTATAGAGTTAATTAATATTTTACATTTTTTTATGTAATATTATTTAAATAATTTTATAAGTTAACTACTTTAGGTCATTGGAATCAAATTTATATAGTATTATGATAAAAAAATTTAATCTTATTAAATTATTTCTTTGGAAAAACTTATTTTTCACACGTTTACTGATTAATTTTTAAACAAAATTATCCCACATTAATGAATTTAATATATAAATATGTAATGAATATTTGGAATCATAATAATTTATATTATTTAATAAATTAAAATTAAAATTTTAATATAATTAATAGTAAAATAAGAAAAATTAATTACCAAGTTAAAGGTTAAAGTGGGTTTAGTGGGGGATAAACTACATAGATAAATGTTAAGAATAACCTAAAACATTTATGACACTAATTATATGGATATATTTATACCTCATGATCTTATGTTTTCAGAATGGCCCATTTCTAATCCTTTTTAAATCTAAAAAATGTGGGTACACATTATTTACTTCAAAAATTTCATGTGTGTCCTCTCCCCCCACTAATAAAATGTCACTCTATAGCTTTACATATTCACAACTATAAATCCATTTATCTAAACCAAAACCTAAATATTTTTTTCCCAAACAAATTTAATAACATTATAGGGTTTTTGGTCTTCCAAAAATACCAACAAAGGGGTCCTTTGTAAGAGATTCAAATGAGGTCTTTCTAAGAGAATGTAATGTTCTTACTAAAGCTCTTTCAGTTTAATTCTTCTTGTTCCACCTTTAATTATGTCATAATACATTATATATAATAAAATAATTATCTAATATATAATTAAATGTTATTATGTTTATGGAGTAATATTTATACATATCCACTACCATAAAATTGGAAACAAAATCATTGATCGTTTGTATAACGAACTACAACCTCACGAACCGATGTAACTCATTTTCCATAGAAAATTTCACTGTTATACATAATGATTAATTTAATGTATACATATAATATATAATATTTTATTATATGTATCTTCCCTGGATTGAGGTATGTAGCCTTTCTATTCCTTTTTATGTGTTTAAAGTGTATGAGATGCGTTTGGATGAGGTTGGGAGTTTTTGGAATTGTTTTTAATATGTTTAGAGGATTTTCCATTGGAGCACAGTTTGAGCACGGTTAGGGGAATATATGCGGGTTATAAAAGAAAATTTGCATGGGGAGATAGTAGGCTTCAAATGGACTACACATGGATTTCCAAACTGTGTAAGGAAACCATGCAGACTCCTCTTCTCGAGATAGTGGCCTGTGCACGGTTAGCGCACCGTTTTCTAAACCGTGCATACTAACTGTGCTACTACTTAAAGAAAGGGTTTCATACATTTGGGCTGCCTTGGGCTTAACCTAATTCACTAAAATTCATCTCCCACTCGAGGCTCACTCTTTTTTGGGTTTTCAAAGGTGTAAGGTGCTCTTCCACTCACTTTGGAAGAAAATAGAAGGGGTTTCTTAGTGGATTGAAGAAGGTTATTCTCGGGTATGTCTTCTCTCTTTGTTATTTGTTGTTTCCTCTAGATCTACATCTCCATATATCTATGTTTTCTAGATATAAATATTTTCATATAGAACTATGGTTGGGGTTGCCTTGAGTGTTGATTTTAAGGTTTATGGATGTTAGGGAAGGGGATCTAGAGAGTTTTCTTTGGTTTCTTCTCTGGGATTGAGGTGAGATTACCCGTGGGTTGATTTTTTCAGAACCCTAAAGGTGGGTGTCTTCTCTCTCAACTCTACTTGGATAGAAGTAATGGTTTTGGTTATAATTAATTTTTTTGGCTGGAAATTAATTGTGGTTTTGAAGTGCGAAATTAGTTATAAATCCCTTTGGTTATGTTTTGTCGATTTTTGGGGATAATGGGTCTTACAGTTGAATATTCTTATTGTTAAATTTTAAAATGTAGATTTTAAAATTTAATGTTCATCTTAAGTCAAGGAAATGGTTTATGAAATTATTTTTCAATAAATAGTTTGTTTTATTGAATCGGGGTTTTGGCATGGAAAATAGTTGTAGGATGGTTTCAATAAATGTGTGATTTATTGAAGTGGTTTGTTATGTAATGAAATTGGTTGATTGCATGTTGTTGTGTCCTTTGTGGGTCATGTTCTTGGATATGGCTTGTATGAAGTGTTTCTTTGAAGTGAGAGATAAGTAACACTACAATAAAGGGATTGTTAGTGGATGGAAGTGCCATCATCAAAGGATAAGTGGACGGGAAGTACCACTAATAAGAATGGGTGAACGGGTTGGACGGAAGCACCAACATTTTGGTTTCCTTTTTGTGCATTGCTTTGTAAGATAGAATTGGTTATGCTAATGTGTAAATGAATAAATGGATTATATCATGTTTTTTGGCTTTCTAATGGTTTCTAGGTTTGGGTTATGTGGCTTGGTAAGGGTTTGTTTGGCTTATGGTAGTGGTTGAACTTGTGATTATTTTATATAAATTGATTTATTTAAATTTTCTAACGGTTTTATCCTAGTGGAATGTGTAGGAATGTAATTTGGGGAAAACCTACTGAGTATTAGTACTCTCCCTGCTTTGGTACATGGGTACTTTTGCAGATGTTGTATTTCGGGACACAGGTAATGGAAAATCATCTCATTTCTAGTGGTTTGTGGTGATACTTGGGAGATGTGGCGGTGCTTGGAGCATAGAGCTTGGTGTGGATTAATGGAGTGTTTCTTGGTTCATTTTGGGTCTCTTGTTTAGTCTTCTACAAATTACACTAATATTGTGTCTGGTGGTATTGGTTTTTGGGTTTTATTGTGGAATAATATGGTTTCATTTTGTTAATGTATGAGTTGATTGTTTTTTTAAAGCATAATGTAGTTTGTTGATAGTGGATTGTTTTGTTGGTTGGTTTTGTATCAAGGGAAAATTGTTCCCCAATTTATTCTTGAATCCCTCGACATTTATTTCCATCCTTTCGTGCCTTGGAAACCCCGCTTAAGGCCAAGTAGCATTCCCCTCCCTATCAAGACAATGGGATGGGGCAGGATGTTACAAGTGGTATCAGTTTTTTTGGTCCTTATTATTCAAGTGAGAGTAGTTGTTTGACCCTTGGTGTTGATCATTGGTCTGGGTGTTGACATTCGTTCTTGGCATAATCCTTGAGTTAGGAAGGTAGAATGACATAGGATTATCAGAACATGTAATGTGTAACATAAAAGGATGTAGTTGACCCTTTTATATTAAACATCATGTTTCCAGGTAGTTGGGTACATAAGTGTTTGGAGAGACATAGAGGCACTGGATATCTCATTATTGTGGGCGTATCCAATGAGATGAGTACGACTTGCATGGTAGAAATGACTCACCACTCAGATGTATATTTCATTGGGGGTATAATGATATATGGTGTGATATAAGTGTGTGTATTTGAAAAATATGAAATGGGTTTTCAAATAGAAGAATTTGAATCATGGAAACTAGTGGTATTTTGAAAATGGGTTTATATTCAAATCATGGTGTATTTTGTTTTCCAAAATGGTGCAATATAGGAAATGTAAATTGTGGAAATCTTGGTTTTGATACTTGTGATGTAATTGAATATGAAAATTTTATGCCCTCTCTTATTAAGGGAGTGAGACTTATGGTTGTTTTGTGTTCATAGAAATGGCACCGAGTAAGCATTATAGAGACCAACCGAAGGAAGCAGCTGAAAATGTGGTTGCATCTAAGCCATGTGTGAACCAGCAGCTAGTGCAGAGTATAGTGAAAGATTTTCAAGCAACAGAAATTTTGATGAATGTGGATGAAACAAGGCATGTGGATCATTTGGTTCTATTTCAAAAGAATAATCCACCCATCTTCATGGGTGATTTGGAGTTGGAAAGGGAAGAACCATGGCTGAATAGAATGAACAGGATCATTGAATTCTTGGGAACACCAGAAGTGTTTAAAGTGATGTTGGACACCTATATATTGGATGATCTTGCCCTTCAGTGGTTGGAGTTGGTGGTCCAAGATGGAATGGACCATGGTATGACATTTGAAGGATTTGAGGATTTGTTTAAAAAACAATTATACCATCATACATTCAGAATTCATCACACAACAGATTTCACCCATTTGAAATAGGATAAATTTTCAGTAACAGAGTATGTAGCTATGTTTATGAACATAGTGTGGTTTAGACCCAAGGTGGTAGGTAGTACGTCATTGAAAGCTCATATCTTCGAAGCTGGATTGAGGCAGGACATTCTGTCCAAGATAGAAGTGCTGTCTATAAATGATTATATGAAGATGATTAATAGAGCCTTGGTGGCTGGAAGGGTTCTTTTTGGGGATGTGATTGGAAGAAGTGTATTAGGACCCATGGGGAATAGTGGAAAATATAATTCTGGGTTTTTGTAGAAGAGAGACACTTATTTTTAGGGTGGATGTATTACTCATAATCCAACTACAACATCAGTGAATCTTCCTCTGAAGCCTTAGAGTAAACTGGGATGTTTTTAGTGTGGTTCTACAAGACAAATCATGTTGGATTGTACAACACAACCTTGAGCATGTCATAATTATTAGTGGATGGGGGCATTTTCATTTTTATTGTCGGAATGATCCATGTTCTGGTATTCGTGACAATCCTCAGGGGTCACAATGATCTTATACCTCAATGAGACGAGGGCAGTAGCATACCCCTTCAGCAACAAAGCAAAGTAAGTTATGGTGACTCTCACAATACCACAACACCTCAACAAAGAAATAAATAGCATTGTCTGGAAAGAAAATAGTTTTTTGGATCTGAGTAGGTTGTGGTGGATGATCAGTCGGGACCATCCATAGTGCGAGGTACATTTATTTTAAATTCCATGTTGATGCATGCTTTGTTTGATACAGGTGCTTCGTATTCTTTTCATTCTTCTCACATAGTTTATTTTTTGGATTTAACGTTAGAAATGATTCCTTCGGTTATCAAACATCAGACTCCTCTTAGTGAAAAAGAGTGATGATCCTTCCTGTGTAGATCTTGTCGTGTAGTGATGGATGAGGTTGAGTTTACGTGGGACTTCTCAGTGATTGATATGGACGAGTATGATATAATCCTAGGAATAGATTGGTTGATAATGTTTAAGGCCTTCATTGACTATTATGCATGAATGGTTATTTTTGTGATGGAGGATGGCCTGGGACATCTCTTTAGAGTGGAGTAGAATGAGAAGTAGGGTGCCATTGGTTTGTTGGAACCGACTGTTGGTATGCTCTCATATCAATTGGTGGCTTTTTCATTGGGATCAGTGGGAGATGTTTTGCGAAACATTTTTTCAGCAGTTGTGGATTAATTTATAGATGTATTTCCGGATGAATTCTCAGGGTTTTTAACCATGAGAGATGTGGAGTTTACAATTGATCTCCTTTCGGAGACTAGTCCTATATCTCTTATGTCTTACTGAATGGAACCAGTAGAATTGTGGTAATTAAAGGTGTATTTTGAAGTGTTATAAAACTATGGTTTCATCCAGCCTAACATGTCTCCGTGGGTAGCACCAATTTTGTTTGTTTAAAAGGTGGATGGAGCCTTGCTGCTCTGTGTTGATTATTGCAGAATTAATCAGGTTACGATAAAGAACCGATATCGACATCCATGAATTGATGATTTCTTTGACCAGCTGAGGGGAAATCAATGGTTCTCCAAGATTGACTTACAATCAGGGTATCATCAACTGCAGCAACGGAAGGAGGATATTCCAAAAATAGCTTTCAGATGTATATATGGCCATTACGAGTATGTGGTTATTCCCTTTGGTATAACTAATAAACTAGTGGTGTACATATAATTGATGAATTGAATATTTCTGAGATAATTGGATTATTTTGTGGTGGTATTTATATATGATATACTAGTGTATTCAAGTAAAAGGGTAGATAATGAGCAGTACTTGGCGATCGTATTGGAGATCTTGTGGGATCAACAGTTTTATACCAAATTATCAAAGTGTGACTTTTGGATATAGGATATTTATTTCATTGGACATGTTATTTATGAGAGGGGTTTTCTGTTGATCAAGAAAAGATAGAGGTGGTTATCTCCTTGCAACCGCCAAAGAACGATTATGAGATACAAATCTTCCTTGGTCTATCTATGTATTATCGACGTTTTGTTCATGATTTCTTGTGATTGGATTCACCGATGATAGGTTTGACCTAGAACAATGATCCATTTCAATGGTATGAACAGTGTTAGAAATGTTTTGAAGAGATAAAAGGTCGTCATACATCAGTACCAATGTTGGTTTTTCTAAAACCAATGAAAGGGTATGTTATGTATTATGATGATTCGGGATAAGGGTTGGGGTGTGTTCTCACGTAAGGGGGCCATGTGGTTGCATATGGATCATGACAGTTGAGGTTTCATGAGAAGAACTACCCAACACATGATTTGGTGTTGTCCATAGTGGTTCAAACTTTAAAAATGAGGTGTCATTATCTCTTTGGTGAGAAATTTACTATGTTTACCAACCATAAGATCTTAAAGCATATTTTCTCACAAAGAGATGTGAACCTGAGGTAAAGGAGATAAATAGAATATATCTAGATGTTTGATTTTTATTTAATGTACACACTATATAAGGGAAATTTTGTTGTGGATTCATTAAGTAGGAAATCATATGCTCAAGTGGTGAAGAAGGTTTACGATCAGTGGTAGTTGATGTCAGTTATAACCAAAATGCGGTTGGAATGTGAGGACCAGGGTGATAGAGCTATCTTCTTTCTGGTTTTTTTGGTTACTAGCATGGCTTCTTTGCTAAAATAGGCACATGAATCTTATTCCGAGTGTATGGTGATGAGGTCGAAACTAAATGGTGGGGAGAACACTGAGAATTGGGAACTGAATGGGAATTCAGTCTTGTTTTTTCGAAATTAGATAGTTGTACTAGTGGCTTGTCTGGAGGAACATCTTAGGGATAATCATCATTCTTAGTGGGATTTCCTTCCTAGAATTTAGATAATGTATAAAGCATGGAAGGCACAGTTTTGGTGGGCTGATATGAAAAGGGATGTGGTTGGGTTTTTATCAAGATGCTTGACTTGCCACCAAGTCAAGGTAGACAATTAGTGGATAGCAGGCATGTTGGAGTATTTACCTATCCTAGTGTGGAAATGGGAGAACAGAGCAATGGATTTTGTGATGGTTCTCCCATGAATTTTCAGGAAGAATGATGATATACGGGTGATAGTGGATCAACTCCCAAAGTTGGCCCATTTCATCCCGATTTGTGAATCACATACGGTGGAGGATCTTTCAAAAATTAATATCCAGGAGGTGGTAAAGAGGCATGGTGTCCCAGTTTCGATTGTATAAGATAGAGATCTGAGGATCACATCTCAATTTTGAAAATCCTTTCTATAACCCATTGGGACACATTTGACATTGAGCACAATGTATCATCCTCAGACAGATGGCTAATCTGAGAGGATGATACAAACCCTGGAGGATATGTTAAGGGCTTGTGTGATGGATTTTGTGGGTTCATGGGAGGATCACTTATCATTAGTGGAGTTATTATATAATAACAGTTTTTAGGCTTCAATACATATGGCTCTTTTGGAGCATTTTTATAGAAATCTGTAGCAATCTCCACTATGTTGGGTAGAAACGAGTGAGACATCGATGATCAGATCAAGCCTTGTCCAAGAAACTACAAAAAAGATCATGTTGATCTTCAAGAGGACGGAGATGGATCAAAGTCATCATAAATCATATGTGGACCATCGTCAATGACCGTTGTCATTTGAGGGGGGGTGATATTTTGTTTTTTAGAATCTCTCTTAGCTTGGGACATTGTCAGTTTGGGATATAGGGTATGTTATCTTTGAGGTATATTGGGCCTTTTGAGATACATGAGAGTATTGAAGAGGTGGATTATAATTTGGATTTTCCACCATAGTTTATTGTAGTTCATAATGTGTTTAATGTGTCGTAGTTGAAATATCATCAACTGGATCGTGAACATGTGATTCTTTGGGGTCATGTTGTGCTGGAAACTAGATGTTTCTTTGGTGCACGTGCCAGTGATGATTGTGGATATGAAAGATAATGTCTTTCATGGTAAAAGAATTGGTTTAGTTCATGTTTTGTGGCTGCATGGTCAGATTCAATAGGATACATGGGATCATAAGAAAGAGAGGGTCGAGGAAAGGCCCGAGATCTTTTAGCAAAGCAATGATCCCCTAATTTTAGAGGACGGAAAGTCCAATGGTGGGGAGAATATATCAACCCTAGTTTGAGGAAGGTAGAATTTTTTTTCTTTTTATGTGTTTAAAGTGCATGAGATGACTTTAGATGTGGTTGGGAGTGTTTGGAATGGATTTGAATAAGTTTTGAGGCATATCCAAGGGAGCACAATTTGGGCACAGTTAGGGGAAACCATGTGGGTTCTCCCAGAAACTAGGAAGGGGGAGACAGTAGGCTTCATACGACCTGTACACAGTTTTTCACACCATACGTGGAAACCGTGTGGACCCCTTCTATTGAGATAGTGGTGTGGGCATGGTAAACACACAGTTTTCCAAACCGTGTGTACAAAACGTGGGACCACTTAAATGATGGGTTTCTTAAATTTGGGATCCCTTTAGGTTACCCTATTTCACTCAAATACATATCCCACTCGATACTCTCTTGGGATTTTGGGTTCTTAATGGTTGAAGGTGTTCTCCCATTCATTTTGGATGAAAATTGAAGGGGTTTCTTGGTGGATTGATGCTGTTTCTTCTCGGGTAAGTCTTATCTCATGATTCTTTGTGGATTTATCTAGATCTACATATCTATCTATCTCTCATTTTTCTAGATCCATATCTGTTTAATGCAGATCTAGGGTCTAGGATTCCATGGGTGTTGATTTTAAGGCTTGTGGATGTTATAGAAGGGTATCTAGAGCACTTTCGGTGGCGCGTTCGTCGGATTTCAGGTGTGATTGCCTGTGGGTCAATTTCTCTAGAACCCTACAAGTAGGTGGCTTCGCTGTCAACTCTACATGGTTAGAAATAATGGTTTTAGTTAGAATTAATTAGTTTGTATTCAAATTAACTGTTATTTTGATGTTCAAAATTAGTTAGAAATTCCTATGGTCATGTTTTGTGGATTTTTAGGGAAAAGGGGTTTTACAGTTGATAGTTCTTATTGTTAAATGTTTAAATGTAGATTTTCAAATTTGTTCCTTGGCTTGGGTCAAGGATGTAATTTATGAAAATGGTTTTTAATAAATAGGTTGTTTTATTGAATCTGGTTTTCGACATCAAAAATGGTTTAAGGATGGTTTCAATAAATGGGTGATTTATTGAAGTGGTTTTTCATGTAATGGAAATTGTTTATTGCATGTTGTTGTGGCCTTCATGGTTGAGATGCTGCGATATGGCTTGTTTGAAATGATGTGTGGAAGTGTGTGAAAAGTACCACTATAATAAGGGGAAGTTTAGTGGATGGAAGGGCCACCATCAATATATAATGTGTGAGAAGTACCACTAGTAGGAATAGATGAACGATTTGAATGGAAGCTCCACCATTTTGGTTTCCATGTTGTTAATTGATTTTCAAGATATAAATTGTTGTGATAATGTGTAAATGATGAAATATCTTGTGGTATGTTTGTTTATATTTCCCTTGGTTTCTTGGTTTGGGTGAGGTGGCTTGGTAAGGGTGTGTTTGTCTTATGGTAATGGTTGCACTTGTGATTATTTTATATAAAATTTTTTATCTAAATTTTCTAATGGGTTTACCATAGTGTTGTGTTTAGGGAAGTCATTTGGGGAAACCCTACTGAGTATTAGTACTCACCCCCTGCTTTGGTATGTGGGTGATTCTGCAGATATCATATTCTGGGACAGAGGTAAAGGTAAATCATCTCATTTCTAGTGGTTCGTGGAGATTCATGGGAGATGTGGTGGTTCTTGGAGCATGGAGCATGGTGTGTAACTATGGAGTTTGTCTTGGTTTATTTTGGCTATCTTGTTTAGTCTTCCTCATAGTACTCTGATATTGTGTTTGGTGGTATTGGTTTTTGGGTTGTGTTGTGGAATAGTGTGGTTTGTTTTGGTAATGTATGAGTTAATTATTTTGTTGACATGAATCATGTAGTTTGATGATAGTGGATCATTTGGTTGGTTGGTTTTTCCTCAAGGGAAAATCATTCCCCAATTTATTCTTGAAGCCCTCGACAGTTATTTCCAGCCTTTGGTGCCTTGGTAACATATCTTAATTCCAAGTTGCATTTACCCTCCCTCTCATGCTAATGGGATGGGGAGGGATGTAACATTATACTTATGAGATTATAATATCACATATAAATTCATACCTTACATGATATTTAAATTACAATATTATCACTCGTTTGTACGGAGAGCTACTACTTCCCAAAGGGAAGTGATTCATTTTTCAACTATGATTTACACAGAAGGTAATGAAGATAAATTTATTTAATATATGTGATATAAGTGATATAATATTGATTCTACAAAATTAATGTATCACTCACTTCAATGTTGACACGAACAATGTTGGGTCTCCATCCAATCGACGCCACACCTGATCCGCAGGAAGGCCCAAATATGTTTCCCAATCCTGATAGGCTGACACATGTTCCGATGTATTTAAATGTAATTTTATGGAATTATTTACTTTAATAGGTAAAAATATAAAACCACCAATAATAAAATATAACCCATAACTTGAAGTCACCACCAAACAAGCCTTAAAAAAAACGAGAATATGAGTTACATATTTAAACTAAAACCCAAACAACAACTACCACTATGTAATGTGATCAAAAACTAACTCAAAAACTACCGCATGCCAAGAGGACACCACCCTAAAGCCATATCCACAACGTGACACCAAGAATTCATATTAAAATACAAACCACCATTTCCAAAAGCCTTACTCACACCAATATAATACATAACCATGTCTACTTACACACAAAGGTATTAGTAGGGTGTGAGCTAATACACAGTAGGATTCCATAGAGAAATGATTCCAAACAAAAATATTAAATGGAATTAACATTTTAATGTTTAATAAATGAAATGAAAATAATCATGATCAATTTTAAAGAACCTGTTTTAATAAAAAAAAATCAATGAAATCAATGTTAACTAAGAACACGCACTTAATTTTAGGATAACCCAAATATTACAATGTTTCCTGATGGTAAATGTAATGTAAATAAGGAGCACTAAATATTGGAGAGACCCTATTGGTAATAAAAAATAGTGGGACCCTAGAACCTCAACTCTCAGTGAAAAGTTTTATAGGAACCCTAAAAACCTATGTTCTCGTGCAAGAGCCACTAGTAGAGAACACACCCATAACCTAGTGGTATCCAATCATAATCCAAATGATTTTTAGAGTTTTAGTCATCAATCCAGCTTAGTTCGACTGGGCAAATGCCACTTTCATATCAGTAGAACACTCTTCCAAGTCTTCCCACCTAGTCTCTAGGATTCCCATTTGTGCTTAAAAGTTTCCAAGTCCATATAACATTTATTAATAAAAATAAATAAAAAACTAGGCACTAACTATACCCAATACCACACTCGTACACCCAAATTATATTTAGAAATAATACACACACTAAAAAGCTTTCAAAACATAATCTGCATCACATACATAATAAAATAACACAACTGCGCTATTATGGGAACCATTTTCATGATTAATCAAACCACTAAGAAAATTTATTAAGAAATGTCAAAATGTGTTTCATGACTCAAAATACACAAAATTAACTCAATACATATTTTTGAAACTAGACACATCAGAACACCACACCAAAATCACAAAATTCAGACCTTAAAGATTTTAATAAATAATCAACATAGTTTATAAAAAAACTAAGAATTCCTCTACATGGGTTTTCATAGAAAACTATCACTCATATTGCATAAACATGCTACTAACAAATCAAATGAATATTAAATCCTAAATAAAACAAAACTTGCTCAACCCAAACTAATTATTAAATGTTCTATTTTAATTACACCCACAAATGAATTCATCAAAAAATTATTATATGCGGAACCACCTACCTCGGTGTAGAAAACCCAGAAAAGTTGGTATGATACTACAATTTCTCACCAATTACAGCACAATAAACTCAAATTGAACCCTGAATTCATGAAATACGAGCATAAATATCATAATATAACATAATTCACATGAAACCCTAACCCAAAAACCTTCCAAATGGAAGAAATGAACAACTGAAGTACAATTCACCTTCGAAGAGGGTTGCAGGAGGCTAATCGAGCCTCAAAAGGGGTGCCGAAGGTGAGACACGACAACAAATCATGCTGGGAAAGGGATGATTGGCATGAGGGGAGGGCTGTTTGTCCAAGGGGGTGTGTGCGGGACATAAGGGTGGCACTCGGGTGATGCGAGGGAGGTAGGGGCGACGTGTGACTTCCCACAACGAGGGAGGAGGGGCATTGACATGCTAGTTGGAATAAAAATGGAACATGAGTGCTGAAAAAAATGGGATCTTCTAGGGTCGTAGAATGAAACAACAAGGGGGAAAATGGGAGGCTTTAGCACGACGTGGGAAAGGGAGAGGATGTTAGGAAGAGGGAAAATAAATTTAAAAAAAAGAAAAAAAAGAAATTAAACCCCCACAAATCATACACCAATATCATGATTAATAAATAAAATTGGTTATATTAATAATAATATTAATACTATTATTAATTAAAATATTAATTATAGTAATAATACTAATGAGATTAATAAAAATAACATACTAAATATATTATTAAAAATAATATTAATAACAATATTATTAAATAATATCATCATAATTATTATTAAAACAATTTTTAATTCATTTTATTTTTCTTATTTTATTTCGTTAATTTATTAATTAACCATGCATAGTGAAGGCCACATGGTAAATTGGGGAATCCTCATGACTTCGGTCATTCCATAACCTTGCTCTGAATGCTTTCAAAACCATTACATGAATTTATCAGCAAAACCAAAAAAAATTGTGGTCGACCCAATCCTTGACAAAACAATTCAAATATAGATAAAATTATAAATTTAAGAATATTATAGATGTTCAGGTGTTATTATTCTCCCACCATGAAAACTTTCTGCCCTTAAAAATTCATCTTGAATCCTAATAAGAGATTATGAATGGGTAATCATTCTCAAGCCATGAAATTCACTCCCATGTCTCTCGTTAATCATTACCATATTTCCAAACGATACAGACCAATGGAATAGACTTCCAATGAAGTACCTTCTCTTGGAAATCCACTATACGCATGGGCTACTGAAACACTGCTAAATTGAGCTATATCTCCAACTTATCCCAATTTAACAAATGTAATAGATCCAGATTATGATTTTTTAATTAGGATACATAAAACACGCTATGAATCAACATCAAATGAGAAGGTAAAGATAACTTGTATGCCAACTTCCTAATTCACTCAGAGATCTTGAAAGGCCCGAAATACCTTGACCTCAACTTTCCATACATTCCCAAATGACAATGACCCAGGTGAGGGTCAACCTTCAATAATAGTCGGTCAACCATAGAAAACTCAAGGTATTGACATCTCTGATCAACATATGATTTGTGGAAACTCTAGGCTATCATTAACCGATGTTTGATCAATGTGACTTTCTTAGACATCTCTAGCACAAGGCTTGGTCCCAAAATTGAGGTCTCACCTACCTCATCCCCACATAAAGGAGACCTACATGGATGACCATAGAGAACCTCAAAGGTTCCATTAGAATATAGGATTGATTTTTGTTATTATAATAGAACTAAACCAATCCCAAATGTTTATACCATGATCCTTCAAAATATACCCCACATGCACAAACCATGTCCTCTAGAATCAAATTTTCTTTCTTTGTCTGACCATCCATTAGAGGATGGAATGCCATGCTCATTTGGACCTGCTAATCCAATGTACTTTGAAAGACCTCCCAAAACTGAGAGCTAAAGTGTGGGTCTTTGTTATAAATAATTGACAACGTCTCACCATGATGTCTGACCACCTCATGAATATACAATCGGCCTTACTCATCCACTTTAGTCGTGGATTTGTTTGGAATAAATTGGGAAGATTTGGTCAAATGGTTAATCACTACATGTATTGAATTCCTTACCTAAGGTATATGAGGAAAGACAATAATTAAGTCCATGGAAACCACATCCCACATCTAGTTGGGAATGGGTAACAGCTAAAGCAAACCAGAAGGTCCTCAGTGCTATGCTTTCAACTTTTGAGAAGTATAACATCTATATACAAAGTCAGCTACGTCCCATCTCATACCAGGCCCCAAGAACTGGTGACGAAAATAATAATACTTCTTCATAGTACTAGGATAGATTGCCCATTGAGAATGATGGCTATCCTGTATAACCACATTTCAAAGAGACAACAACAGCACTGCATGGACCTTGAAGCACAAGATCCCATCAAGAGACAAAGGCCAATCAGAAGAAGTATTCTAACAATTAATTAACTACATAGAACACTGACATAGATCATCACAAGGTTTCTCTCACTAAATCAACTCTAGAAGATCATGATTAAACTGAATTATTTCAAAAAATGTACCTATGTTGTGCTCCTTGGTCTCAAAGTGCTTCTGGGAAAAGAGCTCCATCAAATTCCACTCATCATTGGAATTCCTTAGAGATAGTACTATCCCCTTAATTCTCAAGGAATTAGCCACTAGATTAACTTTTACCGGGGGTATAGACGATATCATCTTTAAATTCTACCAGATACTCGATCCATTGGTGCTTCCTGATATTACGATTCTTTTTTTACAAAATTTCTAATAGGATCTTCTGGTCTGAGTTGACAAAAAATGTAGCACCCTTAACATTTTATGGTAGGTTTCTCTTAAATACATTAGATTCATAGCCTATATTTCATAAAGCACTGAGTTTCTTTGAAAAAACACTTGGTATTTTTGAGATAGTCATAGCCTATCCATTGAACTTAAATTTTCCACTTGTGCGATTTGAATTTTGAAAATATGACAAACACGACTGTGTATTGGATGATATTTAAAGACTGATAGAATAAAAATAATTTTTGGTCAATAGTTACATAACTTTATGTATAGTAACCTACCCTTATTAATAGTAACTTACCCATATGAATATTAACATGACTCTTATGAATTGTATCCACACCCATTAATGTATAAATAAATTTACGTTCCTTAAAAAAAAGATGAATAATTTAGGTGTTTATATTTTTTGATTAAATAATGATTTTACTTAAAAATAAAAGTAATCATATTTACAAAATTATTTTGGATAAATTGACTTCATTCTCGGATTCTACACTTGAAAAAATAGTTATGGTGATTTTTTTGGAGTTTTCTGAAATACTTGAATTTTTGATGAATAGTAAAATGTGATAATTTACGATAAACGCTAAATAAGGTATTTATTGAGTCATTGATGATGATATGCTGATGTAAGCCCAATTGGTTCAAATTCACATGCATTTATTACTATTATAGGTCATGGAATACTTACTATTCCTTATCTTCGGATGAAATAATAAACTAATGATTAAAAAATTATGAAAACCCTCTTATCCTCCCCTATAACCCCCCCCCCCCTCACTCCCTCTTCTCTTCACTCCTCTCAATCACTGTGCCTTGACAACATTTTACCCAAATATCTTTTCAAGATCCCCCCCATGTCCCAAATCCCCTTGACTCTTCGAAATACCAAAACATTTCCCTTTAATAGGTTCTCAAAAGAGGAAGTCTCAAGAGGTAAATTTCTCTTTCCAACTCCTTATTTTCTTTTAAGTTCTTATATTTTTGTTTCTTTCCTCGCCCCCCTTCACTCAAATAGTATGATAACTCCAGTAACATAAATGTACCATAATTTTTTTATGCTAATGATATATTTCATTATCTTATCTCTTTTCTCCACCTATTATTTGAAATAAATAAATGCACCGTTCGAGATGTGCCAATTTAGCACATTCAAGGACAAGATTTTATCAATTTCTATTATTTTATTTAATTATGGTCATGAAACCATTTGTGTTATGGTTGAAACACGTTATTATATATTTAATATATCCTATTTTTGGTTCTGTAATACTTTTATATAAATGGTATTAAATTATAAAGCAAAACATGTTCTTTGTAATCAAACCCACTGATTACAAAAAACGGTTGTCACTATGGTTTTATATGATAATTCGGCTTCCCTCCAAGTAACCAAATTAATTTTAAAACATGTAATATCCTGGATTTTAAATAATAGAATATAACATCATTTATTGACAACCAATTTCATCTTACATGTTTATCCAAACTTGAATATAAGAAAACCAGTCATTAAAACCAAGTAAACAAATGAAATCGAACAATGAAATTGAACCCCTAACCAATCAAAATGGTTATAAATGAACATAAAATGAATATAATAAACAAATTAAATTTAGAAGAGGTTCTTGAATTATTAATTAAAAAACCTAATTTGGTTATTCAGGTCTTTAATTACGTGTGGAGAACACCAACAAATTTAAGGTAATAGATCCTCTCTCTCACTTTTGTTCAAGAATATCCGCTATGTTGTGGTCTTTTATTTTCAATACCTAATGATGGGGAATGTTTTAAAACCTTCCACATTTTTCCCTTATGACATATAAATAATGGGATACCCCTTTACCTCTCATTAATATCTCACAAAACACTTGTTACCATGACAAAATGTTTGTAATGGGTTTTCTCATCTCACGTTCAATACTATGGGATTTCCATTGTTCTCCTATTATTTCTTATACATGGTATAGGTGGCCATTTGATATATATTATCATTATTATCTTTATATTCATGATATTTTTTGATTAATTTTTTGGTTATTAACTTTTTTTCAAATAACTCAAGTGATTACAATGTGGTAACGAGCTTTGTCCCAATTTTCACTTCATTGTGACTTGCTTAGTACTATGAAATTGCTCTTTCTTATGGGGTGTATCTACTAACCATTTTATATCACTTTTAAATAGAAATTATATTCCATTTAAATGTCCATATTATCATAAAATGGATATGATTATTGTATAAGTCGTATACCATTTTACATATGGTATCTATTTTGAATGTTGTTTTGACTATGGAAATATTGATGAATCTGTATCCTCTATTCTATACGAATAATGTTAATTCATATTTCTCTTGTGTTGAATCTATGTATAAATAATGATTCAAACATGCAGCGGAGGGTTGGGCCTGCTACATCCCCTCGATGCATCAATAGGTCAAATGAGACAAACCAGATTAGCGACAAACCCTTCGAGTTTTTTCAGAAAATCAGACGAGTTTCTACCCATAAAACTAAATCATTATTAATGGTATTATGACATCATGTGCCAGATATATGATGCCCAATTAATAATCATTTTCTTTATTTATTATTATCTTTTACTATCAATGAGGTTTTCACTATGAAAAAATTTATGGATGCAGTTTCATTCTTAGTTTATTAATGGCGTGAATTTTTCATTTATTCACCATACCATATTGATTATGTCAAATTGTTTACAATTCAGTTATTATTGATTCATCTTTATGCTATTTGTAACACTTACTGATCATTTTATCTCACCCTTTTCATTTTTTACTTTCTACAGGTGATGAAGAGGAGATCATTTATTGAGTTCATGTGGATGTAGTTATTAGTTTTTGTTATATATTTTATTTTTTAACCTTTCCAATGTAATTTGATTTACATCTATGTATATATTTTCTTAATCACTACTAAACTGATCATTCCTTCAGGATTTTTATTCCCCCTAACCATTCAAATATAACAAGTAATGGACCGACTCTAGTCTAGAGGGGTCAGGGTGTTACCGTTGGTATCAAAGGAAGTTTAATAGCAAACATGGTAACTAGATTAAAAAATGTAGATCATGGAACAAATCCTTAAGGTAGTATTTGAGGAAAAACATACAATAACGTCCCGGTATTTTCGTAGGGAAAATATTATGTGAATAGTTCAAGCAATACATCTCTCTCTGGATATGAGGAGGTATAGGTGGCTTTGGAACATATTTACCTTGGAGCGAAAGCTCGAACAAGGAGTATTGGGCTTGACATGGGGTATCCCGGTACACAAAAACAAACTTTGCTACACTCTTGGTTATGACACTCTCGGGGGAAATTATTTGGATAATTCATTTGTTCTTTACAAGGCATTATGAAGGATTAAAATGTAAATTATTCCTAAAATAAACAATTTTTATGATTATGGGATTAGCCAGGAGTAGGATCTCAATTTATGCTATGTATTTTGTTAAGTTACAATTATTAATTAACATTAATACCCTAATCTAGTGTCTGACATTATTTAGAAATGGAGTAAAATGGACGAAGGGGAATCAATACTCATGGGAAATGTAGGGATCTCCCCACTGAGCAAGTAAACACAGTCATTGTTTGAGCGGATGAAATTATGACTATATTGGGACAACATGCTCATGTTAAGACGAATAACCATTATACACCTCTATTGGATCATTTCATGCTGTAGAATCCCCCATATTTCAGTGGGTCAACTAATCTAGTGGTTGCTGAGCAATGGATCAATTCCCTTGAAAATATATTCCTGGAATTAAGATGCAACGAAAATGAAAAGGGAGTACTGGTAGTATATTGTCTCAAGGGAGACAATGATCAATGGTGGTCCTTGTTTCAGAATACCACATAGGAAGAAGAAATAGAAGATACAAAATGGATGAATTTTAAGGAAACATTCTTCGAAAAATATTTCCCTCATGAACAACTAATCAAAATGAAGAGGGAAATCCTTGGCTTAAAGAAAAGTGAATAAGAAAACATTATAGAGTATGAGGATACTTTCACAAGGCTTTTCAGGTATGCCATATATTACGTACATGAATTAGCAGACAAAATTGATCATTTCATTGAAGGTCTTAATTTAACGCCCTAAGATTCCATGGTACGCTTCTCTTTGAATAATACATTAGCGTGTGTTGTATGCAACTTTGAGTTCTAACACACCGTAACCAATCAAAATAGCCGTTATAAATAATAATACCAACTTTTTGAGATTTTATAAATTTTATCTTTCAAAATGGACTTCATTTTTTTATTTGGAATATCAAAACTAGCTTAGGGTGAATTTTTGGTATTTTTCTGAAAACCATCAATTTTTGATGAATAGTGAAAAACACTGAGTTATAGTTTAACACCGAATTTTTATTTAAATAATTATTTATTATATTTAAATTTATTTTAGGTCAAAATAGAAACATCGTACATATATAAGTTAAATGTAATTCATTTGAGTCAGTTTATAATAATTTTAGATATATAATAATTTTATTGAATATTTTACCTTCTTTTACCCACCTCCGAGGAGCATTTGTAAATTTACATAAAACTAAATTTTACCTCTTATGTTAGTTTAATTTCAAAAATCTGAGAGACAATGTTGATATCCATAAGTAAAATTTGGTTCAATTATTTGAAAATAATATTTTGGTGAAAAGTAACTTTTTATTTTTATTTACCACGATTAAAAGTAAATAGGGTAATTAAGGGAAAAATGATATTATTATTACCCTAATACATGTCATAATTATATTGGATAAGTGTAATTCGACTAAAAACAACCTTAGAAATAAAATATGATCCTTTAGTTCCACATAGATTAGATTAAGACATTTATTATTATTTTATTCAAAAAAGAGTTAAAAGAGTTAAATTCAATGTTTAATAACTAAAACATTTTTAATATTGGGTTAAACATAGGATAAATTCGAATAAAAAAATTCATTATAAATATAAAAATATTTCCTACATAATTTTATTTTATTTATAATTTTTATACATTAATTAATTAAATTTATTTTTGGCACAATGATGATGCAGTAATTACCTAATTAATGAAATATTAAAATAATTGATATAATAAATATCCATATAAATGTAATTTGAGACTTTTTATGTATTAAATTATATTTTTAGGTTAATATGACATATTAGGGTTGGTTATATAAATTTATTTCGAAGTAATAATGCTTTTATGAATTTAGCTGAAACAAAATACAAAATACTGTCAAAATTGACATAAAAAAGTTTTTTTTAAAAATATTATAGATATTATATTCCTAAAAATATAAGTATCAGAAAAAAGACTTATATATTGATAGTTGTATCATTAATTAACCATATGGGGTTCTCTTGTAAGTTTATAGAATGTTTATTAACCATATAATATAAAAATACAAAGAGACATGGTAAATGTCAAACTATTTAACTAAGAGTTAAATCTAAAAGATAAAGTTAATATGGTGACCCAAACCTATTAAAACCTATTAATTGAGTTTTCCATGACCCATACCCACCTTAGACTTTAAATAATTCATTTTGGAGAAATTATAAACTGAAAATTATTTTATTATAAAATAATATTTCTAGCTTTTCCTAAGGTGCCCTTCACCCCACTTATAAAAGGGTACACCCAATTCTCTCTAATTCACATGTTCAAAGCCATTTGGCTCAGCCAAACCCTGCCCAAATACCCTTTCAACTGTCCTCTTTTTATCCTAGAAGCCTTCCTTTAGTCATAAATCAATCCTATGGACCCCTTTTGAATCAAATCAAAAGGAAGAATCCGAAGAAGATGTAAATATTTCATCACCTCTTTCAAGTTCATTTCTTCTTCCACAATCTCTTTCTTTGTTGTATCCATTATTAAATAATAAATCTAGTATCTTCTATATAGTTTTATTTTATTATAAATATGGAACCACCCTATTCATTATTCTATCCATCCTTTGAATGACATGTCACCATAAGTGCGTATATACGGCTTACCGTCTCCACGTTGTGGTGTAATTATTATTGAATACATTATTATTTGGATGGGTATAATAATGATGTGTAATTGATGTAAATAATAAATATAACATGATAATGATTTTGTATATATGATATAACTTCCAATTATATTTAATTTTAATATCAAAAGAATGATATTGTCGCTCGTACGTACGTATGGATTACCGTCTCCACGAATGTGATGAGATTCATTCCCCACCGTATCCATTCAAGAAAAATTTTCATTAGATGATTAAAAATAATGTTTCAAGACTTAATATAATTCTGAATATGAATAATATACAGCCTATCCAAAATAATCATTACTTACGATACAAAGCATTTAAGGAGAACAAATTAGTTAACACCCGAAACGACGATAATACTAAGATATTATTTACAAAGAAATTTTAAAAGATCATATATGGTATCATATTAATGTATATGATTATTCGATAATTTAATAACAATTATTTCACTATTATACAATAGGTTAACCAACCCTCGACCAAGGAAAAGTACAAGGTAAGTGTTAATTTAACAATTTCTTCTATTAGCTGAGGTTGTTTATATGTAATTATCTACTAGGAAATCTTTATCATCCACATCCATGTTTCCTTAAATTTTATTTCAAATTTTTTTACTATTTTATAGAATATGGGTTTAAATCATTTATAACCTTTTTTGTCTTTTATAAGATGTTTATAAAGGAACCTTTGCGTCATTTTCCTAATTAGGTACTTTATAACCTTTTCGACAAAATTAGGGTAAGAATGCTTATTTAAATTATACGGCACGTGCGGCTATTTTCCACCGTTATAACATCATCGAAGTTTCCCTTACAAGATTATAAGAATATTTTCAAATATAAATGTTTTCATTATAATTACATCACTTTTATAAGATTTCAAAATAGAAAGAGATATTTCTCTAAAAAGGTTTTGATTTCATCTATGTCAGTATCCTTTGATGGATTTTATGTTTTCTGAAGTTGATTTATTATGATACAAAACATCAATATTGTATTTAAGGTTTTGTTATATGTTTGACTTTGGATGTGTTATTTCAAACCATCCATGGTTTATGGATAAATTATTGACATTTTGTATGACATTTTTAATATAAATGATTATGTTATATTTAAATCTTTTCCTATGAGGAATGCATTAGACTTCGTAAGTGACAGGTGAAGCCCGCTTCAGATCCTCGATGCATCGACAGATATCATGAGACAAACTAGTGTCTTGACATAAGGACTCGAAAAAATATTATATGCAGTCTTGGAACAAGGCCTTGACTATGTGGTTATGAAGGTCTAGCATTATTCATTCCATCATTATGAATGTGGTTGTTGATATTGAATGTTATTATTTGACTAGTATAATATCCATGTGACTAAGTAAATGGAATTGCTTTGATTTATATTTTCCATATTATGATGATGTTTATGTTGAAAAGGCTTATGTTTTAGTTTTATACATTGCCTTAAATGTTTATGCTTATTTATGAACGTTTCTGCTACATTTTTATCCTTACTGAGAATTTGAGGTCCCCCTTTCAATGTTTTATTTTTCCTAGGATGTGAAGAAGAATATTATTACTAACTTGCAGGGATAGCTGCTTTGTCTCCTCTCTTAGTAGTTGTATGTCTGATCTCCTGCTGAGAGAATTATCTACGACGTTCCCCTTCCCAGGAGTATAAACTATCTCAAAGTCATAGTCCTGGAGGAACTCAAGCCATCTATGTTGTCTTCAGTTTAGGTCCTTCTGCGAGGAGTTGTACCTGAGAGGCTGGTGGTCAGAGTAGACTATAAAACGCTTCCCCATAAGACAGTGTCACCACATCTTCAAGGCGAAGACCACTGCTGCTAACACCAGGTCAGGGGTATTGTAGTTCTTCTCGTGCTGTCTCAACTGTCGTGAATTATAGACGATCACTACTTTCTCTTGCATTAGGACACACCCAAGTTCGGTCCTTGATGCGTCGTGGTAAACTACATACCCAATGACCTCCTCCGGTAGCCTCAAGATGGGCGCACTGGTCAACCTCTGCCTCAGCTCCTGAATGCTTTGCTGGCATCTCTCTGACCACACGAAGGGTTTCCCTTTCTTCGTCAACACTGAATGCTGTGCTGCAACTCTGGAGAAGTCTGGAAGAAATCTTTGATAGTATCCGGCCAGTCCCAGGAAACTCTATACCTCTATCATACTCCTAGGTGGCTCCCAAGCAAGCACTACCTCGATCTTCGTTGGATCCACTGCTACTCCAGCCTCCAAGATGACGTGTCCCAAGAAGTGAAAGTCTCAAATCTAGAACTGGAACATTGAGATCTTACCATAAATCTGGTACTCTCGGAGTGTGTCCAGTACTACCCACAAATGGTTGGCGTGCTCCTCCTCAGTAGTCAAGTAAATCAGTATGACATTGATGAATACTACGATAAATCGATCAAGGTAAAGCTGGAAGATCATGTTCATGAGACTCATGAACATTACTGGTGCGTTGGTTACGCCGAAGGGAATAACCAAGAACTCATAGTGCCTATAACGACACCTGAAGGCCGTCTTCTGCACATCCTCGTCTCGAAATCTGAGCTAGTGATAGCCTCAACTAAGGTCTATCTTAGAGAATCATCATGCTACCTTGAGCTGATTAAAGAGGTCATCAATCCTCGGGAGTGGGTACTTGTTCTTCACGGTCACCTGATTTAGGAGACAATAGTCGACACATAGTCGTAAGCTCCCATCTGCCTTCTTGGTGGACAAAATTGGAGAACCCAGGGTGAAACACTGGGTCGGATGAATCCCTTCCCCTACAAGTCCTCCAACTATACCCGCAGCTCACGAAACTCAGTGAGATCCATCTGATATACTGAAGTAGATATCGGTGCTGTCTTGGGGTACATGTTTATGTACAATTACACCTCTCTATGAGGAGGTATTCTTGGACCATCATCAAGAGAAACATCCGCATACTGATCCACCGCAACAGGAACACTCGGACTCTGCACATCAACCGCTCTAAGGATGAGACTAGCCAATTGGTGTGTGATCGGCTGCCCTCTCTTCTACATAAGTCCATCTTGCACTGCAAAGACCCCCTTCTCACCGGTGAAGGGGATCCTGGTCCAATCCATGTAGGCACACAACACTTTCTGCTTAATACAGTTGATATGATCATGGACTGTAGATAACCATTCCATATCCAAGATGATGTCGTAAGGCCTTGATGGCAGTACAATAAGATCCCAGCTGAAGCTCTTGCCTCCTAGAGTAAGCTCACACTACCAGCACTAGTGTGTAATCATTGAGCCTACTCTTGTAGGAGTCTATAGTTGTAAGGATAGAACCAACGGCTCCGTCGGAATCTCCGAGCTCTGAACAAGGGCAGCGACAATAAAAGAATGACTCGCACCTATGTCTGTAAGTACTACAGTAGGGTTGGAGTAGAAACAGATAGTACCTTGAATCATCTCAAGTGTGCCATGTTCATAGGCCTCGACTACCTGGAGCTGAGACTGCCTCTGTCCGCCAGCTCCCTGTGGTCGGGGTGGACCTCCTGGTGGTGGTGGTGGTAGAGCCTCGAAACTTCGTCCACCACCCGCGGCTCGACCATCTTCTCTGCCATGTTCGCCTACTCTGGACGGACCTCCATAGTCAAACCTCTACCACTACATGGGAGGTCCTTCTACTTTCTACTTCTCGTCTGCATGGTGGGTCAAGTAGTCATGAGTCATGTGGACTTGCCCGCCGCATGCATAGAACTGCCTACTCCTCGTAAGACTGGCTTTGTTTCATGTGCCCCGCACAACCGAACCTTTATCTTAAGGTCTCCCACCCAATGACCGGGTCTTCATGGACCTCTACGACATCTTTCTACTGTTGGCTACAGAAGACTCCACTACATGTCACCCTGTGGTGGGTCTCGCTACTTGTGTCTGCTCAGCGAGGAAACTCTCCACTAGAAGGGCTCTCTCCAGCACCCCCACCTGCATCAGAATAGTGAGGGGAATCGTCGAAGTTCTGATCTCGTGCATGATTCCCTGCATGAAGGTCTGGGCCTTGAATAATGGGTCCCTTACCATATCCATGGAGTAGAGTGAGAGGTCAGTAAACCTCGCTGTGTACTGAGCTACTGTCATGATGCCCTGCCAAAAATGTTGTAACTCTTGAATCTACACTGCTTGAAGGTTGGCTGGTACAAACTCCGAGCAGAAGAGACACTCGAAGTCCATCCAAGTAAAGAAGCCTCATCATGCACCTAGAGCATCAAGATCCACCAACTACCTGCTGTTGCATGCAGCAGACTCATGGTAAGGATCACCATATGGTCGACTGGTGTCCCTACAAATCATAAAACTCTGACGACAGCCTCCATCCAATCCTCAACTGCCTGTGGGTCCCTCTCTCCGCGGAACCTGGGTGGCTTCTTTTGATGAAACTCATGCAAGGCACTCAGGCGGCGTGCACTCTCTACTGCTGGAGCTGGTGGTATCGGTGGTCTATCGGGTTGAGTTGATGCTGGTACCTCTGCTGTGATGGGGCCATGCACCGAGGCCTCGTCGCTCGGTGGGCTACCATCTCGTACAAAACTCGGTACCCTAGCTGGCTACCTTTGTGGGGCCATACTGAAAAGAAAGAGATGTGCCACGGTCAAAACAGTATACCTGGTGAGCTGACTCAAGTTAATCACAATGAAAACATTTGAAACACACATGCAATTAGTGTTTTCATGCACTGAGTCAGAAATTAGAGGTTAGTTTCCTGGTGTATGGATATGTTGGCCACCGCACCAACACTGGACTCCCTAAACTAAAAACCACACTCAATAATCTTAACACTATTGCATCATAGAAAATAATGCTCAGATTCGTGTGTTCTGTGGTAGAACTGACTCCTCTGATACCAATTTGTCATGACCCGTCCTCGAGGCCCGTGCCGTGACTACCCCAAGCCTGCCTTCCATAGGCCAGGGGCTGGCGACGAGCACCAAAGCTCTAAATCACTTAGCTGGGAAGGAATTGCCTTTAATAAAGTAAACAAACACAATAGATTACGAAACTAAAGTAAGCACTAAGTAATAATGTATACAAATGTAAGTGATTAAAGGAAAAGGGGCCGAAAATATAATCCCAATAGTATGTATAGTACAACTGAAAAAGTAGTACAACGGAAAATCTAGTAAAACTATAGTAAAGTAAAACGACAACTAATGATTCGTCCTCTCGGAACCCCACCTAAAGGGTGGGTACATATGGCCTCCTCTACACCTTAGGTCCGTCCGTCTGCTCCATGTACGTCTCTCCATATGGTCCACCAATGGGTACCGTCTAAGTCTACAAGTCCCTACCTCGATTAGTGTTGTCCATAATCTGCATCCAACACAACGTAGTGTGGAAAAAGGCCATGTAGGGGTGAGTATACGATACTCAGTAGGGACCCCGATACCACAAAGGTCTTCTAGAATCCACGAAGGATAAACCAAAAAATAAAAATACAAACATGAAGTATCAACAAACCCAACTTAGGTATATGCCCATACATATACCTAAGTTATCAATCTCAGTTCGACTCCAACTCTCAAGCCCAAGCACAACCCAGTCCACACAGGAAAGAAGTCAATCACATCAATGATAATTATTGAAAGTCAAGACTCAGCTCACAAAAGTAAACATCTTTTATATAGAGATAGAGATGATCAGATGAAGTTACTGATTCATTTAAGTTGTTGGACCCACACAGGATACAAGACCAGCTAAGCTGTCGGACCCACAGAGGATACAAGACCAGCTACTCTGTTGGACCCACACAGGATACAAGTACAGAGGTCAATGCTGTCGGACCCACACAGGATACAGGAATAATAGTCATCATCGTCGAACCCACATAGGATCCCACTACGTTAGTCATCGTTGTCGAACCGACGGAGAATTCCAGTACAGTAGTCGACGCAGTCGCAGCAAGATCTAGGGTTCCCACACACAACATTCTTGATTCCGGGAGGGTCTGCTCCTCGAGAAAAGGGTGTGGATACATCAACTGTCACTAATCCCAAAGTTGATTTATCCTGAAATTCTTTCTCATCAAAAGGAACCCAATTCAATAGATGGTCCGTCAATCAGATGCCCGGTCTGAGAGTTATTGGATTTTCCGTTCCAGGGGTCCATTTGGAATTATGCTCGTTCCAAACCCAGACGTCTTTCAAAGTTGTCCAAAACTCACTTAGAGTATTAAAAAAAGTAACGCCTCATCGTATGGTTCCCAGTGTTGCAGATGGTGCGTCGATCAGACACACAGTCAATATGTTATTCATATTTAAGAAAAACGGGCCCGACTGGTCAAGCCCGGTGGGCTAGCGGGACGACCCATCCTGGCTCGACGGGTCTGACCTAGCTAAGTGGTTGGCCCTGCCAGATGGGGCGTAGCACGGCCTGGGGGGTGGCGTCCCGGCCCGGTGGGGTGCGGACTGGCCCAGTGGGGCGCAGCACGGCCCAGCCCGTGGCGGGCCGCGGCTCAGCTAGCGGGTCGAGCGGATCGGGGGCGTGACCCCCGATTTTCTGAAATGGCGGTGCCCAGAGGCAATGTCCCTCCTGTCCGGCTGGTCGAAGCCATCCGGAATTCTCCGACGCGAGTGTGCCACACATGAGGGCCACTGATCTCCCACGCGGCACCTTTAGGTTCTGCGACCTTCTTCAAATCGGCCGACTGCCTGCCAGCCGATTCACCCGCTGAAGCGATCCGTGGAAACGCGGGCTGCAGTCCTCCGTAGCGCGGCGCCATGAGGCTTCACGGTTCTCCAACCGGCCAGCTTTAGCTGGACGGTTCTTCCAGCTCGATCGGTCGAAGGACTGGCCAGTTCTTCCTCGATCATGCAGCCGGCAGATGAGGGTCGTGGTCTCCTCCACCCGCACAGCACCCAGTGTCGCAGTCCTCTAACGAGCCGGCGTGCGGCCACCATTTCCACCACAACGCTCTATCATCTCCACCTTTTACATCACTGCCTCCATTTTGAATAAAAACAAGGATCAACGACGGGTCGTGGGGTCGTGTTTGTTTGGCTCGCACCCTCTGTGATAAGCAATAGAAGATGGCCAAAGATAATCCAAGAAATTCAACAAAGAACGAGTTACAAATTATTTAATTAAAATTATACAAACCCCTACCTCGTAATTGACATCGTACATTGATGAGCTGCAGAAGTCGAGCGTCGCGGTAGACGGGCGTCGTAGAAAATGGTGTTGGGGATAATGGTGTCGTCTTGTCAACGCTGGAGGAAGAGTCGTTGTCGTGACGCAGGAAAATAATTTGAAGATGACATAGACTCATTGACGCTAGGGTGCATCCGAAGAGGAAGTTTTGTGGAAGAAGTTCTTCGCATTCTTCGTCGGGGATGTTCTTCGTTGAAGAACAATGTTTTTTGTCGAGAGAAGAACACTATTATTCTAATTTTCTAGAGCTTTCCCAATCAAATATTTTCCAACGCAAATAAAAATAAAAAGGCCTCTCAATATAATAATATTTACATGCCTTTCAAAAAAATTTCAAAGACACAAAAATTAATTATGTGATTCACTTAATTAATTTCCCATGGGTTGGAAGGAAACTCAAGGGTCTCATAAACATTAAAAAAAGGTGACTTGGCACCTTAATAGAGGGAGGTGGAGAGGCTCCTCAATTAAGTGGGAGTTCAAAAGTTAAAAGGGGTTTCATGGGAGTTAAAGGGTAGATGATGAGTTAGGTGCTACTGTGGGCCCCACCACACATTTTCCTCTCATGGGAGGTTATGTGGGGCCCACCCCAACTTCCCTTTGTTGGAAATAACCACCTCTTGAATAAAATTGTACAATATAAAAATTTTATTTATTTTTCTATGAACCCCCAAATAATAACTCCTACTCTCAACCAAATGCAACTGCGGTAATGGTCCCCTTGAGTGAATACAGGTGCTGTGAGTTCATCGTTGTCCTCAGATTTCAATTCTGAGAACCGGTTCTAAAGATAGAAAAACTCACGCGTACGTTTACGAAACGTACCTGAACAAAACATCAGAAAATGATTCCGGGTACACCGGGCCTCAGAATCAGGCGCTATTAGAAACTGTGAACCCGTAAGATTCCAATGAAATTAAGAAAAAAAATTCCTTGAAATTTCCGAGTCTTTACACCAACGCTGAGATAGAGTACACTGATGTCGATCCATCTGAGGTACGCTAGAGGAGGGGAGGGAACGACTCCATAGGCGGAAACCCTAGCCCCGTGATAGATAAAAAGTGCAGCCACTCCAAGAGAAAGTATTTATGAATAATAATGATGTATCAATATAATTTATTTCAATTAATAGAAAATATTTATTATTAAGAGATTATTTTTGTAACATTTAATGAAATACAAAACATTATTTAATCATCTTTTAATCAATTAAACAATACATTAAAAAAACCACTCTCTTTAAATCGATATATAGATTTTCAGAAACATTGAGCATAGGATGATAAATGAAACAATTTTTTTAATTTATTTTTTATAAATTATAGTTTATAATTTTATATAATTTATTTTCAAATACGTCTAATCCATATAAATTTGATGGAATTAGAAAAAATATTTTTTTACTCATTACCTAAAAATCGATTATTTTAGAAAAATATAAGAAATACATCTTAAGATAACATTTCCGAACGGATTAAAAAATGGAATTTACATTACAAATTATTTTTTCTAAAATTTTATTATTTAAATTTTCAAAATAACAATATAGTAAAAATAAAATTACTTTTATTGAAAAAATCTACTTAAATATTTACTAATATTAATTATTTACATTATAAAGGTAATAATTATTAATTTTTTTCAATCCTAATAATTATTATAGAATTAATAATTATTTATTACTAACATGTTTTGGTTTGTTTATATATTTTATATCAAGTTACACATGTTATTTAACATAGTAATTATTTTAAAAGAACTGAAATATCAAGTCATTATATTGAACCCCCTTAAATAATTTGTGTCTGAAAATTTATAATTATTTACTACTAATGAAGATAGTTAGGGGTATTATTAGACTAGATATAACATCTAATGGGATATCTATATTAATATACAAAAATAGATTAATGTAGTTATATTTTTTTCTCAAAAAAACGAATACAATAATATATCTAGGTCTGTATATACCCTAATAATATATTCTCGAGAATTCAGCTTCTATAAAAACCTTAATCTTTATGAAAAAATGAAATATTCTTCAAAAAAATATCTCTATATCCAATACTCAAATTTTAGTAACCATTATATCATAAAATAATATACTATCCTTTATATATACCATGATCCCAAAAATCATTTAACCTAAAAAATTTCATGATCTAACTCTCAATCCAGAGGTAAAAAATACAATCTCACATAATTTCTCTCAAAAATCATTCCTTATGCATATATTAAACCTAAAATATATGTCCCCTTTAATCGTTTTATCTTAAATAATATAATAATTTTTTAAAATCACAATTAAATGTTATTAATACCATTAAATACTTGTTTCTAAATCATTAGAATAATACTACTGATCAAAATTCAATAGCTGTATTATACAATCCTCAAAACTTTTAGAATATTCTCGAATAAAATTGATAAATATCAATCTCTAATGAAAACAAATATGATTAATTTATATTGGGGTATCAACCTCTGTATGTTTGGTGAGACTCGGAAACTATCCTTTTATATTAAAATTTAATATACTATAATTCATAACCTTATAAGTATTATCCCTTATTTAGTTATAATACATAATAGTTTTTTTGGTACATACATTTGTCTGATTCATCTTTGTGACCCCTTTTCAAAAAAATACTAAAAAATGATAATGAAAATATCCAACAGAATTAGAGTATAATAATATAGAAGCTCAATAATAATATGACTTCATGAATTCCACAATTTTTTCAACCTATGGTAATTTTATATCATATATTTCATACATGGTTAATACTATAACTATTTTTCTTTTACCATGGTTACTTTAAGTTGTATTATCTTATACATCTTAAAAAATACTTTTGGGAAATTATGTAATAACTTTTTCATAATGGGTTATAATGTGAATGTGATTGAACCTAGAAAATCCCATGGGAGATTAAAAATATATGTGTGGTTATTCCTCTATATTGTGCATAAGGTGATGATTGAGTTAATACCTAATCCACACTTTTAGTGATATTATCCATTAGTATATATGCTACAAATCCATTATCTCCTTCTAAAATATAGATAGTGATGTTATTGTAGACAAACCACATAATATAAATCTGAACAATACTTCATGATCTTATCCCAATTATATATACTTTTTTTCAACTTGTCACATGGGTTTTTACTAAATCTCAGTTATCATAATATAGAAAATATTTAATATTTCCATGACTAAAAAAGGATTATATACACCTTTCATGTCAAATTTAAACTATAACATATAAAATATTAAAGTATTTTCAAACTCCTAAACTTTCTTCAATCTATCACATCATACTCTCCAAAGTTATTTAAACCCATCACCAATACCCACTATGAAATCCTAAAGCTAATCATCCAGTAATTACATGACTTGAAAAAAATATCATTATCATAAATTCCAAAGACAATTTACGTTTATAGTTTCAAATAATTAGGGTAGAAAATAAAATAAAATAACCCATGCCTTTTCAAACAATTATACATTTCCCAATATATGAAAAAACGTCTTAACCCATAACCAACCTCTAGTATCTATATGTAATTCATCTCATAAGATAATTATATACAAATAACATATATATTAAACTTATTCATAACCCTGGGAAATGGTATCATAAGAAATGGATGAGATATTATTATCATTAAGGGAAAACATAAGAGATATCAATCAAATTTTATAATTTATCATAAGACGAAAATATGTGTATAATCAAGATACAAAAGAAAATACATACCTCAAAATTAATGGATCATAAATAATGGGATAATACTTATGATAAAAAATTAAATGAATCAAAATATAGTTGAAAATTGGTCAAAAAACATAAATCATGAGACACGAACTTCGGAATTAATGTGGCATTTCATTAACATATTTTTTTTTGATTTATGGACTTAGCTACTCACGAATCCTTTCACTCAAAAAAAATCAGCATAGATAAACACTACACAATTACTCACTATAAACCAAGATATTTTTTAAAATGTTCACATAACATCCCTATGTTAAGAGATATAATCCTTTACCAAATGAATTCTAAGGAGATATATCCCCCCATCTCATACTAAATTAATTTTTGTACCACATGAGAAAAATTATATCATCAAATAATCTCTAGATATAAGTTTGTTTTTATGATAACTCCAGATGAGCATATAATGAAACCATGGAAAGATATAGACTCTAATGTCATGTTTTATATGTAATGACATAAGTTATTAATTAAATGTTCCATAAATAATATTGACAATCCTACAACAATATCGTTAGGCAACAAAATTTAGAAACATTCTAGGAAATTACCCTTCAAATAAGATAACATATGGTGTTCACAATGTATACGTAATGGGTAAATGTTTTAGTCAATAGTTTCCCCCAATAAATTCATGTATATGTAACTAGGTGAAAACTATATAATCAATGGAATCAATAATATAGTATTTACATAGGAAAGACATTAGAGGGAAAATAATACCCATAAAGATTTGATGATTATGAAAAACAAAGGTAGTGGACAATCACTTCATTGGAATAAAATAGAAATATATATGGCACTTATATAATGAAGGTTCATAGTATATTTTGATAATATACTCTATTATACATAATATATGTTAACTTATGTGTACATATATGAAACAAAACATTTAGGATGAATTATTGAATTGAATTTTTGTAAAAAAACTATATTTTATCTCTTAAATGTTTTTAGTTCATCATTTTGTAAAAATTGAATAGAAATAATTTCATTATAAAATTTAGAAAATTAAGAGATGATTTTTAATATGATTCTATATAAGTATTGGAATTATTCATTCACTTAGAAACACATACAGAAATTATTTTTTTAGAAAATGAAACATAATAATTTTTTTAAAAAATTATTCCTTTAAAAAAAATATGAAGTTAATTTTACTTGAAAATAACATATTAATATTTTTTAAAGAATTAATTTTAAAACATTTTAAAAAACTACTTTAATTGAAAATATTTTTTAAATTTAAAAATATATAAAATGTGAAATTTTATTTTAAAACATTCACTAAAAACCACACTGAAGAGAAAAAATAATAAAAATCATTAGAAAATAGATGAAAGGGATAAATGATGTTAAATTGAGATGAAAAATAAAATATTTAAAAATAATAAGGAAAAAATTGGACTAAATGGAATAAATATACTTGGAAAATAAAGTATTACTAGAAATTATAGAAACTAATCTTTTCAATCATAAACATTATGAATGAAATCATCATGGAAATTGAAAAACAAATAAAACATAATTTCCCTGAAATGAAAGAGGTATTATATCATTATATCGTAAAAGGTATGATGAAATAAAATTTTTAACAACAATAATCAACAAATAGTAGTATAACTCAATATAAGGTAATTTTGTTTTTGAAAACCCAACAACCTTTTTAATATTTGAATCAATATTATTTCAAATCCTCAAAATCCTATTGTTATTTAAATACCATGAATTAAATCATAGAGTATTTGAAAATAAATTTTGAGGTTTTATATTACCATAAAAATAATAAATTGGTGGATACCATTAAAACATATCTCAATGAAGGGAAATTTATATGAGAATCCCTTACCTTGTTTCGGTGACGACCCAAACATTTTTTAATGAAAATTCCTCTTGATTTAATTAAATGTATTATTATGTAAAATAGGTGTATAAAACATATTCACTCCCTTGGTTTTATGTTTTTGGAATTAAAAATACTGGTATGAGTTGATATCTTTGCTAATATAGCTGTTTAATAGTGATCACATGATTATTATAATTATAGTGCTTTAAATAATCCAATTTAATCAGAAAAAGGTTGCGATGACGTCATCCTTTAGAATTGCTCCATAAAAAGCAAATTTTTTCAACCTCAGAAATGAGGTAGCATCCCTGGGATTTGCTCTTGACCAAGCCCAAGCCGAGCTTCAACACATTAAACTTGAACAGAACTCCCTATGGGAGAAGTAGTAGTTAATAGTGATTACCACATGGGCGATGTTATTCGAACCACCCTAAGAGTCTGTCACCATCACACACCATACCCACAAGTCATAAACAGTTGTTATATGTGTTCATGTAAAAAGGCCTTATCATTATAATTATGTGATTTATTTTTGTACAGAGTAAAAAATTTACATTCACTTTATTGTTGTTACTTTGTTTATAATTTTTAAAGAAAAAATATTATTTTTAGTTAATATTAAATTATGAAATAAATTTTATTTGAATAAATGGTTTTCTGAATTAAATAAAAGTTTAATAAAATATTATTACTAATTTAATTTTTATTAAATATAAATAATTTTCATAATTTTTATGAATAAAATTCTAATTTTTATTATATTTTGAAAGTTGTTTTTATCAAAACCCATGAATTTTCAATAAATATCAGTTTTTATTTTAAAAGTGAAATTTTAAATATTTAGAAATTTTTTTTGATGAAAATAATTTTTTTTTTGGAATACGGATGGGGAAATTATCCAACAATTATTTTTTCATAATTTTCTAAGACAGTGGAATGTTTGGGTAAAAATTAAATATCGTATAAACATATAATGTGTTTAATGACATTATAATGACCCAATAGTTATGTAATAAAATATTATAAATAGAACTTTCATCTAATTTATGTTTGTATTTTAAAATAATGTGATTTCCGATTTTTTTTATTTATTTTTCAAAGCCTTAGTGGACCCTCCAAAAATTATAAAACATTTTATTTTTTAAATAATTTCCTTGAGAGTGTGACTCATCTCTACATAAGCAAGCCTAATATTTTAATATGTTCGGACATTGACCTTAAAAAATAATGTGTTCCAATCCCATTTGTAAAAAATCATGGGGAAAGCCAAGGTTTGGTTTGTGGTTTGGATTAGATTAATTTATGGTGTTCAAAACCTAAATAATAACGAATTCCCTATCTTTTTCTATATAAACCCTCCCAAGCTCCCACTTCCTCTTCACTCAAAGTCTTTGGATTCAACCAAAATCTGAACTAATATCTCTAAATTCCTCCCAAGGTGTTCCATTCTCCCAATAATCCTCTTTCAATCCTCTACCAATCCTTTGGGATCACTCTTCTAAGTAAGAGATTTCTTCCTTTTTAAATTTCTCCCAAATTTCATTAAGTTGATATACCATTTTATTTTCAATTACAAGTTTTGGGGCACGATTTCTAACATCCCCCATACTTACCTAATTTTTTTTAATTATGAGATTCATCTTTTTTACTCATTAATTCCTCCCAGGTACACCCATTACCATACCGAAATTCCATAGGGAACTTCTCTCTTTTCATTTAAATTCAAGAAATTATTTTGTATTATGAATATAAATTATATTTCATATGTTGGAAAGTGTATAGATATAAAACAATTAATTTTTATTTCATATATATATGATGATACACCCCTTCCTATCTAATTAACCATTTTTATGAATTCTTATGTCACACCGTTACACTGCCGAAATTGCATCGCGATTTTCTAAGCCAAAGACATTTTGTAGTGAATACATTGCCCATTTCTCTATCAAGCGTATTTAGCATTAAAAAAATTTACTTACTAATTATAGAGTTTTATTTTTGAATTATAAATTCCTTTATATTGGAATAAATGATGATGTTTAATTATAATATGTTATATGATCCATGTGGAACACTTATGCCAGAAATGAAATGATTAAGAAGGGTGCACCCTGATAACACTCCAATGCATTTGGTAAAGATTCGTATCATGATATGTCAATTGAAATGAGGGTTTAATCAAAATAATTAAAGTGCAATGAGGGTTTACTTATGGTAATTCATGTGCAATAAGGGTTTACTCGTGTTCATTGTGCATTGAGCCTTGGCTCATGCTAATATCATGTTTAATGATGTTTCCACATTTCCATGTGACGATAATAATGATATATCATTTCTTTATGTTCATCTTTATATTCTGCTCCATTGATATGCTTATTTACTAACATGTACTGTATTCTTCATGTTATTATTTGCTTACTCCCTTACTGGGCTTTATAGATCACTATTTTCTTTTGCATGTCCTTAGGTTATCCCATGTGATGATATGTATGAAGGAATTTATTTGGTCATGTAAAATATCTTTTCAATAAAAATGAATATATCATGTTTTATGTTATCAGGTAATGTTCCTAATCCCCAAATACACTAGACCTATTAATCTTTTATGTTGTATCAAGTGAATAATTTATGTAATAAATCATGTTTAAGTGTGTAATAAAGAGAAGGGTTGTTATAGTTGGTATCATAGGATATGTTTAGTTAATTTTGTGATTAGGATTAGAAAACCCTAGTGAAAGCCATAGGGATAAGAATAAGTATAATGAAAGATCCCTAAATTTTTGTGCGTATTGATTAAGTGGTTTATCAAAAAAATACATCCTTTTTTGATACGAGCAAGTAGAGGCGGATTTGGCACATATGTATCTAGGGGTAAAACCCAAACACACCACTTTGAGCTAGACTCGAATGGGAACTGGTGCACGACAACGGGCCTTGCATCACTATTGTTTATGAAACTTCCGGGGGATAGGATTTGGTAAATTCATAATCTTAGTACGAACCATTATAAAATGAAATTAAAAAACTCGCATAATAATATATGTTGTGATGTAGATCATGGATAACATAGATTGAAGCCTATAAATTCAGAAGTTAAGGAAATAAAATTAATTTATATGTCATCCATTTTTTCCTTTCAATTACCGTTTATGTGTTATCTAAAACATTATTTCTATTACTACCAATGGTTGGTAATAGGATGACTCGGTGTAACAACCTATGCGAATATCAATGCAAGGAAATTTCTAATGAGATGTCAAATCGGATGGGAGCAAGAATCCTAATCATTATCATGATACTCTCTCAGTTAACTCATGTTTTGAGTAGAAACATGGGTTAAGATGTGTAACACCCTTATATTTTATGAGAAGTATATTTTTTTATGTCTTATGTTATACGTAACATCAAAGGAATCTTTCACGGGACACAACACTAGCTTGACTTGCGTTACACGCAATCGCGACCTTCCTCGATAGCGTGTGTAGTACACAATACCGGGTTCCACTAAACAACGATATATTATTATAATATTATAAACTAACAGTTATGAATATTATTAACTGAATTTTAAATTTTACAACATAATTATTCATCTTACATATTTTCTAGAACATTTTATGAGAACAAAATAATTTTTTCGGGTAAAATAAGATCTTTTTAAAAAAATGCAGTTTTGTCACCTTTTGAAGGTGCACCCACGTTAAATCTGGTTTTTGACATGTTTATAGGTTCAATTTGACAAAATAAAATTCTTCTTTGAATCAGGATATAAAAATTTATTTTGGATAAATTTTTCATATTATTCTGATAACATTCATATTTTAATGAATAGTAATAACATGGTATATTTTAATTAAAAACAACTATTTTCATCGCAATAATTTATATGGTTAAATTATAATATTGAATTTCATGAAAGTATAAATAGAATATATTTTTACCATTTAATATAATTTATGTCATTATCATTAATTTTACATTGAATTCATAGGTAAAAACATTTCAATCTTTGGCAATGTTTTAACTTTTAAAAACCTGTTTGTTTAACGACGAGATTAATTATAAATTAATTTCGGCAACTTCTATATTTTAAATTTTGAAAAATGGATTAAATATTTTGATTCATTGGGTCCAAATTATGTTAATAGGTTACTTTTATTTTTTTAGGATTATGAATAGTAACTACGGTAATTTTTATTTACTGCAGTTAAAGGTAAATCCGGTAATTAAGGGTAAATATAAGATTATAAAATTATCCTAACACTTGATAAAATCCTATTGGATGAATAAAAGTACACTCATATCACCTAAGGGTCTGACTAGATTCATTTCATGGTCTTTTGACCATGAAATAATATAATTATTATTAAAACCAAAGAAAGTGACAACATGTCACTCTCTTAAATCTTATAAGTATAATAATTTTAATTTAGTGATAAACTTCATGAATCTTCGAACATGAATAGTATCCAGAAATATAATAAAATAATCTACATCATATGAATTTATTTATAATTTTTAGGGATTAAAGAATTATCATTAATTATGACACAATAGTAATGTTGAAATTATTTTATTGATTGAAATATCAAATGAATGATTTTAAAAGTTTTAAAATAAATATTATATGAACTATTTAATGTTCTCCTATAATTTTCTAGATAAAAATGACATGTTATGAATCTTTTAAATATTTTATTTCGACAGTATCTTCTGTATATATTTTATTTAAACTCAAATAAATTAATAGTGTCAAAATTGACACTATTGTTAATTTATAGAAATTACATATTATAAATTTTTTTAAAAATTACATAAATATTTAAAAATTGTAAATTAAACTTTATATGGTCTAAAATGTAATAAAGTATACAATTATGGACAATTCACAACATATAAGTAATTATTTATAATGATTTAAAATTTATAATATTAATACCACAAATAAAATTAAATTGATTATATAAGGATAACTCATGTTGATAATGTTTAAAATAAATTCCCAACTTATCTAAATTTTTTTTTCTGATGATATTACAACCCTATATCATATAATGTTTTTATTTGAGTCATTTGTTGAGGTTTTTATGTCCGTTTGGAATTTATTATAAATTAATATCTCTTATAATTCTAAAGGTGCCCCTCTCCTCCCTTATAAAAGGGAACCTCCTCCCTCTCCAACTCACACCACTACGAGAATTCAAGCTCAGCCAACCCCTACTAATTTATCTTCTCCACTTCCCTAGAATCATCCGATATGTCCTGGTCTTCTTCAAAGTCGTATCATAGTGCCCTAAGAGGAGATTTCAAAGAGGCATGTCGAAGAAGAGGTAATATCTGTTACCAATTCTTTCAAATTTATTTATTCTTATACTTCTTCTTATATGGTTGTTTCATTATGAAGTAATATCATCAGTATCAATCATATACTTATATGTTATTAAAAATATGAAACAACCCTATTTCACCTTCTATAAATCCTACGGAAAACGAAATCACTGTGCGTGCGTACGTACGGAATACCGTCTCCACGATGTGGTGTAATTTTTTTTCCACCACCACCTTACTTGGATGGATATAAATGTGTAGAGAATAACTATATATGATTATTGTAAATTGATATTGATTCTGAAATAGTATACATACACTTCAATACAATTCCATGATCATTGGAACGATATCATCGCTCGTGCGTACGTACGACCTACCGTCTCCACGATGTGATGCGACTCATTCTACATGATCTTCATTAAATAATTTTTTTATAAATTAATTTAATGAGTAAATATGATATATATTACACTAATACCATTCTGGAAATGAGGTATCTATAACCTAAAAATAATAAGAAGAATTTATTCGACAAAACACGCACAAGAACATAAAGCGATAAACACCGAATAACAAGTAGCAATGAAATATTACAAATAAGAAGCTAAGAATATGACCATATATGATATCATGACAATGAGTATGATTCTGGAATAAGCCAATGACATTATTTAAATCATTATATAGGAGGATCAGACATGTACAAAGCATATCAGACCTAATATAAGGGAAAATCTTGCAATCTCAATTTTTATCCGAGATTGTTTATACTTCAGAATTTACTGGGGAATATTTATCATCCACATCCATGTTTCCTCAACATGTAATATTATTTCTATCCTCCTAAAATAGTCTAAATCCAATTTTACCCATTGGTGAGTTTTTTGGTAAAAGATATGAAAGGAATCTTTTTTTATTTTTAGTACGAGGTACTTTTTTGACTTATCCAGCAAAAGTACGAGAATAATGTTTTTTTAACTTATACAGCATGAATGGATTTTTATGATTTCATAGACAATTATTTCCATGAATCTTATTTTACAAGTTTTCAAGATTATTTTTAATCAACTTATTTTAGATTAAAATTTTAAGACATGTTAAGAAAGGAATAAATGTTTTTGAAGTAGAAAGGATATTTTTCTCAAGAATGGAGTCCAAATGTTTTATCAAAATTATTTTCCATCTAATATAATATAGGGTTTTGTTTATATCCCTATTTTTACATTGATTTGATTATTCTATGATGGAATTAATTTTATGATGTCCTTTTATCTTATATAGATTATGTTATGATGGCATGATGTTTAAGAATCCCATTTTTATTACATGGGTTTTGCTATGATGTATGATTTATGATTTTGAGGCACAGATAAGAATGGTTTCATTATTAGATGGGTGTGACCTATATCTCCCTCCAATGCATTGTGTAAAGATTTATATCTCATGAGATAGACATGGATGGAACGACAGGTTAATCCGGTTCAGTTAAACAGGACTGAAATGAGGAGTGAACTCGGTTCAAAAATGGACTTTGTCCACTATGATAGTCTTGGAAATGAGTCTTGACTAAAATGAAATGATTTTCTATGATTATGTGTGTATTCCACAAAGTTTCATGTTTTATGTTATGATTATTGGGATTACATTTGACCACTATGATTTATCCCCTGTTATGATATTATGACCTCTTTTGTAGGTTATGATATTCAAAATGTTATGTTCTTATGAATATGATATGATTGATATTTCATTTGTTTACCCTTACTGGGCATTTGAGATCAACCTTTTGTATGTTTTCTTTTCCCCATGTCAGGAAGAAGGGTATTAAGTAGGATATGCCAAAAAGGGAGTCTAGATATGATGAAATAAATGGGAGACAACGTAGATGATTTATGAACCAGTTGTTTATGTTTCCCAATTTCTAAAGACATTATACATATATGGTCCTTTAATGGTTTTGTTATGTGTTGTAATAAGTGTGCTACAATTTTGAAGTAATAACAATGTATGTAAAGTATGGGTCGTTATAGTTGGTATCACAAGAAAGGTATAGTCAACCTTTGGAAATTAGGATGTGAAAGCCATAGTAAGAACCCTAAGGATATGTCTAAGCATAGAACACAATATTAGTGTTTTAGAAATGGCCATGAATAACCTATGATAATACCTTAATTGTAAAATTTTATTCTTGATTATGTGGTTTTCCTATTATGATTAGTTTTTCTCACACTATGCTTATTGGTTTTAGTCAATGGCTGGAACCCGAAGGAACCGTGTTAATGCTGAATGTAAGGGTAATGCAATGATTTTCCCCCTGAGTAACCAAACGTTATGGGAGTTGGAATAAAAAATCCTGTAGCCATGCTCACACAACTTTCCCAAGCTATGAACCATGCAGGACTTCCAAACGAACAAAGAAAGGAGCAACATTCTGTTGAATCCTTCATGAGGTAGCGTCCACCATCATTCAGCGGGTCTTCAGATCCATTAGTGGCTGAATAATGGATTAGTACCACTGAAAAGATATTTTCAGATCTACAATGTTCTGAGCATGAAAAAGTCATCTCAGCAGTTTATCATTTGGAAGGTGATGCTGATCAAATGTGGAATCCTATCAAGAATATGAGGGAAAGAGATGAAATTGAGTCTATGGAATGTGATGAGTTCACGAACTTATTTTTTCAATAAGTACTTCCCTCGTATTCTTCAAACAAAGACGGAGAATGAGTTTCCTGAACTGAATAAAAAGGATGATGAATCTGTTCGTAACTACGATGAAAATTTTACAATACTTGCAATGTACGGTTCCAGAATTATTATCCAACCTGAGAGTAAAATCGATCAATTCATTAGTGGCTTAAAACCAAGTCTTCGAAGGGTGTTATCCATAAGGGACTTTAATAGCTACAAAGAAATTGTTCGATGTGCTCTCTAGGTTGAGATGGGGATTGGAGTAACCCATCAGTCATATGGGTTTGATAAGAAGAGGAAAATGGAATTCAAAGGGAAATCTAAAGACCACACTGAAAAGAAGATGAGTTTTCATTTATGCTTAAATTGTGGAAAGAAACAAGGAGGAAATTATCTTAAATGGACAAGAAAATGTTTTAAGTGTGGAAAAGAAAGTAATCGGGCAGTTGAATATCTAAATAATGGGAAGAAGATGTCTAATGATGTGAAACAAGAAAGGGATACACAGAATGCACCTCCTACACTTCAATGTTTCAAGTGCAAGGAGATGGGTCATTATGCCAATCAATGCAAAAATCCAAGGTTTGTGGATGATGATCGACGTCAACAAACTCTTAAGGCCAAAGACAAAGGAATGTCACATGCAATTACTATCGGTGATGTGGAGTACGATAACGAAGTGGTGAAAGGTACACTTACCATCCACTCTAAAGTAGAAAATGTTTTATTTGATTCTGGATCCACCAACTCATTTATTTCTGAAGAATTTTCTAAGGGTATTGTCATATTATCTCAACAATAAGATGTTGAGTTAGCTGTGACAACTCCTAATAGCACAACGGTTGCATCAAAAGTTTATAATTCTTCTCCGATTAAAGTTTTTGGGAATGTGCTTCCTGCAAATATTGTGATCCTTACTATAGTGTAATTTTATGTGATTCTAGGCATGGATTGACTTTCTTTATACAGAGTTCATATCAATTTCCAAAGAAGGGAAATCACTTTTAATATTCCTAATCAATCTACTATCATCTATCGATACAAGGATGAATACAGTGTTCCAGTGGAGAAAATTTCCATCTTATGGGTCTTCATTCCAATAAATGAAGGTTATTTATCTGAAATGGTTGGAGGGAAACTCATGATTAAGAATACACCCATTGTACGAGTGTTTGATGATGTCTTTCCGGATGAACGTCCAAGTCCTCCACCAAATTGTGAAGTTGAGTTTTCAATAGAACTCATACCGGGTGCTATGCCCATTTCAAATACACCTTATAGAATCACCCCAATTGAGTTACAGGAATTGAAGAAGCAACTCCAAGAGAATCTTGATAAAGGATTCATACGCCCTAGTACGTCACCTTGGGGAGCACCTGTTCTATTTGTTAAGAATAAAGATGGATCAATGAGACTCTGTATTGATTATCTAGAACATAACAAGATCACTATCAAGAACAAATATCCTCTCCCATGCATTGATGACTTATTTGACCAACTACGTGGAGCTCAATACTTTTCCAATATTGATCTTCATTCAGGGAATCATCAATTAAGGGTTAAAAAAGAGGATATACAAAAGATAGCTTTCCGTACAAGTAATGGACACTATGAATTTATAGTGATTCCATTTGGTCTTACTAATTCCCATTCTATCTTCGTGGATCTAATGAATAGAGTATTTAGAGACTATCTCGATCAGTTTGTGTTAGTCTTTATAGATGATATTCTTATCTATTCAAAGAACAAGGAAGAACATGAAGATCACTTGAGAATTGTTTTGAAGACCCTGAGAAAAGAGAAGCTTTATGCCAAATTTACAAAGTGTGAATTTTGGATTCAAAAAGTTGCATTTTTGGGTCACATAATCTCAAAAGAGGGGATATCTATGAATCCAGAAAAAATAGAGGTTATCGAAGGATGGTCGAGACCAACAACAATAACTGAGATCCAATATTTTCTTGGTTGGGCTGGATATTATCGACGTTTTGTGAATTTTTTTTCATGATTATCTAATCCACTCACCAGGTTGACTCGAAAAGGAGTTAAGTTCGTGTGGATGGAGGAGTGTGAAGAGAATTTCAAGGAGTTGAAAATAAGGTTATCCAGTGCACCTGTGCTCACACTGCCTTGTAGTAGAGAATGGTTTGTGATCTATAGTGATTCATCCAAGAAGGGATTGGGCTGTGTTCTCATGAAAAACGATATGGTGATAGCTTATGCCTCACGACAGTTGAAAATCCATGAGCAAAATTACCCAACTCATGATTTGGAGTTAGTTGTGGTAATCTTTTCATTAAATATTTAGAGGCATTATATTTATGGTGAAATGTGTGATATTTATACTGATCATAAAAGTTTAAAGTATATTTTCACACAAAAGGAGCTGAATATGCGTTAAAGAAGATGGTTGGAGCAGATTAAGGATTACGACTGTTCAATTCATTATCACCCTGGCAAAGAAAACTAGGTGGCAGACGTATTAAGTAGACAAGACCATGCTAGCTTATCCATGATGAGGATCAAAAAAGATCCAATATTTATGGATTTACAATGGATGAATCTTGGAATTATAATGGAAGGGGGAAAATCTTTTCTTTCTCAAATGAATGTTCAACCATCTATGCATGTGAAGATTAAAGAGGAACAAAAAGAAGATTTAGAGTTACAAAGGAAGGTGAGAAATGTTCCTGAATTCATCCTTGATTTTGATGGGATAATAAGGTTCAGGAATCGGGTTTGTGTTCCTCCAATCCCAGAATTAAAGAATGAGTTGTTGGATGAGACTCATAGTTCTTCATTCTCTATTCATCCTGGAATCACGAAGATGTATAGGGACCTGAAAGAGTACTTCTGGTGGTATGGTATGAGAAGAGATGTTGCTGAATATGTCTCTCGATGCTTGGTCTGTCAGCAAGTTAAACCTGAGAGATAGAAGTCTAAGGGGATGTTACAACCATTACCCATACCCGAATAGAAATGGGAAAACATCACTATGGACTTTGTCACTAGACTTTCTAAAACATCCAAAGGCAATATTGCTATTTGGGTCATAGTTGATCGTCTTACGAAGTCAGCACACTACATTTCTATTAGGGAAGATTTCTCTCAAGATCACCTTGCCAGGATATATGTAAAGGAAGTTGTTAGATTGCATGGAGTACCACATTCCATTATATCTGATCGGGATCCGAGGTTTACCACGAACTTCTGCAGAAGTCTTCAGTATACTCTAGATACAGAGTTGAGTTTCAGCACTTCTTATCATCCTCAGATAGACGGTCAGTCTGAGATAACAATTCAAACTCTAGAAGGCATGTTGAGAGCTTGCTCTATGGATTTCAAAGGAGGTTGGGATCAACACCTACCTTTGGTGGAATTTTATTATAATAATAGCTTTCACTCCAGCATTCAGATGGCTCCATATGAAGCACTTTATGGAAAGAAATGCCGAACACCAACTTGCTGGGATGATGTTGGGGAAAGAAAGCTATTAGGACCTGATCTTGTTGATGAGATGGTAGAAACGGTCAGATCTATTCAACAACACATAAGAGCAGCTCAGAGTCGACAAAAAACTTATGCTGATAACCGAAGAAAAGACCTAGATTTTGAAGTCGGTGGTAAAGTGTTCATACGAATATCCCTTTGGAAGAGAGTAATGAGATTTGGAAAGAAGGGAAAGTTGAGCCCTAGGTATATCATCCCTTTCGAAATACTATATCATGTTGGGAAGGTAGCTTACCGATTGGCACTTCCAGAAAATCTCTCTCAAGTTCACAATGTGTTCCATGTATCTCTCCTGAGAAAGTAAATTTCTGATCGTTCACATGTACTCAGCTTAGAAGTTGTACCACTGGAGCAAGATCTTTCATATGAAGAACAGCCGATAGAGATTCTAGATCATAGTGAAAAATTTTTACGGAATAAGACCACTCGCTTGGTGAAAGTTTTATGGAGGAACCACCAATTAGAATAAGCTACATAGGAGCTTGAGGATATGATGAGGGAGAGGTATCCTCATCTGTTTTTTACAAAGTGACGAATTTCGAGGGAGAAATTCATTTTAAGGGGGATAGAATGTAACACCCTAATATTTTATGAGAAGTATATTTTTTTATGTCTTATGTTATATGCAACATCAAAGGAATCTTTCACAGCACACAATACTAGTTTGGCTTGCGTTACACGCAATCGCGACCTTCCTCGACAGCGTGTGTATTACGCAATATCGAGTTCTACTAAACAACGATATATTATTATAATATTATAAACTAGCCGTTATGAATAGTATTAAATGAATTTTAAATTTTATAACATTATTACTCATCTTACATATTTTCTAGAACATTTTATGAGAACAATATAATTTTTTCGGGTAAAATTAGTATTTTTTAAAAAAATACAGTTTTGTCATCTTTTGATGGTGCTCCCACTTTAAATCTAGTTTTTACATGTTTATAAGTTCAATTTGACAAAATAAAATTATTCTTTGGAATTAGGATATAAAAATTTACATTGGATAAATTTTTCATATTATTCTGATAACGTTCATATTTTAATGAATAGTAAAAACACACTATATTTTAATTAAAAACAACTTTTTTCATCGCAATAATTTATATGGTGAAATTATAATATTTAACGGTTTGAATGTATACATAGAATATATTTTTACCATTTAATATAATTTATGTCATTATCATTAATTTTACAATGAATTCATAGTTAAAAACATTTCAATCTTTGGCAATGTTTTAACTTTTAAAAACCTGTTTTCTTAACAACGAGATTAATTTTAAATTAATTTCTGCAACTTCTATGTTCTGAATTTTGAAAAATATATTCCATATTTGGATTCAGTGGGTACAAATTATGTTATTAGGTTACTTTTATTTTTTTGAGATTATGAATAGTAACAATGGTAGTTTTTATTTACTGCAGTTAAAGGTAAATCGGGTAATTAAGGGTAAATATAAGATTATAAAATTACCCTTACACTTGATAAAATTTTATTGGATGAATAAAAGTTGACCAATATCACCTAAGGGTCAGAAAAGATTCATTTCATGGACTTTCGACCATGAAATAATATAATTATTATAAAAACCAAAGAAAGTGACAACATGTCACACTCTTCAATCTTATAAGTATAATAATTTTAATTTAGTGACAAACTTAATGAAAATTCAAACATGAATAGTATCCAGAAATATAATAAAATTATCATATCATATGAATTTATTTATAATTTTTAGGGATTAAATAATTATAATTAATTATGACACAATAGTGATGTTGAAATTATTTTATTGATAGAAATATCAAATAAATGATTTTAAAAGTATCAAAATAAATATTATATGAACTATTTAATGCTCTCCACTAATTTTATAGATAAAAATTACATGTTATAAATCTATTAAATATTTTATTTTGATCATATATTCTGTATATATTTTATTTAAACTCAAATAAATGAATAGTGTCAAAATTGACACTATTGTTAATTTATAGAAATTACATATTATAAATTTTTTTAAAAATCACATAAATATTTAAAAATTGTAAATTAAAATATATATGGTCGAAAATGAATATAAAGTATACAATTATGGAAAATTCACAACATATAAGTAATTATTTATAATGATTCAAAATTTAGAATATTATTACCACAAATAAAATTTAATTGATTATATAAGGATAAATCATGTTGATAATGCTTAAGATAAATTCACAACTTGTATAAATTTTATTGGATGATGAGATTACAACCATATCTCATCTATTATTTTTATTTGAGTCATTTTTGGAGGTTTTTATGTGGGGTTGGAATTTATTATAAATTAATATTTCTTATAAATCCAAAGGTGCCCCTCTCCTCCCTTATAAAAGAGAACCTCCCTCCTCTCCTCCTCTGACCACTTTCAGCCTTCATGCTCAGCCAACCCCTGACAATTTCTCTTCTACAATTCGTTAGAAACATCCTAGAGGACCTGGTCTTCTTAAAATACCAATCTTAGGGCCCTAGGAGGAGATTATAAAGAGGCGTGTCGAAGAAGAGGAAATATCTGTTACCAATTCTTTCAAATTTATTTGTTCTTCTACTTCTTCTTCATTAGTTGATTCATTATTAAGTAATAACATCAGTATCACTAATATACTGATATGTTATTATAAATATGAAACAACCCTATTTCACCTTCTATCCATCCTAAGGAAAACGAAATCACCGCGCGTGCGTACGTACGAAATATCGTCTCCACGTTGTGGTGTAATCTGTTTTCCACCACCACCTTACTTGGATAGATATAAATATGTAAATAATAACTATATATGATTAATGTAAAGTGATATTTATTCTGAAATAGTATACATACACTTCCATACAATTCCACGATCATGGGAATGATATCATCGTTCATGCGTACGTACGGCCTACCATCTCCACGATGTGATGCAACTCTTTCTACATGATCTTCATTGAATAATGATTATATAAATGAATTTGATGAGTAAATATGATATATATTAAACTAATAAAATTCTAGAAATGAGGTATCTATAACCTAAAAATAAGAATAAGAATTTATTTGACAAAACACGCATAAGAACCTAAGGCAATAAACACTCGAATAACAAGTAGCAAGGAAATATTACAAATAATAAGCTAAGAATATGACCATATATGATATCATAACAATGAGTATGATTCTGGAATAAGACAATGAAATTATTTAAATCATTATACAGGAGGTTCAGACACATACAAATCATATCAGACCTAAGGTAAGGGAAAATCTTGCAATCTCAATTTTTATCTGATATTGTTTATACTTTAGAATTTACTGGGGAATATTTATCATCCGCATCCATGTTTCCTAAATATGTAATATCATTTAAATCATCCTACAATAGTCAAAATCCAATTTTTCCCATTGTTATCTTTTTTGGTAAAAGATACGAAAGGAATCTTTTGTCGTTTTTAGTACGAGTTACTTTTTTGACTTATCTGGCCAAAGTACGAGAAGAATGTTTTTTAACTTATACGGCATGAATGTATTTATATGATTTAATAGAAAATTATTTCCATGAAGCTTATTTTACAAGTTTTCAAGATTATTTTTAATCCACTTCTTTTATATTAAAATTGTACGACATGTTAAGAAAGGAAAAAAAATTGAAGTAGAAAGGATATTTTCTTCAAGAATGGAGTCCAAGTGTTTTATCAAAATTATTTTTCATCTAAGATAATATAGGGTTCTGTTTCTATCCATATTTTTACATTTATTTGATTATGTTATAATGGAATTAATTTTATGATGTCCTTTTATCTTATATTGATTATGTTATGATGGCATGATGTTTAAGAATCCCATTTTTATTACATGGGTTTTTCTACGATGTATGATTTATTATTTTGTGGCACACATAAGAATGGTTTCATTATGATATGGGTGGGACCTATATCTCCCTCCAATGAATTGGGTAAAGATTTATATCTCATGACATAGACATGGCTGGAATGGAAGTTTAATCCAGTTTAGTGAAACATTACTGAAACGAGGAGTGAACATGGTTCCGAAATGGACTTTGTACGCTATGATAGTCTTGGAAATGAGTCTTGACTAAAATTAAATGATTCTCTATGATTATGTGTGTATGCCACAAAGATTCATGTTTTATGTTATGATTATTGGGATTACATTTGACCACTATGAATTATCCCATGTTATGATATTATGATATCTTTTGCAGGTTATGATATTAAAAATGTTATGTTATTATGAATATGATATGATTGTTATTTCTTTTATTTACCCTTACTGAGCATTTGAGCTCACCCTTTTGTATGTTTTCTTTTCCCCAGGTCAGGAAGAAGGGTATTAAGTAGGATATGCCAAAAAGGGAGTCTAGATATGATTAAATATATGGGAGAAAACGTAGATGATTTATGAACATGTTGTTTATGTTTCCCAGTTTCTAAAGACACTATACCTATATGGTCCTTTCATGGTTTTGTTATGTGTTGTAATAAGTGTGCTTCAATTTTGAAGTAATAACAATATATGTAAAGTATGGGTCATTATAAGAGGAACCTTAAACCCCCTTATGAAATAAAAAGTCTCAATCAAGAGCTTCATGAGACAAATACCTCAAACTTTTAATGGATCATCCAATCCCTCAATTCCCAAACAAAGGATCAACTCCATTGAAAATATTTTATCCATCCTTCAATGTTGTGAAAAAGGAAAGATTCTTCTATATGATTATCATATTGAGGGTGAATCTGATAAATGGTGGACATTGATCTAAAATACGAAGCCTGAGGAGGAGATCATGGCACTAAAATGGTAGTATTTCTAGAAAAAAAAATTAGACAACTATTTTCCTCGCACCCTACGATATCGGATGGAAATAGAATTCCTTTCCCTCAAGAATAAAGGCTATTGATCCATCAGAGTGTATGAGGAAAACTTCACAATCCTAGAATGTTTTTCCTCTAGATTTGTACATACCCCAACATGCATGGTTGACTACTTCTTTGTTGGGTTAAACCTAGCCTACAGAAATCCATAATGATTCATGACATCGAGAGCTATGAGGAAATTGTCTGATGATCCCTCAAAGTCAAAATAGATATCGGTGAATCTCTGGAGTATCATGGGGATTAGAAGCTTGAGGTGGAATTTAATTCTAGTGGTCCGATGGATAAATCCAGTAGTGCTAAGAAAATCCAACACCCCACTTGCCAAAGGTGCATAATGAATCACCCTAGAAATTTTCTGAAGGGGATGAGGGAATGATTTATATGTGGAGGATAAGGGCACCTAGGTATTAACTGCTGACAAGAAAACCCCACGGAAGAAACAAAGGATATTAATATACTTTTCAAACCTCAACACGTTGTTCATTACTTCAAAAGAAATGAAACAAACACTTTTCAAACCAGTTTCTTAAGCCAAAGGTTTTTGGAGGAAACTAACAACCTCCAAGGAAGAAGGGTGAGATTTTTCCATTACTACCACTAAATTGAACCCTAAAAACAAAGGGGTGACATGTACGCTAGTTATTTATTCAATAATCGAAAATATACTTTTTTATTATGGTTATACACATTCTTTTATATCCCGAATGTTTAGTAGAACTATCCCAACACCACCAAAAATCATGGAAGTAAAGATGATGGTGAGAACGGAAAATGGGGAAATCATTGCATCAGATGAATATAACTCCACCACTGTCATAATTTGTGGATTAAACATCCTAGTGATCATTGTAATACTCCATCTCATGGAATTATAAACAATTCATGGCATGGATTGGCTTTACTTATATAGAGCCACCATAAATTTCTATGAGAGGGAAATCACTCTCCATATAGATAACTAAAACCCGATTCTGTACATGTTCAAGGAATAGGATGAATAATCTTTACAACCATCATCACAAGCGAGGTTATTACTACCCGATGAGCACGCATATCTTGATCAAATGATTTTGTGTATGGAAGAAACCATCTATGAATACATACCTATTATGAGGGAATTCACTAATGTGTTTTCCGAGGATTGTTTGGTCTTCCTCCAAGAAGAGATTTTGAATCCTCAATTGATATTATACCTGGGGCCTTTCCAATATCAACTAATTCATATATAATGGCTATTTAAAAAATTTAAGAGCTAAAGAAACAACTGTTAAAGACTTTGGATAAATATATTATATTCCCAACTTCATCACCATGGGGTGAACCGGTCCTCCTCATCAAGAAGAAGGTTGGGTCAATGCGCCTTTGCATGGATTATCTTGAGCTCAACAAAATCACGATAAATAACAAGTATCGTGTGCCCAGAATTGATGACTTTTTCGATCATCTATGTGGAGCACAATAATTCTTCAAGCTGGATTTGTGGTTGGGATATTACTATGTAAGGGTGAAGAAGGATGATAACCCCAAGGATGCTTTTTGTACATGATATGGGCACTATGAATTCATTTTAATTACTTTGGGACTCACTAACGCTCCATCAATCTTCATAGGGTTGATGCATATATTGTTTAGAGATTACCTTGACAAATTTTGCGTAGTCTATATAGAAGATATTTTAATATAATCCAAAACCAAGGAGGATCACGAGGAGCATCCAAGAACTATATTGGAGGCCTTGTGAAAGGAAAATCTCTATGCAAAGTACAACAACTGTGTTTTATAGTTCAAGGATGTCTCATTCATGGGTTATATCATCAAAAGAAATAGGATATCTATGGAGCCCTCCAAGATAGCTGCAATTGGGGGATGGATGATTCCATCATCAGTGAAAAATATCAATATCTTCCTGGGGTTAGCTAGATATTATCACCAATTTTTGAGATATTTCTCAGGATTATCAAACCCTCTTACCAAGCTAACTCGGAAGGGAGTCAAGTTTTCTTTGAGTGATGAATATGAAGAGAGCTTCAACGAGTTGAAAAAAGGATTCTCACTTCGCATCCTCTCACATTACCCAGAATTGGAGAATGTTTTGTGGTATTTAGTGATGCATAGAAGAAGGTCATGGGTTGTGTATTGACAAAAAATGACAAATTCATTGCCTATGCTTCAAGCCAATTGAAAATTCATGGGAAAAACTATCCAACACATGATCTAGAGTTGGCTGCAATTATAATCACATTAAAAATTTTGCAAAATTACCTCTTTGGGGAGAAGTATGAAATATACATGGATTAGAAAAGACTAAATTATATATTCAAATAGAATGGGTTGAATATGTTCCAACAAAGATGGCTAGAGCTGATCAAAGACTCTTACTGATCAATCCATTACCTCAATGGGAAAGGGAATAAGGTGTTAGATGATCTAAGTAGAAAAGACCTGGTAATTCTATTATTGATAATAATTTAGAAGGATCCAATCTTACTGTATTGTATGAAGATGGAAATGGGAATAAAAAAGAAGGGAACATCATCAATCCATTCACAAATTATTTCTCAAACTTCTCTTTTAGAATGGTTAATGGATTCTTAAAATGATGATATGGGAATTCAAAATAAATTGGAAACTATCAGAAAAGGGAAATCCTTCTTGTTAAATGTTAATAAAGATAGATTTTTGAGATTTGGGTCAAGACTATGTGTTCCATAAAATAAATAGTTAAAGAAAAACATTTGGATGATTCAGAGAGTTAGAATTTCACTATTCACCTAGGAAACACAAATATGTTTCGAGATATCTGAGAGATTTTTTTAGTGAGATGACATGAAGAAAGAGATCGCTGAGTATACATAAAAGTTTCTGGTATGTCAGCAAGTGAAGGATGAGAGGTATAATTCTAAGGGGAGGTTGAAACCATTACCCATACCAACATGGAAATGGGAGAACATCACCATGGACTTTGTAACCAGACATCTGAAGACATCCAAAGGAAAAAATGCTACCATGGTTGTTTTGTATTGTCTTACAAAGACTCCAAACATCATCTCCAATCAATAGGATTTCTCATTGGATCAACTGACACATATATACCTTAGAGATGTGGTTAGGCTACAATGAGTACCACTATCTATTGAATTTGATCATGATCCAAGATTCACCTCTATATTTTGGCAGAGTTCTCAATATGCTCAGAATACTGAGCTAATTTCAATATGAATTACCATCCTCAAACTGATGGCCAATATGAGAGGAATATCCAAACACTCTAGGACATGTTGAGAGCATGCTGAATGGACATAAAAGTAGGATGGGATCAAAATCATCATCTAATTGAGTTCTCATATAAAAATAGTTTCCAATCAAGCTTCCAAATGGCTCCCTATGAAGCCCTTTATGGGAAGAGGTGCAGAACACTGAAATATTGGGATGTATTTAGGCAGAGAAAACTCCTCGGTCTAGAAATGGTTGAGGAAATGGTTGAGAAGGTTAGAAATATCCGGTAACATATTTAATATTCTCAGTTCCCACAAAATAGATATGATGAAAATCATTGATGTGACCTAGAGTTCAATTTCAAAGACATGGTATTCCTCCACATATCACTTTAGAAGAGATTAATGAGGTTTAGGAAGAAGGGAAATCATAGTCCAAGGTAAACCATCCCTTTTGAGATCCTTGATTTCTTTGGAAATGTGGCCTAACAACTAGCACTCATACCGAACCTATATGAAGTACATGATGTATTCCATGTATCAATCTTGAGGATGTACATACCCGACATATCACATGTACTCAAATCAATTGTGGTACCATTGGAGAATGACCTCTCCTAGGAAGAGAATCCGGTGAAGATATATGATCGTTCGAGAAAAATTCTATGAAATAAGACAATGCCTCTTGTCAAGGTGTTGTGGTGAAACCACATGTTTGGAGATGCAATGTGGGAATCATAGGAAGTGATGAAGAATATTTACCCTTATCTATTTTAGTGTGGGAAAATGAAATTTGGTGGGTGAAATTTCATAATAAGGGAAGATTGTAATGACCCAAACATTTATTAATGAAACATCATATGGATCAAACTAAATGTATTATTATTTAAAATGGTTGTATAAAACATATGAACTTCCTTGGTTTTATGATTTTGGATTTCAGAATACCGTTAAGAATTGTTACCGTTTCTAATATATCCATTGAATAGTGATCACATGATTAGTATAAATATTGGGTTTTATCAAATCTAATTTACATAGACAAAGGAAGCAATAAACTCATCCAGTAGAATTTATCCATATGAAGCCCATTTTTCAGAACTAGGAAAGGAGGTAGCATCACCGGGCTTCGCTCTTGACCAAGCCTAAGTCGAGCTTCAACATGTCAAGCTTGAACAGATCCGAATATGGGATAAGTGGAAGTTATTAGAGATAACCACCCGAACGATGTTATCTGAGCCACCCCAAGAGTCTGTCAGCATCGCACACCATAGCCATAGGTATTATTTGGGTGTTATAAGGGGTTATGTAATAGGACCATAACACTATGATTATGTGAATTATTTTTGTATAGAATAAACAATATACATTCAATTTTCTATTATTACATTGTTTATAGTTTTTGAAGAGAAAATATTATTTTTAGTTAATATTCAATTAAGAAATCTATTTTGATGAATTAATGGATTCTTGAATAAAATAAAATTTTAATAGAATATTTTTACTCAATTACTTTTTATTTGATATAAATGATTGTATAATTATTATGAATACAATTGTAATATTTATTATGGTTTGGAAATTGTTTTTTTTAACCCATGAATTTTCAATAAATATATGTTTTAATTTTACAAGTAAAAATTCAAATATTTAGAAAATTATTTTGACAAAATTAATATCATTTTTAAAATCAAGACATTGAAATTATCCAACATTGAGTTTTTTTATAATTTTCCGAGACAGTCGAATTTTTGGGTAAAAATTTAGAAAACCTTTTAAAAATATAATCTGTTTTAGGACATCATAATGACCCAATAGAGATGTAATAAAATAATAAAAAATTAATATTCAAAAAATATATGTTTTAAATTTAAAATAATGTTATTTTAGATTTGTTTTAATTTTTTCACCAAGGAAAAGTGGACCATCCAAGACATATAAAACATTTTCTTTTTTTTAAAATGATTTCTTTGAGTGTGTGACTCACCTCCACATATAGAAGCCTAATATTTTAATACTATCATAAATTGGAATTATAAAACAATTTTTTACACTTCCCTTTGGAAAAATCCATTGTAAAAAACCATTGGTGGATTGTGGTTTTGATTAGCTAAATGTGAAGTGTCCAAAACCAAAATAATCAAGAATTCCTTCTCTTTCTCTATATAAACCCACCCAAACTCCCACTTCATATTCAATCAAATCGTTTGGATCTCGACCAAACTCTACCGTAGCCTATCTATAGTCTTCCTAAGGCGCCCCAAGATCCCATTAATCATCTCTCAAGCCTCTTCAAATATTTTGGGATACTCTTCCATGTATGTTATTTCTACTATTCTGATTTTTTTCCAAATTTCAAAAGGTAGGTATACCATTTTGTTTTTAATTAAAAATGTTGGGGGATGATTTTAAACATCCTCAATACTTCCCTCCATATGTTATAATGATTAAATACCTCTTTTTCTCTCATTATTTCCTCCCATGTACACCTGTTATCATGCCAATATTCCGTAAATAATTTCTCTCTTCTCATTTACATTCAAGCAATTATTTTGTATTATGAATCAAATTTCATTAAATATGTTAGAAAATGTATCCATATGCCATATTATTTTCCATTTCATGTAAATATTATGATATACCCCTTTTTCTCTCATCATCAATTTTTATGAATTCTTATGTAACACCGTTATGCTGCCAAAATTGCACTGCGATTTTCCAAGCCAAAGACTTTGTGTAGTGAATACCATATCATTTATCTATCAAGGGAATTCACCATTATTAACATTTACATATTGATTATATAGTTTCATGTATGAATTATACATTTATTTATCTTTTAATAAATTATAATGTTTAATGAGTCTATGTTATATGATCCTTGTGGCGCACTTATGCATGAAATGAAATGATTTAGAAGGGTGTGCCCTGATAGCGCTCCAATGCATTGAGTAAAGATTAGTATCATGATACGTATAGTATAATTATGGTTTAATCATTCTAATTCATATCTAATTAGGGTTTAATCATGATAATTCAATTACAATGACTGTTTACTAATTCTCCATGTGCAATGAGCCTTGGCTCGTGCTAAAATCATGTTAAAATTTGTTTCCACATTTCATGTTATGATAATCATGATATATCACATCTTTGTGTTCATGTTTATATTATTATCCATTTATATTAATATTTCCTAACATGTACTATATTATGAATGATATACCTTGTTTACTCCCTTACCAGGCTTTATAGCTCACCCTTTTCTTATCCATGTCCTCAGGTTATCTCATGCAATGCTAAGTACGAAGGAATGTGTGTGGTCATGTAAAATAAGTTTTCTATAAAGATGTGTATTTTATGTTTTAAGTTGTTATGTAATGTTATTAATCCCCAAATACTCTATACCCCTCAATCATATATGTTTTATCAAGTGAGGATTTTATGTAATAAATCATGATTACATGTGTAATAAAGATAAGGGTTGTCATAGTTTCCATTAATAGTAGATGACACTATAAACTCATATAAAACATACAAATAAATACTGAATAATATATTTAATAACATTTTTAAAATATTTTACCTTTTATTTCCATCACTTATAATTATATATTATGAATTTATTTATTTGTTATATTTTATTTCAACCACGAGGCCTTCATAAGTGTAACTATTTGATCATGTTTTATAATGATAACGTCATTTCCAATTATTTTAGAACATGTTAATCATTAATATATGATTTAAGATACCATAATATATATTTTAAATTGATTTATAAAGACATTATATCATTCCACTAGTGTTTTACTTATATTTTCATAAAATGGGATCATGGTTGGCCTATTACTGTGATTTTCGCAATTGAAATTATACTTTAATTAGAATTAAAATAAGTTTTTTAAAATTTATAGAAAATATAATAATCATTATTTTATTATTATATTATAATAATAATTTTTTATATGGTTAAATAATAATTCATTATAGAGTTTTTTAGAATCCTTAATGTAGGTGATTAAAATTAACAAAACATGAACACACATTAACTTGATGGGTGAGTATGGTTAAGGAGGTGTTTATTTTGATATAAAACTATTATAATCAATTAATAATATATTATTTAATTTAATTTTATATTGAACTATATTTTAGGTTTTTTTAAATAAATAATGAAATACTATAACAAAACTAAAAAAGATGTTTATTCATAGAGGTGGTAGTTTGCGTATATAGTTGATTGATGTTTCTTCGTATTTATATAAGGTTGGGAATGAATAAATATGGTTTTTAAAATTAAATTAAAAATTTATTAGTATAATAATAAAACATAATTCATCATATTACAATGATAATAACATATTTGGAAGAGTAAGACTGTGAAGAAAAACATAAGAAGGAGAAAATACTTATTTTGGAATCTTGATTCTTCCTTGGAATATTGTTTGTAATTGAAGAGAATAGGATTAAATATTGTGAAATAGAGAGAAATATGGTTGGAGAGACTTCTAGTATAGGATATTTTGAAATTTCATCATGGAAATTTTGAATGGTAGGTGTGTGTTTGAAAGGGTTTATGTGATCACTTTTGTAATAGAAGAAATGAGAACATCTAGGAAAACCCTTTATTTTTTTAATAAGTCTATGAAACTATTTCAATGACTATAGATATAAAGTTTCAAAATATTCAAAAAATTTATGTATTTGTTTCTATAAATAGTCATTAAATTATTTTAAAACATTTTTTAAATATATTATAGGACTTTTAACCTTTTGTTTTGTAATTTCACTCATTTACATTAATTCTAGGTAAATAGTTTCTAACTAAGATATTTAATATTTTTTAAGAATACATAAGAATCCATATACAAAAATTTTTGTGTTATGTACCATAATTAATTATATATTTAATAAAAAAACATATAAATTTAATAAAAGTATCATTTAAAATCAAACCGATAATGTGTAGAAAATAATTTATCAGAATAAAGTCATTTTAACCATTATGGATTCTTAATCATATTTTTTTATTGATTGAACATTAAATGAATGTTGTTATATTTATTTATTTCTTTATAAATAATATAATATTAATATTATAATGTTATTTCATTTAATTGATTCGATATAAATTCTGTGATATTAATAAAATAACAATTTTAATGTAATTATTTCACCATTATCATGGTAATTTTTATCAATAAAAATAATATAAACATTTTGAATAAGAAAAATAAAATTATCCATATTAAAGTGAATGAAAATTATTATATGAAATATAATAAATAATTTATCAAAATATCATTTTTATGGAAATTAATTTGAACATTTTGTCATGTAATTTATAAAAAGATTTTATTTGGATAAAGGTTTTCTATGAAAAAAAATATGATTCAGATAAATTTTTCTGTGAAATTGATTAAAATTAATTTAAAATAACTATGATAATTCAAATATAATTTAATTATGAATTAAGGAAAGAAAAAACATAATATCATCAGGTTACAACTAATTAAAAAACACCCAAAACTAGTTTGAAATAAATCACTAAATAATTTTTTTTAAATGAGAAGAAACATTTTATAAATCTAAAATATAATTTTAAAATGATTTATTATAATTTATATAATATAGTTTTAAAATTAAATGGTTTCAAAAAAATTATAATTTATAGAGTAGTTGTATTAGAAAATTGGTATTTTTTAATATTAATTTTTTTTTATTTTAGAAAAATATTAGACAAACTTCCTAAGATATTTTTCTTTTGGAAATTATAAAATGAATATTAATTTACCATATTTTAATTATAAAATTTGTATAATTATATTTTTATATGAAAATTTAAAATATAAATATTTTTTTGTTAATAACAACAATTTGGATATTAAATCATAATATTTTTTTCATTATAAAGCTAATAAATTGATATATATTTCTATATTAGTTTTTATTATATCTTTAGTGTTAGTTATTTTTTAATATATTGTAGTTTGTTTACATTGGGTGTAGATTTTGACATAATTTATAGAACATAGTGTTTATTTTAATGAATCAGAAAAATTAGGTTTTCACATTACCTATGCTAGTATATAAATGGGAAACCCTACCAAGGAATACATCATAAGGCTCCCTAGAATGTCTAATGTCCATAATTCTACTTGGTTTCTATTCAATATCATTAAAATTTTAGTGAATTTTATTTACATTAATTAAGATGTCTACCCTAACTAACTCTCCATGATATACATTGGGGAAGTGGGGAGCTTTCATGGATTACTATTATCTACTATATCTAATTAGGATTTCAGGTTTACGTAATGGTTTTGGAAAAATATTCTAAATTATTTAGATATGAAGCAATGTATTACTAGTAATTATCTTTCTCAAACAGAATGTAAATTTGAGAGTAAAATTCATAATTTATATGATTTGTTGAGATGTTTTCAATAGATTTTCAAGAACATGGGGTTCAACATATAAACAGAGTAGAGTTATTATATAAAAAATCACCATTCTAGAATTTTGATATAACATTATGAGGCAATATATTGGTAGAGATGTGGGACTCCAATATATTAGAATGAAGATAGAGATAGGAAGATAATAAGTCCTCGCCTTGTCAAAAAAATAGATATAAGGTTTCAAACCATCCAAAGGCACATTAATGTTTCAAAAAGTTTAATGTAGAGTTATATAGATAATCATCATAGAGGTTTAGAGGTTGAATATGGGGACAATCTGTTCTTCTAGATATATGTGTATAATCCCCTTTATGAGACATGGGAAGAAAGGGAAGGTGAGACCTAGGGATATCGATCCCTTCGAGTCTGTTGATCATGCAAGGGATGTATCTTATCTATTATAACTCCATATAAACCTATCTATGTACACTATGTGTTTGATGTATAACTTTGAAGAAAGTATATTCCATTCCCATAACATGTACTATTCTCAAAAGCGGTACAATTGGAATATAAACTCTCATATGGGGAACAACTAATGGGGATTCTATATCACATGGATAAGGTGCTGCAAAACAAGACAACTGATATGGTCGATGTTCTTTGGATAAATCATAATTTTTAAGAATATCTATAGGAATATTAGGATTTAATTAGGTAAAATCACCCACACTTATTGACTTTCATGAAAAATCTTTGAGAATGAAATTCATTTTATTGTTGGTAGAATGTAATGAACTACGTTTTTCCTCCTTAAGAAAGTAATATGTTGGATATCTTACTCAACAAAAAACACTAAAACCAAAAAAATGTTTTCCCTTGTAATATTTATATATAATTTTAAAGTATAAATAGTCATAATGAAATTATAATATATATATATAGAGAAAAAAATAACAATAAATATAAACTTTATTAGTAAAATTTAAAATGTAATTAATTTTTTTTATAAAATTTAATAATTTTTTTATAATATATTTTGATGTTATTAGAGTTTTAAAATTATATTAGTTATAAATTTATAGAAAAAAATAGATAATATAATAAAAGTCAATTTCCCAAAAAAATACTTTTTCACTATTTTTTATATTTTTAATTTAATATATAAAACTTTTAGGATGTAAATCTACAAAAATTGACATAAGTATTTGATTAATTATTAAAATAATATAATAAGATTAATTTATTATTTTATTATTTTTTATTTATTTTTATATCAATAATTCAAAATAGCTATGTTAAAATGACATGACATAAAATAACATTATTAATATATAAGAATGACTCATAAATTCATGGAACATTTTTAGAAGACCATATATATATATATATATATATATTAATTTTATTTATAATTGTTAAAATACTCTCTTAAATTTATAATCACCTATTTGACAATATATAAATTAGTTTATTTTAAAAACAATGATTATATTATTCAATTATTACTTCAAAATTAATTTTCATCACTTTTAAAAAATAAATAAATAACATTTGATTTAAATTTATTTTTATTTAATTAAAAATATTATAATATTGAGCATTTTATTTTTAGGAATCAAGGGTAAATTACCTAGGAAAAAAGTATTTATCATGGTGAAAACTAAAATGGTAAAAATGACAAACCTAAGAGGTAAAGAAATCAACATAGTTAAGAATTGTTTTAATTATGGGGTTTGAGAATTTTATTGTCCATAAATTATTCCCACGCCATTACTTATAAATTTTTGATCTGCTTTACTTGAAATTGACTTCCCATTATTGAAACATTTTGGTATTTAAAAAAATACCACCCCTTTTTACTTATAAATGGGACACTCCTTTCCACACGTACCCTCACACCAAAACCCTTTATTTTTAGAAACATCTATAACCAAAACCTTCCGTAAAACTTTTATACATATTAATTATAGTATTTTTATCTCAAATTATTTTGGGTATATCTTTTTATCCCCATTACAATGAATATAATTAACGAAGTGAGGTATATGTTCCTAGCGTATGTTCCCCATTTAAATTATTATTATTTTTCTTCTATATAAAATAAAATTCAAAATTTATAAAATTATAAAATTATAATCATTATAATACTATTATTTTATTATAATCATGGTATACTAATTGACACCCTCCTCTTTTCCATTGAGATAAATCAGATCTTGAATCGTCTGTTGTGCAAACTATCAACTCCATGAATAAATAGCTTTCATTTTTATTCTCTTCCAACTATGTCAGTTTTTTGTTTATATATGATTATTTTATATGATATATATAGATAATAAGTATAATTAATATTGATGTGTCTGAATAACATAAAATACAATTACAAATATAAGTTAACCCATCGATATCAGAAGACTACCTAAAACTAGTTCATCGCCGTTTTCATCTTCAATAACCATGAATACAAATACCATGTAATGGAATTATAAAATTATAAATCTTTATAAAACATAAATTCTAGTACATATAATGGTGTTTAAATGATAATAATTTGGAGAAAAAATAATATTTTCACCACTTTCACAAACCAAGTTTAAAACATTTATGATCAATAACAACAAAAGTTGAAAAAATATTACAAAGAAAATTATATAAATATAATTATTATTAATGAATATTATAAATTAAAATTAGTTTAAATTTTGTTATAAATTAGATAATTTTTTTTATTGTATAAGAGTTTAAATAATTTTTATGAAAATAATGGGTAAAGGTAAGGGACTTGATAACTCAAATTTCTTCTGTTTAATTATTCGATTTCATCTCAATTTTCATTTACCTATATTTACAACTTTTTACATTTTAAATGAAATTATCAATTTAATTAATTATAAAATTAGTTTTTGATACATATATATCCACTACCATAAATGTTTTTCTTTATTATTTATTATTTTAAAGGAAAATTGGATACTTTTGGAAAAGAGACTCATAACTTAGTAATTTAAAACATTGAATATATAATATTTTCATTTATATATTTTCAATATTTTTATTTCATTATCTTAACATTACCTATATTAAATGGAGTTATATTTCTTATTTCATCTAATATTTTTTATTTTGTAATTATTTTGGTTGTTTATGTTATTTTATTATGTGACTGTGTGAATATTTTGGATGAGCAATTTTTAGATTATAATTTTATTTACTATTTAGATTTTTTATAAAACAAAATTTCTTTCTATGCATAATTTTTGAAAATTGAATTCTTTTTTTGGATTTATTATTAAAAAACATTGTATTTCAATGGATTATTCCTCTAAATTTAATTTTTTTTTCTAGACGACCAATTCTTTCATTGTATTTTTTAAGATATAATGATGATTTTTATTAATAGGAACACATGTTTATAAATGATATTGATTTTTGACCTGTATTTCCTTCCAGTTAATTGGTTTATGATTATATTTTATGAGATAGTCATATTTGTAAAAAATAATTTGTTTACACAGGCATAGGAATAGTGGGGTTTCTAAAATTTTCATGCATGGACATATTGAGTCTATTCACACAGGCAAGAGAATAATGAGTTTTCTTAGAAAGTTTTTTATATTGTTATAGTTGAGACACATTTAAAATTTATTTATCATGTCATTAAAATATGTCAACATTCATTTAATTTCCATAAAACGAAAATTTTTCATGATTATTCCTTATTTTTAAAGTATTCCACCATTTTATTTGAAGATCACTTGTTATTAAATTATTGAGATTTATTTTGAGCCATGTCATATATTTTATGATTACTTAATCATATATATTTTTGATGATCATAAGTTTCTATAATAATATTTTTTACTATCATCTATGGATTTTATTCCTTTATTATGATATTTTCATATCTGTCATATTATTCTCCATGTTCATTATTAGTTACATATTAATTTTTTTCCCTTACTCAGTGTTTGAGCTCACCCCTTTCTTATATTTCTCTTACTGAGCTTATGAGGATGATTATATATTGTATTATGGTAATACTGATTCTATAGGAATGAGACTATATATAAATATTGGAACATGTGGTAAAATAAGTTGTTTATATTACTAATCTTGAAGGAACTAAAACTTTAGGTCCTTGGGTTGTGTGGTTGTTTGTGAGATTCATTATCTACATCGAGAGATTATTTCAATATTTATGTGATTTTTAGAGTGGTACTATGTACAATAATCTATATTTATCTTCTTATATTTTCTAAAATGTTCACAATCCAACTCATATTTATTTATTAAGGATTTAAAATTTACAATTACATTGAATCCTAACTCTTTGATTTCATGAGTTTAAAATGAAATCAAAAATAATATACCTTGTTCTAATGAATAATTAACCCCAAATCTAATAAAATATAACATCTAAACTAACACTGATTTAGTTTTGGTTATGTTAACCCTTTACCGTTATTTGAACTCCTTCATAAATTACACCACATGTGGCTATTAGTATATGAACACTATGAGATAAAAGGGTACTTTAATTTAAGAAATGTAATGTGAACATTAAAATAAATATTTTTCATTTTTTTATTAGGTATGAATTATCATGAAATATATGATAATTATTTTCCACCATTGTAAAGAAATAATATTTCACTTTACATTTTCATTAAATAATCAATTTGCTTGATAGCTTACTCTATACACAACACTAAACCAAAAATGAAATTGTGATATGTTCTGACCATTAAAACCTCGAATTTGAATTAGGGGTAATTAATATGTGTAACATATTTATTAAATATATATATAAATAAAATAAATTCTAATTTTAATTTGAATAAAACACAATTTTGTAGCTAAAATTTCTAATAAGACCATTTAATGCATTGAAATGTATTTTTTTAATATGTCATTTTTATGTGATATAAATATACATATCAACAAATATTTCATTCATGGTAACAAAATATATATTGTATATGAAAATTTTTCAATTCTAATTAATTATAAAAATGATAAGAAATAAGAATGATAATGGTTAATATCATAAAAAATGCTTATAAAAAGAGTTTTTCATTATATATCATCTGTTTATTTTGAAGTAAGATTACTAAATTTTTGAATTTTTATTTGAATAAATGAAATATACTTTTGGATTTTTTTTATATTCGTATTATGAAAATAATTTGTTTCAATATTTTCTAAAAAAATTGGTTTTTCTGAAAAAAAAAATGCAAATTAAAATTTTACAAATAACATTTATTTTAAAAAAAAATTAGTGCAAATTAAAAATTGAAATTCAAGAAATATTTTACTAAAAAAATATACTTAATTTAAAATTGGACTAATCAATTCAGTTTTTTAATTTACAAGCCCATATTTTTAATTTTTGTATGTCTTATATTTTTCAAAAAATAGTTTTTAATAGATTATACATATGGTATTTTAATACTACTTTTTATAACATTTTGATAATTAATATAATAAAATGGATTTGGAACTTGATATATCATAGTTCAAATTATATTAGAAAGTCCATTTTATTTTTAGGAATAATTAAAAAATTTCTTTGGTAGAAACAACATACCTCTATAAAAAATTAAAAGGAGTCAAAAGGGTTTAACTAAGAGGAAATGGACACAATCATGTTTTAAACATGTCTTCTAATGTGTGTTTTAGTCCTTTACCAACATCATCAATTTTCTTATTAATTATTCTTCAATAATGGTTCCAATGTAATTTTGATATACTTCCCTTTATTAAAATTTCTTGTTTATTTGGAATTTTTTTTCTCATTACACTTCAAAATGGGAAATCATATCCTCACTTCCCCTCATACGAAAACCCCATAATTTCATCCTATAATCTACCCAAAAATATCACAAATAGTTCTATAAACTATATAAATGTTATATCATCTAAAAAGAATACCCCATAATGGTTTAATCCACTTTTCAAAGGATATACTTTAGGTAGTGAATTATAAATTCCTACCCAATCTATACTCATTTCAATTTCATTATGTTAACTTATTTTTGTAAAAATTACTTTAAAATATTAAATTTATAACAAAAGTATCAGTAGTTTATTGATATATTGTTATAATGATTGTTAAATCATTAACTACCCTTACCATTTTCATATGAAAATAATAAACGTGAATCACTTGTGTGTGAAGAATTTCACTTCTATGAATAGATGTGTTTTTATCCATAATAACCCAAAAAGTAAGTTATTAAATGGTAATTTAAAATATATAAACATATATCTGATATATATGACCTTTTAATAATATTAAATTTGGTACAATATTACAGATTTCTCTAAAGGTTCAAAAAAATCAAATCACCCCCTATGCATAGGTGTGAACTACTACCTCTATGGAATTATGCATTATGTATTTATCTATAACCTTCAGGGAAGGTTTTAGTTTATAACTGAGAAATATATGTGATATATATGAGTATTAAATATCATTAATGTTACTTTTAATGGGATAATGATCAATTACTAATTTTTATATAGTAATCGATGGATATATATAAATAACATGAGGCCAGTTCTGCACTTAATTATCTTCAATGAAATATAAAGAAATATCTCATGCGATGGAATTATAACATCACTAAATGATTTTTTGATTCCTTTGGTCATTTTCATTTTTTATTTAATATAATATTCATGTTTTCATTGATCTTACCAATAAAATATGTAATATTATTTTTTCTCTTTTTCTCTAGGGAAATTAATTCTAATCCTCAATAACTAATACTTTGATGAATATTTTTCAGTATTGAATGTTTAGATTTTCTAAGAATAACTCCCATTCATACAAGTGAATATTTTCTTCCATGAACATTTTATTACTATCAAAAGTGTTTAATTTAATGAAATAAAAATATTTTCTCTTTTTATATTACTCATAATTTAATTTACCTCATACATTAAATAAAATTCCTCCAACATTTCATCAATGATAATTTTTCTTTAAAACAACCTAATTTATTAGTATATACATTTATTTTCATCATTTCCCACTTTTGATTAATTCTATTTATTTCTTTATTTTGTTCAATAATCATTTTTTACAACCATTTATAATAATTATTATATTCACCCTTTAATTTTTTATTGATGGAAAATTTTACATAAATGCTAATAATAATGTGATGGTTTGGTGGAAACTGTTATATTTTAACTTCTATTTCTCATATAAGGTATATCTCTCAAAAGGGGATGTTTTGATCATTGATTATATTTTATAATGATATGGTTCTTTTTGAAAGATGTTATTTTTGATATCATATGATTACTTAAATTCATGTTATGTGATTTTTTGTATAATCTATGTTAAACACACATCTTTTCCATGGGTTCTTTAAAATATGACAATGGAATATTTTTTAAGTGTCCCACATATACATGGATGATGATTTATGGGGTCATATACCTCTATTAATAATTGGTTTCAGTTCATGTCTCTTGATTTAGTTAAGAATGGACATAATGAGTTTTAGTATATTGGTGTGGCCATAATGGGACTACTCACATTTTTAGTCGTGGACATAAAGAGTATGTTCAAATACACATGGAGAAATAGGTTTTATCTCATCGTTTTTCAGATGTTTATAGTCATTATATATTTATATATTATTTAACATGTTCTAATAGATTTATAATATGCTTTTAATTTTCATGATATTTCATGTTTTTAGGATTAAACAATATTTTTAATGTATCCCACACATTTATATCATACTCACATGATTAATGATTTTTGTTTTTTATTTTGATACATAATCATAATTTTGTGCTTCCATAAAGATTTTTTATTTGATTTTATATTTTTATTTCATGTTATATGAACATCATAGAAGTTCTTATGATTTGTAATTAATATATTTATGTCTTCCTTAGGTTTTCCTAAATGTTTATGATCTAATAAATAATGATATGTTTTCTCTTAATGAGCATTTATACTTATCCCTTTTTTGTGATCTGCACAACATGTTATCGAGATGATTATATAATGTGAGTTTTCTAAATGGATATATATGATTATGATTATGGAGTAATGTTTTATAGTGTTTTAAATAAATTTTTTATGAAAAAACTTTCCAAGAAATGAAACATTTCAATCCACTGGTTATGTGACTGCTCATCAGATGCATTTTCTAAGACAAGAAAATAATGTATTATCTAGGTTTTTCTACCATGATTATAAATATTTATTACATGATATATGGTTTAGTAATTTTCGTGTATTAGTTTAATGATCTTTTGTGAATACCCTAAAAATACGTATAAGGTATAATTCTATGCATAGGTTAACACACTAAACTTTTGGAAAAGTAAATATTTTGTGGTTCTCATTAGAATAAAATTCATTTATGAATACTATAGGTGGATGTAGTCATTAGAACAAATTTACATATAGTTAATAAACCTGATGTTTCACCCCATTATTTTAACATATATTTCCTTTTAAATAAATCTATTCATTCTGATAGCTTTCGATACACAAAACCACATGTACAAAATACCAATAACATAGTATATCATTATAACCTAGCTGATATATAGGCGGTTTTGAATATGATTAACTAATTTAGTAAATATTAATGGTTTGCGCATGTGTAAAGTAAATTATTTGGTAATCAATTTATTATAAATAAAAAAATAATATTATTTGAATGTAAAAGAGTTTTTTTATAAAAAAACATTTTCTGGTTATATTTTATTTTTATTATTATAATAAATTAAATTAATTATTAAGTTTGAATAATTTTAATTATATTTATATATTTTATTTTTAATCAATGTTTTTTACTATTCATAAAATAAAGAATAAATCTAGTTTTATGCTTTAAAAATTTATTTCTATAAAAAGAGTATTTTTCGCATATGTTGCACACTTATATTAAGAATCAATTTATCCACATGTACATATTGAATTTGATAAAATTAGTTTCATATTATTAATTTTTAGTATAAAATATATAAATTGGTCACTTTTATTTTTAAGCATTATGAATTGTAATAGGGGTGAAATTTATCACCACAGAAAAGAGTAAATAAGTTTAATCTATGTCAAAACTAAGTATTACAGTCATTGTTTTTAATCTAAATTGTTATTGGATTAAAAAAATATTATCTTTATAACTTTAGGATTTAAATTTTGTAATTTAAGGGGAAAATGTCCATCAACATGACCAATATAATATTTAAATTAATGAAAGTTAAAAAATTCGACTCTCTTTCTTTTAAATATAACTTATGCATTCATGTAGTTAAATAAGAAAGTTGTGTATTGATTTTTATTATAAATATTATAACATTGAAATTAACTTAATAAATATTAATTTCTATAAAATTTTTAGAGACTTTTTATTTCCATTAAATTCTTGCACAATGCAAATACAATATTTATTTCATTAATAGAAAATAAAATAAATGGCTTTAAAAATATTAAATGTAATATAATTTGAGTGATTCAAAGTGTTACACAATTTTTTATTGATAAAGATAACATATAGTTGATATATAAATGGCTTATAATATTATTTTACCTTCATGTTTGTGTCTTAAAAGTAAAATTAAATTAATAGTCTCAATATTGACATTTATTATATTATTTAACAAATTATATTTTATTAAATGATTTAAAATTCAAATTAATATTATCATTATCCATGATAATGATTCTTTTACACATAATTCATAGTAAATTTATGAGTCACTTTTTCTTTTATGGTAACCTTCATAACCCTTTAGAATTTTAATATTTTTTCGTGAGGTTACAGTAACAAATAAAAAAAAATGGATTAATAAAAAAGATAAGAATAATAATGAAACCAAAACAATTATGTATTTCATTGTAAGATTTTATTCCAAACCTATCCCCTTTTAATCATAATTAATTTATGTGAATGAGAATGTACCCTAGTAGTACAACCTCCTACTTGGCATCCAAAAGACCTAGGATCAAATCCGGGCAGGGGAAAATTGACGGGCACTGTAGCAGCACTGTAGCAGGTACTGTTGCAGTGGAACCACTGTAGTAGTGGTGAAAATATTGTGGTGGAGGGACTGTAGCAGACACTGTAGTGGTGGTGGTACTGTAGTAGGTACAATAGCGGTGGAGGTATTGTATCAATGTTGTTCACCGAGGGGTCCTTTGGGAAAAAAATGGGCTTTCAAGCCTTGTATTCATGCCACTTGGCCTTATGCCTTTGTGATATGTAATGGGTCTCACTCTACCCAGTCTAAAGAAGTATTTCCATTAAAAAAATAATTTTAGGCTTCGACACCAACCTTTTAAAAAAATTATAATTAATTTACATTCAAAATCATTTTCCATGAGAATGAAATTAATATATTTTAATCTTTTTTTTTAAAATTTCATGTATTTTCTCTCATTCCCCCATAAAAGGAAACCCATCTTTTATATTCCTTACTACACTTTTATATATCTAGCTTAAAAATAAATTACCAATATTTGTTATGAACTTATATAGGCACATTCAATATGTAATATTCTACCCAAAAATAAAATCCTTATATAACTTAAGAGGATATCTAAAGAAGTTCTTTCAAATAAGTGGAACTCTCCTTAACCAATCACTTAATTTTTATACTTCTTTACCTCCATGAAATCTATAATATTTGTTATAAAATAATATCTTGAGTATCATAAATACACTGAAATGATATTATGATTATTAAATATCCATTAATAACCCTATTTCTCATCCAAATGGAAGGGAATGTATCACTTGTTATTTCGTAAGGCTTACCACATCCACATAGTGATACAATTATTTTTATAAACCCTGTTTCATGGATTTTCATTTTTATATTTTTAATTTTTATACATTATAAATATTAAATAATTATATGTTTTTTAATTTCTATATCTCATATAAAATTATATAATCAATTACATTGGAAAATGATAATGTATTTCGTGCATACGTGTGGACTACCGCCTCCACGATGCAATGTGATTCATTTTTCATTTTGAATATACATGGATGGTAATAAGGATTTATTTAATGATTTTATTGATACATATGATATAATAATTATTATATAATTGTTAATTATTATTTAAATTTCTTTTTTTACATCCGTCAAAAAATGAAAATAGTGTTCATGCGTGTGTACGATAATCTACCATCTCCATGAATGGTGTAATTCATTTTTTAATCATTGCATTTTAATGATGACTCAAGATATTTATATAATTAATATATATGATGTTTTAATCTGGATTAACATTATGGAGACTATGAATCTTTAATTGGGGTATAAGGACTGAATCTATGAGACCCAAACCTACATGAACAGTGAAGCAATTATTACATAGAATATTGATTTCAACAAAGAATTATTAATAAACTGATAATAAAATATTATAAGTAAAAAAATATGTTATGTATATATGATTATGGTTTTGGAACATATTTACAATAATTATATATATTTTATATATGAGGTTCATATGAATATGATAGATGTTGAACTTGAGGTACGGATTTATTTCATAATTTTTTCATTATTTAGGATTTTTTCTGTTAATGTATTTATTGGTGTAATACTTTTTTTATTGTAACTTAAAAAATAATTTTTATTTTCTTCTAGTTATTTATTGTAATTACATGTTTTCCTTTAATTTTCCACTATTTATGTACTCAAGAAACAAAAACCATATTATTTAAGGAAACCCAACTTTTTAATTATACTCGATCGAGAGTATTTTTCATCCATACCCATATTGTCATCAAATTATTTTAAATAATATTTTAATATTATTCAATTATTAATTTAATAATGTTTTACCCATGTTTTAATTTTTTGGAATGGGTTAAAAAGAATCTTTTGGATGAATTCCGAACAAGGTTATTTTTGACATTTATTAAAAAAGTGTGAAATGAATGTATTTTAACATATATAGCATGAATAGAATTTTCGTCCATCCTGAATTTTTAGTGATTTAAATATTCTATTACAATGTTACAATTTTCTTTTAAATAAAATATTTTCCTTAACATTAGGCAAATGAAAATACTTTAAATATGTAATTTCCATAAGAAGAGGGTCTTTTATCAAGAAATAGTCTAGTGAACTTTTGATATATTAATCAATTTCAATATTACTTAGTGAATAATATATATTACTATGGATGTTATATTCTAACACCATTCTCCATATTACCCTATATGTATTATGATTATGTATATTGATTGTGAAATTATTTACATTTTGTACGATAGTTTTCCAAAAATAATTATTATATTGATTGTGTTTCACCCATTTTATATGGTTAATGAATTAGACATAATAATTTTGTGTTAAGGCCTGATTTAGACTCTCTATTTATCATTAAATTTGATGAGAATAACCATGTTTTCTATTTTCTATATTCCATGCCTGTTTATGTTTGTTGTCTTAGTACAAGGCCTTGATAGTAAGATTATGATGTCTGACATTATTCATTATATCTTTATGAAACTAGTCAGTATTATCTATGTGTTTATTTATGTTGTTATAATATCCATGGATTTAGTCCGATATTTTAGTTTATTGGTTTTATGACATATTTTATTATTGTTTATCTCACACATATTATTCATGTTTTATTTACTTTTTGTTAGCTTATGTTGTACGCATACCATTTCTGAGAAATTGGTCTTACCCCATTATTATAATTTTCATTCCCTAGGATGATAAAAAGTGTATTATTATTTATATAATGGGATAAAATTTGGGTAATGATGTTGTTCATAATGATAATACTATGTTTTATTTTATATTTTCAAATAAAATGTGAGATTTAAGTATATATCCATTTTTTACAAGACTAATAAAGAACATGATTATTTGGGATGTGAAAACTTGTATCTAGTACAAATATAATAATGAAACCACCAAACATGGGCTAAATGAGTTTTAGTCTTTATAGTTTGATGCAAATTTATTGTAACATGCTGATATAGATGCCATTAAAAGGTGACCCGAGCCGGTGGGAGTCATGGCCTCAAGTGTATCTCTACCAATGACATAGGATACTGACAAGCAGTGAGGGCATAAGGTATGTATTTTGGGAGACTATTCCGTAGTTTAATAGTATAACACTATATAATAATATTAATATTCAATTATAGAAGTAGATATAATAAAAAAATCCACAGATAGAAGGTAAACCACTAAGACATGAATAAATAAACAATGAAAAAAAGCAATCTCATATTCAAAAGGAGGTGTCCTTGAATATCTCAAAAATTAATCCAAACTGATATACAATCATTAGTACAGCACATGTATAAGAATACCTAAAATACAAAAAGGAACTATCCGATCTATAATCATGATCCAATCATTGTCTGGTGCTCCCCTACTCCTAAGTAACAGGCCTAACAAGTATCATACAACAAGTGTTTTCCCCAGTCCATAACTGCAACCATAAAATATGTATGGGTACCCAATGAAGGTATGAACATGTTACGAGATAACAGTCAATATTCCACCACAAATGGTGTCTATAATAATTCTATTCGATGAAATAAAAGAAAAATGAGTGTGGTGTATATAAGAGATACTACACTATTGAATATAAAGTGATCAAGTAAAATGGAACTCTATAGACTACTTAGGTTCCCTGAACAAAATAGAAAAACTCATATATCAAGGTAGATATGAACATAAATAAACAAGTCACCCTATTTGGTCTAAGAACTATAATATGATATATATACCATGGATACATCTAAAACGTTATAAAAGATCTATCATGACCACACCGTACAATAAGGAAAAACATTTCCACTACCACTCCGTATAATCCAATATATCATTCACCACGGCCTTTTTATATAATAATTTCATCCAAAATGGAATCTCTATGTAATAAAAGGTGTCAGGTCATGAAGGGCAGGATCCATGTATAGAAAACCAATACATTCTCATGGATTCCAAAGAGAATCTCGATGGAAGATTAGAAAAAACATGGGGGTATAATTATCATGTCTACTATGTGACAAAAAAATATGGATCCATTGAGTAGAATGGATGAAGGAATCCTACAATATTAATACCCAAGGATAATTCTCATCCAAGTCATCCAATACTACAACCAAGACCAATGTGAGAAATGTCCATAGTGTCTAATAGAATCTTGATCTATGGAATACACCCCAAGGAATCCACTACTATTTAAAATCATCAATAAATTAAAATATATATTGAATAATAAATGAAATATGATGTTATTACCCACTCATAAAAGGATTTAAATTTAAACAATTCAAATAATTCAAATCATGATATCACCTAGAAAAAGGAGGAAACCCATATCTTAATGTATTAATTCAATTCAAATCAATTTATAACAGGATTCCTACAAATATGAAATCTTAAATTAACACTATGTATTGTATAAGAAAATGGAAAATGAAAGGGATCTGCCCATGGGAGGCCTAGGTTGGGGAAAGTAACTAGTAATCAACATGAAGGAACATGTGGGAATGCCAAACAGGTTCTATTTCATCAAATTCAATTATTCAAAAAAATTAAAGGGGGCCACAGGAATGTCTGGCACATGGAATAACTAAAAATACTCTTATAAAACCCAAAAAAATTAACGAAAGGTATAAATTACCTATTTTAGGTTTGTTGTACATCACTAATCCTGACTGGAAATTAGATCTTTTTATTTCAAACACTTTTAAGGAAAATTGAGAAATCAAGTGTCAGCCACATAAGGATAGAGAAGAGTCATTGAAAAGAAACTTAATTCTAGTAGACTAAATTTCCCTAAAATGTTCTAGGAAATAGTGTTTACCTGAGTGCTTGGTTCGTCCATTATCAGATCATCAAATGTAGATGCCATCTTATCCCAGGTATGTATATACTCCTTGAGGATGATCTTCCCCTTGTTGAATCCCACAACCAATATCATGTCCTTCATGTCAATCTAAGTGTATTTATCCTCATTCAGAATCACTTCCATTGACCGCCCCATCATTTTGGATTCATTCTCATTTGAAGAATTGAGTAAAAATACATATTTTGTCACCTCATCATCCAAACTCATAAGAAAATACCATTGTTGTTCACATAGAACGCTTGATTTCGATTGATACATGACCTTTCAGACCATCTTCTAATTGTTTTTCTTTTTTGTAGAATGAATCTCTAAGGGAGGTGGAAAAGATGAGTAATATTTTATACCCTTCCTCCTCCTGTTACTCTTGCTACATCTTGAGTTTCCTTCCCCTGCGGAAAAACTCTATCTAATTTCATTGGGATCCTCCCCACAGACCCTGTCTGCACAGTCTGAGTCTTCTTGTTTAGTGTTCAGACCTTCCATTACAAGACCTTGAATGTTGTTTCTCATCTAAATTGAGAATCAGTTCCTTGAATAATAACCCCCTTCCTAATAAGAGAAATTTTGGTCATCCATAACTAGTGACTAATTTCCCTTGGGCAGAACATCACTGCCCCGAGAAGCCTCCGTAAAAGTTGCATTAACAACATCCTCTTCAACTCCTTCCATTTGAACCATAAAAACATTACTAACATCCTTTTTAAATTCACTCCAAGCATCATCAAATAGACTAAATCCTACCCCTCTTCCATTTACATTGGAATTTAAATTGTACCGCATGGCTGGAATAGCCATATCTAGTCTCAAGGGGTTAAAGACCTTAGAGACTTTCGAGTTATCCTAAAACTCCACTGCCTGTTCCCCTTAATATTGTCTGGCCTACTTAATTCCGCAACCCTTTCAAAAATATGAACCAACCCATCATGAACCTCAGTTGACACAATGTGATCCATTGAGACACTATCAGGTCATTCCCCCCCCCCCACATGCCCCTTTATCCCCCCAGAAGCCAGTAGTGGCGACTGAACATGCAGCGGACCCCTAGGAGATTGAACGCCCCAAACACTGCCTTCCATACCAGTTGGAATATGATTTATCCAGCATACCTTGATATGAGCCTCTGACTTTTATGTTAACTAAAGCCCCCATTGACCATATTCCATGGAGTTTCCTAGGCACCTATAGAGAGAGGAAAAATCAGTCCAGGATTCGTAGACCATGTGTTTCTTGCATCAATACTCCTCAAAAAAAGTGATCCAAACATATTCAAACGGAACCATTGACACATCCATTTCGATAGACACACGTTGGTTCATAGGATGGAAAAGGGAATTAGTGATGCTATCCGAACATAGATTTCTGCCAATAAGTTCCCCAGCATCCTAATAATAGCATGGTTTTGAAACGGTAAGGGAAGGTTGGGAAAGATTTTCCAAGTTTCTATTGTATGGGGATCCCACTTCACATGAAGGTCGAATGACAATATTAAAATGTCAAATCAATATCCATTGCATCTACAATGGTAACCTAACCATGCTTTAATAAGACCTTCCTCTGAGGAAAAATGAATCATTATATGGTGTCTTTCCAGAAGACCCAATTTCACTCTTTCCTGTAAATCCAATGAATCAAAGACATAACTATCAAACGAATCCAATAATGGGAATCACTGCTTAAACAATGAATACAAAGTAAGATTCAATAGATTCGAAGCATCCAAGAAATCTAAATTCGAGATAGGAAGATTAGGGCACCCATCCAACAAATCTGGGACCTTTGGGTTGAGAGAGATGAGAGGAAATGGTGGGAGGGTAAATGAAATTAAATTTAGGTTTTAAAACACATTAAGAGAGAAATTTTATTTTCACAAAAATTTACAAGTCCAAACACTTCGAATTCATGGTTAGCCTAATCGTACACTAAACTTTCACCCTTCACTACATTAAGGGGAACCTCAAACATATTATGTGCATAGTTTTCATAAACATGTGTAAATAATGAAATTAAACTCAGTTAAAATGTATATAGAAATTTATTAGTGTGACCCTAAGGTGGAATAGTTTAATAATACATTGTTGCCTCCATAACCCCATTGTCAAGCCTCGTATGGTTTGTGGTAATAATTAGACCTTTCCCACATAGTTTCTCTTAACCATACAGTCTATTTGTTCTTATGCAATGGTTGGTCATTGGGAATTTTCAAGCCTCAAACGACCCTGAAACCCCCATGAACTCACTGTAAATCACAATGGGCCATAAATAAGAATTTATCATGAATAAAGATATATCCACCACAATAAAACCTAAATCATACAAATAGTTTAGAAAACCCTTGGATATTTTATTTAGGAAAAAATATGTTACGGAAACCAACCATATAAAATACATTGAAAATATTTCAAAATAAATTGAGCTGATTATTTTGAGATTAGTTATATATAAATTTTCAATCTATGTAAACAATTTCACTTGTATTAAACATTTACATTCTTATTTATTAGGTAATGATATTGTATGGTGTATTCCATTTGTTATAACTAGTCCCAAGATTATGTAATGGAAACTATATCAAGGAACATAATCCTTGTAGGGATATAACTCCTAGGAAAGACAGTGATGCTGGATGTGGAGATGAATATGGAAAAACTATTACTAGTTTGGGGATGATGACTTAAGTTATGACCAATAACCTTGATCACATGGATTATTCTATAGATCTACAACACAATGTCATAATATAAGACTACAATTTTCATCAACATCCAATATAATTCAATGTAACTACAAGAAAGTTATAAATGATTAAAGGATATGTTCCTTAGAGAAGATATTTATCATTTTGAGAATTATTGAAAGGGGGTTTTTTTTCAAGGGAATTTATCAATTATAATGGGAATTGGATAAATGGTGGTCATTGATTGAAAGAACTGGGGATTAGGGAAAAAGAATGAAATGAAAGGATTTTAAAGAATAATTCATGGAAAAATATTTTCCATGTGAACAATGAGCCTATATATAGAGAAAATTATTGAGTCTTAGATAAAAGGAGTAGGAAAATGTTGCTAAGTATGAAACCAACATAACAGGGTTATATTATGATGTTACATACTATATCTATATTCCAAAGAGTGATATTGACCATTTTTATGGGCTAAATCCAATATATTAAAGGGAAATATTTTCCCTAACATTCTCATCATATATGGATATAGTATAATGGTATGTAAAGATAGAGAAATAATTCAACATGTATAATTTCGTCAATGTAAATAAAGAAAATAAATGGGTGGCTAAGAACTCTATAAAAGGAAATATAGAAAAATAGATAAGGGATTGATGGATTTTACATTTTTCAATAAATATAGAACGAAAAAAGGAACATTCCTACTCGTGATGGGAGATTCTTCATGTGTAGAGATAATATCCATCGAGATCATTATTACAAGCGAAATAATAAATATAAAAATGTTCAAGTCTTCAAATTTAAAGAGACGATGTATTAATTAAAAATTTTCTCAAGCATTATAGAAGTTTTTCACCTAAAATTCCATGGGAGAAAGTCCATTCTTATATGAACACAACAACTGAGGATGAATTTTCAGAAGTTGGTTTCGAAGGTACATTAATCATATCTTCATGATTAGCTAAATTTATATTTTATTCTGGATATTCTACCACAATTATATATTCCATTTTTTTTGAAGAAAATTCAATATTTCCAAATCACCTTAAGATGGGAGTTATCAGTCATAGCTCTTTAAGGATGTCTCACTATAACACAGATGCATTAGTATATTGCTATTATGACACATAAACATGAACTATTTTATGACTTTAATAATATAGTAATAGTGTATTTTTAAAAAATCAATGGTATATACTAGGTTTCAAAATAACATGAAAAATATTATTTCAAATTGAAGGAAATTTTGATTCATGATAAAGAAGTGGAATTATATATATTTATAGGGGAGTCATCATTATCTAAGTTATGTTTATATACACCCCAATTAGAAATTACAAATGATATTATTGGGTAATAGGACCACACATGACCTATAGATGGAAAAGGTATTATTAAAATTGATAATGTATAGATTTTATAGTATTACATTGTTGTATTACCAAAGGAATTAGAAAGAAATCCACCAAAGCGTGAGGTTGAATTTTCTATTGATTCAATCCCTCAAGAAAGACCTATAATGATGACTCCCAACATAATTTACACTACATAATTAGTGGAATTGAATTAAAAACTAGAGGAGTTGTGTAATATGGGATTTATACGCCCTACTGTTTCACCTTGGGGAGGCCCCATTTTTTCATTGAGAACAAGGTTGGATCTATAATGCAATTAATTAATAATAATGAAATAAATTATAATAGTATAATGAAAAATTATCATTTACCTCATATTGATGAAATACCCAATCAACTTCATAGAGTATAATATTTTTCAAATATTGGCCTTCATTTTGAGTATCATCAATCATGATTAAATAATTAAAATATTCTGAATAAAACATTTTTAATAGGTTTTGGAAATAACGAGTTTATAATAATTTCATTTGGATTTACTTAAAAAACCTCTTTTTATATGGATATAGTGAATTGGGTGTTCAAGGAATATCTTGAAAATTTTGTTGTAGCATTTTTTATGATATCTAAGTGTACAATAGGAGAAATGAGGACTATATGAATGAATTTTGTTTCATTCATGTGAATCCTAGAAGAAAAAAAAATACATGGAAATATTAGTAAGTGTGAATTTTGGATTAATAATGTTTATTTTTATGGCCATATTATCACCAATGATTGAAATATAGATGATTAAGTCAAGACAAAGGAAATCCAATAATGGCCTAGACCGCCAAATTTAATTGAGTTTTCTAATATCATTCTTTTGATAGGTTGCGATCGATAATATGTTGAATTTGTTTCTAAAATTTCTAACCGATTATCCAAGATTATTCGTTAAGGGGATAAGTTTATATAGACAAAAACATGTGATTATTTGAAGGACAAAAGAAGATATTGGTGAATTCTCTGATCTTTACACAACCATAGAGAAATTATGGATGTTTAATTTATAGTAACGAATCAATGAAAAAACTTGGTTGTGTACTTATGCAATATTATTATGTTATTTTCTACGCATCAAGGTAGTTAATTACTAAAAAAACTATACCACCCATTATCTTGAGTTAGCAATTGTAATCATTACTTAAATATTTGTAGACATTATATCTATAGATAAAATTGAGTGTTGTACATGGATCATAAGAGTTCGAAATATATATTTTTCAAAGAAAGAGATAAATATGAGGAAATTGATATGGATCATGCTACTTAGGGATTATGATTTCACAATACACTACTACTTGGGTAAGAACAATAAGATATCAAATGCATTAAGACAAAGATGTAATAATTAACATACCACAATGATGTTTTATTGGGATTGTACAATCATTTATTTAGTAAAAATTGTTATAGGAATTATTAAGGAAGGTAAACATCAATCATTTAAAAATTATTGGAATCCTGTTATTATTAAAAAAGATACAAAGTTATCCGTCAGATGATGAAAATTTTCAAAATAAAATGAAGCATGTGGATGATGGAAAATTTGAATACTTCATCGATAATGTTGAAGTTCTCAATTTTGGTAAGTGAATATGTATTACCTATATATAAGAGATAAATATGGAATTATTATATCATGCTCATAGATCGAATTTCTCTATACACCCTAGTGGAACAATAATGTATAGAGTTTTGATGAATCTTTTTTGTGGCAAAATATAAATATAAAAATGAATTATTATGTATCCATATGATTAGTTTTTCAAAAGGATAATACTAAGAGACAACATCCAATAGGATTCATGAAACCAATACCAATTCCCACAGGGAAATATGATAAAATTACTATATAAATTATAACTAGATTACCAAATACTTTTATAAATAATGATCAAATATGATTTATTTTCAATTTCCCTACTAAATATGCATAGTTCATCACTAAAAATAGAATATTTACATCGGGATCACCTCAAATGAATCTATATTAATTAATTTATAATAATTCATGGTGTATATGGTTAATTTTTTTTAATAATAATGATCAATTATTTACCTCGATATTCTGAAAATTCTCCAAAAGACCCTTGATATCGAGATTAAATTGAGCACCGTTTATTATTATCAAACTAAAGGTTAGTGTGAAATGAAAATCCAAACAATATAATACTTGTTTATGTCATTATCTCATGACCATTAAGGTATTAGGGATCATTGTTTTCTATTGGTAGAGTTCTACTTTAAAAATAACTTCCATTAATGTTTCTAAATGGCACTCTATGATGAAATATTTGAAAATAGATATCATACTAAAATGTGTAGAGATAAAGTTAATGAGAGGAATATTGTTGGCCAATAACTTGTTTGGGATACAATGAAAGGGTAAAATCTCTTTAGACTCTTATTATAGAAGCCTAATGTACATAAAAGAGTTATGCTGATAACCGGATGAATGATTTAAATTTCAAGTGGGAGATCAAGTTTTCTTTTACTATCTCAATGGAAGGGTTTTATAATGTTTAGTGAAAAAGGAAAAGTATACCCCATGTATAATAAACCATTTCAAATCCTATAATGAATTGGATTTGTGTCCGTCCTTTTGTAAATAGAACCATGTATATCTAATACACATTATATATTCCATATACCATTATTAAGGATTTTCATTCCAAATAAAATGAATGTTCTCAACTATAAATAAATAGAAATGGAACTACATTTATATTATTTTGAATACCCTATATAGATTATAGACACTATAGAGGATGTTTTGAGGAATCAGATGACAGGGCTGGTAAAGTCACATTGGATAAATCATAAGATATAATAGGTGATGTAGGAACCTGAATAAATCAGGGTGAAAAAACACAGAAATGTTTTAATGAGTTGATAATCTAGAAATTTTGAGGATTATTTTGATGGATGGAAAAATGTAATACCTCATGATTTCATAGTATATTTCTTTTAAGATAAATCTTGTCTCTTTGATAGAATGAGATATATAGAACTTCGATTCCAAATGAAATGTATAACAATATACCATTTTAACATTGAAATTAAAATGGTGGGTATTAATATGATTATATTTTTTATGAAAAATTTATAGTCTGTACATGTGTAAAATAAATTCATTGGTCATAAATTCATTATAACTAAAAAGTGAAAGCATTTCAAAGTAAAATAGATTTGTTTCCCATTTAAATGTAATTATGTCTTAATAAATTAAAATTTTACTGTTATTGTATTATTTTAATGAAATTTATATATTATATAATCAATAAATATTTTTTTACTGTGTGTAGGATGAGAATAAATCATGATTTATACTTAAAAACTGTATTTTTCTAAAGTGTGGTTCTTGTCATGGTTTGTGAATTTATTCTAAAATTAATTTTAGCACTTATTTTTATGTAATTTATTTACAAAGATTTCATATTTGTTATCAAGAGTTTATAGTTTATTAAATTGACCCCCATTATTTTTATGCATTATAAATAGTAGCTGTGGTAAAATTAATCACCATGGTATAGAGTAAATCAAAATAATCTAGGTTAAAACTAACTGTTAATGTCATAATTTTTCATCATAATTCATTTTGGATGAATTTAATTCGTCCCATATGTCCTTATGATTTAAAATTAATTATTTAAGAGACACTTGTACTTAAAAATTACTTTTCTAATATTTAAATCAAAAATAGTAACAAAATTTCACTCGCTTAATTTAAATATCTCTTATGTGTTCACAGGTGGAAAAAAGAAAGTTATAAATGAGTACTAATATCTATATTATTTATAATCAAATTTTATTCATAATGAAATTTTATTCATAATGATAATTTATTTCCATTTTTTAGTGATTAACTAATTACCTTAAATACTTGAGTAATGATAATGCAATATTTATTAAATTTAAAAAAATAAATATTTTTAAAAATATTAAAATTAATATAATTTTAGTATTTCATATTTTTGGTTGAATTTTTTAATTTAAAAATACATTTTATTGATTTTTAGAATTATTGTATTCCCATTTTATCATTTATATGGTTTCTTTAATGTGAAATAAAATAAATTATTTTAAAATTGATAATAATGATATTTTATAACAAATAATTTATTTTTAAATTATTTACAATTACTAAAAATATTATATTCAGTTGTGTGAGTGGAATATGGTTGAAAAAATATTCCATGTTCCATTAATGTGTTTCTTTTATATTTATGCTAATATCATTTATCCATTATAATTAAAATATTTGAATCCATGTTTAAGGTAAAAAAATAATTAACAAAGTGATTATTCCGAAAAATAAAGTATAGAATGAAAAAAAGTGTTTAGAAATTTATTTATATGATTTAACTTCTAATCTAGCAACTTTTTTTGAATTCATTGATATTTAAAAATATTGGGATCTATAATGGCTTTATTATATTTTAATATTTTATGAAACTCAATGTGTGTTCTCTCCCTCCCTTATAGAAGGACAACCTTCCTTCCAATTTTGTACAACACTATAAGAATTATAGTTTGAAAATACCCTAAAAATCACTTCTTTACTTACTTAATCAAATTATATATTCTTTTTTACTTCCTAAAAGAACAACCCTATGACCCGTAAGTGGATATCTAATAGAGTTTTTTAAATAAGAGGTGATCACCTCAACCTGTCTCTTTATTTTTTAACTTCTTTACCTCATCTAAATTATTCTATTTATAATAAAATAATAAATTTAGTATTCTAAATATACCTAAATTTTATTATTATTATGAAATAATGAGTATCAATCTTCTTTCCCATCAAATGGGAAGTGAAATTATCCCTTGTACGCACATATGACTTATGGTCTCCACATAGAAATAGAATTCATTTTCTACCACTGAATTTCATAGAAGTTTACTAATATGGGTTTCATGTTTATATATTATAATTATAGAATAGTTATTATAATGTAATTATAATATCACATCTCCTTCTTTCCTTCTAATCTGTTGGAAAATGATAACACCACTCGTGTGTACGTGTGTACTACCGCCGGTAAGAAGCGATGCAAATCTATTTTCATTTAAAATTTACATGGATTGAAATAAGGTCTTATTTAAGGAATATATATGATATATATGATATAATAATTTTTTAATGATTAATTTTATTTTACCTTTCCTTTATTCAATATGTTGAAAAACTAAAACAACGTTCATGAGTATGTACAACCCACCATCTCCACGAACATTATAATTCATTTTTCTATCAATAATATTTTTTGATGAATATATATATATATATAATATTTATTGTATTTATATAATTATTATCAATTTATTGGTGATGAAACGATGATCATTGTACAAAGAACAAAACTACCAAAGGCAAAAATTCATGAAGAAAAGTCATTATTTCCCAAAAAAATGATTTTAACTATGAATTATTAATAAACGAGTGAAAAAAGATTATAAGTAAATATTATAATGTATGATATATATTATTATAATTTTGTAATATATATATAATAAATCTATATTAATTATTTAGGAGTTTCCTACCCATATGAAAGAAGTCTACCTTATGGCAATGGTTTATTTCTCAATTGCATCATTATTCAGGGTAGATTATATTAATGTCTCCATTGTGGTAATTATATTGTATTTATTTCTAAAAGCCAATATATTTTATTCTCATATATTTAGTTATGAAAATTAAAAATTTCCACTTTTTTCACTATATTATTATTCTAGCCATATAAACCATATGTTTTAATGAAAATTTTCATTTTCTTTCTACATAGTGAGGAATAACATTCTTCCATATCCATTTGTTATATAAAATGATTTAAATAATATTTATAATATTAAAAAATAATGTTTAGAAAATTTTACTACTACAAAATGGGTTAAATGGAATTTTCTTGTCATTTTTTTAAAATATGTACATTATGACTTTTCATACACAAGTGTTAAATGAATGCTTCTTTTAATTATACAGTAAGAAAATATTATCCCATAATCATAGCTACTTAATATCTTCATTTTTCCTTTATAAATTACAAGGTTATTTTAGAAAAAAAATTATCCTTAATAAGTTAAAAATATTATATTTTGAATACCCGATTACAAAGTGTAAATTGGTATTTTCCTTAAGAAATATTCTAGTTATATTTTAATGTGTATTGGTATATATCAAGAGTACATGGGGAATATAGTGATTTATTGGGGATGTAATCTTCTCATACCATTTTAAATATTACTATGGATGGATTATTTTTATGTTTAGTGATTGGTGAATTATTGACATTTGATATGTTAGTTTTACAATATGAATTTTTTTGTTGATTTTGTTTCACCCCTTAAATATGATAAACATATTGGACATAAAAAATGATATATGAGGCGTTATTATGGCCCTAAAAGTGTTTATATGTATCATAAGGCAATTTATATTGGGTATTTTTCAAAAAAATTACTTTTTTAGGTATGTTCACTTCACACGAGAAATTGATGGTAAGATTATGATAACCAGTATTATACATTTAATCATTATAAAACATGTTATTAAAATCATGGTTATTATTTATATCATTATTTTATCCATGGGTTTAGTACCCTATCTTATGGTATTTCTTGTATATAATATTTGATTATATTTAACCCCAACAATATTAATCAAGTCAAATTTACATTGTGTTATTTTCTATTGTATGCATACCCTTACCGAGCTTATTAGGTTTCCAATTTCTTACAATACTTTGATAATATTGTTAGGAGGCGTATTAAGATTGATATATATCTAAATTATAAATGTAATAATGGGTTTTATAAGAAAATACCATGTTACATTTTATTTTTTTCAAATGTATTTCAGGATTCTAGTATTAACTAGTAATTCCAATATTATTAAAATACATGATCCACTGGGAAGTGAAATATTGCATATAGTTTCAAGGAAATAATGTACACACTAAATCTAGGATACTATGGTTAGGGTGTTTATATATTGTATTAGAGATATTTTATTAGAAACCATGGGATTTAGATTTTAGAAATCATATAATATGGAATGTAACCCTATGATGGACTTTTTGAATATTCTCCAAGAAACCATGAATATTATTTTGTGATTAGTTATACCAAATTTTTTAATTTATTCTAACTATTTCACAAGTCTTGAAAAAATTCTTTGCGATTTATAATATTATAATCTAATCTGGATTATGCCAATTTTTAGGAATGAAACCCAAAAAAAGAATGTAAATTTCCTCATTGCATGTATTCCATGTTGGGATTTATGCCCTAAGAAAGATAATGAATATGGGGTTGGGGTTGAAGATGAAATAATTATAATAATTTTGGTAAAGTTATGTTAGGTTATAACTAATAACTTGGATTATATAGATCATTCTGTAGACCCTCAAGCTGGTTTAACAATGTTATTTTATTTCTAAAATTTGCAACCTCCATGATTCAATATAACTATAAATTAATTTTTAAATGACAAATTTATATGTTCCATCGAGAAGATATTTCCATTTTTGTGAAGTAATAAAAGTGGTATGATTTGAAGGTCTTTTTTTCCCCTTGAGGGAAGTAGATCAATGTAGTTAATTGATTCAAAACACAATGGATGAGGGGGGAATATAAAACATGCAATTGAATGATTTTAAGGTTTTTTTGAAAATTTGGTTCTTTATAAACAGGAAATAGATATGGAGAGATAATTCTTGAGCCTAATACAAAAGAAAGTGGGAAATTTTTCTATGTATGAATATAACATTAAAATGTTATAGAGGAATTCTAAAGACTATATATATAATAAAATTTATTATATGGAAATTTTATTTGATTGGATAAATCCAATACTTCAAATATAACTTTTATCCCAAAATTTCTAATCATATGAGGATATAATATGATTAGATATCAAGAGAGATAAAGAGAAATAATTCTCCAATCTTATGACTTATGAGGAAATAATGATAAGAAAAGGCTGTATGAGAACTCAAGAAAATAAAATATTGAATAAATGAAGAATTTGTAGTTTAAAGCTCAAAATTTTATATATTTGGAAAGTAACACCATGGAGCATACTTTTTGTGAATAGGAGTTTTGTTCATGTGTGGAGAGAATTGCCACTCGGCTTGTGATAAAAAGGAAAATAAAGAATCTTCTAATGTTCAATACATAATCTTTAAGGATATGGGTCACTATATAAAACATTGTCTAAATGTCAATGGAAGTTTCTCCAAAATAATTTTAGGGAGCAAGACCAAGGTTACGTTATCACACCAGCTAAGACTAACATTCTTAAATATGTGGTGTAAGGTATATGAATCATATCATTAAATTTATATTATGATTTATTTGATTATGGACCATATTAATATTTTATAAATTTAATTTTTTTTATAAAAGGTAGATATTTCCCTGTCACCTTAATTTGGGAGTAATCATTTTGGAATCCTTGTCAAATTCTCACCAAAAAACATTTTTTCTGTGAGTTACCATTATGAAAAATAAATGATCCCTATTTACTAACATTATAAATAATTTTTTGGTTGATTTTTAAAAAATAATTGGTATGGATTTTCTTTCAAAAAATGATGCAAAAATTTATTACAAATATAAATAAATTAATATTTATGATGACTATGCTAAATTCATTATATTTATACGGTTGAATTCATCATCTCAGTCATTTTTACATCCACCACAGTAAATCTTTTAAATGAAATACTTAGAGAAGTTGAATAAGCACAACCTATAGATGGAAAAGTAAATCATTAAAATGAATATTTACATATTATATAAGAATATACTGATTTATTTCCGATTAAATTACCTTTAAATTCAATATAATTTGATTTTGAATTTTCTATTGAGTTAATCCCGGATACAAGACCTATATCAAATAATCCCTATATAATTGATAATGTAGAATTAGTGGAATTGTATATATAACAAGATTGGGTTTTTAGTACTATATTTATACACCCTAGTGTTTAACATTGTTGAAAAGTAGTTATTTTTTATAAAGAAAGATAGATCTTTAAGGATGTGCACTAATTATCAGGAAATCAATGCTTTAGTGATAGAGAAATGGTATCTCATCGAACACATTGATGAATTATTTGATCAACATATTAGATTTCAAATTTTTTAACAACTGATATTAATTATGTATAAAATCATTTTCAATTAAATAAAGAATAAATTATGAAGAAAATATTTTGAATGATGTACATATATTACGAGTTTACAATAATTTCATTTGGATTGACTAATTATTCATATCTTTTTATGGTATAGTGATGATAGTTTCTATAGAATTTTTAGATAATCTTTGGTTTTATTTATTATTGATATCCTGGTTTACTCTATGAGCTAATAGGATGATGATAATAACTTGAGAATAATTCTTGGGAATATTATAAGAAAAGAGTAATATGGTAAATTTTGAGAGTGTGAATAATAGCTTCAAAATGATTATTTTTATAACCATATTCTCTCCATGGATTGAACATCCATGGATCTAAAGAAGAAAAATGAATTATAAGAATATCATATACAAAATAACATAACTAAGGTGTTTAGTTTATTTGATTTGGATGGTTAATATTAGTGATTTGTTAAAAAAATTATCAATTGGATAACATGTAAATAAATATTACTTGTACAGGGGATATGTTAATAATGTAAAATAATTTTTAATAATTTTATGTATAATTGAAAGAGATGTGTGAATTCTTGGATCATGAATCTACAATCAGGAAATGATGGATTTTTGATCTATAGTGATGCATCAAAAAAGATAGTTAGTTGTGTCTTACTTTTGAATGATAAATATATTACTTATGCATCAAGTAAGATAAATAATTGTGAAAAAAACTATCCAACCCATAATCTTGTGTTAGTATATTTAATATATGCTTTTTAGATATAGGTACACTATCTAAATGGTGATAAATGTGAGATATACAAAAATCACAAGAGTTTGATATATATATTTTCATTGAAATTGATCACTATATAGAAAAGGATATGTATTGATCTACTTAGAGATTATGATTTCATAGTACACTACCACCCATGGAAGGAAAATAAGGTATTAGATGCATTGATCCAGAACGATCATGGGATACTATCCAATATGAGGATTAATATGGATCCTATGATCATGAATTTAGTAAATATAGGTCAGGAAATTATTAATGAAGGGAAACACCACTCATTTCTTAAATAATATCCAAAACATCATTATTGGCGAAGATAAAATATTTTTAGCCTAATGATGAAAATTATCAAAATATAATTTTGTTTTTGAATGAATGGAAAGTTGTATAATTCATATATGAAGATAGTGTTATGAAAATTGGAAAGTTATTATGAATATTCTATATACCTGACCTAAAAATTAATTATTATATGATAATTCAGGATCAATTATCTATTTACACCATGGTAATAGAAAGATATATAGTGATTTTATGGAACATTTTTTATGGGATAAAATAATGTGGGAAACATTTGATTATGTGTCAAGATGTTTGGTTTTTCAAAAAGTGAGGTTATGAAGAAAACATCCTAGTGGAGTCATGTAACCTCTATATGTTCTTATGTAAAAATCAGATGTTATTACTATGTAATTGTTCATTATATTACCAAATCACCCTTCAAATAATGATAGAATCTTGGTTTTTATTGACCACAATACCCAATGTTCATATTTCCATGTTATAAGTGATGATTTACCAAAAAACGCTCTTTATAATACTCTATATTAATCAATTTGTGAGATTTTATGGTGGAACTATTGCAATTTTTTATGGATATGATTCATGATTTACATAAAAATTCTTGAATCCAACTCAAAAGGCCCTTGATATAAAGCTTTATTTGAGAACCTTATACCATCTAAAAATCGAAGGGTTGTCTAAAAGGATAATAAAAATATTAGAAGACGTGTTGATATCATTATCACATGACTTTCATGGTATATGGGATTAGTTTTAACCTTATTCTGAGTTATCCTATTTAAATAAATTCTTTAATGTATTCAAATAGAACTGTATGAAGCATTTTATTGAAAGATATGGCATACTACAACAAGTTGGGTTGAAGTTAGTTGTGGAAAGCATGAAGACTCAAATTTTTTATAAGATAAAGATAGTAATGACTATTCAAAATCATATTTGTGAACCTCAAAGTAGGAAAATGTATTATAAAAATAAATAGATGAATTTTTTTGAATTTCTAGTCTGAGATCATGTTTTCTTAAGAGTATCTCCAAAGAAGGGTCTTATAATGTTTGATAAGAAAGGGGAATGATGTTTAATGTAAATAAAAAATTTAAATTTCCTAGAAAGTTTTTGAGATATGTATTTCCATTTATAAATTCCCCAAATTATCTCTAAAGTATGTGATGTATTGAACATATCATTGTTAAGGAAGTACATGTAAAATCCAATGCATATTCTCACCTCTGATGAAATGGATTTGAACCATGATTTATCTTACTTGTAGTATCATATCCTAATTATAGACACTATAGAACAATTGTAGAGGAATCATATGACTTTTCTAGAAAAGGTAATTTGGAGAAATAATAAGATAATATAGTCAACCTGTGAACTATAAGAAATTATGATTAATAACTACCCATATATATTTATGAAGTAAAATAATGGAAATTTTGAGAGAATTTTTTCTTGAATGAAGGAAGAATTTAATACCCTTTGTTTCATACTATAGATCTTTTTAAATAAAATTAATCACTTCAATTATTTTTGATGCACCCAGCCCAAAGTTGAAATAAAGAGTAATATAATATACCTTTATAACGAAGACATTAAATTGGATGGTTTAAATAAAATTAAATAAATTATGAATAATATATTGTGTATAATTATGTCATATAAATTATTTGGTTATCAATTAATTAGAAAAAAATAAACTCATTGGAATGTTAAAGAATAGTTTTTTCTAAAAAAATTAACACAATGTACTTTTATCTTAATAAATAAAGTTAATAATTGACAATGAATTGTTTTAATTAACATTATATAATATATATTCAATATATTTTTTATTGTGCATACAATAATAATATGTCCAGTTTTATGCAAAAATGTATATTTCAAAAAAATGGTTTTGTCGCATTTTTCACACTTATTTTAAAATTATTTTATGCCACTTATAGGTATATAATTTTATAAAATAGATTTCATAATTGGAATAAAGAGGTAGAAATTTATAAAATATTTCCCTTTCATCTTTTGGAATTGTGAATGATAAATGTGGAACAATTTATCACCACGATAAAGAGTAAATCATGTTAATCTAGGCTATAACCAAGTTCTAAGGTCACCGGTTTACATCAAAAAATTTATTAGATTAAGTTAATTCATACTTTATCACATTAGCCTCTAAATATAAATGTTTTAGTGATAATTGTTCATAAAATATTACCTATATAATAAATATTACCAATAAAGTTAAAAAATATCACTATCTTAGTTATAAATATATCTTATTTGTTCACATAATTAAAAAGAAATTTATCAATGAATAATAACAGAAATTTTGTAAATAATTAAATTATATTAATGAATGTATTATTTTTAAAATTTTTGGTGATTAAATATTTACTTTAAATGATTTCTCATCACTAATTAAATATATATATAATTAATAAAAATATATAATAAATGATGCTAAAAATTCAAATAGTAATTTAAACTTAATGAGTTACACTATTAAAAAAAATTGACATATAATTATAACATATCAGTGTTGTGTGAAAGTATTATATTAGAATATAAACTTTATATATATTTCTTTAATGTCAAATTAAATGAATACTCACAAAATTGACATTAATTATATTATTTCATTAATAATTTTTTATTAAATAATTTAAAATTCATAAAAATCTTATCTTCAGTGATGTGAATATAATATAAGTGAACACATCATTCTTTTACCATTTATTATTGAATTTTCCATTAATTGTAACATTGTTTACAACTTACAATTACAATATTTGTTACCATGGTTATGTTTAAAAAAAATTAAAAATGTTATTAATTAAAAACATAATGTTTAAAATTACACCAAAAATTCAATAAATTTTATTAAATGACACTATTTCAACCCTATAATCTACTTATTATAAATCATTTCCATTGGGAATCATTTTACATTAGAAATAGATTATTATATTTTAATCTTTTAAGAAATTCAGATTGTGTCCTCTCACTCCCTTATAGAATGATACCACCTTCCGCTTCCTTACAACACAATGAGACATCTATCTAGACCATAATCTACCGAAACCCATATAAAAATATTTGGATGCATTATAGTGGGGTTGGTATTCCCAAAATATTATCCCTAAGACCCATAAGAGGAGATCTAATTGAGTCCTTCCAAAGAAGAGGTAATCACATTAACAAATCAATTTCTTTTTTTATATCTCCTAGACATCCAATAAATATATTTTTTATCATAAAATAATAAATTTTTTATCCTAAATATACTGAAATTTTATTATTATTATTATTATTATTATTATTATTATTATTATATCATGATTATCCATCCTCTATCTCATCAAATGGGAACTGAAAATATTATTGTTTCACACATATGACTTACGGTCTCCACATAGTTATACAATTCATTTTATACCATCTTATTTTAGGGATAGATAATATGATGGGTTCAGTTTTTTATATATGATACACACAATGTAATTATTATTTTTCAATTATATTTCAACATCTACCTTCTTATAAATAAATTCTTCAAAAGATAATGATATAGATCAGGAGTATGTGTGGAAAACCGCCTCCATAAAGTGATGTGATTGTTTTTAATTTCTAATCTAATTGTATTGAAAATATTATAGATTTAGTGAATTTATTTGAAATATATTATACAAGAATAATTCTATAATGATTAATTATTATTTCCATTTCCTTCATTCCATCCGTCAAAAAATGAATATGATGTTCAAGTGTAAGTACAATATACCATATCTATGAATAGTATAATTAATTTTTCTGTTTATAAATTTTATTGATATATAAAAATATTTATATAGTAAAAATATATGATATTTATATCGTTTTTAAAATTATGGTGAAGATGAACCCATGGTCTATGTACAAGGATTAAATCTATAGATATAAAATATACATGAAAAATGAAACAGTTATTACCTGGAATAGTGATTTTAAAAAAGAATTGTTATTAAATGGGTGATAAAAGAATATATGTAAAAAATATATGTTATGATATATATTTTTATTATACTATAATGTAAGTATAATAAATCTTTATTTATTATACATATGGTTTTGACACATTCAAATTAATTTGAAACTAAAGTAGGGGTTTCTTTCACAATATCATCATTATTTGTGATTGTTTAGGTTAATATATCCACTTTGGAAATTAATTTATCATTTCTTCTTAAAAAAAATTATTTAATTATAGTTATTTTTATAAATTACTGGTTTTATTTTCATTTCAGACACTGTATGTACTCAGGATACTGAGACCACGTATTTTATGGAAAACCAACTTTGTCTTTCCACTCTCTTGTGAATATATTTCATTCTTAAAAATATTTTCCTTCAAATATTTTAAAGAGTATTTTTACTGAAATCATATGATTTAATGGCATATTTTTTAACCCTGATTTACTCTAAAAAATGGTAAAAATTAATTATCCAATCATTTTATGAATGAGGTACTTTTTTCCTTTTCATTCAAAAGTTTGAAAGGAATGTTGTTTTACTTATTTGACATGATCATAACATATATACATCATTGAAACATAATATTTTGAATATTTATTTTCAAGTAATTAATTTAATCTAAAATTTAATGGTTTCCTTATTATATTAGAAATATTTATGTATTAAATTAGTGACTTCATAGTGAAAATGTTATTTTACATAAGAAATATTCTTCTGATCTATTAATGTATATTCAGCTATGTTAATATTTATTGGTAAATTTTATGATTTAATATTAATATAATCATCATATAATATTTTCCATATTAATATAGATTGATTATGGATTTATTATTGATAAGGTAATTATTAACATTTCATATTCCAGTTTTTGAATATGAATGGTTGCGTTGATTATGTTTTATCTCTTTCACATGATTAATGAATTTTACTTAATAAGTAATAGTAGGGGACTTATATTCCCACTATATGCATTAATAGGCCTCATGAGACTAAAAAACATAGGTATTTGGTATATTCCTTACATATTAATGTTTGTTTTATTGGTACATGTCCATGATGATAAGATTATGATGTCCGATATTAGGCATTCATTCATTATAAAACTTGTTTTTGTTGTCCATGTGATTATTTTTCTTGTTATGTTATCCATTAATATGGTCTCTAATTATATGGTATTTCGTATATATAATATTTGATTGTTTTTTATCTTTGTAGTATTTTTCATGTTTTATTTTCATTGTTTTGGATTTAGTTTTGTGCATACCCTTATATAGAATATGATCTCACCACTTTTTTATGATTCTCTTCCCTAGGATTCCACAAAGTGTAAAATGATTGATATTTAGGGATAAGATAAAGTGAATAATCTTTCACCCAAATAAAATACTATATTGTTTATCAATTTTCAGTTTTTAATGTGATATTCAAGTATATTTCTAGTTTTTCAATGAATATCTAACAAACCTATCCTTTTTTATGAGAACTATTATATCTAGTTACAATTTAATAGAGTATCCAATTATTGTGGACTACAACTGTTAAGGTATTCCTACTAAAAAGGGCATATTACGTATTAAATAAATCATTACTTGGGGCATGAAAAATGGGCCTAACCATACACCTAGTCATGGGTGATATGTTTTCGTCAATCACATTCTCTTTATAAACTACTGTAAAAGATTTATTTCATCATTATTTTAATGGAATGGGTTAATAAGTATAATAGTACCTATCATTATGAAAATTATATTTAACTCAAATTACCAAAGGATAAAATTAATATTTTATTAAAGAAAACATATTAGGATTGGGTTTTCATATTAATAAGACTATTTATTCAAATTTTATTTAAATCCATTTTTTTTGTTGGCATTTGGTTGAAACAAAATCACAAAAATAAATATGACAAAGTTATATATCTATAAACCGCTATGTCTTCAATAAAAAAAGGACTATAATTAAATGGTTGAGAATCATGGAATATACCTGTTATGATAGAAAAAGTGATTTTTATAGTCTTCATTATAATAATGAGTTTTAAATCATACTATAAATTATTTATTGATTCTCTTATGTATTTTAAATAGTTGATGATATTTATCGATGATATTATATTATATTCTAGATGTTATGGGAATTATGTGAATAATCTATGGTCTGTTCTAAAATAATATTTCATTAAACAAGTAGAAATATATATTAAATGGTACCAATATCCTAGAAAATTAATTTTATTACAAAGTTATATATTTTATATATATATTGGAGAACTCATGTTTGTTATATGGATAACTATTAGGTTTAATACATTCGTAATGATGAGGTAATAAAGGTTTGATTGAATATGATAAATCTGAGTTTGATAGTACAGATAGGCTTTGAAATTTTTTTTAATTTATGAAAAATATAACCATATTATTTTTCATTATGTTTATCTAAATTTTTGAATTATGATAGATATATAATTATTAGTTTGTGACATTATAAACTTGTGGTTTTTAGCTTTATGTGTTAAAGATAGAGTTAATTTTTGGCACAATATTTGATCTCACAATGGTTTGATTTCTTGTAAAATCTAATTGTTTCAGGAGATTTATGTTGTAAAAAATATATAATTATGGTGTATATAATCCTAGGTATATTATTTTATTAATTAATTACATAGTTGGAGGAAATATTATAAAGATGATATAGCATAAGAGAGTAAGTCAGATTTCATATTAGAAGTTATGTGCTGAATGATTAATATTTTAATAATACCTTCACATGAATTTTAAATAAGAAAAACATTAACATAACTAGGACACAATTTTTTTTGGGGGAGAATGTAATTATTAAATATTACAAAGTAAATTATTCTTAAAAAGTGTTTCATATAATTCTCTACAAGTAAACATCACACCAAACCGAAACCATAATATGTTCAGGCAATAAAAAACTCGATGTTCACTTTGTATGAATGAATATGAGTACTATATTGATGAATTATTCATAAAAGAAAATAAAGAATAATTTTAACATGAATTAAATTCAATTGGTATAACTAAATTAACTAAAAACATATTTATTCTTATAAATTTATTTTCATAAGTATCTCCTTTTTGGGATATTCATTTATATTTCAAAAAACATGTGATTAATAATTATGAAATTTATTTTCAATGAGTAAATGGTTAATAATAATTTAATTATGAAATGGAATGAAATATGAACGAGAATAGATAAAATTCCAAATATAAATATTTATAAAAAATTGAATTCTCATTATATTTCATCTTTTTTTAAAATAATTATTTATAAAATATAGAATTTTAATTTGAAAAAAATAATTTTATTTTATTTTTTTCATGACCCACCTTCCCCGTGATTAGGAAAGAGACCGTAAACTGTCAGACCCTTCCTTCATCAAGTTGAAGGAGAGATAATGACACCCAAGTCCCACCTTCATTAGGCCCCAAAGTCATGACTAGCACCAAGGGTATAGAATCACACATAAAATGGAAGGCATTACCAATTTTATTTAGTAGGACCGAGAGATACGATGGTAAAACCCCAAAAACTCTAAAACTAAAGGTAAAAAAATATCCAAAACATATTCTAATATGAATGATCAAATATAAACCCATAAAAGTACAGGAAAACATTAAAGGGAAAGTACCAAAAGAAAGAAAACAACAATGGAAATTGTCAAGATTTCGGAGCTAGTATGATCCCGCATGGTCCCTGAAGTCATCATGGAAACCTGAATGCAATTTTATATATGTAGGGTGAGTATACACGTATACCCCATAAAGAAAACTAGAATCTCTTGTGCACAAGTGGTGAGGAATTATAATGCTCCATGAGAAAAATGAGATAACCAAAGCACCTGGTAAGGAAACTATCCACCAATCCTCACCAAGGCATGCTACCTAGATAACTCAAGTTAGGTAAAATAATAGTAATATCACATCAATATTTGGGTACCCCGCACCACTTTCCCACTGGTTATTGAAGACATCCTACATGTCATAACACCCCCTCCATTTTCACTACAATCTCATTACCACCCCAACAATAACCTTATGGGCCACCACAACCACGTATCCTTCCAGAAGACACCAAGTCTACCACAACCATATGCAACCTGGCCCGCAGACACCAGGGACAGAACAACTACCGCCACTCCCAAAGACACCTGGGCCTCATCCTGAAGACACTTGGGAAACAAACATGCCCACAAACACTTGGTCCCACCACCACAACATACCCTACCCAAAGATTCTTTGGCTAAAAAATAGACATCAAGCCGTCACGGCCAGCTAGAAGAGTCCTGGGATACTTGGGAGAGGGAGTAAAAAGGAGCTAATAACCAGCCCCCCAATAAGATGTTGTGATAACATCCTCCCCTGTGAAATGGGGGTGTTCAAAATGATGTTCTCAACATCGGTGGGGTGAGAATAAGAAACAGAAAATGTAAATTTAAACACATAGGTAGGAAAGCACTTATCCTAGCCAAAGGGTTCTGAAACCATCCCATACACAAACACCCTCATTAATATTCATTCATACAAAAGAACAATAACCAAAACGAAAGTACAATTCACTCATGTAACACAATTCACCAGTAAACCCATTCTTGTTATCATATTCAAGTGATTCCATTTAAATAATTCTTCATTACTGGTCATCTAACAGGCATAGCCATTGGCCAAATAAGGAAAAACAGCCAAACAACAATTTAAGAATTCACACCCAGTCCTCTTATAAATTTACAACAAAAAAAGGGATTCATGAGACCCCTCAAAGTACTGGATCCAAAAGAAGCAACAATATATGGACCCTCACAGCCTTAGGTCCAAAACCAACAACTCACCAATAGGGGATCCCATCCCTATCCACGTCACCCATATGTAGTCAAACAACAAGACCATACACGTCCCCAGAACAGAGAAATAGAGTTCTCAGATTTAATCACACCATTTCTTATTTTTTTTCTTTCTATTTGGATAACTAGAGTGATAATAGAAGGATTCATATTCATTGGGAATCTATTTAACAAAATGAGTTTACATGATTAACCAATTTCCCTCTTATATCAATTCAATCACATGATTATCCAGAAAACAGAGGTTCATTAGTATGAAAGGAAGGACCACCAATGACCATGATTTTCAACTGACATATGCCCGTATTATTCTAAATATTTGAGAAATGATAAAAAGTATGAATAAATCAATAGACACACACCTTCATTCCGTAAAAAATATATTTTCATTGTTATGGTTTGGTTTCATCCATCCCCTAAGAGAAATTGTCATACCAACCCCAAATGGTGCCCAGTAAAGAGAAATGAAGGAGAACCATACCAGTATGAACAACGACCAATGTTTTCTCCTTGCACTGAGAAATGGGGATGCACAACTTGTAGGGGAATAATTCCAAGGACTCCAAGAGTGAGTAGGAAATGCTACAACATGGGTAAACAACTAACCTCAGAAAGAGGGTCTCTAAATACACTTGGGAGAGGAAAAGATACCAGCCTAGAAGAAGAAAGAAACTGCGTACGATAAAAGGAGAGATCCTAGAGTTATGGGATATGAAATATTGAATGGATTTAAAGGTGGGTCATGGATTCTCCACATTGTTGGGTGGTTACACATGATGGGATTAATTGTTATTTAATAATTCTCCTCAGATATGTGGAGATAGTAGCTGTGAGTTAAAGGGTTTCTTTTTAATAGAGGAAAACGCGTAACAGGGGAAGAACTGGAAATTTGGGGAAAAGGGGGTGACACCAAGGAAAAACCCACACATTTTGGTAACCCAATGGTTGCCAAATTAATGGGGGTTTAAAACATATTTTAGTATATTAAAAGATCATTGAAATGGTATTAAAACACTTTTAACTCAAAAGATACTTTACGGGAGCAGAATTGAAAAATTTCAGAAACAAAAAAATAACAAAGGGTGGGACACTGTTCGGTGAGACACCATAATGGTGGAACTAGTTCAGTGAAACACTGTAAGCGGTGCCACCATTTCGGTGTGTGACTGCTACAGTGACACCATCATGGTACGACCACTATGGTGCCAATGTCACAGTGCCGTCATAGCTGTGACATCAGTTCTATGGTACACCATCAGTGGTGGGACCATTTCGGTGTGTGAACATGACGGTGAGACTGCTATGGTGCCACCATCATGCTTCTGTTGTGACCAGTGCCACTGTTTTAGTGAAAATATTTGGTGGAACCATTTGGCAGAACAGAGTTTTTGTAAAACTCTTTAATGGGTCACCGATGGCCCCCAAGATACCCCAAGCACTCTAAATCTGGAAAAGTAATAGCCCATGAGGAATCAATCCATTATATCAGATACCCCTCAAACTATTCTCATCCCCGAGAATCCATGAGTAATCCTGAAGAAATGAGAGGGGGTTTGAATGACAACCTCATAAGATATTTCTCAGTATCAAACCTCTTTTCTATATAAGAGCACCTCTCCCTCATTCCAATCGACTGTATAGGCATTAGAACACCCCTTCTATTAGCAGCCACACAAACACGTAAAGGTGATACCATCTAGTCATGCAGATTAATGAGTCCCTTCCTCCATGTCAAGATATTATCTTCCTTCGGCGACACTCACTCACCTGCATGAGTTTAATCTCAACAACCATAATGTGTCTCGATTCGTGATATGTTCCTCCCCTCCCCATAGTCAGGACACTTCACACACATTAATAGAACAAGGGAAACAACCCATCTCATAGTTAACAAGGTAAAGCATTGCATCACAATCAATAACAAAACAACACAGAATAAAACTCAAATAAACATTGGGTACTGGGCATGTATCTATTGCACATATTCCTAGGTACTCTCCTCGAGGCCAAAATGCCTCCATATCACATGAACCAATGGAATTGTTCATCCACGAAGAACCTTCTTATCACAATCTTCGATCCTCATGGGTCTCTATAGAAATGTCGCATTGTCCTCGATATTTAGAATTCCCCATTTTAGGACGTGTGAATCATCGTTTAGATACCAATGGAGAAGAGAATCATGGAAGACGTCATCAACCCTCTGTAGAGGTAGTGGTAGCTCCAGCTAATAAGCCACTTCACGGACCCACCACAACAACTCGAATTGTCTTAAGACCGTGGGAGAAATACCACCTCCCCTGTAGAACCTCTGTTTCCCATGCTGAGGGGTGACTTTCAAGAACATGTTGTCCCCAAACTCAAAATACAATGGTCTCTACCTATTATTGGAATATTACTTATACCGGTCCTAAGCCGGCTTCATCCTCTCCTATAAAAGCTAAACCTTCTCTGTTATGATTTTCACTACCTCTAGGTCAGGAACACCTGCTTCCACAACCTCTTTCTAGCACACGGGTGAGAAAAACGATCTCCCATACAATGCGTATAATGGATCCATGCCAATAGAAGAGTGATAGCTATTATTGTAAGAAAACTATACCAGAGGAAACTGTCATACCCATGATCCACCGAAGTCCAAAACACATGCCCGTAGAATATCCTCAAATGCGTAGATGGTCCTCTCTATCTACCAATATTTCATGTGGTAGAAAGTACTTCTGAGGCATAGCTGGGTTCTAGAATAATATTGAAATCTGTTCCAAAACTCTTAGGAAAAATGTGTATCCCGATACAAGATCATTTACCTCATAAATCCATGCAACTGCACCACCTCATCCACGTACCTCTATGATAAGGCATCCACCAAACTCAAATCCTTGGTTGTCAGGAAGTGAGTTGATTTCTCCGTTTGGTCCACCACTACCAAGATAGAATCGTAGCCTCTTTGAAACCTAGGTAGTCCCATGACAAAATCCAATAAGATTCCATACCACATCCAATCAGGTACATCTAAATGATGAATTAGACCACACATAACATAGTTCTCATCCTTCACCTACTGACACACGAGGCACTTTTCCATGAACCCCACCACTACCCGTTTCACCCTGGGCTACAAAAATTGACTCTTCAAGCATCATTAACATTTGGAAACTCCTGGGTTTACCAGTAGGGGTGAATTTTAGAACTCAATAAGAACTCTCTCACACATTTCTACCAGTATAAAAAACATTCCATGAAACAACATATGTTTTTTCCTGTCTTTTGACCATCCTTCCGGAGCATTTACCGGGATAACAAAATCCCACATCACATCATCCTATAAGTCCCCCACTAAGACTCCTCCTCCTACTGCAACAAAAAGGACTACACATTCATATAGAATAGACAACCTCTACTATCCTCCACCCTTGCATCCAGGTGTTGGGCAGTCAACTCCTGCATCGCCTTCCATGCATTTTCCGATTCTCAAATTAAATCCTTCTATTACTACCTAATCAGAGTATCGAACACCATGTTCCCCATTCCCAAGGTGTATGAAATCTCATTCTCATAGTCCTAAAGAAGCTCCATCCACATCAGTTTCCGCAAGTTAAGGTCCCACTGTGAGAAGATATATCTCAAGCTCTTTTGATCTGTGAAGACCAAGAAGCATTCCCTGTAGAGGTAATGCCTCCAAAACATTATTATTAATGGGACCAATTAAAGATTCATATCATGGGTGGAATAGATATGTTCATGGGGACATAACATCCTAGACCAATAAGAGTTCAATGTAATAAACCAAAATTTCATTAATGGGAATTCCTCTTGATCTAATGAAATGTTTATTATGGTTATATAAAATGTGAACATCATTGGTTTTGTTTTGCTAGATTTTAAAATACCATTATGAATTGTGATCGTTGTTAATATAGTCGTTGAACAGTGATCACATGATTAGTATAAATACAAGGCTTTAACAAATCCAATTTACTCAAACAAAGGAAGCGATGGCCTCATCCAATAAACATGCCCCATACGAAGCCCATTTTTTAGAGCTAAGACAGATGTTGGCATCATTGGGATTTGCTCTTGACCAATCCCAATCCGTGCTTGAACACATTAAGCTTGAGCAGAAATGTCTACGGGAGATGTGAAAGTTAATAGATATTACCACCCGAGTGATGTTATCCAAGCCACCCCAAGAGTATGTCACCATCACTCAACTTACCTTTTGGTATGATGCCTGTGTTATAAGGGGTTATGTAACAAGACCATATCACTAAGACTATGTACATAATTTTTTTATAAAAAATTTTCATTAATTTTATTATTGTTACTTTGTAAATAGTTTTAAAAGAAGAAATAATATTTTTAGTTAATATTCAACTAAGGTATCTATTTGGATTAATTAATGTATTTTTGAATTAAATAATATTTTCATAAAATATTATTATAATTAAATTAATTTTTATTAAATAAAAATTGTCATATAATTTTATGAATGAATTTGTAATTTTTATAATGGTTTGAAAGCTGTTTTTGTAAAAACCCACGAATTTTCGATAAATGTCAGTTTTTATTTTAAAAGTAAGAATTAACATAATTATAAAATTATTTAGATAAAATGAATATTATTTTTTGGAATCACGACGTCGAAATTATCTCATGGTGAATTTTTCATAATTTTCTAAGACAGTTGAATTTTTGGGTATAAATTAAATATCGTTTAAATATATAAAGCGTTTTATAACATCATAATTTCCCAATAGTGATGTAATAAAATAATATAATAATTATTATAGACCAATATATGTTTTAACATTAAAATAATATGATTTTGGTTTTGTTTGATTTATTTTACAAAGTATTAGTGGACCTTTCAAGGCTTAAAAAATATTTAGACTTTTTAAATAATTTTCTTTGAGACTGTTACTCACCTCCACCTAAGCAACCATATTATTTTAAGAATTTTGGCCATTGGCCTTATAAAATATTATTTTCCACTACCACTTGGAATAACCCATGGGAAAAAACCATGGTCTCGTTTGTGGTTATGATTAGATTAATGTGAGGTGTCCGAAACCTAAATAATAAAGAATTCCCTCTCATTTCCAATATAAACCCACCCAAGCTCCCACTTCCTCTTCACTCAAAGCCATTGGAGATCAACCAAACCCTTCGATAATATCTCTAGAATCCTCCCAAGGTGCCCCAATCTTCCAAGAAGCCTCTCCCAATCCTTTGGGATCACACTTCCAAGTAATGGATTTCTTCCTTTCTCATTTTTGTCAAATCTTCTTTAAGTTGTAATGACCTTTTGTTTTCAATAAAAAAAATTTGGTATATGATTTTTCACCTCCCCCATACTATCCAATATATTTTTGGATGATGGGAGACCCATTTCTCTTTCATTAATGACGCCCATGTACACCTGTTACCAAGTCAAAATTCCTTGAGGAATTTCTCTCTCATCTTTTACATCCAAGTAATTATTTTGTATTATGCATCTAAATTACATTAAATTTGTTAGTACATGTATCTATATGAACCCATAACTATCCATTTCATGTATATATGATGAGACACCCTTTTCTCTCTCATCAACCATTGTCATGAATCCTTATGTCATGCTGTCATGCTGCCGAAATTGCACCGCGTTTTTCTAAGCCTAGATCATTAGGTAGTGAATACCATACCCATATATCTATCAAAGGTCTTCACCTTTATACACATATACATATTTAATGGTAAATTCATGTATTTATTACAAATTACTTAATAATGGAATAACTTAAGATTTTGATTGATTCCATGATACATGTGGTGCCCTTATGCATGAAATGAAATGCTTAAGAAGGGTGCACCCAGATAGTGCTCCAATGCATTGGGTAAAGTATAGTATCACTATACGGCATGTTCAATGGGTTTTGAATCATGATAATTAAATAGAAATGAGTTGTTACTCATGCTTCATGTGCAATGAGGGGTTAATCATGCCCCATGTGCAATTTTCCTTGGCTCATGCTAATACTATGTTAAGTGTTGTTGCCACATTTCCATGTTAAGATTATCTTGCATTATAATGCCTTTATGTTCAGCTTTATCTTCTACTCCATTTATATGCCTATTGTCTATCATTTATTTTATTCCTCATATTATTCCATGTTTATTCCCTTACTGGGCATTATATATCACCCTTTTCTGATTCATGTCCTCAGGTTATCTCATGCAATGATAAGTAAGAGGTAATATAGAGGTCATGTAAGATAGGTTTTCAATAAATATGTTGTGTGATAAATTTTAAAAGTTGTTATGTTGTGTTCTTAAGCCTCAAATGAAATAGAAATATTGATCATTTATGATGTATCAAGTTAATATTTTACGTAATAAATTAGGTTTAAGTGTGTATTAAAAAGCGAGGTTGTTATAGTTGGTATCAAAGGATAGGTTTAGTTAATTTGTGATTAGGACTAGAAAACCCTAGTAAAGACATAGAGAAATGAATAAGTATAATTAAAACATCCATAATTTTTTCTAATTATTGGGTAAGTGGTTTATCAAACAAATACATCCATGTACGGATAGGAACAGGTAGAGGCGGCTCTGGAATAGATGTATCCTAGGGGTAAAACATGAGAACACCGCATTGAGCAATACTCGAATGGGAACTGGTGTATGAAAATGGGCCTTGAAACACTTTTGGTTATGACACTAATGGGGGATATGCTTTGATAAATTAACAATCTTAGTATGAACCCTTATTAAGGTAATGAAAAAAATTTGCCTTTGAATATATGTTAGAAAGTAGATCATGAATAGCATAGATTGAAGCATATGGATTCATATGTTAAGAAAATAAAAGTTATTTATGATTCATCAGTTTTGTCCTTGGATTACCCATTATGTGTTACCCCAAACTTTCCTTTTATTCCATCCAATGGATGTTAATAGGAGGACTCAGGCTAATAACTGATGTGAAGATCAATGTGATAACTGTGCAAATGAGATGCCCAATACGATGGGAGAAGGAATCACGAACATTGTTATGCTTCTATATTAGATAAATCAAGATTTTAATAGAAACATGGGTCAAGAAGACTGTTCAACCCCCACCCCAGAAAGAAAAAGTCACTATTGAGAACTTCATGAAAAAAATACCTCATAATTTTAATGGATCATTCGATCCCTCAATGGCCGAACAATGGATCAACTCCATCAAAATGATCTTCTCCATCATTCAATGTTCTGAACAAGAGAAGGTTCTCCTGGATACTTATCATATAGAGGGTGAATAATATCAATGGTGGACATTGATCAAAAATAACAAGCCTGCGGAGGATATTGAGGCGCTGGAATGGAAGGATTTTCGGAAGATGTTTTTTGATAAATATTTTCCGCGCACCCTCCAACATAAGATAAAAAGGGACTTCCTTGCCATAAAGTAATAAAGACTATGAATATGTCATAGCGTATAAGGTAAACTTCAAAGGTCTTGTATGATACATCTCTGGCTCTTTCGTTACCCCCGAATGTAAGGTTGACCGCTTCTTTGGTGGGATAAAACCTAGCCTATGGAAAGAACTGGCAATCTGTGACATCGACAGCTATATGGAAATTGTCTGATGTGCCCTAAATGATAAAATGGAGATCAGAGAATCTCAGGGGTGTCATGGGTATAATAATCATAAGGTGGAATTCAATGTTGGTGGTCCGATGGATTAATCCAACGGTGCTAAGAAGTTCTAGCACCACACTAGCCAAAGGTGTGGAAAAAAGGACCCTAGAAATTTCCTGAAGGGGTTGAAGAAATTCATTAGTTGTGGAAGATATGGTAACCTAGATATTAACTACCAACCAAAAAAAACCTACAACTACAATAGAGGAGATGAAATCTAAATTTGAACCTCAATGAGTTGTTCATTTCTACAACTACTGAGAAGCATGGTATCTTGCAAATCAGTGCCCTATGCCAAGGGTTTTCAAAGGTAACCAACAACCTATAAGGAATGAAGGGAGAGATTTGTCATACACTATTTCCAATGTAAACCATGACAATGAAGTGGTGTTAGGTACTAATTTATTCAATCAATAATAAGGAACATACTTTTTGATTAAGGTTCAATACATTCTTTTATATCCCAAATGTTTCGTAGAACAATCTGAGCACCACAACAAATCATGGGAGTAAAGATGTCAGTGAGTACGGAAAATGGGTCAATCATTGAATCTCATGAATATAACTCATCTCCTATCATAATATGTGTATTTAATTTCCTAGAGAACCTCATAACACTCCCTCGAGTGGAATTTGATGCAATTCTTAGCATAGATTGGCTTTCCTTATATAGAGCCAACACAAATTATTGTGAGAGGGAAATCACTATGCAATTGGAGAATCGACCCTCGATTATATACAATTTCAAAGGGGAAGATGAATATTATTTAGCTTCATCATCTCAAGAATGGATATTACTTCCCTATGAGTATGCGTATCTGGATCAGATGATTGTGTCTAAGGAGGCAACTATCCTTGAAGACATGCATATTATGATGGAATTCAATAAAGTGTTTCCCAAGGAATTTCATGGTCTTCCTCCTATAAGAGATGTTGAATTCTCAATTAATATAATACCTGGGGCATTACCAATACCCAAGACTCCATATAGAATGGATGTTTTGGAGCATGATGAGCTCAAGAAACAACTACAGGAGAGTCTGGATAATGGGTTTATATGCCTAAGTGCTTCACCTTGGGGTGAACCAGTCATTTTTATCATGAAGAAAGATGGTTCAATACACCATTGCATTGATTATCATGAGCTTATATAAATCTTGATAAAGAATAAGTATCCTCTCCCATGAATCGATGAATTGTTCAATCAGCTATGTGGATAAAAATAGTTCTTCAAGGTGGATTTCTGGTCAGGATATTATCAAGTAAGGGTGAATAAGGAAGATATCCCCAACACTACTTTTCATACAAGGTACATGCACTTTGAATTAATAGTAACGCATTTCAGACTCCCTAATGCTACAGAAATCCTCATGGACATGATGAATACAGTCTTCAGGGATTACCTCGACAAATTTGTGGTAGTATTTATAGATGATATTCTGATATACTCCAAAACCAAGGAGGATCATTTGGAGCATCTAAGAACAATACTAGAGACCTTGTGGAAGGATATTATCTATGAAATGTACAAAAAGTCTAAGTTCTATTTGAATGAGGTGCATTCTTGGGCCATATCATCACAAGCAATGGGATATATGTGGATCCCCCCAAAACTGATGTAATTGAGGGATGGATGAGGCCAACATCGGTAATGGATATCCATAGCTTCATGGGGTTAGCTGGATATTATCAAAGATCTGTGTGAAATTTTTCATGATTGTCCAACCCTCTTACCAAGCTAACTCAGATGAGAGTAAAGTTTTCTTGGAGTGATGAATGCAAATAAAGCTTCAAGGAGTTAAAATGAATGATTATCACTACACCCGTGCTCACATTACCCACAAGTGGAGAACTTTTTGTGGTATTCAGTGATGCTTCGAAGAGGGTCATGGGATATGTGTTAATGCAAAATGACAAAGTCATTGCCTATGCTTCAAGCCATTTGAAGGTTCATTAGCAGAATTATCCAAAACAAGATTTAGAGTTACCTATAGTGATATTCTCTTTAACTATTTGGTGAAATTTTCTCTATAGGGATAAGTGTGAAATATATACGGACCACAAAAGCCTCAAGTATATATTCCCATAGAGAGAGTTGAACATGCACCAACGAAGATGGCTAGAGATGATCAAAGACAATGACTGTTCCATCCATTACCACCCTGGGAAAGAGAACAAGGTGAAGAATGCTCTAAGTATAGAGGGCCTGGAAATTCTATCATTGATGATAATTGAGAAGGATCCAATATTCATAGGCTTGATAAAGATAGACATGGGAATCATAAGTATTGGAATATCATCAATCCTTTTACAAAAGATCGCTCAACTTTCTCTTTTGGAACGGTTAAAGGATGCTCAAAAGGATGATGTGGGAATTTAGAAGAAAGTGGAAGCTATCAGAAAAGGGAAATCCTTGGATTTCAATGTTAATGAAGAAGGAATTGTGAGATTCGGGAAAAGACTATGTGTTACATCAAGTCCAGAGATGAGGAAGGAACTTATGGATGATGCACATAGTTCAACATTCTCTATTCACCCAGGAAACACAAATATGTATCATGAAATCTGAGAGCATTATTGGTGGGATAATATGAAGAAGGAGATCACTGAGTATACATCAAAGTGCCTGGTGAGTCAGCAAGTGAATCTAGAGAGGAATAAATCTAATGGTATGATGAAACTATTTCCCATACAAGCATGGAAATGGGATAACATACCCATAGACTCTGTCACCGAACTTCTGAAGACATCCAAAGGAAATAATGTAATCTAGGTTGTTTTGGATCGTATTACAATTTATGTACAAATTATTGAAATTTGGGAGGATTTATCATTGGGTCAACTAGCACAGATATATATTAGGGAAGTGGTACGGTTGTATGGAGTACCACTATCTAGTGTATCTGATCGAGATCCAAGATTCACCTCTATGTTTTGAAAGAGTCTTCAAAATGATCTGGATACTGAATTGATCTTTAGTACAGCCTATCATCCTCAGATATATGGCAATATGAGCAAACTATTCAGACACTGGAGGATATGTTAAGACCATGTTCTATGGACTTCAAAGCAGGGTGGGTCCAACATCTTCCACTGGTTTAACTATCCTACAATTATAGTTTCCACTCAAGCATCCAAATGGCACCTTATAATTCCTTGTATGGGAATAGGTGAAGAACAAAAGCATGTTGGGATGAAGTTAGTGAACGTAATCTTCTAGGACCTAATATGGTCGAAGAAATGGTGGAGAAGGTGAAAACTATTCCGCAACATATCAAGGAAGCCCAAATTCGAAAGAAAAGTTATGTAGATAACAGTCGATGAGAACATGAGTTTAAAGTTGGAGACTTTCTATTTCTATTCATATCTCCATGGAAACAGGTCACGAGGTTTGGAAATAAAGGGAAGTTAAGTTCTAGGTACATCGTCCCCTTTGATATTCTTTATCGTGTTGGGGCTGCGGCATATCGACTAGCACTTCCACCAACCATGGCCAAAGTATATAATGTCTTTCATGTATCCCTATTAAGGAAATACAAACTAGACCCTTTAAATGTATTATCATCCGAGGTAGTACAGCTAGAAGATGATATTTTTTATGAGGAGGAACTAGTGAAGATATTAGTTCACAGAGAAAAATTTCTATGAAATAAGTAAATTCCCCTCATCAAGGTGTTGTTGTGAAACCACAAGTTTGATGTAGTGATGAGGGAATCAGAGGAAGTGGTGAAGCAGAGTTACCCGCATTTGTTTTACAGTGGTGAAATGAAATTTTGAGGGTGATATTTCTTAGGGGTGGAATACTGTAACGACCCATAATTTCATTAATAGGGATTCCTCTTGATCTAATTAAATGTTTATTATGGTTATATAAAATGTGAACTTCATTGGTTTTATGTTTCTAGATTTTAAAATACCATTATAAAATGTGACCATTGCTAATATATATGTTGAACAGTGATCACATGATTATTATAAATATAAGGCTTTAAAAAATCCAATTTACTCAGACAGAGGAAGTGATGGCCTCATCCAGTAGAATTTCCCCACACGAATCTCATTTCTCGGAGCTCAGAAAGGAGGTGGTGTCATTGGTATTCACTCTTGACCAAGCCCAAGCTTAACTTGAACATGTTATGCTTGAGTGGAACCGAGTACAGGAGAATTGGAAGTATATAGAGATTACCACCCAAGTGATGTTATCTGAGCCACCCCAAGAGTCTATCAACATCGCACACCGTACCCTTCGGTCTTAAGTGGGTGTTATAAGGGGTTATGTAACAAGAGCCTTGCACTATGGCTATGTACATTATTTTTTTATAATGTATGTGAATTTGTTTTATTATTGTTACTTTGTAAATAGATTTTAAATCACAAATAGTATTTTTTAGTTAATATTCACATATGAAATCTATTTTGATGAATTAATGGTTTTTAATTAAATGATATTTTGGTAAAATATCATTATAATTAAATTAATTTTTATTAAATATAAATGATCATATAATTTTATTAATTCAATTGTAATTTTTATTAAGGTTTGAGAACTGTTTTTGTCAAAACCCATGAATTTTTGGAAAATATCAGTTTTTTTTCAATGTATAAATTCACATATTTATAAAATTATTTAGTTAAAATGAATATTATTTTTGGAATCAGGATGTCAAAATTATCTGATGGTGAATTTTTCATAATTTTCTGAGATAGTTGAATTTTTGGGTAAAAATTAAACACTGTTTAAATATATACTGTGTTTTATGACATAGTAATGAAGCAATAGTGATGTAATAAAATAATATAAACATTATTTTTGGCCAATATATGTTTTAACATTAATATAATGTGGTTTTGGGTTTTTATGATTTATTTTACTATGATTTAGTGGACCATTCAAGGCTTCTAAAAATTTTGCCTTTTTAAATTGTTTTCCTTAAGAGTGTGACTCTACTCTACATAAGAAACCCTATTATATTATGATGTTTGGAAATTTTCCTTATAAGATATTGTTTTCCACTCCCCATTGGAAAAAAACACGAACAATGACCATGTCCTGGTCTGTGGTTTTGATTAGTTTAATGTGAGGTGTTCCGAACCAAAATAATAAAGAATTCCCTCTCTTTTCCTATATAAACCCACCCAAGATCCCACTTACTCTTCCCTTAAAGCCTTAATAGTTAGACCAACCCCTTCCCTCCTTTCACTAGAATCCTCCCAAGGTGCCCCAAGCTTCCAATATGCCTCTCTCAAGCCTCTCCCAAGCCATTGGGAACACACTTCCAAGTAAGGGATTTATTCCTTCCTCAATTTTTTCCAATTTTCATTAAGTTGTTATGACCATTGTATTCAATTAAAAATGTTGGGGTATGATTTCACACCTCTACCATGCAGTCCTATTTATGTTTGGATGTTGGATACCCCTTTCACTCTCATTAATTCCTCCCATTTACACCTATTACAATGCCGAAATTCCTTGAGGGATTTCTCTCTCCTCTTTTACATCCAAGTAATTATTTTTTATTATACATCTAAATTACATTAATTTTGTTGGGAAATGTATATATATGACCCCTTAATTTCTATTTCATGTATAAATGGTGAGACACCCTTTTCTCTCTCATTGACCATTTTCATTAATCCTTATTTCACGCCGTTATGATGTCAAAATTGCACCGCGTTTTTCAAAGCCAAGATCATTGTGTAGTGAATACCATACCCATGTCTCTATAAAAGGTATTCACATTTATACACATATACATATTAAATAGTACATTCATGTATTTATTCCACATTACTTATTCATGGAATAACTTATGATGTTTATTGGTTCCATAAACCATGTGGGACACCTATGCATTAAATGAAATTTTTAAGAAGGGTGCGCCCATACAGTGCTCCAATGCATTGGGTAATGTATAGTATCATGATACATCATGTTCAATGGGTGTTTACTCATGTATAATTAAATATAAATGAGGTTTTACTGTAGAGACCAGAAGCTTAACGTACAAGGACATTACATTACTTTTGCGGAATACTTATTACATAACAAAAACACACACAAGGACCGTAATAGTTTAGTGTCTTTGGAAACTCGGAACGTAATCTTATAATCATGGTGAAAGATCTTCAATACCTCCCATAAAGATCTTCCCTTTTTTTCTTACCTAAAACCTTTCTTTATATTCTGGGGAAAATAAAACATAAAAGGGTGAGCTCAAATGCTCAGTAAGGGAAAACAAAAGAAAAATCAATCACATCATATTCATAAGAACATAACATTTTGAAAAATCATAACCTGCAAAAGAGATCATAATATAATAACATGGGATAAATCATAGTAGTGAAATGAAATCCCAATAATCATAACTTTAAACATGAAACTTTTTGGCATAAACACATAATCATAGAGAACCATTTCTTATTATTAAAGACTCATTGCCAAGACTATCTTAGTGGACAAAGTCCCTTTCTGAACTGAGTTCACTCCTCATTTCAGTACAGTTTCACTGAACCGGTATAACATACCGTTCCATCCATGTCTATCTCATGAGATATAAAATCTTTACCCAATGCATTGGATGGAGATATAGGTCCCACCCATTTCATAATGAAATAATTCTTACTTGTGCCACAAAATAAACTTAAAACATTCATCATAACCAAAAGAATAAAATGGGTTTCATAAACATCATCCCATAATAACGTAATCCATATAAAAAAATGGATATCATTTTATCATAAGAAAAGTGAAACAATGTAAATCATAGAGACATTATACATCAAACATACACATATGAAAATAATTTCATCTTAGAAGGAAAATGGTTTTGATAAAACACTTGAAATGAATTCTTGAGGAAAATATCTTTTCTTCTTTAAAATCAATTTATTTTCACAGAACATCATGCAATTTTAAAAGAAAAGGATTTTGTTGAAAATTGTCATGAAATCTTTTGGAGGAATCTTCATGAAATTAAGTCTTTATAAAACCGTAAAAATCCTTTCATGCCGTATAAGTTAAAGAAAACATTCTTCTCGTACTTTTGCCGGAAAAGTCAAAAAAGTACCTCGTAACGTAAAAAAAAGAATGATTCCTTACATACCATGTAGTAAAAGTCAAAAATTGGTAAAAAGGAATTTAAAAATACATGAAAACTTCTTTATAAAAAATGGACATGGATGATAGAAATAACCACAGTAAATACTTACGAATATGCAATCTCTGATAAAAATGAGATTTACAAAATTATCCCTTACCTTATGTCTGATATGCTTCGTATGTATCAGAACCTCCTATATAATGATTTAAAAAATGTAATTGACTTATTACAGAATCATATTCACTGTTATGATATCATATATGGTTTACTTATGACTTTATATTACCCGTTCTTTTGTAAATTCCATGTTAAAGAGTGTTTTGGGTAAAATTGTTTCATTTGTCGTCCGTGTTTTGACTTGTAAATATTCATATGATTAATTAGATCGTGATTACTTAATTAAAGAATATAAAACATGATTTATTTATAATATATATTCAGAATATACATATATATAATAAATCAGTAAATGGAATGAAAAACACCGTTCATGGAGACGGTAGGCCGTACGTAGGCATGAATGCTGTTTTCGTTTCCTTATTGAGTTGAATGGAATTAAGTAGATGACATACATATATATACACATAAATCCAGTATCATTATTATGTCATATATTTCATGATTACTTATTATATATACTTTATAATAATTCATGAATGGTTAACATGGAGAATGAATCTCATCGCGTCGTGGAGACGATAGTCCGTACGTACGCACGAGCGATGATATCGTTCTCATGATCGTGGGTCTATATTGGAGTGTATGTATACTATTTCAGAATCAATATCACTTTAAAATAATCACATATAGTTATTATTTACACCATTATACCCATCCAAGTAAGGTGGTGGTGGAAAATAGATTACACCACGACGTGGAGACGGTATTCCGTACGTACGCACGCGCGGTGATTTCGTTTTCCGTATGATGGATAGATGGTGAAATAGGTTTGTTTAATACTTATAATAACATATCATTATATAATTGATACTAATGTTATTACTTCATAATGAAACAACTAAATAAGATGAAGTTGAAGAGGAAATAATGATAAAATAATCGGTAATGGAAATTACCTCTTCTTTGAAACGCCTCTTTGAGACCTCCTCTTAGGGCACTAAAATTGGTCTTTGAGGAAGACCAGAACCTATAGTATGTTTCTAGGGAAGTGGAGAAGAGAATTTGGCAGAGTTTGTCCGAGATTGAAGGCTCAAAGTGGTGTGAGGAAGAGAGGGAAGGGGGTGCCCATTTATAAGGGAGGAGAGGGGCATCTTTGGAATAACAAAAAATATTATTTTATTATAAAGCCAAATTAGGGTTTAAATAGCTCCAAATTGATTTATTTCTAAGATAATGTAGAGATGGGTCGAAATAATCTCATCCAATAGAATTTATCCAAGTTTAGGTTCCTATTTTAAACTCATCATTTATATTTAACTTTAAGTTAGCTATTTTTACTTTTACCGTGTCTTCTTGTTTTCTTACACTATAAGGTTAATAAACTTACTATATCAAGCCAAACGAACCCCAAGTTATTTATTATTAATATATATAACCTTAAATAAGTCATTTGTCCGAACCTTATATTTTTAAGAATAAAATAACAATTAATAATATAATATTTGTTTTAAAAACTATTTTATGTCCATTTTGACACTATTTAGTAATTGATTTTTTTGAAACCCATAACAGATTGATTAGTTCGAAAAAGGTTAATTAAATCAATACTAACATTTTATATTAACATATAAAATTAGTGTAATTCATAAAAAGTCTTAAATTACATTTATTTGGGTATTTATAACATCAATTATGTCAATATTTCATTAATAAGACAATTACTGCATCATATTTGTGTCATAATAAATGATAATTATTTAATCCCTAAAAATTCTAAATAAATTACTATGATGTAGATAATTGTATTATCTTTCTGTATACTATTCATGTTCGAAGTTTCATGATGTTTATCACTAAATTAAAATTATTATACTTATAAGATTTAAGAAACTGACATGTTGTCACATTCTTTGGTTTTAATAATAATTAAATTATTTTCATGGAAAAAAGTCCATTAAATGAATCTAATCCGACCCTTAAGGGATATGGGTCGCCTTTTTGTCATCCAATAGGATTTTTACATGTGTTAGGGTAATTTTATAATATTATATTTACCCTTAATTACCCGATTTACCTTTAACTATGGAAAATAAAATTTACCGTAGTTACTATTCATAATTCCCAAAAATAAAAAGTAGCTTATTAACATAAATTGGATCCACTGATTCCAAATATGGAATCCATTTTTCCAAATTCTATACACAAAAGTTGCAAAAATTAAATTAAAATTAATCCAGTTGTCGAAAGAAAATGGGTTTTTCTTTAAAACATTGCAAAAGATTGAATTAATTTATCCTACGAATTCAAGGTAGAATCAATGCTAATGACATACATTATATTAAATGGTAAAAATATATTCTATTTATACTTTAAAACCATTCAATATTATAATTTACCCATTTAAATTATTGCGATGAAAAAAGTTGTTTTTAATTAAAATATAGCGTGTTTTTACTATTCATCAAAATATGAATGATACCAGAATAATATGAAAATTTTATCCAAAGTAAATTTTTATTTCATGATTCCAAAGAAGAATTTTATTTTGTCAAGTTGAACTTATAAACATGTCAAAAATTAGATTTAAAGTGGGTGCGTCGTCAAAAGGCGGCAAAACTGCATTTTTTTTAAAATACTTATTTTACCCGAAAAATTTATTTTCTTCTTATACCATGTTCTAGAAAATGTGTAAGATGAATAATAATGTTATAAAATTCAAAATTTAGTTAATACTATTCATAACGTCTAGTTCATAATAATATTATAATAATATATCATTGTTTAGTAAAACCCGGTATTGCGTACAACACACACTATCGAGGAAGGTCGTGATTACATGTAATGCAAGCCAAGTCACGGTTGCGTGTTGTGAAAGAATCCTTCATTGTTTCATATAACAGAATACAACCATATTTCATTTATACATTTAATATATATATATATATACAAAATGTTGCGTAGAATAACTATTATCGAAATTGTGTGTAACACGATCCAAGAATAGTGTTGTGTATACTGCAAGCTAATACGGTGTTGCGTATAGCGCAAGGTAATAATGGTGTAGCATACAACACAAGAAATTAATGAAATTAAAAGAATATTTTTCATAAAATCTCAGGGTGTTTCATTCTACCCCCCTTAAAATGAATTTTTCCCTCAAAATTCGCCAGGGTTGTAAATGGTTTACTACTCAAAAGTTTCTTTAATAGAAACACACATGGTAAAAATGAATACCAAAACCAATCTTTAAAAAAAAGTATGAAATGTAACGGTTACCCAAATAAACTAATCACTGGGTTTCCACATAGGTGAATATATGAATATGGAAGAGAAATTTAACCATCATGTTCTGATGGAGAGTGGTACAGAACATGGCTATGGAAAAGCCAAAAATCACAAAGATATTGATTTGTGATGATCTAAGGTACCATCTGATTCATCGGATATAAGGGAACTAGTACAACATTTTTGGTTTTCAAGATCATTTCCCAAAAGTTGATGAATTAAAAGAAATACTTGCATGATTTTGGTACAATCTCACTGTTTTTCGTGAATTGAACAATTTCCACTTCATCCCGTAAAGAAATGAAGTTGAATTTGTTATTCGTGATGTGTTAGCAGATCATGTGATAGAATGATGGGTCATTCCATATCATTCAAACAAAAGGATAGCAAAAGTTATAAGTCCATCTTATGGTTTGATTAATCGTATATGGTTCCAAAAATGAACTTATACTTCATATATCATACCGCTTAATAAAATAAAACTAGTTTCTACTAACCAAGGGACTTCCTGTAGGCCAATGGTAGGCGATAAAGGCCAGTCGCACTTCGGTTGTGGGTTCGATTCCCACAGCCTTGTCTGACGCGATGGGCTGTCGCCCGTCCTGCATGCTTTCCTTTTTTTTAAAACTACATTACTATATCATCCCATCAATAATATCGAAAAAAGGTTCTATCCTTAAACAATACTAACTTAAGTCCAACATAATCCATTCCAATCTTTAGGCTTATCCATAATATTGCACTCCATTGTCATATTATAGTGAAAACGATTACCAGAAATTTCATATAAGAAGAATGTTAACACCATCGTTGATCCCCATATATCATAAGATATGTCTTGTTGGTCACATTACAAACGTTCGAAGGCCTTAATCATGTATTCTCTTGAAAAATGAATACCCATTGAACCTTAGTGAAAACATGAATGCAGTTAAAAGTTAACACTTTCCACATACCAAAATCCTCAAAATTCTATATACTCAAACCATGATATCACTTAGTCCTTATATCAATCATGAGCTCATGAATACAATCAAACATCTCATTATCTTCTTATCCCTTAATTATTTTCATATCATCTACTTTCCAAAAATATCTTATTAACCTTTCATGGTTACCGGTACCATAAAATTTTTTAAACCACAATAGACTAATACAAAAATATTCTAATACACAATAAAAGTACCTCAACAACATTATTCATTAATACCAATACATAAACACTTCAATCCATCCTATTCAATTATTGTTCTGGAATAAGTACTTCCTTGATTTAGAAGTAACTTTTTATGTCAGGGAATTGAGTTGGGTAATGCCCATGTTCTCCACAAATAAGACATTGAACACCATTATAGTCTGTCACTCTATGACCCTTTTCTCCACACAGATAACATTTGTCCCTCCATTTGAGGTATTCCTCAAGGTTCTTCTTCCCTTCTTTAGAAATCTCAATCTTCTTTTCTTTATGCTCCTTAACATGCGAACATGCATAAAAGTCTATCTTCCTCTTATTGGATGAATTAGGCATACCACTAAAATTTACATTGTTAATCATATATCGTGATGACTGATTCGGCATAATCAAAATATCTTTCTCTCTAGTAATTTTTCAATTTTGAAGCTCATAGTCACCAATTTGTCCATTGGATTCAAGGTTAACCAAATTCCTTCTGGTTCCCTCCATTGACTAAAACACAAAAAGAATTCCGTGAGAGGAAAAAATCATGATAGGGAAAACATCATAGTAAAGGGGGAGCACTCTAAATATCTAACATCTTAGGTTAAATTCTAAGATCGTTACCGTAGTTCTAGGACTATATTTTATACGTATTCTTATCCTTAGGTACATCCCTAGACATACCTTAGAAATATCTCTTAGGGATCTCACTAATATTTTTGCATCCTAGTTTCCAAAGGTTGGCTAAACCTTTCCTCTGATACCAACTGTAGAGACCCGAAGCATAACGTACAAGTACATTACATTACTTTTACAGAATACTTATTACATGACAAAAACACACACACAAGGACCGTAATAGTTTAGTTTCATTGGAAACTCGGAACGTAATCTTCTAATCATGGTGAAAGATCTTCAATATCTCCCATAAAGATCTTCCCTTTATTTTCTTACATAAACCCTTTCTTTATATCCTGGGGAAAATAAAACATAAAAGGTTGAGCTCAATTGCTCAGTAAGGGTAAACAAAAGAAAAATCAATCACATCATATTCATAAGAACATAACATTTTGGAAATCTTAACCTGCAAAAGATATCATAATATCATAACATGGGATAAATCATAGTTGTGAAATGAAATCCCAATAATCATAACTTAAAACATGAAACTTTGTTCCATACACACATAATCATAGAGAATCATTTCTTATTAGTCAAGACTCATTTCCAAGACTATCATAGTGGACGAAGTCCCTTTCTGAACTGAGTTCACTCCTTGTTTCAGTCCTGTTTCACTAAACCGGTATAACCTACCGTTCCAGCAATGTCTATCTCATGAGATATAAAATCTTTACCCAATTAATTTTAGCGAGATATAGGTCCCACCCATCTCATAATGAAATCATTCTTACTTGTGCCACAAAATAAACTTAAAACATTCATCATAACCCAAAGAATAAAATGGGTTTCATAAACATCATCCCATCATAACATAATCCATATAAAAAATGGATATCATTTTATCATAACAAAAGTGAAACCATGTAGATCATAGAGACATTATACATTAAACATACACATATGAAAATAATTTCATCTTAGAAGGAAAATGGTTTTGATAAAACACTTGAAATGAATTCTTGAGGAAAATATCCTTTCTTATTTAAAATCAATTTCTTTTCACAAAACATCATGCAATTTTAAAAGAAAATTATTTTGTTGAAAAGAGTCATGAAATATTTTGGATTAAGCTTCATGGAAATAAGTCTTTATAAAACCGTAAAAATCCTTTCATGTCGTATATGTTAAGAAAACATTCTTCTCGTACATTTGCCGGAAAAGTAAAAAAAGTACCTCGTAACGTAAACAAAAGAAAGATTCCCTACATACCATGTAGTAAAAGTCAAAAATCGGTAAAAAGGAACTTAAAAATACATGAAAACTCTTTTATAAATCATGGACATGGGTGATAGAAATAACCCCAATAAATACTTATGAATATGCAATCTCGGATAAAAATGAGATTTGCAAAATTATCCCTTACCTTATGTCTGATATGCTTCGTCTGTATCCGAACCTCCTGTATAATGATTTAAATAATGTCATTGACTTATTACAGAATCATATTAATTTTTATGATATCATATATGGTTCACTTATGACTTTATATTACCCGTTCTTTTGTAAATTCCATGTTAAAGAGTGTTTTGGGTAAAATCGTTTCATTTGTCGTCCGTCTTTTGACTTATAATTATTCATATGATTACTTAGATCATGATTACTTAATTCCAGAATATAAAACATAATTTATATATAATATATATTCAGAATATACATATATATAATAAATCATTAAATGGAAAGAAATACACCGTTCATGGAGACGGTAGGTCGTACGTACGCATGAACGCTATTTTCGTTTCCTTATTGAGTTGAATGGAATTAAGTAGATGACATACATATATATACACATAAATCCAGTATCATTATTATGTCATATATTTTATGATTACTTATTATATATTCTTTATAATCATTCTTGAATGGTTAACGTGGAGAATGAATCTCATCACGTCGTGGAGACGGTAGTCCGTACGTACGCACGAGCGATGATATCATTCTCATGATCGTGGGACTGTATTGGAGTGTATGTATACTATTTCAGAATCAATATAAATTTAAAATAATCATATATAGTTGTTATTTACACCATTATGCCCATCCAAGTAAGGTGGTGGTGGAAAATAGATTACACCACAGCGTAGAGACGGTATTCCGTACGTATGCACGCGCGGTGATTTCATTTTCTGTAGGATGGATAGATGGTGAAATAGGGTTGTTTCATACATATAATAACATATAAATATATGAGAGATACTGATGTTATTACTTCATAATGAAACAACTAAAGAAGAAGAAGTGGAAGAGGAAATAAAGATAAAAGAATAGGTAACGGAAATTACCTCTTCTTTGAAGCGCCTCTTTGAGACCTCCTCTTAGGGCACTAAAATTGGTCTTTGAGGAATACCAGAACCTCTAGGATGTTTCTAGGGAAGTGGATAAGATACTTTGGTAGATTTTGTCCGAGATTGAAGTCTCAAAGTGGTGTGAGGAAGAGAGGGAAGGGGGTGCCCTTTTATAAGGGAGGAGAGGGGCATCTTTGGAATAACTAAAAATATTATTTTATTATAAAGCCAAATTCCATTTTAAATAGATCCAAATTGATTTATTTCAAAGCTAAGGTGGGGATGGGTCGAAATAATCTCATCCAATATAATTTAGCCATGTTTAGGTTCCTATTTTAACCTAATCATTTATATTTAACTTTAAGTTAGATACTTTTACTTTTACCGTGTCTTCTTGTTTACTTACACTATAAGGTTAATAAACTTACTATATCAAGCCAAACGAATCCCAAGTTGTTTATTATTAATATATATAACCTTATCTAAGTCATTTGTCTGAACCATAGATTTTTAGGATTAAATAACAATTAATAATATAATATTTGTTTTCAAAACTATTTTATGTCAATTTTGACACTATTTAGTAATTGATTTTTTTGAAACTCATAACAGATTGATTAGTTCGCAAAAAGTTAATTAAATCACTACTAACATGTCATATTAACATATAAAATTTGTTTAATTCATAAAAAGTCTTCAATTACATTTATTTGGGTATTTATAACATCAATTATGTCAATATTTCATTAATAAGACAATTACTGCATCATCTTTGTGCCATAATAAATGATAATTATTTAATCCCTAAAAATTCTAAATAAATTCCTATGATATATATAATTGTATTAGCTTTCTGAAGACTATTCAGGTTAGATGTTTCATGAAGTTTATAACTAATGTAAAATTATTATACTTATATGATTTTAGAAAGTGACATGTTGTCACATTCTTTGGTTTTAATAATAATTAAATTATTTTCATGGGAAAAAGTCCATTAAATGAATCTAATCCGACAATTATGGGATATGTGTCGACTTTTAGTCATCCAATAGGATTTTTACATGTGTTTTGGGTAATTTTGTAATATTATATTTACCCTTAATTACCCAATTTACCTTTAACTATGGTAAATAAAATTTACCGTAGTTACTATTCATAATTCCCAAAAATAAAAAGTAGCTTATTAACATAATTTGGATCTAATGATTCCAAATATGGAATCAATTTTTCCAAATTCAATACAGAAAAGTTTCAGAAATTAAATTAAAATTAATCCCGTTGTCGAAAGAAAATGGGGTTTTCTTTAAAACATTGGAAAAGATTGAATTGATTTATCCTACGAATTGAAGGTAGAATCAATTCTAATGACATACATTATATTAAATGGTAAAAATATATTCTATTTATACTTTAAAACCATTAAATATTATAATTTAACCATATAAATTATTGTGATGAAAAAAGTTGTTTTATTTAAAATATAGCGTGTTTTTACTATTCATCAAAATATAAATGTTACCAGAATAATATGAAAAATTTACCCAAAGTAAATTTTTATTTCATGATTCCAAAGAAGAATTTTATTTTGTCAAATTGAACTTATAAACATGTCAAAAGTTAGATTTATAGCGGGTGCGCCATCAAAAGGCGGCAAAACTGCATTTTTTTGAAAAATACTTATTTTACCCGAAAAAATTATTTTGTTCTTATACCATGTTCTAGAAAATGTGGAAGATGAATAATAATTTTATAAAATTCAAAATATAGTTAATAATATTCATAACGTCTAGTTCAGAAAAATATTATAAAAATATATCGTTGTTTAGTAAAACCCGGTATTGCGTACAACACACGCTATCGAGGAAGGTCGTGACTGCGTGTAATGCAAGCCAAGTCAGGGTTGCGTGTTGTGAAAAAAAATTTCGTTGTTTCATATAACAGAATCCAACCATATTTCATTTATACATTGAATATATATATATATATATATACACACAATGTTGCGTAGAATAACTATTATCAAAATTGTGTGTAACACGATCCAAGAATAGTGTTGCGTATACAGCAAGCTAATATGGTGTTGCGTATAGTGCAAGGTAATCTTGGTGTAGCATACAACACAAGACATTGATGAAATTAAAAGAATATTTTTCATAAAATCTCGGGGTGTTACACTTACTCATGCTTCATGTGCAATTAGGGTTTACTCATGCACCATATGCAATGATTCTTGGATCATGATAATACCATGTTAAGTGTTGTTGCCACATTTATATGTTATTATTATCATGCTTTATCATGCCTTTATGTTCATGTTTCTCTTCTACTCCATTTATATGCCTATTGTATAAAATATATTGTATTACTCATGTTATTCCATGTTTATTCCCTTACTGGGCTTTATAGTTCACCCTTTTCTTATGCATGTCCCCAGGTTATCCCATGTAATTCTAAGTACGAGGGAATATAGTGGTCATGTAAAGGAAGTTATCAATAAAAATGTTGTTTGTTGTATGTTCTAAGATGTTATGTAGTGTTCATAATCCCCAAATACACTAGACCTATTGATATTCTATGTTGTGTCAAGTGATGATTTTATGTAATAAATCAATATTATGTTTGTAATAAAAAGCAGGGTTGTTATAGTTGGTATCAAAGGATAGGATTAGTTATTTTTGGGATTAGGATTATAAAACCCTAGTGAAGACCTAGAGACAAGAATTAGTATAATAAAAACATATGTAATTATTGGTGATTATTTAGTAAGTGGTTTATCAAATAAATACATCTCTGTCTGGATACGAGCAGGTAGAGGCGGCTCTGGTAAATATGTTTCAGAGGTGTAAAACCCGAAAACATTGCTTTTAGCTTTAATTTAATGAGAAAGAGTGCACAAAAATGGGCCTTATTGCACTCTTGGTTATGACACTCCTAGTGGATATGCTTTGGTAAATTCACAAGCTTAGTATGATCCATTATTAAGGGAATAAAAAAATTCCCCTAATAATATATGTTATAATATAGATCATGAATAACATAGATTGAAGCCTATGGATTAATAAGTTAAGAAAAAAAAAAGATATTTATAAGTCATCAGTTTTTTCCTTTTATTATCCTTTATGTGTTACCCCTAACATTCCTTTTATTCCATCTAATGGTGAGTAATAGGACTCGGGCTAACAAATGATGTGAAAATAAATGTGATGACTGTGCTAATGAGATTCCCAATCTGATGGGAGCGGGAATCGAAATATTTGTTACGCTACTCTCTTAGTTAATTTAATATTTGAATAGAAACATGGGTTAAGAGGACCTTTCACCCCCCCCCCCCCCCAAAGAACAAGTCTCTATCGAGAGCTTCATGAGACAAAGGCCTCCTACTTTTAATGGATCATCTGATCCCTCAATCATCAAAAAATGGATCAAACCTAATGAAATGATCTTCTCTATCCTTCAATGTCATGAACAAGAGAAGGTTCTCCTAGCTGCTTGTCATATGGAGGGTGAAGCTGAACAATGGGGGACATTGATAAAAAAATATAAAGCTTGAGGAGGAAATTGACGCATTGGACTGGTAGGATTTCCGAAATATGTTTTTGGATAAATATTTTCGGCATACCCACAAACATAAAATGGAAAGGGACTTCCTTGCCTTAAAGAAAAAAAGCTGATGAATCTATTGGAGTGTACGAGGAAAAATTCACAAGGCCTTCATGATACACCTCTATCTTTGTCATTAACCCCAAATTCAAGGTTGAACGCTTCTTTGGTGGGATGAAACCTGGCCTACAGAAAGCACTGGCGATCTATGACTTTGACAACTATGAGGAAATTTATCGATGTGCCATCAAGGTCGAAATGGATAGTAGAGAATCTCAGAGATATCTTGGGGATAAGAAGTGCAAGGTGGAATTCAGTGCTGGTAGTCTGATAGATTAATTCCATGGTGCTAAGAAGATACATCACCCCACTTGTCAAAGGTGCGGAAAGAAGTATCCCTGAAATTGCCTGAAGGGGTTGAGAAAATACACTAGGTGTGGAAGAGAAGGGCATGTAGTTGTTAACTGCTGATAAGAAAAACCTGTGGCCTCAAAATAGGAGCAGAACGCTCTGTTAGAACCTCAGTTAGTTGTTCATTGCTACAACGACAAATAAACATGGCATCTTTCAAATCAATTCCCTATGCTAAGGGTTTTTTGAGGCAAGAAACAACCTCCAAGGCAACAAGGGAGAGCTTTTTCCATCACTATTTCCAAAGTGAACCTCGACAATGAAGTGGTGATAGGTACACCTGTTATTCTTTCAATAATAGCAAACATTCTTTTTGATTTTGATTCTACACATTCTTTTATATCCCAAAAGTATAGTAGAACAATCCCGACACCACCACAAATCATGGAACTTAAGATGTCGGTGAGTACGGTAAATTTGGAAATCATTACTTCCCATGAATATAACTCCTCACCTATCATTATATATGGATTGAATTTCCTGGAGAACATCATCATACTCCCTCTGGTGAAATTTTATACAATTATTGGCATGGATTGGATTAGTGTATATAGAGCCAACATAAATTACTATGAGAGGGAAATCACTCGCCATGTGGAGAATCAACCCCCGATTCTATACATGTAAAAGGAGGAAGATGAATCTTCTTTAGATCCATCATATCAAGTATGGATATTACTGCCCTATTAAAATTCATATCTGGATTAGATGATTGAGTCTAAGGAGGAAACCATCCTTGAAGACTTGACTTTTTGAGGGAATTTACTGAAGTGTTTCCTGAGGAATTTTCTAGTCCTCCTCGGAGAAGAGATGTTAAAATCTCAATTGATCTAATACCTGGGGCGTTTCCAATATCTAAGACTCCATAAATAATGGTTGTTGTGGAGCTTGAAGAACTGAAGAAACAACAACAAGGGAGTCTAGATGAAGGGTTTATATGCCTAAGTGCTTCATTATGGGGTTCACCAGTCCTCTTCATCAAGAAGAAAGATGGGTCAATACACTTTTGCATCGATTATCGTGAGCTTAACAAAATCTTGATAAAGAACAAGTATCCTCTCCCATGAATCAATCACTTTTTCAATCATCTGTGTGGAGAAAAATACTTCTCCAATGTGGATTTTTTCTTGGGATATTATCAAGTAAGGGGGAAGAAAGAATATATCCCCAAGATTGTTTTTCATAATAGATATATGAACTACGAATTCATAGTAATGCCTTTTGTACTAACTAATTCTATAGCAATCTTCATTGACTTGATGAATAGAGTCTTTATGGATTACCTCGACAAATTTCTGGAATTATTTATAGATGATATTATAATATAATACAAAACCATGGAGGATCCTGATGAGCATCTAAGAACTGTACTAGAGACCTTATGGAAGGAGAATCTCTTTGAAGAGTATAGCGAACCTAAGTTTTGGTTGAAAGAGGTCTCATTCATGGGCCATATCATCACCAGCAATGAGAAATATGTGGATCCATCCACAAAAGATGCAATTGAGAGATATATGATTCCACAATTGGTAACAAATATATGTAGCTTCTTTGGGTTTTCTGAATATTATCGAGGATTTGTGAGAAATTTGTCATGATTGTCCAACCCTTTTAGAAAGCTAACTCATAAAGGAGTAAAGTTTACTTTGAGTGATGAATGTAAAGAAATATTTAAGGAGTTAAAAAGAACGATTATCACTACGCATGTGATCACATTACCCACAAGTGGAGAACATTTTTTTGGTATTCATTGATGCTTCGAAGAAGGTACTGGGACATGTGTTGATGAAAAATTACAAATTCATTGCCTATGATTCAAGGAAATTGAAATTTCCTGAGCATAATTTTCTAACACATGATTTAGAGTTGGAAGTAGTGATCTTCACTTTAAAAATTTGGTGGCATTATCTTTTTGGGGATAAGTGTGAAATGTATATGGACCACAAATGCCTCAAGTATATATTCCAATATAAAGAGTTGAACATGCACCAATGAAGATGGTTATAGACGATTAAATACTATGACTGCTCAACCCATTACCACCCTGGGAAAGAAAACAAGGTTGCATATTCTCTAAGTAGAGAGGACCTGATGATTATATCATTGAAGAGAATTGATAAGGATCCAATATTCTTAGACTTGATGAAGATGGACTTGGGAATCATAAAGAAGGTAACATCATAAATCCTTTCACAAATGATTGATTAACTGCCTCTTTTTTAAAGGTTAAAGGTTTCTCAAAGGGGTGGTGTTAGAATTAAGATGAAAGTGGAAGCTATCAAGAAAATGGAAATCATCATAGTTCAATGGTAATAAATATGAAATTGTGATATTTCGGAAAATACTATGTGTTCCATCAAGTCTAGAGCTAAAGAAGGTACTTTTGGATAATGCACATAGTTAAAATTTATCTATTCACCCAAGAAACAAAAAGATCTATCGAGATCTCTAAAAGCATTATTGGTGGGATAATATGAAGAAAGAGATTGTTATTTATACATCAGAGTGCCTGGAGTGTCTACAAATGAAGCTAGATAGGAAGAAGACTAAGGGGATGATGCAACCATTTCCCATACCATCATGGAAATGAGAGAACATCCCCATGGAATTTGTCACCAGACATCTTAAGACATCCAAAAGAACCAAAGAAATATGGGTTGTTTTGGATCTCCTTACAAGGTCTGCACACATTATTTCAATTTGGGAGGATTTATCATTGGATCAACTAGAACATATATATATATATATATATATATATTAAGGAAGTGGTAAGGCTGCATAGAGTACACTACTTATTATATCTGATTGAGATCCAAGATTCACCTCTATGTTTTGGAAGAGTCATCAACATTCTCTGGATACTGAATTGATTTGCAGTACGGGATACCATCCTCAAACTGATGGACAAACTGAGAGAACTATTCAGACACTGGAGGATATGTTAAGATCATGTTATATGGACTTCAATGGATGGTGGGACCAACATCTTCCACTGGTTTAATTCTCTACAGTAACAGTTTCCCCTCGAGCATCCGAATAGCACCTTATGAAGCCCTATATGGGAAGAGGTGTAGAACACTGGCATGTTGGGATGAATTCAGTGAACGTAAGCTACTAAGACCTGAAATGGTTTATGAAATGGTGGAGAAGGTGAAAACCATTCAGCAGCATATCAAGGCAGCCCAAAGTAGATAGAATAGTTATGTAGATAACCATTGACAAGGCCTTGAGTTTAATGTTATAGACATTGTATTTCAATGCATAGCTCTGTGGAAGACTGTCATGAGGTTTGTAATGAATGGGATGTTATGTCTTAGGTACGTCGACCCCTTTGAGATTATTGATCGTGTTGGGGTTGTGGCCTAACGACTAGCACGTCCACCAACCATGGCCAAAGTACATGATGTAATTCATGTATCCCTTTTAAGGAAGTACATACCAGACCCTTCAAAAGCACTCTCTACAGAGGTAACACAACTAGAGGATGATCTTTCTTCTAAGGAGAAACTAGTGAAGATCTTAGATCATTTGGAAAAAGTTCTATGAAATAATACAATGCCCCTTGTCAAGGTGTTGTTGTGAAACCAAAAGTTTGAAGAAGCGACATGGTAATCAGAGGAAGTGATGAAGTAGAGTTACCCACATTTTTTTAGAGTGGTAAAGGGAAATTTTGAAGGAGAAATGTCTTAAGGGGGAAGCTTGTAATGACCCCAACATTCATTAATGATAATTCCTCCTGATATAATTAAACATTTATTATGGTTATATAAAATGTGAACATTATTGGTTTTCTATTTCTGGATATTAAAACACCATTATGAATTGTGACTATTTTTAATATAGCTGTTGAACAGTAATCACCTGATTAGTATATATATAGGGCTTTAACAAATCCAATTTACACAGAAAAAAGAAGCGATGACCTCATCTAGTAGACTTGCCCCATACGAAGCCCATTTTTTGGATCTTGGAAAGGATGTGGCATCATTGGGCTTCACTTTTGACCAATCCCATGTCGATCTTGAACACATTTAGCTTGAGCAGAACTGACTACGGGAGAAGTGGAAGTTAATAGATATTACCACCCGAGCGATGTTATCTGAGCCACCCCAAGAGACTTTCAACATTGCACACCTTACCCTTCAGTGTTATGCGGGTGTTATAAGGGGTTATGTAACAAGACACTAGCACTATGACTATGTACATTATTTTTTATAAAAAATGTTCATTCATGTTATTATTGATACTTTGTAAATTATTTTTAAATCACAAATAGTATTTTTAGTTAATATTAAACTAAGAAATCTATTTTGATGAATTAATGGATTTTTTTAATTAAATAATATTTTATTAAAAAATTTAATAATTAAATTAATTTTTAAAAAATATAAATGATCATATAATTTTATGAATGTAATTGTAATTTTTATTAAGCTCTGAAATATGTTTTTGTGAAAACGGATGAATGTTTGGTAAATGTCTGTTTTTATTTTAAAAGTGAAAATTCCCATATTTATTAAATTATTTATATTAAATAATAATTATTTTTGGAATTAGGATGTTGAAATTATCCAATGGTTAATTTTTCATAATTTTATGAGACAGTCAAATTATTGTGTAAAAATTAAATATCGCTTAAATATATAATGTGTTTTATGACATCATAATGACCCAATAGTGATGTAATAAAATAATATAAACATTTTTTTCTGCCTATATTTGTTTTACCATTAAAATAATGTAATTTTTGGTTTCTTTGATTTATTTTACAAAGCTTTGGTGGACCCTTCAAGGCTTATAAAACATTTTGTCTTCTTAAATGGATTTTCTTGAGAGTGTGACTCACCTCCATATAAGAAACCATATTATTGTAAGAAGTTAGGACATTAGCCTTATAAAATATTTTTTCAACTCCACTTTTACAAAAACCATGGACAAAAACCATGGTCTGGTTTTTGGTTTTTATTAGTTTAATGTGAGGTGTCCCAAACCTAAATAATAAAGAATTCCCTCTCCTTTTCTATATAAACACACCCAAGATCACACTTCCTCTTCCCTAAAAGCCTTTTTAGTTCAAAAAAACCATTCCCTTTTATCCCTATAATCCTACTAAGGTTCCCCATGCTCCCAAAAGCCTCTCCCAAGCCTCTCTCTTGCCTTTGGGATCACATATCCAAGTGAGGGATTTCTTCACTTCACATTTTTGTCCAATCTTCTTTAAGTTGTTATGCCATTTTGTTTTCAATTAAAAATGTTAGGGTATGATTTCAAATCAATCCCATAATGTACTATTTCTTTTTGGATAATGGGAGACCCCTTTATCTCTCATTAATGCCTCCCATGTACACCTGTTACCATGACAAAATTCATCGAGGGATTTCTCTCTCCTCTTTTACATCCAAGTAATTCTTTTGTATTATGCATCTAAATTACATTAAGTTTGTTGGGAAATGTGTCTATATGACCCAATTACTATAAATTTTATGTATATATTATGATATACCCTTTTATCTCTCATCATCCATTTTCATGAATATTTACGTCATGCCGTTATGTTGCCGAAATTGCACCGCATTTTTCAAGACAAGATCATTGTGTAGTGAATACCATATACATATCTCTATCAAGGGTATTAAATTTTATACACATATACATATTGAATTTTAGTTTCATATATTTATTCCAAATTACATAATCCTGGAATAACTTATGATGGTTATTGATTCCATGATCCATGTGGCACACTTATGCATGAAATGAAATGTTTAAGAAGGGTGCGCCCTAATAGAGCTCTAATGCATTGGATAAAGTATAGTATCATGATATGTCATGTTTAATGGGTTTTGACTCGTGATAATTCAAGGAAAAAAGGTTTTTCTCATGCTTCATGTTCAATTAGGTTTTACTCATGCTCCATGTTCAATGAACCTTGGCTCATGCTAATTCCATGTACTGTTTTGTTGCCACATTTCCGTGTTATATTTATCATGATTTATCATGATTTTATGTTCATAATTCTATTGTGATAAATTGATATGCCTATTGTCTAATAAGTATTTTATTCATCATGTTATTCCATGTTTATTCCCTTACAGGGCTTTATAGCTCACCCTTTTCTTATGTATGTCCTCAGGTTATCCCATGCAATGATAAGTACGAGGGAATATTGGGGTCATGTAAAGGAAGTATTCAATAAATATGTTATGATTTTTATGTTCTAAGCTGTTATGTAGTGTTCCTTTTCCCCAAATACACTAGACCTCTTGATCTTCTATGTTTTATCATGTGATGATTTTATGTAATAAATCAGGTTTAATTGTGTAATAAAAATCAAGGTTGTTATAATCACACCCTGATAATGCATCAGTACACACTCCAGACCATGGCCTGAATCATCACAGAACACCTCAAACATCACCCCTTATTCTGGAAATATTATCACTAGGGAACTAACCAACTTCCCTTTTAGATAACTGAGGTTTTCCTGGAAATCCTCACTCTATACGAAATCATAGTCTTTCTTGGTCAATGTTATCAAAGGTTTTGAAACTCAAGAGAAGTTGGGCCCGAATCTTCAGTAGTAACCTATTAGACTCAAGAAACTATGAACCAGTGCTGCCTACTTGGGCGCTAACCTAGAAACAATTTCTTAAACTTTCAATGGGTCAAGTTCTATTCCATTCTCGGACACTGCGTGTCCGAGGAAGCGTATCTCTCATGCCAAGAAATTTAACTTGGATAACATCCCATAGAGATAGTGCTGTCAGAGGACCTCTAAAATCATCCTCAGGTGATCGATGTGATCCTCCTCTGATCTTGAGTAGATTAGGACATCTTCAATAAACACGACTACAAACTAGTCCAGATATTCCTAGAAGAGGAAGTTCATGATCCCCATGAACATGGTTAGTGCGTTCATAACGCCGAATAGTATGACCACGAACTAAAAGTACCCAAATCTTCCCCTGAAGGTAGTCTTTGAGATGTCACCCTCCTTCACCCTCAACTAGTGATATCCTAACTATAGGTCAATCATGGAGAACCATTTCACCCCCTTAAACTGATCAAAAATGTCTTCTATCCTCAGCAGGGGGTAACAGTTCTTAACTGTCACCAGGTTCATCCTCTAGTATTCTATAAAAAGCATAAATCCTCCATTTTTCTTCATTAAGAACAAGATTGGAGAACCCCATGGTGGCATGCTTGGTCAAAAAAACCCTTCTTCATCAGATCATCAATCTAAATCTGTAACTCCCGCAACTCAGAAGATGCCATCATATAGGGAGCCATTGAGATCGGATTATACTGGGTTTCAAGTCTATCCCAAACTCAACATCGGGTTGAGGGGGTAGAGTCACCACCTCTCCAGGGAAGAAATCCATGAACTCATTGATGATCCCATGGACTTCCACCATCTTTGTATCTTCTGACTCCACTGACAGCTCATCAAATAAAGAAATAAGGTTCTCCCCTCGCCGACTACCCTCCAAGCAACCCCACCCACTGACGAAAGTCACAAATTGTTTTTCCCATATCCCGAAACATGACCCTTATTAAAAAGCAGTCAATAACGAAACATAGAGAAAATAGTCAGTCGATTCCTAAAATGATATAATACGGTTGCATCTGCAACAAAAGAAGGTCCCCACTAGACTAATGTGGCCCCTATATCAGTCTGCATCCCCAGAAAAAAAAAAGACAAGTTGGTCTGACCTCTGATTTGTGTACTTAGAAGTAGGGGCACATGAAGACTATCTACATCTAGACCCATAGAATGGTATAGACCAGGTACCAAAAAAAAGAATGTGAAGTCCTTGAATCAAAAAAGGCACAGGCAAGAGTGATAAAAAATGATTGTACCTCAAATGCCTTTTTTCCCTACTGAAACCACCTCTTCTATGGAGTGAAACTAACCATGACTAGTTCTTTTACCCCTAAGCTATTAGATGTCTCCCTAACCGCACCCTAGTAAAGGTCCCTGAGTAGTGCCTTGGGTTGGACTCCTCCTATAACATCTTCTCTCAGAGGAGCATGAGCTCGCTATCCTCATTGTTGCTACTGAAAGGGCTATGCTATATACTACTGCTACTATGGTGGGCACTGAACTTTCCCTCCCCCACTATACTGCACTTAGTCTGGGCACTGATTATGAAGGTGCCCACAACTACCATGGATGAAGAATCTCAGTCTCGAGCCTACAATAAAATAGTGGGGACCGAGAGATCGAAATTGGAACTATTGTGGCCTGCTACCCATTAACTGAAACCCTAAAGGCTGTGACGATGGGGGCATACAGCTAATAGCCTTCCCCTTTAATGAGCCCAATTGGATCACCTCCCATGGATCACCTCCTAGTGTGTGCATCATCTCTACCACTTCAGTATTTTTCTATATTTCTAAGTACATCGGTAGGGTGAAGGGAGTAATAACATACTGAAGAGAAGGTCAGAGTGCCCCCTCTAAACGTCTCGCCCGAGACACCTCAACCAGAAAAAGGTCCAGAGAAAAATAAAGGATATCCTTGAACTTGATCACCAACTCCCTCACTGACATACTCCCCTTATGGAGGGAGAGTAGCTCATGTCTCTTCTCAGTGTTCATCATAGAAGAAAGGAATTCCGCCCAAAACTTTTTCTCAAACTCAGCCAAAAAAATCTCACTTTCCATACTATATCTGAGGTAGAGCATCCACCACTGACATGATACTCCCCTCATATGATTGAATTCTAATGGAAACCAGCACTAACATGAGTCCAGATTAAGCTGAAAGCTATCACCAACTCCTAAATGTAGCTTTCGGTCTCCATGTCTGAGACACTTTCCTCCTACATCCATAGGGTATGCCGCTGAATGGCACGAAGTGTATTCTTCCAATGGTCATCTTCATCCTCTTAATCATTCCTCCTCTAATCCACCAGATCATCCTCGTAGGCCTCAATCACCCTCATAACTCGTGGTCAATGTCTGAGAGCCATAGCTTCAAGGTAAACCAGGAATGCCTATTCCTGAGTAGGGTATAAGATTTCTGTTAAATTTTTATTAAACATGTTATTTATTTAAATTCCCAAAACAACCAGAATAAAAAAGAATAGAATTCATTATGATTCATGTACCTTTACTAGGGGCTCTACCTTGTAATTAGTGTAACCTCACTTGGTCCTTTGGTAGGTCCAGAGTCCTTGCATCAGATCATGGGGGGTTAAAATCTTCTATCTTGGCCAATATTATCTAGCCCATTTCATGCAATAATATTTCCTAACATTGTTTCCCTACAAACCCATGAATTTATTACTATTCCTAACCTCGATCTCCATCCTATCTGTCAACCATCACCTTTGATACCATTCTGTCAGGACCAGCCTTCGCTATGATGAGGAAAGGGACTGAAAACTGCCAAACCCTTCCTTCCTCATGTTGAAAGAGAGAAAATAACCTCCCGGATTCCCTCCTTCAATAGGCCCTAAAGTGGAGACTAGAACCAAGGGTAATGAATCACACGTAATATGGAATAATTACCCTTTTTATATAGTAGGATCGGAAGATAAAATGGTAAAAAGCCTTCAAATCAAAAACTGAAGGTAAAAGTATTTCCAAAACTCATTACCATATGCATGTTCAAAGATTAACCCATACTAGTATAAGAAAAATTATAAGGGAAAGTACCAAAAGAAATAAAACAATAGAAGAAAATGTCCCAATGTCTGAGTTAGTACAGTCCCACACGGTCCCCGAAGTCCTCTGGGAATCCTGGAAGAAGCATTATATATGTAGGGTGAGTATACATGAATACTTAGTCGGGAAAACCAAATGTTATCGTGCACAATTGGGGAGGCATTCTAATGACCCATGAGAAAAAAGGAGATGACCAAAACACCCAGCGAGGTAACTATCCACCCATCCTCACCAGGAAAAACTCCACAAATAATGGAAGTCAGGTAAAATAATATTAAAATCACATTGATGTTTGGGTACCTCACATAACTTTTACACTTGTTATTGAGGAAATACTACACATTATACCTCCCCCTCCATTTTTACTGTAGTCCCAATACCATCCTATCAATAACCTTAAGGGCCACCACAACAATGTATCCTACCCACAAACACCTGGGCCACTACAACCATATGTAACCATGCCTATAGACACCTGGTACAGAATAACTACCGCCACGCTCAAAGACACCTGGGCCTCAACCCAAAGACACTTAAGAAGAAAACCTGCCCACACACACCTGGTCCTACCATGACAACATACACTGCCTGAGTAGTCTTGGGCTAAAAAATGGACCTGAGGCCATCACAGCTTGCCCAACGTGTCTTGGGATACTTAGGAGAAGGAACATAAAGGAGCTAATAACTATCCACCCAATAAGATATCAGAAAAAACATCCTCCCACATGAAATTGGGGTGTCCGACATGAAGTGATCAACTTGGTTGGGGTGAAAATAAGAAACAAAAAAATTATACACATCGGTAGGAAATCACTCATCCCAACCAAATGGTTCTGAAACCAGCCCATACATAAACACCCTCATTACTATTCATTCATACAAAATAACAACAACCACAAACAAAGAAAAATTCATTCATGGAAAACAATTCCCCATTGAACCCAGTATTGTTTTCATATTCAAGTGATTCCATTTAAATAATTCTTCACTAATATTCAACTAAAAGTCATAGCCACAATCCAAGGAAAATTATCCAAGAAGAAATTTAATCATTCACACCTGGTTCTCTTGTAAAGTTACAACAACAAAAGGGATATGTGAGATCCCTCGATGTACTGGAACCAAACCAAGAACCAATATACGGCCCGCACAGCCTTAGGTCAACAACCAGCAACTCAACAATAGGGGATCCCACCACCATCCCTATCACCATCAAAAGAATCAAATAGAACAACAATACACATCACCAGAATATATAAAGGGATTTATCATATTTAATCACACCATTCATTATGTTTTGAATTTCGGTTTGGTTAACTAGAGTGATCACACATCAATTCTTGTTCATTGGGAATCCATTTAATCAACTGAGTTCATGGATCAACCAGTTTCCAGGTTATAACCACTGAATCATAGGATTATCAAGAAAATAGAGGTTCATTATTGTGCAAGGAAGGACCACTAACAACCATGATTTTCAGTAGATATAAGCATGTATAATTCACAACATATAACAAATGATAAAATAATACAACAACTTCATAAAATACACCCCTTAATTCTTTAAAAACCATTTATTATATTTGTTAAGGTTTGTTTTTATCCATCCCTGAAGGGACATTATCGTACCCACCCAACATGTTACACAGTATAGAGAGACGAAGGATAACTGTACCTAGATGATCAACGATCGAAGATTTCTCCTCGTGCCAAGAACTACAGATGCGAAACTTGCAGGGGAAGAACTCCAAGGACTCCAATAGTGATTAAGAAAGGTTACAAGAAGGGTTCACAACATGCCTCGAGAATAGGGACTCCAAATTCACCAAGGATAGGAAAAGAGACCATCCTAGAAGAAGAAAGAAGCATTGTGCGATAAAAGGCTAGATCCTAGTGTTTCTGGATATGAAATCTTGAATACCTTTAAAGGTGGATTGTGGTTTCTCTTTGAGGTTGGGTGGTTACACATGATGAGATTAATTTTTATTTAATAATTCTCCTCAGAGAGTTGGTGATAATGAATGTGAGTTAATAAGTTTCCATTAAAGGGAGGAAAACATGTAATAGGGGCGGAATAGGACAGTACAGGAAAAAGGGTTGACACCAAGGAAAAAGAAACACATTTTGGTAACCCAAGGGTGGCCCAATTAATGGGGGTTGAAAAAATATTTTAATGGCTTAAAAATGGATTTCAAAGGCTATTAATGCACTTTTACATCATATGATACATTACGGAAGTGGAACTGAAAAAATTTGGAAATTGGAAAAAAAATAATGGGACACCATTTAGTGAGACACCATAACAGTGCCAATGGTTCGGTGGAACACCATAAGTGGTGCCTCTATTTTTGTGTGTAACCACTAGGGTTCAACCGTCACGGTTCCACCGTAACGGTGCCACCAGTTCGGTGGAACACCAAAAGTAGTTCCACTATTTTAGTGTGTGACCGTGATAGGGCGACAGCTACGCTGCCATCTTCATGGTGCCACCATCATGGTGCTGTTTTGACCGGTACCACCATAAATTTGGAAAATTAATGGACCAGGAGGGTCCGGATCATTAAAAGTTTTATGTTTATATTTTCTTGTGGGGAATTTGTTGGTTATTTGAAATATTGTTTTTTTGGTGAATTGCGAAATATATTGGTTTTATAAATAATGTGAATTTCACAACATTGTTAGTATATAAGTATGAACATGTAATTCATGAATCCTTTTTTTTGAACAAGTATGTATTTTATAAGTGGATTTATATTTTTAAAAATTCTGGTCTTAATTTATAAAACCATATTTGAAATTTTATAACAATATTTTATCAAAATTTATTTTTCAATACTTTATACATTTAGTATTTTATAATTAATTTTGATCACTTTGATAAAATTTATATAATAAAATAAATTAAAATTCCGAATCAGTGGGCAAAAATACATAAAATTTCCCATTTTTAGAATCAAATTTGTTAAATTAGTTTGGTAAAATATTTTTACCTTACTAAAAATAAAAAATGGTAAAATGTATATGATCAAGATAGAAAGAAAAAAATATGTTTAAAACATGTGAAGGAATTTTTGGTTTGGTAATTTCATGACCTTTTAACTTACCTTGTCTATTATTTATTAATTTGGGGTCCAAATTCATTGATAATGACTTCCAATAATTAATTTTTTCATATTTACAAAACCACCATTTTTACTTGTAAATGTATCATTACTCACATCACATACCCACTCATAAACCCACAATTTTCAGCCCAACTTATACCAAAACATATCCTTAAAAATCCTATGAACCATAATGATGATTTATTCATCTAACAATTCAATACAAAAATGATTTAATTTACATTTCAAAAGATATAATTCAAGTAGTGAGGTATAAATTTCATACCCCTCCTCCCACTTTTCTATTTCTGTATGTGTACTTCTTCATCATTAAATTCCATTACAACATATTAAAATGATAGCATCCTTATAAATTATTTACTTACATGTTATTATAAATATGATATAAATGTTTAATTTGAAAATTAATAATTATTTATATGAAATGATTAAAAGTCGTAAATAAATAAAAATATTTATACTCTCGCCTATTATTTTTTAAAAATGATATCATCAATCATGTGTTCACATAGAGTACCGCCTCAATAGAATAATGAATTATTTATTTCTCCATCAACATTAATGGTTATTATGGTTTATAATTAATTAATATATAATATTTTTATGAATATTATCTTTCATTTATGTGATATTATATGAAAAAAAATTACTAATAATTTCTATTATGTAATACTTTGATACCAATATATTACATAAAAGTTGTTTTTTACCAAATTACCTTCAAAAAAAGACATACAAAAACAGCCATGTAATGGTATTATAACACTATAAGAAATTATAAAACATGAATTACATTAAAATAATTGGTTTTTAGTGATGATATTTTTGAACAAATTTTTTTTTGACCCCACTATTACCAAATTTTTTAAAACAATCAACACCAGTTTATGAAAACGATAAAACAAATAGATTTTTTGAAAATTAATGGTATAAGATCAAATGTCTATAAAAAATGTTCATAATTAGGTAATTAGAAGGACTATATTTACGGTATAAGAGGCTTAATCAATTCCTTTACAATCAAGAGTAAATATAAGGGGTTTAACAGAACAAACTTTGATTCATTGGGTCATAGCCTTTTTTACATTTATATAATATTATTGTTTTATTTTATTTTAATGTTATACTATTTACATAATATTTATCATTATTCTGAGGTCTAATTTATTCTCCTCTAGACTTAACACTTATTTGATGAAATTTGGTCTTAATTAAATGAATATTGTTGGTAATAATAACTCATATTCTTACCAAGGAATCTGTTCTTACATGGCCATGTTTTCCCAAAAAAAGTATCTTAATTAATTAAATTCAAATAAGATTTTTCCATTATTTTACTCATAATAAATTTTACTTATTTTATTAAATAAATGTATTTAAAAATTATTATGTTGTGCGTTATTCTTTAAAATTACCTAAAAATCATAATGATGGAATTTATTTTCACTATTTACAACTTTAGAATTATTAGTTTTTTTCTATTTTAAATTATCATTTATTTAGAAAAACTCATTATTTGTATTATATTTTATTTCATAATATGTTTCATAATTTCATTATCACTACATTTTCTTTAAAAATGTTTAAATGGTTTGGTGAAGACATTTTTATTTCCACTTTTATTTTTCCTACAAGGTATATCTATTTTGATGTTATTTTTTTATTGTCCTATTATTTTTATTATGATATGGTTTCTTTTGAAAGACGATATTTTTTATATCATATTATTTTTTATGTTTGTGTTATATGATGTTAATAAAATGTTTAACAAGTCCATTCCTTTTCTATGGGTTCAAGATACGATTAAAGTTTATTTTAAGTGGAAAACATAGGTATGGATGTCGATTAGTGGTGTATTCTATATATTTAAGATATATTAGTTTATATATGTATCTATTGAGATATAAAATTACGTAAATAATTATTTTCTCAAATAGGTGTGGGTATAATGGGTTTGCTCACATTTTCTAATGTGTGCATAAAAAAATTGTTTACATAGGAATAGACATAATGGATTTTCTCACAATGGATTAACAATTATTTTGGTTGTGTCACATTTCCATGTTTTTTATCAAATTATTGCACATATACATGATTCCATTAACTTCCATTATATTCCATGTTTTAATTATTACACATTATTTATAATGTATTTTAGAAGTTTATATCATGCAAATATGTTTTCTGAAAATTGATGGGGATTTTGAGAATCATTGTTACTTTTATACTTCCTTAATGATCTTTTTATGATATTCTATTTCTATATAATTTATAAACATTATCATCATTGTAATTATGATTATTAATTAAGATATTTATATATTCCTTATGTTCATATTTATGTTTATAATATAATATATTAGGATATATCCTCCGCCTACATAGCATATGATCCCACCGCTTTCTTATATTTCCTTTCTCCGATGTAAGAAATCTGATTATATCATTTGAGATCTCTAATATGGTCTATATGACTGTTATTATGGAATATATTTTACATATATTTTTAAATTTTATGAATCTAATCTCTATGAAACTAATCATTTTGGTCTTTTAGTCATGTGGCTATCCATGATATGTATTATCTATGAAATTAAATAAATATATTATTTATTTAATGTTTATCATGGGATACATTATATGGTATTAGAGGTAGTTTTTAGTAATTTTTTGGGATTATCTTAGATATTTCTTTTCAAAACCTTGTGGATAAGTCTTAGGGAGCATTATCAATATAGGATAACATCATAATATTTTGGTAAAGTAGATATTTTTATCTTACTCTATAAATCACATCAACTATAAATTTACTAAAAGTTGGTACATGCCCTTTCATCAATGTAATGTGGGGATATAAGCTTGAAAATGTAAGATTGGGTATAAAATCAACCTTCACCTAGTGCATGAAAAAGGGGCCTAACTTCACATATTATTTTTCACTCTTGGGGGGAAATGATTTAGTTAATAACATTATATTTATTATCAATTATAAAGGATTTATTTCTATATTTATTTTAGGGATTAATTTTATAATTACAATATAATGTTACTTAAATTAAAATATTTTGAACTAAAAGTATCAATCGGTGAAGTGAAATTGTAATTCAGGAAGAACTATTAGGCTTGGTGTTTCATTATAATATAATCATTTACAATTATTTTATTGACAACCATTCCATGTTTTAGTATTTGGTTGAAATAGGATCATGGAAAGGAAGACAAAACAGTTTTCTCTCTAGAAACATCTATACCATATAAACAAATAAGAGAGAATGCTAATTTGGTTTAGAAATATGTTATATGATTGTTATAATGGTAAAAGTTAGTTTCTTAGACTTACATATGGTAGTTAGGTTGATATAATAATAGAAATTAATTCATTATACCCTTATCCTTTTTAATTAATGAGTGATACTTATTGATGATGTTCTGTTGTATTCTAGATGTTATGAGAATTATGGAATACATTTAAGGATTTGTCTCCAATATTTTTTCTTTATAAGATTAGAAACATATATAAAATAGTAAAAGTAACTTTAAAATGTAATTTTCTGATATGGTTATATTTTTTGGATACATATTGGACAAAAAAGGATTTAGGTATGGACAAATCTTAGGTTTATTATATGATTTATTTTGATGTAATAAAGGGTTGATTGATTTTGAAAAAATGGATTTAGATAGTACCGACAACATTAGAATTTTTTATTTACAAAATAAAAATGAGATCCTAGGAATTTTTTGTAATTATTATCTATTTATTCTTATTATGATATATACTTATTTGTTTATGAGATTATGAAATATTGATGAATACATATAAGTTTTATAGATAGAATTAATTTTTGGAGGAATATATGATATCACATTGGATTAATTTCTCAGAGATTCAATTGGGATTTGGATTATTTTGATTTGGAGAATACATTATTAGGTTAGATACACATTTATTAAATGATCGTATGAATGAATAATATTTTTTTGAAGAAGGTTAAATAACTTGATATACCTAAATAAAGTGTGGTAGATTTCATAAAAGATTTTATATCCCAAATGATGAATATATTAAAAATACACTTATATAATTTCTTAAATGTGTAATAATTAAAATTGTGAGCTTGCGATTTATTTTGGGGGTGGGGTGTAATGGCTTGATATTTCACAATACATTTTACTAAAATTAAAAATGTGTTTGATAACTTACTGCATATGAAACCCTAACATACAATAAAACATTGATATTTTTAAAATTTTAAAATCCTACCATTATATTAATATAAATTAATATGAGTAACTAATATAGGAAATATTTTTATAAATAATATAAATTCTACATTTAATATGAATTAAATTCAATTGGAAATAAAAAAATCAATAAAATGATCATTTTAATCCTAGAAATGTATTTTTTAAAAATATTTGAATTTTATTCAGTATCAGTTTCACTTTCACGAAAATATTCTTATTTTATGATAAAATATTATTTATATGAGTAATTGGTTAATACAAATTTAGTTAACAAATGATAGGAAATTTGAATGAAAAAGATTAAAATTCTAAAAAGTTATTTTCCAATAAAAATAGTTTTTCATTACATCTCATAATTTTACATTAAAGATAGATTTTTAAATTATATAATTTTAATTTCACCAAAATTTAAATCATTTTGTATTCAATATAATATTTTCATTTGGTGAGTTTGGGTTTTTTCATAAAATATTGATGCTTAGGAAAATAGAGAAAAATACCACTTTTAGAAATGACAAGACTTTTATGAAATTTTTAGAATATAAGTAGGAATAATAGATTCATTAAAAAATTCTACAAGGATAAATATTTATTCCACATGAGTTATTATAATTTTAAAAAAATTGTGTTTAATCTACAAACCCATATTTGATACTTCTTAACAAAAGTTATATTTTTCAAATAATTATTTTTTAAAATGTATAAAATTAATCTTTTAAAATAAATTTTTATCAGTATTATAAAATTAATACAATAAAATTTATTTAAAATTTAGAATTTTTGTGTAAAAATTATATTAAAAGGAACAATTTTATAATGAAAATAGATAAATTACGTTGGTAATAATTAGTTACCTTGGTAAAAATCTAAAGGGGAAAAGGCATTAACTAATAGGTAATGATAGAAAATAAGATTAAAAAATGTATGAGATTATATTTACAAGGTATTTATTTCCCTCATCACTTTACACTCCATTAATTTTTAATAATTGAATCACATTCATTGAGATTTAATTACTATTATTAATTTTTTTAGGCATTTATGAAAATGTCATCCCTTTTCACTTATAAAAGGTTCACCACTATCCTAACATAACCTCAAACAAAAACCCCATATATTCAGCCAATAATCTACCCAAACATGTTTTAGACACTACTATAACGCTTAAAAATGTATTGGTATTATAAAATTAATAACCATTAATGCGTTAACTGTAGTTTAAAAGAACAAAATCAAAATATTGAGGTATATATTTCTAACCCTTCCTCCCTACTTTTAATTTCTCAATGTGAACATATTATTACTAAAATTATATTAGAAAATATTTAAATTATAAAATAAGTATCTTTATTATTATAATATGTTATTAAAACATTGGTACAAACATACATAAGTGGTCCCTTTTATTTAAAGAAAAACAGAAACAGGAATCATGTGTATGTCGAGACTACCACCACCACAAAAAAATGTGTTTCTTTTTCCATCACCACCCAACATGGATGGTATAAAAGTTTAATTAAATAAATAAATATTATATTTTTGAAAATTTTAATATTATTAAATAAGGAAACATATTTCTCCTCTATCTTTTTTCTAAAAAACTGAAATCATCATCCTTTCATATATACGGGCTACCACCTCCATTGAATGATGCATTCCATTTTTATCATCTAATTTCATGGATGGATTGAATTTTTATTTAAATAATATATATGATATATATTTTTATTATATATAATTAATATAAATTTTTTGGAAAAAATAAATAACTATCCTTAAATAGTAATCTATTGATAATTATACAAAACCAAAAACTAGTTCATTACCAAATTATAATAAAAAAACATGAATTAAAAATGTATAGTAATTATAACACTATTAGATTTTATAGAACATAAATTAATATAAATTTAATGTATTTTAATAAATAAATTTTATAACGGAATATATAGTTACACAAATATTGTAAAATTATTATAGATGATTAACACATTTTAATAAATTATAATACACAAAGAGATATGATACAAATTTAGGGACTATGTGGAAATTTATAATAATAAGGATAATAAATAATTATTTAATATTTTAATATTTATAATATAGACGGTTGAATAACTTCCAAGGGAATCAGGAGTAAAGAGTAGTGTTTCATCGACATAATTTTTTATTCATGGGGTCATAGTATTTCTTACATGAATATGATTTTCAAGTTTAATATAATATTAACATTATCGATTTTACATGTAATACACTATTATTATCTATGTAAAATAATTATCATCATAAATTAGAACTTATTGGATTAAATTTTCTATGAATTAAATTTATTTCATTGGTATAAATAACTCCCATTATTATTAATGATTATTTTCATTCATGCCCATGTTTTTCCTAACAAAAGTGTCTTATTATATAAAATATTTTTTTTGTTATTTATGTTAATCATAATTTAATTAAAACATTTAATGAAATGAATGTCTTTAAAATTTTCTTCTATGTTGGCTTTTCTTTATGGTGTCCAAATAAGATTAATAAAGTAATTTTTTTCAATATTTACCACTTCTGATTTAGTATCTTGATTTTTATGTATTTTAAGAATTATTTATTTCTAAATACTTGTAAAAAACTCATTTTTTCATTTCAAAATTTTATTGAAAATAATTATCAATTTATATTTTATGAAATTATTTAAGTATTTTTTTGATAAAAATTTGTATATTCAATTCTATTTTTCCTCCTTAGTTTATCTCTCATGATGTGATGTTTTTAACATCTAATTTATTTTCTAAATAAATGGATCCTTTTTAGATGTTATTTTTTATATCATTTATATTCTTAAGTTCATGTTCAGTTGTTCTTTAAAATAGTTTGTGAAAGCCACACTTTTTGGATGTGTTCTTCAGGATAAGATTATTTTTTAAATGGAACACCTATGTGTTTATATTGATTAGTGGGTTCCTATATCACCATTTAATGCATTGGTTTATGTTTATATATCATGAAATAGTCATGTATATACATAATCATTATGTTTACATTGGTGTGGGTATAAGGGGTTTGCTATGATTTCAAGAAGTGGAAATAATGTGTTTTTACACATAGGCCGGGGCATAATGGGTTTTTTCATAATGGTTTTCCCAGGGGAATGTTTGATCAACATTTCCATGGTTTTAATAGTATTATTACAAATTTCCAACATACTATACACTTCCAGGATAATCTCTGTTTTTTATGATTTTGAATTATTTTTAATGTATTACAAACTTTTATATCATGCTCACGTGTTTTATGATTTTATTAAAAGGTAGGGTCAAAGGAAATAGAATAAATAAAAAATAGTACAAAGTGAAAGGATGGGTTAGATAGAGTCACTGCCATCGTCAAAGATATTACAAACCAGGTTTTTTGATAAACTTAGAGACAATCATTTTCTCTTTTTCATGAAGGTCATTCTAATTTATACTTCGTTCTCGCCTACGACCCCATCCTCTAGAATAGATCTCTTCTTATATTATTGCCTACTGAATGAGGATTTTTATTTATGGGTCATCAGAGTCAGATTAAATCAATGGTTGAAAATAATACTTTGGAGTAGCCCAATCAACTCGTCTACAACCCCTTCCATGACATCTTGGATGACGAGCTTGCTTCCATGTTATAGATTGTTGTCAGGAGTCATCCATTAATTCCTTTCCCGGGTCAAAGGCATCACACACACCAAAATAATTTACCTTATTTTCATGCATTTCATTATCCCCCAATGTGTAAACTCCTTGACCATTAGGGGACAACACATCTACATCTTTTCAAGAATCCTCATGAGGGGGGGGGGCACACCACCATGAGCTGTGCCTTGGTGAAAAACCATCACATCCAGTGCAGAGGTAGGGGATAACATAACAGCTGCATGCTCATAATCACTACAAAGTGTATATATCTTCATTTTACTGGATTCACCCGCATCACTTCGCCCACCAATGGAATGCACAATAACATTGTGGATGAGGTACTTGGATTTTTTTGTAACAACCAACTAAAAACCATCATTATCAATTATCTTTTTCATACCTTTTCTCATAGAGTTAACATTATAATAAGGCTATCCTTCATTTTTATGATCTATTACATTATGAAATGTTTTCCCTTACATATTGTTTGAGCTCACCAATTTATTATGTTTTCATACCCCATGTGATAAAGATGATTATGTTATCTGATATTTAAAAAAAGTTAAAGAGGAGTGTTATTATTGAGTAAAAATTTAATGTGTTTTAAAATAAGTTGTTCATGCTTCTATTCTCCATACTGTTATAACAAATGGTCATTGGGTTGTGTGACTATTCACAAAATATATTATATAAAACATGAAATTAATCTATAATTAATGTCATATTTCAATTGGGATACATTAAATAATCTATGATAGTGTTTAAAAAACAATTAACCTTATATAATAAAACAATATTATGTCTAGTCCTTGTGACACCTCATGATTTTTGAATATATTTTTTGATATATTTTTCAAAAGAAAAAATGAAAGAAAAAGAGTTGTGATATATTAAATGAACATTATTACAAATACTCTAAGAATAATAAAACACCGATTTAATAAAATTTTATTACTCAACTATATTTTCTTATATATATAATAAATAATTTATATTATTTGTTATTAAAAAGAATGGATTTTTAACAATTAACTATTTTTAAAGTGTTGTATATTTTATCCTAATAAATTAAAGCATCAAATTTTTAATAATATTAAGAAAATATATAATATTTAAATTCATGAAATAATATAAAAATATTATTTAAATTAGATATTATTATGATATAATTTTTAGAATACATTATGATTAAAAATATATTTTTATTAAATGATTTCCATTTATGTTTTTAATTTTATTTATAACATATATTTTTTAATATTACAATATAAATTTAATAAATTCAAACTAATTTTTTAATCTATCTTATCAAAATTATTTTCCAGTGAATTTGTTTTTATTTTTCTAAAATAATTTATTTTTAGATGAATATTGAAAAATATGATTTTACTTAAACTATCCCATTTAAGAATATACAAAAAAGTATTTACAACAAAAAAACTAATAAATAATTTCATGATAAAAAATTTAATTATGACGTTAAATTATGAATTAAAAAAATATTATGTTGTGTTTAGAAAACCCATGTTTAACATTTTGAAAATTAAGTAAGATATTTATAGTGACAAATATTTTCAATATTTTACATTTATTTTTAACATCCTAATTTTTAAAATAACAATAAATCCTTATTATGATAAATTATTAAGTGGGAAAAATAATTTATTTTCAAAAATCGTCATTTTTTTAAATGCATTGTGGATGGTTGAAAAGACCGATTAACAGTCTGGAATATTCAACTGAATATGTTCAGAGTTAAACACTGAGTTATTGAATGTTTCTGGGGTCTAAAAATGCTCAGCAAAGATAGAATAAAACTATTAAATATATTATATTAAGCATAGAAAATTTATTCAAAATAATTGATGAACTCCAAAAGGTGAATCGAAAGATATAAACGAGACCACCGTTAGGTATTTAATGTGATACTTAAACATGACGAGTTATTCCATTTGTAAGCATTATATGTTTAAATTCATCACTCATGGGAAACACACTTTTATATTTAATTAACTGTTTATTCAATTTTTTAATAAATAAATTAATATCTTCTAAAATGTGTATCAAGTGATACAACTGAGACCACTGTTGGATCTAGAATATGGCACATATCCTAGTGGTATTATAGCATTTGAAAGCATTGGGCATTTAGATTCCCCGATCACTAATTAATGGTTTTTAAATAAATTGTTTAAAATATTGTATTATTGAAAATAATTCCAGATCTCAAAAATGGTGCATAGCATAGAAATTATGAAACTGTAATTATGTACAGAATGGGGGTTTTACCCTTAGGGTATACTTTATTACACATAATTTTCCCCTTTAATCACCTTTTTTAATTTGTTAAATAGGGTGAAAGAAGAAAAAATAAAAATAGTAAATGATAAAAATGGGTGGGGGTGCACACTATTCATGCGATTTCTTCTCCCACCCCCACAGTAAATGATTTCCTTCTTGGGAGGCTTGTGAAGCTTTTCAAAGCTTTAATTTTGTTCTTTTTAGTCGAATTATAAAAATTAAAATATGTTAATGTGTGATATTAAATGACTCATCCACCATAATTTCGACGATTAGTAGATCGAAATATTTGTTTAAATTTTACACAAAATATGGATATTAGGCTTAAAAATAGCTAGAAATTCACATGGACAAACACTTATATAATCCTGAAACTCCAACCAAGATCCTCACTGATTCATGATAGAACTATTTGGGAGAGGAAATGATCCCTGGGTGAGGATCTGACAGGGGATCCCCCACTCTTACGGTGCGTGGTGACTGACTTCCATGCAAAAGTGAGTTGTTCCATATTCATTATTATTTTATTACATTATAAAAAAATAAAAAAAATAAGTTTAATAAAATATTAAAAAATAAGAAAAGGAAAATGAACAATGGTGCTTTAAAAAAATGAAAAACATTATTAATGGATGATTACAATATTTTTAAATTAGATATCCCCGAAAATTATCAAATATAATTATGTGATATTATCAATTGATGATTTCAGTTGTTTATTGGATAAAATTATCAGAAATATTTTTACAAAAAAATTTAAATATAATTATAAAGCTATTATCTCAAGAGAAGGTTTTTGAAACTATTAAAGGATGACCATTTTAATTATTAATGATAATTGGAGTGATTTCTTGAAGATAAATTATCAAATTTATTAAAATATATGTATATATATACTCACACAAAACTGTATATATATATATAATAATAATAGGATAAGTTTTTATAAAAGTATCAATTTATATTTGTAATGAAAATTTGAATTTATAATTATAAAAAACAAATCATAATTTAAAGATAAATTTAAAATTACGATTATCAACGAACATGATAATTTATTTACAATTCTATGTTATAATTAGCGATGCATAAGATATTTCAAAGACAATAATTGTAACTATCATTATACATGATTACTTAAAGGGAAATTTAAAAATAGTAATTACTATTTAATGTGAACAATGATTATTTAAATTATCAAATCATGTGATAGAACATTATCATTTTATTTGACCCTTTTTAAAATGATATGGTAACATTTGAAACCATCATGGAATGTGATTGAAACTCTATCATTTTGTGTTATATTTTTGAAATGAGGTGGTGATAATTTAATTTATCATCACCTGTAAAAAAATAAAAATAAAAGTAATAAATTATCATTTCATTAGATATTTATGAAATGATAAAAAATAATTTAATTTATCTGTGTATGCAATAAAACTAAATTAAAAGTCATGAATCATCATTTCATGTAACATATTAAAGGATAAATTGATAATTAATATTTACTAGTGCATTTGATAAATTTAAGTATAATTTTAGAATTATTCGAGAAAGGGAAAGAATTATCACATGTTATGTTTTATCTCTTTTGAAATAAAATAAATGTCATGACTCTAGGAAGACCTCTGCTAAACCTCTAGCACAGATGTGTAGACATCTTGATTCTTTTACATGTTACTTATCATTTTTTAGTAATTTAAAAATGAATTTAACTAATAAGATGATGTGAAGACATGTTTAAATAGTGAATCCTTGTGGGTATGCCATGCGTAACTTTTAGCTATTTATTCACATTGTTATGTGATTACGTGTACACGGTGTGCTACTTACTAATGATTATGTTATTATTCATGCATATATATATATATCATGACATGCGGCGTATACCTCATGGTTTTTTGGAACCATGATAAGTGGACCATCGACTTTCGTTTTCCTTTGTTGGAGGGATGCGCATGACGGACGACGAGGGTCTAATGCATGGGGTTGGCACATGACGATGACTAGGGAAACCATGTAGTAGACCATTGTGACTTGTGTTATCCTCTAGAGGTGAGATGCGTATGAACTAATAAAAGGGTCTAATACATAATGATGGCACACAATGATAGAGTGGGGTATGCTTGTCTAAAAATAAGGGATACGATGATGCCTTAAAGTATCGTGTAGCAGACAATCGTGACTTTTGTTATCCTTTATAGGAGATATGTGCATGGATGATGATTATTTTTCAATGCATCTTAAAGGAAGATGATTATTCCTCGGGATTCGTTCAATGATGTGTGGGATGATTAGCTTTTGGTCCCTAGTAAGGCTTCTTGACCTTGTGCTTCAATGGCTATGTGACACGATTAGCTCTACGTCATCCGTATGTCAACTCAAAGATTAAGGAAATCTATTTAGCCACAATTTCGCTTACATATATTGAGAAACATATATTCATGAAGAGAATTTATACTATCACATGATGAATCCAGGAAATGTGATTCCTTAACCTAACAGATAATTATTGATTCAGCAGACACATAGTGGTTATCCATTCCAGCACAAAGATGAAGTAGATATGGTCGGGGATTATGGTCGCTTAGTTAGTGCGAAACCACATTTTTTGTTTTTATATTTACTTTTCATTATTCATTATTGGATACAGTTGTATTTTGAGAACATTAGGTTTAGGAAGCAATGGTGGTGTCCTACAGAGTCATTTACTGACACCCTACTTTCGAATTTTAGTGCACTTGTAGATTTCAGGGCTAGAGATCCAGTGAAGGGGAAGGGACTAATGGAAGATGGTTGTATGATGGAGCCTAGATTGGATGTAAATCAGGATAGTCACATATGAACTCCGAATAATATTTTTTATTACTTGTGTCTTTCATTGCATCTCAAATGATTTTTCACTCCACATTGGGAGTCATTACATTTCCTTTATGTCATCCTTATTTTCTACATTTTTACTCTGATTTACAATATTATTGTTTGATTATCTAAAAACATTACATGGTACTGGTGGTATAGTCCCCCAAATATTCTACTTTAGAACCTCACTACTAGTCGACAACCTCTTATGTTTGTGGAGGCGAGCATGAGGCTACATAGAATTCCAGCTCGGACACAGTGATTCTATCTGGATGTTAAAAAAGGATATAAGAGGATTATGATTTTACTAATTTGTTTCTCATATTTTTTTGGGTTTGGGATAAGTTAGAAAATAGCTAGGATGATTAAGACTTGGGTAGAGGAACTATGTTAATGACTGTCCAACACCACATAGTGGACCTTCATGTTTCTAAGGAGTAGGAAATTTTATTTTTCATTACAATTGATTAAGTTCACCCAGTGTGACACACATGATTTTATGTGTTATTTATAAGATTTTGAGTATGTTCATTCATCATGAATAGATATGTAGCTTCAAATATAACATATACACATATTATTGTGATGTATAGTAGTTCATTAATTAAACACCTAGATTTGTACTATATATTCGGGATAGTTTGTTCTATGTGATATATTTGTGCTGCTATACTGTGTGATATATCTTTTTTGGAATTAATTAGTTGGAAAAAGATTTTTTTTTGTTATTATATATAATAATTGTTAATAAAATGTTGTAAGGAAGACAAGGGTTGGTGATAGGACTAGTATACCTTGGGTTAACCGGAGAATCCTTGGAAAACCTTGTTTGATCGCATAGTATGGTTAACTGAAACATTTTGTGATCCCATTTACTGGTTGGGGTTTATGTTAAAAAATAAATTATTTTTTGAATTGGTTCATTCATTTTATTGAATATTTTTCCTTGACATTGTTTTTAGAACTACTAGGGAAGTCAGTTGAAAAACTTATGCAAGTGTAGAGGAATCACTACTACCACATGATTTGTATGATAATGATGTTGAGATTTTTTCCAGAACCAATCTATGGTACAGGTAGTATGGCCTCTTCAAAATGATGTATTTTTTTTATTTTCTATTATAGTTATAGGATTTGAGAACTATGATAGACTATTCCTTGATTTTCAACTATAGTATTCATCATTCGAGAGCATCCAAGGCTCTCAAAATGATGAAAATTTAGTGTGATATTTTTGGGAATTTTCAACCTAGTGGAGACTTAAAGGGTTGACATGCTACGTTGATATTAATCTCATTCCATATACACAATCCATTTCAATACCCCATATCATATTGTTCCATCCGAGATGAAAGAGATTAATGTTCTTCTTGAAAACATAGAGGAAGGTCCTTAATAGAACAAGTTATTTATTGTGGGGTGTAATTGCCCTATTTTCTAATAAAGCAGGTGATAGTATTCAGTGATTCATTGAGTACAAGAAGAAAATATAATGATAGTGAATAATCGATATCCATTAAAAAGGATCAATGACCTTTTTGGGGAGCCCGGTGGTTCTCTATGAATTATCTTTAGTCAGATATTACCCATTTTGTGTTAGAGAGTAGGAATTTCTAAAAACGACCTTTCAAAGCATTTCTGGATTGTATGAGTACTTGGTGATTACATTCAGACTAACTAACATACAATTTGTGTTCTTGTACATCATGTAGAAAGTATTTCGTCTATACTTTTACTCTTTCATCATAGTTTTTGTCGACAATATCCTCATATACTCACCGACACTTGAGAAACATGCTAGGCACCTGGATATACTTTTGAGTACGGTCTAAGCACACAGAATTTAAGCTAAGCTATCAAAATGTGACTTCTAGATTAAAGAAGTGAGGTTCCTCAGACATGTGTTGTCTGAAATTGGTATATTAGTAAACCCAGACAATGTATAAAATTTTTTGTTATGTACACATCCCCTAAACCTATTGGAGATCCGTGGATTACTAGTTTTTGTCGGCTATTACCGATGGTTTATCCCAAAATTTTCCATATGATAAACACCCATGAAAACTTTTATGAATAAGGGAGTAAAGTTAGAGTTGTCTACTAGTGTGTAGAGTCCTTCCTTGAGTTGAATAAATGTTTTACAACTGCTCTTGTACCGAGACATCTGGAGCCTTGGAATGGATATACAATGTGTGGAGATGCTTCATGAGTTAGTATGGCATTAGTACTGATTCAAGGAGAATAGATATAAGACTATGGGTCTCGTTATCTATGATCCCATGAGAAGAAATACATTATACATAAATTGGTGTTAGTGGAAGTGGACCATGAACTGAAATGTTGGAGACATTATTTCTTTGGTGGGAGATTTATTATTTACACAGATCATTTGATCCTTTGCTATATCTTCACTCAGAGGGACTAGAATCTAAGACAGAGGTGTTGGGTCGAATATATATATAAATTCAACTTCAATATGACATATTCCATATGAATGTGAAATTTCGTAGTAGATGACCTTATTCACAGGACCCAGGATGATCAAGAACATTGAAAGAAGTCCCCAGAGGATCCATGGTGTTTGATGTGATTATTGGCTGACTAGAGGGTTGATTCTTTGAAGGATCAATGATTTAATATTTTATATCCCTTAAAAATTAAATATTCCCTCATTTAATGTATAAGGGGTAGTCTAGATTTTGACTTGTTGTGTAGTATGATGTGAGAATGACTCACGAGAGGTGACCTGATACCTGGATCGTCGATGGAAAATAATTAAATGATATCATTTAATAGAAGAGTACTAGTTCCTACATCAACTAGAGAGGAACTGATGAGGTATTATCATACCTCTAGGTGGATGGTATATCCTTGTATGATAAATATGTACCATGACCACTGATGATAGTTTTGGTGGCTATGGATGAAGATGGACATTATAGGTTTTATCTTTTGATGCCTCGCCTTTTTGAGGCTGAAGGCTGAGCACCAGCAACCTGGAGGTTTGTTGCAGCCACTCCAGATACCATTGTGGAAGTGGTATTATATTAATACAAACATATTTATAAGATTACACATGTTCCAAATGGGTCATGACGTAGTTTGGGTGATCATCGATTGGTTAATGAAGACTTTTCCCTTCTTACTATTCAGAGATAGTCACTCGGTGGAGGAGTTGGGGAAACATTATGTCTAAGGGATTTTGTGATTACATGGAGATCACTTGAGCTTTGTTTCTAATAGATATTCATTTTTCATATCAATCTTCTTGAGGGGATTACCTAAATACCTAGGAACTTTTCTAATATTGGGAATGGTGTACCATCCATAGATTGATGGACAGTTGGGTCAAAATATAACTTTTTCAAGAAAGTGCTACAATTGTGGGATATATGGACATTATAAAATATCATGAAGGATACAAATATTATACTACTACCAATACGACATAGTTTGACATCATGGATTCTTCCACTCAAGGGTTTCCCATTGGAGCTCTATCAATTCAGGACAAGATAGGAATGGATAAACCAAGTAGGTGATACAGACTCCCCTGATGATGATGACATGGGAAATTCATGGGAATGATAATGGATCTAAGGTAGGAAATGTCTATAAAATGGGCCTAGTTATAAATAATGTTAATAATGATCTTGTTTTTTCTAAGTTATGGTTTAGAGAAGTCCCCTTTTATCTTAATATTTGTTTAATTCTATTGTTTTCCCTATATTTTTGAGCCATGTTTGGACATTATATACCCATAGGGTTATGCTTCCCTAACTTACCTTTCTCCAATACATCATCGAATGATGGCACAATAACTTAGTTTGTTTGAGGGTGGTGATAAGTACTTCTTCTATAAAGAGAATTATAAAGGAATTTCTTTGTGGATAGGTGTAGTGGAATATCATCTAGGCCTTTCATCTTGTTATCTATGATGTACGACAAGTTCCATGTGCCTCTATTTCAGAGGTGCATACCTGACAATGTGCGTGTCATGGATTTTGATGATGTTGGGTTTTTGATTGATGCATATTATGAGGTGAATCAGTATGGAACATATTTTGAAGTGAGTATTATTTGAGAGTAAATATGAAATGACAAGTCAAGATTAATTGGAAACATGGATGGATTTAGGAAGGGACAAGAGAACAAGTGTCTTATATTTGAGATCAATGGTATGAGTTATTTGAGAAAGACCACTAGATATGTTTCTTGATAATGAGAAGTTATTATAAGTGGAGAACTATAACATCCTGGTTTTTAAAATAATCATAAATCTCTCTTATGATAAATTATTAAGTTGAAAAAATAAATTTTCAGCAAAAAATCAAGATTTTTGTTAAATTCATCACTAATCGATAAAACACCCAGTTAATTCCATGGAATACTAAATTGAATATTTTTAGATTTTGACACATAGTTAGTGTATGTTTCTAAGGTCCACAAATCCTCAATCGAGTCAGAATAAAAATATTAAATATATTATTTTAAGTGATGGAAATTTATTCAAAATAATTGAATAACTCCAAAAAGATAATTCATATGATAAAATTGGGACCACAGGTAGGTCTGGAATATGATGTTTACCCTAAAAGAGGTATATCATTTATAAGAATCAGATGTTTGGATGTATCTCTCATGAGAAAAACACTTTTATATTAATTTAATTAATTATTCTATTTTTTAATAAATATATTAATATATTCCAAACTGTGCATCGGGTGATAAAACAGATACCACCATTAGATCTAGAATATGGTTTTTACACTATTAATAGTATAATAGTTGAAGTAAGTGGTAATTTGGATACCCTACTAGCTAATTAATGGTTATCAAATAAAGTGTTTAAAATAATAAATTATTGGAAATAATTTTACATCTCACAAATAGTGCATTGCATGGAAATTCTAACACTGCCATTATATATGAAATTGGGTTTTTACTCTAGGAATATAATTTTTTACATGAAATTGAACACTTAAAACTCCTTTTTTAATTAGTTAAATTGAGTGACAAAGATAATCATAAAAAATTAAATGATAAAAGGGGGTGGTCACTATTCATGATCATTCATCCACCCCCATGAAACATATTATTTCCTCCATGTGAGGCATGGAAAGCTATCTAAAGCATTAATTTGGTCTGTTTCAGCCTCATTAACAAATTAATATGCGTTAATGAGTGATATTAAGTAGATCTACCAACATAATTTTAGTGATTAAAGGATCAAAAAATGTGTTTTAATTTTACGTGTAAAATTGTTGTTAAATTTTAAAATAGCCAATGATTCTTGTGAAAACCCCCATATATAAACCTGGAAGCCCAACCAATATTCTCACTGTTTCATGATTGAAGCTTTTGGGGGATCCAGACCACAAAACGTGGATCCGACCAGGGCACCTCCACTCTTGTGGCACGTGGCGATGGGCTTCAAGGGAAAAGTGTTGTCTTCTTTCTTTTAGAAAAAAATTATTTCATTTGAAAAAAATAATTAGGTTTAATAAATGATAAAAAAAAGAATAAAATGGAAAAGAAAATGGTGCCTTAAATAAAATGAAAAAAAATTAATTGACGATTATAGTTTTTTTCAAATAGAAATCACCTAAAATTATCAAAGATAATTGTGTGATATTATCGAGCGACTATTGCAGTTTTTTATTGAATAAAATTATAATAAATAGTTTTATAAAAAAATTTAAATTATAATTACAAAGCGATTATCACATGGGAATGATATCAAAACTATCCAGGGATGAACAATTTAATTACTAAATGATAGTTTCTATAATTTATTGAAGATAATTTATAAAAAATGTTAAAAGATATATATATATATATCTATGTGTGTGTGTACACACACACACACCAACACATGTGTATATATATATATAATTATAAGAGGATGTGATTCAATAAAATTATCATTGTAAAATAGTAATGAAAATTTGAATTTTTAATTATCAAACCCAAATTGTAATTTAATGACATATTCAAAATTATTATTATCAATTCTTATTTACAATTCAATGTTATAATTATCAATGAGTCATTACCAATGATGACTTAATGGATAATTTAAAATTTCTAATAATCATTTCATGTGACAAAATGATAATTTAAATTATCAACACATGTGATAAAACTTTATCATTTTATTTACCCTTTTTAAAAGGATTAACAATTATTTTAAACTATCAATGATTGTGATAAAAACTTTTTCATTTCATGTAATAGTTTAGAAATAATAAGGTAATAATTTAATTTATCATCACATGCAATAAAATAAAATTAAAAGTAATAAATTTATATATCATGGGATATTTAAGAAATGGTAGAATATTAATTTCATTTATCAGTGTATGAAATAAAATTAAATTAAAAGTCACGAGTCATCATTTGATGTTACTTATTAAAGGGTAAAGTGATACTTAAATTTTATCAGATCGTGTGATAAATTTAAGGATAATTTGAGAAATATTCAAGAAGGAGAAATGATATCACATGTGATATTTTATCTATTTTGAAATAAAATAAATGTTATGATTCTAGGAAATCTGCTGCCAAACCTCAAGCATGGATGTGCGGACTGATTGAGAATTTGACATTCCACTCTAGCATTAGGAAAAATAATGAGAGGTTTTTCCCAAATTTTGAGGTAGGAAATTCCTTAAATGTTTGGTCTTAATAATAAATGATAGTCATTAATAAGAAGATATAAATACATATCTAAATATTGAATGCATGTGGGTATTCCATAAGTATTATTAAGCTGTTTATTAACATTTATATGTGATTACATGTATATAGTGTGATACATAAAAATTATCATATGATTATTCATGAAAATATATATGTCAGGTCATGCAACATATACCTTTGGTTTTTTTGGAACCATGACAGGTGGACCTTTGACTTTCATTACCCATTGGAGGTGGATAGTGCATGACTGATGACTAGGTATCAATGCATGTGGTTTGCACATGATGATGCCTTGGGGAAGCCATGTAGTGGGATGTTGGGACATGTGTTATCCTCTAGAGGGGGAATTCACTTGACCAAGGACATGGGACTAATATATGGGGAACGAACATGATGATACCTTGAGGGGAAATGTCTGATAATAAATGATATAATGATGCCTTGGAGTATTGTGTAGCAGACCATTACAACTCAGGTTATCCATTGGAAGCGGGATGTAAATGACCATCAATGAGGGTTCAATTTATGAGAAGGGAATATGATGCTTCCATTGGATTCATTCAATGAAGAGGGAACTCATTAGAACTTGGTCTATATTATGGCTTCTTGATGGTGTGCTTAAATGACTAAGAGACACGATTTTCTCTCGGTCCTCAATACGTCAACTTGGAAATTAAGGGAAATTGATTAATTCCCATTTCCCTTACACATATATAGAAACATTTTTTCTTATAGAGAATTTATATTGTCTCACGACGAAACTGAGAATCATGATTCTTTATCCTAATAAAAATTTCTAACTTATCAGACACTACGGTTATCCATTTCGTTATAGAGTCACAACAGGTATGTGTGGGGGTTATGGAAGCGTGGTCAGTGCACAACCACTCTGTTTTTGTTTCTGTATTTACTTCACATTATTTATTATGGAATACACTTGTATTTTGAGCACATCTGGTTTAGGAGGCATTGGTGGTGTCCTACAGAGTCTTATACTGACACCATACTTAAGAATTTCGGTTTTCCTGTATACTTCATGGCTTGAGATCTGGTGAAGGGAAATGGCTACAAGGCAGACAACTTAGCAATGAGGCATGGAGTATAAGTAGACTCAGATAGGAACATGGTCACTCCACCTAATACTATTTATTAATTCTGGTTTTTTATCATTTGATTTTTATCGCCACTTTGGGAGCGAGTACATTGATTATATATCATCTTTACATTCAGTATTTTTGACTCTGATTTATTATAATTTTTTTGATTATTTATTCCTTTGACATCGTACAGGGGTTATAGTACCTCCAAATATTCACTTGATACCCAAAACTACTCGCTGAAAACCTATTTTTTATGGGGAGACATGCACGAGGATATATAGCATTCCGGCTCGAACCGAGTGATATGGGTTAGGGCGTTACATGATTAATTTTTCAATATGATAAATTATGTTTTTGATACCATTTAATGTAAAATAAAAATCATGTTTTAAAAAAATTACTCAATAAATTTCATAAAAATCATAAAAATTGCTAATTTTTTCCAAAACATAACATTTATTCTTAAGTACTAACCTTTTCTATAAACAAGATTCTACATGTTACACGTGTGAATTCTAAAATTATTATTTTCCCAAAAATATAAACTGTATTTGATAAATTTAATTTCATATTTGGAATTAATAGGTAGAAAATTACTTAATAATAAGTATTTTATTCTTATGAATTAAAAAATAATTACTTTATAAAATCATTATTACGAAGGTAAAAATAAAAATTGAAAATTGAAAATTTTTAGAGTAAAACAATTAAGAAAATTTTTAATACATATTTGAAAATTAATGGATAAGGGAAGATAAAACTAAAATCATTTTCCAGTCCATTATATTTTAAATTGGATCTACATTCTATGTTAAAAATGTTCTCAAATTATATTAATATGTTATATTTAAAAAAACCATTACCCACACCAATAAAAGGAGCTCATTGCCACACTATTTCTCCACAAATTATATATATTTATGTAAAAAATATAATGTAGTATCTCATAAAATCACTCACCACATCTAATAAGTCTTCTTATATCCAAAATTAGTAGACAAATATCCTGAAGTTTTTTCCCGATGGAGAAGATAAAAAGAGAGTGGTAATGTTCTCAACTGAGCACTATGAATTCATTAAATATTATTCCCTATAAAGACTATGATACACATGAATGATTGTTAAAAATAATATTAATAATGTTCAGAAATATTATTATAATAAACAGTGTGCATAATTTTTCATAACTGAATTAAAAGGATTGTTAAAAGGGTCTATTTAATAAATAAATATAATAATTAAATAATTAATATGATTTTGAAAATATAAACCAATACATACCTTTTTTACCTTCTATATAAATGAATGTGTTGCATGTCAGTATATTCGGACAACCACCTCCATGAAACTGTTGAATTAATTTTTCATCTAGAGATTTATTATTTAAAACCCATTTTAAAATATACGTTATGAAATTAAACACATATAATTAATTTAATTATTGTTCTATAGTAATTATATATAGAAAAAATAATCACTTTTTTATCCATACTCACCCATAGATTATTACTAGTTTTTATTTCTATCGATTTAATCCATGGCCTGAAAAATGAACCTAAATTTCATTCACTAATGAGTATAGAAAAGAATGTAATAGTGATATTATAAATTAATGATAAAATAATTTTTTTGTGGTTATTTTTTGGTTTTATTGATATTTGACTTATTATTATCTTAAAAACATTTTTTCATTAAGGATTATCGAAACAAGCTCGTCACCAACTCCAACATCATGAATCATAACCTAGAGGCTTATGAAGAGAACATAGAAAATAATGAATCATTATCAAAAGTAAACAAATTTACCTATATTTATCTCAACATTATAAAATTTTATTCTATAAAAAATATTGCATAAATCTAATGAGAAACTAGTATTTATCAAACAATCAAAGATAATAACATCTGATAATGAACATTAAATATAAATAACTATAAAATTTATAATAAATTATTATAAATGAATCCTATTAAAGGTTATATTTATTGTTTTTTATATTAGTTATTAAGATATTTATTTTTTTTATAAGTGAGGTTAGATCATGTTTGGCTATGTGGGATTAAACAAAAAAGATATTTTTAGTTGTATTTTCATTTAACGAGAAGTTAGTATTTTTGTTGAACATTATTTTAATAATGTTGTTATATTATATCAAAGGATTTTATTGTGCTTTAATTAAACTATATTTTATAATGATTTACATTTCTATCAAAAATACTATAACATCCCATTATTTAGATTAACATAATGATATTCTTAATATATTTCATAACACGCAACACTGAGTTTTAAGGGAATTGAAATATACTATAAGAATATTATTTAAATGTGACCATTATGACACAAAAATTAAATTTATGGTATAAAATGTAATAATGAAAATTTTGAAATTATTTATATAGGTTTTCTATATTGTATATGTATTGATAAATTAAAAATAAACATGTACTCAATTTCTCGAAGAGTAATTTAAGCATTTAAATTATATTTTCTTCAACAATGGTTTTTTGTGAGGGAATATTGTAAATAGTTTCAAAAAAATTAGATATTATATTTCAAAAATTGATGATTATTTTTAAATTATTATATAAAAATTATATCAGTTCATATTTTTGGATTTTTCTAAAATGATTGTTTTTTCATGGAAAAGTAAAAATATAGATTTTTGTATATATGTAATTTCTTGTCATTAACTAATGAAATTTAAAATCTCCATGATAATAAGTTATCATATTTACTATTTGGTTAATAATAATCTAATTAATTTAAATATAATCAAAAATTTTAATGATTTTTATATAAGTGCTTTATTGGGATTAAAAAACAATTTTTCAAAAATTAATTATTGCGTTTTTTGTTTTATATTAAATAATTTTATATGTATTTTATAAATTGATTGTATACTATTAATCCTAAGGATAAAATTTTATGAATATTACCCTTTAATATTTTGTTCAATATGAATAGTCAGTGTAGTAAATAAATTTCCACATGGTAAGAGTAAAACATGCAAAATAAGGTTAAAACTATGTCATAAGGCTTAAAAATTTCCATAACACCTGTCATTATTTTATTATATATGTTTATTTCTAAAATAACCATCAATTTTCCAAAAAATTGGAAATTTATTTACACTTTCCTTTAATAACAACTTTAATATGATTATAGTTAAAATAATTAAAATAAAATTTCACTCTCCTTATTTAAATATCTCACTTATTTTTTCATTAGGTTAAAAAGTGGGGTTTTTCAACTAAAAATCGTTAGTTGAATGGTTAATAAATTTATTTTATCATGGTAATTTTTATTTCATATTTACTAATGGAATAATTACCTTAAATTCTTATACAACACCAACACGATGCTTTTTCAAGTAATCAAAAAATTATATTAATGATTTTAATAAAATTAAAACTATTAGAGTTTGTATTAAGTTTTATTTTACATGAAAATTAAGATAATTAAAAAATATTAGATATTTTTTATAATTTTATGTTTTAATTACTTTAATTATTTTCAATATATATGAAAAGTCTCAAAATTGTATTTGATGGTATATTATATTAAATTATATTTTCTTTATTGATTCAAAATTCATAAAAATGTAATATTTTTCAAGGTGAATAGGATATAATCTATAATATTGGTCACTATACACTCATGGGTCAATTATTTACTTTATATAACCATTATTTACACTTATATATTAAAAAAAATTGAATCACTATAATCATGAAAAGGGTTAATGAGGGGTGAAAAGAATAGAAAGGGTTAAAAAATGACCTAATAGTATGGATTTTTTTAGTAGATAATATTTTGGAAAATATGAATACTATAATTTAAATATTTTATTTTATTTCCATATTAACATGAATATATATATATATATATTAATTTAATTCATTTTATAATTCCAATGGTGTTTCTACCCTACCTTATAAAAGGGAGACTACTCTCCCCTCTTCCTCATAACATTTGAGCACTTTGGTTTAAAAAATCTATAAAACATTCTCTCCCAAACATCTATACACACATCATTGAGTTCTAGTTCTCACAAAAAGACAAAACCATGAAGGCTTTTGGTGTTAGCCAAAGATGTTATCCGAGGAGAAGGTATATGTCTTGAACGAAATATTTCATGTTTTTTTATTCTTATAAATTCTTCAAATATTCATTAAAATGATTAAATAATATTATATGAATCCTAAATTTAATTAAATTTTATCATGTTTATAGAATAAAAATTTTTCATCCCAATTTCATTCTTAGGAGAAATAAAACATCACTGTTTCCAACTTGTTGATTATCATCTCCACAAAATGATGAGTTTTTTTCATCAACACCACTAATGGTTTCTTAAAATTATTTATATAAATAAAATATATGATACTCATGAAATTATTATCATTATATAAATATAATACATATTCTATTATCTTGCCCATCTATTCTTTGTAAAATAAAAGTATTTTTTGTTCATATGTGTGGATTATCACCTCCACAAAGAGATATGATTTATTTTTATTGTACACATTTCATGGATGGGTATATGATTTTATTTAATGTAAAATAAAAATAATTTTTTTGATGAATAATACTATAATTGTGATAGAATAATTTACCCATCGACCATGGTCAACCAACCAATGGATTTTTATTTTAAACTAAAATTCCTAAAACTGTATAACATAAACTTAACTGATCTAATAACTATATAAGGAATTGTATTATGTTAAATAAATGTGGTAAAAATAAGAGATAAAGCCTGAATTTTTTATTTAGAAGGTATATAATAAATATATGTTTATTATTATTGGAGTTAAAGTATATATGTGGCTAGTCAGACTCGAGGTAACATATTTTTATTTAAAACCTTTTTGGAGTATTTCAATAAAATATTTTACTTATATATCAATGTTTTTTAAAATTTTATATATATTTTTTTATTTTATAAATAAAATATTTTTAAGGTTCATTTTTGACTACCATTCAATTTATATTATTTTTTTATAATGGAATATTTGAAAGCAAGATTCATGAATGCGCCTTATAATAAATTTTGGATACAAAAAAAGAACATAATTTTTTTTGAAAATAACTTTATTATATATAGATTATCGTGGGGTATTAGTTATTATATACATAAATGATTCATATTGAATGGAAAATAAATAAGGGTGTATCAAACTCTCATTAAGGGTTAATTATAGTGGAATAAAGAATGAATCTATTATAATAATCAACATGGAATGGTAATTATCAGAAAAAAAATTCCATGTAATCAGTAAACTAAGAAAGATGTGCATTAATAATATGGAAAGGTAAATAACTAAAACAAATTCCATTCAATTAACATGATTCATAATATAATATAAGAAAAAATGTATAGGTATATAACTTAAAATAAATTTCATTTAATCACTAAACAAATAATAAAATGCATCCATAAATTTCACTATAGTGAAAATATCAAGTATAATAATAACTAAATTCTAAATATAGGAGTTTATTAAATATTGGATGACATGTTTCCCAAGTAAATTAAACCATTTCCATTAATACCTTTTACAAGATGGTTTAAAACATACTGGTATAAAAACCATTAAAAATATTGTTTATAACTTCGTTACAAATGTGAATGTTCTGTTTCCAATGATATTCATCACATGAGACTACCACAAAATTGAGGGGATTAATTTAAATAGTCCGCAGTATAAATATATCCTCTCCAAATAATTCCTCATATATTGAATAATCTATTGAACTCATACAAAATGTTTTGTATCAAATATATGTATTGGGAGAAGGATACCGATTTTACAATATTTCCATAGTTAATCAAATAATTTTCAATTTAAAAAACATATGTAGATATGATATATGATTTAGTAAATAAGAATATCCATGATAAATAATATCTACTTTAATGTAAATTTTAATTTCCAATGGTCATAAGAATATGAAAATGTCACAGAAGAGTTACTGCCTATAAAAATTCCATCATGGAGGTTAATATTAATACTTTCCTTGTTAAAAATAATCATATACCATTCACAAGAAAATTAAGGATGGTAAAAATATATATATACCCATTGGAGAAATAATAAATGGTTTTTTTCATATATTAATAGAAATACGATAAATTGTATTTTACAACACTGTTGAGGAATATGCCCTTTTGATTTTGGAAAATATCTTGAATATCATTTTCGTTGAAAATCCATTATATAAAATTAAATTTAGGAGATATTAATTAAGGTAATTTAGTGTGAAAATAAGACTTGAAATATAAAATTTATTTTTTAAAATAATTGAGTGGTCACGAAAACTGTACATTCTATTCATTCTGTATAAGTTAAAACAGTTGTTTCCTTTTTTTTCTTTTTTGGTGAATGCCAAACAGAAATAGTTTTTAAAGAGTCAAAAAGAATCCTTTGAATTTTCTTAAATATTAAAAATGGGAAAAAATTACTTTAATATTTTATTTGTATGATTTTATGATGTTACTAAAAATAATTTTAGAAAACATATTTTTTAAGAAAATATTTTTCTGAAAGAATAAAGTGATGAAGTGCGATATTCTTGAAAATATTCTATAAAACATTTTAAGTACCAAATAGTTGAAAAATGTTTCTATTACATAGTATAGTTAATTAATAACCATATGAGAAGAAACTTTAAGGGTCTTATAGGAAATTTTTGGGTAATTTCCTTCAACAAATATTCCTGAATAATATATCTCAATTAGAATGAGATTGTGAAATAAACCCTTGAAATGAAAATAATATTGAGGTATAGATTTATAAATGAATTGATTATTTTAATACAATATAAATACTGATAAAATATGTGTAAATACAAAATAATATTCAAAAATACATTACACACATAATATTATCAATACAAAATCAATGAAGTAGAATCCCTACCCAATAAAAGGAAATTAATTTAAAAAATCCCCTACTTATGCTTCATTTTGGTTGACCGTTAATTAACCTCATGTATAGTGGTTTAGAAACATTTAAATATTTAAAATAGAACCTTATCAATATATTTTATATCATATATGATCCTTATAAATTGTCTTATCAACCATTCATTAATAATCATTCATTATTTTCATTATTTCGGTAATAACTATATTTGTTTTTCAAGTGTGTTTTGACTTGTTATTTTTTCCCCATTACTTCAATAATAATTTAAAAATATGCATAATGTAAAACATGATTAAAATATAATATAAATTCATTATTAATTTATTTATAGTAGTCTATAATATTTGGGTATATGAAATGAAATACACTGTTCATAGAGTTGGTATGTCGGGCATACACAAGAACATTGTTTCCATTTCCATATCATATTTAAAGAAAAGTAAATAAATAATATATATATATATAATTATTAAAAACCCATTTTTATTTTATTTTCAATAAATATATTTTTTAAACCCATATTTAATAACTTCTATGCTAATTTTGAATCAATCACATAACTTTGCAAGATGGTAGTTCTTCGTACACCTGAGAAACATTTTCAGATTCCTAAAAAAGATAAATAATGAATTTATCTATTATATAATAATTAAAAAAATATTAAATACATAAAAAGTATCATAAATTGCATATATAAACTATAATTTCATCCTTATTTCTAACCGTGATATGTGGTAATAGAAAAATGAACGACACCAGTTATGATGTAGTAGTCCCCCATACACATGAACAATGTTTTCATAATCCATTTAATTTATGTTTGTGTATTTTTATGTAATAGATTTAAAATAAAAAACTATAACTATATTTAATAAACATAGGTTACAATATAATAATTATATTGTAAGAATTTATGGATGTGGAGTAAGAAATAAAATTGAAATGATTTTAGCAAAACATTCACTCTTCTTTGGGTATCCTCCTTAGGATTGCACAAATTACTTCCTAATTGGGATTTATTACCAATATATGTCTTATAGTATGAGGGGAGGAAATATTGGGAGTTATTTGAGACTTTATTTTACAAACTAAAGTGTTCTGAGAGGTATGCATAAGGGGGAGAGGATGAGGTCATTTATATGGGTGGTGAGGGGGAAAATATTCAATTTTTGAAAGAGTGAATTCCACCCCCATTTGTTTCAGGTTAAGTTGATAAAATAATGCACAAAACTAGATCATATAAATTATATGGTCTAAATATGGCCATAAAACAGTTCTTGTAAAAGTTTCTAGGTAATTTGGACCCTTAGTTTTAAATTTTAGTCCGTTAATAACCTCTTTTTTCTATTAATTGTTGTAATTAATTTTAACTACATTCACTAATCATATTGGTATAATAATTAATATAGACTTATTATAAAGTAAAAATTGATATGATTCCAAATATTTAACAATTTTTTCCAGATTCAAACCACATAACAGTCATAAAATAATTCAATATTAGTGTCATGGATGTGATGAGAAACCATGTTTTTCAAAGTAAAAATGTTACGAATATAACAAAATTTTCAAATTTAAATTTAATGTAAAAATGATTATAATGACCTATATTTTATTAATATATGTAATATGGATCTAATTTCACTTTAAAACTAATTTAAATTATAACTTATCATTATAAATGATTTAGATGAAATTTCATTTTTTAATTTTAGTTAAGTATTTTTCACTATTCATCAAAAAAATAAAATTTATTTCAAAAATATAAAAACATCCCCGTAGGATAATTTTGGAATTTAAAATTATAAATAATAATTCTTTGTTTTAATATAAAATTTTTAGAAGTTTCAAATTTTTCTATAATAGTTTCTCTATTAAAAGGTAGCAAAACTACCATTAGAAAAATAAATCGCTTTTATTGGTAAAATTTGAATTTTTTTATCTTATGCAGAAAATATATATTGTATTAACGTAAAAACATTTTTTATAATATAAATATTTTTAATTAATATCATTCAAAAATATTAATTAAATAAATTTATTAGGATAAAATACCTTTTCAATATAATATTTTTTTTATAAAAACACTTCTTTTATATTTAATTGGTTTAAATGTCAGTTACAAACTAATTGGTAATAAATTAATTAAACCATATATTTTTATAAATTATTTTATCATATTTATAACTATAAATTTTAATTTTTAGGAGATAACTAGAATATTAAATATTTATGTTAATATTAAATTATTGTTCTGTAAAACCTGAATTTGTGTGTAGCGCAAGCCATCGAGGAAACATGCAGTTGCGTGTGACACAAGATATCTCAGCTCTCAGTAAATTGTATTCTATATAATATATTTACTTTCTTTTAAATATAAAATATATCAGAAAGTATGGGGACATTATATTCCTTTCCACGCATGTTGTTTCGTGTCATACATGCTACCGAATATGATGTTCATATATTAAAATTATAGGGTTTTACATTCTTCATACCATAAATAAATTGCCTCCAAACAATTTAAACATATTGTGGGTAATCAAGGATTTTACATTTTGAAATAACACTATTAAAAATTCAACTTCTTAATATAGTTAATAAAATATCCCCTTAATATGAGAGAACGGGATGTACATGTTTCATGTGGAATAACATATAACGAGGTTTCTAAATAAGAGAATATTAGTGGAATATAAAGATATAACCATGGCTGAAAAGCTTAAATATTTTTAGGGTGATTAAGGTCATTAATAATTGACAATTGAATGATCATTATAAAGCTGAGGGCCTCAAGGACATAAATCTATAATAATTTAAAAGACTATTGGTTCCAAAAAGTAAAGGTATTAGAGTTTTTTTCAAGACCCCTTTTTTAGACGTTGAGGAATTATTTCACTCTATAAGGAAATATATATACTTTATACATTTCTATTTTATAAAAACAATTTCGTCTTTTGGTTTTTCTTCAATAAATTTTCAATTCATCCCTTATACCATGAAATATATATCAAAATATTAACTTCTATTCTTAAATACCCTTTAATATTTCATCTGATCCATAGAAGTGTACCAGGATATTCCTTATATCTTTATTAAAAAAATAGTTAAAAAATATAATCCTATAACACCTAAATTTAAACTTAATCCATTATATAAATATTTTACCTCATAAATAATCAGAAATAGTTCTCACTAACTTTATAAAGAAGGATGCTAAATAAAAATTATCTTCCCCAAACAGAATAAAGTGGCTCTTAATAAACACATACCAAACTTGTGAATTCATCCATCATGTATTATATAAAAACATAGTAATAACTTGAATTACAATATATAAATATTGGAAACATTCATGATTTCTTATTCTATTTGTAAAAAGATATGTTATTGGATATATTCCTTAAATCTAAAAATATTGAAAATTCTGGCAATGATGGCATAAACAAATTTGTCAACAACCCATTAATGATTTCCATAGTGGTTAGTAATTTCTAATTTAATATATCAATATCAATAATACCTTTTTAAAATAACCATTATATTAACATGAGGAACATATTAAGAGGCTTTTTCATTAATCATATGTTTTCCAAGAAGTTCTACTTACCATTGAATAATTTTTCTTTATTTTCAATACTGTTAAACATGTTCTACAAAGTCCTTAATAAAATATTACTACATTAAAATCATTATACATTTCAAAATTATTATAACCAGTACATCATTGACAAAATAAAAAACATACACAATTCATGGATCCAAACATGAGAACATAAATCTTTTAACTTTGGTTGTATCAATAACACAATATTATCCTTAATCCTGTAGTTATAATGTATTTTCCTTTGATGTTTGGGGAATTCATGATATAGTTCTATATATATCTAAAAGTAAATCATTTTAACTTAGAAACATCTATCATTCTCTTGAGATCTAAATAATAGTGACCTATCTCTCTAAACTAATATCAAACTCCATGTCCTTTTAAGAAATTACCATGATGTTACCTTCAAAATTTATCACATGTAGAAAAACACTTATTTCATTTCTTCTCTTTAACTATCCTCTCCCATCCATCCTATTATTCTTATAATTCCCTCCAGATCCACAATACATAGACAAATATATATTTTTCTTATTAAAACATGATACTATTTTTCCATCTAAGGAGAATGGTTAGGAGATAAATTGCATTTGAAATATTGGATTGAAACCATTCAAGAAACAATCATTATTACCCTTTGGATTACATGCATTGATGTAATATGTATTCCATTATCTATGATTCATATAAATAAAAGGGAATATACTATATTAAATAATATCCAGTTGAAACATATTGTTTAATAAAAAAATTTAAATACTTAACATAAATTGAGAATTGAATGTAAATAAAATCATAATCATAAGATTTTTTGTTTGGGATGTTCTTCAGTAATTATCTTCAAATTCTCCCATAGGGTTATTTTCCATAATTAATGTTTTGAAAAATCTTGTTCTCAAGTCTTTTTATTAGACTTATTTTGATACCAAATATAGTGAAGCGACCCCATTAATCTCAGATATGGTCCCTACTACCATTACATTGGCATAATATACATATATCCTGAAGGAATGTTTAGTTATGTAGTCTTTGTAAACTAGATACATAAATGAGTCTTATAATAAATACGGAAACACAAATTAAATTTTTTAAAATAACTTTATTATATCTATTCTATCCATTTATATTAGTCATAGTAATCATAATGGATTTTTGGGGAATGAAAAAACATAATAAAGAGATTTAATGCACATTAAGTGTTATGCATGATAAAATAAATAATGAATCAATGAGAATCATCAATATCGGATGGTAAATAACTGAACACATTCCATGTAATCAATAAAATGATAAGGGAGTGCATAATTGATATGGAAATGTAAATAACTAAAATTCATTCCATTTAAATTACATGACCAAAATAATAAGATAAGTATGAATCGAAATATAAATAACTGAAAACACATTCTATTTAATTAATAAACTGATAGGGAAATGAATCTATATATTTTTTCACAGTGAAAATATCATGGATAATAACAATTGAAATATAAATAAATATAATTTTTTAATATTTCACATCATGTTAACCTGGTATATGAAATATTTACCATCAAGTTATTATACAAGATAATTTGAATGAAAATACTATGAAGACCTTTCAAAAAAATTTATATCATGCTTGGATACAAACACGATGAGTTTGAATCCAAATGATTTAATCTCATGAGAATTATAATGTATTAAGAGACTTACATTAAATCGTCCCCAAACCATTTCATACCTATACAAATAGTTCTACACATATCGAGTAACTAATTTAACTCAAAAAAATGTGCAATATAAAATTTTTATATTGATTAATAGATACGAATTTTTCAATATTTCCCTGGTTAATCACGTGAACTTTAAAAGTAAAACAATATGTAAAAATGAGATATAGTTTAATAAATTTGGATATCCATGATAAATAATATGGATACTAAAGGAAAAATTATTTTCAAATAATCATAGGAAATGGAATATCTCACGGAAAAGTTATTGACTACAAAAAATGAATCAACGAACTGAATGTAAATATATTCCTTAATAAAAACGATTAAAACCATCAAGTGGAAGATTAAGGATAGTATAAAAAATATCCATTGGAGTAGTAGTAGTGTGTTTTCGTTTTTTATGAATATAAATACCATAAAAAGTCCTTTTAAAACATTTTTATGAAAAATATCCATTTTCATGTTAAATAATATTTTGAAAATAGTTTTCTTAGGATGTTACTCTTAAAAACAGAATTTGTAAAATAATTCTGAAATAAAATTTATTTTTAAATAACCTTTAAAACATAGAAATGAATCATCAAAAAATTTTGGTGTTAATCATGGTAAGAAAATCCATTAATATCATACAAGTTAAAACAAAGGTATCCTTTCACCTTTTCATTAAAATTCAAATGGTATTTATTTTGAAAATGAAAAAAAGATTCAATTGAAAACTTTTTTAAAGTGAAAAACTGGAGAAAATTCTTTTATTAAATATTTTTAAAGAGGTTAAAACATTTTTTGAAAATATTTTAATAAAACACAGTTTTCGAAGAAAAAATATTTTTTACCAAAGTGATAATTGAAGTTTGATTCTCTAGAAATATTTTTAAAAAAAATTTAAGTACCAAATATGGTAAAAATTATTCTATTACATGAAAGAGTAAACTAAAAACCATATGGGAAGAAAATATATTTTTTATTAGGAAATTTTCAAGAAACTATCATCAAATGATACTCAATATTAATCAATCTTGATTAGAATGGGATTGGGAAATAACCCCTTAAAATGATCACAATGTGGAGGTGAGATTTAATAAATGAATCAATTTTTTATATTCACTATAAATCCATTTAAAACAAGTTTAAATACAAAATTAGATAATAAAAATTCATTACACACATAATATTATCATGAAAAAGTCAATGAAGTATATGTTTAACTCAATGAGTGGAAATTGAGTTATGAAATCCCTAACCCTGTGCTTCTTTTTGGTTAAGCATTTTTAACCTCATTCATATATATTTTAAACATATTAATAACTTATTAAGTAAACTTATTAATATTTATGATATCATATTGAATCCATTTATAACATCTTATCATCCATTATTTAATAATCATTCATTATTTTCATTATTATGGGTAATAACTTTCTTTCTTTTTCAAGTATATTTGGAATTGTTATTTTTTATGTTTGTATTGATTCGATCATGATTTAACTATCTAAAGAGTATAAAAATGATGTAAATATCATATAAATAAATTATATATTTACTTATATTGATCCATAATATTTAGTGATAGGAAATTAAATACACAGTTTATGGAGATGGTAGACCATATGTACGCATCAAAATTGATTCCAATATCATGTCTTAATGAAATAAATAGAACTAAATGAGATTTATTTATAAATACTATCATTAAATTATTATTTTTATGTGATATAAATCATCTATTTTTATTAAACTCATCCTTAATACATTCCATATATATGGTTAATGAGTCACATCACATTGTGATGTAGTAGTCTGCCATACATATGAGCAACATTGTTGTATTACCACAAAATGGAAAGTATGAAGTTATGCATTATATAATAATAATATAAGAATAAATAAATCATACTTATCCTAAATATAATATATAATTAGTTTCTATATTTTAATTATTGACCTTGATAGGTGGTAATTATAAAATGAAAGACATCAGTTTGTGATACAGTAGTTCACCATACAAAAGAAAAATAAATTAGTTACCCATTTGACAGAAGTTTTTAGTATTTTTCGTCATTATTTTGACCCAAAAAAATATAATTATATTGATGTTACATAGTTTATAATATAATCAGGTTATAATAAAAATTTAATGATTTTGATTTGGAAATAACGAAAATGAGTGTAGAAAAACCATACCTATTTTCAGGTATCCTCCTTAGGATTGAAGTAATTATATCCTAAGGTTGATTTATGCATAATATAATCCTTCTTGGATGATGGGAGGGATGTTTGGGAGTGATTTGGGAAGTTATTGGCTAAATTAGAGTTGTCCGAGAGGTGTAAAGAATGGGAAGAGGGGGAGGCCTTTATGAGGGGTTGAGTGAAAAACATGTAAATTTTATAAAATATTTATTACACCACAGTTTATTCCTAATAAAGTGGCTCAAATAATTCAAAAAACTTGATATTAGAATGAATAATGTTGAAACATGGCTAGAAAATGGAAATTGTAAATTTTTATAGGTGATTTGGCCCTCTTAAGCATAGTGTTTAGTCTTTTGGTGAAGTCATTTTTATCTTAATTATTATAATTAATTTTAGCTGTATTCACTAATAAAATTTGTACAAATTATGTTAGGATTATTAAAAATTATAAAATTTTTTGATTTCAAATATGGAATCCATGTTCTTAAATTCATAGCATATATGTGGGACCATAAATTAACATTAATCCCGTAGAAAGGGATGAGAAAACCGGTTTTAAAAATGATATATATTACCTAAATTAACTCAATAGATTTATATATAATATAATTTGACTTTTAAACCAATTTAAAATATAATTTAATATTATAAATTATTTTTGATGAATAATTTATTTTCAACTAAAATTCAAAATTAAACACTATTAATCAAGAAATTAAATATCTCTAGAAAATACAAAAAAAATATTTGATTTAATATAAATAAATTTTATTGAGATCATCCAATAAAATTAGTTAATTTAATTTATTAGGATAAAATGATAGTGTCATGTAATTGTTTTTATAAAAACATTTCCATTATATTAAATTGGTTTTTATATTAATTTATAATTAATTGGTAACCAATGAATTCAGCCATGTAATTTAAAAAGTTATTTAACAGTATATATAACCACTGATTTTATATATAAGATATAATTATCATATTAAATAATAATAATATTATTATATTATTGTTCAGTAAAAATAGGTCGGTGTTTAATGAAACCTATCGAAGAAATTTTAGATTTCATGTAACTTAAGCTAACTTATATTTTCATTAATTTCATGTTATGTTGTATATTTAATTTATATAAAATTTTAATTATGTCATATACTCTTAGTAATTTATATTCCTTTCTATGTTTGTTGTTGCGTTTCAAATATTCCCTCTAATATGATGTGAATATTTTTAAATTTTTGTGTGTTACATATTCAATATTGAGAAATATGAAAAATGTTATCTCATATATATTTGCAAATTTTTTTGCATGTTGACAGATTATTTTTTAATTAAAAACTTTTAATTAAATGTGGTTTTTCCCATGTTTAAAATTATTTTTCTTTGATAATACTTATTTATAAATATTTTAAAATGTTAATGGTTATTTCCTTTATTTTTTTATCTAATTTAACCACTGATCATAAAAATGTATTTTTCATATATGTAGACATTATTAATTATCATTATGTTGAAATGGGGATATAATTTTATACCATTTTACAACATCTTTCTCTCTACGTATTTTAAAATGCACTCAAGTTGTTTTTAGGAAACATTTCTATATTCCAAGAGTTCATTTAGTAGTGTTTTAGATATGAATGTTTTCCTATTATCTTTGGACCCAAATGTATGAAATAATATTATTAATGGTTGGGGTCTTATAGAACTATATAATTAATCAAATTATGTTTTATATCTCATGAAATAAAATATTTATCATTGGTAGTATCCCGAACCAATATGGTACACAGGTTGTATAACAACCCGTACATTACATACATGGTTATTACTTTAGAATTGATTCATACTTATTAAAACATATAACAAAACCATGATAGGACCGTATAGGTATAGTGTCTTTAGAAACTGGGAAACATAAACAACTGATTCATAAATCATCTAAACTGTCTCCCATTTATTTCATCATATCTAAAGTCTCTTTTGGTATATAATACTTAATACCCTTCTTCATGACCTCGGTAAAAGAAAACATACAAAAGGGTGATCTGAAATAGTCACTAAGGGTAAACAAAAGAAATATCAATCATATCATATTTATAAGATCATAACATTTTGAAAATCTTAACCTACAAAAGAGATCATAATATAGTAACATGGGATAAATCATATTAGTGAAATATAATACCAATAATCATAACTTAAAACCTGAAACATTGTGTAATACACACATAATAATAGAAAATCATGTCATATTAGCCAAGGCTCATTGATAAGGCCATCATAGCGAACAAAGTCCATTACTAAACTGGGTTCACTCCTCATTCCAGTCTTGTATCATTGAACCGGATTAACTTGCCGGTCCAGCCATGTCTATCTCATGAGATATAAATTTTTACCCAATGCATTAGAGGGAGATATAGGTCCCACCCATCTCATAATGAAACCATTCTTATATGTGCCAGAAAATCATAAATCATAGCATAACCCATATAATAAAACTGGGATTCTTAAACATCATGCCATAATATCAATAATCCATATAAGATAAAAGGACATCATAAAATTAATTCCATCATAACATAATCAAATCAATGTAAAAAAATAGGGATAGAAACAAAAACATATATTATCTTAGATGGAAAATAATTTTGATAAAACACTTGAACTCTATTCTTGAGGAAAATATCTTTTCTACTTCAAAAACATTTTTCCTTTTTTAGCATGTCATTAAATTTTAAACTAAAAGAAGATGATTAAAAATAACCTTGAAAACTTTTAAATGAATCTTAATGTAAATAATGTTCTATGAAATCATAAAAATCCATTCCTTCCTAAAAAAACATTCTTGTTGTACTTTGGCCGAAAAAGTCAAAAAAGTACCTTGTAATAAAAATGAAAAAAGATTCCTTTCATATATTATACTGAGAACTCACCAATGGGTAAAATTATATTTAAAAAATTGTAGGAGGATATAAATAATATTACATATTGAGGAAACATGGATGTGGTTGATAAATATTCCCCAGTAAATTATGAAGTATAAACAAACTTAGATAAAAATGAGATTGTAAGATTTTCCCTTACCTTAGTCATGATTTGATTTGTACGTATCATAACCTCCTGTATAATTATTTAAATAATGTCATTGAAATATTAAATAATCATTTTCATTGTTATGATATCATATATGGTCATATTCTTATCTTCTTATTAATAATATTCATTGCTACTTGTTATTCAGGTGTTCATTGCTTTATGTTCTTATGCATGTTTTGTGGAATAAATTCTTATCCTTATTTTTAGGTTATAGATACCTCATTTCCAGAATTGTATTAGTGTAATATATATCATATATATTCATTCAATTCATATATATAATCCTTATTAAATGAAGATCATGTAAAACGAGTCGCATCGCATCTTGGATACGGTAGGCCGAACATACGCACGAGCGATGATATCATTCCCATGATCGTGGAATTGTATTGAAGTGTATGTATACTATTTCAGAATAAATATAACTTTACAATAATCATATATAGTTATTCTTTACACCATTATACCCATCCAAGTAAGGTGGTGGTGGAAAATAGTTTACACCACAGCGTGTAGACGGTATTCCGTACATATGCACGCGCGGTGATTTCATTTTCTGTAGGATGGATAGAAGGTGAAATAGGGTTGTTTCATATTTATAATAAAATATCATTATATGAGTTATACTGATGTTATTTCTTCATAATTAATGAACTAAAAATAGTAAGTAGAAGAAGAAATTTTTTTGAAAGAATCGGTAACAGATATTACCTATTCTTCAACACGCCTCTTTGAAACCACCTCTTAGGGCACTAAAATTGGACTTTGAAGAAGACCAGGACCTTAAGTATGTTTCTAGGGAAGTTTAGAATGGAAATGGTCAGGGTTTTTCTGAGATTTAGGCTCAAAATTGTGTAAAGAAGAGAAGGAGGAGGTGCCCTTTTATAAGGGAGGAGAGGGGCACCTTAGGAAAAAACATAAAATATTATTTTATAATAAAGTTATATTTGGTTTTTAAAAGCTCCAAGTTGATTTATTTTGAATCTAAGCTTGGTATGGGTAGAAATAATCTCAACCAATAGGTTTTATAAAATTTTAGGTTACTATTTTAACCTTATAATTTAGATTTAACTCTAAGCTAAATAATTTAACATTTACCGTGTCTTCTTGTTTTCTTATACTATATGGTTAATAAACTTATTATAACAAGACACACGAACCCCAAATGGTTCCTTATTAATATATATATCCTTATATAAGTCATTTTTCCAAACCATATATTTTTTGGAATAAAATAACAATTTATAATATAATATTTGTTTTAAAAACTATTTTATGTCAATTATGACACTATTTGGTAATTGATTTTTGTAAAAATCATAACAGCATGATTAGTTAAAAAAAGTTAATTAAATCAATACTATCATTTCATATTAACCTATTAAATAAAGTGAATTTATAAAAATGTCTCAAATTACATTTATTTGGGTATTTGTAACATCAATTATGTTAATATTTCATTAATAAGGTAATTACTGCATCATCATTGTGTCGTAAATAAATTAAATTATTTAATGTCTAAAAAATATAAATAAAATACCATTATTTAGGAAATTATTTCAGCTTTCTAATGAATATTTATTGTCGAATTTATCTTATGTATGACCCAACATTAAAAATGTTTTTAGTTATTAAACATTGATTCTAACTATTTTAACACTTCTTTAAATAAAATAATAATAAATGTCCTAATCTAATCCAAGTGGACCTAAAGGGTAATATTTTTTTCCTAAGGATGTTTTTAGTCTAATTACACATATCCAATATAATTAGGACATGTGTTAGGGTAGGAATAATATCATTTTTACCCTTAATTACCCTATTTACATTTAACCGTGGTAAATAAAAGTAAAAAGTTAATATTCACCAAAAATTATTTTTATCTTATTAAAATGCATTTTACTCCTTGATATTAACCGTGTCTCTCATATTTTCAAAATTCCACTAACAGAAGCAGTAAAATTACGTTTTATGTACATTTACAAATTCTCCTAGGAGGTGGGTAAAAGGCGGTGAAAAGTTCAATAAAACTTTTATATATCTAATTATTATAAAATGACTCCAATGAATTATATTGAACTTATATAGGCATTATGTATCTATTTTGACCTAAAATAAATTTAAATAAAATATATAGTTATTTTAAAAAAAATTGTTTTTAAATTGTAACCCAGTGTTTTCACTATTCATCAAAAATTGAATGTTTTCAGAAAAATACCAAAATTTCACCATAGGAAAATTTCGATATTCAGAATCCCAAAATGAAGTCCATTTTGAATGATAAAATTTATTAAATTCCAAAAAGTGGTGATTACTATTCATAACAGCTAGTTTATATAATAGTTTAATAGCATATCGTTGTTTAGTGAAACTCGGTATTGCGTACAACACACGCTATCATGGAAGGTTGGGATTGCGTGTAAAGAAAGCCAAGAAAGTGTTGTGTGTAGTGAAATATTCCTTTGATTTTGAATATAAGAAAAGACATAAAAAAATATTTCTCATAAAATCTCGGGTGTTATAGGTTGTTAGCCGAAGGCCAAGAGGGTACATAGGTTGTTAGCCTAAGAAAATGAGAGTACAAGGGTTGTTAGAACTAGACCAAGTGGGAACCCATGTAGTAACCTATTCCCATGATGGTATATGGTTTGTTCACCCAAACATAAGAGGTCTCATGGGTTGTTTTCTCAATCCCACTATGTGTTGGAAATCATTTAGAAATTCCTTCTTCACTATGTTGTGGATTCCCATGAATTCAATTATGGAACATTTCAATGTTATATATTTTTTGTATGATACCATTGAAGTTACCCAATCTAAAATATCATTAATATTACATTTATTTCATGATTTTGGTAATTAAACCCTCAAATATATTCACAACCTAAGGATCTATAATTTTAATATCTTAGTGATTTTATATGCACACAACTTATTTTACAACACATTCAATAATTACTCTATAATATCACTCATATAGACACTTATCTAGGTATATCACATGATAAAATCATCATTTTAATCAAGTAGAAAGAATCATGAGAAAGGGGTGAGTTTAGTCACTAAATAATGGAAAACAAATCCATATGTATCCAATTATAAACATGATGGAGAACATGTGAGAGAGAAAAAATTCATATTAAAAGACCATAAGACTATAAATGATAATTATAAAATATGATAGAGAAACAAAAAAACCTAAAATATCATTATTGAAAAATAAAGGTTATAGCATGTGTCAAAATACAACTTAGTTATACTATGACATATGAGCATTCCCCAAGAGTGAAAAATAAATTTTAAAAAATGTGTAACTTTAAGACCTGAAATATCAAGAAAATGAATGGAATCCTAGAAATGTGTTTCAACTTGATTAAAAATGGAAATGTGGCACAACTATAAAAATATGAAATTAATTATGATTAATCACCTTAATCTCATACCAATGTGAACAAAATCATTATATAAATAAATAATAATGATTAAAAACTCATTGTAACACCCCATTATTTTATGGTATGTATTTTTTTTAAATTTAATCTCTTTGACAATGTATGTTACACATAACAACAAGCTCATAAAAATTATGAAATAATATTTTTTAATTAAGATAGTTAAAACCCAATCATTAGTATGTCGAGATTGAATGAGATTAACTAAATTATTAATATATAATTTATTAAAATGAATTATTTGAATAAAAATTAATTATAAATGAAAATAAAACACCATAGAACATAATGGAATGGTTTTTATAAAAGACCTATATTTATACCCACAATAATATTTACTATTAATTAATTAAAATAATCAATATTTGTGAGAGATAATAATTAAATTTATATGTTCTATATTCAGTAGTTTTATAAAAATAATTCAATATTTCTTAGTCTTATGATAAGAATAAATCAGGGTTTTAACCTAAAAGCTATATTTTTCTAGAATGTAATTTTACTGCATTCCCATGGAAAACTGATCATAAATATGAATTTCGGAACATTTATATGTTTTTTATGAAAAAAATAAAGTCAGAATTTTAAATTTTAATATCAAAATGATCTTAGGGTGAATTGTTTTATTTTTTGGAGAAGTTTCATTTTTTAATGAATAGTAACAATATTGAATTTTAATTAAAAACAGTTTTTTCATCTCATTAATTTGTATAGATAAATTATATTTTAAATTGCTATTACAGAATAATTAGTCCCACTATACATAACAAAACCTATTTACGTCATTGGAATAAATTTCACACTGAAATTGGATTTAAAAATATTTCAATATTTTAAACTTTTCACTTTAAAAACAAGTTTTTTCGTGGTAATTAGTATTAATTTTAAATCAATGTTTTAAAATTCATTGAATTTAATTAAGTAAAATTGAATCCATATTAAGAATAAAAAGGTCAAAATTATGTTTTAATTTCAATTTGTTTTTTAGGTATATCGAATCCATTATGGTAAAGAAGTTATTTACTATAGTATTTATGAATTAGTGACAAGGGTTAATGGAAAAAGGTAAAAGTTAAAAAACCTTAAAATTAAAACATTTAATGGTTTATTGAGGTATTTATCAGCCATAACCAACATAAAAAAATAATTAAAAATAAAATTCATTGAAATTAATTCCACCTCAATGTGGTCGGTTTTATATATAAAATAATTATTATTTTAGTCGCTGAAACCAGCCTCTCCTCATATATAAATACCACCCCTCATGAACCCATTTCACCCCAAAATTATTTTAGCTCATTAAAAAAATGAAAAAACATCTCATCCACACTCTCCCCATGTCCATTTTCTTCCAGTATCATCAAAAGGTCAAATCCAAGGTCCTCAAGGGTCTCTCCAAGATGTGGTATTCCAGAGGTAATTTTTTGAAAACACCTATATTAATTTCATTTATTTTTCTCTTTTATAGTTGAATAAATAATAATTTAATACATAACAGATAAAGAATAATTTAAATACTAAAATTTTATGTTTCTAATGAAATATACTACATCCGTACATATTATTACCACCTCTTATTCAATAAAACTAAACTATTCTTCACGTTATATTGGTTAATCACCTCCATCGATATTGTTTTTGTCCATTTTCCATTATCCCCTTAATAGATGGTCAAAAAATTATTTTTATGTATAAATAAGATTTAAATCGGTATATTATAACCCATTTTATGTTATATAATTGATATATTCTTATAATAGTAAATATAATGAAACTTGTTCGTGATATTTGAAAAAAACCTCAATAATAACCTTATCATTTGTCATTAACATTTTATCAAATGTATCATCATCAAGTTAGAAAAAATGATATATTGTAACATTTATACTTCTATAAGTTCATTAATACTATATCATTCTACTTCTGAAGTTATAATTTTATTTTAGAATAATATTCATAATATTACACAAATGAACTGATCATGAAACCATGAAATAGAAGCACAGAAAACCATGAAAATAACAAAACATTATTAAATAATCGGTCATAATCATTTATAATATCATCATATAAGTTTCTAAAAATATGGATATAGTTCTTTAGTTATTAAATAAAATTTTATATACCATTATAAATGAGGATATAGTGTGTAAATCTAAAGGAAAACATGAGGTAAATATTTTTTTGTCTCACTTTTTACGTGTATAATATATATGCCTTATTTGCCTCTTTATCCATGATTGTGGTTTTCGAAAATAAATTTTTTATATCATATCAATCATATTTTTATCAAAATTTTATTTTATGTTTCATTTGATAATTCTTACTTTTATAGGGTATACTAATCGAGAGATTACAAAGTGGTAGGGGATGTCATAACTCAAGTATCATTCAATGTTTTAAACATATTTTTCGTAGATTATGTCAGGATAAGGTTATATGTGAAATGAATTTGATTTTATAGTTTTTAATTTCAATGTTAATTAGGTGTATTTTGGAAAAATATATATAATATATCCATTTGATTAATGAAATGGTATTTGTAAGGGAACTCGTCTTAATCAGTATTTATTAAGGCATATTTTGATGTTATAAACCCACCTAAATTCACGAGGTGTATATATGTACCCTATAAAATATCATATCATTATCAAGTTATTTAGATGTTTATAAAATTATATTCTTTCACAGGTCTTATGATTTAAATTTTTCAAAGCGGTAATAGACACTTTGATTTTAAAAACCATTCTATATCGATTATTTGATATATAATGAATACTTTGGATGATAGAATGGTTGGGGACAATATAAGTAATAATTATTGATGCATTGGTAGTATCATTAGATGAGTAATGTTAAAAAATTAAATGGGTTTTATCCATAATGGTAAATCATCATATGAAATGTCTTGGCGGAAGTAGTTCATATGCTAGATACATGATGCACAAATTATTAAGCATTTCTCTCTTTCCATATTCATTTATTATTATCCAGGGTATTCTAACTGTGAAAAATATATGGATTCATTTTCATTCACAATTATTTGATTACAAGGAATGTGTTTTCAGTGATCTACCTTTCCATATTGATTATTATCATTGATTCATTTTGGCTTCTGTTGAACATAACACTTATTGAGCACTCAAGATCACCCTGATTTTTTTCCTTTTCCCAGGTTATACAGAAGATAACACTGAACATGTTTTCGAGGATCTTGTTTAATTTAATTTGTTATGTTCTATGTTTTATTATTAATTTTATAAGGTAAACATGTATGTATATAGTTATTCAAGAATACAAAATTGATCAATCCTTTGGGAGGTGAGAACAAATACTAAAACTGGTTTAATAAATCAAGGTGTGAGCTCCAGGCTACTAGGTTTGGGATTGTTATAGTTTGTACCAAAGAATGTTTTTTATAAACCTTGAGAACTATATTTCAGAAAACATATATTATAGAACATAAACCTATGATAAAATTTGAGTCTAAGAATAGAAGAACATTCTAAAAAACTATTTGTATGATAATGAGATTAGATATGAAAAAAATTAATGTTATTTTATGTATTTAACTGTTCTAGGATTATACATTATGTTTCCTAAAATTATGATCTAATATAGTGAATTACATCATTAAAAAATAGATCCTAGTAGCAAGAATGGGAACCACATCAATGGTTGTAATCCATAAAGTAATAATGATCATTTAATTGATATGTTAAATCCAATATTTTGAAGCGAAATAAACTCACAAGCATTTCCATCATATAAGAAAACAATATCACTTGATATCAATAAATAAGAAAAATTATCTGTGTATAATGGATTAAAAGGGAAGAATTAGAATAATAAAATAAAACGTAAGAGCATGGATAAAAGGAAAAATGGAAGGAAGTACTTTACCACATGTGGTTATTATAGAAATAAACACCATGATACTTGCCTAAAAGGAATAGGGGTTTGTCACAATTGGGGAGAAAAGGATAACTAGGCTCGTTATTACAAAGTAAAAAAGAATCTATAAATGATAAATGTTTCAAAATTATGTAGATAAGGAACTACAAAAAAAAATTTCCAAAGCATCATGAAAAATACCTTATAAGAATCAAAGGGATCAAGGTCAAGATTATTCAGTTATTACAGTCAAAGAGGAATTATTATAGTGTTTGGGTTTTTGGATTCCATAATAATGTTGTAAATTTATCAATGATATTATACTTTTTTGAATCAAGAGATATATAATAATTTTTCTACAGTAGTCATTCATTAAGGATTTCAGATAACATGTTTAATGGTACTAATAACCAGGAAAATTTATTCAGTGGAATGTTGATCTTCAAAAAAAATGATCCAAGGAAGATAACCCATAATATATGCTTGATGTTGAGATGATAATGACAATATATATTTGTGGGAAATTATTTTTGACCATGAAAATAGTTATAGACTTGATCATTTTTGTTATCTTTTGCGGTTTTACTACATTTATGGATTTAAGGAATATATTTAACAACCTGAGATCTTATTTTTGGATGTATACTTGTTTCATTATGGTATTAAGTTGATCAAGGTATTAATATATTTTATATGTGACATTAATAGATACATTATGTTTTTTATAAAATACCATAATAATTTGATTGTATAAATTTAGTTACCTTCCATTTTATTTTTTGGTCTTTGAATTTCGGTAGACATATTTGGGAGGAGAACTAAAATTAATTACTAATAAAAGGAATTAAGTTTAATATTGAATATTACTGTTTGAAGTTAAATTATGATTTATTATGTTTTGTATCATGTGATAACTGATTTGGTTTTAGTAAAAAGTTTAAGGGAAAAAGAATTACTTGTATTTCTTATGAATCAATAAAAGTTCTTCATTCATGAAACATTCATCATTAACATTAATTTTCTGGTTTAAGGGATGAAAAAATACTATATTGAACAACAACCAAAGGATGAGATTATGATTATGAACTAGAATGTAATAAAGTAAGTTTATTTTCTCAATTTCTAGATTTTATAGAAAAATAATACTTCAAATATATGGAAATTGGAGATTGGGAAAAAAGGTTGTACATTTACTTTTATTAGTGAGAAATCAAGGGTCATTTAACTGATCAAAAGATTTATAATTTTTGGATGGTTGTGCTTCAAATTTTATGTCCTCTATCATTATCCAAGAGAACCTAATGGTTACATTTCTCTTACATGTCCCATTTTCACTTCTCAAAAATTTTATCCTATTAAAAATATTAATTATATGGTGACTTTCAGGAATCGCTTTCCCTCTTATTAGGGTAATGTTTTATTAACCCTATTTATAATGTGGGTTTCCCATAAAGGGATTTTCAAGTATCAACCTTTATTTGTGATAATAAATTTCAAAATTAAATGACATAATTAACAGAATAATGGTAGATGTTAAAACCTGAATTCTTTATGGTATGTCTCTTTTTAAATTTAATCACTTCAATATCTTATGTTACAAAAAACAACAAGCTTAAATAAATTATTGAATATTATTAATTAACTGTGAGAGTTTTCACCAAGTAATTACAATTTTAGGAATGAATGATATTAACTAAAGTATGAAAATATATCATACACTTTTTTATAAAATTAATTTATTGGATACTGAATAATTATAAATGAAAATAAAATATCATTGAACATTAAGGTAGTTTTTATAAATTGCTATTAAAATGAAAACAATGAAATTTTACATTGATAAATTAAATTAATCATAATTTTAAGAGATATTAATGAAATTTATATGTTATATATTCACTAAAATATATTTAAATTCATTTAATATGTTTGATACTCTTAACATAATAATTAATCCAGTTTTAAGTATAAAAATATATATTTACCTAAACGGAAATTCTACCACTTTTGAATAGAACACCAATTTGAAATATAAATTTTGGGAATCATATAATTATTATTGAGTTAAATAAATATCATTTCTGAAGTAGGAATATCAAAATTATATTACAGTTAAATTTTGGTATTTTTTTAAGATGTTTCATTTTTTGATTAATAGTGAAAAATTTTGAATTTTGATTAAAAACAACCTTTTCATATAATTTATTGAAATAGTTAAATTATATTATAAATTTGTTTTAAATTATAATTATTTCAATTATATGAATTTAAAACCAAAATACCCTGTCCATTTGTTTTTTGGTCCAACCAAAATACCAAATTGAAGGTCATCAAGGGTCTTTCAAGGAGGTGATATTCAAGAGGACCACTTCTCAAAACACCTCTCTTAATATCTTTTCATTTTTATAATTTCTTCACTCAGAATTTATCCATAAATGACTAATAATTCTAAAATTAGTTACATAATGATTTTTTTGTGTTTCTAATAAAATATATTATATCCATACTTTTTATTATCCCCTCTTTTTCAAAATAAAACAAAAAAATTTGACATTATGCCGGTTAATCACCTCTATGGGTAATTGTTTTTTTATTTTTCTGTTATCACCTTTATTTGTGGTCATAAAACTGTTTTTAAGGTTAAATAATATTTTAATAGGTATATTATAACCTATTTAATATTCTGAAAGTAATATATACTCATAATAATAAATAAGATGAAACTAGTTTGTGATATTTGTGAAAATCTCTAAAATTAACTAATCATTCTTCATTAAAATTTTATAAAATGAATCATCCATGTGTTAGAAAAAATTATATATTAGACCATTTCTAATCTTGGATGTTCTTTAATGCTATTTCGTTACACCTATGGAGTTGTAATTTAGCATTATATTGACATCCATAATTTTACACATATGAGCCGACTGAGAAACCATGAAACAAATGCACCAAAATCCATGAAAATAATGAAATATTGTAAATTAATGGGTCATAAAATTATATAAAATCATCACATAAGGAACTATCAATATTAATATATTACTCTATAGAGTCCATAAAATTATTTAAACCATTATATAGGAAGATAAACTGTTCTAATCTAAAAGAAATTATTTGTTAAGGATTTTCTCATATTACATTTTACATTTGTGAGATATAAGACTTATTCACCACATAAGTCTTATGTATTGTGTATGTTCTATATTTTGATATCTCATGTAATAATTCTCATTATCTTAAATGTATCAAATGTTTAATTGTATAATTGTTAATTTTATGGGGCATATTATTCGACTTATTACAAAGTGCTAAGGGATTTTTACCTAAATATTCAGTCATTTAGAGTGGCTCAATTTCATTGATTATGTCATTATAAGTTTATGTGTTAAATTAAACATATTTATATCATGTTTCATTTGAACTTTTGTTATGTTTATTTATATAAAATACACATAATAGGTCTATGTGATTAATGAAATGATCTTTTTAAGATAATTCATCTCAATCACATTTCATTGAGGCATATTTTGATGTCATACACAAACATACTTTTGGGAGGTGTATATACATTACCATTTAAATATCATATCATTATCATGTTTTTTAAATGTTTTTTTAAAATTATATTCCTTCATGGGGATTATGATTCAAATTTTTTAGTGTGGAAAAGGAATCATTGATTTAATAATATCTTCATATATCGATTATTATTTAAAAAATGAATGATTTGGATGTAAGAATAGTTGGGGACTGTATGAAGAAAATATACTCAATGAATTGGTAGTATCAAGATAAGAATAATGTCTTCAAATAAAATGGTTTTACCCATAATGATTAAACCCTCTTATTCAAGGTTGTGATGGTAGTGGATCATGTTCTAGATACATGACGTCCAAATTATTAAGCATTTCTCTTTTTCATCTTTGAATTATTATTATCCAAGATATTTTCACAATGAAAAAGTTTATATATGCATTACCCTTCTCATTTAATTGATTACATGGAATGTTTTTGTAATGGCTAGGCTTGTTTGAGGTCCATTACTAAGTAAAAATCTGATGCTTGAGGTGTTCTGGGTGGTCTGGGAAGCCATCCCAACTTCTTGGTGAAGTTTGACCCACGGTAGGCCTACCGGTAGCCTTAGCCTACCGGTAGCAGGCCTACCAGTAGCTCAGTCTATGGGTATCCACAGCCTACCGGTAGCTCAGGCTACTGGTAGCTGAAGCCTACCGGTAGCTCAGTCTACAGGTAGCTGCAGCCTACCGGTAGCTCGGTTACCGGTAGCTGTAGCCTACCGGTAGCTCGGCTACCGGTAGCTCTCGGCTACTGGTAGCTTTAGCCTACCCCCACGGGTTATCCAGTAGCACCTCCTTTTTTCGCAAATTGGGTTTAAAACCATATTTTGACCGCTTTAATCATGTTTTAAAGCCCATTAATGCCAATTAATGGCGTTTGATTAAGTGAGATACCCTGGGTGCGTCGGTTTAAACCTCCCCTAAAGGCGAGGACCTCTTTAATGCCGTGTGGGGCCGCGTGGTCAACCCACGACCCCCACTCCTTATGTGGTTTCACGTTCTTATCTCAACCACCCCCGACCCTTATAAACTAAAGGGTTCTCTAGGTTTCTTCTTTTCTGGATCACCCTCCCATCGTTTCTTCTGCTATTTCCTGTGTTGCCGAGGCCCCACCCCTGCAAATCACCCATCTTCTGTTCCTGGTGGGTGAGATAAACTTTGATCGTTGATCAATCAGGTACGGAATTTCTCCTCCGTATCTCCTTTTGTGTATCATGCAGGGTGGGCATGATTTTTATTATGTAAAATTGGATGAACCCGATCCTTAATGAAGATAATGAACGGACTCTAAAGAATGAAGGGGGGGGGGGGGGCTGTGATCAATGATGATTCTTTGTTTTATGATATTTTTATCTGAATTGTGCAGGATTAGGCCTACTGAAAATCATGAACATTGGTGGTCTTTATCTATGCACTAAAGAACCCATACTCTTGGTGATATTTAAATGGATTGTATTGTGGTTGTAACCCTTGCCATGTAAAGGAATTTGGTTAATTACATAAATCTGGTTAAGTAAATTTAAAGCACCAGGATGAACCCTTTTCTGTAATAACCACGGTTAAAGTATAGTAGAATTGGAATCATGCAGTGTGTTAAATCATTTAAATCAGAAAATACCAGCATGGGCCTTCTTTTCGTTGGTGTTGGTGGTTTGTTTGTTTTTCATTCCCGGCCGATTACTGGGTGATGTGGGTGGGGATAGGATCCCCTGTTGTTATACTTCCAGTGGTTGTGAATTTAAGGCCTGGTGGTTACCTTGATTATATCATGAATTGGGGTGGAATGCTCTATTGTTGAGAAACTGTTGGCTTCTAGGGACATAGGGCTGTACCTTGGGGTTTTCATTGGTTCCAGTACTTCGAGGGATCTCACTTATCCCTTTGTTGTTGTGACTTTACAAGAGAACCGGGTGTTAATGTTTAAGTTGATGTTTGACTGCACTCTTTCCTTGGCTTGTGCATATGCTTTCTAGTTTCCCATATAGGTGCAGAAAACTCATATAACATTGTTACTAAACATGAAAACAAATATGAGATAGATGGTTTTTGGTTTGGTGTAGGTTGTGACTTGGACGTGGGTGCTGAATGTGTTCTTTAGGCAGGCTGAAGAAAAACCTAAACTCTGGGTGAGTTCTTGTTACCTATACATATACGTGTAGTTTTGTGTTTCTTATTTGCACCCCCCCCCCCAAGTTGAGCACTTAGTGCCAAACACCCCCATTTCATGGGTGATGGTGTTTTTCCCAACACTGCTATTAGTGGCTGGTTATTAACTCCTTTCTGCTCCCTTTCCAGGATATCCCAAGTATCTTCGGGCAGGCTGTGATGACCTGAGGTCCATTATTAGCCTAAGAATCTTTGGATGGGTGGTTACGGTGGTTGGACCAGGTGTGTGCGGGCACATGGTTTCCCAAGTATCTTTGGGATGAGTCCCATGTGTATTTGGGCATGACAGCGGGTGTTCTGGCCTAGGTGTTTGCAGGCATGGTTATGTATGACAGTTGTGGTCCAGGTGTCTGCGGGTGGGTTAGTGGTTGTGGACCAGGTGTTTGCGGGCGGGGTTTTGCAGTGGGGTTGTGTGAGTTTGCGGCCCAGGTGTGTGTGGGCGGGGTGTGGCAGTGGGACTATGGAGATAATGGAAGGATTGCTTTGATGCGTAGGATCTCTTCAATAACCAGTGGGAAAGTGGCGTGGCTTACCCAAACATCGATGTGCTATTACTATACATTAATTAACTTGCATTATTTGGGGAGTGTGCCTTGGTGAGAATTGGGTGGTTAGTTTTCTTGCAAGGTTCTTGGTTTTCTCTTTTTCCACGGGGCATTAGCATGTCTCCCCACTTTTGGATGAGAGATTTAGGTTTTTCCCTACTGAGTATACTTGTATACTCACCCTACGTATAAAAAACTGTTTTATGGTTTCCAGGAGGATTTCAGGGATCACGTGGGACCATACTAGCGCTGTCCCTTTGGGACATTTGCAGTTGCTGTTTTTCTTTCATTGGTACTTTACCTTTGTAGTCACTTTGTACTTTATGGTATTTACTTTTGGAACATGCATATGGGAATGGTTGTTTTGGCTTTTCATGCACTTTTAGTTTTGGTGTTGTGGGATTTACTATCTTATCTCCCAATCCTATTAAACGAAAAAGGGTAATGCCTTCCATTTATTGAGTGATTATATACCATTGGCGTTGGTCTACACTCCAGGACCTATTGAAGGCGGGTTTTGGGGGTCATTATCTCTCCTTCAACTTGAAGAAGGAAGGGCCTGGCAATTTTTTAACCCTTCCCTCTTTTTGGTGAAGGCGGGTCATGGATGAATGGTATCAGAGGTGATGGTTGAGAGATAGGATGGAGTCTAGAGTTAGGCACAATAAGGACTCCATGGGATGGTAGGGAAAATGTTTTTGGTGACCTTGGTGCGTGAATTAGACCAGGGAAGACCGGCTAGGACATGGGATTTTAGGGCCCCCTGTGATCCGATGCAAGGACTCTGGACCTACCGAACGACCAAGTGAGGCCATACTGATTGTAGGGTAGAGGCCCTAGGAAAGGTACATGCATAATAATGACTTGTGTTCACGTGTTTCATTGGTGTTTTGGGAATTTAAATAAATAAAGAGTTTAAGAATATCTAAGAACAATATTCTGCACAACATGGGCTTAGGCATTCCTTGTTTACGTTCCAGCTATGGCACCTAGGAGATGACCACGTGTGGTGCAGGAGATCGAGGCCCCGGAGACTACCTTGGCCGATTGGCAGAGATTTGATCAAGAGGAGGAGGATGACCCGTGGAAGAAGACACTTCGGGCCTTCCAGCGACAGACCCTCGAGAAGTATGAGTGTAGCACCTCTGACATGAAGACAGAGGGTTGGTTAGAGGAGCTGGTGATAGCCTTTGGATTGATCCGGGCTCCGACTAAGTAATGGGTCCCTCTGGCCATCATCCAGATGTGGGGAGCGGTGCGTCAGTGGTGGAAGCTTTACCTGGGGGAGAGGAGAGAGGTTGAGGTGGAATGGGCTAATATAGAGAAGGAGTTCTGGGCGGAATTCCTGTCTTCTACGATGAAAGCAGAGAAGAGGCAGGAGCTACTGTCCCTCCAGTAGGGGAGTATGTCGGTAAGGGAGCTGGGAATCAAGTTTAAGGACCTCCTACGTTTCTCTTTGGACCTCTTTCCAGATGAGGAGTCTTGGGAAAGATGTTTAGAGGAGGCGCCCTGACCCTCCCTCCAGTACGCTGTTACCCCCTTCACCCTACGGACATACTTAGAGGTCCAGAAGAAGGCTGAAGTGGTAAAGAGGATGCACACACTTGGAGGTGTATCACGAGAGGTGATCTAGCTAGGATCATCAAAGGTAAAGTCCGTCATCACCAGACCACCAACATCAAAACCCTCTCGGTTCCGACCAGCAGGGAGCAGGCCACAGCTGTTCCAGTTTCGGTCCCCCAGTCCTCTCCATTTTCTTTCGGGCCCAGGACCGAGGTGCTCCGTCTGTGGGATCCATTGACATCTCCAGAATCAATGCTCGGACCGAGTGTAGTACGGCGGTGGCGGACAGCCCCAGCACTCGCCCCACCAGTAGCTTCCAGCTAAGCCATTCTAGCAGTAGTAGCAGGGGAAACAAGCTCCCACTCCTCTGAAGGCAGACTTTGCAAGAGGAGGCCAGCCTCAGGGTGCTCCTCAGGGACCTCAACCGGGGCATGGTTGGGGAGGTGGAAGAGAGCCGAGGGGTAGAGGATCTGGGCATGGACAGTTTCACGCTGCGGGGGAAGCAGTTTTAGAAGGGCCGAAGGTCATTCGAGGTACAATCGGTTTGTTTAGCACTCTTGCTAATGCCTTGTTCGATACCGGAGCTTCACACTCATTTTTTGCACCCAGTCTAGCCCGTACCATGGGTCTAGATGCCGAGAGACTTCCATTTCCTCTGGTGATGAGCACACCAGTCGAAGGTCAGACCAACTTGTTATATGTTTGTTGAGGATGCTGGCTGATGATAGGGCAACATCAGTCGATCATAGATCTACTACTTCTACAGATACAACCATATTATGTCATCCTAGGCATCAACTGTTTGTTCTCTATGTGTTCCATCATCAACTGCTTCTGAGGAAGGGTTGTGTTCTCAAACTTGGGCGGACTTTGTGTTACCTTGACCGGCGAGCGGAGCAGTCAGAAGGGTAGCAGGCAAGAGGAACCCCTTCTCTTCTTGTTAGCTGAGCTGTCAGTAGAGTAAGTAGATGCTGAAATGGTAGAGGTGTCGGAGATTGTCAGTGAGTTTATGGACATCTTTCCTAAGGAGGTGACGAATCTACCCCCTCGACGGGATATCGAGTTTGGGATAGACTTCTAGCCTGGTGCTCGTCTGATCTCAATGGCTCCTTACTGGATGGCACCTTCGGAGCTACGGGAGCTGCGGATTCAGATTGATGATCAAAGAAGAGGGGTTATGTTCGACCAAGTGCATCACCGTGGGGTGCTCCAGTCTTGTTCGCATAGAAGGCAGATGGTGGTCTCAGGTTGTGCATAGACTACAAGAGGCTGAATCAGGTAACGATCAAGAATCGCTTCCCTCTTCCGAGGATAGACGATCTTTTCGACCAGCTGAAAGGGGTAGGGTGGTTCTCGAAGATCGACCTATGGTCTGGGTATCACCAGTTGAGAGTGAAAGAGGGAGACATCCCAAAGACAGCGCTCAAGTGCAGATATGGACACTTCGAGTTCGTGGTCATGCCCTTCTGCGTTACGAGCACCCCAGCTGTGTTCATGGGGCTTATGAACTCCATCTTTCGAGAGTACCTGGATCTGTTCGTAGTTGTGTTCATTGATGATATCATCATCTATTAAAGATCAGAATAGGAATATGCAGAGCACCTAAGGATGGTTTTGGAGGTCCTCCGACACCACTAGCTCTATGGTAAGTTTTCGTAATGTAAGTTCTGGACACAAGAAGTGCACTTCCGTGGGCACATAGTGTCCGAGAAAGGGGTATAGGTGGACCCATCAAAGGTTGAAGAAGTTGTTTCTTGGGAAGCACCCAAGAATATGGCAGCGGTTTGTTACTTCCTCGGGATTCCAGGTTACTATCAGAGGTTCGTACCCAACTTCTCCTGAGTTGCAGCCCCTTTGACAGCCGTGACCAAGAAGGACCAGGTTTTCATGTGAAGTGAGCAGTGCGGGGAAGCCTTCAGCTATCTGAAATAGATGTAGGTTAGTTTCCTAGTGCTGAGACTACCAGAAGAAGGGGCGGCGTACGAGGTGTTTTGTGATGCTTCGGGTCAAGGCCTCAGATGTGAGTTGATTCAGTAGCAAGGAGTGATCTCTTATGGGTCTAGGAAGTTATGCCCTCATGAGCGTAATTATGCCACCCACGACCTGGATCTTGCAGCGGTCATTTTTGTGATAATGTTATGGTGGCATTACCTCATTGGGGAACGCTTGGTGGTCTTCACAGATCACAAAAGTTTGAGGTATATCTTCTCCCAGCGGGACCTAAACTTTCAGCAGTGAATGTGGATGGAGTTCTTCCATGATTACAACTTCAATATTTCCTACACTTCAGGTAAGGGGAATGTAGTGGATGATGTCTTTAGCAGGAGGTCACAGAAGGATGTGGTCTGAGAGTCGGCAGACACCTGGAAGGCAATGGAGGAGTTAGCTGCCTTGCACCTGGATGCGAGGATGGATAGCGGTAGAGGTTGCCTATATCAGATGATAGTGCAATCATCTCTGTTTCAGAAAGTGGAGGAGTCTTATTGGGGAGACCCAGAGTGCAAAGTAAGGCGAAACTGAGTTGACCAGAGCAATACTACAGAAGGGTGGATAAAGGATGGTCAGAACTATATGCTTTTTCGAGGGAAGCTGTTTGTTCTAGAGGCGATGTGTGGAAAGGTTCTCAGTGAGTTCCACAACTCACCCCTAGTGGTACACCCAGGAGTTTCCAAGATGTACCAGGGCCTGAGGAGATAGTTATGGTGGCCCGGAGTAAAGTGAGTAGTGAGAGAGTTTGTGGCCAAGTGCCTAGTGTATCAATAGGTGAAGGCAGAACACCGTGTTCCAGGTGGCCTGCTGTAATATTTGGATGTCCCTGAGTTGAAATTGGAGGACATCTCGATGGATTTCGTCATAGGACTACCCAAGGTTCAAGGGGGGTATGATGCCATCTGGGTAGTAATGGACCAGTTGATGAAATCGGCTCACTTTCTGGCGATTGAGGAGTCAAGTGCAGTGGATGCTCTTGCATGAAGGTACATGGATGAGGTGGTGCGGTTGCATGGAGTTCCGAGGTCCATAGTCACGGAAAGGGATGCACGGTTTACCTCACGAGTCTGGAGAGGATTGCAGCATGATTTTGGCACCCAACTTAGTCTTATCACTGCTTTTCATCCCCAGACAAATGGGCAGATAGAGCGCACCATCCAGACCTTAGAGGATATGCTGCGGGCATGTGTTCTGGACTCAGGAGGATCGTGCGTGCGACACTTGCCTTTGATAGAGTTCGCCTACAATAACAGCTATCTCACTACCATTGGTATGGCCCCATTTTAATCCATGTATAAGAGGCCATGCCGCTCACCTGTGTGTTGGACTGAAGTCGGAGAGGCGGGAATCCATGGCCCCAAGGTAGTGCAGAGCATGACGTAGAAGGTTCAGCTTATACGAGAAAGGATGAAGGTGGCCCAAGACCGATAATAGTCGTACGCTGATAGCAGGATAAGGCCCTTGGAGTTTGATGTTGGATACCATGAGTTCTTGAAGTTATTCCCTCGACGTGGACAACAGAGTTTCGTAAAGGGGAGTAATCTCTCTCCCAGGTTCATCGGACTTTTCAAAGTGTTGTGGCGGGTTGGTGAAGTGGCTTATCAGCTAGAATTACCACCACAACTACCGACGATACATGATGTCTTCCATGTGTCCCAACTCCGTCGTTATCTACACAACGATTCACACGTCCTTGACTGGGAAGATTTAGACATCGAGGACGATGTGATCGTTGAGGAAAGACCAGTGATGATCGAGGATCGTGAGGAGAAGGTACTTCGTGGGTGAACCATTCCCTTGGTTTGTGTGTTTTGGATACATAGTGGGCTTGAGGAGAGTACGTGGGAGAGGTAAGCACAGATGTGTGCCCAGTACCTGGAGTTGTTTTGAGTTTTGGGATGTTATGTTTATACTTGTTGTGGTGGATCATTTTACCTTGTTGGCTATGAAATATGTGGTTTTATTCATTCCTCTCTGAATGTGTGTGAAAAGTCCTGGCTATGGGGAGGGGAGGATCAGACCCCTAATCAAGACTCATTACGGTGGATGCGATTAAAACCGTCTGGGTGAGTCAGTGCCGCCCAAAGTGGATAGTATCTTGGCATGATGGAAGAGACTCCCCGACCCACAGACTAGGTAGTCTGACATGGTACATTGCTTGGTTCTTAGGAAAAAGATTTTTTTGTTGACAATGAGGTTCGCTCTTGATAGGTATCTTTCGAGGTGGTTTTTCAGACCCTCTCTTTCCTTGTGGGTTGTTTTGATTCTCGAGGGCGACAATAGTTTGAGAGGTATCTGATGTAATGGCTCGGGTTGTTGGAGGTCCATTACTTAGTAAAAATCTGATGCTTGAGGTGTTCTGGGAGGTCTGGGAGGCCATCCCAACTTCTCGGTGATGTTTGACCCACGGTACGCCTACCGGTAGCCTTAGCCTACCAGTAACAGGCCTACATGTAGCTCTGCCTACCGGTAGCTCGATCTACTGGTAGCCGCAGCCTACTGGTAGCTCGGCCTACCGGTAGATCAGTCTACCAGTAGCTGCAGCCTACTGGTAGCTCGGCCTATCGGTAGCTCAGTCTACTGGTATCCGCAGCCTACAAGTAGCTCGGAAACAGGTAGCTCAGTCTACCGGTAGCTGTAGCCTACCGGTAGCTTGGTTACCGGTCGCTGCATCCTACCAGTACCTCAGCTACCTGTAGCTGTCATCCACCGGTATCTCTTGGCTACCGGTACCTCTAGCCTACCCCTACAGGTTTTCCACTAGCTCCTCCTTTTTGCACAAATTGGGTTTAAAACCCTATTTTGACCCCTTTAAGCCTATTTTAAAGCCCATTACCACCAATTAAGGGCGTTTGATTAAGTTAGATACCCTGGGTGAGTCAGTTTAAACTCCCCCTAAAGGCGAGGACATCTTTAAAGACATGTGGGGCCGCATGGTCAACCCATGACCTCCGCTCCTTACGCGATTTCACGATCTTATCTCAACTGCCCCTGGACCTTATAAAGTAAAGGGATCTCTGGGTTTCTTCTTTTCCGGATCACCCTCCCATCATTTCGTCTACTAGTTCTTGAGTTGCTGAGGCCCCACCCCTGCAAATTGCGCATCTTCTATTCCTGGCGGGTGAGATACACTTCGATCGTTGATCAATCAGGTTGGGTATTTCTCCTTTATCTCTCCTTTTGTGTATCATGTGGGGTGGGAATGCTTTTGATTCTGTAGAATTGGATGAACCCGAACCTTAATGATGATAATGAACGGACTCTAAATAATGAAGGGGGGGAGGGGTGTGATCGATGATGCTGCTTTGTTTTATAATCTTTTTTTCTAAATTGTGTGGGCATACGCCTACTGAAAATCATGGTCATTGGTGGTCTTTCTCTGTGAACTAAAGAACCCCTACTATTGGTGATGTTTAAATAGATTTCATTGTGGTTGTGAACCCTTTCCGTGTAATGGAATTTGGTTAATTACGTAAATCCGGCTAAATAAATTTAAAGCACCAGGATCAACCCTTTTCTGTGATAACCCCAGCTAAAGTACAGCGGAATTAAGATCATGGAGTGTGTTAAATCTTTTAAATATGAAAATATAGACATGGGCCTACATTTCTTTGGTGGTGGTGTTTTGTTTGTTTTTCATTCACAGCCAATTGTCGGGTGATGTGGGTGGGGATGGGATCCCCTGTTGTTATGCTTCCAGTGGTTGTAAATTTAATGTTGGGTGGTTACCTTGATTATATAACGAATTGGGTTGTAATCCTCTCATGTTGAGAAACCGATGGCTTCTAGGGACATGGGGATGTACCTTGGGGTTTTCTTTGGTTCTAGTACTTCGAGGGATCTCACTTATCCCTTTGTTTTTATGACTTTACAAGAGAACAGGGTGTGAATGTTTATGTTGATGTTTGACTGAACTCTTTCCTTGGATTGTGCTTATGCTTGCTAGTTTCCCAAGTAGGTGCAGAAAACTCATCTAACATTATTACTAAACATGAAAACAAAGATTAGACATATGGGTTTTGGTTTGGTGTGGGTTGTGACTTCAATTTGGGTGCTGAATGTGTTCTTTAGGAAGGCTAAAGAAAAACTAAACTTTGGGTGACTGCTTGTTACCTATACATATACGTTTAGTTTTGTGTTTCTTATTCACACCCCACACAAGTTGAGCACTTAGTGTCGAACACCCCCATTTCATGGGGGAGGGTGTTTTTCCCAACACTACTGTTAGTGGCTAGTTATTAGATCCTTTCTACTCCCTTTATTGGATAGCCCAAGTATCTTCGGGCAGGCTATGATGGCCTGAGGTCTATTATTAGCCCAAGAATCTTCGGGCGGGGTGGTTACGTTGGTTGACCCAGGTGTGTGCGGGCAAGTGGTTTCCCATGTATCTTTGGGATGAGGCCTAGGTGTTTTCGAGCATGACAGCGGTTTCTCTAGCCTATGTGTTTGTAGGCATGGTTACGTGTGACAGTTGTGGCCCAGGTGTATGCGGGCGAGTTAGAGGTTGTGGCCCCGGTGTTTGCAGGTGGGGTTTGGATGTGGGACTACGTGAGTTTGTGGCCCAGGTGTGTGCGGGAGGGGTTTGGCAGTGGGACTGTGGAGAGAATGGCAAGATTGGTTCGATTTATAGGATTTCTTCAATAACCAATGGGAAATTGATGCGGGGTACCCGTACATCGATGTCCTATTACTATACATTACTTGACTTGCGTTATTTGGGGAGTGTGCCTTGGTGAGGCTTTGGTGGTTAGTTTCCTTGCTAGGTTCTTGGTTTTCTCTTCTTCCACGGGGCATTAGCATGTCTCCCCACTTGTGCATGAGAGCTTTATGTCTTTCCCTACTGAGTATACTTGTATGATCACCCTACATATATAAAACTGTTTTCAGGTTTCCAGGAGGACTTTGGGGATCGCGCAGAACCATACTAGTGCAGGACCTTTGGGACAATTTCAGTTGCTGTTTTTCTTTCTTTGGTACTATACCTTTGTATTCACTTTATAATTTGTGGTATTTACTTTTAGAACATGCATATGGGAATGGTTTTTTTGTCTTTTCTTTAAATTTTAGTTTTGGTGTTGTGGGATTTACTATCTTATCTCCCGATACTATTAAAATAAAAAGGGTAATTCCTTCCATTCAGGGAGTGATTCTATACCATTTGTGCTGGTCGCCACTCCGGGACCTATTGAAGTCGGGTTTCAGGGGTCATTATCTCTCCTTTAACTTGAAGAAGGAAGGGCCTGGCAATCTGTTAACCCTTCCCTCATTTTGGTGAAGGCGGGTCGTGATAGTTTTTTCAACTATATACCTTGACATATTGATTATTCTTAATAATTGATTATTTCTTTTGTTGAACATAACTCTTAATACACACTGTAAATCACCATTATTTTGTATCCTTGACACAGGTTATAAAGAAGAGAAAATTAAATGAGTTTTAGAGGAATAATTTTACATTCCTTTTTTATGTTCTATGTTTTATTGAAAATATAATAACTTAATTATGTATGTATCATGTTCTTCAAGGCTACTAAACTGATTGATTTTTTGGAATTTGATTCCTTACAATCAAGCCAATGTAATATAGAAAGTCTCTGACTTTGGGCTACTAGGGTCATGGTCTTTACAACCATTATTCCTATGCTTGGGTGATTAAACACATTATGTGAATTCTTGGCTATCTCAAAAGATATAAATATAAACACGTTAATTGGGGGGTTATATAGGAAACTTCCAATCATAATCTATATATGTTTTTTGAACATAAAATAAATCATTAACTTATCTTAAAGAACCCCATAAAAAATGGCTTCAACAAAAATTTTAAAAACATTACATAAAATGTACTTGAGATATCACACTTCATGAAAAATTTCATTTTTATAAAAAGAGTCATTTCATAAAAAAACAGTTGGTTATCAAACAAAAATTTCAGGACAGACAAATCATAGAGTAAAAATAGAATTTAAAATACAATTTTTATCACAAAATAAAGTAAACATTGTTATAAAAATATGAAGATACAATATAATTGAAAAAAAATGTTGTGAAAGGAAATATAAGACATTTTAAAACCTTATTATAATAATTTCCAAATAACAAATAATTAAAAATAAAAAAAAATAAATCTTATAATCTGAAGTGGTAATTAAGGAAAATAAACAAAAAAATAAATTTTTAAGTATTTCTTATGAATAAAACACATTAGATAAATGTTTAAATACATTAATTTTATAAAATAGTATAAAAAAGAAGAATAATATAAATTTAAATAAATAACATTATTTAAGGAAATTATTTTGATAGAAGAAAATGGATGTGGAAGAGAAGTTTCTTTGTTAAGAATGAGGGTAATTCTTTCTAATTGTGTACTTTTATTTTAGAAATAATTTAATCATAAATTGTTTATTGTTGAAGAGAAAAAATTTCCCAAAATATTAAGATGAAATAAAATATAAAATAGGGTAATTTTATGAGATAATAAATATTAAAAGGTATATTCAATTAAGAAAGTGTGTGACACAATAAATCAAAAATTTAGTAGATGAAACCATAATATATTTTTTAATTTTTGAGTCAAACCCCAGTAGATAATTAACATGAAATAAATAATTGAATATCATTAAATAAAAAAAACTTGTATAAAAAAATAAATTGAAAATATATACACAATTATAAAAAAATATGATGTATAATATCAAATCTGAATCAAGGGTCATAAAATTATGTTTACTGCATAACTTATTTGATTCCTTTTTCATCAATATTTCACTTAATAAGTTAAATTTATTATTATATTCTTACTATTTAATATATAATTCTTATTTTTTATGTTTTGTTTTCTTACTGTTGTGTGAGAATGAAATCAATGTCAAATTGATTAAATAATTTTAGTTAATAAATATAATGTTTTAATACTCTGTTATGTACGTAATATAACATTTAAAAATACCCAAAAAATATATATTTTATTAATAATTTATAAATATGTTAGTATTTAATGTTCCATATTAATTTATGATAGTGTTTTATATCATAATTCAAGTTGGTGGTTAGACTGACCCAAATAAAAACATACCAAAATTTGATCAATGTGTATGGTTTATGAATTGTTTTTTTGAAATAATATCATTATAATAGAGTCATAATGATATTATTTATATTATTTATGTTTTTTGATAATGTTCTATATGGTTTATATTATCAATTACAATTCAAAGGGAAAAAATGTTACATCATCGATGCTGTATTTCGTATAATGCATGACCAACATTATTTTGTTTTTCTATATGGATGAGAAGGAATAAATAATGGTTGTTCCATTAATACAAAAAAACCTAGTACAATAATGTTTTTTAATTCATCATATTACTATGGTTGGGATGGGTTTTAGGGGAATGAAAATATAGAACAATATAAGGGTTATGTAACACTCAACTTGGGAAATTGAAATTTCTCATTAAAATATCCTTAGAAATAAATTTCTCTAGATACATTATTGTGACCATAGGATAATTAAATTGATAGATTTTTCTAGGAGTCCAAATATTTTTTATTTCCAAGAATAATTTCTATTTTATGATTTTGATATAAAGGGATTCAATTGTTCCATTTCATAATTGATGAAAATGGAACTTTTGTGATAACCCATTATTTTTAAACAATAAAATGAAATTATATATTTTTAAATGGTTATATAAGTAATAAATAATGGAATATGGGGTGATATAATTTAAATAAATCTAATAAATTAAATTTTTACATATGTTTTACATATGTTCCATGTCATTTAATTTTATATTATTATATTTTATTATTTTTTTACCTTGGTAACTTGTTTTCAACCAAGTAATTTATATTTTATTACAGATATATGGTATCCCCTTCTATAAAATTTATTTTTTCTTAAAAATAAATTTAATCTCAACTTAATTTAATAAAATTGGATATAATATAATATTATTCATTTAAATTGAAACATTTTATATATAGATAAACAAATTTTTCATTATAAAATGATGTTTTAACTATTATATGTTATTAATCATAATTAGACTTGGTTATTAATCAAATTTCTATTTATATGAAAAATATATATGTTTAAAAATCATATTTGAGTTATTATTCAAAATATTAAAATTTAATTTATAGGATAAAAATTATGAAATATTAATAAAAATTCATTAAAAATAACAGTTTATTCATTTATCATTGTAACTAACATTACTATTAGAAAACATGTTTTTATGCCTCAAAATAAAAATTTTATTTTTTGCATTGTTTGGTTTTACTAATTCAAAATATTGGTTAAAGTTCATGAAATAAAATTTTCAATGGTTCCAAATAAATATTTTTCATATTAAAACACTTTTTTTGTAAAAAATGTTTTTAGGAAAATTTTATCTCCAAGAAAAAAATGACATTTTTTTACTATACAAGATATTTAGTTATTATAGTATGTTTACTTATATTGATACTTTTAAACATAAAATTTCATTATATAATGGTAATATTTAATAATTTTTTTAGTTGAATTTATTTTTCATTTTAGTTCAATGTTGAATATATTACAAGATACACACATGATATTAATTAAAAGTAATTAACAAAATAATCAATAATTATATTTTCCCACCTCAAAAATAATTCCATCATCAATGTTTCATTACATGGAGAAAAAAAATTGAGGGTTATTTTCTATCATAACCTATTATGTTTCTTTTATGTCATTATAAAACATATAATTCGACCCTAAGATTTTGAATAGGGGTAATAGCATGGGTAAGCCCTTTGTACTAGTTGTCAAATCAGGGATGGACTCTTCTAATGTTGGTGATAGTGTGAGGAGGACCTCCATAATGAAACTTATTATGATGAGTTTGATCATATCGATAGTAGGAGGAGCTGATGATTGATAGTGTAAACCCATCCTACCTATGGGGAGACTGATGTTCGATCCCAACAGAACATGGATGTGTCCCTTATTATATTTTATAGAATTATAGAATAATATACCAACAATTTTTGGCGCCATTGAATCCAAGAATGATTAATCCCTTTGTCAGGTATTGTCCTAAGATTTCAGCAGATGTATTTATTGGTTGTTTGGACTAGGGCCGGTGGAGTTGGTGTATATTCCACCTATTATTCAACCTAAATTACACGCCATTTATAGTACTTTATAGAGCCTGGTGGGAGGATTTTTTAGAAGCTCCTAGGTAGTACTCATAGCTGCAGTGACTTGAGCATCCCCCACCTCTACAGTGCAGGGTATCGAGTCATAGGATCACTCTGGAGAGAGGCTCTCAAAGAGGTTCACTATTTGAATGGGGATGGTTTTTTCTCTACATGACACTTGGGGGCATGGTTTAGGTGAGGCATTGAAGCCTCTAGGTCTTGGCAGTCCATATACATTGTGAGAATGAACCCAACCTACATGTACCAATGTAAGAGGGTTTCCATAAAATTCTTGTAAATAATTTTCAAGGGTGAGATAGGGTGTGCCTACCCAGTAGCTATAGTAGCAGCAGAAGTCAGGTCAGAGGTGGAATCATGCATGATCGCTACAATAAAATTTCTTCTACCCATACATCTCCGAGTGATGGTTGGTTGATTAAATATGGATGGGATCTTTCAAACAAAGTTGATTCATCCTAGAGTATATGTTTATAGAAATCAATTCCAAATGCCCCAAAGTCATCCAATAATCCAAAGGTTGAGATAGACACACATAGACAATGTTTCATATAAAAGAATGATTAATGTTTACAACCCCAATTTTTGGTGAGATCCATTTGTGGCCGACCATTTTCTTTTTTCGACTCGACGCTTGATATATAGTTCAGGTAACATGAAAATCTACTAATGTCTCAACCTATACTAGTCCTCATGTTGAGGAGAAGAGTTTCATGTCGGGATCAACATTTAATTTGGTTAAGCATTACAGTAGTATAATCTATCATCAAATCATGACCTAATGACCAATATGACTAATCCCCATGGTTAATAGAGAAATTTTTCCTTTTGAGTTCCCGATTTAAGTTGGTGAAGCCTAACACAATCAGTGATTAACACCAATCCGTTGTCTGATAACCAACATAATTAATCCCCTTAGTGGAAAGAGAAATGTTTAACATTAGCTTCACTATTTTTGTTTCTTATTATTTATCTAGGGAGCGCCACTTGTGTGTTAATGTAAATTAGTGTGCTTGTTACCCCACATTATAACATTCCAAAGGTGGAAAACTTTTATCACTTTCAATAACTGTTTGTTGTCCTTGATCAAGATGGGATGCTGGGATATCGGTTAACACTTCCAATGATTCCCCTATAGAAGTTGTATCCTATTTTAGGTATCCTTCATAGAGTCAAATGATGTTCATGGAACTCATTATCAGTGCTATCTCTTTAAAGATTCTGAATGATTACACTACTTTTGTCAAGACTATATTCGTGTCTGTACATGGTTGAAAGCTAAGGACATGATAGGTTTTATTTTGGGAATGTTTGTATTGTCTGGATTCTATGAAAATTTGTCACCTATATACATCATCTTATGAGAGAATATAATAGAATAATATTAGGTTTAGAACCCAAGGCACCATTTTTGGATCCCGAGGTATCTAACACCGAAATCATATATCTTCTAAGGCTTACACCTTTTGTGATCCCATGTTTTGTATGAGGTAGATGAAACTATTGGAATGTATCTTACAAGGATTTCACCTTATAAATTTAATTCTTTTTTATGAGGAAATTATTTGGTGTCATAGGTTTAACACCTTAGTGAGATGGATGAGAACATCCTGTATAGGTGGATTAGGGAATTAGTTTAAAGAGTCGTTGATTTTAATTTCACTAAAGAGAATACCTCATGGAGGTAGATCAAAGAGGTAAAACATTAGGGGAGAACCTGAAAGGTTTATCAGTGGATGGATCAGAACACCCCATAAAGGATGATCTAGAAAGCTTTTCCCATAAAGGGAATATGTCACACTGTAAAAGATTGTGAGGACGCCTCATATAGAGAACCATAGATGGATGGATTAGAATGACTTTTATAGGTGGATTCCGGGGTGTCTAATAAATAGAATATTTCACACCATAATTTTTTTGGAAGAATCCTATGGGTGGATCAGGGTGGTACATCCCTAAGAGGGAGCTCTGAAACTTTTACCAATGGATGGATTAGAACACCCTGTAGAGGAGGATCTGGGGGTGTGTCCCATAAATTGAAGATGTCACCCCATGATTGTTAGAACCTTATTGGTATAACCCTAGTTGGATAGATTAGAACACATAAACAAAGAGGATTCAGGATGTGGTCCCATAAAGGGAAGATAAGATGTTATAAGATGAAGGTTGATTGGAACACCCCTAGAGGTGGATTTGGGTGGTACAACCATAGGAGGGAGCACCATAGTTTACCGTTTTTTCGAATTGAACCTCAGAGTGGTGTCTTATGTATCCGTTTAAGAATACATATATAAAAACACTTGTTGTTCAATTCCATAATTTAGGTTCATGTGACATGAACAGTCCATGCAGTTAAATGTCATGTGGTAATGATGCTTGCATCATGAAGGGAGTGTCGAAGAGTGATAATGTGGGGCATACGCATGGATTATTTCCTTCATAGGACAATTTCTATTGGTTAGAGGGTTATAGTGTTATGAATTGATATTCCCTTGGGATCTATAGAAGATATGGTCTACCTTGTTAGGGGAATTATCTTTCTGAATATGTGACCGGGAAAAAATCAGATGTGCATGTTGGGTTTGGACCTTAGGAAGGCTTCATACATATGATAGTTATTTTAGAATCAAAGACAATATAGATTAGAATGGAATGAGGTGTATACCTAAGGAGGAATCCCTATGACCATGTACTAGGGCCTTATCCATGGAACTGGCCCATATGGTGAGTATGGATGTGGGTGCTTATGAATAGGGGTGGCCATTGGAGTGGTAGTTAGGGATAATATCCATAGAGAAGAACCAGGGTAGAGACTGAGTGTATTTACTGGTATCTACTAACCTCTATACCCACATTATTCATACATTATGTGAGAAATAAGAGGAAAAATTAGACATGACACTCTTATCATTAAAGAATCATCAAGAAGAAATAGTGTGGGGCTTACATGTGGGAGAAGCCCCATAAGGATGTCATTATATGTGACAAGGATATCCTTCTATGTGAAGAGGATATCATTACTTGTGTGGGATGGAAGGTAAGAGACCATCCCATTACACTCATACATGGAGAATCATGTTCTTATAGCATAGGGAAATGACAAAGTTCAACATCATGAGTTAAGGATATCAGAACTATGAGGTTTTACATCATATAACTCAATCATGGAGGAATAAATCTGTACCCCTTGGGATTACATTACCATATCTCATGCACCCTTGGATGCGACATGGATTTATTAATTCCAGGTTTTAATGATAGAGAGGAGTGGTGAATCACAAGGTCTATGTTAGTGTGCTTATGTTGAGAAACAATAGAAATTATCATACATAAGGTGAGAAGCAAAATGAAAGTGGGGGTATTGACCTTCACTTGAAGTGGAGTGGGACACAAAAATATGTTGAAAAGGGAATATAGAGGACTCTATGGGCAACTGAATCAATCTGGGATGTGTTTCAAGGATCAGGAAACTCAAACTTCAAGAATAAGTATCAATAGAAGGGAGGCAGAATGTAGAGGCCTAAGAGAGAGAATTTTTAGATCTTAGTTCCTTAAATAGAAGTTCTTCATAGTGGTATAGTGCTTCATGGAGTTCTGGGTCTTCGAGAGCGATTATGATTCATGATGCCTGGTGACCCTACCTGGAGATGAATTTATGGATCAGGAAAAGAGTGATTCGTGAAGTCTAAATGGTTCGTGAAGACTGTAGTATCTTTGTGGACCTTATTCCATCAAACATGGCATAGACATTCATGAAAGCATCTCCATATAGAGTGGAGGATTTAGAGTACACATTAAAGGGAGTTACATGAATCGAACGTACCTTGGAAAACCTATTTTGGTTGGGTTCATGATGACCAGGAGGTTTCCGAATTAGAAGCAATTCAAATGTTGAACTATAAGGCAGTATTCTATAAAATAGCAGATTGAATGGGTATTTATAGGGAAGCAATATTACTAATATTAGAAGGGGAACATGAATAATTTTCAGGCTTTGTGAATGGGTGTGACTCTATCAGAATCACAAAGTAACACCATTAATCATTAACACGGTCACCATGACCATAAGAATCATGTAGGAACACCAGCATGGATTCACACATTCACGAAGGGGAATTCCTTGTTGGGGAGCTTCACATGCTCCTTCCATTCAAGAAATTGTAGGGATTTGGAAAATAGACTCCTTTAGAGTATTTTTGGGCTATTTTCGATTATATTTACTCTGAAATATGCATGTGTTCCTTGATTATTTCCATGGAATGTATTTTAGTGATACAAATAATGGTTGATTTCATCCTAGGAATACTGATGAAACTTAAAAGAAATAACACCTACATGGTGGGATTTGATCATCATACAATGTCACCTCATTTACTTAATAAAAATAATCATTTCTCCCTTGACCAACATACCAAGATATATATATATATATATATAATGGATGTGGTAAGACAACATAAATTTACAATAATTGATGTATCTAATCAATATATAAGGTTTATATTGTCTTTTTTAGAAGACATTAGTATATATTTGATAAATTACTAAGCTTACTCCCTAATTTTCACTATCATATGGATATTCAGTTTGAAATAGCCATTCAAACTATAGAGGATTAGTTGAGATTATATAAAATGGATTTAAAAGGATGTTGGGATCAATACCATCTTCTAGTAGAGTATTCATATAATAACCTTTTCCACTGTAGAACATAATTGGAAACTTATGATGCTCTATATGGGAAGAGGTGTCAGACACCGGCATATGTGGATGTGTTTAGATATTGGAGGCTAATGGTATCAGAAATTATCTATGAAATGATAGATACTGATAAAACTATTATTCATAATATGAAATGCAGAATAATTTGATAGAAAATATTTCATGAAAATCATTAAAGATACATGGAGTTTCACTTCAAGGATAATGTTTTCTTTCACATGTCACAATGTAAGAAATTCTTGAATGTTGGGATGAAGGGAAATATTCTTCCTAGATAAATCATCGCTTTGGATACCAATGATCACATCTAAGTGGTGGCAATTTGAATGGAACTCCAACCTAAAATATCTCATCTACATTATCTGTTCTATGTATCCCTATTGATAAGGTACATACATTACCCCTCACATGAAATCAATCCATTGGTTATACCATTAGTGAATTATATTTCCTATGAAGAATTTTTGGTGATGATCTTAGATCCAAGAGATAAGGTTCTATGAAACCAATAAAAACTCATGGTTAAAGTGTCATAATGAGTCCGAAAGTCAAAAAACAGAAGTAACCTCATCTGTTTTATTGTATTAAATAAATAAATAACTGACCACCTTTTTGATGGAGGGAGAATTTGACCACCTGATATTATAAAAATAAATTTTTCTTTTCAAAGGAGACGATTATTTATTAAGAAATTGATATATTTAAAACACATGCACTAATTTGTTTATTTTGGATCTTTATATGGTCAATAAAAAGTAAAATAAAATTAATTATCATTATCTTTTATAATATATCATTTACATAATGGCCATTAAAATTAGTATATTATGAGTTCAGATAAATTCCTTTTCAAAATGATAAAGGAAGTGATGGCCATAACCTATAGGATCATACATTATGAAGCCCATAAATCTATTTTTTTGAGGGAGATATGATCTTTGAGATTTTCCATTGATTAAACCCATGAAATGATTCAACAACTAAAGAATGACCAAAACCATTTATTGGAGAATCTCAACATCATCAAGATCATATCCCTAATCATGTTCTCTATACCACCCCATGAAACACTGACTATCGCACACATTACCATTAGGGAATTCCCTGGTGTAATAAAGGTATATGTTTCTAGAAAATAAAAGTTTGATTTTTTGTGGTTTAATTTAATAATATAATAATTATATTTATTTATTATTATTATTAATTTATAAAGGACTAAATGATTAGTTTGAAAAAAAGGTCTTAATATGACAGAAATATAATTGTGATTTTAGGAAATATATAGTTTCAATCATGACACTTCATTTTATGAAGTCGTGAATTTCATAAATAAATTATGTTTTAAAATAATAATAATATTATATAATATTTATTTAATATAATTGATAAAATAAATTGTATGATTTCAAAGAAAATTAAGGGTCAAAAAATTTAATCATAAAAATTGATGTATTTTCACAATAAATGGTGGTTGTGTTTATAAAATTATAAATGATCATGTTTATATGTTTATTTAGATAAAATAAATATTATTTTTAAATCAACACATTAAAACTATCCAATGATAAATTTTTCATAATTTTCAGAGATAATCAAATGTTTATGTAAAAATTCAATACCGTATACATATACATTATGTATTATGAAATCATAAAAACCCAAATGTTATGTAATATATTTTATAATAGGTATCATATAGTTTTTTTATTTTTAAATTATATTTTTTGAGATATTTTATTAATTTTATAAACCCATAACAAATCCTCCAAAATCTACATTATTTTAAAGGTTTATTGATCATTTCTTTATAAAAATTACTCACTTACACATCACAAAGGGAATTATATTATTATATTTTGTTATTATTATTATAAAATAATTAAAACCACTAATATCTAGAACAAATAATTTGAAATAATCCTAAAAATATTTTCTATTTTTATTACTTAATCAAACATAGTCCAAAACCAATTTTCAGAAATTTTTAAATAACTCTAATCTATTTTTCTCAATAAACCAACCCAAGATCTAATTAAAATTAACTAAAAACCATTTGATCATGAAATTACTCTTCCTTTACCTATCTATATTACTATAATGGTTTCTTATTCTCTTAATGATATCCCCAAATTTTTTAGAATTTTCTAATCATGGTAAGGGTTCCTTGCCTTCTCCTATTTATTCAAGAACCTCCCTTAAATTATGATTTTTTTTCATAACATTTTTTGTTGAGGTATGTTTTTTACACATAAATATTATGATCATTATGTTTTCCAAGATATGAGTGACCCATTTCACTCTCATTTAACCCTTCCATGATTCTATACATACCCATGTTATGCAACAAATATCATTCATTAGTTTTCTCTTCCAGTCATTTTTCTTGTGAATACCAAATCCCTTTTTAACTCAATAGTAATCAACTATTTGTAACAATCCATTATTTGTTGTTGATTCATTATTATGTTAACAAAACTTATCATCCATGGGACTAAAAGTTATTAAAGTGATTATTATGTTGTATGATATATGTGGAACACTTATATAAGTAGATGATAAGAAAGTGATCAGTGGGAATGGAATTATATAGACCTACAATTCCTTGATAAATGTTTTAATCTCATAAGATTATATTTATGGTAAATACGTCATTTATCTATGTAGACTATGTTATTTTTTCTTGGAAGTTATCATAGAATTATGTTTATGATGTAATTTTTTTCACATTCCTATGTTGCTTTATAATATTATGATATATCATGCCTCATTATTCAAGATTATGATTACCAATCTTCTTATGTTACCCTAATATGAATCATTTTGATCACATATACTATTTTACATTATGATATGATTTCTTATTCCATTACTAGGATATGTATCTCACCCATTTCTTATGTATAATTCTAGGTTATCCCTTGTAGTTCTTATAAAATTATGATATTTTGAGAGCATGTTAAGGAAATTTTTAGTAATTTATTATATTTTAGTTCCACATTGTTATACTTGTACCTAATTTCCCAATGACATGAGGATTCGTGATAATTTGGTATTCTATTAACAGTATCTTTATGTAATAAATCATGAATTCTAGTGTATTAAATATATGGGTTTTCAAAGTTACAATATTAATTTTTTATACAGATAGATTATGATAATGATGATGATATTTTTAAGAAACATAAATATTTTCCATGAGTTATGATACGAGGATTGTTTTAAGATATTTCTTCCAAATATTAATCATTTTCATTATGTAATAAGTTGTTACAGAATAATGTTTTCATCCAATTAAATTTGAAAATAAGGATATCTCAAGAGATAATAAGCATTGGGATGAGGATTGAACCCAGTTTAGTTTGGGAAATTATCCTATGAGATAGTATTGTGATTGATCCTTGAATAAACAAATGATATATTGGGTAGTGATACTAATCAACAATGATAGTCTTGGTAGTGATTTGTGAATAAAGAGATGATTATTTATACTTGAGTGCATGCTAGAATTTTTTTTCTAACGATATGTTTTCATGGATCGTTATTGATTATTTATGACTCCATACACTTATGTATTATGTTATTAAGTTGGTAAAACCTTAATCAATGTTTTTTATTATTATAACTGAATTTTTGGATATGATTTGGTAATTTTTTTTGCATTCCATTACACCATATTCTTATATTATCCTTACATATGATCTTTTATTATTATCTGTTTTATTTAAACTTGTTTAGAATATTATCACACCATTTCTTATTTTTTCCACTCCATGGGTTTTATAGAATGGTTTTTTATATGTTATGTATAAGAATAGTTCTATCCAAGATGAAATAAATGAGAAATGATGTTGATATTTTTTGTACCTGTTTTCTATATGTCGAAGTATCTATATAACCAACCCTCTACAAAACTCATGCATGTATTTTTATGAAATGTATTGGTCATTATAGTTTTTACAATAGTAATGGTATATTTTATTTGGGAAAATATAATGTTTAATATTTAGTGTGAACCATTAGGATAATGCTATGTATATGAATATATCATACGATATGTAAAAGAAAGGCATGTAGTTTCCCTAGGTAAATAAATCAATATCTGTATAATTAATGTGGATATGGATTTGCAAAAAATTCATCTATTGGAAATAACGTCTAAATTATTTAGTCGAGTATTTTTGGGATATTATTCTGGTGTATAGTGAATGAACCCATATTATGCTCCTCGTTTGACACTCCTTGGTGATATGATTAGGTCAAATCAGATTTTATTAACAGATATTATAAAGTATTTTAACAGATAATAACCATGGATGACCTAGGTTGAACCTAATGGTTCCTAGATTGAAAATAATGTCTCATGATTTATACATTCAATACATTATTTTTATTATTTTATGATTTCCCACTATGATTATTATTTCTTGTACTGTGCTTTTAAGTTTCAATCAAAGACTCTAAGTAGAATAAATCAGGACAATGTGGAATGTTATGGGAAATTCAATGATCTCTCCATAATAAAATTAATGTTTTGGGAAATGGAATGAAATATCATGCTACTATTCTTATGAAACATTCTAAATGAATAAATCATATTGATATTTCACATGAGGGGAAAAAAGAAAAAAATTACATTTAATTATTTTATTAGAAAACATCAACTATCTTTTAATGGGTCCCCAATACAAAAATTACTGAGCAATGATTCCATACCTCTTAAACGATATTTTTGAGTCTCCAGTTATCAAAACCAGAAACTTTTATCTTAGATGCTTATCTTTTTGAAGGTGAAATAGATCAATGGTGGACTCTGAATATGAAAATAAGGAAATAGGATAAAATTGAATCCATGGAGTGGAATGATTTTAAAATATTAGTTTTATTTAATTACTTTACCCATATTATTTATATGATGATGGAGAAGTAATTACTTGAGATTAAGAAGATCAATGATGAATCTGTGTGTACTAATGAGGTAACTTTTACTAGACATGTGAGGTATGATTCTGGTATTATTATTGAATTTTGTTTTCCATTGATCGATTCGTTCAGGGATTAAAACCATATATCTAAAGGGAACTGTCCATAAGATTTTCTAGTATCCACAAATTAATCAGTCGATGTGATATTATGTATGAAATAGAGGTCTGGATAACCCATCAATATAATGTTTTTTATAAGAAAATAAATATGGATTTTAATGAAAATTAAAACAAGAAATGTTATGGATGGAAGAATTTTAGTTTTTCATTTGTCCGAAAATTTCCTAAAGAAGCATAGAAGAAAATCTCTTCAGGTCACTGGTAAATTTTTTTTATAGAAAATTTGGACATTAGGAAATCAAAAACCAAGTTAATGGGAAGATGTTAAATAATGATGAAAATGGTTAGAAATATATTTTTAATAAACCACCCTCACTCCAATGCTATAATTATAAGGAGTGTGGAATTTATGATAACTAGTTCTCAAATATGAGTGTTAAAAATGATGATCAAAATAAGAAATTGTACAACCCCAAACATTTTATGGTGTGTTTCTATTAAATACATTCTATTCATAGCATATCCATTGAACTTAAATTTACCACTTACATGTTTTGAATTTTGAAAATCTGACATACACGGTTGTGTTAAAGATGATATTAATAGTCCGATAGAATTAACAAAATATTCAGTGAATTTTATCCTACCATTATGAATAGTAACATGACTGTAATGAATTGTATCCCCACCCATGATTATATAAATAAATTTAGGAACCCTAAAAAAAGAAGAATATTTTAAGTGTTTATATTTCTATATTAAATAATGATTTAAATTAAATATTTAATTAATAAAATATCGAAAATTATTTTTGAAAAATTGACATCATTGTTTGGATTATACATGTTGAAAAATTGTTGGGGTGTATTTTTGGTATTTTTATGAAAAACATGAATTTTTAATGAATAGTGAAATACCATAATTTACAAAATACACTAAATACACAAATTATAGAGTCATGTAATCCCAATTGATTCAGATTCACATGATAAAATTACAATTCTTGGTCATGGAATACTCACTATTCTTCTCCTTGTGGATAAATAATAAATTAATGAATATAATATAGACAAATCACATATCGGCTCCACTATATAAACCACCCCTCACCCCCTCTTCCTCCCACATCACTAAAGCTACAATACATGCCAAAATTCTACTAAAATAGATCCCTAATCACCTCCCCCACGTTCATGAACTTCTGGTCTCACCATAAGGCTTAAAACAAATGCCTTATGGAGTTTCTCAAAGAGGAGTACTCAAGAGGTGAACCTCTCATCCATTTTCATTCAATTCCTTTTACATGTTCCATTATTTTGTTCTCTCTTATGACCTCACCTCATCCAAATTCCATGATAATTATAGTACCTTACATGTACTAGATTTTCATTATGATAAAGGAATATTTCATAATAATCTCTTTTTTTCTTTTCCCTTTATAATATAAATGCAAACACCATCTGAGATGTGTTAATTTATCACACTCAAGGAAGATGAGTTTTCAATTTTCATTTATATATACAAGACTAGTCATGAAATATTTTCAAGGGTTGAACCAGATCAAAATATATGTATTATATCTTGTTTAATGTTATATAATCCTTACACACTCATAATATGGAATAATAATACAAAACAAGTTCATTGTGCACAAAACCACCAAGAAAAATCCAAGCGTTTAGCATTAACTCATCGAATGAGTCATCCTCATGGTACATAACTAGAACCATTATAAGTTAATTTATATCTATTTAATTTCCCAAATAATATATATTTAAAATTCTCGATTTTTAACCCCATTTCAAATGAATTTCCCTTCATGAATTCAAGTTAACAGATCATGAAAACCAAGGAAAAAATGCTTCCAAAACAGTAAAATTGAATCTCTTAAACCCCTTAAAAACGACATTAATAAACCTAAAAAGTTTATATCATATAAATTAAATGTTTATGAGATTTTGGACATATTAATTAATGAATAAAATGTTATTATTCGGGTCATTAAGAACAATCAATAACACATTCGGGCATAAGGTAATGTATCCTCTCTCTCACTTTTGTTCAAGAATTTATCCTATGTTGTGACCCCTTATTTTTAATTTCTAATAATAGGGAATGTTTTATCACCTAACCCATACTAAATTTATGATATAAAAATAATGTTACACCCTTTACCACTCATTAATCCCTCATAAGAAAACCTTTTACCATGGTAAATGTTTGTATGTGGTTTTCCAATCTCAATTTCATTATCTACCACTTATTTCTTGCATGTGGTGTATGTGTACTTCAATTTTTCATATAATGCCATGATTACCATTATATTAATGATATTAAATGGTTCATTTTAGGGTTATTATTTTTTATATGATTCAACTGATTATATTGTGGTAAGGATCATTGTCTCAATTTCCATTTCGTTGTGACTTACTTTGTTTTGTGAACCTAGTAATCCTTATGTGGTGTACCTACTTCCCATTTGAGATAGCCTTTTATTTGAAATTATATTTCAATTAAATATCCATATTCTTGTATCATGGATATGTTTATTGTCAAAACTGTATTCCATTTTACATACGGTGTTTATTTGGAATATTGATTTAACTATGGAAGTGTTGATCAATATGTATCCTCTATTCAATATGGATAATGTAAAGGCATATTTCAATTGTATATAATATATTTATAAAATATTTTTTTGACATGTAGTGATGGTCAGGTCCCGCTATAGCCCCTCGATGCATCGAAAAGTCTCATGAGACAATTAGTTTGGTGACAAACCCTTCGAGTTTGTTTCCAAAAATCTAATGAGATCCTATCCACAGAACTCAGCAATTTTAACACTATTATGGTATCATGTGCCAGATATACAAAGTCCAAATAATAATAATTCTCATTATTCATTATATGTTATTATAATCCAAGAGGTTTTCACTTTGACAAAATCTATGGATGTAGGTTTATTCTCAGTTTATTAATGGCATTTGTTTTTCATTTATTCACTCTTCCATATTATATATAACAAGTTGTTTATGATTCAGTAAATATTGAACCATTGTTCATCGATTTTTATCCCTTATTGAGTATTTGAGGTCACCCCTTTTATTTGTTTACCCCCAACAAGTTATGAAGAGGAGATCATTTATTGAGTTTCTAAGGAAGTGGTTTTTAGTTTTTGTTATGTGCTATATTTTATACCTTTCCAATGTAATTTGAGTTACATATATGCATATAGTTTATTCAATAATACTAAAATGATCATTCCTTCAGGATTCGATCCTTTCTAACCATGACAATGTATATAGTAATGCACCAACTCTGGTCTTGTGGGGTTGGGGTGTTATAGTTTTTTTCAAATAAAGTTTAGTTGAAACCTTGGAAACTAGATTAGAAAATATAGATTAGGGGAAAATCCATAAGGTAGTATTTGAGGAAAAAAATAAAGGAACATCTTGGTATTTTGGTAAGGAATATATTATGTGTATATTTCTAGAAAGTACACCCCTATGAAGATACAAACAAGTAGAGGTTTCTCTGGAACATATATACCTTGGAGTGAAAAATCTGACAAGGAGTTTCAGGCTTGACTCATCGTATCCTGGTACAGGACAACGGGCCTTGCTGCACTCTTGGTATTGAATCTCTTGGGGGTTATTCTTATCATAATACACAAATTTTTTACAATCCATTTTTAAGTTGTTTAATGTAAAATTTTACCTAATTAAACCATGTTTATTATATTCCCTTTCATAGAATTTCAGTCTATGTTATGTGACTTTTTATTTTATATTCATAGACTAATCTATTGTATGCCATTATTTAGAAATGGTGCATAATATAAGTAAGGAAATCAATACTCATAGACAATGTAGGGATTTCTCCACTGAGAAAGTCAACACAGTCAATGTCGGAGCAGATCAGATTATAACCATATTGGGACAACATACTCAAGTCATGAAAAATAACCATGCTTCACCTGTGTTGGATCGTTTCAAGTGGTAGAAGCCCCCATATTTTAGTGGGACTAAAAATCCAATGGTGGATGAGAAGTGGATCAAGTTCCTTGAAAAGATATTAATGGTGTTAAGATACAATGAAAATTAAAAGGTAGTGATGACAGTATATTTTCTCAAGGGTGACATAGATCAATTTTGTTCCTTGATTCAAGATACCACTGAGGAAGAAGAAATATAAGATATGTAATTGAGTAATTTTAAGGAAATATTTTTTGAAAAATATTTCCCTTGTGAGGAACGAACCGAAATGAAGAATAAATTCCTTTGGATAATGGAAAGGGAAGAATATAGTGTTGCAGAGTATGATACTGTCTTCATAAAACTAGCCAGGTATTCCATAGATTATGCATGAGAATAAAAAAACAATATTAAACATTTATTTTATGTTTTTAATTCAAGACATTGAAGGAAACTTTCTTCTCATTAATTTTCAACATATGATGAAATTGTATCATGTTCCATCAAAATAGAGAAGTAATTTTATAAATAAAATTTGTTCAAGGTAAACCAAGATAATAAGTGGTACTCTGATAACCATGTAAAAGTTGAAGATCCACAGAAGAACAATGGAACAAAGAAATTCCCGTTATGTGAGAACTATGGAAAGAATCAACTTGGGAAATGCTTGAAAGGCATGGGAGTCTGATAGAAGTGTGGAGAAAATGGTCATTGATCTAATGAATGTAAGGGGAACAAACAATTCAATGATGTTTAATGCTACAATTGTAAAGAGATGTGACACTATTCAAATGAGTGTCCCATGTGCCAAGGAAACTTACCTCAGAAAAGGACAAGAGAGAAAGGGAGATCTTATGTGATTACAACCATAGAGGTTGACATTCCTAATGATGTGCGGAAAGGTACATGAATTGTTTCCTCAAACATAGAAAACACCTTATTTGATTCAGGATCATAGCATTTGTTTATATCTTTCCAGTTTTCCCAGAAAATTAGACACATACAATTTGATTTATTAATGGATTGATCATTCTGAACTTTTATGGGATGCATCGTTACTACAAATTCATGTCAACTAGTCCCCCTCATGACACATAAACGTGATTTAGTTGCTAAACTTAGCATCATACCAATTATTGAGTTTGAAATAATTCTTGATATGAATTGGAAAAAAAAATTATGATTCCAAGATCTATTGTAATAAGAAATAAGTTATAATTTTTTAAAATTGTTTAAAATCCCTTATATTTAAAGTAGAAACATCACCACATGATTCTTATCTAGATCCTACCCAAGTATCTCTACTAAATGCAATACTTGGAGAGTAATATAATCTAATATTTATGGGAGAGGAAAGAAATATTCAAATTGAAGATGTGCATATAGTGCACGAATAAACTAATATGTTTCTAAAGTATTTACCTGAACATTCTCTAGAGTAGGATGTTGAGTTCTCGATTAATTTAATTACTGCTGCAATACCTATATCAAAGACTCCCTATAGAATGACCTCTGTGGAATTATTGGAGCTAAAGAAACAACTAGTGGAATTTAGTCAAAAAGAATTTATTCGATATGGTGTTTCTCAATGGGGAACCCCTATCCTCTTTTTCAATAAGAGAGATGGATCCATGAGGCTATGCATTGATTACGGGGAAATAAATGATCTTACATTAAAGAATAAGTATCATCTTCCCCATATTGATGATTTATTTGATCAACTTCAATGATCTCAATACTTTTCTAAGATTGACCTTTGATCTGGATATCATCAACTGCATGTGAGGAAGCAAGATATTACCAAGAGAGCATTTCAAACCAAGTATGGTCATTATGAGTTTATAGTGATGCCTTTTGGAATAACTAATGGACCCTATGTTTTCATGTATTTAATGAATACTGTTTTCAAGGAATATCATTATATCTTTGTTTTGGTATTCATCGATGATATTCTAGTATTCTAAAAAAGCTATGAACACAATGAGAATAACTTGTAGATTGTTATGAAAACTCATAGATGAAATGAATTATAAGCACTACAAAAAAATGACTTCTAACAATAGAAATTTATTGTCAAATATTATATCTGTTGGTAAAAATGAGTAATTTCAATAGATATTTATTTTTGTTTATATTAATTTTAATTACCAACACTTGATTTCACCAACGGATATATATGTTGATATTGATCACTCAATACCAACACATCTTTTACCAACAGTAAAATCCATTACTCTTGCCTATATTTTTTTACTAATAAATAAATCTGTTATTAATAATAACTATTACAAAATATTCTTTTGTCATCAATAAATTTTTTATAATAAATTTGTATAACAATGATTTTAACAATAACCAATCAAGAAAATCCAATTTCTTTAGATATTATTATTTTTAACCAGATTCAATATTCATTTTTTGGATTTTATTAAAAACATCTCATTAATTTATTATAATTTCTAATTTTATTTAAATATCATTACTATATAGTTTTCAAATTTCTTCATTTAATAAACATTTAAATATTTTTTTTATAAAAAGCAATTTAAATCATTATGATATTTAAAATATTTACATATATTTTTTATACATACTATCTATATTTGGAAGTTTACTTTTATATTATAATTTGACAAATATAATTAAGTTTAATAAAAAAATTCAAAAAAAATATATAAATTTAACATTAGTGGATTTTATCTAATGAATCGGATAGCTAGGATTGGCGATGGATGTGCCCCTGAATCCTCCTTCATCTCCAAGGGGTTAGCATCACAGGAAGGTCTCGATTCATCTTCTATGTTGTCTGATCTTCCTGAAATTGAACAATTTCTAAAGGTTCCAAGGGTATTCGATGGTAATATATCGGTGGTTCCTGGTGACTACTCGACCTCAGGTTTCTTACCTCGTGCAGTATTTCCATTCATGTTGGTGGGATACATTGTATGGATTCGGTGGAATATGTGGTTGTTTTAAGTTCTTGTTGAGGTCATTGTGGTGGATGATTTTCAAATCGATGAAGACTGGGGAGGCGTCTTGGTGTCCTGGTGTTGTTTGACAGTAGTTATGGTACCTGAAAAAAATGGATCAAGGTTCACCGAAGGGATATGTGTCATAGATCAGACATATGTTCTCTACTGATCCTTGGTTCATTTTATCATTATATCTATTTCAAGTGTGTATAATTATTCACTCAAGATGCTGATGGTTCTACTGGTTTCATGTTTAGTGTGTCAAATTAGAGTTCAAAGATATCTGATTGTTCTGAGTTTATGTGCTACTAGTCCTTTTACTGTTTCTTGAGTGGGAAAAAAATTCACTAGATAGAATTGATGTTTTCTCAGAAAGGATGGTTGAACTGAAATATATTAATTACTGTGCATTGATTAATGATTTGTAAAGCCTGAAATATTTCTGATATAGTGGATATTCTGGGAATTTGGTGATCAAGTAGACTGAAATGTGCACTGTTGTTTGTTTCTAAACCTTGGAGAGTGATTCTGTATTTGTTTTTTTCAATGTTTATGTGGTACTGCAATGTCTTCTATTATTTTTTTCGAGTTGGGTATGGTTCCCACTAAACCAATAAGTGTCCTTTTCAAAAATAATAAAAAATTGGAATTGGAGGACATCAGTGGTTTCATCTGATTAGAATTTTATAAAGCATCTTATATGATAGATTCTTTATTGATATCTTTTTCTGAAAATCCTCAACCTCTGTTGAAAATATCCAACATGCATGTCAATGATTTTTCAGATCAGCAGCATCACATAGTAGTGGGTATACTTAACTAAAATTTTCTTATTCATTTCTTATTCAAAGATGATCTGGTCACATTTTACACACTCTCTAGAATACTTCTATTTCCATGTATTTAGGTAGACATTCACCTGTCCCATGAAGCAGGACTCCATTTCTAAAATTGCTTGTGTGTGGTTACCTGGTCTCTCTCTTCTATTTCAAAACCCATTAAGGCTACTAATCCTGGGGAATCCATTTAGGATTTTTTTAATGTTGATTGTCATTCTCCATCCACAATGCATCCAACAGTTTCTATAATTTGTTTCAAAATGAATATTTTTTCGCCACCTCCAATGATTGTTTGGACTGAGTGTTGTTTTAGACTTGTTCAATGATGTCAAATATACATTATTTCAGTTTATTGTTATTTTTATTTGATTCAAGGATAATTATTAATTGCACATAGATGTCAACAAATACCATTAATTACCAATGTCTAAAATTTTTATTAATTTGGATTGAAAATTAATGTTGAGAAAAAATACTATCATGTTTTGCATTATTTAGTTTTAGTTTTTGTATCACATGATTTATTAAAATGATATTATTTTATATTTTTTATGATTTAATAATTATTATTAATATTATCTTTGGTTTTTGTTTCAAGGCGTTTGTTATGAAATATTGAGGTTCCTCATGTTTTCATTTCGTTTTAGCATTAAACTTACTGCCTAGAGACATAAGGTATTTCTAGGCGTTACTAATTATTTCTTATTTTTAATATTTACTTTTAAAATTCATTTTGTGTTTTTAAGTAGTTGTGTTTAAGTGACTAAACTAGTTATAAGGTGCTATAAAATAGGATGTGAAGTTGGGTATCCATCTTTTGTGGTTTTGCTTATAATTTTTGGACATTTATGTTATATATGTTTACAAAAATGACCCAAGTTGAACTTTGTGTTTATGTGGGTAACTCACAGGCCTTCCATTTGACTATAAGATTCACTAAATACTATAACTAAATTGTCATGTAACAAATCATAGGTATTCCATTTGAGTCTTTGTAGCATCATCTTTTTTATACATTCCATACTCATTGAATCATACACTCTTTATTACTTTTATTTCTTCAAAACCAATTTTATCTATTATCTTATAAATTAGAACACTTCAAAAAGATAATGTCTTAAAAACTGTTTTTAAATCCTTAAACATATTCTATGTTAATTTTAAGGAGATCTTAACATTAATATATCAAGTCCTAAATACATTAGATCTACTCTTTTTTGGGATAAAGAATGGAAATCAATGAATCTTAATATTGTAAATATGGTTGTGGATGGGTGGGTGGATTTTATTGTGTAGGGATTCTAAGACCCTGGTTTTTCATATGTTCCATGTTATTTCTAATATGATTGCATTATTAGTATTATCAGAACTTTCAGGTCCATGCATTTTAATTTCTATTCATATTTTATCTTATGCGCTGAAAATGAATATATTAGTATAATTCAATATTTCAGTATTTTGAACTTTTCATCAAGTTTGAAACAGTCATTTGTACTCTCTGAAGTTACCGATTTTATTTCCACTATTTAGGTTATAAGGATGAAATAAATTTAATCTTCCATCTTCTCTTATCAAAATGGAATTTATAGGTTTAAAATGTCTATTTACATTCCAAATTCCATTCAATTTTCTATGAAGATGGTTTTCAAACAGCATCCCTAATGATTTTTAGTGTCGCTGATCCACAAAAGGAACTCATTCAGTTTGATTTGGTAGAACAATTAATGTTATAATGGCATGTACAAAAGTTTTTTTTAAAATAGAAGTCATGACATCATCCGTTTCATTATTCTATGTAGCATATATTTCTTTATTTTTGGCTGATTCATAGTGTTAATTCCACTAACATATTCTTATTTCTGTCTAAGTACAATGAATGTTCTACTACCATAAAGTCCATAACAACGTAATTGTTTTCATTATATTTTCTTAAAAATTTAATTATTTCAATTTACATAAAACTCATAAATGTATGTGCTGTGACATAGAACACACATTGCATTGAATGCATATTCCTTGAGAAGTCATGTCATGTTGGTAATGATCTTTACAGATTATGAAATATTTTTAATCATTACATTTTTTTTAATGTCAAGCTAGTCATGGTCATTAAAAGATAATGAAAAAAAGTAACACAATAAAGCATTTTCTGTGTTGAGTGCTTAGGGTCTAAATGATGCAATGCAGTCAAGGTTTTAATTCCAGGATGATGGAAAACAGAGAGTGGCTGGTTATTGTTTATGAATCTAAAGAAAAAATATTTATTTCAAGCAATTACAACATTGTATGTTCAACATGGACAGGGTTAGATGATCCTTTTAAATAGTTTAGAGCAATTGAGATGATTTCACCATGTTTTCACATTCATATTCTATGGTTAGTGAAAAAATATAGATATATGTATTTTATACCATTTTTTCACATTCCAATGCCATGTTCAATGAACATATTTAAGTATATGTATTGTAGATTATATCTCCTACATTTTTTGCTACATATTTACAATTTGATTCCCATTTTTAACATACTATGGGGTTTATGGTTTTGGATATATATTCATTTAATTCGGACTATATATTGAATGTTTTGAGAGTAAATAAAAATAATAATATTTTTATGGTTTATGATAAATTAATGCATAGAACAGATTGAATTTTTGATGGTTGTTTGGTTTTTGTTTTTGCTTTATCTTCAGTTTGAATTTTTCAAGAGTAAATAACTAATGACTTTTGGGCTACATATTGACAGTTCTAGGGATTCATTTTCATTGATGGTTGGTTTGTATTTGTTTTGGATGTATATTCATTTCATTTATTTTAATGGAATTGGGGTTTCTTTGGCTATCTATATTTGGTTTTTTGGTGGTTTCAGGGATGTGTGTGTCCGGCTACATGATGTAAAAGTGACAAGTGTATTCTTTATTCATTCATTTGGTTTTATGATTGGGGTTTGTTGCATTAACGCATTGTTATTTTTCTATTTAGATGACTTCCCTTTATTATGTAGGAACTCTCTATCATGAACATATTCAATAAAATCTCAATCCAACCATATTTATAGAACTAGTTCCATGATAAAATTTCAAACGGGAAGCGTGAAGGATCCATTGTTCAATGGCTAGTAGGGGGACCTATTTCCATTTTAAACTATTGTTCATACCTTTCCTTTTGATGTTGGATCTTGTCAATCTGAGACAGATGAAATTTTTTCTTTATAAACATTATCTCACCATGGAGTACATAACTGGTAGCTGATACATGAAGGGTTCCTACATTCACCACATTGAGATACCTTTTTAATTCAATATGCTCGTCATATCCATCTTCAGATATGTAATCAGAAGTTGAATCTAGTAGTATATCACATTTGGATATAGCATAAAGCGAGAGATGATCACTGAATATCTTAACTTTTCCATCTTGAACTAGTCAGAACGAAACATCACACAATTTCCAGATAGGTTATGAACATACCTAACTACTATTGGCATGTGTGAGAGTTCTACAAGCGTTAACCTCCAGTTTATTTCTATTCAGAACAATTTTTTATAATTTCATTTATTTGACTTTTAATATTTGAATTTCTCTTTTGATATTTGACACTATTTTTTGGTTATGATCTTTTATTATGTGTGGTGTAGAGATCGCGGAGCTGAATGACGTGTCATAGCAGTGATTTGAGGGTTTTCTCTTTGATTGTCAAATTGGTGGCTCGTTGGTCCTGAGGCACGGATGGGTCGTTGGTTCTGGAGCTGGGTCAGTGGGTCATGGATGGGATGTGGGTACATGGAGGTCGGGGTGTGATCTATCATGATGGATGATCTTATTGGGGGGTGTGGGGGGATCCATCATTTTTGAATCTTAACCTTTTTGTATTAAATTTCATTATTAATAAAATTATTTTTTTCTATATTTTTACATTCGTGTCAATAATCATTGGTTTAATTATTAAAATATATGAATTATATATGATATATTAATAAATATAAATTTTTTTATTTTTTATTCAAATGTAATTTATAAATACATATTTTATATTGGTAATATTATTATCGACAGAAATAAATTTCATAAGAATTTGTTGCTAAACACTTTAACCAACATTGATATTATCTATTGGTATTATTATAATTGTAACAAAACTATTTTATTTGTCCCAAAAACATATAGAGACAGAGTTTTTACCGACGGTTTAGTGACAGGGACCTATGTGTTGGTAAAATGTTTTACCAATAGAAAATTCACTTTTACCAACATATAGGTCCCTATTGGAAAAAGTTAAAAATTTTGTAGTGAATTGAAGTTTAGAAAGTGTGAATTCTAGATTCAATCAGTTTCTTTTCTTGTCCATATTGTCTCTAAGGATGGAATATTAGTCGATCCTGAAAAGACAATGGAAATCTAAGAATGGCCCGCACCAACAAATATAACCAAGGTACACATTTTTGTTGGCATAACTGGATATTATTCCCATTTTGTTCAGAATTTCACCTGACTGGCTAACCCGCTAACAAATCTTACATGTAAAAGGGTTAAGTTTTTTTGGATGAAAGAATGTATATATTTATTTGAATTATTAAAAAGAAGACTGGTCAATGCTCCAATTTTGACACTTCCATATGGAAATGTGGGATTTGTGATATATGACGATGCATCAATGAATGGAATGGGTGGATTCCTTATGAAAAAAAATAATGTTATTGCTTAATCATCAGGATAGTTGAAGGCTCATGAGAAAAATTATCCAACTCATGATCTTGAGTTAGCAGCCATAATCTTTCATCTAAAAATATGGGGACATTATTTCTATAGAGAAATATGTGAGATTAATACTGACCAGAAGAGTTTGAAATACATTTTCACACAAAAAGATGTCAACATGAACCAAAGGATATGGATGTAGTTACTCTACTATTATGTTTTTTCAATACATTATCTCACAAGAAAATAAAATATGGTGGAAAATGCATTAAAAAGGAAATATCAAAGACTGCTGACCCAAACGAGGATTGAAAGGGATCATATATTCATGGATCTACTAAAGATGGATATTGGAATTGTTATGTAAGGGGAAACATATTTCCTCTTTAAAATGATTGGTAAACCATATTTATTGGAGAAGAAATAATGATTTCAATCTGATGATGAGAATTTGAACAAGAAAATTATTGCTATCAAGGATGGGATATTGGAATACATCATATACGAAGAAGGAATTATGATATTTGGGAAGAGGTAAGGTGTTCCATCAGCACATGAGATAAAAATGGAACTATAAGACGATGCTCATATCTCAAATTTCTCTATAAACCCGGGTAGCACAAAGATGTATAGAGATCTGAAAGAATATTTTTGGTGGGATAATATGAAGTGGGAAATTGCTGACTATGTGTCAAGGTGCCTAGTTTGTCAACATGTAAAGGCAGAGAGACAACATCCCATAGGATTTATTCAACCTCTGCCTATTATTATATCAATGTGGAATAATATTACGATTGTTTTTTCACCAGACTACCAAGGACACCAAGAAGAAATGATTCAATATGGGTAATTGTTGATCATCTCACAAAATCATGACATATCCTTCCTGGAAGAGAGGATTTACCACTTGAGTGCCTGTAAAGACATTATATTAATGAATTTTTAAGACATAATGGTGCACCTCTATTGATTGAGTCTGATCATGTAACTCGATTTACATCAAAATTATGGAAAAGTCTCTAGAAGGCTTTGAATACTAAGCTTCGTATGATGACTGCTTATCACCCCTAGACTGATGGATAGTCTAAAAGGATTATTCCAACTCTATAAGACATGTTGAGATCATTCTCTATTGACTTCCATGGTATGTTGGATCAATACATGACTTTTCTGGATTTTTTCTAAAATAATATTTTCTATTCTAGTATTCAAAGGGCTCCATATAAAGCATTATATTGAAGTAGATTTCTAACTCAAAATTGTTTGGAAGAAGTTTTTTAGAGGAAACTTATAGGCATAAAACTTATTGAAGAGACCATACAAAAGGTGAAGACAATCCAAGCACATATTAAAGCAACCCAAAGTAGGTAGAATAGTTATACTAACAACCGGGGAAATGATTTACAATTCTAAGAGGGTGATCGTGTCTTTCTGAAAGTATCTATATGGAAGGATGTCTTATGGTTCAGTGAGAAACGGAAACTAAGCCCCAGGTAAATCGAACTATTTGAAATTATGGACATAATCCGAGATGCATCTTACCATTTAGAAATTCCTCTATGTCTCTCTAATGTTCGTGATGTGTTCCATGTGTCATTGTTGAAGAAATACATGCTAGATCCAATTCATGTACTCACCTATGAAGAAATAGAAATGGAACCTAATTTGTCATTTTGTGAAGATCCTATTAGGATCCTTGAAATGAGGAAGCAGGTATGGAGAAATCGGATGACTCATCTAGTAAGGTTTCTTTGGAAAAACCAGAATATGGTGGAAGAAACATGGGAACATAAGAATTTTATGAAGAAGAACCACCCACATTTTTTTTTGGATTTATAAATGAAAAATTTCGTGGATGAAATTTCCGAAGTTAGGTATAATGTAGCACCCCCAAAAAGTTTATGTAATGTTTCTCTTAAATACATTATAGTAATAGCCTAGCCGTTGAATGTGAATTTTCAACATGTGTGTTTTGAATTTGGGAAATCTGACATACACAATTGTGTTAAGGATGATATTCAGAGTCTGATAGAATTAATTTAATTTTCATTTAATAGTAACCAAACATTATGAAAATTAACCTACCAATATGAATAGTAAATTACCATTATGAATAGTAATATGACCCTTATGAACAATATCCACAACCCTGAAAGTATAAAAAAAATTATACACCTTAGAAATAACGATGAATATTTTAATTGTGTATATTATTTGATAAAATAATTATTTAAATTAAATATTTAATTTTTCCTATTTAGAAAATTATTTTTGAAAAATGGACATCATTTTTGGATTCTACACATCGAAAATTGGGATGGGTTATTTTTTGGTATTTTTCAAAAATACATGAATTTTTTATGAGTAGTGAAATACCATAATTTAAAAAATAAGATAAATACATTAATTACATAGTCGTGTATGATGTTCTACTAATATAAGCCCAATTGATTCAGATTCACATGATAATGTTACTATTCTTGGTAATCAGAGACTCAATATTCATTCTCTTGTGGAGAAATAATTAATTAATGAATATAATATAGAGAAACCCCCTCTCCCCTCTATTATATAAACCACCTCTCACCCCCTCTTCCACCCGCAACACTCAAGCTTCAAGCCTTGCCTAAATTCTGCTCAAAGATCTCCCTATCCTCTTACCCCACATCCAATACCTGATGGTCTCACCCAAAGTCCAAAAAAAGGAATTAAAGAGTTTCTCAAAGAGGAGTACTCAAGAGATGAACCTCTCTTTCTTTTTTTCAATTCCTTTTAAAAGTTCCTTTATTTTGTTCTCTCTTATCGCCTCACCTGATCCAAATTCCATGATAATTATAGTACCATACATGTAGAAAATTTTCAGTATGATACTTTAATATTTAATCATAATCTCTCATTTACTGTTCCTCTTATACTATAAATGCAAACACTGTCCGAGATGTGTTAATTTATCACACTCAAGTAAGATGGGTTTTCAATTTGCATTTATTTATTTCATACTAGTCATGATATCTTTTAAATGGATGAAACAAATCATTATATATGTATTTAATCTTTTATAATGTTCTTTAATCCTTAAAAACACAAAATATGGAATAATAATAGAAAACATGGTCATTGTGCACAAAACCCCCAAACCAAATCTTAGCGTTTATCATTAACTCATTGAATGAGTAATTCCCATCGTACATAACCAGAATAATTATAAGATAATTTATATAAATTTAATTTAAATAATAATATATATTAACAATTCTGGATGGTAATCAACATTTCAAACGAACTTCCCTTCATGAATTCCAGTAACAGGATTAGGAAAACCAAGGAAGAAAATGCTTCCAAAATAATAAGATTGGATCTATTAAACCCATTAAAAAGGACATTAATGATCTAAATAAGGTTATACCATATCAATTAAATAGTGATTAGGTTCTGGAAAAATTAATTAATGAAGATAAATTTGATTATTTAGGTCATAAAGAACAATCCAGAACACCTTGGAGCATAAGGTAAGGGATCCTCTCTCTCACTTTTGTTCAAGATTTTCCCCTGTGTTGTGGCCTTTTATTTTCAATTCCAAATGGTGGGGAATGTTTTTTCACCACCCCAATACTTCCATTATGATATATAAATAATGGTATTCCTCTTTACCTCTCATTAATCTCTCACAGGAAAACCTGTTACCATGCCAAAATGTTTGTAAGGGGTTTTCCTGTCTCACTTTCATTTTTGTGAGATTTCCATTATTCACCACTTATTTCTTACTTGTGGTGTATGTGTAATTCCATTTTTCATATAATATCATGATTATATTTATATTTATGATATTCAATGGATAATTTGATGGTTATTATTATTATTTTACATATGATTCGACTGATGACATTATGGTAATGAACTTTATCTCAATTTCCATTTCACTGTGACTTACATTGTATTATGCACCAAATAATCCTTATGTTGTTTACCTATAGCCCATTTTAGATCACCTTATATTTGAAATTATATTTCTATTAAATATCCATATTCTTGTATCGCAGATGTGTTTATTTTCCAAACCGTATACCATTTTACATATGGTGTTTATTTTGAATGTTGTTTAAACTGTGGAGGTGATGATGGATCTGTATCTTCTATTCTATATAGATACTGTAAAGACATATTTCTATTTTATTGAATCTATATATAAAGAATTTTTTGGACATGAAGTGATCAGCAGGACCTGCTATAGCCCCTTGATTCGTCGACAGGTCTCTGGAGACAATCACATTGGTGACAAACCCTTCAAATTTGGTTAAAAAATAAGATGGGAGTCTACCCACAAAAATAAAAATTTTAATGGTACAATGGTATCATGTGCATGATTCATGATGTACAATTAATAATCATTATCTTTATTCATTATCAGTTATTTTTATCCACGCGGATTTCACTATGAAAAAAATATATGGATGGAGGTTTTTTCTTAGTTTATTAATGGCATGTGTTTTTCATTTATTCACTATGACATATTGACTATTCCATGTTGTTTATGATAAAATAATTATTGATTCATGATTCTTCAATTTTTAAACCTTTCTAACTGTTTTAGCTCACCACTTTCATTTTTTTCCCTCCAATGGGTTATGGAGAGGAGATCACTTATTGAGTTTCTATGGAAGTAGTCTTTAGTTTTTGTTATGTGCTATATTTTGTACCTCTCCAATGTAATTTGAGTTACATATATTTTTATAGTTTCTCCAAGACTACTAAAGTAATCATTCCATCAGGCTTCCATTCTATCTATCCATGCCAATGTTCTTATTAATTCACCGGCTCTGGTCTATAGGGGAAAGGGTGTTACAGAAACCTCTTAAACCCATATACAAAAATAAACAGCGTGTGATCTCTATTACTAATGATTTGTGAAAAAAATAGAGATGAATATTCATCATACATTCCACTATATAACTGATAATGTATTATTTGATTCAATATCTACACCCTCTTTTAAAACCTTTTTTTCTAAATATGTCACTTTACATCCTCAGTGACTATATGACTAAGTAGGGGAAAAATCCTGATGTTATAGCGATTTCATCTAATGTATTTGAATCATACCCAATTCAATTTTTTTATGAAATTTATTCCTGTAAATCATATTGTTCTTCTAGTTGTTCAATTTTTCATGGTTTTAGGAATGAATTATCTTCTTTTAAATAAATAACATATCAATTACTAGGGATGGGAAGTCACATTTTATATTCTGATCCAACCAATGGTTGTTTATCAATAGAAGGATAAATATGAATTTCTAATGGATATTACATCCATTTCATTTGGATTTATTCTAATTCAATGTGAATATTTGTCTCAAATTGTTTGCGAGAAAATAAACATCAATTATATGCATATTATATGGGAATTTCATGATGTCATTGCATAAGAGATTCATAGTATTCTTACTAACAATTATGATGATTTTCAAAAATACCTGTTACCTTGTTCTAAACATATTTCAAAGAGTATATATATAATATAATGTTTCATGAATTAAAGAATAAACTCAAGGAGAATCCTTATAAGGGATTTATTCAACCTTGTCAATAACCATGGAGTACACCATTATTTTTTTAATAATAGAGATGGATCAATGTGACAATAACTTAAATATTAGGAATATAAAAAAATAACAGTCAATAATAATTAACCACTTCCCCATTGATCTTTGAACTAGATATTATCTATTTTGTTCCAAAGCAACATCATATCGAAGATAACCATAAAATAAAGTTAAAGACACTATTAAATTATGTCAATCCATTTGGTCATATAATTTACCATTATACCATCATGGAAATATTGAATATAGACTTTAGAAATTTCCTTGATCAGTTTTGGTAGTATTTATTGAAGATATTCATATATGTTTCAATATAATGGAAGGGAATGAAGATCACCTGAGAATTGTAATTAAGAGAATAAAGAATAAGATGTTTTATAAAAAATGTTCCAATAGTGAATTATAGCTATATAATTTTTTATTTTTGGTTAATGTAATATCTAGAGAGGGTATATTAGTGGATCCATCAAAGCTGGATGTTATTGAGCATTTTCAGAGGTGAATATAAATTATTTAAATCTATTTTTTCTTTGATTTTATGGACATTATTAATGGTTTATAGAATAATTTACATGGATATCTAATCCATTCACCAAGATAACATTGAAATGAGTTTTGTTCCTTTGGAATAATGAATGTGAAATAAATTTCTAGGCACTAAACAGATGGTTTGTGAGTGGATATATGATCACACTATACTATAGTAGAGAATATAATGTGACTTACATTGATTGTTTTAAAATGTGGATGGGGGTGTTATTATGTAGAATGATATTTTTATATCTTATTCCTCACCCCCATTAATGATTTGTGAGAAAAATTATTTGGATTATACTTTTGAATTACTAGTGGTATTATTTTGATAGAACATATGGAAGAAGTATAATTATAGAGAATGGTGTTGCATATATATTGATCCTAAATGATTAAATTATATATTCACCAAGAAGGTATTTATTATTATGTAATGAATATGGTCAAAGTTGACTAATCACTATGACTGATCAATACACTACCACCAATGGAAAGATAATATGGGGGAGAATTATTAGATTTGAATGGATCATTCTAGATTATCTATAATTATCCTCACAAAAGATAAAATATTTTTGAATTATCAAATTAAGATCCTTGAAATCAATATATAATGGTTAAAATCTTAACATTCTCAAATGAGTGTTCAACCATATATCCATGTAATGATTAATAATGTGAAAAGGGAGGATGTGGATCTAAAAAAGATGGTTGTAAATGTTCCTTAGTTGAAACTTCATTATTATGGAATGATATGGTTTAGGAACTTAGTATGGGGTTCATTGATTCTCGACCTAGATAATGAAATATTGGAAGAATATCATGAATTTTCATTATTTATTCATCATGTTTATATGAATTTGCGTAGATATATAAAAAAACTTAGATAGTGGGTTAACATAAAGTGAGATATTTTAAAACATGTACCTCATATCATATTATGTCCTCATGTTATGGCTGAGTGATACAAGTTTAAGAGGATATTAAAATCATTACCCATTAAAAAATAGAAATGGGAAAATATAACAATGGATTTTTTTTCAGACTCCCAAAACAATCTATGGGGTATTATGCTATTTGGGTTGTATTTGATCATCTTAAAATATAAATACGCTTAATTTATATCAGATAATATTTTTCCCATAATCGTATTTCAAAGATATATATTACAAAAAGTATAAAGGTAAAACAGTGTTCCATATTCTATTGTATGTTATCCTGAACTGATTTTTATGTCAGTGTTCTAGATATTATTTCATAAGATCTAGAAATATAAATGTGTTTTATTACTACTTATCATCCACATATTGATGATTAGACTAATATCACCATTCAGTACCATGACTATAGGCTAACTTCTTGTCCTCTTGATTTCAAAGGTGGTTGAGATAAAAAATTTCATCTAGTTGTGTTTTCTTAAAATAATAACATTAATATGAGAAATCAGATCTCTCCTTATGAGTCACTCTATTGAAATATGTTTAGAACATTATACTACTAGGATTAGGCTACTGAATGAAATATATTCGGTCTTGATATAGACAAAGAAATAATAGAGAATTTTAATTCTATTCAACAACATATTAAGGTATCTTGGAGTCGACATGAATTGTTATGATGACAATTGTCAGTGACATATATATTTAAAAGTTAGTGGGATGGTATTCCTATGAAATTTTCCATTGAATTAAGATATTATATTAAAATATGAGTAAATGTTATCCCAACATATATTGGTCCCTTTGAGATTGTTGATCGAGTAGGGACTGTAACATATCAACTGGCACTATCACAAAACCCCTCTCAAGGTCATGATGTGCTCCACATATATCATTAGTGGAAATTTATAAAAAAAGTTTCACTTTTACAAAATTTAGAGGATATAACATTGTATTACGATAGTTTATGTGAATATCAACTGGTATAAATATTTCATAAAATAGATAATATTCTACAAAACATGACTACTCACAAAGTAAAATTTATTTACAGAAATCAAAAAATTTATGAAGCTACATTAGAAGACCATGATTTGATGAAGTAGATATATCCTCTTTTTTTTATGCCAGAGTGATAAAATTTTTAGAGGGAAATTAATTTAAGTGGGGATTAATGATACACTCCCTGATTTTATATCTATTTCCTTTGAATTAAAACTTGAGGTATTCAATTTCATTCCATAAAAGAAAAACCTGAGTAATTAGGAACAATTATATAGTAAAAAAAATATAACCTATAAATTAAATTGGAAGATAAATTTTTTAATACAAAACTTTATATAAAATTATAATAATGTTTTATTAACAAAAATGTATTAATTTATGAATAATTAAAAAGTTACCAAATTAGAGTAGTCATTTTATGCTTCGAAAATATGTTTCCTTCAAAAATGTTTTGTATATTATTGTTTTCCCATTAAGGTTATAATAAATTTGAAAAATTCATGATATTTTATTTTAAAAAATTAATATCTATTAATTTTTGTTGATTTTTGAGGATTTTTTAGAAAGTATTATTTTTCTATGAATAATGATTTTTTTTTTTGAATTTTTAAATATTATCATTTATTTTCAAGTAAAATTACCATTATATTTTTAATTATATTAATTTAACTAAACTATAATTTAATAAGAAATAATATAATTAATTATTTAGTAATATTAAATATACATTATTTTGTAATAAGTTAATGTTTTCTTGGTTAAAATCATATTTTTCAAAAAAAAACTTTTTTTATGTGTGATATGTTTATTTATCATAGTAAATAATTTTAACTCAAATTATTAATTTTTTAAAACTAAATTTAATGTTTATATAATAAATATAATATTCTGACCATCATTGGATATTTTGTAAATGGAATGGAATGGATGTAAATTCTGTTTTCGGCTAAAAAGATCATTATTAGAAAATAGGATTTCATTACGGTATGTGTGCTTAATTAAAATTAGGTACTTCCACATATATATATTTAATAAATTAAAATGGAATCCACATTAATAAAAAACAATATTTATATAACATTGTTGGTTTATATTATTTTTTTCCAAAGTGAACAGTAAAAAATATTAATATTTATTGTATTAGTTATTGTTAAAATGGAATTACCTGGGGGTTAATCCATGAGATTTGGAGAAAATTTCCTAGAAAAAAATAATATTATTATTATTATTAATATATATTTAATCCTTATATTATCCCAAAATTGATTAAATTTCCATTTGGAGCCACATTCACACAAACATGACCGTAACTCATTGAAACATTTTATGAAATTTGATGTGTGACCTTCCCCTCACTTATAAAAGGGAATCCCTTCTCATAAATTATTCACACCATTTGAGACATATATATCACAAAATACATACTCCAAAACCTTATATAATCCTTATCTTCATTATAAAAATTCAATTATTCTACTAAGATAAATCTTTTAATGCTTAAGGCATAAGTCAAAGGTGATCTCTTAAAGAAGAGGTATAGATCATAACCACGCCCTTACAATTTTATTTATTATTATACATATTTAAAATTTATTGTATCCATAGATACTTGATTAATATAGTATAATAAATTTACTTATATATTATTATGACAACTTAACAACTATTTACTACATATTCTCAATTCAATGGCATATGAAAGTATCACTCGTTCGTACATGTGTACTACCACATCCAAGTAGTAATATGACTCATTTTCCACCACAATCATTAATGGATGATTATATGAATAGAGTTATTGTTTATATATATGATATTTTTATATTAATTTTTCTATAATGGTGATTTAATATATTTATTTCTTTCATTACGTCATTTAAAAAATTGGAACGCCATTTATGCGTACGTACATATTATTGTCTCCACATAGTGATGTAATGAATTTTTCATCAGCACATGATACGGATGGTTAAAGATATGTATTTATAAAATATATTTTATATTTATATCATGGCTAAAATTTTGGAAATTAACGAACCATGATCAATGTGAAAGGAAAAAAACTGATGAAAAAATTATACGTGAAAAATGAAGCAGTTAACATCTGAAACGAAGAATTTAATAAAAATTGATAATAATAGGTGTTAAAATGGTAAAATTATATCATATATGGTACTATAATCGTTATTATGAATCTAATATAGAATAATAATAAAAAAAATTTTATTAGAATTTTGGTTATAGTGCTTATGAAGATAGGCAGACTTCATGTAAGGGTTTTATTTTACGATCTCAATTTTATCAGGGTTCTTTATGCTTAAATTTTAAAATGACATATTTGATAGATTTATGATTCAAAAATAATATTAATTTTATTATTATCTATTTTTTAAATATTTCACAATTTCTTTTCATTTTATTCTCTTTATGTATTCAACTGACTAAAAGATAATTTTTAAGGAAAATTGACTATGTTTTTCTCTTCGATTAGTAATATTTTATTTTATCTATAACTTTTCATTAAATTTTTTTAATTAATATATTTCATATTATATAATATTTTGTTAAATTCATTTTTACTCTTGATTTAATTTATATAATATTTTTAAAGGAATCGTCACATCATTTCTCATACTCATTACCTTTTCACTTATTACAAAAAATGTGAATCAATTTATTATATTCACATATAAAGAATGAAAAAATTTAACCAATATTATGAATAATATTATATTTAAAGATTAGTTAATTTTTTTAAAATAATTTTTATTAAATATTTCATAATTTCGTAGATTTGGAATGAATTATTTGAAAATGAAACTGTATTTTCTAGATGAAATGTTCTTGTTATATTTTAATGGTATATTCATCTAGAAAAATTTCCATTGATGTTTATTATGATCTATAGGGGATATGATCCAAATTTACCATATTATTTATTCTCTATATGTTTAATGAATATGATGATTAGACTTTTATAAAGATAATTTCCTACTTATGAGTATTTTATAATATGATGATTGTTTTATGATATTTTGGAATACATATGTATAGATTTAATTATTTGAATAGTGGTCCTAGAATTATACATCCATCTACTAAATTGGGTAATGAAGGTCATATCATGAGATAACAAGCAATAGAATTTGAATTCAACCTAATTAAAAATGGAAATTCTTTAATAAGATATTCTGGGGAGTGAAAGTTAACTACAGAAATGATGGAATGAGTATTGAACCCAATACACTATGTTAATTTTAGAATTGAACCTCAACTAAGGAAATTATTTCCTATTTTTATATGCATACCAAAAAACATTGTCTTATGAATATGATATGTTTTCATTGGTCATGGTTGATTATTGATTATTCTACACTCTTATGTACTTTGTATTTTGATTAATTAAACATCATTACATGATTCATGATTGTGATATAAGAATTTATGTGTATGATTTTCTACCATTTAGATCATACTCTCATACTTATATTTATATATTATGCTCACTTAAGACCATTTAATTATATCTTTTAGGTTAAACCTTATAGATCCTTTGATCTAACCCTTTTATATACTCCCCTTCTCTGGGTTATAGAGAATGTTTTTAATTTTATAATGTGTATTAAGGGTTCTATTTGTGATGAAAAAAATAGGGAATGGCATTGATCATTTATGTTTCCATTTTCTATGTATCCATTTTTTAATGCACACTAAACATCTATAGTCCTTAAGAATGTATTATTGTAAAAATTATTGAATATTCATCTAAAAGGATTTAATATTTATGTATAAAAAGTATGGGTATCAATAGAGATCATATAATCTAGGGGTGTTTTGACTGATAATAAAACCACAATGTCATTATTCTTTGATCAAATTGATCTCAATCTTTAGGGAAGGAGACCAGTATGGGACCTAGGCATGATTTCCCCCACCATGATGATATATATTGTTTTAGTTGAACTGAGTCATGAAGTATAGGAAGGGTCCACCCATGGTAAAGAGAACAATTACCTAAAAAATAAACCCACACCATTTTAAAGATCTAAATATTGCCTCTTATCATCATTCATTGGATTTAGATTTATTTCATCCTCATAAAAATGAGTAGATAATTCCTCCAAATCAACCGCTAAAACTCATGAGGCTGTCACATCATCTTCCCTTAATTTTATTGGTAAATGGGGGTAAAGTATCTATTTTTTCCCCGACATTGATTCCTCCACATTAGTACAATTAGGATCCAAAGACACCATCTTATCATTTATAGAGGATGAAAAATAGCCCATATTTTTTTTAAATCTCATAGGGACCCTCTTCCTTTCATTTTTGTTGATATTTAATAAGTGTAATGATTTGAAGAAGATTTTAATGATGCAACAACATTCGAGGAAGTTGTATCTTCACTATTCAGGAGCTCAAGTATGTAAATCTTTGTATAGAGGAAGACTCATAACCCATGTTGAATAGTATCACAATATTTCCCAAGGAAGAGGAGATAAACATGTACATCCTGAATTATCAATGTGACGTATTCTAATGAATCAATACATAAATTCCCATTTTTTGATCCTGATGTATCTACCAGTCATTTGGGTTTGCCGAATGATAATTGTATTCATAAGAAAGTAGAAAACGCAATGTATTTGACCAATGTTGTAAATGTGGAAGTTGATTATGGAAATACGATTAAGGAAAACATATTTTTGCAAGCATAGTAACTAAAATTTATTAACAATTTTGAATTCAGAAAGATAAAATAATAGTAAGATACAATTATTCACTTAGTTTTGGGATCTCAACTAACACTACTAAAAGGATGAATTCCCTATCGCAATAACAAACACTTTTATTGATGAAACAACCAGTTTATAGGACCTCCATTACATGAAAGTGTGTTTTGTTAATAAATATATATATATACCCCAAATACATGGGTTACGGTACTTTTAAGATTCCTAATGGGTAATACTAAATAAAATGATAACCTTTAAGTAGAAGAAATTCTATGCCTCAATATTGCATTCCATACCCTATATCTTCAATCCCCTTATAGAGAATTGTTTTGAATATTGTGTTGATTATTTCTTATTTAGGTATAGATAGTGATGTGATCATTTTAAAAAAATTGATATAGTGTTCAATAAATTTTGAAAATACAACTTTAATATGAAACCAATCAAATGTCCTTTTAAGGTATCATTAGATAAATGTTTTGGCCTCATGTTGCGTCGTTATGGAATTGAATTCATATGTTTGATGATGAAGGTGATCCTTGAAAATATAAACTGTAGAAACCCCTATATTTTTGAGATATATTTATGTATCTATTTCCTACATTATTATCATGAAAATAAACTTCACTAGAATTTTCTTATCCTTCATTTAGATGATGTGAATAGAGTTACTTATCACTAGGATAAAGATAAATAAGAATGATTCAATGATCTCAAGAAATATCTAATACCCCCATCTATATTGAATCAATAAATAGAATTATATCTACTCAACCATAACATGAAAACTATAGAGTGATCATTTTACACCCTTATAATGTATATTAATAATATAGGGATAGAGAATAGTATTCACCATCCGAGTAGAACAATGATGAACACTAAGAATAAATATTATAATATTATGAAGAACTATCTTTCACTGTTCATCATTGTACAAAAATAATTCCACCACTAATATCATAATGATGTCTATATATCCTCTAACATAAACCTAAAAAAATATTATTAGTTTCCTCATACTTATTGGATGTCTAACATAGTGGCCAGTCATCATACAACAATTCAACATCTAATTTTTATCTGAAAATGATATCAAAGGGTTAAATGAAAAGAAGTTTTTAAAATTCACCATTTACTATAAAATAAACTGATAGATATATAACTCATGGTCAATGGGGTTTATCTATTTAATAATCTCCCAATATGTGGGATATGTACATCATTGGTGGCTCCAATAGACTGACGTGATGAAAAATAATGAATCTAAATATCAATAGAGCTAGTCGGGGGACTGCAATTATTTTTAGTGAAAAAAGTTATTCCATGTTCCTTATTACTATCATAAGGATACACTAACAATGAGGAAGAATAAAAAACTATAGAAAATGATTTAATATAGCTTTGTAAATATCAATGTTCTATATGGACGTGAAGGGTGACTCATAGATTATAATCAAGAAGACAGATGATGAATACACCACCAAGCATTAAAAATTAAATCCATATTAATTATTTTTTATGGTTAATTTATGAATTCCCATGAAATTGAATATTGTCTCATATCCCATATTAACAAAACAATTAAGCTGATGCATTTTATAATGCTTCCACAACCAAAAAGTTCATGAAAATAAGAAAAAAGCCTCCCACATCATTCATTATAGGGTGGTTTATCCATTCATCCGTATTTATAAGGAATAAATAAATTGGATAAACACCACTCTAGATAAAGGTGTCCTACCCAATTTATACCACAATTGGATGGATATCCCCCATAATAGATTATCGTAAAATAAGAATCTTACCTTCATATCGAGCCAATATGGATTATATCTAGCAATGATTTATAAATTATTTCAACTATAATGACCCAAATTTGATGAAATAACTATAAAATGAGAGCTTTATGAATTCCTATTTATAAACATTGAAGGGGGATAAAAAACTACAATTAATTTGGAATTTTATAAAGGCAATTATCATGATCAACAGAGAGGAAACAATATATCTCATAAAATGAAGAGGCTTGAAAAAAAAGAATGTGATGAATAATGAATATATGGAGTTATCACAAACATTCCATGATTTTAATATACATTCTAATTCCATCCATTAACCCCAAAATTCATTATCTACTACCACATACTCGTGGTGGTTTTCTGACTAAAAAATATAATACATGGGTCCATTTCCCCCATCTACATCCAATAAGATCATGAACATACTTATTAACATATATTTCAACATCAAATGGTGAATGTATATATCACTCAATGAAATTTGATAAAACATAAATCAATATTCTTTTTATATAAAAAATCATTACCAAATTTGATATCCTATGCACGATATTGACAGATAAGAACACCAATCCCACTCTCTCAAATATAAAAGGATGTCTTAGGAAAGGGAGATTTAGTTCAGCCACTTATACATCGATTTGGTAGTGGAAAACAGACACAAATTGGATTTCAACATCACCTTGTTTAATATCCTTCAATATATGATTGAATGATAACTATAAATCCTAGAATAAAAAACACCATTGCAATTTGATAGATTATTGGACACTAACATTGTCTATAATGCATGAAAATTCATATTCAACTATATATGAGACACAAACTATTCATGAAATTCTATCACCTCTATGTGAATATTTAAAAACATTACAATAAGTTGACAATCATTATTGGCCCCTAAACTGCATGTGTCGAAGTCCCCCTACTTAGAGAATTAGTAAATCATTTCCTTACCTAGGTGTATATAATAGCTTGAATTGAAAGGAATGTATATATTCTACCCATATTATCTATATAATATTTATGAATCATGGTGTATAGATATACCCATGGCTCTTGTGGTCTATAAACACCAAAAAACACTCTCCAAGTAGGCAATTCCTTGAAATACTCAAGGTGTGTACAATGCCTTATAATTTGAGATCATGTGTCGAGTATTTTAACACATAAGGCCTCAAATTATACAATCTACAAGAAAAAAAATATCCTTATACATCAAATATTATCTTAGACCAATACTTGATGCTTCATAATGGACTTTATAGCTCCATCTTAGATCTATCCAAATCAAGATCAGCGCTGTAGTCAATCATCATTTAAACTATAGGATGGATATCTCATAAGATTCGGACCATAAAAAATCACACCATTATTATTCAATCCCTTAAGAGGTTCTTCTATGCATGATAAGACCAATATAAAATGCTTATATTAACCATCTAGCCCCATGGAAAATATGTTTTTCAAAGATATTATTGGGATTCTCCAAGGTAACCATAGCTCAGATCTTCTTTGGTTCAAATAAAACCCCTTACTTTGAGATAATGGAACCCAAGAAGTGTTACTTATTGATTCATACATTACATTTAATGATATTAGCATATAGCTGATTCTATCAGAGTATTAAAAAGTATCTCAAGATGAGTGGTTTGGTCTCTTCGGGTATGAGAATACACAAACATGTCTGCTATGAATACCATAAAAAATGAATCTTAATAGGGATGGAAAACCCTGTTAATCAAATCCCTAAATACAACAAGATCAATCATAAGACTTAATGACATCATGAGATACTCATATAATTTATACTAACTATGGAGAGTCATATGTGTAATATTTGAGGGTATGACTCAAACATGATGACAACTTAATATTAGGTCGTCCTACGAGAACACCCTATCTCCTATGAGCTAGTAAAAAATATCATTTATGTAAGAAAAATGATATTGTTTCATCACTGTAAGTTAGTTTAACTTCTGGTATTCGAAACAAATCCTGAGTGTTACATCCTCCTTCTTGGAAAAAATGATGGGTGAACCTTAGAGATAAGTATTAGAAGCTATAAAACCCATTTCTTATAAATCCTCTAGATAACACTTGAGAACCTAAAACTCATCAGTAGACATATTTTAAGGATGTATGGATACCAGTGAAGCACCAAGAACTAGAATGCTGGTAAATTATATCTATCTCTTCGGTGGAAGCTCAAAATACTCATCAGGGAATACATTGTTGGATCAATAAACTACATGTGGGAACTCAATATGATGATGTCCCTAATCATTAATATAAAGGATATCAATATGGGTAGTCATCCCATATAACCTGACATTCTCTATTCCATCTCTACCAGCCTGGATATCTCACTCACTCTTATGAAGATATGTACCACGCTCTAGTGATGTAAACAAAACTCTCTAACGATAATAGTTTACATAGGTGTGGTAAGGAAGAAACTTTTCCATCATGATAATGGTGTAAAAACCTACCATCTAAATGAATTTGAGGTCCCAAGATAAATAATGGGGTTTTTAACTTTAGAGAACATCCCCTGCACTAGAATATGCTCTCTAGGTATATACCCAAATGTGTATCTACCATCAATATGTCACAAGATTACTCAACATTATGTCTGAGACACTCCACAATAGAAATAGATATAAAGGAATGTGATGAATCAATATAAATTAAGATAGAAACAATATAAAAGGATACTAGAATAGTACATCAAAATAGTAGCTTGACCAAAATACTACTCCTCTTGTATAGGTTACATTGAATAAATATGGCTTGATACCTAGGCATGTGCAACAACCTGAATATCTAGAGAAGTTTTTATCTATTGGCGTTGAAGATCTAATATTTGGTGACCACATACATGAACTCTTCATCTTAATATATATCTATTAGTACTTCCACTACATAACTTGAATGGTGATATTGGACCTACTCTTAAAGGTGGATCTAATACAAATACCCTCCCACTCATATTAGATGGTAATGTCCTATAGAATAACTATAGATACCATAATCATCCATAGGTTTGGAACTTGATGGGGTATCTAGGACACTAGGGTCTCTTATGTAAAATATTCTAACACTAGTGACACACTACATAACTGTTAGTGGGTGTGAAATAGCTACAACTTCTCACATATGTAGTCTCAAAGCATCAATTCTTACTACTGGTAAAACCACTATTATGTTTAGATTCTGAACCACTCCGGATCACACCATATTCTTCCCTCAGGTACTATATAGTGATAAGAGTTGGGTTTAATATTTCAGATATGATATTCAAGAGGAAATAATTCACCTGAGAATGAATACTATTCCTCAAACAATCCAAAAATCATCTCACTTTTGTTGTCTCATCAGCCTTATAGACAGTTGAATAGTGAAAAAGCTTTATAAACTGAGCTGAATATTTTATCACTATCATCCTAACAAGTTATGGGCTCATGAAATCTCGTGAATAACAATCCATTATAGTCTTATGGGAGAAATAATCAATGAAGCTCAACTGAAAGTCCCTCTACATCACTTCCTGATACTTACCATCCTGATTTACAATATCCCACAATGCTTGGTGGATCCTATCAGCATATAAGTAGTGAGTTTCACTCTCATCTCAAGATTTTTCAATATATTCTCAAATAGAGACATGAGAGTCTCATTCCATAAGATTAGATCATGTGGTTCAACATCCCCCAAATATTTAGTTGAATGCTACTATTGGAACTCCAAATTCAACTATCCCATAGAAGGTTCAGATCATAGAGCTCTCAGTAAGGTCTTCATAAGTTGTAACAAATCTCCTCAAAATTTGGAATCATCACTTCTGTCTAGAATATGAAGAGGTACCACTAATGGAGGTATAAAAAATCTCATGGACCACCACCTCTGGGGAAGGGTCATCACCACCCTCCTAGAAGATGACCAGAGGATACTATGTTGGAATTGCTTTACAATTTTAAAACAAACAAATTAGATAAAGTTACAAAATTTAATAATCTAAAAATAATGTAATATAACATGTAAAATTCATTTCTATTAAATATTCACACCCCTCTATCAAATCAGAGTGTTATTTCTAGGTGAAAGAGATATTTATAGATAATGAAGGATATAATACCTACTACCAACTACTATGTTCGGGACTATGTCATTTACTATATATTACAATTAAAATTAGATATTAACACATGATTATATTTTAATCTGATTTAAATGGTTTAACCAAGTGGTTCATCAATTACAATTCATAATTGACTATATAACTTATGAACTGAAATGTGGCATGTGGTCAATCCGTACCATAACATCTTCTAGTCCATATGACCAATGGCCCATGACTCAATGTGTCATAGTTGACTGCTTAGGGTTTCTACCATATCTTATGTAGGAAATCAATGTTAGGTTATGGAAGTAACACTAAGTACTTACTATGTTTTTCTGTTAATTACTTGAAAGATTTCTTAGATGACAAAAAGTCCATTTATAACAGTCAAATAACTCATGGAAATCCATGAAATGAAATCCAACTAATGATCTAGTGGTAGGGAATACACATGGTATGTGAATTCTTCACGAGCTCCCAAAAATTATGAATTCTCAATGCTCCCATTCTATTATCTCATCATCCTAATGATAAAAGATAAATAGCATTTATATCAATAGTAATATCATAATTAATGCACATCACCCAATGGTGGAATCATATCAACTATAATAATGAAAAAAAGAAGTAAATAAAAATTTTCCCTTGAGGTAATTTGTCTTCTTTCTATACATGGGTTATCTATTCCAAGGAAAAACTCAATAAAGAACTCCAGAACCTTTTTATCCTCAAGATTATTATGTCAAAATAGTTATTCAAAAAAAGTATCGAATTCCAATTTGTGACTTCCTAAACCTAGATTCCACTTAGAGGTGCCCTGAGCCCGTTGGGACATATGGCCTCAAGCACACCTCTCCAAAATAGACAGGATACTGACTAGTAGTGAAAGACAAGTGTGTGTTTGTGCGTAGATTATTCCCAAATTAACAGAGTGTACAACCAGAGTGGATAAGTAAGATAACTTTTAAATAGTGGAAAAAACATAATAGGTGGCACAACATAGTATATATATACAAACAAGAAATAATAATCAACTGAAAAATGGATAATAAATCATATAGAATATGGTTATAATCTATTTCATGTATCTATAAAGAAATAAATCATGGATAAAAAGAACATGAAGCAATATTATAAAAAATTATTAAAAAAACATAATAGTATCTTGACCTCCATTCTGGTCATCTACTACCCTGATCCATCCTAATTCTTGTGAGAATGTCACAAATCGATAGATTAATGCTTCCCATTATCTTCACCTACAATCATATAGTCTTTTCAAGTAAAATATGTGGACCAAATAGGGTGTCAGATAAATCTCAGAAGGACACCCCCAACAACGTCTATAAATATCCATTTTGTGTATACAATATTTTAGTGTGTAAGTGTATCAATGTAATGTAGTGATAAGAAATAAAAATGGGTCATCTTCGGTTCTTGAATAGAAACCAGGGAGACACTACCTATTATAAACCACACCAGAATAACTCTTAATAATTATCATGTGTTGAAATTCTTGTTATCACATTTAAAAGGGACTCTGTTCCCAGTATTACATTTATAAGGGACGCTATACCCGTATAGTATCATAATGGATTCCATGCCTATAGATTATTACAAGTGGCTGCATGACTATAAAGTATCATAGGGGATACTATGCCCCTATAGGGATTCCATTCCCATATCATATCAAAAATACATTATTTTCATCATTAACATTCATTATTATAAAGGTTATCTATTCCCATTAACACTTATATAAGTTTCATCTTTAATGTTCATTATTATAAGGGGTTTTCATTCCCATTCACATTTATAGAAGGGTCTTCATGCATGTTGATTATTATAAAGGGTCTCTATTCCCATTCACATTTATATAAGGGTCCCCATGCCCATTCAAAATTATATATCCTCCATAAGGGTATTCATTACCTTATATTATATCAATGATAGATAACGATTGTATTTAATATGAGCAATGGTATAATTCAAAAGTCATTTTCATTTAATGTCAATAAGGTCATAACCATGATTCAATTTAAAACAGGTTACATGGTCTTGTGACTTACCACTATGCAATTATATTCTCTATAAGAGTGTTATCCATGCAAAAACACTACATCCGTCCATTTCATTTTTAATATCACAATTTATAAGCAATAGAAAACACTGAAACATGTCCTTTGGGAACATTCTCAATAAATCTATTTAGGTATGTAAGAGGGAACACCCAAAGGGACATCTCCATCAAATGTATTCTATCTAAAGGGGTCTAATAAGATTAGTAGGTTACAAACATAGAAATCAATTTAAGTTAGATGAAATTTAGGAGAATTGAATGCTGAAACTGTCATGTGACATAATGGAACATATTTTAAAATGTCAAAACATGAGGTAAACTTGTAGACCACCAACCCCTTACACGTACAACTCTCCTTATCCAGTATCTGTCTTTTATTTTGGCCTCGACAACAATAAATATGAATAAGGGATCAACACCATGATAATAGGGCATATGAGCTTACATTTTAATAGAATCATAGAAGAAATCTATAATATGAAATAGCCAAAAAATTAATTAAGATCATACTAGCGGCTATCCCATGATACTGATAATGCTTGAATCGAACACCAGATCAGAGATGGGGATCAAAAGATACAAAATAGGGATTGTGGGCTTCTTATAAGAGAAATTAGGGTTCCCCTACATGTTGGAAGGGAAAAAATATGGGTGTTTATTTAATTTTATTTTATATGAAAATGGGTAATTTCACTTCAAAATATGGGTTGCATGGATTGGTTGCACGATTGGCCAAACTGGGCACCAACCGTGCACCTTTTATTGTGTAATAGGGGAACCTGCATGGTTAGCCCGAATGGTTAGATAATTTTGTGCACCAACAGTGAAAAACACATATAATAATAATTATGAAATTTATTTTGAGGTGTGAAGCCCTTAGTGCACAGTTAGGGAATACTGCACGCCCGCTTTACCTCACTATTTTGCCCTACACAGTTAGAAGAGACTGGGCGAGCTGGGTTTCATTATTTCTGCAAAACCATGATGCCCAATATTTTTTCTACACCTGCTGGGGTTCTACGATTTTAATAATCAACAAACACCCTTAAAAACTTTTTAATATCAAAGGTAATCCATATTAGGTCCAAAATAAACAATTGGAACAAATTCAAAAGGATCTACACCTAAGGTAAAAACTAGGTTTCGAAACATGAAATAGTATTCTTTTGATGTTAAGGAATTGGTAATAGATTATTTTGGCACACCTTTTGATTCATAATACTCATTCCTATATCTTTATCTTTTTTATAGCTTTTGGTGATGTTTCAATATTCAACTTGGTCATTATGGGGTGAGGTTGGTTTAGTGGTCGGGGTGACATGTATGGACACATGAAGGTATTTGAAGTTATATTTTCTTTATTCTAATAGTGTTTATTTTTAATATTTAGTTTATAGTTTCTATATTTCTATTACTATTGAGAGAAATCATTCTCAGCTATGTATCCTTGATTCCTTGCACTCGTTTTCATATCTGGAGGACCTGGAATTCCTCTTAGTCCTCATTACAGGCAAAATTGGGTGACCAGTTCGGGATTGACCCAAGTTGTTTCCTGACATTTATGTTTCCCGACCCCCGCATCCAATGTTTTCCTTTACTATAAAGCAGTGGTAATGTTTATATTTATACTATTTTGGTTTTTTTTATAAATTTAATGAAGGTCCTCAATTTAGAAGGAGGATCCATATATGTGGTGGAATAAGTATTCCAGCAAGATTACCCATGAAATCATCCACCCCCACCACCCAGGATATCCATAAATGTAATGTGGGATTCACCATACAATGAAAAAAAATCCTAGATATCTAGTTTATTATTTTAAAAAGGGAAGAACTAAAATGGTGTACTTCAAAACACATATGTCACCCCCCATAGATTGGGGGTGACAACTAGTACTACATATCTATAGAAAATATAAACCCAATACACACATCGGGGTTAAACCATATTTCTATCTTTTATCTCTCTCTTTTTGATTTTCCATTCACATTAAATAAATTAATCATTCTCTTTTTGATCTATTTTATAGGTCATAAGAAATTTGAACATTGGATATTATCTCATTATAACTATGAAAACTACTTGGTTATATCTCTACAACCCACTATTTTCTCATTACCAATATTTTAAACTTTTTTTTTTAAATTTTATTAAAATATAATTATAAGATATCTTAAACCTATTATGGATTTTTACAACTTTTCACTATTCTTTCTTTATTTTTATTTTAGAAAAGGGTGACTTATGTTATAACATATTGACCGAATCAAACTTGGTAATTCTCTATGAGACATAATTTATTTTAGATAATATTTATTTTCTTATTTGAAATTTTTAAAATTAATTGTAATTAAATGTAATATAATAAAAAAATGTTATTATATATATATAATATTAATCAACAATATCTAGAGTATCTTTGTTTCTACAAAAAATTATTCACTAAAAATATTCTACTAAATAACCAATAAGATTGAGTCATATTAATTTGAGTAGTATGTGAAATTGATATCCAAATGAATGTATTTTGAGAAAAAAAATAATGTATATGTGTGTGAAAAATCAAAAAACATAAATAACATGGAAAAATAATATGAGAAATAGTTTTACAAGACTGTTTTCAATTCCAAAATTATCAAAAATACCATTAATGGATTCTATCCACATGGATTGAAATAGTGTCAAAAATTTTATACTCAATTTAAGAATATATTTTATGTACATGAAACTAATAAATAATATTTTATGAATAATTACATGGTTATTAAGAGATATTTAAGGGAAGGTGAATATTTAACTTCAATTAATAAGACTAAAATGAAATTATATAATCAATTTATAGTGATAAATATTAGTTTACAAAATTGGGGAGTGAGGTATGTGTGTTGAATAAGAGGAAAAAATGTTAACATTGAGATTTTTGTAATTCCACAACAATTAAAATTCACTATAAAAGCCATGATTAATTGATGAAATAGTGTCTTGCTTAACATATTTTTTTAGATTCATTAATTTTGGAAAAAGAATATGTCATATTTTGGTGAATTGATTTGTCCATATATTAATATATTCTTTCAATGCATTTCCTTTCAAAAGAAATTAGTTTTTATTATAATATATTAAATAACAATTTTTTTCATTTTATATGGTAATCCTTGATATTAAAATTAAAATTAAATAAAATTTAATTTTTTTCTAGTTTTATAATCATTATGTTTTTTAGGGATTAATGGAAAAATTTCACCTATGATTTTTCTTGTAAATAACGGATTGTATGTGAAAAATAATAAAGAATTTTTAAGAATAACCTCAACCACTGTAAAGATGACCTAGGGGACTGAAACCCTAAAATGGTAGGTTGACATAGTCTAAATATAATCCTCGGGTGAGGAAGAGGTGAAGGTTGTGTATAATGGGACGACCCATGATAGAGTTTACAGTTTTCAAAAAATTATAGTCCCAAAAAAGGATGTCATGGGGTAGTAACTCTGACAAATAATACACTACATGATCACACTGAACTTTGAGAAAAGGAACTAGTTCTTGATGATTATAGAGAAGTAACATATCATGGCATGACTTTGACGTGGGACAACATTAATTACACTGTATCTCTAAAATTTGTTAATCTCACCATTATTCATCTTTTTTAATTAACCACTCAAGACTATTATCCAACATAAATTCTAATCGAAACTCATACATATCTAACATTGTTTCAATATCTAGTGAAGATACTATTCACATGACAACACCTCCTCAACCCCGAACCTATACACAATGGTTTATAATGGGATCATCAACAACAACAGACTCTTATTTAGTCACAATATAGTCCAAACCATTGATATAGAATTTTTTACACCAACATAATTTGTGAAATATATTATAGGATATGAACACAATTAAATTTAATAATTTTTTGGAGGCCTTATTTTTTTTAAATAATAATCATGGGAATCCCTAAATGTAGCATAAGTGGGGCACAATCTAAAGTGTTAATTACATGATGAAAAATCGAAAGGTTTAAATATAATTCCACCACTATTAATATAGAATGAATCATCCTACAATATAGTTTTAATTCCACAAATAATCTATTATTTGTAACCTACATAGTCATAAATATCTGAAAACATTTTTTTTCATATAGTATAACATTAGAAAACTATATTTTTCTAAGGAGTTCCAAAAGAAAAATCAATTCTATAAAACATATTGAATTATATAAATGCAATCTATGATTTAAGAGAAGCCTATACATAAATTGTTTTAATCTATATGTTGTATAGTTAACAGTTATGATCTACGTAGATTAAAATATTGATGATGTACCTACACATGATCACGAGGGGGAAAAAGAAAAAAGAAAGTGTATATAAAGATAAAACATAAATAAATAATACCTCATAAACATTTTGAAATGAATATCATCAAACATGTATCAAAATTCCCCACTTTCTATTTAAACTTATCATTCCCTACTTTTCAATGATTTCTAGAATTGAACATTCATTAATTTCTTAGATTTTGGTGGATATAAATATGATTTAGCAATATTATTATATATTGGTTTCATTTTAAATTAAATAGAATGTTCTTAGCTTTCTCCTATATTTATATGTGGAATTACATTATTCTTATTATATATACACATAATGGCAGGTATCAGACTGATGGGGTTGATCTCTGGGGAGTTTTAAGTGATCTTGATATTTCTAAATTTAAATATAACATTTTTATAATTTTTTATAAAGGAAATAAATGTGTATGGGCTAGAAAATGTAACATTTACTTCATTATCTCATAAATTAATCTCATTTATTTCATTATTTTATTATACCCCTCTCTTAAATCATCTAGTATATGATAGAGTTGTATAGGTTGGGGATGAAACTTTATATGGTCTATTCAATTATAATTTTTTTTAAAAGTCAATTCAGGTTTTTTTCTATTCATTTATATTAGTGGAGTTAGGGGATTTATGGATTTATATAACATTAATATATATTAATAAATATAACCATGTATAATGGAGATTGGTTAATTAATTATATACATTAAATTAATAAAAATAATTAAACAATAAGTTAAAAAAATGGATGAATAAAAATAATTTTTGCCTAAACTAAATTATATTCCCATTAAGCATTGTGTGTTTATTTCTTCTTATTCTCATTTGTTTACACCACTCCAACCCTACCCATTTACATAAATTTTATTAAAATTGAAAATTCAATAAAATAATATACGAAATAGAATGGTTATTTATTTGTGAAGCTCTACGATATATGACCTTAGTTGACTAATATTATGTATTTTTGAGTTATATAAATGTCAATTATTTAGAACCATGATAGTCCTTCAATCACTATGAAATTAAATTCAAGATATTTTTTATGGGAAATGATATCAATGTTTGTTCAAGTAAAAAACCATTACCGATTATGACCAAACTCTAACCCGATACTGTATGGAAGGTGGTATAAAAAGAATATAAATCTCTATGAAATATTTTTTTATATCCCATGGATGCTTAAGTGGAAGTTAAAACTCTATCAAATTGTATGAGGGGGTTTATGATAGTGTCTTCATTGGAAACATTATAAATATAAGAGATCTTCATAATTTCACTATAAGTTGGCAATATGGATAATAATTATGATGTAAATTTCATTTAATGTTGCTCAATTAGAAGAAATAAACTTTTTTAAATGATTTCATTGAATAATATGAAGGTAAATCATGGAAAATAGGTTATCAATATTGAAAAAATCACTGATATTATAGAAGAGTTTATCAATTTAATTTATAAAAAATGAAAACAATTTGTGAAATTGATTGAATTGAAATATTATTAATTATTTAACAAGGGAAAATAATTCCACTTTTCTTATAAATATTGGTGATTTATAAAAAAAATTACTTTTTAATTATTCTGATTAACCTTTTAATTTGAGTTATTTTAATTGAGTTTAAAATAAAATAATGGGGTTTTAAATGGAAAATAATTATATTTTTTATAGTATAAATATAATGTAACATAATCATTTAATTTTTTATATTTTTATAATAATAAATAATGTAGAAAATATGACAAATAATAGGAAAGTGAATAATTCCATGTGAGGTGAGATGCTACCCATAACAAGGTATGAGTTCTCATAACCATGGTATCCAGAGGATAGTAGAGATTTATTTTAGTATAATATATACAATTTAAGTAGTATAAATAAAACTTATCACCAGTGAATCTTGTATCCAATTCATGCCAGCAGATCTAGACTAATGTCTTGTGACCCAAGCATTAGTGACACCCAAAACATCTAATTTTTATACTCTAGAAAATCAAAGACATATATAAATTTAATATTATAAAAATATATTTTATTTTAATAACTCAAAATAATTATCCTTCTAATAAATCCTATCCATGGGATGAAGCATATCATTACTTCTTAAAACCCTCACCAAAAAAATATTATCTGAGAACAAATATCAAGTGATATAATCATAAGATATCAAATGTGGTAAAAAGCTTTAGTACTTTGTTGCATGAAGGGAGTATTAAACTTCCATGTATATGGTGTTTTCAAAAAAGGGAAATAAATAATTAATGAATTATGAATAATAATGAATGACTCATATGTTTTTTTGAGAATTAGTTATAGATTCATTTATTTTAATGACTTTTTGGGCTATGTGAATGGATTATAAAATGGGAAAGGGGTATGAGGGGAAGGGTATCACAAATTCAGTGAGAACCATCAAAGATAAATATATTATTTTTCTTATATCAGTTGTGTATGTTTAATAGAGATTTTACCCCCCCCCCCCTTCATGGTTGTTTTCAAGTTGGTGCATGTTGTAATTTTCTTATGTTATTGGTCAATATTTTTTATTTTTTGTAATTTTTATTATTATAATATTGATTATGAGATAATGTAGGTAGGGAATGTTTCTTTTTCACCCATATGTTTTCTGTTCTTTGATTAACTCATTTTATTAATTTATTCAATCAATAAATATAAAATTATCCCCTCAATTTATTCATTAAAATTTTTAAAGAGAATAAATCAAGCTATGAGTGATTCTTGTTTTTGGGCCATTTATCCTCAATATTTAATACGCACTATATCAACTAGTTGTTTTTAAGTGTATTAGTTTATGTGAAAATCAAATATTTAATGTCCTTTTGTTTGAATTTGTTTTGGTTCTCAAATAATGAGGTAGTGTGAGGTGGAATTTATATTTTTAATAGGTTAGAACAATTAATTCAAGAAAAAATTTGAATAATATTATTGTGTTGAACAATTAAGTTTGTATCTAATGGAATAACTTAGGAATCGACTGTAATCTTTTCTACATTGATAATATCAATAATTGTTTCATCTATTTTTTAAATTAAAAAAGATAATTATTACAAACAATTTTATTTTCATCTAAAATAAAATAAAATAAAATATGTTAAAAATTATATTATGGAAATATAGAGATAGAGTAGGCCTCTTTGAGAGACACCATTTCGTCTGAACTATTATGTTTTCTTGAATATTTTAAATACTAATTTGGTAAATCTCATTAAATATTGAATTACAAATTCAGCTCAGAAAAATTCAAGTCTTATAAATTATTAAGATATTTATAATATAAATTTTGATTAGGATATTGGATTCCAAACAAAAAAAAATAGTTAAATAACACACACTAAATGTTTTTTTCAAATGGGGTCGAAATATGTTGTGGATGATCTTGATAATAAAGAGTATATTAATAAAATGAATGAAGTGATTGATCACACTCAAATTTAGTAGAATTTTTTTCTAGTACGATAATAAAAATGAAATAAGGGAATCAATAAAAATATAGTATTTCATAATAAAAAAAAGGAAATAGATAAGGTTAACCAAAATATTAATCATCTCATTTTGAAGGGATATTCATTATTTTAATACATATATTTTGAGGATAAATTTGTGTGTATGGAAATGAGGGAAACCATTTGAATTATTCTTAACCTACCCACACAAGAAAATTAGCTAGTTTTTTAAAATGAATCAAATTTTTCATTTATAAATGGTTTTATAAACTATGTAGTATATATATATAAATAATAATATTTTATACTTTATGTTAATAGTATAAGATTATAAGAGATGATTAAGGATTTATATGGTTTGAAGTAATATTTAATTAATGAATATTTTAATATTGACACTTTTTTTAGTATGTATTGAATATGAAAAAAGTGAAAAAAAATATGTTAAATAAAATAAAATAACCTCACTTATTATGACTTATTATATCAATGATATTATATTTCAATGAAATGGAGTTCAAATACTAGAGGATCTCACTTTTTATATGATGTTGAAATTTTGGATTCTTTATTCATGGTGATATAACATTTTTAATGGTATAGAAAAATAGACACAATAATAAAATAATATTTTATCACAAGAAAAAGTATTCAAGTTAGTTATTAAAATAGTTTAGAAAAGATAATTGAAATTATTTGTCTATATCTATGTTCCTAGAAAAACAATTAACAAAGTATTATGGAAGAAATTTATAAATAAATATGTGGATGAATGTTTAATCACCATTATACTGAACTTGACAATATCATAACTTGATGTTTTATTTTTTGTGAAAATATGTGTAATATTATAATGTGACTCTGATGAGTCTTGATTTATTATAGAGAATAAGATATTTCATCATATGAAATTTAATCATGATTATGGCATTTTCTATGATACATGTGGATAACATTATATATATGTCAACGTTGATGTAGATTGGGATAGAAATATTGACGGTCAAAAAACAACTTTCAAGTAATGTATATGTTATTAGTTTAATATGTGTTTCAATAGAATATAAGAAGAAACGAGTTTTTACATCGAGATAAATCCATGTTAGATATGTTGTTGAGACTCAAATTACTATATAAATAATGTATCTGAAATATCAAATGGAACATATAGGGATAAATGTGGAGTTCCTATTAGTAATTGACTGTGAAAATAAATTTTTTATCAACTTATCTAAGAACCCAATTTAATATTCATTGTTAAAATATATTTACATTAACTATCACTTTATTAAATAAAAAATAAAAATTATAGATCCAATATTAGATTCTATTTCTATTAAGGAGAAATTAGAAAATATTTCCATAACCTACCATTCTATGAATTAATTTAAAAAATTGAGATTAATTATGGGAGTTTAACTATAATAACCAAAATTAAGATCTAACTTCTCTTGATTTCGTGACATGAAAAACCCCAAGCATACCTTCCCATAGTCTATATAAAATTTACTAGTAGAAAATTATTTACCTTACAGACTATGGAGATCATGCCCTCGATAATCCAAAAAAACAAGTCATATTAAATTGTATTCAAATTTTAATACGATTCATTTGTATTTCATAAATTTTCCAAAAAAAGTATTTAATATAAATATAAATTGATTCTACAACATATTTTTCAACCTCAAAATTTAAAAAAATATAGAGTTAATATATTAATATATATACATAAATACATCTAAAACAGATTTAATACAAATATAAAAAATTTAATAAATAATTACATTTGGTTTATATATAAATGAAATGAAAACAATTTTCTCTGTCTAAATAAAAATTATCTTTTATAAACTTGCCACCACGACACAAATCACTTTAATAAAAAACCACTTTTCAATATTGAATAGATTAACCTATAGACAAAGAAGAGGCAACACATCAATAGTTGACACCATATCAAGTGAATGTGTGAGGGTTAGTATGAATTACTCGGTAGTATTTTCCCTATATCCATAAATCTCCTATGTGGATATGATAAACATGGGTGAATGTGAAAATATATTTGGGTGACACGTGATCCATCATAAAACATGATAACAGTTGTGAAAATAATAGTTGTTGGTAGAAAAAAATATAATAACCATAATAAAAAACAAAACAACTCATTAAAATTTAAATATTCAACACACACACTTCCAAAAGTAGCAAAGTTATAAACATTGAATACAAGTATTATACTAGTATTTCATCCCAGATAAACTAAAAATACATCTTACCTATTCTAAAAACTATATCGATCAAACAAAACAAAACAAAGAGAGAAAAACTACAAGTTCCTAGCCCATAATATTCAACATATAAAGTTAGTTAAAATTTCTATCTCAGATAAATTTATCATCTCATATAAAAACTTATTAGAATGAGAAAGCATAAAGAGAATTCCAAACCTAATCATTATTATTCAGTCGGTAGGGAAACCTCTTTTTCTAACCCAATCCATATGAAAATTGAATGTGGAAAACTCATAGGCAAGGTTGGGTAAATAATATATATCATCACTTTTATTTAAGCATGGTTGGTGAAAGCCTTATAAAAATTTTCAATATATAATAGACCTTACTATCTAAACATAAAGCATATAGTTCTTATTGGGATGGTTAAAAGATCTATGTACTAACTCCATTGTAAAATCATATAGTATAAAAAATTTAGGAAATGATTGTACACATTGATCATATGCCATGACTCTCATCAACCTTAAATGGTTTATAAGGGACATGATTTGTAAACTAGTGGTAATGATATATCAAAAACCATTTCAACAACATTTTCCCATGATTCAATTAAATTGAATATATAAAATATAAAATACATCCCTTATTATTTATTTGATTCATTGATTTTCTTCAAGCATGGTTAAGATAGATCCTGCTATTGATCCCAATAGACTAACACCTCCAAATGTATCTACAATATGGTGAATCACCTAGAATACTTCTAGGTAACATTATTCACAAAGTTTATAGAATATTAGAACCTACATTATGAAAATATAAGAATATGAGAGATTTGGATAGGATAATACTTATAAATCAAATCAGATATATCATTACAATTGTTTAAACCACCATTTATATAAATTAAGGATGACTAGCAAAGTCTCCAACAATATACTGAATGTAAATACAATCATATTGTTATTTAAATTACAAAAACATCGTACCATTGAATTTATCTATGAATAGATCAATTGTAAATTAAAAAATTAGTTATAAAATAATTTCTATGATACTTTGACCAAATACTTGAAATAGAAAATCACTTGCCTATGTCATTTTCATGACTTCCATTATTTGTACATAGAATTATATATGATAAATATATTTTATGAATAAAAAATACAAATATGAAATAATAAAATAAGAACAAAAAAATCATAAACTTTCACAGATAATATTTTCCCATATAAAATATACAAATGACCAATTTAAAGATAACGTCGATATTGATGATACAAGAGACCTATAATCGATGAAATACACTATTATATCTATATAAAACGTGATTATTTTAATATATCACAACATAAATTTACCTATAAAAAACTTAATGGTTTGGTCTAAACGATTATGAACCATTAACTAGTACATAAAAAAATCATGATTTGAAAACTACATGCACACAAAAGATGTACATTTTGGATGTGAGTAAAAATCCCTATAGGATTCCCCAATGATTATATAATGTTTCTTTTGATATTGAAAAAATAATTCCATTTTAAAATATATATAATGAAAATTAATTTGTTATGTAAATCGAGTAAAGAAAATAAGTAATTTATCATATCTTTCAATGAAACCCATATGAGATTATAATGAATTTAATATAAAATATTAATGTAATATTAATGAATAAAATAAAAAAAATTAAATATCATGTAATATAACACATCATGGGATAACAAAATATCCCTCTAAGAAGATAATCTAAGATCTTCATACCCAAATCTAGATGCTAATGATATGTAGTACATGAGTAATGGTGTAATAATAAACTAGTGGTGAAAAATTATAGCATGCAAAATAAAATAATGATAGTATATTAAAAGAAACTAAACAAGACATAATCTCAAACTATTCTATCATTGAGAGCTCATAATCAAAACTAGGTGAAGCATTAAATTTACCAGATAATGTCTTCGCTTCCTTGGTCTTCTATTTTTTATTTGAGGTATGACAAAAGGAATATAGAAAACAAAGTTCATTATTCCTCGTAACTCATATTGTCTCTAGATATGGTCTCCTGATATTTCTACAATCCAGATTAATTAATTTCAAAAGAACTAAATTTACCAAATATGATAATTAGAATAATCTTATGAAATTGAAAAAGTATGGAGAAGAAGAGTGGGTATCGGTAGGCAAGTAACGGTTGTTGTCTCAAAAGTATCCTCCCTCAGTAGCCTTCTCAACAGTAGCCTTAAATTTTATTCTTATCAACTGTATATCTCATTGGTAGCTTTTATCGGTAGACTTTAATCGGTAGCATTCATCAGTAGCTTTCATCGTTAAGGCTCTTCAGTAGAATTCATCGATAGACATCATCAGTATATTTTATCTGTATATTTCATAACAATATCCTTTAATTGATAGGTTCATAGTGATGAACTTGTATTGATAATTTAGCAGTGAGGTTCCTCAGCGGTAACCACTATCAGTAACCTTCCAGTGATAACCTCTATCGGTAACCTTCCAGCGGTAACCTCTATACATAAGATAAATTTTTTCACTGTAAACATAATTGATATTACTGTGTGATTAAAGATACATAGTTATCACATGATAGAAACTATAAATAATAAGTAAACACTATTATCATATAAAATACCGGATTTTGGATTATCAAAATAGGTGAGTCCATCAATATCCCCCTTTTTGATAATCACAAATTATGTTAGTGAAAATTTAGAATTAAGTATTACTGAATATGGGTTAAGAAAATCTTCTAATTTATTTAGATGTGTGAGTGTACAAATATTATGTATCAGTAAAATTGAAAGATGGTTACTGAGGAAATTACTGCAGATCATATATGTTAGGACTCTAGTCAACTTAAAAAAAATATCCCCCTTTGTGATTAACAAAAATAATAGAAGACAAAAAGAGACAAAAGAGGATTTTTCTATAAATGAAGAAATAATAAAATATACAAAAAGATTGCAAAGATATCAATCTATGAAGACAACCCAGATGCAATCCACATCAAAAATGTCCAATGGAGCATTGTCTTTGGACGTTGAGGAGGAAGGTAATGCTGTAGGAACAATAATGGGAGTGCAGTCCACATGTAGTAAGGGAAAAACAAGATTCCTGAAATCCATAATTATGCTTCCTCCTCATTCCATAAATGAGATAAAATCATCCTTATTCTCCATGAATTTTTCCAGGGAAAAATTTAATTCTCAATTCCTACTAACTTGATCCTTAAAATCTTGAGTGACAGGTGGGATCCTAAAGTTTTCCGACAGCAGCTTGAAGTGAACATCCATTTAATTCATAGTGTACACCCATTTGTAATAAAAATAAACATGCTCTTTAATGGCCTTCTGATCTTAAGCAGCCTCCCTTAAGTATTCTCTCATAATATTATGAATGTTTCTGGTAGTGGAAATTAATTGAGTCATAGACTAAGGGTCTCATGTGTTGCACTAGAGAACATCTGCACTTGTTCTCTCAGAACTGACCTAAAATCTTATAGATCAATATGAGGAGAGGTTGAAGAAGAATCAGATGCACACATAGGTTCCATTGTGAAAGATTATGTCTTCTTAAAGGAATTGGTCAGACCACTGATCAATATTTTCACATCATCATCCTTTCTACTCACATGTGCCTCCATAGACTTCTTAAAGTCCTCAAACATAGTGTCCATCTATTGAACAACACTCTTAAAAACATTAGGTATTTTTCCACTTGAACCCTTGAATCCATATATGATTCCAAACTCACAAAATATTTTTTTAAAGATTCCATAGATTCTTCCAAGGTTCTGACTTGATTCTGACATTACTTTACTTCGTGTAGCAAGTTTTAGTGAGAGGTAGAGATTACTCTTTCTAAGGTAGATGCCACAACTTATTGATTGAGAGTCACTAATCTATCTATCTCAACGATCTCTCATCAAAGTGACTCTTAAAATATAATTTTTATGAATCTAATTCATTCTTCTTCAAATAATCTCAAAGTAGAAGAACCACTGGCTATACAATAGTGGGTTTTGAAATAGAAGGAATTTGAGGGCCTCTGATAGGCTTGCCATCTTCAGATTCATCATAGTCTAAACCCAATACAACAAATCCTAGATCCTATGACCAATCCTTCATTCCATGAGAATAAAAAATTGAACCTATGGCAGTAGGATCCTCCCCCTCACATGGATCATTCTCGTGGTCAATGATATTTACCTTGTCCATTCCAGCTTAATCAACTATGGCAATAGGAGAGTCCATGGATACTTCTTCTATAGAATATTCAACCATAACCATAGAAATTTCACCTCTAACAGAATCAACATGCTCTTCCTCTTCACTCTCTCCCACTTGTTTTTATCTTATCATGGGACTGAGACTTAGGCATTCTTCTACAATTTCTGCAATAGCTATATAAAATTATTCAACAATACTGTCAACTTCATCCTGTCTTGAGGACTCTTCAATAATAAAGTCTCTTAAGACATTCTCTTACCATTATTCTTCACTGGTTTCATCGTCATCACATTCTATTTGGAAAGCCATTATTCTGGGAAATCTTTTTGGTGGGATAGGTTCACTAAAGGATACAACATTGGCATGAGGACATGAAGGAAGGTTAGGATCACACCTATCATCTACAGTAGAATCATCTATTTCTTGCACACCAGTATCCTCTTCTTCTTCATATGAATATACTAGTTCTACTTAATCATGCTTTAAACATGTATCTCTTTTATTATTTGGCCCAAAAGGGTTGGTAATATGATTGAATTATTCATAGAGGTTAGCCTCATAATTCATATATTTTATTTTCCAAGGGTTCTAGCTCATATATATAAATTTTCAAATCACTTTGGTAATGCCTAAGTTCCCATACAACACCAGTTTCATCCTTATTTTTAGCAACACCTTTCACTCCCATCATCAAGGATATCAACATGGAATGAAATAAATCATTTGATTTTTAACTTTCCCTATTCATATACTCTAAATGAATCGTCAGAAATCTACAAAGATTTATCCTTTGTCCATGCTTCAATAGATACAATAGAAAAATGTCTTGATACCTCAAGGCGGAAAATTTCCCTCACCTGGGGAATCCTATTGAAAAAATTAAAATGCAACCTCTTTTATCCTTCCATTTTAGAAGAAATCACATTTAAAGGGATTCCATTCTCTTCTAGCTCAGCCAAAGCCTCTTCATAGTAGAAAAAATCACTAGTGAGAGGCACCACTCTATAGTAGTAATTAAAAATTCCTTCATGTGGGACTCTTAAACATTAATCCCATTCAACATATGAGAATATCACACTTACTCCATTTACCTTTGAAGACATTTGGTTTTCATCCTCATTCTTTTCTAACATCATAGATTCATAAATTTACATCACTAGCCTTAGGTAGTATGGTCTATTGTTATTTGCAAAACATTCTACCCTATCATGAGCTTCGAGTGCCTTCATCACCAGAGACATGCACGGGAACAGCCATTCCGAACATAATTCCTTTTCAATCATAATTTAACACTACAAAAAATGTGGATTGATTAGATTTTACACTACTTTTATTCTACTACTAGACCCAGTTCATGGTCTCTTAGGGTTCGACGCATCTCCTTCATCACCAAACATTGTCCTCTTCAATATTTCCATTATAGTCTATAGTAAATCGAGGGTTTCAACAGAAGGTTAGATTCCAAGGTTAGGGAGTAAGAAGTTCAGATGAGGATTGAAGTGAATTGGAATGTGTTGTGTACATTATTTTTATCATTTATGGATCGAAAAATAAATCATGTGAAAGAAATAAATAATACTAAAAATGTTTCAGATTCCATCAAAAAAACCCAATGTCCCACTCCTATGTAAGGTCAACTATCGATATGGTTCGAACGGTGAGGCCAAATAGTGTGGTCTAACGGTGAGGTATTATCGGTGAGGTCTAACGGTGAGGTTTAATCGTGAGGTATAATAGTGAGGTCTAAGAGTGAGGTGTAACACCCCATGATTTCATTAAATGTTATTTTTTCAAAGTAATTCAATAACTTCCACTACACACAACACCGAGTTCAAGCCCACAACGACTTACCAAACTAGCAGTTCAAAATCAGTTATTAATAGGATTAAGTGAATTTATATTTTATATAATAATTATAATATTAGAATCCATATTATGTGTTTCTTATTCATAATATAAGAATAAATTCATTTGTTCAGATAAAAGAAGTATTTTTCAAAAAAATGCAATTTTACCGCCTTTTAATGGAGAACCCTTATTAAATACAATATTTGACACTTTTATGTATTAAATTTGGCAAAATAAACTTCCTCCTTAGAATCTGTAAACAAAAATTTAGTTTCGATAAATTTTTGTTGTCTTTCTGATGACTTTCATATTTGGGTGAATAGTGAAAATTTCTAAATTTTAACTAAAAACAACTATTTTAATCAAAATAATTTATAGTACTAAATTATAAATTTGTGTGGTTTTAATATTTAATTAGATAATATTTTTATCATTTAATATAATTTAGGTCATTGGATGTAATTTCACATGTAAACTAGACATAAACAAGTGTCAATCTTCTGATAGTTATTATTTCTTAAAAACACGCTTTTTGTTTTGATAGCAGGAATTACTTTTAAATTAATTTCTGCCACTTCTGTGTTTTGAATTTGGAAAAATGGATTCCATATTTGGGATCAAGAAGTCAAAATTCTGTAAATAGGTAACTTTTATTTTGATACATTATGAATAATTTTTTGAGTAAATATTTTATTTATCATGGTAAAAAGGTAAATCTGGTAAATATGGGTAAAGAAATAATACAAAAATAATATTAAATGACCCTAACATGTGTAATAACCTTATTGGATGATACATTCCCGAAAATGGGAATCATTGGGTTTATTTTGGGACCACATAGAGCAACTTGAGAGTGATAATGACACTTTATATTAATTAATTTATAGTAATGACAAAAATGACATAAACATATATCTTTTAGTAAAAAAATTTTAAAAGTTGTTATATAAGTTATCCTTTTGACAATAAATATTAATTAGAAATATAAATAGATTTCATACATAATGGTACTTTATTTTTAATTTTTTTACATTGATTAATTAAATTTATTTATGACACAAGGATGATGCAGTGTTTTCCTTATTAATGAAAGAATCACATAAATAGTATTATAAATGTCAAAATAATTATAATATGAATATTTTTATTCCATCCACGAATTTTTTAGGTTACTATGGAATGTTAGGATTGATTAAATAAAATTATTTTTATTTAATAATGTTTTTATGACTTTATCAAAAATCAATTTTTAAATAGTGTCAAAATTGACATAAAAGAGTTTTTAAAACAAATATTATATTATTAATTGATATAATATTCCTAAAAATCTAAGGTTTGTCCAAATGACTTATATGATGATATTTATGTAATTAATGAACCCCTTGGGGTTTTATTGGCAATTTAATGTATGTTTATTAACCAAATAATATAAAAATACAAAGTGACATGGTAAATGTCAGACAAATTAACTAAGACTTAAATATAAAAGATAAGGTTAATATAGAGACCCAAACCCGTCTAAAACCTATTGGTTGAGTGGATTTAGATCCATCCCCACCTTATCCACTAATTAAATCAGTTTTTAACCATTATAAACTGAATATGAATTTATTCTAAAATAATATTTTATGTTTTTACTAAGGTGTCCCTCACCCCTCTTATAAAAGGTCACTCCCCCTTCTCTCTAATTCACACCTTCAATGCCTTTTGGTTTGTCCAACCCCTAACCAAATATATTATCAAATTCCTTAACTTCATCCTAGATGCCTTAATTTTCTCAGAAATCCAACCTAATTAGCCCTTTTTATCAAATCAAAATGAAGAACCCGAAGAAGAGGTAATGATTTCACCACCCTCGTTCAAGTTCTCTTATTATTCCACTTACTCTTTCTTTGTTGTTTCCATTATAAAATAATAGATCCAGTATCCTATATATATATTGTGATGTTAATATAAATATGTAACAACTATATTCATTATTATATCCATCTTATGATTGATAATGTCACCATGCGTGCGTACGTATGACTTACCGTCTCCATGCCGTGGTGTAATTTTTTATTCTACAATATATTATTTGGTTGGATATAAATATGAATAATATGTATATAAATAATAAAAATAACATGATAATGTCTCTGTAAAATTAATATACCATCAAATTACACACCTTTAAGGAAATGATATTTTCGCTCGTGCGTACGTACGGATTACCGTCTCTAGGGCGCGTTGAGATTCATTTCCAAATTCACCATTCATAAACGATTATAGAAATATATATTTCTAATAAGTATGTAATATATGAAATAATAATGATATTGAGGATATATATATATATCTACTTACATATATCTTATTCACATAGTTCCGTTCAATAAGATATTAAAACGGAAACAACGTTTATGCGTACATACAGACTACAGTCTCTATAAACGGTGTATTTCATTTCATATATATGTCTATTTTACATATTTATATTCTAATTATATATGATGTATAAATCATTTTTATATTCTGGATGTATTTAAATCTTGGTCTAAGTTATTCAATCAAGTGTAACAAGTTAAAACACGTACGATAAAGAAAGTTATTATTACCCGAAATTTTAATTTAACATAGAAATTATTATTAGAGGGGTATTATAAAGTCATTAATGAATCATGTATGATATCATAAAAACTAATATGGTTCTGGTATACTTTAATAACATACTATGGTCATTATATAGGAGGTTAAACATACCCTCAACCAAAGGAAAGTGCAAGGTAAGGGTTATTTCTTCAATCTCATTATTATCCGAGATTGTTCATGTGTAAGTATTTTCTGTGACGTACTTATCATAGATACCAATATTTCATAAAAATGTTTTCAAAAGGAATATTTTCAGGTTTTATGGGAGGGACTATTTAAATAGATCATCATTTTAAATGTTTTAATGATTTATCATTCCAAACCCTTTTAATTAATGTCCATATTTTCAAAAATATTTAAGGATTTTTCTATATGGACATGAATGTTTTGAAATGATAACAAATTTAAAAAGATTAAAAGTGGTATGGGACACTTTGATTCAAAAAATGCATTTCAATTTCTTCCTTTCTAAATTGTGTGACTTGTAAATGTTTTCATGAAAAAGGGATATTTCTCTCAAAGAGTTTTACAAATCATTTTTATCTATGTCAAAATACTTTAATAGATTTTAAACTTGTTTGAAGTTGATTTATTATGATACAATGCTTCCATATTGTACTGAAGGTTTTGTGATATGTTTGACTATGGATGTGTTATTTTTATACCATTCATGGTTTTTGGGTAAAGTATTGATATTTCATATGCCAGTTTTAATACGGATGTTTATGTTATGTTTAAACCTTTTCATACAAGGAATTCATTGGACTTAGTAAGTGACAGGTGGAGCCTGCTATAGCTCCTCGATGCATCAGTAGGTCTCATGAGACAAACTACTATCTTTGAAAAAGGCCTTGAAAAAATGTTATTTTTAGTCATGGCACAAGGCCTTGATTATGTGTCTATGATAGTTTTGCATTATGCATTCTATCATTATGAAAGTAGCTATTGATATATCATGTGATTATTCGACTAGTAGAACTTCCATGTGAATAACTAAATGGCATTATTTTATTTTATCTTTTCCATATTATGTTGATGTTTTTTAAAAAGGCTTTTTTTAGTCTTATACATTGCCTTAAATTTTTATGCTTATTTATGAATGTTTCTGCTATATTGTTATCCTTACCGAGCATATGAGCTCACCCCTTTCTATGTTTTAATTTTTTTCAGGATTCCAAGAAGTGTATTATGATTTATAGGTAGGGTTAAGCTAGGAGATTAATGGAATTCTCAAAGGATCATTTACTTTGTGTTTTATTTTCTAAAGTTTAATGTAACATCCATGGTTGTAATCTATTTTCCAATATTGCTAAAATGATCAGTCTTTCAGGGCTTGATTCCTTGTAATCATGCCAATGTATTAAAATAATTCACCGACTCTGGGTAACTGGGGTTGGGGCATTACAGTTTGTATCAAAAGAAGTTTCAAAATAACCTTGGAAGATAGATTTAGATAAACTCTGATTATAGCACATAGGCCTAAGATAGACTTTGAGGATTATTATAGAAGCACTTCCTAGAATTTTGGTAATATAGATATTTTGTGAGTTTTCAAAGAAAATACATCCCAATCTGGATACGATAAGGTAGAGGCATCTCTGGCACAAAATTACCTTGGGGTAAAACCCAAAAACCCCTCTTTGATATAGACTTTAACATGAACTGGTGCATGACAACGGGCCTTGCTACACTCTTAGTTACGACACTCCCGAGGGATATGCTTAGGATAATTCTTGTTTTCTTTACAAACCCCTGTGAAGGGTTTATGAGTATATACCTCCTCAAAGAAAACATTTTTGTGATTATGGATTATATCCATTAACTGTTCAATTTAGTTTTTGTATTTTACATTTTTGGAATTATGAATTGTGATTCATAAACTGACCTACTGTATGTCATTGTTTAGAAATGGTGCCCAAAAGAAGGAATGAGAACTCCCGCAATACGTATTATCCACAGAGTAATAATGGTCATATCATTCATGGTATTAAACCAACATTTAGATAGGAAATAGTCTCCCATGTATTATCATCATATGAATAAATAGTATCATGTATTAATAACATCAGTCAAGAATTATTTGAATCCTATGGATTTGAAAGGAAGCCAGAGTAGAAAAGGATGGTAGAAAAAAATATGGATAAAGGGAATGAGGGAAAGAAGTATTTTCCCATATGTGATTACTATGTAAAGAATCACCTGGGTAAATGCTTGAAGGGAATGTGAGTTTGTTATAAGTGTTGAGAAAAATGACATCCAGTACGTGATTGCAAGGAAAATAACAAAGTTTCAAATGTAATATATTCATATGAAAAGATTTGGGACACTACGTGAATCAATGTTCAGATCCTCAGAGTATTCCCCAAATGATGCTAATGAATAATAATCATGTTATGATACTACCATAGATGAAGAGGAATGAATAGTGTTCTTATGTTGTTATTAAATAATTATTTCTTTTGAGTGTTGTATCAATGATGTACTGGTTATATAAATTATGGAAATAAATAAGGATCGTACTTCAGTACTATTTCATTAAATATTTGAGATTATATGGTATTATGAAAAGTGACTCAATAGAAAGTTAAACTATTTTTGAAAATACATCGTTGAAGGAAAGGTAATCCTTAATATGATCCTAATACTGAGGTATTAATTTTGTAATAGGAGATGGTTTTTTTGGATAAATTATATTGGATATTCTTGACTGCATTGGCACTGATTAATGGTTTGTTTATTTTATCATTGTTGGAGTATTCAAAATTTTTGGATATAAGGAAGATATCTTTTATTATATAAGGAATAAGGGAGCATGAATCTAATCAATTAGGTTTTATGGTATTTCAGGGTGCTGCCAAGTTTTAAAATAATACATGATAAAGGTTTTCACATGTTATTACATAGCAAAAGGATCTTCATTATGTTTAACTTCCTTATAAATTTTGGACTATGAGTATGGATAGATGTATTTTGTATAAGTCTAAAGGTTGTAATGGATCATTTTTGAAAGGTTATTTTTGGATTTATATAAAAGGACACCATGCAGACCGTGTGACAACCCGTCGCGTCAGACAAAGCTGTGGGAATCAAACCCACAACCAAAGTGCGATTAGGATTTATCACCTACCAATGGACAACATGAAGTCCCTTGATTGTATAATGTAGTATCTTTTTTTAAGGTTCTGATATGTGAATTATAAATTTATTATTTTTGGAACCCCATATGCTTAGGATAAATAGAATATATTTTTTTGAAATCTTTTGGAGTGAAATATGAGTTTCTGATAGGATTTAGTAGAAGGATGAAACTCTAATTCTCAAGTATATATATATATATATAATTTTTTTCCAACTTATTCTATGGATAAATTAATTGTAAAACATTTGGGAATGGATCTTAAAACCAAAAATGAGTTATCCTTGAATCTTATGTTTTTTGGACCGATAGTATTTCAAATCATCATAGATTGATGGATTTGAGACCCCCAATTTTACACTTGTTTGTGATTGATGACCTAAATCACTCCCTATAAATATTTAAATTTTTCTTCCAATTATGTGTCTCTAATTTCCACCAATGTTCTCCTAATTGAGATCATAATTTGGTGGTGACTTTTTTATTCCCCTTTTCCAATTATTAAGAATAAATTTTTTTAACCCAATTTTTGATGTGGGTTTTCCACAAAGGTAATTTTTTTATTTTTAACCTCTTATCTTCGAAGAACAATTTAAAATTGCTATGACACAATTTATTCATGTAGGGGAGAATGTAACACCCTAATATTTCATTATACTTTATTTTTTCAAAGTAATTCAATAACTTTCACTATACACAACATCAAGTTCAAGCACACAACAACTTACCAAACTAGCCGTTAAAAAGAGGTTATGAATAGTATTAACTGAATTTTAAATTTTATATAATCCTTATAATTTTATCATCTATATTATTAGTTTCTTATACATAATATAAGAACAAATTCATTTTTTATGATAAAATAAGTATTTTTCAAAAAAAATGCAATTTTACCTCCTTTTAATAGAGAACCGTTTTAAATCTAATATTTGACACTTTTATATATTCAATTTGGAAAAATATAATTCTTATTAAAAGTGGTACATAAAAATTTAGTTTTGATAAATTTTTGGTGTCTTTCTAATAACATTCATATTTGGGTGAAAAGTGAAAATTATTAAATTTAAACTGAATTTTTTTTTAATAAAAAATATTTATTGTACTATATTATAAATTTGAGTGGTTTTAATATTTCATTAGATTATATTTTTATAATTTAATGTAAATTAGGTCATTGGATGTAATTTCACATTTAAACTAGACATAAACAAGTGTCAATGTTTTGATAGTAATTATTTCTTAAAAACACGCTTTTTTGTTTTGATAGAGAGAATTAATTTTAAATTAATGTCTGCCACTTCTGTGTTTGTAATTTGGAAAAATGGATTCCATATTTGGGATCAAGAGGTCCAATTTTTTTAAATAGGTAACTTTTATTTGTAGACATTATGAATAATTACTTCGGTGAATATTGTATTTACCATGGTTAAAGGGTATATCAGGAAAATATGGGTAAACAAATATTATTAAATTACCCTAACAGGTGTCCTAACCATATTTGATGATACATGTCTGACCATGGGCATATTTTGGTCTTTTTTGGGACCACTTAGAGCCACTAGATAGTGATAATGACACTTTATATTAATTAATATAAAGTAAAGGCAAAAATGATATAAACATATATCTTTTAGTAAAAAAACATTTACAAGGTGTTATATAAGTTATATTTTCGACTATAAATATTAATTAGAAAGATGAAAATATTTCATACATAATTTTATTTTATTTATAATTTTCTTACATTGAATAATTAAATTTATTTATGACATAATGATGATGCAATGTTTTCCCTATTAATGAAAGAATCAAATAAATGGTATTATAAATTTTAAAATAAATATAATTTGAATATTATTATTCCATAAATGAATTTTATAGGTAAAAATGTAATTTTAGTATTGATTAAATAAATTCAGTTTGAATTAATAAAGTTTTTATGACTTTGAAAAAAAATTATTAAATAGTGTCAAAATTAACATAAATAAGTTTTTAAAACAAATATTATATTATTAATTGATATATTATACCTAAAAATATAAGGATCTTCTAAAGGACTTATATTATGATAGGTATTTCATTAATTAACCACTTGGGGATCTCTTGGCAGTTTATAGTATGTTAATTAACCAAATAATATAAAAATACAAAGAGGCGTGGTAAATGTCAAACTAATTAACTAAGTGTTAAATCTAAAAGACAAGGTTAATATAGTGACCCAAACCTGTCTAAAACCTATTAGTTGAGTGTATTTAGACCCATCCCCACCTTATCCTTGAAATAAATCAGTTTAGAGCTATTATAAACCGAATATTAATTTATTATAAAATAATATTTTATGTTTTTTCTAAGGTGCCCTTCACCCCTCTTATTAAAGGGAACTCCCCCATCTCTCTAATTAACACCTTCAAAGCCTTTTGATTCAGGAAATACCTTCACAAATATCCTCTAAACTTCCGTAAATTCATCTTAGAGTTCTCTCTTTGGTCATAAAGCCATCATAATAAGCCATTTTGATCAAATAAAAAGGAATAACCCGAAGAAGAACTAATGATTTCACCACCCTCTTTCAAGTTCTCTTATTCTTCCACTTACTATTTATTTTTTGTTTCCATTCTAAAATAATAACTCTAGTATCTTATATATATGGTGATTTTATAATAAATATTGAAAAAATATATTCATTATTATATCCTCTTATGAATGATAATGTCACCATGTGTGCGTACGTACGACTTACCGTCTCCACGCCGTGGTGTAATTTGTTATTCAACACTATGTTATTTGGATGGTTATAATGATGATTAATATGTTTATAAATAATTAATATAACATTATAATGTCTCTGTATAATTAATATACCATCCAATTCCACACCTTTAAGAAAATTATATTGTCGCTCGTGTGTACGTACAAATTATAGTCACCACAGAGTGATGAGATTCATTTCCACGTTCACCATTCATCAATGATTATAAAAATATATATTACTAATAAGTATGTAATATATGAAATAATAATGATAATGAATATATATATATATATATGTACTTAAATATATATTATTCACTTAGTTCTGTTCAATACTATATGAAAACGGAAAAAACATTTATGCGTACGTACGAACTACCTGCTCCATAAACGATGTTTTTCATTTCATATATTTGTCTATTATACATATTTATATTCTAAATATATATGATATATAAATCATGTTTTATATTCTGGATGTATTTAAATCTTGGTCTAAGTTATACCATTAAGAGTAACAAGTTAAAACACGTACAATAAAGAAAGCGATTATTACCCTAAATGTTAATTTAACATGGAAGTTATTATTAAATGGGTATTATAAAGTCATTAATGAATCATTTATGATATCATAAATACTAATATGGTTCCGGTATACTTTTATAACATACTATTGTAATTATACAGGATGTTAAACGTACCCTCGACCAAAGGAAAGTTCAAGGTAAGGGTTATTTCCTCTATCTCATTATTATCCGAGATTATTCATGTGTAAGTATTTTATGGGAAATACTTATCATAGATACCCATATTTCTTAAAAATGTTTCCAAAGGGAATATTTTAAGTTTTTATGGGAGGGTTTATTTAAATGGATCATCATGTTAAATGTTTTAAATATTTATATTTCAAAACCCCTTTAATTAATGTCCACATTTTCAAAATGATTTTAAGGATTTATTTATATGGATATGAATGTTTTGAAATGATAACTCTTTTAAAATGTTTGAAAGTGGTATGGGACACTTTGATTCATAAAATTATTTAAATTTATTCCTTTCTAAATTGTGTTACTTTTAAATGTTTTCATGAGAAAGGGATATTTCTCTCAAAGAGTTTCACAAATCATTTGCATCTATGTAAAAATCCTTTAATAGATTTTAAACTGGTTTGAAGTTGATTTATTATGATACAAATCTTCCGTATTGTATTTAAGGTTTTGTGATTTGTTTGACTTTGGATATGTTATTTTTATAGCATTCATGGTTCATGGGTAAAGTATTTAAATTTCGTATGCCAGTTTTAATATGAATGTTTATGTTATGTTTAAACCTTTTCATATGAGGAATGAATTGGACTGAGTAAGTGATGGGTGGAGCCCGCTATAGCTCCTCAATTCATCAGTAGGTCTCATGAGACAAACTAGTGTCTTAGCACAATGCCTTGAAAAAATCTTATTTGTAGTCTTGGCACAAGGCCTTCAATATGTGGTTATGATAGTCTGTCATTATTCATTCCTTCATTATGAAAGTGGCTATTTATATTGCATGTGATTATTCAACTAGTAGAATATCCATGTGAATAAGTATATGACATTATTTTATTGTATCTTTTCCATATTATTCAAAATTTTATGTTTAAAAAAGCTTTTATTTTAGTCTTATACATTTCCTTAAATTTTTATGCTTATTTAAGAATGTTTCCGCTATATTGTTATCTTTACTGAGAATCTGAGCTCACCCCTTTATATGTTTTAATTTTCTCAAGATTACAAGAAGTGTATTATTATTGATAATAAGGGTTATGCTATGGTATTAATGGCGTTCTCAAAGGATCATTTATGTTGTGTTTTATTTTCTAAAGTGTAATGTAACATCCTTGTATGTAATCTATTTTCCAAGACTGCTAAACTGATCAGTCTTTCGAAACATGATTCCTTGTAATCATTCCAATGTATTAAAATAATTCACCAAATCTGGGTAACTAGGTTCAAGGTGTTATATGAGGTCTTATCAGTGAGGTCTAATGGTGAGGTATTATTGGTGAGTTCTAACGGTGAGTTCTAATATTGAGTTCTAACTGTGAGGTCTAATCTGTGAGGTCTAATCTGTGAGGTCTAACCTTAACCGTTTATCATACGTAACTCATGTTGGATGTAATTTAACCTCTCGAAATTCATAGGATTTGTGAATATATCTACCAATTGATGTTTAGTTCCAATGAATTCAAGAGTGATATCACCTATTTTATAATGATCTCTCAAGAAGTGATGACTCACATCAATGTGATTTGTCTTATCATGAGATATTGTATTTTTAGAGATGTTAAAAGCACTTATATTATCATAGTATATAGAGACATGTTTGAATTGATATACACAGTCCAGTAAAGTGTGTTTCATCCACAGAATTTGAGAACAACAACTACTAGAAGTTATATATTCATATTTAGTAGTGGATAATGCAAAATAATTTTGTTTCTTACTACACCATTATACTAGTGACTTGCCCAAAATGTGACATATTCCAGAGGTTCTTTTTCTATCTAACTTATAACTAGAAAAGTCATCATCTGAATAACTTATTATATCAAATAGTTTTCCTCTTAGATAAATTAGTCCTATGATTGTAGTATGCTAAAGATATTTAAAAATTATTTTAATAGCAGTTAAATGAGATTATTTGGGATTGTCTTCAAAATGAGCAGACATGTATACATTGTACATAATATCATGGCAGTTAGTGGTAAGGTTGAGTATACATACAGTCATACTTCTTTAATTGGTTTAATCAACTAGTATACCAGTTTTATAAGCATCCATCTTACATGTGGTACCCATAGTTGTATCACTACCTTTATTACTATATAGACCAAAATGTTTCAGCAGATCCATAGTATATTTACTTTGATTTAAAACAACACCATTTTTATTTTAAAAAATTCCAAATCCTAGGAAATTTTATGTTCCCCCATTAAACTCATTTCAAATTCATCTTGAATCATCATTGAAAACTCAATACATAAATAATTTTTGTTGGATCCAAAAATAATGTCATCCACATAAATTTTTACTATTATAAAATATTTGGAAATCCTTTTAATAAAAAGAGTTGGATCAGTTATTCCTTTAGTAAAACATTTTTAAATAAGAAAATAACTAAGTCTATTATACTATATTCTAAGAGCTTGTTTTATACCATATAAATCTTTATAATGTTTAAATACATGATTTGAAAATATTGGGATATGTAAAAAAAGGTGGTTGTTCCAAAAATATATCCTCAACTATATACCCATTTAGAAATGCACTTTTGAAATCAATTTGATAGAGTTTAAAATTTAGATGAGATGTATAGGCAAGTTGTGTCATAATGGCCTCTAGTCTAGCTATAGGTGAATGTTTTTCCTTATAATCTATTCATTTTTCTTGACTATATACTTGTGCAACTAGTATATCCTTGTTTTTTATATGTTTCCATATTCATGAAATTTATTTCTAAACATCCTTTTAATGCTTATGGTCAAAGTGTCTTTAAGTACTTCGACTAATTACCAAACATTATTTCATTAAAACTGGTTTAATTCTTGTTTGTATAGATATCACCCAAAATTCTTCATTGAAACCATCATTAATATTTTTCGGTTCAAGTATGAAAGAAATGATTTATGTTCAACCTACTTTCATAGAGAAGCTCTAGTTTGTGTCCATATATTTAGATCACCTACTACATCATCTAAAAGATGGTTATTTAACTTCTAATACCTCTAGAAAGAGTTGAACTAAACTCCTTACAATTTTCTATAGGTTCAGCTTCAGCATGCTCTGATTCTGGAAAATTTTTAGAACTAGTTTTTCTACTAATGATTCATTGTCTTTATCATTAAGGTACATAATTGACACATCTTTCTCAAGATGTTATAAATAGGTTTTGGGTTCATGTATATTGGTCCCATTAAATTTGACATTAAATAATTCTTCCACAAATTTGGTTCTCCTATTGAATAATCTATAAGCATTGCTAAAGATTGAGTATCCTAGGAAAATTCCTTCATCACTCTTGGTAGAAAATTTATAAAGATTTTCCTTAGTATTATGGATAAATACTTTACAACCAAAAACTCTAAAGTAATTAACCTTAGGCCTCCTTTTATTCTATTGATCCTAAGGGGTTTTTTTATGAAAGCATCTAATTAAGACTCTAATGATAATGTAGAAAGCTGTATTAATAGCTTCATCCCAAAAATATATAGGCAAGTTATACTCATTTAGAAAAGTTTGGGAAATCTCTGGAAGTTTCCTATTTCTTGTTTCTATGACTCCATTTTGTTGAGGTGTTTTAGGAGCAGATAAATTGTGATTATATCCATTATGTGAGCAAAAATATTCAAACATATGATTTTCAAACTCATGACCATGATCACTTCTCACGGTCTTAATTCTATGTCCACTATGATTTTCTAATGACGTGGAATACTTAATGATGTTAGAACATGCTTCAATTTTGTGAGATAGAAAGTATAACCATGTGTATCTAGAAAAATAATCAACAAGAACATAAAAATAGTTCTTCCCATTTAAACATGAAAATCTAGATGGTCCAAAAAAATCCATGTAAACCTACTAAAGTGGTTGAAAAGTGTAAATTTCTTTCTTTGGTTTGAAAGGAACTTTGTGTATTTTTCCCTTTTGAAAAATATTACAAACATTGTTAAGTTGGAATTCTACTTTAGGTACATCTCTAACTAAACCTTTCCTAGTCAATTTCATAAGTGAGTACACATTTCATTGTCCCATTCTTCTATGCCATAAAAAATATTCCTTGTAAAAAGCATTAAACAAGAATCATTTGACTTATCCTGAGAGTTTAAATCAACAACATATACATTTTCACTTCTATGAGCTGTGAATATTAAATTATTCTTAGAATTGAAAACATTGCATGCATAAATTTAGAACTAGACTTTAAAAACATCATCACACAACTGATTTATACTCGGTAGATTGTATTTTAACCCATCAACAAAAATTACTTTTGATATTAATATAGTATCTGGGTTACCAATTTGGCCTAAGATGAGGATCTTCCCTTTAGAATTGTCACAAAATGTAACATGTCAAACATTAACTTTAATTAGGCTCTTGAATCCCGAATAACCCCATGTCATATATCTTTAATATCTATTGTCCAAATACCATAGAGTTTTATTAGATCTCTTTAGACAATTTTCCTGTGAAATAAATTAAGTATAGGGTAACTTTGGTACCTAGATTTTCTTGGGTCCTGAGAGGTTAGGAAGTAAAACTTTAGGAATCCATATTTGTATCACATGTTTCCTATAATCAATAGATATTTATCAAAACATGAACACTTTGTTAGGTCCCTTAGAAAATGGTTTTTCAATAGACTGTCCCAAACATGAACTAGCAGTGGACTTACTAGATTTGGGAATAAATTTGTCTTAAGAATATTTCTCTGTCCTGGTTGATATCTTAAACTGGTTGTGTATTTTGGAGAGATTTCTTCCTCTAGACACTGAGTCAAGGTATCTCTTCCTGTTGTAAACTTCTCAAGATATCTTTTTAATTTCTCATTTGATAATTTAAGTTCACTATTTTATTTTGATAGCTAAGCATATTTTTCTTTCTCAATATCCAAATCAGACATATAATTGGAATTTAAAGAATATTTCCTTTTCAATAATTTATATTTATCCTTGATTTTATTAAAGGTATATTCAATCATTCCATGGTATTCAAATAGTTCATCCTTATTAATATATTCCTCATTATATGATTCACAATCATTCCCATAATAGTAATCATTATGTATTACCTCTGATGTTCCTGTCATGAAACACATGTTTTCATGTTTGTTCTTTTCAATATGAGAAGTGTCAGATCCACCGGAGTAGTCTTCTAAATCACTCCAAGTAATATTCATAGCCTTTTTATTTCTCTTTCCCTTATCTTCATATTTCTTTTTATATTTCATCTTGGGGAAATTGGCCTTCACATGGCCTTTTTGTTTTCACTCATAGAAGAGTATTTCATTTGTATTGTCATTCCACTTTCTGTCCTTTTTTCACGGTCCTTTACTATCATACCATCCTTTATAGTTTGAATTTCTAAATAATTTCTTCTTTCAGTAGAACTTTTTGAATCTCATATCAGTATGAGCCATATCAACATCACTGTCTGAATCTGAATATTCACTGTTGGAACTTTCTATAGTAACATGAACTTTTTCTTTATCTTTGATCGTTGAGGTAGAATTCTTGAATGCTATAGATTTTTTCTTGGTTCTTCATCTGCTTCATGATTTTCCTTACGATATTCTTTTTACTTTATATATTTTCCAATTATTTTTGTTCACTAGTAACTTGTTTATATCAAAGTATTCTCGGATATAAACAAAAGTTCATCTCAATTTTCTAGGTATGAATCAAAGAAACTACATAATTTGATCGTTATTGTCCAATGGTTTCCCAATCAGACTCATGGTAATTACTATTTTATTGAACCTATGATTCATTTCATATATATGTCCATCAGGTTTCATTTTAAAATTATCATATTTAATCGTATAAGTATTTAATCTCATTTCTTTAACATTGGTTGTTCCCTCATGGAAAACAACCAAAGTATCCGAAATTTCATAAGCAGTTTTACAGGAAGATATTCTATTGAATTATTCTTCACATAGAGAACAGTACAATGTTGAGATGGTATGTGAGTATGATATAATCTATAATACCAAATGAATGATTGAAATAATAAAGATACTGAATAAAGTATCTAATGTTGCTTGAAATACAAGAGGGAAGTTAATTTTATTGTTTAAAAAATTCCTTTGGAACTTTTAATGTTTTTTATTTTTAATAAGGTTAAACAGGATAATTTATAAAACCTCAAAGTTCTACACAGTTGCTTGAATCTGTAAATATGATTCTGAGAAAGTGAATCTGGAAAAATGGTTCCAGAAAATTAAACTTAAAGAATATTTTCATAGATAAAGATTCTACTTTAAAGTGTATATAATCTAACAAAATTAGAGTATAACTGTAAGGATGTATAAGATAGTTTTACTTTCCTCGACAATACAAAATATGCAGTGGAAAACTTGTAACAAGACAAGTAATAAGAAGTAAGTCTTTTAACCCAAACAGAAGGGTATCCAACAACCTTGGATAAAGGTCCCATGATTTATACTTTCAAGAAATATTGTCTTACCCACACTAGGGTATTCCCTTGATATGAAGATAAGAGTATGTCTTGTTATCCCCACAAGCCCTCAACATCAAGGTAGTCGGCACCTCTATCTTCCTTAGCAAGGAGTCCATCAATTTCAAGGTAGTCAGAACCTCTATCTTCCTATCCCCGGAATCCCTCGAATGTACTTAGCAACATTAAGAGTCGCACAAATCAAATATGAACAAAAGGATCAGTACATAAAATGCAATAAAGCCTATCTCTCTAAAAATCACTTCAGCAGTGTGTAATCTCTAGATTGATCAACTTGTTGTGATCTCTTTCAAATGAGATCCTATTTATAGGCATGACTTCAACGGTCGGCTCCCTCCTCCAACGCCCATATTTTTCCTTGAATTTCGGAGGGACCTATATGAAATTCACTCAAATAATTGTTAGTTAGTAACTGAAAGCACAACATCGTTTTATAACAAAAACAAGTGTAAGAAAAAATATGGCTACATAACTAAAATTAAATAGTATGAATGTAAGAAAATGAATGTTCAAAGTCTAACAAAAAATAAATTCTAAGTCTATAATACCAGGATAATCGGATTCTGTTTTTTGGGAATTCAAAACATGAATTCTATAGAATTCCAGAGTCTGAATTTCAAGGAAATTCATTATCTAGATTCACAAGAATTTAGAGATAGAACATAATATGTTCGGAGTCAAAGTTCATGAAAATTTGGAGTCAGAACTCATAGGAGATCAGAGTCTGTATTCAAATAACTCAGATTCAGAACTTGGAAAAGTTCGTAACTAGAATTCATTTTCAGAATTCAGAGTGAGAACATCAGAAGAGTTCATATCCAGAATTCGTAATTAGAATTCGGAGTCAAAACTTTAGAAGAGTTCGTAACTAGAATTCCTAATCAGAATTCGGAGTCAGAACATCAGAAGAGTTCATAACCAGAATTCATAATCAGAATTCGAAGTCAGAACTCATATGAGTTAATAACCATAATTCATTATTATAATTATTAGAATTTGAATCCAAAAATAGAATTCTTCATCTCTAGGTAATTATAGGATTCCACGGTTTTGGTTTCAATATGAATTTTAAACTTACAAAAATTATGATATGAACAATAAACATGGAAAGGATAAATTTCCTTAGGGAAGGAAATTTTCCTTATTGAAGTAAAACACAGGGTAAAAAGATATTTTCCTTGAGAGAAGGTGTTTGTGATTTTCAAAACAAGAAGGAATGGTAAAGTCATAAGGAAAACCTTATTGACTTAACAATCTTTCATAAGTATGAAAGAAAGGAAAAGCGTTGGGAAAAAATCCTTCAAGGTATCATTGAATCATTTTTGAGGTGATTGTGTTTGTTGACCAAGTGGGCCTCCGTGTTGTGTTTGTTGACAAAGCAAACAATGATGTAAAAATTTGTTGAAAAATTGGATTTCATGGTGGCATGTCGAGTTCTAGGGATGTTGTTAATGATCCATGATTGATTCAAGAACATCGATAAAGGGACTTGTGCACCCGTGTCTTGGAGTCTAGGAAACATGCACACCATATTTTTTTTAAGATGATATCATCAAAATATGGCAAAGGAAAAAAGGGGCGCCCAAGTTTTAGGTTTGGTCGCTCAAGTAACTAGGGCGATAGAGACTAGGGCGGTTGAACTTGCACGCTGAGAAGAGACTTGCGCCCCGCTGCTCACAGTTTCCAAATGCCTATAAATAGAGGGGACCCCTCCTCATTCTACAAAGAGTTAAACACTTATATTAAATCAGAGCTCCCATCGTGCAGGTGTTGTGGTCGCGCAAGTGGTGGTGTGGATGCGCAAGTATAAAGAAATTCAGAAGTTGTGCGACAGTTGATAGTTGTGTGCCCAAAGTGGTTTGGGTGATAAATGGTGTGAGTTGAACTAGTTTAGAGTTGAATAAGTGGTTTCCACATCGGTGGTTTGATGACACTTGCATGCCAGGTTTTTAAGAAACACAACAGTTGATAATTGTGTGCCAAAATTGGTTAGGGCGTAAAAGGGTGTGAGTCGCGCAAGTTTGGAGTTGAAGAAGCGAGTGTCGCGCAAGTGGTTGAGGTGGAATTACGCGCTGGTTTTAACTTGCATGCCGAAACTTGTGCACCGGCTTGGAGAAGTGTTCCAGGTATGGTTGAAGCATACCAGTGATTTTAGGGCTGCGTGAAAGCAGGACGATTTCCCGATACCTTCGGTACAAAGTGAGATTCATCTATGGGTGAATGTTGGACTTCAATAGAGCATCTATATAAAATAGGGGATGTATTCATTAGTAATAATGAATAGACCTACAGGTCTATAAAATATGTGTGTATTACATCCATAGTAGTGAGCAAAGGAAGAGGAAGAAAGTGATCCTCTCTACCGGCAGTGAGCCAGAGAGAAAGACTAAGGGAGTGACCCTTGGGAAAGTAGTGAGCTGACCCTAAACCTTGTAAAGGTAGTGTGCCTGGGAAAAGAAATGATCTTGCCCGAACCTTATAAACAACAGTGTGACTTAGTGGATTTGGTACAGTGGCACATCGTTGTTGTATGCTCTTTGGACCTATCCCAGTGAGGGTGAACCAAGTAAAAATCTACGTGTATGTCTGGTTGCTTCCCTATATTGCATATAAAGCATAACCATCATATAAAGATAAAAAGAAGTTATCAAAAAAAACACATAAGATCAAACAAAGAGACCCTTATAATATAGAGTACTAGATCAAGTGGGGAAAGAATAATTTTTAGATAGAATATCCATACCCTGATTCACCCCCCTCTTTGGGTATTTTGGCCCATTTTGGTCCTAACAATTGGTATCAAATAGAAGGTTTATTTTTTCATATTTGTTTACTCTAACTTGGTTCAGTCGATCTGTGTGGTTAAAGACTCAGTCTACTCTTATCTTAGTGTTCCATGGAAAATGGTATAACGTCAAAGATGAAGCAGAAGTCATGTGGTATCCCTCAGTGCGGAAGTGTCTGTGGAGACAATGTGATTCAGTTAAAGGAATCCATTAGTGAACCAAATATTGATTTGGATAAATTGTACAGTGAAAATTCATACTCATTCAATGATGCTGAAGGAATGAGTGATGAACCTGATATTCCATGTGATGTTGGAACTACTGATGATGATGAAGATCCTAGAGGGCCAAAAGTGGATGTTGTCTATAAACCAAAGAAACTGGATCAGAAATTCACTGATGAAATTAAATCTAAATATATACAGATCCAAGCACTGGAAACTGAGATCATCATGATAAGAGGTTTGAATCAAAGGCTAATTAATGTAGCTACTTATCTGAGGGATTAGAATGATTCTAAAGATGAAGAACTACGAAAGAGTTCTAAAAAGGTAGAAAAATAAAAAGTTGATGTCAAGGGAAAGAATCTGAACTCATATGAGATTCAAAATTTGAAATCCAGAAAAGATGATCTTTCTGCATAGCTATCTGAACTAGTTTAGAATAATAAAAGGCTACAACAAGAGAATGCATGTGATTCTGATTCTATTGAAGAATAAAATTTGAATGTAAAGGAGAAAAGTGACATGGTAGAAAATATCACACGAGAACTGGAACATGATATGAGTAGTGGGAAGAATCTCAAAAGAGAACTTAAAGATCAACTTGAATCAAGAGATAAAAATATTCAACAATTGGAGGAAGAGATAGAATCATCCAAGAATGAAATGATGATATCAAGAGACAAAGGAAAACCTATGTTGAAGGATGTGTTGCACTTACTGTTCGATTGTCCTTCGGCAGGTAATGATAAAATGAAAAGAATGTATGAGATTTCTGAGGAGAATATTAGATTCGTATTCATGCTTTTCTTGATTAGTAAAAGCACTAACTTTCTTATCCGGGATCTTGTATCCACTAGTATGCATAACGAAGTTATCTACCCCAGTATTGATAATGAAAGTCTTCATATGATCTCTCCAATATTCATAATCATTACCATCACAAATGGGTGGTCTAGTTGGATTTAGATTTTCAATGGATCTGACATTCAAACCTTCCATTCTTAAGAAAATCCTTTGCACAAAAACTTGTTAGAAGTATAAGTCTATAAATAAGAAAATATTCTAAGCAAGAAAAATTGTATTTTTAAACAAAAAGTGAATCCGAACTATGATTCTGAAAAATAGATTTCAAAAAATATGAATCCAGAAAATGTGACTATGAGAAATACAATTCTGAATCTAATCATGAGATTAATTCAGATTGAACCATATCCTTTAATAACAATTTTTATATTGCTACAATTTATTAGTTCACCTCCTCTAATACCAATTGATAGGATGGTATGACTCTGAGTATGATATACTCTGTGATACCAAACGTAGGATCGAAATAAGATTGAGGTTCTCAGATACAAGAGGGGGGGGTTAATTGTACCTTTTAAAATTTTCCATAGGAAATTTTAGAATGGTTATGTTTAACAAAGTTAAACAATATAATTCACAAGACCTCTATGAGTACTAAAGACTTGCTAGATTCTGGAAAAGTAATTCCGAGAATGAAACTTAACTAAAGTTACAAAGATTATAATTCTACCTTAAATCCTATAGAATCTAACAATATCAAAGTAAAAGGATGAGGAAGTATAAGAAAGTATACTTTCCTAAACAATACAAAATTCACTGAAAAAACAAGTAGTAAAAGTACAAGTAACAAACAATAACTCTTCTAACCCAAAGAGGTGGTTATCCAACAACCATGGATAAAGTTCCCTTTATTTATACTTTCAAGAAAGTCTATCTTTCCCACACCAGGGTAAGCCCTCAATACGAAGATCAGAGTATGTCTTTCTATCCACAAAAGCCCTCAACTTAAAGGTAGTTAGAACCTCTGTCTTCCTTAGAAAGGAATACCTCAACATCAAGGTGTTGGAACCACTGTCTTCCTATCCCCGGAAGCCCTTGATTTTAATCAGCAATAATCTGAGTCGCACGAAGCAAGTCTGCATAAGGCAAATCTTGAACAAGCCGTTAAAACTTTTTGCACGAAGCTTTGAGAGTTGATAAGAGACTCTATCTCTAGAAATCACTTTAGGAAATTCTGATCACCATAATTCCAAAAGTTCTGTGCACGTTCAAATGAGCTTTTATTTATAGGCGAAGCTCCAACAGTCGGCTCCCTCCTCTAACGTTCATATTTCTCCTTGAATTTTAGAGGGACCTATACACATGTCACTCAACCATTGGTTAGTAAATAACTTAAAGAACGACATCATTTTGTAATAGAACAAGTGTAAGCATAAGTAAAACTGAAGTTCGGAATGCAAGAAAATAAAATTTCAGAGTCTAACCAAAATGGAATTCAGAGAATATAATAAAGTGATATTTGGATTCTATTTTGTAGGAATTCGGAACATGAATTCTATAGAAATCCAGAGTCTAAATTTCCAAGGAAATTTAGAGTCTGGTTTCACTAGAATTCAGAATCTGAACATACAGAGTTCGGAGTCGAACTAGTAGATGTTCAGAGTCTAACCCATAGAAGTTCGGAGTCGAACTAGTAGAAGTTAGGAGTCTAACTAGTAGAAGTTCGGAGTAGAACTAGTATAAGATCGGAGTCGAACTAGTAGAAGTTCGGAGTCAAACTCATAGATGTTTTGAGTCGAACTAATTAAAGTTCATATCCATAATTCAGAGTTTAAATTTTTTGAGAGTTCATATCCAGAATTTGGAGTAAAACTTTATGAGAGTTCACATCCAGAATTCTGATTGGAACTTCATTAGAGATCATATCTAGAATTCGGAATGGAACTTCATTAGGGTTCGTATCCAGCATTCAGAATGGAACTTCATTAGAGTTCGTATCCAGAATTTGGAGTGGAACTTCATTAAAGTTCGTATCCAGAATTTAGAGTTGAACTTCATTAGAGTTCGTATCCAGAATTCAGAGTGGAACTTCATTAGAGTTAGTATCCAGAATTCGGAGTGGAACTTCATTAGAGTTCATATCTATAATTCAGAGTGGAACTTCATTAGACTTCATATCCAGAATTTCGATCCGAAAATAGAAAGATTCATATCTAAGAATTATATGATTCTGAGGTATTAGGTATGAATCTGATTTTTATACTTAAGAAAAATATTGATATGAACAATGAAAACATGGTAGGGGTAAATTCCTTTGGGAATGAAATTTTCCTTATAGAAGTAAAATATAGATTTTCTTAAGTATGAGGTGTTTGTTATTTTCAAAATAAGAAGGAATGGAAAATTCATAAGGAAAACCTTATTGACTCAATAGAGAAACAACAACATATTTTCTCAGCTCAAAGACCATACCGTTTAGGAAAAAATGGTATTGGATTTGATAAATCCCCTCCCATGCATGAAAGAAAGAGAGTCATGAATAGTTTCATAAGTGGAGAAAATCCTGTAGGTGCTGGAGACAGGTCTAAGAGGACAGTTACAAGAATTAGTGACGAAAAGTTCTATTTTTGCCGGATTCGTGTGCCACACATCAAGCTTCTATTCAGAGGCCTAGAAATACATTTCAGGCTGTGAAAATAGATACTTTTCAAAATCTGAGGATAAGAAGAAGTGTTGTGACAAATTATAAAGAAGATTTTCTCAGAGGAAAGCATTTATTAGATGCTATTACTGTAGAAGAATGGGACATACCATGAGTATGCATCAGGAAGATCAGGATCACAATGTCTGAGGAAGAACTCAAGATTCATCAACATCTTGACATAGAAATGATTGAATGAGGTATTCCATTTATGGAAAATGTTTTATATGTTATCATTATGGGAATTTGCCAAGACATTGCAGTAAGAACAAAGCATTAAAGTAAAAGGGACTCAAAAAGAGATTCTCGACTCCAGTGATGCATAATGAGAAATTATACACTGGGAGACAAAGTGTTAAGTTGAAGAATAGTCTTAGAGCCTCAAGGGAATCACATGGAGCCAAACAAAAGGTGTATCAATCGTCTCCTCTATCACACTCCCAACCGGTCTATAAGAAAGAACATGAAAAAATCTGGAGAAATGGGAGGAAATGCTACAGCTGTGAGTAAGACGAATGCACATTCAATGGAGGACTCACCACCAATGAAAAAAAGTGTGGTGACTCAAATATCTGATAAAAGAAAGATGAACAACAAATGCATTGGAAAATCTGCATGTCGTGTTCCACAGTGAGAAGTGGAAGAAAGAGGAAGATCTCTACAATGGTAGAAGAAGAAATGGAAGATGCCAAACAGAGAGATTCCTACCCAGAGATGGAATCAAGGGAAGTGGCATATTGGTGGTACATCAAAGATGGATGTGTGTACAAGTGGTGTTAACCCCCAAATTGTGAATAATGTGAAGCTTGTAAAATCCACATATCATAAAAAGGCTCAACATGTGGATAATGAAGGTTTAGTCATATAGATTGAGTAGTTGAAGTTGGCTAGGAAGCTAGAAGAAGCAACGAAGGAGTTTGATGCTCTTCATGAAATAATCAATGGGTTGACCCATCTGGATCAACCACAATCCTCTTCTTGAGGATTCTAGAAAATTCCCTCTCCCTTTGTATATAAATATTGTCAACTAATGATTCGAATGTTTCAGGTTTTAGGGAGATACGATCCAAGGGGAAGTGGAATTTAAAGATGCACAGTAGCAGTCATAGGATCTAGAGATTCAATTGACTCAAATCATGTATAAGAGTTGAAGAATAAATGGAGAAATAGAGAACAATAAGAAGTAATTGTTTTATTAACTTTATCTCTTGTTTCCTACAATGTGTTCCAACTTAGTAGGATTAGAGATTTGGTTAATGGCTCAATGCTGAGTGGAATATGAGAATAAATGATGTAGTAGAAGAAGAATGTTTATGGGCCTAACAATAGTAAGTTTTTCATAACATAGGAGGAGCATTCAATTACAAAATCAGATACAAGATCCATCAATGAAATAATTGGATGACTCAGCTCAGGTGTTGTCTATCAAGGGAAGAAATATTGTGGGAGAACCAGCAATAATCATGCATCTCATGCTCAATTATTTTGATATAAAAATGTGATATCATCTGAATGTTTTAAGGATACCGAAAAGCTATGAGAAGTAGATGAAAGGAATGATTCCAGTGAGCAATGAAACAGTGAGAAATTTCCTGATGAATGTGATGAGGAGGAAAACAACAAAGGGGGAGAATAAGTGACTGATGCCGATTCAGAAAAGAATTAGATATGGGGGATTTTTTTTGAGGCTAGTAGATAAAGAATTTCATCAGGACAAAATGGGTCTATCTCAACAACATGAATGAAGATGGCAAAGGAAAAAGGGGCTCCCAAGTTTTAGGTTTGGTCGCACAAGTGACTAGGGCGACAGAGACTAGGGCGTCTGAACTTGCGCGCTGAGAAGAGACTTGCACGGCGCCGCTCAGGGTGTCCAAATACCTATAAATAGAGGTCGACCCCTAATCATTCTGAAGAGATTTCAACACTTATAGAAAATCAGAGCTCCCATCACGCAGGTGTTGTGGTCGCGCAAGTGGTGGTTTGGTCTCCCAAGTATAAAGATATTTAGAAGTTGCGCGCTAGTTGTTAGTTACATGCCCAATGTGGTTTGGGTGAGAAAGGTTGTGAGTATCCCAAGTTGAGAGTTGAAGAAGGGGGTGTCGTGCAGGTGGTTTGGTGACACTTGTGTGCCATGTTTTGAAGAAGCACGACAGTTGATAATTGCGCACCAAAAATGGTTTCGGTGTAAAAGGGTGTGAGTCGCATAATGTTTGGAGTTGAAGAAGCGAGTGTCGAGCAAGTGGTTGAGGTGGACGTGCACGCTGGTTTGAACTTTCATGCCTGAACATGCGCACCGGCTTGGAGAATCATGCTAGGTATGGTTAAACAATGCCTGTCATTTTAGGGCTACACGAAATCCGGAAGATTGCCTGATACCTTCGGTGCAAAGTGAGATTCATCTATGGGTGAAAGTTGGACTTCAATAGAGAATCTACATACAACAGATGATGTATTCATTAGTGATAATGAAGAGACCTACCAGTCTATAAACTGTGAGTGTATTACTTCCAGAGCAGTGAGAAAATGAAGAGGAATAAGATTATCCTCTCCATTGGTAGTGAGCCAAAGAGAGAGACTAAGGGATTGACCCTTAGGAAAGTAGTGATCTGACCCTAAACCTTGTAAAGTCAGTGTTCCTAGGCATATAAGTGATCTATCCTAAACCTTGTAAATAGCAGTGTGCTTTAGTGGATTTGGTACAATAGCACATCGTCGTTGTATGCTCCTTAGACGTAGCCCAGTGAGGGTGAATCATGTAAAAATCTCTATGTTTGCATGGTTACTTCCCTATATTGCATCTAATGCATAACCATATGATAAAGATAAAATGAAGTGATCAACATAAACACATAATTGAAAACAAAGATACCCTTATAATATAAAAGTCAAGATTAATTGGGGAAAGAAGAATTTTGAGATAGAATATCCATACCATAGTTGACCCCCCCTCTCAGGATATTTAGCCCCCTTCTAGTCCTAACAAAAATTCATAAGGAGAAACTTATTGATTCAACAATCCCCCCCCTTTTTGGAAATCACAAACATTGTTACGAAAAAGAATATAAGGACTTAGAAAAAATTCCTATACTTTGCAAATAAAACTTATCTCCCTTTTCATATGGGCAGTGATGAATATGACTAACTCCCCCTTATTCTTTGGAACACTAAGGATCGTATTCTAGATTTCTGAAATGAGATTTTTCATTATCTTGAGTACGGAAATCTCTGTAATGAAAGCTCCCCTAGATAAACTCCCCCTTACTTAGGGATATTTCTTTTTTTCATAGTATTCTTTTTACTTTATCCCCATATGTGATTTTTAAAAAGAATTTGAGGGAATAGAAAAGAAATATGGTACCCGAAATATTAGTACAAATAATGGAAACAAAAATGAGAAACCAAAATTTGATTTATGATTGGATGAATTTTTACAAGGAAAGAAAATACAACAAAAGATCGGATTGGATTTATTTTCCTTCCTTCTCCTTGGGTATCAGTTTCTTCACAATATTTTTCAGCTTCTTTAGCTCCTTGTGATCTTCCTCTGTTTTATTTTCTAAGGATTTGGTCCTATCATCCTAAGCCTTTGTATCCTCTACCAGAGCTTTCAACAAGTCATCTAACTTTAATATCTTCTCTTCAATCTCGATCCAAAAATCCATTTCACTTTTCCTGCTTTGGTCAACAGAGTTAACTTCCCATTTAGATCCTTGACTTCCTGAATCCGAGTACTCTTTTCAGGGTTTAGCTTTTCTTCAAAGCTAGTTGGGAGATCCTTGATTTTTATATCTTTAGAATCAAAAGCTTCCTTAATATCATCTTGAAACTTATCAAGCTATCTTAAATATTCAACTATATTCTTTGACCAGCTCACCATTTTCTTACAATATCTTTTGTGGGCTTCATAGTTGATAAGGATGTTCTTGTAATCAGCCTCAATCTTTATACACCAATCCATCACCATGGATACAGAATCAAATTTCTAATTCATGCTAGGTTGTACCCTCATACATCTGGATTCAATGGTTGGAAAGAACAGAATGTTGTCAACAGGCTTTTTCAGAGATTTAATGACAAAATCCTATCCCAGAGTTGATGATTCTGAATCTGACACTTTACTAGGTGATGGTTCTTCCTCTAGTTCAACCAGCTTCCTCTTAGAAGATGCACCCGATTCCTTTTTCCTTAAAATTGCTTTTGTTGGGGTATAAATACCCACTTGTTTTCCCTTATTGGTTCTCGGAGCTGCTTCTTCATCTGGAAACTCATGCTCACTTCCATACAACTGAACAATCTTATCTTCATCAGGTTTTTCTTTCTCAGCTCCTGCCTCAATATCCTCAGGGTGAATAACGTCATGATTATGACTCTCTTCCTCAGATAACATGTTAAATTCATCTTCACTATTTCCATATTCATCTTCCTCATCCTTCCTAGGAGTTGGGAGCTTTGAAGAATCTGCTTCAGAAGTTTAGATTGATAGTTTCTCAGAAGGGGTTTCCTTTTCATGATAATATTATACTTGTTTAATAATATCTTCAGTGCGGACACTACATTCATCTTTTTCTTCAACTACATTTTTGTTGTGCTTTTTCTGAAGTCATAAACTTATTCCCTGGAGTCTTAGGTAATTACTAAACCAAGAACGATTTTGGAACTGTAATATTTTCGGATGCTATTTTAGTGTCCCTCAAAAGAGATTGGAGAATTTCAGCCAGAGAAATTTTCTTCTTAAGCTTCTTCTCATTGGCTTTCTTCTCAAGGTCTTTAGTAGTATTCTCTTTTAGAGCCTTAGCCTCCATAGGATCCAAGCTGAACTGTGGATCCCCTTCCTTCCAGTTTTTCTTATCCTCCCTTCACTTTGCGACAACCTCATCTGAATAGGCTTTCTGCTCTTGGGTTTTGGAGGTGCAGATTGAGCTTCCTTAGCTCTAGGGTTTTTTCTTCTTCTTCCACTTACATCAACTTCCTCTTCTTTCTAGCCTTCTTCGACAGTTCATCCTCTTCTATATTCTTCAGAACATCTTCTGCTTCTTCCAATAGTAGATCATAAAACCCTCCGCAGTCATTATAACATATGATATTCAATCTTTTCAAAGTATCATCACTTACTAACATGATGTTTCAATTCGTTGGCTTGAAACTATAATGAATCTTGAAGGGCTCAAGATATAGAACAATCAACTTAGAGAGTAGGTAAGGATACATGATTATCTGTGCTCTCAAATTCCCATTCTTGATATTCTCTATCATAATGAGAATATGATTAATTAGATTGATCTTTCTTAGATTTACCAAAAAATCCAAGATAAACATATCACTTTTCTTCAGTGTTTCCTTTTCACCCTTTCTCGGTACGATAAAAACCTGAAACCATAACTCAAGGATCTGATTATTTTTAGAAAAATGATAAATCTTTGTGGTCTTGACATCTGTAAGTCCAAATTACTTCATAGCCTTCAACTTTACAAAACTTCCTTGAACATCTGGCATCTTGTGCGAACAGAACTTAGCTTCCCCTTTATAAGACATCCCCACCAAGCTAGCAGTCTTTGTGTATGAATGAGCATAGGTTTTTTCATAACTCTTGAATGAAAACATATCTCTTGCTTCCTTCATAAAGAAACAAACTGACTCATAAAATCAATGAGTAGATCCGGATACACCAGGTCTTGAGCTCCAGGAATTGATATACAAACACATTACCATCCATTCAGCTTGATGTTTTTGGAGATAATAGAGTCATACTTGTTGATGAAATTTGGATGCACCAGCCTTTCCCTGTATACTTTCGACTCCACAATCGTCTTGACAATAGAAATACCATTCTAAGAGGATTCTTCTGCAGACATTCGGACTTGAGAAAAATCTGAGAATCCAGCACGGTCTTTTGAAGTGAGTCAGAGCTTCGACATGCAGAAGCTTGAAAACCAACGTGCGACAATCATCGGGGGTCCCCTTTATATAGGTGTTTTATGTGATGATTCGACTTCAAAACTCAATCCAATGGCTGAGAATTCTTCTGATCAGATCTGATGGTTGTAATGATAGCCGCAAGGAAAATTTTGTGGGATCCGATCTTTTGTGGGTTTTAAAGGAAAACATTCAGATTTAAGGAAAATAGAATCCGAACAATTTTAAAACACAAAATAAAATACCAGCAAGGAAATGATGACTACAAAAGCTTAAGAAAAAAATTATATCTTTTGGATTACCAGGATGATTATTGGTAATAGGTAATATTTCTCTTGAATAAATTTAGAAATAAAACTATAAAAACTTCTATTACGAAAATTTCATGTACAAAAATCTTCACTACGAAAAACATGAAAAATATCATTTTGAAAAATATGAAAAAATTCATTACGAAAAATATGAAAAAATTATGAACAAATGTACTCCCCCTATAAAAAAGAGTTTATTACTGTAAGCAGACTGATTTCAACAAAAAGATAATATGGAGGATTACCTTATTGTTATCATTCCTAACTTTTGTTTAATGTATTCAAATCTATAAGAGGGTAAAGATTTTTTGAAAATATCAGCAATTTGATCTTGCATTCCGATGAATTGAAGAATGATATCTCCATTTAGTGTGTGATCCCTAAGAAAATGATTCTTAATATCTATGTGTTTTGTACGAGAGTGATGTTAATGGTTTTTACTAAGGGAAATGGAACATGTACTATCAAATAGAATTTGTGTTTTGGTAAAACTCATACCATAGTCTATGAGTGTGTGTTGCATACACAACACTTGAGCACAAAAACTTCCAGCTGCTACATATTCAGCTTATGCAGTGGAAAGTGCTACTAAGTGTTGATTCTTGCATGACCAACAAACTAATGAATCTCTTAAGAAATGAATATTTACGGATATAATTTTTCTATCCATTGTACATCCACCAAAGAGAGCATCTGAAAAAAATTTCAAAACAAAATCATTTCTAGAAGAATAAAACAGCCCAAGATCCATGGTTCCCTTTAAGTAAGAAAAAATTCATTTTACTACCTTTAAATGAGATTCCTTAGGATATGATTGATATCTTGCTCATAAGAATAGAGAAACCATTATGTCTGGATGACTAGATGTAAGTAAAGTAAACATCCTATCATACCTCTAAAAGATGTTTGATCTACTAGTTTCCCAGCTTTATCAAGATCAAGTGTAGATACCCGAAGCATGACGTACATAGACATTACATTACTTTTGTGGAATACTTAGTACATAACAAAAACAGACACACAAGGACTGTAATAGTTTAGTGTCTTTGGAATCTCAGAATAAAATCTTCTAATCATGGTGAAAGATCTTCAACATCTCCCATAAAGATCTTCCATTTTTTTTCTTACCTAAAACCTTTCTTTATATCCTGGGGAAAAGAAAACATAAAATGGTGGGCTCAAATGCTCAGTAAGGGTAAAGAAAAGAAAAATCAATCACATCATATTCATAAGAACATAACGTTTTGGAAATCTTAACCTACAAAAGAGATCACAATATCATAACATGGGATAAATCATAGTAGTGAAATGAAATCCCAATAATCATAACATAAAACATGAAACTTTGTGTCATAAACACATAATCATAGAGAATAATTTCTTATTAGTCAAGACTCATTGCCAAGACTATCTTAGTGGACAATATCCCTTTCTGAACCGAGTTCATTCCTCATTTAAGTCCTGTTTCACTGAACCATTATAACCTACCGTTCTAGCCATGTATATCTCATGAGATATAAAATCTTTACCCAATGCATTGGAGGGAGATATAGGTCCCACCCATCTCATAATGATACCATTCTTATGTGTGCCACAAAATCATAAACCATACATCATAGCATAACCCATGTAATAAAAATGGGATTCTTAAACATCATGAAATCATAAAACAATTCATATAAGATAAAGGAATTCATAAAAATAATTCCATGACAATATAATGAAATCAATGTAATAATAGTGATAGAAACAGATCCCTTTATTATCTTAGATGGAAAGTAATTTTGATAAAACACTTGAACTCCATTCTTGAAGAAAATATCCTTTCTACTTCAAAAACATTTTCCTTTCTTAACATTTCATACAATTTTAAACTAAATAAAGTTGATTCAAAATGAACTTGAAAACTTGTAAAGCAATCTTCTTGGAAATAATGTTTCAAAAATCCATTCATGCCGTATAAGTTAACAAAACATTCTTCTCATACTTTTGTCGGAAAACTCAAAAAATACCTCGTACGAAAAATTACAAAAGATTCCTTCCATATCTTTTACTATAAACTCACCAAAGGGTAAAAATGGATTTAAAAATTTTTAGGTGGATGGAAATAATATTACATATTGAGGAAACATGGATTTGGATGACAAAATACACCCCAGTAAATACCAAAGTATAAACAATCACGGATAAAAATGAGATTGTGATATTTCCCTTACCTTAGGTCCAATTTTCTTTGTAAGTGTCCGAACCTCCTGTATAATGATTTAAATAATGTCATTGACTTATTCCAGAATCATACTCATTGTTATTATATCATATATGGTTCACTTATGACTTTATATTACCCGTTCTTTTGTAAATTCCATGTTAAAGAGCGTTTTGGGTAAAATCGTCTCATTTGTCGTTCGTGTTTTAACTTGTAATTATTCATATGATTACTTAGATCATGATTAATTAAATCCAGAATTTAAAACATGATTTATATATAATATATATTCAGAATATATATATATATATAATAGATCAGTAAATGGAAAGAAATACACCGTTCATGGAATCGGTAGGCCGTACGTACGCATGAACGCTGTTTTCGTTTCCTTATTGAGTTGAATGGAATTAAGTAGATGAAATACATATATATACACATAAATCCAGTATTATTATGTCATATATTTCATGATTACTTATTATATATACTTTATAATCATTCATGAATGGTTAACGTGGAGAATGAATCTCATCGCGTCGTGGAGACGGTAGTCCGTACGTACGCACGAGCGATGATATCATTCTCATGATCGTGGGACTGTATTGGAGTGTATGTATACTATCTTAGAATCAATATCACTTTAAAATAATCATATATAGTTATTATTTACACCATTATACCCATCCAAGTAAGGTGGTGGTGGAAAATAGATTACACCACGGCGTTGAGACGGTATTCTGTACGTACGCACGCGCTGTGATTTCATTTTCCGTAGGATGGATAGATGGTGAAATAGGGTTGTTTAATACATATAATAACATATCAGTATATTAGTGATACTTATGTTATTACTTAATTATAAAACAACTAAAGAAGAATAATTGTACGAAGAAACAAAGATGAAAGAATCGGTAACGGGCATTACCTCTTCTTTGAAGCGCTTCTTTGAGACCTCCTTTTAGGGCACTAAAATTGGTCTTTGAAGAAGACCAGGACTTCTAGGATGTCTCTAGGGAAGTGGAGAGAATAAATTGGCAGGGTTTGGCCGAGCTTTAAGGCTCAAATTGGTGTGAGGAAGAAGGGGAGGAGGTGCCCTTTTATAAGGGAGGAGAGGGGCACCTTTGAAAAAATAAAAATATTATTTTATTATAAAGCCAAATTCGGTTTTAAATAGCTCCAAATTGATTTATTTAGAAGCTAAGGTGGGGATGGGTCGGAATCCTCTCATCCAATAGAATTTAGACAAGTTTAGGTTCCTATTTTAACCTTATCATTTAGTTTTAACAATAAGATAAATAATTTTACTTTTACTGTGTCTTCTTGTGTTCTTACACTATAAGGTTAATAAACTTACTATATCATGCCAAAAGAACCCCAAGTTGTTTATTATTAATATATATAGCCTTATCTAAGTCATTGTTCCGAACCATAGATTTTTAGGAATAAAATAACAATTAATAATATAATATTTGTTTTAAAAACTATTTTATGTCAATTTTGACACTATTTAGTAATTGATTTTTGTGAAAATCATAACAGAATGATTAGTTAGAAACAAGTTTCTTAAATAAACACTAACATGACATATTAATCTGGAAAATTAGTTTAATTCATAAAAAGTCTCAAGGTACATTCATTTGAGTATTTATAACATCAATTATGTCAATATTTCATTAATAAGATAATTACTGTATCATCGTTGTGTGATAAATAAATTAAATTATATAATGTCTAAAAATTAAAAATAAAATACCATTATGTAGGAAATCTTTTTATCTTTCTAATGAATAATTATAGTCGAATTTATCTTATGTATAACTTTATAGTAAAAATTATTTACTTATTAAACTTTGATTTTAACAATTTTAACCCTTCTTTAAATAAATTAATAATAAATGTCCTAATCTAATACAAGTGGGATTAAATGGTCATATATTATTCCTAAGGTTGTTTTTGGTCGAATTACACTTATTCAATAGAATTAGGACAAGTGTTAGGGTAATAATAATATCATTTTTACCCTTAATTAGCCTATTTACTTTTAACCGTGGTAAAAAAAGTAAAAAGATACTATTCACCAAAAATTATTTTCATCTCATTGAACCACATTTTAGTCCTTGATATTAACCGTATCTCTCGTATTTTCGATATTCCACTCACAGAAGCGGTAAAATGAAGTTTTATGAAAAATTCAGTTTTTTTAACTACCACTTAGTGGTTTCACTATTCATCAAAAAATGAATGTTTCTAGAAAAATACCAAAAATTAGGCCTAAGCTATATTTGATATTATGAATTCAAAAATGATGTCTATTTTATCAAATTCAAAACATATCAGTTACATTAACTAATTTAAAAATTAATTCTCGTCATCAAAACAAATAGCGTGTTTTTAAGAGATAATAACTATCAAATGATTGACACTTGTTTATAACTGGTTTAAATGTGAAATTACATCCAATGACCAACATTGTATTAAATTGTTAAAATATATTATAAATATACTTTAAAACCACTCAAATTAATAATTTATCACTATTAATTATTTCTATTAAAAAAGTTGTTTTTAATTAAAATTTAGTAATTTTGACTATTCATTAGAATATGAAAGTTATCCGAAAAGTACCAAAATTTCACCCTAAGCTAATTTCGATATTCCGAATCCAAAAATGATGTCCATTTTGAAAAATAAAATTTACAAAATTTCAAAAAGTGGTTATTACTATTCATAACAGCTAGTTATAATAATATTTTAATAGCATATTGTTGTTTAGTGAAACTCGGTATTGCGTACTACACACGCTATCGAGGAAGGTCGTGATTGCGTGTAATGCAAGTAAAGTCAAGGATGCGTGTTGTGAAAGCTCCTTTTGGTGTAGCGTACAACATAAGACATTAATGAAAAGAATATTTTTCATAAAATCTCAGCGTGTTACATTCTACCCCCCTTAAAATGAATTTCGCCCTCGAAATTCGTCGGGGTTATAAATGGTTTACTATTAGAAAGTTTCATTGATGGAAACCAACATCGTAAAAAGGAATACCAAAACCAATCTTTAAAAACAAAAGTATGAAACGTAACGGTTACCCAAATAAACTAATCACTGGGTTTCCACATAGGTAAAAATATGGATATGGAAGAGAAATCTAACCATCATGTTCTGATGGAAAGTGGTGGAGAACATAGCTATGGAAAATCCAACAATCACAAAGTCATAAATTTGTGACGATCTAAGGTACCATTTGATTCATCAGATATAAGAGCACTAGGAAAACATTTTTGGTTTTCAAGATCGTTTCCCTAAAGTTGATGAAATTGGAATTAGAGGAAATACTTTCGTGATTTCGGTATAGTCTCACCGTTGGCCGTTCATTGGACAATTTCCACTTCATCTCTTAAATAAATGAAGTTGAATTTGTCATTCGTGATGTGATAGCAGATCATGTGATAGAATGATGTGTCATTCCATCTATCTCAAATAAAAGGTTAGAAAAGTTATCAAAAAATACATAAGTCCATCTATAGTGAGATTAATCATATATGGTTCCTAAAATGGACTTATACTTCATATATCATACTAATTAATATAATAAAACTAGTTTCTACTAAACAAGGACTTCTTGTAGGCCAGTGGTAGGCAATAAAGGCCAGCCGCACTTCGTTTGTGGGTTTGATTCCCACGGCCTTGTCCGACGCAACGGGCTGTCACCCATCCTGCAGGTTGTCCTTTTTCTAAAACTATATTACTATAACATCCCATCAATAATTTCGAAAAAACTTTTATCCTTAATCAATGCTAATTTATGTCCAACGTAGTCCATTCCAATCTTTAGGCTTATCCATAATACTCCAGTCCACTCTCATAATATAGTGAAAATGATTACCAGAGATTTAATAGCATCGTTGATCCCCTTATATCATAAGATATGTCTTGTTGGTCACATTCCAAACATTCAACGGCCTTAATCATGTGTTCTCTTGAATAATCATTGAACCTTAGTGAAAACATGAATGCAGTTAAAAGTTAACACTTTCCATATACCAAAATCCTCAAAATTCTATATACTCAAACCATGATATCACTTAGTCCTTATATCAATCATGAGCTCATGAATACTGTCAAATATTTCATTTTCTCATTTTCCCTTACTTATGTGCATATCAGCTTTTTTTCAAAAATATCTCAATCACATTCCATGGTTACCGGTACCATAAAATTATTGAAGACCACAATATACCAATACATAAATATTCTAATACTCAACATTATTTTGGAATCCCATTATATAAACACTTAATCATTCCACCACATCGTTGTCATATTCAACATCGCCAATGGTGATCGCATGTGACTTCCCTTTGTCCTTTTCCTTAAGTGGTTGCTCATGTCGATCATCACTAACCCTTAGATTAGGGCATTTATTAGCATAATGTCCCTTCTCCTTGCACTTGAAACATTGAAGTGTAGTAGGTTCATTCTGTGTATTCCTTCCTTTGTTTGCATCATTAGACATCTTTTTCCCATCATTGCGGCATTCAAATTCCCGATGACCTTCCTTTCCACATTTGAAACATTTACTTGTCCCTTTAAGACAATCTCCACCATGCTTCTTTACACACTTTGAGCATAAGGAAACATTCATATTCTTTTCACCATTATCCAGATATTTCTCTTTGAACTCCATCTTTCGTTTCTTGTCAAAACCATGAGATGGATAAGTAACACCAACTTCCATTTCTACCTTGATAGCACAACGCACAATTTCTTCATAGCTACTGAAGTCTCTTATAGTGAATGCCCTTCGAAGACTTGGTTTTAAGCCACTGAAGAATTGATCAACTTTACTTTTACGTTGGTTGACAAATCCAGATGCATACCTTGGAAGCCTTGTAAAATTCGCTTCGTATATTCCAACAGATTCATCATCTTTTTGCTTTAGTTCAAGAAACTCCTTCTCCATCTTTGTTCGAAGAATACGAGGGAAGTACATATTTAAAAATAAGTTCTTGAACTCATCCCATTCCATGGACTCAATTTCATCTCTTTGCCTCGTATTCTTGATAAGATTCCACCATTGATCAGCTTCACCTTCCAAACGATATACTGCTAAGATGACTTTATAATGTTCAGAACATTAAAGAACTGAAAATATATTTTCAGTGGTACTGATCCATTGTTCAGCAACAAGTGGATCAGAAGACCCACTGAAAGAAGGTAGACGTTGCCTCATGAAGGACTCAATAGAATATTGTTCCCTTCTCTAATCATTTGGAAGTCTAGAATGATTCATAGCTTGTGTAAGTATAACAATAAGATTTTGCACTCCATCTCCCATAACATTTGTTTGTTCAGGAGGACAATCATTGCATTGTCCATTGCATTGATCAACACAGTTACTTCGAGTTCCAGCCATCATCTAAAACCCAAAAAGAATAGTGTGAGAGGCAAAAATCATGCTAGGGAAAAACAACATAATAAAGGGGGAGTACCTTCAATATCTAACATCTTAGGATTAATTATACGATCGTTAGCGTAATTCTTGGACTATAACCTATACGTATACTTAACCTTAGGGACATCCCTAGACATACCTTAGAAATATCTCTAGGGATCTCACTAAAGTTATCGCATCCTAGTTTCCAAAGGTTGACTAATCCTTTCCTCTGATACCAACTGTAGAGACCCGATGCTTGACGTATATAGACATTACATTACTTTTGCAGAATAATTAGTACATAACAAAAACAGACACACAAGGATTGTAATAGTTTAGTGTCTTTGGAAACTCGGAATAAAATCTTCTAATCACGGTGAAAGATATTCAACATATCCCATAAAGATCTTCCCATTTTTTCTTACCTAAAACCTTTCTTTATATCCTGGGGAAAAGAAAACATAAAAGGGTGAGCTCAAATGCTCAGTAAGGGTAATCAAAAGAAAAATCAATCACATCATATTCATAAGAACATGACGTTGGGGAAATCTTAACCTGCAAAAGAGATCACAATATCATAACATGGGATAAATCATAGTTGTGAAATAAAATCCCAATAATCATAACTTAAAATATGAAACTTTTTGGCATACACACATAATCATAGATAATCATTTCTTATTAGTCAAGACTCATTGCCAAGACTATCTTAGTGTACAAAGTCCCTTTCTGAACCGAGTTCATTCCTCATTTCAGTCATGTTTCACTGAACCGGTATAACCTACTGTTCCAGCCATGTCTATCTCATGAGATATAAAATCTTTACCCAATGCATTGGATGGAGATATAGGTCCCACCCATCTCATAATGATACCATTCTTATGTGTGCCACCAAATTATAAACCAGACATCATAGCATAACCCATGTAATAAAAATGGGATTCTTAAACATCATGAAATCATAAAACAATTCATATAAGATAAAGGAATTCATAAAAATAATTCCATCACAACATAATCAAATCAATGTAATAATAGGGATAGAAACAGAACCCTTTATTATCTTAGATGGAAAGTAATTTTGATAAAACACTTGAACTCCATTCTTGAATAAAATATCCTTTCTAATTCAAAAACATTTTCCTTTCTTAATATTTCATACAATTTTAAACTAAAAGAAGTTGATTAAATATAAACTTGAAAACTTGTAAAGTAATATTCTTTGAAATAATGTTTTAAAAATCCATTCATGCCGTATAATTTAAAAAAAACATTCTTCTCATACTTTTGTCGGAAAAGTCAAAAAGTACCTCGTACGAAAAACGACAAAAGATTCCTTTCATATATTTTACTATAAACTCACCAAAGGGTAAAAATGGATTTAAAAAATTGTAGGTGGATTTAAATAATATTACATATTGAGGAAACATGGATGTGGATGATAAAATATACCCCAGTAAATACCAAAGTATAAACAATCTCGGATAAAAATGAGATTGTGATATTTCCCTTACCTTAGGTCTAATTTTCTTCATAAGTGTCTGAACCTCCTGTATAATTATTTAAATAATATCATTGACTTATTACACAATCATACTCATTGTTATGATATCATATATGGTTCAATTATGATTTTATTTTACCTGTTCTTTTGTAAATTCCATGTTAAAGCGCGTTTTGGGTAAAATCGTCTCATTTGTCATTCGTGTTTTAACTTGTAATTATTCATATGATTACTTAGATCATGATTAATTAAATACAGAATGTAAAACATGATTTATATATAATATATATACAGAATATACATATATATAACAGATCAGTAAATGGAAAGAAATACACCGTTCATGAAGACGGTAGGCCGTACCTACGCATGAACACTGTTTTCGTTTCCTTATTGAGTTGAATGGAATTAAGTAGATGACATAAATATATATACACATAAATCCAGTATTATTATGTCATATATTTCATGATTACTTATTATATATACTTTTTAATCATTCATGAATGGTTAACGTGGAGAATGAATCTCATCGCGTCGTGGAGACGGTAGTCCGTACGTACGCACGAGCGATTATATCGTTCTCATGATCGTGGGACTGTATTGGAGTGTATGTATACTATATCAGAATCAATATCACTTTAAAATAATCATATATAGTTATTATTTACACCATTATACCCATCCAAGTAAGGTGTTGGTGGAAAATAGATTACACCACGGCGTGGAGACGGTATTCCGTACGTACGCACGCGCGGTGATTTCATTTTCCGTAGGATGGATAGATGGTGAAATAGGGTTGTTTCATAATTATAATAACATATCAGTATATGAGTGATACTGATGTTATTACTTCATGATTAAACAACTAAATAAGAAGAAGTGGAAGAAGAAATAAAGATGAATGAATCAGTAACGGGCTTAACTCTTCTTTGAAGCGCTTCTTTGAGACCTCCTTTTAGGGCACTAAAATTGGTCTTTGAAGAAGACCAGAACCTCTAGGATGTCTCTAGGGAAGTGGAGAGAGGAAATTGGCAGGTTTTGGCCGATCCTGAAGGCTCAAATTGGTGCGAGGAAGAGGGGGAGGAGGTTCCCTTTTATAAGGGAGGAGAGGGGCACCTTTGGAAAACTAAAAATATTATTTAATTATAAAGCCAAATTCGGTTATAAATAGCTCCAAATTGATTTATTTCGAAGATAAGGTGGGGATGGGTCGAAATCCTCTCATCCAATAGAATTTACACAAGTTTAGCTTCCTATTTTAACCTTATCATTTAGTTTTAACATTAAGTTAAATAAATTTACTTTTACCGTGTCTTCTTGTGTTCTTACACTATAATTTTAATGAACTTACTATATTAAGAAAAACAAACCCCAAGTTGTTTATTATTAATATATATAACCTTATCTAAGTCATTTGGCCGAACCTTAAATTATTAGGAATAAAATAACAATTAATAATATAATATTTGTTTTAAAAACTATTTTATGTCAATTTTGACACTATTTAGTAATTGATTTTTGTGAAAATCATAACTGAATGATTAGTTCGAACCAAGTTTCTTAAATCAACACTAACATGTCATATTAACCTAAAAAATTAGTTTAATTCATAAAAAGTCTCAAATTACATTTATTTGGGTATTTATAACATCAATTATGTCAATATTTCATTAATAAGATAATTACTACATCATCGTTGTGTCATAAATAAATTAAATTATTTAATGTCTTAAAATTACAAATAAAATACCATTATGTAGGAAATCTTTTTAGACTTCTAATTTATATTTATAGTCGAATTTATATTATGTATAACCCTATATTAAAAATTATTTACTTATTAATCTTTGATTTTAACTATTTTAACCCTTCTTTAAATTAATTAATAATACATGTAATAATCTAATCCAAGTTGGATTAAATGGTCATATTTTATTACTAAGGTTGTATTTGGTCGAATTACACTTATCCAATAGAATTAGGACATGTGTTAGTGTAATAATAATATCCTTTTTACCGTTAATTACCCTATTTACTTTTAACCGTGGTAAAAAAAAGTAAAAAGTTACTATTCACCAAAAATTATTTTCATCTCATTGAACAGCATTTTAGTCCTTTATATTAACTGTGTCTCTCGGATTTTCGAAATTCCACTCACAGAAGCGGTAAAATTAAGTTTTATGAAAAATTCAGTTTTTTTAACTACCACTTAGTGGTTTCACTATTCATCAAAAAATTAAAGTTTCCAAAAAATACCAAAAATTAAGCCTAAGCTATATTTGATATTATGAATTCAAAAATGATGTCTATTTTATCAAATTCAAAAAATATCAGTTAAATTAACTAATTTAAAAATTAATTCCCGTCGTCAAAACAAATAGCGTGTTTTTAAGAGATAATAACTATCAAAAGATTGACACTTGTTTATAACTGGTTTAAATGTGAAATTACATCCAAGGAACAACATTGTATTAATTTGTAAAAATATATTCTAAATATACTTCAAAACCACTCAAATTAATAATTTATCACTATTAATTATTTCTATTAAAAAGTTGTTTTTAATTAAAATTTAGTAATTTTCACTATTCATTAGAATATTAAAGTTATCTGAAAAGTACCAAAATTTCTCCCTAAGCTAATTTCGATATTCTGAATCCAAAAATGAAGTCCATTTTGCAAAATAAAATTTACAAAATTTCAAAAAGTGGTTATTACTATTCATAATGGCTAGTTTTAATAATATTTTAATAGCATATCGTTGTTTAGTGAAACTCGGTATTGCGTACTACACACGCTATCGAGGAAGGTCACGATTGCGTGTAATGCAAGGCAAGTCAAGGATACGTGTTGTGCAAGCTCCTTTTGGTGTAGCGTACAACATAAGACATTAATGAAAAGAATATTTTTCATAAAATCTCGGGTGTTACATCAAGAGTGTTTGAGGTATCAATAAGTGTAATAATACTCTTAGTGTTGTGATATCAATACTTTTTAAGAAGATCTTTAATATTCTTATGTTGGGATATATAGATTCCTTCTAGTTTTTGAGAAATTTGAAAACCAAGGAAAAATTCTAACTCACCCATCATACTCATTTCAAACTCAGATTTCATTAGATCCGTAAAGGAATCAGTTAAGGATTGCTGGGTCGAACCAAATATAATGTCATCAACATGAATTTGAACAATCAAAGAATTTTTCATTATATTTCTTTATAAAAAGAGTTGGAACTGCATTTCCTTTAACATAATTATTTTGAAGCAAAAATCATGTAAGGATATCATACCAGGCTCGAGGAGCTTGTTTACATTCATTAAGATCTTTGTTAAGTCTAAAAACATGATCAGGATGTTTTGTATCATCAAAACCAGTAGGTTGTTCAGTAAAGAATTCCTCTTGAACATAACCATTAAGGAAAGCACATTTCACGCCCATTTTAAATTTTTTAAAATTGAACAATACTGCAATGGAAAGTATGATAAGAATAGATTCAAGTCTAGCTACTAGTGAATAGGTTTCTTCATAGTCTATTCCTTCTTATTGATTACATTCTTTAGAAAAAGTTGATTTTTGTTGCTTTTCATATTGACAAGTGTCACAAACTTTTGAAGAATCAAATCTATGATCCGGTAGATCCTCAACTAATCTTTTCTTAGAAAGTTTTCATAAGTTCCTATGGTTATAATGTCCTAACCTTCTATTCCATAACCAAGAATGATCCTCCATTACACTATTGAAAGGTTGATCTTGTCTTCTAAGGTCTTTTAAGTTTAGTGTGTAAATATTCTCTTGCATATGGGTAGAAATAATAAACTCTTCCTTATAATTGTGTACTAATAACTTTTCATTCCTAAAATTCACAAGGTAACCTTCATCACATAATTGACTTATGCTAATGAAGCTTTCCTTAATACCCTTAACAAATAAAACATTTAAAATCAAAGTTCTTCCAAGAAGAATGATGTTACCTATACCAATAATTTATCCCTGAGAATATTCTCTAATAGTTACTTTTCCTCCTTTCGTCTTGATAATATTTTCAAAATAGTTTTTGTTACCAGTAAATTTTTTGGAAAATCCACTATCCACGAACCATGTATTTCTATCGGAACCTTCTCGATTTTCCTAAAAAGAAAACAGTTAGAATTTCAGAATCCAAACTTTCTTGGATCTGGGAATTTCAGAAAGAAATATTTTAGGTACCCACATTTTCTTAGAAAAGTAGACTTTATGAAATCCTAATGATTGGGTTTTGTTTAAGGAACAATTTTTTTCCCAGTTTTTACCACACTGACACTTAGGGAAGAAAGGAGCACTTTGTGGAACAAAATAATTGTTTCTAAAAATCGGTTTAGAACTTGTATAACCAATACTAGAACTATTCCTTAGAGGTCGGATTTGTGAATAAATTTTATCAATGTTTTCCTTACCTAAGGTAAAGTTTTAAAAACACTTCCTCAAGGAAAAGATTTCAGATTTCAGATTGATAACCATGTTCTTGCCTTCTAAAACATTTTATTCGGAACTAGAGTTAGGCTTGAAAACATTTTTCTTTGAAATTACATTTTTTAAATCATTAGAAAGTTAATTTTTCTCAGAATTTAATTCCTCATGATTTTTAAAATATGTTCTAAATCAACATTTTTCTTATCAATATATTTAGAAAGATCTATTACTTCCTTAGTACAAATAGTTTTCCTATAATTTTCCTTATTAATCATTTTCACGAGTTTTAAATTTTTAATCATAATGAGTTTGGAAAACCCGGAAACTTATTCATAGGAAGGTAAATTATTATCTTCATGAGAATATGATTCTTCATCAGAAGAGTCATAATATTTACTATCATTAGAATTCAAAGATATATTGGTTATAGATTCAACATTGTGTACATTAGACATATAACAATGATTGTCAATAAGTAATCTGGCTATTAGACCAAGATTCTTCTATCTAGAAGATTCATAATATGATGATTCATCTAAAGAGTCACCGCCAATGGCAATCCAGGTGTCAATAGCCTTCAAGTATTTCATAGCTTCATCCTTGTAGTACTTCTTTATGTTTCTCTCAAGAATGCTTTTCCTTTCTTTTTTTCTCTTAAGCATAGGACAATCAGGTCTTATATGTCCATATCTCTTGCATTCATAACATGTAACTTCTGAATCATTTTTGTCTTTCCTTTCTTTCTTCGTGTATCTCGATTGAAAGTTCTTCTATCTAGAAATCTCGTTCATCCTTTAAGAAATATTTTCTAACTCATTTTCTAAGGATTCACTACCACTAGATTTATTTTTAATAACAACTTTATTAGATTTGGATCTAGTAACTCTCTCAAGAGTCTTGGAATTCATTTGATTAAAAGTTGTAAAAGCAACACTACCATTTCCATTCTTATTTTTAAAATTATCAACATCTCTCTTTATTCTGGTCTCATGTTGAATAAGAGTTCCAAAGAGTACATCAAGAGTAATCAGAGTAAGATTTCTGCTTTCATCAATAGCTATCCTCTTAGATTCCCACTCATTTGGCATGATGTCTATGATTTTATCAAAAAGATCTTTTTTACCTAATCCTTTCTCACCCATGGATTTTAAACTATTCACAATAGTCATAAAACTTTACTGAACCTTACATATGGGTTCTCCATAAGGAATGTTAAAGCTAGGGTATTCAGCTCTGAGCATGGCTCTTCTTGTCTCAATAGCATTGGAAGTACCAAATTGTGTAACTTCAAGTTTCTTCCATATAGAATTTGCTTCTTCACATGATGAAATTTGTCTATATATATTTCTAGTCAGAGAACAATGCAAAGTATTGAGTACCTTATAATTCAGTGGATATTAATGCTTTTCTTGATGTTTGAAGGTACTAACTTTTTTGTCAAGGATTTTATATCCTCCAGTAAGCATAACAAAATTATCAAATCCAGCATTGATAATGAATGACTTCATTAGATCTCTCTAATATTTCAAATCATTTCCATCAAAGATAGGTGGTCTAGTTGGATTGTGATTGTCTATGGAACCAACATTGATTTTTCCATCTTAAAGAAAGTTCTTTCCACAAAAACATGTTAATAGAAAAAAAATTTAATCAAGGAAAATATTTCTAAGAAAGGAAAATATAGAACAAAATTATCTCTAAATGTTGAGATGAATTATCCTCTGAATCTAATCGTGAGATTAATTCATAATGAACTAATCCTATGATACCAAATGATGAGATGGTATGTGAGTATGATATACTCTATAATACCAAATGTAGGATCGAAATAATAATGATACTGAATAAAGTATCTAATGATTCTTGATATACAACAGGGGGGTGAATTGTATACTTTAAAAAATTCCTTTGAAACTTTTAATGTTTGTTATGTTTAACAAGGTTAAACAAGATAATCTAAAAAACCTAAATTTTCTACACACTTGCTTGAATCCGGAAATATGATTCCAAGAAAGTGAATCTGGAAAGATGGTCCTGGAAAATGAAACCTAATGAAAGTTTACAATGATAAAGATTCTACCTTAAATCATATAGAATTTAACTAAACCAGAGTACAAGTGTAAGGAAATATAAGATAGTTATACTTTCCTCAACAATACAAAATATGCAGCGGAAAAATTGTAACAAGACAAGTAATAAGAATTAAGTATTTTAACCCAAAGAGAAGGGTATCCAACAACTTTGGATAAAGGGCCCTTGATTTATACTTTAAATATATTCTATCTTACCCACACCATGGTAAGCCCGCGATACAGAGATCGAAGTCTGTCATACTATCCCCACAAGCCCTCAACTTCATGTTAGTCGGCACCTATATCTTCCTCAACATGGAAGCCATCAACTTCAAGGTCATCGGAACCTCTGTCTTCCTATCCATGGAAGTCCGCAAATATAGTCAGCAACATTCGGAGTCGCACAACAAAAATCTGAACAAGAAGATCAGTACGCATAAAGCAACAAAGTCTCTCTCTCTAGAAATCACTTCATCAGCATGTAATATCTAGATTGATCAACTTGTTCTGAGCTCTTTCAAATGAGCTCATATTTATAGGCACAACTTCAACAATCAGCTCCTTCCTCCAACGGTCATATTTTTCCATGAATTTTGGAGGGACTTGTACACGTGTCACTCAAAAAAAATTTAGTTAGATTCTAAAAGCATGACATCATTTTATAACAAAACAAGTGTAAGAAAAAATATGGTTACATAACTAAAATCCAATATTCGGAATGTAAGAAAATAAAAGTTAAGATTCTAACAAAAAATGTATTCTTGTTCTATAATACAATGTTATTCAGATTCTGTTTTATAAGAATTCAGAAACTGAATTTTATAGAATTCCCGAGTCTGAATTTCAAGGAAATTTGGAATCTGGATTCATAAGAATTTGGAGACAAAACCTACAAAGTTCAGAGTCAGAGTTCATGATAATTCGGAGTCTAAAATCATAAGAGTTCGGAGTCTGTATTCAAATAACTCGAAGTCAGAACTTGGAAAAGTTCGTAACCAGAATTCGTATTTAGAATTAGGAGTTAGAACTTTATAAGAGTTCATATCTATAATTCGTAATCAGAATTCAGAGTCAGAACATCAGAAGAGTTCGTAACCAGAATTCGTAATCGGAATTCGGAGTCAAAACATCAGAGGAGTTCTTAACCAAAATTCATAATCAGAAATTGGAGTCAGAACATAGAATAGTTCGTAACCAGAACTCATAATCAAAATTTTGAGAATTCAGATCCTAAAACAGAATGCTTCACATCTAGGAAATTATAGTATTCTGAGGTTCTGTTTTCAAACCAAATTTTACACTTAGAAATATTATGATATGAACAATGAACATGGTAAGGATAAATTTCCTTAGGGAAGGAAATTTTCTTTATAGATATAATACACAGAGTAAAAAGAGATTTGCCTTGAGATATGGTGTTTCAGATTTTCAAAACAAGATGGAATGGTAAGGTCATAAGGAAACCTTATTGATTCAACTATCTCCCCCACATATGAACGAATATAAAATCCATAAGGAAAAACTTATTGACTCAACATACAATGCATTAATTGATTTACAGTTATTGTTATATGTATATTTAGTCAACAGAGATCATGTGTCCTTAGCAGTAGACGACCATGCATGTTGTTCTTCAATTGTGTCCCTAATTTCAGAACCCATGCTTTCTAGTTACATTTTCATATTTAATTTCTACTAATCATAGTTATTACCATTAAAGAAAGGTGTAATGTTAATAGCTGAACCCACAAATCAGTTATCCATAGTTAATTAGAATTTAAAGAACCGATAACTTAGATTTGACGGAAATTTTTAAATCATTAATATACAACTAAAATCACTATTGAAATGAATTTGAAAACGTGCACAATAGTTCAAAAAGTTATAATATAAATTTACTCTTTTGATACCAAATTTTGGACTGAGTGGAAACTCAAGAGGTGGTGAATTGAGTTCCTACTTAAAATATCTATTAAAAAACATTATGCTAAAGACACCCTAATTTAGAAACAACCCATTTAATTAAGACAGAAAAGATATATATGTTTAGTTGGTCAAATATTTTATCAGAGGGAGATTATTCCTTAGTTGAATCAGTGTACAACACTTATTCAACTTTTGAAAAAGGTTTACTGAATTAAGCACATACACAAACTAACCTAAACTAACTATCAGAGTCAATGTAAAAATGTTTTCTATTTTTGAAATTATAAGCTATGTAGAATAGATAAACAGAGTGTTACAAAATATAGTTCATAGTAGAGTTAAACAAGAGGTTCAATATCAAGTACAAACTTAATACTCTTCACATGGTGATCACCTGCCACCAAGAAGTTTATATTAATAATAAACTTAATACACATCGTGTATTAGGGTTTACTACAGTTTTCAAAAACTATTTAGGTTTCACACCCTCTACCACAGTTCTTTGTGGAAAAAATGAACAATCCAGACCATAGATGATCTCTTCCATAGTTACACATGGGAAATAAAGTGTAATAAGTTTTTAGTGAGATTTTTAGTGTCATCCAGTTCATAAATAAGAGACAGGGTGTGTAATAGAAAAAACACACACGTCTCAGAAATGTAATAGAAAGAACAAAATGAAGATAAATTTATAAATTGGTAGTTTATAATGTTGTATGTGTTTTATATTTCATCTCTTGACACATTAAAGTGAATAATTTGTAGTTTGAGTCTTTTACTAGAAGTTGTCTCAAAAAATATAGTGTCGTAACTCCAGGTTCTAGCTCTCAGGTACTATGTGTTCTACTTCTTGGGTTGACCGAGATTTGATGAAGCATAAAAGAATGTGTAAAATTTTCTTCAACCAAAATGATCTTCTTGAGGCTCTTGGGTTCATGGTGTGAGTGCTGGTGTTATTCTTTTGCTCTTCAGATCCAGCGTGTAGTGACTCTCTCTTTAGTTTCCTCTGGAATAATAATTTCTTCGCATCCTTGGACATCTATTTTTTATTTGAGGCCCGACCAAAGGAATAGGGAAAACCATGTGATTTATTCCTCATGCCTCATACTGTCTCAAGATACAGTCTCTTGATATGTCTACAATCAAGATTAAATAATGACATAAGCATTAAATTTACCAAATATGATCGTTAGAATTATCATAAGAAATTGACAATGTATAGAGTAGAAGAGTGGGTATCGGTAGGCGGGTAATGGTAGCCTTCTCAACGGTATCCTCTATCATTATCATTCTCAACTATATACTTCTCAATGGTAGCTTTCAATGGTAGAATTTCATCAATATCTTTCATCGGTATCTTTCATCGGTAGGCTTCACTGGTGGACTTCATCGGTACACTTTATCAGTAGACTTCATCGGTAGCTTTCATTGGTATATTTCATATCAATATCCCTTGAGAAATTGTTTAATAGCGATGACCTTGTATTGATATTTCAGTGGTGAGGTTCCTCAGTGGAAACCACTATCGGTAACCTTTTAGTGATAACCTATATCAGTAACCTTCCAGCAGTAACCTCTATACTTAGAGAAATTTTTTCATTGTGAACATAATCAATAGAACATTGAGATTAAAGATATATAGTTATCACTTGATAGAAAATATAAATATTAATGATACAAGACTATCATATAAAATAATCAAGATTTGGGATTATCAAAAAAGGTGAGTCCAATACCTTATTTTCAATATATTAATCTTACCATTATTTTCATGTTCATCAGTGAAAAATAATATCAGTGAGATATGTTTTTCCTTATCACCTTTTATATACCCACATCGTAATTTTTCTATATAGGTGAAATCATATTCATATAATATTTTATGAATTTAATGAATGATTAATTTTAGTTAAACATATTCTCAACATTCTTCAGGAATTGAAATCAACTCGACATGATTTGAGGTAATTATAGAAATGGTTTCTTTTTTAGAATACCAAAAAATGGTCATTTCACCAATGTGAATAAATATATTGGATGTGATACAACTTTATATGGAATATAAAAATATCCAACTATAAGGAGCTGACCTTAAACATTACATAATATTGAATTAAATGAATAATTCACATTGAGGATCTTTTCAGGTTTAGAGTTTTACAGAATTAGGACATTTCATTTTCATAACAACATGAATATTTCATGTAGACAATTCTACCTGGTATCAAATTTTTTCCATAAAATAAAAACTCATGAAAAAAAGAGCCATGTCTAGTTCCAGGTTTTAGATAGCATGACTTTTTCTTGATCACATCCTTGACCCTATTCATCTATAAGTCATGTGAAAACATTTCAAAACATGGGATGAGCATAAAAAGCTCTGTAAGGGTTTTAAAAAGAAAGGATGAGAACATTTGTTTATAAATACATAAAAAACATGAACTCTCTTACTTACCTCATGAAATCATACGATTTATGAAAGACACATAGAAATCATGTCTCATAAAGGAAACTTGTGGCATCCATAACATACTTACATTATATCTATCACAGCTACATAGAGAGTTAATTTGGAATACATGTCATAGTATATTCTCTAAATCTCATAAGAGAAACATTCATGTTTACCTCCATCATGTTAAACAATGCATTGGAGAGCTATCTCGGGCACACCCGCCCTAGGTTTATCATAGAACCACTCGTATACATAAATAATGCCCAAGAACCATAACATGATCATAACACATAACATAATCATAACGGAAAAATAACATTTCCACATTGCAATAATAAAATATAATTTCAAGATTTTGAAATAATAACTCCATTATCAAAATCATTTTCAATACCAAAATACGTAAAAAGAGTATATGGTATTTATTTTTTTCCTTTTAAAAACATCTCGGCTTGTTAAGGAAGCCAAAAATCAAATAAAACTCGCAGCGACAGAAAGGTCGTTGTCACTACTTAAATAAAAAAACATTCCATTTTATCGTTTAGTAACACGCTTCATATAAAAAGATTCCCTTTGAATGAAATGAAAATTCAATGGTGTGTATACATCGTATAAACGAAAATCGTGTTTTAAAACAAAATATGCCTCAATGAAAGGAGATTGAGATGAAGTCCCTTACCTTGTGTCTGACTTGACTCGATCGTTCTTTAATCTCCTGAATAATAAACTAAAGTTAATTTATACATTCTTAAGAACCTTATTAATGTTTATAATTCCTTTTATATCACTTATTACCATGTTATAAACATTATGTAATCATTTATGTTAATAACATTCATTTTTTCGATATTTGGTACTTGAGTAAAAATTGAACACCTTATATTTACAAGTTGTCCATGGGATCAATATTCCATTATATCCAGAATAAAATTCATTATTTAGATATCATATATGTCATATATATCCAGTATATATATATACTTATAATAGTACATTTAATTTGGAGGTAATAAATGAAATGCACTGTTCATGGAGACGGTAAGCCGTACATACGCATGAATGCTACTTTCATTTCTATTTCGTATTATAATGGAATTAAAACATAATGATACATAGGTATATTATAATTCCAGTATAATTTCATATATAACATCATTAACTCCATCCTTTATACGTCCCACATATGGCATTAACGAGTCATATCACTTTGAGGGGGCAGTAGTCCGTACTTCCTCTAATGAGATTATCGTGTTTACCCATAATGGAAACCATAAAGACATGATATAAATGGAAATTACAGAAGAATAAAGAAAACATAAACATAATATATATCATATATAAATACAGTTCCATCATAATGGCTACCATGAGAGGCGGTAGAAGATAATCGAACAATCATCATTTCGTGAGGTGTTAGTTTGTCATCCACAAAACATTATGTTCTTCATCAATTAGATGGAGGTGTATGTAATTGTAGTTTGAATCCTTATCATAAAAACATCCTAATATATTGATGATACTGGTGTTGTTACCAAATAAATTAATAAAAAGAGTTTATGGGTTGGAGAAGTAAAATAAAAGAAAACAATTTAAGGGAATTCATTACCTTTAATTTGGGTAACTTCCTTTGGTTTGAACCAAAAGGACTTCTTCAAGTGTCTTCTGCCTAATGTAAGGATTCAAGGAGAAGGAGTGGGATGTAGGGAGCTTAATTGGGTAGAGATTGGATGATCCAAATGGCTTGAGAGGTGTGAGTAATTGGTTAGAAGTGGTCTCCTTTTATAAGGGGGGAGGGACTCTTTTTGAAAGTGTGAAAATATTATTTTATTATATAATGATATTTGGTTTCTAAAGGTCCAAAAATCATTAAAGTTGAAGATAAGATGACTCACATTCGACATAAAATCATTCAATAATAATTTGAAACGTTTTGGATAATATTTTAATTATTATAATTTTATTTATTTAAATAATTTATTTATGAGGTAAATACTGTGTCATTATTATGTCATTAATAATTTAATTTATTTGATGTCTTAAAATTATACAAATACATAAATGTGGGAAATATTTTTTTCTTTCAACTAAATATTTATAGTTGAAAAAATAACTTATATTACACCATGTAAAAAATAATTTACTAAAAGATTTTTGTTTATGTCATTTTGGTCTTTACTTTTAATTAATTAATCTAAATTGTCATTATCACTCCCAAGTGGCACAATGGGGTCCCAAAATCGACCCCAGTACGGCCATGGTCGGTCATGACTCATCCAATATGATTAGGACACATTTAATGGTAATTTTATATTAATATAATATTATTTTGTTACCCTTATTTACCTAATTTTCCTTTTAACCACGGTAAATAAAATATTTACTGATGTAAATATTTAAAATGTTTAAAAATAAATGTTACCTATTTACAAAATTTGGACCTCCTGATTCCAAATATGGAATCCATTTTTACAAATTCAAAACAAAGAAGTGGAATAAATTAATTTAAAAATAATTCCCACTGTCAAAACAAAAAGTGTGTTTTTTAAGAATTAAAAACTATCAAAAGATAGACAGTTGATTAAGTCAAATTACAAAGTGAAATTTCTTCCAATGACCAAAATTGGATTAAGAGGTAAAAATATACTATAATTAAACTTTAAAACCAATTAAAAAGATAATATAACCCCATAAATAAATTATATTAAAATGAACTTTTGAAATAAACTACAATATTTTCATTATTCATTAAAAATTGAACTTTATTGGAAAAATCCCAAAAAATTTACACAAAGTAAATTCTGATGTCCCCATTCTAATGAAGGATTTTACTTGGTCAATTATAATATATTAAAGTGACCAAAACTATATTTAAATAGGTTCTCCATTAAAAGGCGGTAAATCGACCTTTTAATGTAAATTATGCTTAAAATTAGATTCGTTCACATTTTAAGCCTCTAACCATTATTGTATATAAGTAGATACATTTAACAAACATATATAATCATATTGTAGTTAGTTTTGTTCATTCCTTCCAATATAATGGTTAGAAGTTAACTACTATTTAAAATAATAATATTATATTTTTAGTGTGTGACGTAAGATTTCAAAGAAACCCATTGTTGCATATCAGGTATGCTATCGAACATAGAAACCCCTTTAAAGTAAAATTAATATTGAATTCAAAAATATTAATAAATATTCAAATCTATTATTCTTCATTTACCTAGGATGTTACATCATTCCCCCCTTTTGGAAATTACGTCCTCATAATTTTTTTCACTTATCAAAATAAGTGGGGGTATTTATCCCTCATAGCATTTTCAGATTCCCACATTTCATCTTCAATCATAAGGTTTTTTCACAAAACCATTACCAGGTGAATTACCTTATTCCACAACACATGCTATCTATGGCCAAGAATCTGAATGGCTTGTTCTTCATAAGAGAGAATCTCTTCCAACTGAACAACCTCTGGGCTCAAAACATGAGATGGATCTGGTTTATACTTTCTCAACATTAAAACATGAAAAACATTGTGTACCTGGGATAAAATTGGGGGTAAAGACACTCTGTACTCAACTGATCCAACATTCTCCATAATTTCATAAGGTCCAATGAACCTCAGACTCAAGTTTCCCATCTTACCAAAACGCATTACACTTTTCCATTAAGAAACCTTGAGAAAGACATGGTCACATACCTCAAAAGAAAGATCCTTCCTCCGGTTATCTGCATAAATTTTCTGTCTGCTCCGAGCTATTCTCATGTGCTTCTGAATCAACTGAACTTTCTCTGCAATCTCTTCTACTAATTTTGGTCCCATCAGCATCCTTTCACCTACTACATCCCAAAAAGCTGGAGTTCGACAATGCTTTCCAAATAATGCCTCAAATGGAGCCATCTGTGTACTGGATTGAAAACTATTATTATAAGAAAATTAAACCAAAGAAAGATGTTGGTCCCAACTTCCCTGACAATCCATCGAGAAAGCACGTAACATATCCTCCAATGTATGAATTGTTAATTCTGATTTCCCATCTGATTAAGCATGAAAATATGTACTAAAATTTAATTCATTACCCAAAGACTTCTGATGGCCTTTCCAAAAGTTAGAATTAAACCTGGGATAACGATCAGATTCAATGGAGAGGGGAACTCCATTCAACCTGAACATCTCTTTAACATTCAATAGAGAAAGTTGATCTAGAGACAATGTATCTGGAATAAGAAAGAAATTTGCAGATTTAGTCAATCGATCAAGTATAACACATATTGCATTATTACCTCGAGATTACTTTGGTAATCCCACAATGAAGTCCATGGATATATTTTCCCATTTCCACTCTAGCCCTGGTAGAGGCTAAAGCATCCCTTTCGGTAACTTCCGCTCAGTTTTCACCTACTGACAAGTCAAACACTTCATAGTAAAATCAATAATATCACTTTTCATTCCATCCCACAAGTAATACTCCTGAAGATCATTGTGCATCTTAGTACTACCAGGATGAACTGAAAACGGGGAACTAAGAGCTTCACATAACAACTCATTCTTCAACTGTGAATCACAAGCCACACATAATATCTTTTCAAATCTCAAAACACAATCATTATCTATGTTAAATTCAAGAAACTTACCCTTCTGAGAAAACTGTACATTTTTTTGCAACTCACTATCTTCTTTATGTGCTTGCTTTATTCTATCTGATAGAGATGATATCACTGACACCAGAAAAAAAAAAGAAAACTTTTCTACACCAATAACTTCTATGCCAAAGTTTATCAAATCAAAAACCAAAGGATCTCGTTCTAAACATAACATGGTTAATGAATCATTACTATTTCTACTCAAAGAATCAGCCACATTATTTTCTTTTCCAGGATGGTAATGGATCGTGCAATCAAAATCTTTGATTTATTCTATCCATATATTCTGTCTCATGTTCAATTATTTTTGAGTGAATATATACTTTAAAATTTTTTGGTCAGTATATATTTCAAATTTTACTACATAAAAATGATGCCTCCAAATTTTTAAAGAAAAAACAATAGTAGCGAATTTCAAATCTTGTGCAGGGTAATTTAACTCATGTTGTTTCAACTAACGTGAAGCATAATAAATTACCTGATCATTCTTCATTAGGACACAACCAAGTCCATTCAACAAAGCATCATTGTAGATAACAAACTACCATTTTTGGATGGCAGTGCCAAAATTGGAGAATTCACCAATCTCCTTTTCAATTCCTGAAAACAATCATTAAATTCCACTGTCCTGATGAACTTAACACTTTTTCAAGTTAACTTGGTCATTGAATTAGATAACCATGAAAATTTTTCAAAACACCTCCTCTAATAACCTTCCAAACCAAGAAAACTATGAATCTCAGTTATATTTGTGGGTCTTGGAAATTCTTCAACAAAGTTTGATTTAGCAGGATCAACAGATATTCCATTTTTTGAAATAATGTGACCATGGAAAGAAATTTGTTGTAACCAAAACTCACACATTTTGCATTTCCCATAATGTTTCATTTCATTTAATATTCGCAAGATGACCCTTAAATGACTTTCATGCTTCTATTTAATTTTAATATAAACCAAAATATCATCAATGAAAACAACCACAAACATATCCAAGAACTCAAGGAAAATTCTACTCATAAGATCCACAAGTACAGCTGGTGCATTGGTTAAACCAAAAGGCATAACTACAAATTTATAATGGACATAACTAGTATGAAACACAGTCTTCGGTATGTTTGTTTCATTTACTTTCAACTGATGGTACCCCGATCTCAAATTAATCTTCGAAAAATACTGAGCTCCTAGGAGCTGATAAAAAAAATAATCGATATGAGGCAAAAGATACTTATTCTTAACAGTGATGTTATTTAATGCTATATAATCAATGTAAAGTCTCATTGAACCATCTTTATTTCACTATTACAAGAATGACCTTTAGCGGCTGCCAAAAGCTATCGCTAAAGGCCTATAGCGGCCGCCTAGCGTTCGCCACACGGCAGCCGATTTTTCCACGTTGCTGTTACTATCAGCGACCGCCAATTGGCGAACGCTGTAGGCAAGCCAGGATGGGCTTTAGCGGCCGCCAATTGGCGGTCGCTTTTGCCCCGTTGCTGTTACTATCAGCGACCGCCATTTGCCAGAAGCTGTAGGCAAGCCGGGATGGGCTTTAGCGGCCGCTATTAAATTTTAATTTTTTTTAAAAAAAATTCAATTATACATTAATATACCCAAATAAATCCCGGTTATCATCTTCCAAGCTCCGCATCCATCATCACATATAACTGCATAACAAAATTTAATAACAAACATAGTACTGAATAAAATCTAGAAAACAAATATTTAACTTCAAACTTACTATAACAAATCTAAAGTATTTGATTTTCAAAATAATATTCATAATTTTGATTACCGTTTTAAAAATTTAAAATCATTAATTCTATTGTTCTAATTGGATTGTTGTCCTAAGATTTCAAGTCAATCCGATGTCGTCTGCTATGAGTTTGACCGTTAGACGCCCGTTTTGGCCGTTTATGACACCAGAACGGTGTTCCCGGTCACCGCGGGCACACGGCATGTCCGATTGACGTGTCGTCTGCATGAACACATAAAAATTCACCCACCCTTTGATTTCGTCTAATTTCAGGCCATTCGGACTTTGTTCGGCCCGTTTGGACCCCCCCCCCCCCCACGCGCATTTATCAAGCACGCACAACACTTAAAGAATGCATAATGAGCCCTACGGCGCAGGCCGCAATCCGATTGACGTGACGTCTGCACGTGCACATCGCGAAAAATAATTGTATTGTTGTCCTGTGATTTCATGTCAATCTGATGTCGTCCGCTATGAGTTTGACCGTTAGACGCCCGTTTTGGCCGTTTATGGCACCATAACGGCGTTCCCAGTCACCGCGGGCACACAGTATATCTGATTGATGTGTCTTCTGCTCTACCACATCACAATTCACTCACCCTTTGATTTAGTCTGATTTCAGGCCATTCAGACTTCGTTATGCCCATTTGGACCCCCCACGCGCGTTTATCAAGCACGCACAACACTTAAAGAATGCATAATGAGCTTTATGGTGTAGACCGCACGTCCGATTGACGTTCCGTCTATGCGTGCATGTTGCGAATAATAATTGTATTGTTTTCCTGTGATTTCAGGTCAATCCAATGTCGTCCTCTATGAGTTTGACCGTTAGACGCCCGTTTTGGCCGTTTATGACACAAGAATGGCGTTCCCGGTCACCGCGGGCACACGAGATGTCCAATTGATGTGCGGTCTACTCGCCCCCATCACAATTCACTCACCCTTTGATGTCGTCCGATTTCAGGCCATTCAGACTTCGTTCGACCCATTTGGACCCCCCACGCGCGTTTATCAAGCGCGCGCAACACTTAAAGAATGCATAATGAGCCCTAAAGCGCAGACCGCACGTCCGAATGACTTGCCGTCTACACGTGCACATCGCGAATAATAATTGGATTGTTTTCCTGTGATTTCAGGTCAATCCGATGTCGTCTGCTATGAGTTTGACCATTAGACGCCCGTTTTGGCCATTTTTGACACCAGAACGGTGTTCCCTGTCACCGCGGGTACACGACACTTCCGATTGATGTGTCGTCTTCTCGACCACATCACAATTCACTCACCCTTTGATGTCGTCCGATTTCAGGCCATTCGGACTTCATTCGGCCAATTTGGACCCCCCCCCCCCCACACGCGTTTATCAAGCGCGCGCAACACTTAAAGAACGCATAATGAGCCCTACGGCGCAGCCCGCATGTCCGATTGACGTGTCGTCTGCGCATGCACGTCACGAATAATAATTGGATTGTTTTCCTGTGATTTCAGGTCAATCTGATGTCGTCCGCTATGAGTTTGACTGTTAGACGCCCGTTTTGGCCGTTTGTGACACCAGAATGGCGTTCCCTATCACCGCGGGCACACGGCATGTCCGATTGACATTCCGTCTACTCGACCACATCAAAATTCACTCAACATTTGATGTACTCCAATTTCAGGCCATTCAAACATCGTTCGGCCCATTTGGACCCCCCACGCGTGTTTCTCAAGCGCGTGCAACACTTAAAGAACGCATAATGAGCCCTACCGTGCAGACCGCACGTCAGATTGATGTTCCGTCTACGCGTGCATGTCACGAATAATAATAGGATTGTTTTCCTATGATTTCAGGTCAATCCGATGTCTTCCGCTATGAGTTTGACCGTTAGACGCCCGTTTTGGCCGTTTTTGACACCAAAACGGCGTTCCCCGTCACCGCGGGCACACGACACGTCCGATTGATGTGACCTCTGATCGACCACATGACTATTCACTCACCCTTTGATGTCGTCCGATTTCAGGCCATTCGGACATCGTTCGGCCCATTTGGACCCCCCCACGCGCGTTTATCAAGCGCGTGCAACACTTAAAGAACGCATAATGAGCCCTACGGCGCAGAACGCACGTCCGATTGACGTTCCCTCTGCGCGTGCACGTCGCAAATAATAATTGTATTGTTCTCCTATGATTTCAGGTCAATCGGATGTCGTCCTCTATGAGTTTTACCATTAGACGCCCGTTTGGGCAGTTTTTGACACCAGAACGGCATTCCCAATCACCGCGGGCACACGGCACGTCCGATTGACGTGTCGTCTGGTCGACCACATCGCAATTAACTCACCCTTTGATGTCGTCTGATTTCAGGCCATTCGAACATCGTTCGGCCCGTTTGGACCCCCCACGCGCGTTTATCAAGCGCACACAACACTTAAAGAACGCATAATGAGCCCTACCGCACAGGCCGCACATCCGATTGACGTGCCGTCTACGCGTGCACGTCGCGAATAATAATTGGACTGTTGTCCTGTGATTTCAGGTCAATTCGATGTCGTCCGCTATGATTTTGACCATTAGATGCCCGTTTTGGCCGTTTATGACACCAGAACGGCGTTCCCGGTCACCGTGGGCACACGGCACGTCCAATTGACGTTTCGTCTACTCGACCACATCACAATTCACTCACCCTTTGATATAGTCCAATTTCAGGCCATTCAGACTTCGTTCGGCCCATTTGGACCCCCACGCGCATTTATCAAGCGCGCGCAACACTTAAATAACGCATAATGAGCCCTACGGCGCAGCCCGCACGTCCGATTGACGTTCCGTCACCGCGTGCATGTCGCGAATAATAATTTGATTGTTTTCCTGTGATTTCAGGTCAATCTGATGTCGTCTGCTATGAGTTTGACCGTTAGATGCCCTTTTTGGCCGGTTGTGACACCAAAATGGCGTTCCCGAACACCACGGGCACACGGCATGTCCAATTGACGTTCCATCTGCTTGAACACATCACAATTCACTCACCCTTTTATGTTGTCGTATATCAGGCCATTCAGACATCTTTCGGCCCGTTTGGACCCCCCCACGCGCGTTTATCAAGCGCGTGCAACACTTAAAGAACGCATAATGAACCCTACCGTGCAGACCGCACGTCCGATTGATGTTCCGTCTCTACGTGCACGTCTCGAATAATAATAGGATTGTTTTCCTGTGATTTCAGGTCAATCCGATGTCTTCCGCTATGAGTTTGACCGTTAGACGCCCGTTTTGGCCGTTTATGACACCAGAACGGCGTTCCCGGTCACCGCGGGCACACGGCACGTCCGATTGATGTGCCCTCTACTTGATCACATCACAATTCACTCACCCTTTGATGTCTTCCGTTTTCAGGCCATTCGGACATCGTTCGGCCCATTTGGACCCCCCCTCGCGTGTTTATCAAGCGCGCACAACACTTAAAGAACGCATAATGAGACCTATGGCGTAGACCGCACGTCCGATTCACATTCCTTATGTGCGTGCACGTCGAGAATAATAATTGGATTGTTCTCATGTGATTTCAATTCAATCCGATGTCGTCCTTTATGAGTTTTACCATTAGACGCCCGTTTGGGCCGTTTTTGACACCAGAACGGCATTCCCGGTCACCGCGGGCACATGGCATGTCCGATTGACGTGTCTACTGCTCGACCACATCACAATTCACTCACCCTTTGATGTCGTCTGATTTCAGGCCATTCGGACATCGTTCGGCCCATTTGGACCCCCCCCCCCAAGAGCGTTTATCAAGCGCACACAACACTTAAAGAACGCATAATGAGCCCTACCGCGCAGACCGCATGTCTGATTGACGTGCCGTCTACGCGTGCACGTCTCGAATAATAATTGGATTGTTGTCCTGTGATTTCAGGTCAATTCGATGTCGTCCGCTATGAGTTTGACCATTAGACGCCCGTTTTGGCCGTTTATGACACCAGAACGTCGTTCCCGGTCACCGTGGGCACACGACACATCCGATTGACATGTCGTCTGCTCAACTACATCACAATTCACTCACCCTTTGATGTAGTCCAATTTCAGGCCATTCGGACTTCGTTCGGCCCGTTTGGACCCCGACGCGCAATTATCAAGCATTCGCAACACTTAAAGAACGCATAATGAGCCCTACGGCGCAGACCTCACATCCGATTGACGTGCCGTCTACGCATGCACGTCGCGAATAATAATTGGATTATTGTCTTGTGATTTTAGATCAATCTGATGTTGTCCTCTATGAGGTTGACCATTAGACGCCCGTTTTGGCCGTTTATGACACCAGAACGGCGTTCCTGGTAACCGCGGGTACATGGCAGGTCCGATTGACGTGTCGTCTACTCGACCACATCACAATTCACTCACCCTTTGATGTCATCCGATTTCAGGTCATTCGGACTTTGTTTGGCCCGTTTGGACCCCCCCCCCCCCCACGAGCGTTTATCAAGCGCGTGCAACACATAAAGAACACATAATGAGCCCTATGGCACAGACCGCACGTCTGATTGACATGTCGTCTACGCGTGCACGTCGCGAATAATAATTGGATTGTTGTCCGGTGATCTCATGTCAATCTGATGTCGTCCGCTATGATTTTGACCATTAGACGCCCGTTTTGGCTGTTTAGGACACCAGAATGGCGTTCCTTGTCACCGCGGGCACACGGAACTTCCAATTGACGTTCCCCCTACTCGACCACATCATAATTCACTCACCCTTTGATTTCGTCTGATTTTAGGGCATTCGGACATTGTTCGGACCGTTTGGACCCCCCCACGCGCGTTTATCAAGCGCACGCAACACTTAAAGAACGCATAATGAGCCCTACTGCGCAGACCGCACGTCCGATTGACATGCTGTCTACGCGTGAACTTCGTAAATAATAATTGGATTGTTGTCTTGTGATTTCAGGTCAATCCGATGTCGTCCGCTATGAATTTGACCGTTAGACGCCCGTTGTGGCGGTTTATGACACTAGAACGGTGTTCCCGGTCACCACGGGCACACGACACATCTGATTGATGTGCCATCTACTCGACCACATCATAATTCACTCACCCTTTGATGTCGTCCGATTTCAGGCCATTCGGACATCGTTCGGCCCATTTGGACCCCCCACGCGCATTTATCAAGCGCACACAGCACTTAAAGAACGCATAATAAGCCCTACAGCGCAGACCCCACGTCCGATTGACGTGTTGTATGCGCATGCACGTCTCGAATAATAATAGGATTGTTGTCCTGTGATTTCAGATCAATCTGATGTCGTCCTCTATGAGTTTGACCGTTAGACGCCCGTTTTGGCAGTTTGTGACACCAGAACAGCGTTCCCGGTCACCGCGGGCACACGACACGTCCGATTGACGTTCCGTCTACTCGACCACATCAAAATTCACTCACCCTTTTATGTCGTCTGATTTTAGGCCATTCAGACATCGTTCGGCCCATTTGGACCCCCCCCACGCACGTTTGTCAAGCGCGTGCAACACTTAAAAAACGCATAATGAGGCCTACCGCGTAGAACCGCATGTCCGATTAACGTGCCATCTACGCGTGCACGTCTTGAATAATAATTTTATTGTTTTACTGTGATTTTAGGTTAATCTGATGTCGTCCGCTATGAGTTTGACCGTTAGACGCCCGTTGTGGCCGTTTATGACACTAGAACGGTTTTCCCAGTCACCGCGGGCACACGAAACGTCCGATTGAAGTGCCGTCTGCTCGAACACATCACAATTCAATCACCCTTTTATTTCATCTGATTTCAGGCCATTCGTACTTCGTTCGGCCCATTTGGACCCCCCAGGCGCGTTTATCAAGCGCGCACAACACTTAAAGAATGCATAATGAGCCCTACGGTGCAGACCGCACGTCCGATTGACGTGCCGTCTACACGTGCACATCGCGAATAAAAATTGGATTGTTGTCCTCTGATTTCAGGTCAATCCGATGTTTCCCGCTTTGAATTTGACCGTTAGACGCCCGTTTTGGCAGTTTATGACACCAGAATGGCGTTTCCGGTCACTGTGGGCACACGGCAAGTCCGATTGACGTGTCGTCTGCTCGACCAAATCACAATTCACTCACCCTTTGATGTCGTTCGATTTATGTCCATTCGGACTTCGTTCGTCCAGTTTGAACCCCCCCCCCCACGCACGTTTATCAAGGGCGCGCAACACTTAAAGAACGTATAATGAGCCCTACCGCACATACCGCACGTCCGATTGACGTGTCGTCTGCGCGTGCACATCGCGAATAATAATTGGATTGTTTTTCTCTGATTTCAGGTCAATCCGATATCGTCCGCTATGAGTTTGACCATTAGACGCCCATTTTGGCCGTTTATGACACCAGAATGGCGTTCCTGGTCAGCGCGGGCACACGGAATGTTTGATTGACGTGTCGTCTGCTCGAACACATCGCAATTCACTCACCCTTTGATTTCGTCCGATTTCAGGCCATTCGGACATCGTTCGGCCCGTTTGGACCCCCCACGTGCGTTTATCAAGCGTGCAACACTTAATGAAAGCATAATGAGACCTACCGCATAGACTGCACGTCCGACTGACGTACCGTCTACACGTGCACGTCACGAATAATAATTGGATTGTTGTCCTGTGATTTAAGGTCAATCCGATGTCGTCCGCTATGAGTTTTACCGTTAGATGCCCGTTTTGGCCGTTTTTGACACCAGAACGACGTTCCCGGTCACCGCGGGAACACCGAACGTCCGATTGACGTGTCGTTTGCTCTACCACATCATAATTCACTCACCCTTTGATGTTGTCTGATTTCTAGCCATTCAGACTTCGTTCGGCCAGTTTGGACCCCCCCCACGCGCGTTTATCAAGGGCACACAACACTTAAAGAATGCATAATAAGCCCTACCGTGGAGACCGCACGTCCGATTGATGTGTCTTCTGTGAATGAACATCGCGAATAATAATTGGATTGTTTTCCTGTGATTTCAGGTCAATCTGATGTCGTCCGCTATGAGTTTGACCGTTAGACGCCCGTTTTGGCCGTTTATGACACCAGAACGGCGTTCCCGGTCACCGCAGGCACACGGCATGAACGATTGACGCGTCTTCTACTCTACCACATCACAATTCACTCACCCTTTGATTTCATCCAATTTCAGGTCATTCGGACTTCGTTCGGCCCGTTTGGACCCCCCACGCACGTTTATCAAGCGCGCACAACACTTAAAGAACGCATAATAAGCCCTATGGCATAGACCGCATGTCCAATTGACGTGTCGTCTGCACGTGAACGTCACAAATAATAATTGAATTGTTGTCCTGTGATTTCAGGTCAATCCGATGCCGTCCGCTATGAGTTTGACCGTTAGACGCCCGTTTTGGCCGTTTATGACACAAGAATGGCGTTCCCGGTCACCGTGGGCACACAGGACGTCTGATTGATGTTTCGTCTTCTCGACCACATCAAAATTCACTCACCCTTTGATGTCGTCCGATTTCAGGCCATTCGGACTTCGTTCGGCCCATTTGGACCCCCCACGCGCATTTATCAAGCGCGCACAACACTTAAAGAACGCATAATGAGCCCTAAAGCACAAACCGCACGTCCGATTGACATGTTGTCTGCACTTGAACATCGTGAATAATAATTGGATTTTTTTCCTGTGATTTCAGGTCAATCCGATGTCATCCGCTATGAGTTTGACCGTTAGACGCCCGTTTTGGCCGTTTATGACACCAGAACGGCGTTCCCAGTCACCGCTGGTACACAGCACTTCCGATTGACATGTCGTCTGCTCGACCACATCACAATTTACGCACCCTTTGATGTTGTCCGATTTTAGGCCATTCGGACTTCGTTCGTCCAATTTGGACCCCCCACGCGTGTTTATCAAGCGCGCACAACACTTAAAGAACGCATAATGAGCCCTACAGTGCAGACCGCATGTCCGATTGACGTTCCGTCTATGAATTCACATCACGAATAATAATTGGATTGTTTTCCTATGATTTTAGGTCAATCTGATGTTGTCCGCTATGAGTTTGACCGTTAGATGCCCGTTTTGGCCGTTTGTGACACCAGAACGGTGTTCCCGGTCACCACAGGCACACGGCACGTCCGGTTGACCTGCCGTCTGCTCGACCACATCACAATTCACTCACCCTTTGATGTCGTCTTATTTCAGGCCATTCGGACATCGTTCGGCCCGTTTGGACCCCCCACGCGTGTTTATCAAGCCCACGCAACACTTAAAGAATGCATAATGAGCCCTACCGTGCAGACCGCACGTCCGATTGAAGTGCTGTCTACGTGTTCACGTCGCGAATAATAATAGGATTGTTGTCCTATGATTTCAGGTCAATCCGATGTCTTTCGCTATGAGTTTGACCGTTAGACGCCCATTTTGGCCTTTTGTGACACCAGAACGGCGTTCCCGGTCACCACGGGCACACAGCACGTCCGATTGATGTGCCCTCTACTCGACCACATCACAATTCACTCACCCTTTGATGTCGTCCGATTACAGGCCATTCGGACATCGTTCGGCCCATTTGGACCTCCCACGCGCGTTTATCAAGTGTGCGCAACACTTAAAGAACGCATAATGAGCCCTATGGCGCAAACCGCATGTTCTATTGATGTGCCTTCTGCGCTTGCACATCGCGAATTATAATTGGATTGTTCTCCTGTGATTTCAGGTCAATAAAATGTCGTCCTCTATGAGTTTTACCATTAGACGCCCGTTTCGTCCGTTTAGGACACCAGAACGGCATTCCCGGTCACTGCGGGCACACATCACGTCCGATTGACGTGCCGTCTGCTCGACCACATCACAATTCACTAACCCTCTGATGTCGTCCGATTTCAGTCCATTCGGACATCGTTCGGCACGTTTGGACCCCCCACGCGTGTTTATCAAGCGCGCACAACACTTAAAGAACGCATAATGAGTCCTACCGCGCAGACCACACGTCTGATTGATGTGTCATCTATGCGTGCACATCGCGAAAAATAATTGGATTGTTGCCCTCTGATTTTAGGTCATTTCGATGTCGTCCGCTACGAGTTTGACCGTTAGACGCCCGTTTTGGCCGTTTATGACACCAGAACGGCGTTCCCGGTCACCGTGGGCACACGGAACGTCCGATTGACGTGTCATCTGCTCGACCACATCACAATTCACTCACCCTTTTATGTAGTCCAATTTCATGCTATTCGGACTTCGTTCTGCCCGTTTGGACCCCCACACACATTTATCAAGCGCGCGCAACACTTAAAGAATGCATAATGAGCCCTACGGCGTAGACCGCACATCTGATTGATGTTCCGTCTGCACGTTCATGTCGTGAATAATAATTGGATTGTTCTCCTGTGATTTTAGGTCAATCCAATGTCGTCCTCTATGAGTTATACCATTAGACGCCCGTTTGGGCCATTTATGACACCATAACAGCATTCCCGGTCTCCGCGGGCACACAGAACGTCCGATTGACGTGCCGTCTGCTCGACCACATCACAATTCACTCACCCTTTGATGTGGTCCGATTTCAGGCCATTCGGACATCGTTCGTCCCGTTTCGACCCCCACGCACGTTTATCAAGCGCGCACAACACTTAAAGAACGCATAATGAGACCTACCGTGCAGATCGCACATCTGATTGATGTGTCGTCTCCGCGTGCACGTCGTGAATAATAATTGGGTTGTTTTCCTTTGATTTCAGGTCAATTCGATGTCATCCGCTATGAGTTTGACCGATAGACACCCGTTTTGTCCGTTTATGACACCAGAACGGCGTTCCCGGTCGCCGTGGGAACACGCCATGTCCGATTGACATGCCGTCTGCTCGACCACATCACAATTCACTCACCCTTTTATGTAGTCCAATTTCAGGCCATTCAGACTTCGTTCGACTCATTTGGACCCCCACGCGAATTTATCAAGCGCGCGCAACACTTAAAAAATGCATAATGAGCCCTATGGCATAGTCCGCACATCCGATTGATGTTCTGTCTGCGCATGCACGTCGCGAATAATAATTGGATTGTTGTCCTGTGATTTTAGGTCAATCTGATGTCGTCCGCTATGAGTTTGATAGTTAGACGCCCGTTTTGGCTGTTTTTGACACCAGAACGGTGTTCCCGATCACCATGGGCACCCGACACGTCTGATTGATGTGCCGTCTGCTCGACCACATCACAATTCACTCACCCTTTGATGTCGTCCGATTTCAGTCCATTTAGACATCGTTCGGCCCATTTGGACCCCCACGCGCGTTTATCAAGCGCGCGCAACACTTAAAGAACGCATAATGAGCCCTACGGCGCAGACCGCACGTCCGATTGACGTGTTGTCTATGCGTGCACGTCGCGAATAATAATAGGATTGTTTTCCTATGATTTCAGATCAATCCGATGTCGTCCGCTATGAGTTTGACCGTTAGACGCCCGTTTTGGCCGTTTGTGACACCAGAACGGCTTTCCCGGTCACCGCGGGCACACGACACGTCCAATTGATGTGTCGTCTGCTCGAACACATCACAATTCACTCACCCTTTGATTTCGTCCGATTTCAGGCCATTCGGACATCGTTCGGCCCGTATGGACCCCCCCACGCGCGTTTGTCAAGCACGTACAACACTTAAAGAACGCATAATGAGCCCTACCGCGTAGACGGCATGTTCGATTAACATTCCGTTTGCACGTGCACGTCTTGAATAATAATTGGATTGTTGTACTGTGATTTCAGGTCAATTCGATGTCGTCCGCTATGAGTTTGACCGTTAGACGCCCGTTGTGGCCGTTTGTGACACCAGAACGGCTTTCCCGGTCACCGCGGGCTCACGGAACGTCCGATTGACGTGTCGTCTGCTTGACCACATCACAATTCACTCACCCTTTGATTTCGTCCGATTACAAGCCATTCAGACTTCGTTCGGCCCATTTGGACCCCCCACGTGCGTTTATCAAGCGCGCACAACACCTAAAGAACGCATAATGAGCCCTACGGCACAGAACGCATGTCCGATTGACATCCTGTCTATGCGTGCACGTTTCGAATAACAATTGGATTGTTGTCCTCTGATTTCAGGTCAATCCGATGTCGTCCGCTATGAGTTTGACCGTTAGACGCCCGTTTTGGCCGTTTATGACACCAGAACTGCGTTTCCGGTCACTGCGGGCACATGGCACGTCCGATTGACGTGTCGTCTGCTCGAACACATCACAATTCACTCACCCTTTGATTTCGTTCGATTTATGGTCATTCGGACTTCGTTCGGCCAGTTTGAACCCCCACACACGTTTATCAAGGGCGCACAACACTTAAAGAACACATAATGAGCCGTACCGCGCAGACCGCACGTCCGATTGACGTGTTGTCTGCGCGTGCACGTCGCGAATAATAATTGGATTGTTGTCCTGTGATTTTAGGTCAATCCGATGTCGTCCACTATGAGTTTGACCGTTAGACGCTCATTTTGGCCGTTTATGACACCAGAACGGCATTCCTGGTCACCGAGGGCACACGGCACGTCCGATTGATGTGCCGTCTACTCGAACACATCACAATTCACTCACCCTTTGATATCATCCGATTTCAGGCCATTCTGACATCGTTCGGCCCGTTTGGACCCCCCCCCCACGTGCTTTTATCAAGCGCGCACAACACTTAAAGAAAGCATAATGAGCCCTACCGCGCAGACCGCACGTCCGATTGACGTACCGTCTGCGCGTGCACGTCGCGAATAATTATTGGATTGTTGTACTATGATTCAAGGTCAATTAGATGTTGTCCGCTATGAGTTTGACCGTTAGACGCCCGTTTTGGCCGTTTTTGACACCAGAACGGCGTTCCCGGTCACCGCGGGCACACGGAACATCCGATTGATGTTCCGTTTGCTCGACCACATCATAATTCACCCAACCTTTGATGTTGTCTGATTTCAGGCCATTCAAACTTCGTTCGGCCAGTTTGGACCCCCCCACGCGCGTTTATCAAGGGCGCGCAACACTTAAAGAACGCATAATGAGCCCTACCGTGGAGACCGCACATACGATTGATGTTTCATCTTCACGTGAACATCGAGAATAATAATTGTATTGTTTTCCTGTGATTTCAGGTCAATCCGCTGTTGTCCGCTATGAGTTTGACCGTTAGACGCCCATTTTGGCCGTTTTTGACACCAGAACGGCGTTCCCGGTCACCGCGGGCACACGACACGACCGATTGACGTGCCGTCTGCTCGACCACATCACAATTCACTCACCCTTTTATGTCATCCAATTTCAGGCCATTCGGACTTTGTTCGGCCCGTTTGGACCCCCGCGCGCGTTTATCAAGCGCACACAACACTTAAAGAACACATAATGAGCCCTACGGCGCAGACCGCACGTCCGATTGATGTGTCGTCTGCACGTGAACGTCAATAATAATAATTGGATTGTTTTCCTGTGATTTCAGGTCAATCCGATGTCGTCTGCTATGAGTTTGAATGTTAGACGCCCATTTTGGCCGTTTGTGACACCAGAACGGCGTTCCCGGTCACCGTGGGCACACGGCACATCCGATTGACGTTCCCTCTGCTCGACCACATCAAAATTCACTCACCCTTTCAATTCGTCTGATTTCAGGCCATTCGGACTATGTTTGGCCTGTTTGGACCCCCCCACGCGCGTTTATCAAGCGCGCACAACAGTTAAAGAACGCATAATGAGCCCTACAACGCAGACCGCACGTCCAATTGACGTGCTGTCTACATGTGCATGTCGCGAATAATAATTGGATTGTTTTCCTATGATTTCAGGTCAATCAGATGTCATCTGCTATGAGTTTGACCGTTAGATGCCCGTTTTGGCCGTTTATGACACCAGAACGGCGTTCACGGTCACCGCGGGCACAAGGCACATCCGATTGATGTGTCATCTGCTCAAACACATCACAATTCACTCAAACTTTGATGTCGTCCGATTTCAGGCCATTAGGACTTCATTCGGCCTGTTTGGACCCCCCATGCGTGTTTATCAAGCGCACGCAACACATAAAGAACGCATAATGAGCCCTACCGCGCAGACCGCACGTCTGATTGACGTGCCGTCTGCACTTGCACGTCACAATTCACTCACCCTAAAAAGATACAAATATTGAAAGAGTTCTTGGGCTTATCCCAAGAAACAACTGTCTGGAGTTTCTCTCCATCCACTGACACACCTTCCTCTGAAATTATTTGACCCAATAACTATACCTATATAATCAATACAAAACTAACATATATATAGCTTGACGTATTGTCAATAAGTGTAATCCGTATGATGACAAGATGTTGGGTATGATCATAATCACTCTTGGAGTGCACGAAGATGTAATCCAAAAATATTAAAACAAACTAATCTAGGTAAAAAAGGAAAATTATATTCATCATGGATATAGAAGATTCTAAAAAATTCATCAAGACAAATGAAATTACCTCATGCATGGCGTTCATTCTCATCTGGATCACCAATATCACTGTGATGTCCACCAGATGTATTCAAAGCCTACAATATATATTAATATTATATATCTTAAACATATCAATAAAATTCAATCTGATTATGGTTTGTTTTATTGTTTACCTGTGGCGCCACGTGTTCCGTCGTCATTTCATCGATACGTGATGCCATCTGTGACAACCTATCTTCATACTCTACACGTAACTACTGAAACTGTGAATCAAAATTGTGCTGCATATCCTGCATGGAAGCATCTATCTCAGCCTGTGTGCGCATCCCTGACTCTCTACATGCACCCATCACATCTGCTCTAACAACTGCACGTCGTGGGACACCACCGCCATAAGTCAAATAATAACAATGACCATCACGCCCCACGACACGGTGAAATATTTCATCTCTATGCACAATATTACGACGATGCTCCTCTGAAAACTCTACTAACTGAGCGTCAAACTGAGCCTGTAGCATATAATGAATCAATGAACAAATATGAATAATTTATATAAAAAAATACATTTATTAATTAGTAAATAATTTTCTTACTATAACACCAGCAACATCGGGATCACCCGCCCTATGAGTCCTCATCCATATGGACATCTGATCGATTGGCTCACAGCATTGGTGTAACTATAATAAATGGGTTCACCATGTTATACTACAATATTTTTAAAATATAAATGAAATAGTGAATTCTGAACTTACATCATGTCTGAGCTGTGACACATGTCGAGTGCCATGTCTGGAAGGCATGGCCTGCATCGCCCGATTATGTGAATGACGAGCAGACTCGGTCTACATTCAATGTATTTACTTAATAGACATTTGAAAAATTAGTCATTTATAGATTCAAAGTAATAAATCTAATCATCGCTGCCTCACTCGACCAAAACGCAACCAAATCCTGCCACTGTCAGGAAGAATGCCCGGAGGGACTCGCTGTAGAATGTCTGGAACACCCGCAAATGGTGTCCAGTTATCTCTCTTCACCCTTGACTTGTAATCCTTCCATAATTTTTGGCATTTGGACATACAAACAACCCGAAACTCATCTGGACAGGATGTCAAATTATCCTGTTAAAAATATTGTCTGTAAATGGGACAATAACAAAAACAATATCATGAAATATTAAACAATGAATTTACCTGAACCTCCCTCCAAAATCTATCCATCCTATCCTAAGGGAAATAACTCCAGTCACAAGTTGTTAGAGGGAATCTGTGTGATTTTCGTATCATATGCCCAAACTGACGACTCAATGCAGTAGCACCATCTCCAACTGGATGAAATGTGTCGTCAAATAACACATCAAATTGGGATCCAGAGTTCCAGGATCGAACCCCTCTACCAGGACCACTACGTCTGCTGGAAGAAGCAGTAGATCCAAATAAACATAAATTCATAATTCAATTACAATATAAATTAATGATTAGAAATAGTTAGGGAAATATAAATAGAAAATTTCAATCAATTAATTTAGAAAAATGAAAACATACAAACCAACAACATCAGGTGAACCACTGTGACCACCCTGTGACATACCTACATTAAAAGAAATTATAGTTAAATCAAGAAATTTTTAAACATATATAACTCATAAATATTTTTACAAATAATAACTAGGAATATAATTACAATTTCCACTAATCATGCATGTCTATCGTATCTCCTTCAACTGTCTCTCTGGTCCATTGTATATCTTCATCTCGTACAGCTATTGTTGTTTGGTCAAGTGTTTGATCAGGAAATGCGACAACTTCCGGTTCTTCTTGGTCAATCAGAAAAACCCCTCTTCTAGACATTTTCACCACAACTTTCCAATCAGAATCAATGCTGACAAAGTAAACTTGTTCTGCCTGCGATGTCAGTATAAAGGGCTCATTGCTAACCAGGTCATCTTTATATAGCATATTGTTAAAGTTTACTTATGTAAATTGGAATTTATCAACTTTCGTTCCACAAACTGGATCGACCCAATCACACCTTAACAATATGTGTTTTAAGCCACGATCATAAATAACCTCAATAATATCTCTCAATAATCCATAATAATAACCCGCACCAACAAAAGAACAACCAATGCCACTATTTTTTGTGGCTCGGTTCATGTCAATATCGCTAATACGAAATCGGAATCTGTTAGCATCCAAAGACTTATAGCGACGAGCTGTAATAAGTGGACCATCAGCTAGTTGGTTGAGTTCTTCGCTCACATGCTGGGTTAAATCACGTAACTTTTGAATCTGCAAATTTCACATATATAGTTTAATGGATAAAGTATTGTAAAAATACAACTTAGATGCAATATAAAAATATTAAATCAATTATACATACATGAGTCTTGAACCACTCATGAAATGTGTTAAAATGATGTTTTTGGATTTTATACTTAGTTACACGGGGCCTTTCACGTTTCAACTCAGCGATATGCATCCTAAATAACAACACAATATAAGGTAAGCAATAAAATAAATATAGAATCAAAATACACATCAACTATGAAACTTACTGTATCAATGGCATAACTAATGGAGTGTTGAACAACAAATATCGATAAGCTTGACCCACTCGTCGTTCCTCATATCAAATGTTATTCATTCTCCAATTGGACCCTCGTCAGTCTGGGACGGTTTATCTATCTTTGTTTCAACCTCATCAATATATAAAGCACATAAATTTGTACACTCATCCATTAAATATCCCTTGGCAATTGATGCTTCTGGATGAGCTTTGTTGCGCACATAGCGTTTCAATGTATTTAAGTATCACCCTATTGGATACATCCACCTGAATTTCACGGGACCGCCAGCAATGACATCACCAGTTAAATGCATGGTCAAGTGAACCATGACATCAAAAAAAGATAATGGAAAGAGTTTTTCTTGGTGAAATAGTTAAAGTAAAATCTTATCCTGTAGCTTTTTAAAATCACTCATGCGATGATTCCTAGAACAGAGCTGTTTGAAAAAATTAGAAGCTCCAATCGATGGCTCAACAACCTGGGAAGGTAAGCAATCACGAATTGCTATAAGAATTAACTATTGAAGGAGAATATGATTATCGTGACTTTTCAAACCCTGTAATGTCATGCTCGTCATATTCACGCGCTTCAAAATATTAGAGCAATAACCATATGGCACCTTAACAGTCTTCAAAATTGATAGAAATGTTTGTTTCTCATTTTTACTCATTGTGTACTGTGCAGCAAGCATGTATGTCCGATTACCTTCACCCAGCTATAAATGTAAAGGTTTTCTCAATCCCATTTCTTGCAAATCACGTCAAGCATTAGCACTATCCTTTTATTTCCCCTTGACGCCTAAAATGGTGAAAAAAATATTATCACATACATTTTTTTCAATGTGCATCACATCTAAATTATGCCTTAAAATATTATATTTCCAATAAGGCAATTCAAAAAAAAAATACTTCGTTTCTTCCAATTATGACTTCACTGTCTATTTGCAGTAGGAATAGATAGCAATGCAGGAACCAATAAATCTTAAAAATCATACATTGTACGGATGTTTTCTTCATCAAGTTGTGAACAAATTTCAATCCCAGAAAGTATTTGTGGTGATGGGTCAAACTCTCTATTCCCATCAAACGATACATGGTCTTTTCTGAACCTGTGCAATGGAGGAAGAAAGCGTTTGTGACCAAGATATGCCCACTTTATAAAGTGCTTAAGACATATAGATTTCTTACTCTTATTACAATAAGGGATAGCAAATTCTCCTTTTGTACTCCTACCTGATAAGTTAGCATACGCTGGGAAATCATTAATTGTCCATAACAAAGCTTCCCGAAGTCTAAACATTTCATTTGCTGCCGAGTAAAAAGTCATTACACCATCAGCCCAAAATTATTGCAGCTCATCAATCAAAGGTTGCATATAAACATCGATTTTATCACCAGGTCCTCTCGGTCCATCAATTAGAATTGATAGTAACAAAAAAGGTTGCTTCATACATACCCATGGGGGAATGTTGTATGGAACCAACACCACTAGCCATGTACTATGTGTCGCACCAACAATGGACATAAATGGGTTGAAACCATTTGCTACCAAACCTAGTCGAATATTACGATCATCTCGGGAAAAGTCTGGGTGTCTCTGATCAAACTCTATCCATGCCAATGAATCTGCCGAGTGAGTTAATTTATCATCCTCTTTCTTTCAATATGAATTCCAAGTCATCAATTTAGCAATTTTAGTGGACAAGAAGAATCTCTTCAGTCTTGGTTTCAGTGGGAAATAACACATCTGTTTAGCGGCAACTTGTTTCCCTTGATTCAAGACTCTCCTAGGAAGAATCTGACTACCTTGATTAATCTCATTGGTCTTCCGCCTGGATGTATAGCAAACAATACAATTATTTAATTACGCATTCTCTTTTCTGAACAACATACAATTATTGCGACATACATCAATTGTATCATATGAAAAACCAAGATCATCGAATAACTTGCAAGCTTGATAGAATGACTCTGGAATCATCGCTCCAGCAGGGAGTACCTTCTTCAATAATACCAACAACATGTCGAATGAGGTGTCTGACCACTGGTTCAAGGCCTTCAAGTGTAACAATTCACTAATGAATGACAGTTTACTAAATTTAGTGCATCCAGGATATAATTCAGTACGAGCATCATCAAGAATTTCAAAGAATTTCAATGCTTCTCCATCTTCAGAATTATGAGGATTACTCAATCCAACGTCGTCATTTACGACATTACTGTCTTGAGATTGAAACTGACACATCATATCATTCAGCATTATGTTCATCAGGTCAACTGTTCTCGAATCAACATTCATATGAATATTTTCTGAGTGATGATACGAAACAAAATCTTCTCCATGATGCATCCTTGTCTTGTAGTTTTTAAAAAACCCATTCAAAAACAAATGTTCTATAACACTATCTCGTTTCAAGAGATATCTATTTACACATTTTTTGCATGGACAACTAATCATATCACATGGAAATTTGTTGGTGAAATCCATAAATTGCTTAATCCCCTCATAATATTCATCTGAAAATATATCTTGCATATCAATCCAACTCCTATCCATATCTGTATTTAATAGAAATAAAAAGTGAAATATCTTATTTAAATTCTAAAAAAAACGCATATCATTAAAATTTAAAAACCAAATTTGGATAAAAAACATTACCTGCGGAGGACTCGACCGTGGGTAATAGGGTCTGACTCGATTGCGGATCCATGATGGCGCAGTGACTTGATGACAGAGGTTCGATGACCGGACTCGAAAGGAGCGGAACCATTGGACGAAGCGTGGAGGGATCTACACGGCGGGGCATAATGGACCGGAAGGGTCCAACGGAGGCGGGAGGACTTGCCAGAGGGATGCAATGGGGCCGCGAGGGGACGGAGGCGGCGGGGCTGTCCAAAGGTGCAGCGCAGGCAGGGGTGAGGGTTGCCGAGTCGCGGTGGTGTCGGGGTCACGGGGGCGCAGCGCTGAGGCAAGGCGGTGGGGGTCATTGGGGTGCAGCGCGGGCAGGGGGTGTCAGGGTCACGGGGGTGCATCGTGGAGGCAAGTCAGTGGGGGGTTTCCGGGGTTGGCGGTGGTGCAGAACAGAGGCAAGGGGGTGGGGATCGCCAGGGTTCGGGGTCGCCGGGGGTCGGGTCGCCGGGGGTCGGGTTGCCGGGGTCGCCGGGAGGTCGGGGGTCGGGGTCGACGGGGGTCGGGGTCGCCTGCATGGGCGGGGTCTCCGGGGGTCGGGGAGGGGTTTTCGGGGGTCTGGGAGGGTCATCGGGGGTCAGAGAGGGGTCGTCGGGGATTGGGGAGGGTCGCCGGGGGTCGGAGTCGGGGAGGGTCGTCGGGGGTCAGGGTCTTGGTCGTGGGGTCGGGGAAGGGGGGGTCGCGGGGTCGGGAAGGGTAGGGAGGGGAGGGAGGGGAAAATAGGAGTTTTTTTTAGGAAAAATTGCAGCGACCGCCATTTGGCGGCCACTGTTGATATTATTAGCGGCCGCTATAGGTGCCCCGCCTCCAAAACCAGATTTTCTAGTAGTGTTTTTAACAAACAAAACCAGATCACCCCATAGTAATTTTCTATGTCGAATGAAATCTTTATCTAATAACTCCTACAATTTCTTCTGTAGCTCTAAAATTTCAATTTGATCCATTTGATAAGGGAGTTTTGAAATTTTCTTAGCATTAAGAACTAATTCAATATTTAATTCAAGTTCCAGATTAGGTATAATACCAGGAAACTCATCAGGAAAAAATCAAGGTACTCATTTACCACTAGCACATCATTAATCTGAATAGTTCCATTGTTTTTTACAAATATGTGCAAGGTAACATTCATTCCATATTTTACTAGTTTCTCAGCTTCTTGATATGTTATCAAAATCAAGGGTTAATTTTTGTATACAAACTGAAAATCATTATGAAAAGAAACCTCTTTAGCTCTGTAGTCAATCATAGCATGATAAAAAAGAAGCCAATCAATCCCCAAAATAACATAAAAATCTACTAGAGGAAAAACAATAGGGTTTGCAGGTAGAATCTATCCGCACACAAGGACATGAATGTTCTTATGTTTTCTTTTTGACTCAAAATTTATTGCAAGTGTTTTTACCATAAGTTATGTATTCATATCATTAAATGGAATTCCCAATTTACTAGAAAACTTCTCAGAAATGAAAGAGTGTGTAGAACCTGAATCAAATAACTCATTAGTATAATCTGAACAAAAAAACAGTGTACCTGATAAAACATCATTTGATGGCCCAACATCTGCTGAATTAGTTGCAAAGGATTTCACCACCCCTTTTCTACTTGTAGTCTTGCAGCTTTCCTTTGGTTGAGTTCTTTGTTGGACACTCATTTTCATAATCACCCATGTCATTGCACTTAAAAAATTTTATTGACTATAAATGACATTTTGTATTTCTATTACCCTGATCTATTTCAGTGCAATTACGAGCCTTATGTCCCATTTTACCACATTGGTAACACTTACTAGAATTCAAAATACATTCCCCAGAATGCTTTTTACCACAATTTTCACAAACTGTAAACTTATGTTTCTTACCATCAGACTTTTTGAAGAGTTCTTCCCCTTCTCCTGCCACCTCGACCTCTTATTCTGTTGTTTTCCAAAGAATACATGATCATTATCAAACTCCATTTCCACCTTCTCCACACAAGGAAAAAGTTTTTCATAACATTTGAACTCAATAGAAGCTAAATTCCTTCAATACTTAGGCTTTAATCCTGAGTAAAAAATGGTTGATTTTACTCTCACGATATCATATGAAATTTGGAGCATATCATTCCAGTCGAGTGAATTTTTCTTCATAAGCATCCACTAAGACTTCCTCCTCCCTCAATTCCAAGAATTGTTTTTCCATCCAAAGATGAACCACCTTAGGAAAGTATTTCTCAAGAAACATACCTTTGAACTCATCCCAATCAAGAGCATAAATCTCCTCACTATCCCTAATATTTTTCACCATCAACCACCACTGATCAACTTCACCTTCAAAATGGTAAACACCGAGACTATCCTTTTGATGTTCTGAACAACCCATGACATCGAAAATCTCTTACAGTACTTTAATCCACTATTCTGCTAGCATCGGATCAGATGATCTTCTGAATGATGGGGGATGTTGCCTCATGAAATGGTCCACTACTCACATGTTCCTCTGTGGTTGATCTAGCTGATCTCGTACATTGATACCACCACCATTTATAGCTTGAGTAAGTTGTGCCATCACTATAACAAACTGTTTAGTTCCGATTCTGACCATCCCAGGTTGCTGATTTGGATGGTTGTCTTCCTCTTGATGTTGTCCCAACATAGGTGCCCTATTTCCTCTACGGAAAACCATTCTGAAAATAGAAATATATTTGGAGAAGCAACATGGTAATCTGTAAATGCTATATGATTTCAATATTAAAATAAATTACTTTATAGATATTAATTAAATAATACCCTAACTCCTAAAGTTATTTAAACATGCCTCTGATACCAACTATAAGGACCCGGACTTAAACGTTACATAATATTGAATTAAATGAATAATTCACATTGAGGATCTTTTCAGGTATAGAGTTTTAGAGAATTAGGAAATTTCATTTAAAAAATAACATGAATATTACATGTAGAAAATTCTACACAGTATCCATTTTTTCCATAAAATAAAAACACTTGAGAAAAAGAGTCATATCTAGTTCCAGGTTTTAGACAGCAAGACTTTTTCTTGATCCCATCCTTGACCCTATTCACCTTTATGTCCTGTGAAAATATTTCAAAACTTGGGATGAGCACAAAAATCTCAATAAGGGATATAAAACAAAGGATGAAAAAATTTGTTTATAAGTACATAAAAAACATAAACTCTCTTACTTACCTCATGAAATCATAAGATTTATTAAAGACACATAGAATTCATATATCATAAAGATAACTTTTGGCATCCATAACATACTTACATTGTAGCTATCACAACTACATACGGAGTTACATTGTAATACCCATCATAGAATATTTCCAAAATCTCTTAGGAGAAACATTCACGTTTACCTCCATCACGTTACCCAATGAATTGGAGAGCTATCTCGGGCTCACCCATCCTAGG